>CM067859.1:36781338-39181338 GCA_034642435.1 Megalocaria dilatata | reverse complement strand
CTCTCATAAAAGTATTGGTCCTTATTGGCGAAAAACTCTAGTAATCGATTTTCACAATTTTCTCTTGATGTCAATTTCTTATCACTAAGGAAGTTTTGCAATGCGATAAAAAGAAGGTAATCACTTGGTGCCAAGTCCGGACTAATGGATGCATTAAAACTTCCCAACCAAGCTCTCGCAGTTTTTGGGAGTCGTGTGTGGCCTGGCGTTAACCTGATCGAACACAACAACTCTTCTATTGATTATTTACGCCCGTTTCTGGTCAATCGCTAGCTTCAAACGGCCCAGTTGTTGACAGTAGAGATACGAATTTATTGGTTGTCCATATGGAAGAAACTCATTATGAATTATTCTTTTCCAGTCGCACCAAATCCACTGTAGAACCTTCCTGGCCCTAAGTCCTGGTTAGGCCACCGTTTGAACTGTTTACCCGCTCTTTGACTACGATCGTTTTCACACAATATTGTCGAATGTGACCCATGTCTGATCCCCAGTCATCAGATGGAAATTCGATACATGATGATTTTTGGTGTCAATTGATGTGGCTTATTTTTGAATCCAGCTTTGCGCAAATGGTTTAAAACTGTTTTATGGTCGATCTTTATCTCCTGGGCGATGCTACGACTACTAACATGCCGGTCAACTTCGATTATTTCTGTGATTTTATCGACATTTTCGACTACAATCCTGAACGGAATCGACGAAACCAAAATTGCACGTAATAAGCTGTTACAGTATGGGACCATAAACACCATTCACAATTTTTTCCGCCTGGTTTGCTTTCTCGCCTTTAACAAAGAAAAACTGTAAAAGTACTGAATTTTCTCTTTGACTTCCATTTTTAACACCTTGTAACTCACAGTTGAATGGACAAAAAAAAAGCAGCGAAAGAATTTTTTGAAGTAAAATGACCTTGACAACGAACATAAATCTGAAATTGTTTGATGGATACTTCACGAGATATCGATCACTACAGCCATCTTAAAGAATGGATTTCTTTTTCCGCTTGTATATAAAATCACTCATATGAAAAAATGAATGAAACGTCGATTATCATCTGCCAAAACGTCGTAAATATGCACAATATTTAGTTGAATTTTCTTTTGAAACTAAAACCGGAGCGTATGATTCTGAGGGTAATTTCTTCGAAAAAATAAGGTTATAATACTGAGTGTAAGCATTCTCTTCGAGATATCAGGAATTCATTTCATCGAAGGCCAAGTCGGCGGCACTGGGCACTTGCCTGCAGTTTATAACCAGTTTCCAGCCGTAATACACGATAAAAATCCCCCATCTCTCTCCGTCTCGGATTCCGGCTTTGTGTTTCCCTCTTCTTTTTGCATCCCTGAAATCGGACGTTCTATCCATCTTTTTTTCGTCATTTGAAGCCTCCCACGTAGTGCCGTCCTTCTCTCCGGCATGGGGGAATATCACTCTAACCATTACATTTTATGTGTCCATGTAGAGCTGGCAGAAGGTTTTTCCGCGCTTAGGTTCATCGAAAATAAAGATTACGGTTCGGCACAGTCCTACAATTTATCTTGTTCTATGTTACCAAAGTGCTGATCACAGAATTAGTTACTGTGTCAAACTATGACAGATTAACCTCTTTTGATCAAATAAGAATTGGGTTCACCAAAACATTTTGTGCTCTGATCTAACCTAGAATCGCTGCTAAATCATATATCGCGTTTATTTGGCGATTTTGACGAATCATTATCTTCGTATTCTTCGTTAAATATTTGAAATTAAGTGTATTGTTTACTTTTTTCGAGTGATATAATTGTAATATACTTTTCGTATGTATGCATCTTCATAATCAGACGAAGATTTAAGTGGAATTCGAAGAACCCGAAAGAGACAGGAGTGATTCTTTTGTAAAACATGATGATCTTCAAAATTTGAATACCTAAACAGATTTAATCTGTAAGTCTTCTAGAAGAAAATTTATTCAAGAAACTTCAAGAATTAAATTAATGTCTTTATAAGCACTGCTAATATTCAATAGACGTATAAAATTGAAACTCATTATACAATATCAAATGGAATTAAGAAAACCCAACAAGAAATTGTCAATTAAAATTAATAAATGAATAAATATTTTCGCTGTCTGTGTGAACAGTGATTAGAATAAATCCTGAGCACTGTGTTATGAAGGTAGCAAATATTTTAGCAGGGAAAACCACACTGACTATGTATCAAATTCCTTAATCAGCTCAAGATCCTGCCGATGTTATTCCTTATAATTCGAAATATTCAGCTGATCCTTTTATTTGTCACATAGTTTGTATTGTTCATCTGCAAATATTTGAGATCTTTTTAATTGGCATCGTGATTGGTATTAAGATCGATATCATATGAGATGGCAACAATTAAACGTATAAAATATTAATCAATACACAAATAAAACATCAACAGCATGTAATGAACTAGTTGGAATATTTTGTTTGGTAGCCTTATTGCTTTGGGATAAAAAATTCAAACTGATGTTAACGTAATAAAACTTGAACATTATTTTAATATACTACTCTGTCAAGAAAGTACCGGGAATTGCCACGAAGAGGTCACCGTCTGACCCTCTGGAACGAATTCGTAGTGCACCACGCCACGGATATCGAAGAAAACAATGAGCATCACCTTCATTTTCGAGCGGCTTTGGCGTGGTTTTTTCGGTTTCGGCTCATTTTTTGCCACCCATTCCGATGATTGCTGGCTTGTTTGCATATCGTACTCGTAGACCCAGGTCTCATCACCAGTTATAATGCGTTCCATGAATGTAGAATCGGAATTACAGCGATCCAGCATGTCTGAAGCAACCTGTTCGCGATGACGTTTTTGAAGAAAATTCAGGTCTTTCGATACGAGTCGTGCGGCCACCTTTCTCATGCCCAAAATATCAATCAAAATCGTACGTGCGGACTCGTGGGATATCTTAAGATCATGTGCTATCTCTCTCAAGCTGGTACGACGGTTTTCCAGCACCCTTTCCTTAATTTTATCGACGTTATCTTCGATCGAAGCCGTCGATGGGCGACCACTTCACGACCGTCCTTGAAGGCTCTGTACCACTGATATGCACGAGTTTTCGATAGAGCATTATCACCAAAGGCCTTTTGCAACATTTTCAATGCATCGGCACACGAAAATTCATTTGCAACACAAAACTTTAAACAAATTCTTTGCTCAACGTAATCACCCATAGTAAAAATCGGCACGCACTCTGACATCGACTGACTTAATCAGCTGTTGCAAACACACTAGTTGACAGATCCCGCTCAAGCTTGGCATAGTAATTAAGGACAGTGGTACCAACCTAGGAAAAAAATTTTTTACCTGCCTCATTGCCCCGCCAGATTTAAATCGATAATTCCCAGTACTTTCTTGACAGTATGTATACAAATCTTTATTTTTAAACGAAAAAATTTCATATTTCATGTCTGTTTATAAAATTTTTGGTTTGTTACTACATTCAACTACAGTAATCCAATGGAAGGATCACTATTTTGGAGAAAGTAGCCCATAATATGGCAAGGGTACCACACCAATTAAGTGAGAAGAACATGTTAGCTCTAGATCTTGCCGAAGATATTGTTCAATGTGTTATGACTATTGTGTACTTTTCTCTAAATCGAACATATATTCCAAATATTTCTGTACGCTGTCTCTGTGAACAGTGATTAGAATAAATCATAAGCACTGTGTTACAACATTTGAATATCAAAACAGATTTAATCTGTTAGTCTTTTACAATTTTAATTTCAAAAAATTTAGTTAAGAAACTTTAAGAATTAAATTAATGTCTTTATAAGCACTGCTCATATTTAATAGACGTATAAAATCGAAATTCATCATACAATATCAAATGGAATTTAAGAAAAACCAACGTGCATTTGCACAAAATCGATCTGACTGAAGAAGATAAATGTCTGTGTCTTGAGGACACTGAAACAGCTATGCACATTGTCTCAGAGTGCCCAGCGGTGAGTCGCATCAGATTCGAGGTCTTTGGTCCTGCTTTTATAGCCCACTGCGAACTGAAAAAATTACCCCCGATCTCGTCAATTATATCTATAAATGAAGAATAATCACTTAAACTTTAGAAGTTGTTGCTTTACACACTAGTACTGAGAGCAATTTGGGCAGCACCTTCCTTAGAAGAAGGAATAGGCTTGTTCCTTGTCGAAATATAATCAAGGAGTTGGTACCTACTGCATTACTTCCGAAAACGCTTAAACCATCTAATAATAAATCCTTCAGCTGAACAAAATTCAATGAAAGATTATGTGAGCAAATGAGATAATATTAAAAGAAACTTCGAGCAGCAAATCTAAAACAAAGCATATCTTTCGTTTCTCGAAGGCATAAGCATGTGAAAGTATAATCTGGTGAGGCACATTCTTAAACATATTTCTTTACAAATGTTGCTCCCAAACCATGTTTCCTAGCTAGAAATATTATAATGAAATAAAAAACTGAATTTATATTCCCTGGAAAACCTGAGGCCAAGCAGGCCTGAAGAGAGAGCTACATGAATTCCAACTATTGAAGTGCGATGCGCATGCCTTTCTATAACCCTTGTCCTACCATCATTCATCTCCAAACAAAATCTGGATTTCGCACTAACGACAACCGTATTCTATCTCAGTTTAGTTTTCTGTATCACGCTATTTAGTTACACCAGCAGTGAAGAAAACACGAAATAAGGACGGCATGAAAACAGCCCGAAGTTTCGTATTCATCCCATTTTCATTGATATACTAACCAACAATCCCTATTACGGAGGTAATGCAATGCCTAAGAGACAGAAGTCGGAGGAGGCGATATTCGAGTTCTGTGGTTTTACGCAACATTTTGTGCCTCGTGCTGCTATCGTTCAGCCTTCTCGGAACCATGCTTGATGAGCACCCCCACTGTCGCCCCCCATGGCATTATAGATTGACGCGCTGGGGGCGCTTGTCTTGCCTAGAACCCTAGTTTAATCCCGGTGAAACGTGGTGGAAGATAGACCGAATGGGGCCCTAGTTTCACCGTAAAGATGGAATAGAGGGCTGAGCCGCGTTGATCAATTCAGTGACAAGGGAGTCCGTCGCAGCACAGGGTCTCTCTCTTAATATTGATGTACTCAACCCTATTGTAGTAAATCTCTGGATTTTTCTGTCCAACGGCCGAGTGCGTTATGTAGCATACTGCGTTACCTCGGGAGGGTGGGGGGCCCTCGGAAAGTATTCGTACGACCTGGCCACCCAATTGTTATTGGACTCGAGGGGGCAGTAGTTGGAAGTCTGCATGCTGGACAAGGAGGGTTCAGCTCTTCGGAGTGGTTCACGCCATGCGCGATGATAAAGCCTTATCACACTTTCTGCCTCTTGGGGCAGGCTGTGGAGACTGCTAACTAGTCACTTGTTGAAAGAGCTACGCTTACATGCCAATACACTAACTGGTAGAATTCAGCCACACAGTATTCAAAGCTTCCACTATACCACAAACATATTTACAAAGTTGAATTATTAACGTAGAATTTATTTCTATACAAAATGTACCTTTACTGCACTCCTTGGTACGACTCTGCTCGGTGACTCATCTACTACTGCTTAACATCGTGTTCCTCTGTCTGCTTATATAAATGGTTTTTTTACCTTCTAGTAGTATCACGGTCATTCTCGAACAATAGTTGAGAACAAGCATTGGCGTAAAGGGCTTGATCGTTACACTGTTCCTTCCCTAAACTGTTTAGCTCCTGAACATATTTGGCACGTGTATACAAGATTCTCAGATTCTGCAATTTCCTCGCTGATAGAAATAGAACCCACTTTTTTTTTCTCTTGATCAACTTAAGGAAGCCTTTCCAATCTCCTTACAACTTGGATGATAGTCCTCGCTTCCTTCTGGGGGTTGTAAAGGGTCTTTCAATGGGAACGCCCCATTTTTTAATTGACATTAATCACCATGGCAGCCATTGTTTATTTGTGACATTGACAGTTGTATTTGTCAATGTCTACCATTTAATCATGGAAAGATACACACTCCAACAACGTTTACAAATAATCCAAGTTCATTATGAAAAATCGCGATCTGTTAGTCTAACTTTACGTGCTTTAACTCCAATTTTTGGTCGTTATAATCGTCCGGATAAAAGAACAATTGAACGATTAGTGAAGAAGTTTGAAAAAAATTTTACACTTCATGATGTAACAGTGAAATTGAGACAAAGAAATGCAAGAAGTGAAGAGAATATTGCTGCCGTACGTGAAAGTGTTCGTGAAGACCAAAATTTATCGATTTCTCGACCTAGGCACCTCCCAGACGTCTTTGTGGCGAATTTTACGAAAATACCTTGGTTTACATCCATACAAAATTGTTTCAACCCAAGAACTCAAAACAATAGAGCATTTAAAGCGTCGAGTATTTAGCAACTGGTGCTTAGAAAAAATCGGAAATGATACAGAGTTTCATAAGAAAATCATTCTCAGCGATGAGGCTCATTTCTGGTTAAACAGTTATGTTAACAAGCAGAATTGCCGTATCTGTAATGGTGATAAACCTTAAGAATATCAAGAACTGCCATTACATTCTGACAAACATACTGTTTGGTGCGGATTTCATGCTAGAGGAGTTGTTGGTCCTTATTTGTTTCTCAACGAAGCTCATGAGGCGATAACTGTCAACGGAAATCGTTATCTTTTAATGTTGACTGATTTTTTATGGCCTGAATTGGTTCGTCTTGATTTGCAGAATATGTGGCTTCAACAGGATCGTGCCAGTTCTTATACTGCCAATGACACAATGACTTTATTGAAAACAAAATTCGGTGATTCAATTATTTCAAGAAATGGACCGATAAATTATCCGCCTCGTTCCTGCGATTTGATTCCATTGGACTTCTTTCTTTGGGGTTACATTAGGTCATTGGTTTACAGCAATCATCCAGCAAATTCAGACGATTTACAGATCAATATTGAACGAGTAATTGCTAACATACGAACTGATTTGTGTGAGAGAATCATGATTTTATTTACAAAACAAAATCGGGCACTGTTAATGAAAGACCCCCTGCAACCATACTAAGTCACCGGTGTTATAACCTCCTTCCTTTGATTATATTCGATTTTTCGTTTAAACACTCAAAAATAAATTAAGAAAATAATCTTTGAATACAAAAATGAGAAAAAGTCCCTTTCTTATTAATAATTTCAAAAATTTTTTAATTGAGTTTGTCGAAATAATTTTTTCAACATGTATCTTCGACACAAAGCAGCTACTCAAAAATAAAAAAGTATTAAAAACTCTTAGGCAAGTCCAGGAAAAAATTATTTGTATTTTTATTCAATGTTTAATACAGCCTGTATATTGAAATATTCAGCATTCTTGATGATGATATACTGAGCGAAAAAGAAGATTATTTTCTGTCCAAAATTTGATAGGCATCCTACCCACCCCTATTTCGTTCCCCCTCGTTTTTATTAGTTCAGCCTATAGCTTCGGAAACCATAGTTGCTGGATGTCAATCAGATGTGCTGCCAAGTGGAATCTTATTAAGGGAAAGAGAAAAGACAACAGAAATCGCAAAAATAAACTAGGGGAAATAAATTAGTCTCAGGAATTCTTATAGGGATTCCACTGATATTGAATTACCCACCATAAAAATTATTCAATTGGAAGGAAAATCCTGATTAGTTCCCATTAGATAAATCTAGATTGAATATTGAATTCATTAGTTGTTGATATTAACAAGAATATATTTACATTTTCAGAAGAAAATTTAAATATCAAACAGATTTATTCTGTTAGTCTCCTATAAATTTTAATTTAAAAAAAAAATTATTCAAAAACTTTTAGAATTAAATTAATGTCACACCGCTTGAATTTACTAGACATATAAAATCAAAACTCATTATATAATATCAAATGGAATAAAAACCCAACAAATATAAATTGTCAATTAAAATTAATAAACAAATATTTGAAGGAGACAAAATTTTGTTTCTGATGTTATATTCATGAAAACCAAATCATTTTCAAAAATGCAAAACATAATTTTAAGAACTTCTATAAAACTAATTCATTTGAAATATTTAATGTATTTAAATATTCAGATAAGTTACTTCAAAAATCTCTCAAAAAATAATTTGAAATTAACTAAGGTCTTCGTCAGTCCAACTCCACATTTAAAAAATGAAATCAATTAACACCTCGTGGTATCCTTGTTGAACAAACACTAAAATTAGAGAACTTTGAAAGTCCAACGTATTCTATGTTCTATGTTTATCACAAAAATCACACAAAGCTTGTGAGATATTTTATGGCCTAACTTAAAAGCAAATTACATTTTTATAATGAGATTAAAAACAAAAACAATATTATATGTTATATATGCAATAAAATAATAAGAAGAGGTTTTTTACTTGATAGAAGGATTATCACAAAATTTAAATATTATTATTAACAGATTTATTCAATATGCAATTTTTAAGTGCCTCCAACCTGCTTTTTCGCGTAGTTTATTGAAAATTCACAAAGAAAATATGCCTTCAAGTTTTATCAACAGTTTAGTTTATTCTGCTACCATTAACCTTTCATACTTTCTATCACAGATGATCGAGTCTCTTCATGTAGAACTCCTTTTTGAATAATTCTAGCCACTTCACAGAAATCATCAACAACATCAAGTGGAAACCAGAAGACCATTTCAATGGGTTCGATGTGGAAAACATCTACTCCAATGTGCCTGTGAACGAAGCACTTTCAACGATCACACCAGATACGTGGTTCAGATTTCATCATATAAGATGACACACAACAGATTTGGATCTTTTTTTCAACACATAAATAACATCCGACCATCGATCAAATTCACCATGTAAAAACAGAATATCCCCAATTACCCTCCCTGGATGTCATGGTCAAGAGTAAGTACAACATTATCTCCACCAGTCTACAGGAAACCTTCGACGAATGGGTATAGTCCTAAACTAACTGAAGCTCATAATCAGAAAGGAAAGAAGTGCGACCAGCGAACGGATGAATCGTATTTTTCACAGGACGAGGTCATTTGAACACAAAAACCACACCGTTCAATTGCGTGGAGTATGGATCGTGGTAATATCTACAGAACAAGCATAAATGCAGTAAAACTTTCCATGTTCCAACGATTGTAAACTGGCTGTTAAAGTTGGGTAGCCAATCAGTCGAACTGTTCTTTTCAGGATGCAGTCCAAACGTTGTAACAAATGCTTGGGTGCTGAGCTCCAAACATGAGAGCAGTATTTGAGTCCTGGTCTGATCTGGGCTTTATACAATAGTAGAACCTGATCTGCAGAGAAATATTTCCTAGCCTTTAAAATATCCCTATTCATTTGCAGCCGACTTCGCAACGTCAGGCACATGTTCCCCCAAAAAGGCCGAAGAGTTACCAAGAAGATGCATGGAATCTCTTGACTAAAGCACCTGGTTCTCCACATCAAGACAAAGGTCACAAACTGAGTAGGTCTCCAGGTATCTAATCATTTCAAGATTCATAGCTGCTTCCATAACTTTCGATAAAATGGATATTTTAGCTATCGAGCGTTAGTTTGATGTGAAAAACTTCTTCCCCTTCCTTAATATAGGCTGCACTCTTCCTAAAATCAGGAAAAATTCAGTAATATCATAAATATTGTAGAATGTAATGTCAATACACAACATACAACGCAAATTTGAATCTTCTGGCTATGCAATGTCAGTGCCCGAGTTGTTTGGAACGCAATGCACATGCCGAAGGGGCTTCATATTTCCGCCGTCCAGTCGCTGCTCCATGTCCAGAACCACCGTGGTCGATACAGTTTCAAGCCCGGCTCAAGCCCATCAGTCGAAACCCCTGAGCCTCCAAGCGTAGTCCCGGACTACCCAGGCTCAAGAATTACGACGCTGAACGGACGGAATACCTTTCTAGCGTAGCATTCAGGCTTCCAACCACTACCCCCAAGCGTCCAACAGCCATTGGGTAGCCAGGAATACGAATAATGCTGTGAGCATCCACCCATTCCGTAGTAATTTTGTTCCCAAAAGGAGCCTAGAAGGCTATCGGTCGCCAAGATGAGTTCTACCCTATACCAGAAACCACGATCTCGAGGATTTTAATACATCAACTTATCCCTCCCCTCAAGCTAGCACAGATCTATTACTGATATATTCAGTCTTATAGACAGAGCACCTGCAATCGGGTAAAACTACGCCAGTTTTATAGGTGATGCGAGGCCCGCACATCATACAGTTCCGCAATTGAAATTAAAATGATCTTCCTGCCCTAGAGCCTATGATAACTGCCCCCATGGGCGCGGCATTCGGATACGCCCCATCAGCATGCAAAACGAAACAGTAGTCCCCCTTTGCTTCCAGTATAGACTGGTAGCTTCAAATCACTATCCAACCTCTACTGGTTATGCAGTGTCAGTGCCAGAGTTTTCGGGGCGCAACTCACACGCCGAAGGGGCTTCTTTGCTCCATCGTCCTTCGACCGCTCGAGAGCCATGGATAACCATGGATAATCCACTCGATCCGGGTTCAAGCCCAGCATAAAGCGAGACCACTAAACCTCTGGGCGAGTCCCGCTTATCCAGGCGAAAGAACCTTGCCGAAAGGAGCTTCATGCCTCCACAGTGCATTTAGCCGCTCGTAGCCCGGTCTGGCCGTAGATACCCCAATCGATTCGAGTTCAAGCCCAGCATAATGCCAGACCTCTAAACCTCCGGGTCAGTACCGGTTATCCCGGTTATCCTACCCTGAGTACCCTTCTAACCTAGCATGCAGGCTTTCAACCACTATCCCCACGAGTCCAATATCAATTAGGGTAGGTGAATTCTACCAGAATAATTATTGGCTATTTGAGGAAGGCCTCTTTTCCAAGTGACTACCAAGCAGTCTCCACAGTCCACCCCTAGAGGTAGAAAGTGTGATAAGGATTACGCCATATCATCGCGCGTGGCGAGAACCCCTCCGAAGAGATGAACCCATCAGCTTCCAGTTTGGGCCCGACTCGAAAGCTAGAACCGTCTGACTGGTAGCAGCGAAGCACTATCCAACCTCTACTGGCTCAGCAGGTCAGTACCCGAGTTGGTTTGAGACGCAACTCACCCGCCATACTGCGATAGGGTAGAGTACGTTAGTTTTAAGGGAGAAGCCCTGTGCTGCGACAGACTCCCTTGTCACTGAGTTAATCAACCGGTTCAGCCCTCCATTTTACCTGAGTAAAACTAGGGCCCCATTCGGAGATCTTCCACCATACAGGTCCAGTGACTGGCGCGAAATGGCATTACGTTAGACACCAAGACTTAACCCTCCAATTCGCCGGGACGAATCTAGGGTCCTAGTCAAGAGAGCGCCCCCATCACGTCAAGATCTAATGCCTGGGGGGCGTATCAATTAGGGTAGCCAGAAGTACGAATACCCCTGCGGGCCAAATCGCCCACCCTTGGTACCCTTGTTTCCAAAAGGAGCCATTGAAGGCTAACGGTCGCCAAGAAGAGTTCAACTCGATGCCATAATGCACGAACTCCAGGAAACTAACACGTCATAGTATCCCACCCCTTAAAGCTAGCACAGACCTATTTCTGACACATTCGCCCTTATGGACAGAAAAGCTGCAATCGGATAGAACCACGCCAGTTCTATGGATGAGCTTCCCTATGTTGCAACATAGTGAGTACCTCCATCCTATTAGTAAATTATATAAGATACATGTATCTATGATATAGACTAACTGCTAGTTTTGTTGCCTACGTATACTTGGATGTCCATGCGATATTCAATTTCTTGGTTCTCGAGCTAATTGGTCATAGGAAAAATTTATTAAATTTTGAGAATAATTCAGTTATATAATGACAGTATTCAAAATAATATAATGAAATGATTATTTTTGTATGCTTTGAGTCACTCGATATGAGATAAAGAGAAATATTGATTTATATTCACTTTCGAAGAGAGATAACAGATGGCTCCACTTCTCGGAAACAACCGTCTTTATAGTCGCAATTAGTATCCGAACGATTTCACGCAACGGATCGTGAGAGCACAAACGTGTTTGGAGTCATAGCCCGAAACGAGTTTCAGATTATGGAGAAAATATGGGGGAAGGCGTTCCATTAGTCAATTTGTGCCAGATGTCCGCCTACAACGGTTCGAAGGCGGTCCTTTATCGATACCGCCTTCCAGAGTACATGCCCTAGTATTTCCAAGCAAACTTTGGAATTGGAAATCGTAATTTTTCTTACCTTTTGTGGTTTACTAGTGTGGTTTCTATGCTTCAATCGCCAATTTTTTAAACCAATCATCTCCAACCGTATCCCATTTTCATTCCATTAGAAACAAAGCTAAAATAGAAGATCGTTGCCGCAATCAGCAATCAGGAGTATATGCAGAATCGATGTAACAAAAATTTTTCAGCTATTATTTTTCAATTTTTCAAAGAAATCAACGCCAGTACACAACAAAATGTCTGAAGATTGAAACATGTCTGAAGGGCATATATCGAATACTTATAAATAACTTCATATTGAAGCTCCATAGATTACAAAATATACTGGATTTGCCAAAAGTATAAATAGAAATTTTCTTTTGAAAATAAAAAACTCTATTGAAAGTCTTGAACGCATCCACCAACCTGGAAAATTCTATATTTTATAATTTTTTTTCTTTTGTCAGCAAAACGTAAATAAACAAAATGATTTTGTGTGGTTGTAAAGCTAATCAACCAATGACTTACAAACAAAATTGCTTCTCATCAGAAAGCACTTTCTTCTGTAATTGTCCGAATGGCTGTAATTGCCAATTGACAATAAGCGTCTGTTATCAATAAGGTGTTGAAATAAATCAGAAAGTATACCGATAAAAAGGATTATACCGACAACTAGACATTTCAAGAAGTCTCAATACCGTCTTTCAATCTTTGAAAAGACTGTAAAACTATTATTCTAGTAATAGTCAAGCTTGTCGCATGTAGCTTTTGCTACATTATGCACTATCATTCGAATAGTCAAATTTGTCGTACGTAGCTTGTAACATTTCGGTCCAAGCTATCGCGGTTATTATTGTTAATATAGTAATCCAGTCGATTGTCAAAGTATTGGCAAATTCATCACATTTGTTTTTAGTGTAATAATCATGTCTTTTGACTTGGTTTATATACAGTAAACCAAGAATTATACTTCGTTGCTATCATAGTGTAATACGAGTGTTTTACTTCATTTCCTCACAATCCTCGTTGGTTTATCTTATTAGAGAAACAAGCTAGTTGATCATCGAGACTACATACAAGTGCCTTTGAAGTAAAACTCTTCGCTAAACTACGTCAAAATACAGTCCACTAAAACAGTCGAAATTAATCATCGAGATTAATTAAATTGCAATTGCCTGTTATTTCAAAATACTGAAATAATAGGCAAAATACTGCGGTAAACTAACCGTTGTACGTTACAAAAGCTGTACCTACCACAAATTAAGCAGAGGCAAAGATAACTGATAGTAGCAGTCATTCAAATGATATGGATAATAAAATACAGTCAATTATTTCTATATATCCTCATGTATGAAGGCTTTGTGGAGAGATGTTTACAATATTTTGACTACAACACAGATCAGCAATTATCGAAGAAAATATTCCTCCACATCTGCTTGAAGTAGCTTTCGACACTTCAAAAATTCATCCAGAACCTGAACCACCAAAACTCACATTAACTTTTCGTGGAAAGAAGCCAGGATTTCATGATGCGCTCATGATGTTGGACGCTAAGAAAGAAAAGGAAAAAATGGAAACATTGGTTATGGATGAATAAAATAAAACAATCATTATGACAACACAGATGATGAATATGATGATGGAGAAAGCCTCCTAGACCCAAATTTTGTAGTTGAACATGAAGGTTGAAAAATATGAATAACCAAATTAAGAAGAACTAGTGAGTGCCACAAGTTACAGCGATAATGAATTTGACGCGGATGGTAAACCAGTCCAGAAAAATGTCAATCGGGCTTCAAAGCTTTCTGTGAAGACTCAGCAGTAGTTCGAGTTAGATATGAAGCGAAAATGAAAATCCGCAATGGAAAACCAGACGTTGTTGGTAATCCAAAAAGGATTTTCACAATTTAAGAGAAACAGGGGAATGATTCCTTCTTAATATTTATTTATCAGTATTTTTTTCTTTACTCTGATACCCAAAGTACAATAAATAAATGAGAAGTTCAGATTTGATCAATATTATTGAAAAAAGATTCTATCATTTCATAGATTCTTGTTGAACCTAGCATTTGATAGATTCGGCATTCATTGGTTCTCAAACGAGAAATTTATGGGAAGTTCAGATTTCATCAATAATATTGAAACAAGAATCTATCAAATGATAGATCCAACAAAAATCTATCAAATGGATCATGAGAACCAATAAAATTAAGATATTTATCTAAATTTCACTTGATATTTTGCAAAATAAGTAAAATTTAGATATTAATCTAAATCGGCTATTATCGGCATTCATTGATTCTCGAACAAGAAATATATGGGAAGTTCAGGTTTGATAAATAATTCAAAACAAGAATCTATCAAATGATAGATTCACCAAAAATCTATCAAATGATAGATTCACCAAAAATCTATAAAATGATAGATTCAACAAGAATCTATATCTGTTTCAATATAAATGATCAAACCTAAACTTCCTATAAATTTCTTGTTCTTTGGGTATCCATGTTATCATCAAATTATTATCAGACGAGCTATAGGTATCGGTATCGAAGACTAATGAATGCCGAAGTAAAATTTATATAAATATGTTTGCCGCAGCTTTCCGTATGAATTCGAAAATTTTACTAAATATCCTTTAACTAGTCGGACTGTAAATATTGAAATTATAGGTAACATGTACTTGCATTAGTGGGTTCCTTTATTTGTTATACTACTCTGTCAAGAAAGTACCGGGAATTTTCAATTAAAACAACATTTTTACATTTAATCGTCAAAATTTATTGGGTCGCCTTCAAAATAGGCTCCATGTGCTCCAATATATCTATGCCAACGGCACTTCCAATTATCGAAACATTTTTTATAGGCGCTTTCCGGGATGGACTTTAGCTCTCGCGCCGAATTTTGTTTTATGGCTTCAATCGACTCAAAACGGGTGCCACGAAGGGGCAATTTTAGTTTTGGGAAGAGGAAAAAGTCGCAGGGAGCCAAATCCGGCGAATACGGTGTTTGCTGAAGCACGTTTGTTGAGTTTTTGGCGAGAAAGTCAGTCACAATCGTAGCTCGGTGAGAAGGCGCGTTATCGTCATGCAAAATCCATGAGTTGTTCGCCCACAAATTTGGCCGCTTCTTACGGATACGCTCACGCAAACGTTTCATAACGCCTAGGTAATACTCCTTGTTTACCGTCTGACCCTCTGGAACGAATTCGTAGTGCACCACGCCACGGATATCGAAGAAAACAATGAGCATCACCTTCATTTTCGAGCGGCTTTGGCGTGGTTTTTTCGGCTTCGGCTCATTTTTGGCCACCCATTCCGATGATTGCTGGCTTGTTTGCATATCGTACTCGTAGACCCAGGTCTCATCACCAGTTATTATGCGTTCCATGAATGTAGAATCGGAATTACAGCGATCCAGCATGTCTGAAGCAACCTGTTCGCGATGACGTTTTTGAAGAAAATTCAGGTCTTTCGGTACGAGTCGTGCGGCCACCTTTCTCATGCCCAAAATATCAATCAAAATCGTACGTGCGGACTCGTGGGATATCTTAAGATCATGTGCTATCTCTCTCAAGCTGGTACGACGGTTTTCCAGCACCCTTTCCTTAATTTTATCAACGTTATCTTCGATCGAAGCCGTCGATGGGCGACCACTTCACGACCGTCCTTGAAGGCTCTGTACCACGGATATGCACGAGTTTTCGATAGAGCATTATCACCAAAGGCCTTTTGCAACATTTTCAATGCATCGGCACACGAAAATTCATTTGCAACACAAAACTTTAAACAAATTCTTTGCTCAACGTAATCGCCCATAGTAAAAATCGGCACGCACTCTGACATCGACTGACTTAATCAGCTGTTGCAAACACACTAGTTGACAGATTTTTACCTGCCTCATTGCCCCGCCAGATTTAAATCGATAATTCCCGGTACTTTCTTGACAGAATGTATAGTAAAATTTGAAAATAAATATCAAAATTTTACTTCCACATTCATTGGTTCTCAAATATTCGACGGTATGCAAATTTAACAATATGAAAGAATCCACTAGTGCAAATACATGATACCTATAATTTCAATAGGGGCAATCTTACTAGTTTCAGAATAATATTGAAGCTCTGGAGAGAAATGCGGTGTTGTGAGGGAGCTTTCACCTCTTAATTCGGAAGACGGCGTTTCCTTCGGAGTCTGCGCATCTGAAACTCATCAGACAGGGGTGATGCGCAGCTCTGCCTGTGACGCCAGTGACCATGTGTTCCGCTTGGAACGGTGGTAGTCAAACGCTGTATGCCTTGCCCTATTTTAACTCGGCGGGGACGGTTAGTCATGAATCTTTAGACGGGTCGGGTGCTCTATTGGTACGCCGGTCAAGCTGCGAGAAAGCAAGGCAGGTTTCTGGACGAGGAGCGAAGAAGTTGTTCGCTACAATGTAATTTTCGAATTTATGTATACATGCAAGTGGCTCTGGTTCATCGTTCGTGCATCTCAGTTCGTAAGATCACAATGTAACCTATACTCGGCGTGGTTTAATACGAAAGTTGAGTAAGGAGTCCGCTATATGGCGTGTTACTTTTCTTTTTTATAATATGAAGACAATAATACAATTATTATTGTTTTTTTTTCTTTTCTTTTTTGTAATATGAAGACAATAATACAATTATTATTGTTTTTGGATCATATACAGGTTGTCCCAACGAAAATTTCACCCCCCCAGAACTAAGAAACGAAGAATGTTCGAAGATTAAATGTTTTGAGGGGAATGAATTTCCGTCTTGAGTTTGTTCCGAAAAATTACCGTCAAAAGGTGATCTCGAACAGACAGTTTTGAAGAATCCAAAAATAAGTTACATGTTCTGTATTAGGAAGAAAGAATTCCTATGACGACATGGTTCCGAAAAAAACACCTGAAGATGGTAACAATCCCGAACATTTTTTGAACAGGAAGTAGATGTTGCTTGAAGATGGGATAGTTAATTCCCGAAACTCGAATCACAATTAATTGTGTAAAATATCAATTTATTTCTAGTAAAACATAGTAATTTCTACAACTTGTTTTAATTGGATGTGGTTTAGTTGAGAAGTTTGATTTCAAGTAGGAGTTTGGAGAACAAAAGAAGCTTTTTAACTAAATACATCCGCCATCTCTTTCCTAGTCAAAAAAATTTGGGGGTTGTTGCCACCCTCAGGTGGTTTTTTCGGAATAATGTTGTCATAGGAATTCTTTCTCCCTAATATAGAACTGGAAAATTATTTTTGGATTTTTCAAAACACTTTTGGGCGGTTAAACTGTCTGTTCAACATCACCTTTTAAACATTTTAACTGGGTTGTGTACAGAACATAAATAACTTTCAATCTAACCAACACTCGACATTTCTTCCCCATTCAAAAAATGTTGGGTTTTGATGCCACCTTCATGGGATGGTTTTTTCGGAACAAACTCATGATGGAAATTCGTCCCCCTCAAACACAAGTTGACCTCTTTTTTAAATCTTCGAAAATTCTTCGTTTCTGAGTTCTGGGGGGTCAAATTTTCGTTGGGACACCTTGTTTATGCACGCAATGTGGCGCATTTCCCAATGGTTTATTATATAGGTCGTGAAAACAAATGCGCAGGCAATGTGCACATAAAATAACAACACACAATAAAAATTTGCTCTCTAATGGCGTCAAGGCCAGATGTTTGCTTCTAATATTGAAGGAGGGGTGAACGAGAAAAAGATTGCGATTAAACCTCAATATCTCTTATCACACTCCCCTTCCGAGTACTTTCGTTCATTTGATGGAGTTGATGTTACACACATTAACCAACTTCTAATATCCTAAAACATATCGGGTGTTTTTTTTAGAGTGATAGAATTTTAAATTGAAATAAAATACATTTAAATTAAGATTGAAGCCAAATTTTTTTTTATTTGAAAGATAATTTTATGACATTTATGTTTTAAAAATATTTTCCGGCATATGTCCACCATGACTAGCCCTGCGGAACCGCATTCGACCAGTCCAATTTCTGAACACTTTTTCGAGTAATTCAGGCCTTACTTCATCAATAACACGAGTTATGTTGGCTTCCAAAGCGTCTGTTATTTCTGGTTTCTCAGCATAAACCAATGATTTCACATGACCCCAAAGAAAATAATCCAGTGGAGTTATGTCCCATGATCTTGGAGGCTAATTAATTGAACCATTTCTCGAAATAATGTTATAGCCAAATATTTCTTTCAATGAATCAATTATTACGGTAGCAGCATGAGGTGTAGCACCATCTTGTTGGAACCAAAACACTTCTGGGTCGATACCATTCAAATTTTGAAACAAATAATCATTGATCATCGATCTGTAACGAGCACCATTCACTCTAACATTAGCTCCAGCATCGTTTTTAAAGAAATATGGACCTATGATGCCTCCAGCATGTAACGAATACCATTCAGGATGCACTGGAACCTGCAGAACTACTTGAGGATTGTTTTCACTCCACATACCGCAATTTTGCTTCTTTACATAGCCGTTCAACCAGAAATGAGCTTCAACACTTAACACAATTTTACGACAAAAAAGTGGATCAACTTCAAACTGTTCTAGGGCCCAATCAGCAAACAAACGACGCTTATTATGGTCAAGTGGTCGAATAGACAAATCTGGATCATCATTAACACTATGACTTACAGCAGCGATATTTTCTTCTATACGTACAGTTCTTTGTCTTGTTGTTGTCGCATCGAGTAGAGAAAATGTTCTCCGAAATCTATCGATAGTTCGACGAATAAGCTGCTCTGATGGACGATTCTGTATATCATAAATTTCGCGAAGTGTTCTGTAAGTTTGGCGAATAGAACACTGATTTTAAAAATAAATCTCACAATTTGTAAACGTTGTTGCGGCGTAAGTCTTTTCATGATAATTTGACAATGCTTACTGAACAGAAATGACAAAAAAACATGGCTTCTACCTTCTGTCAAATCACAGTTATCCCTGTCGAAAGTTCTATCACTAAAAAAAACACCCGATACTTTCACACATTCACAGAACAAGAAATTGTTGCTCAGGAATGCCCAAGAATGCACTTGGTTGTATTGATATAATAATTCATTATTGATCCACATTTCACACGGAATTTCCAAGCCAAAAGATCGTTGTTATATACCTCATGATATAAATAAAAAGAATAAATAAAGATTCCTTCGTGTACTACTACCGTAATAGAAGTACAGTGGATATCAACAATGAATAAAAAATACTAAATACATGGTACAAAATAGCACTTACGTGATGAGTTTCAATTCGAGTGAGCAACTTTAGATGCACTACCAGGATATGCCACCAAGGTCGATTTCTCTAGTTTACCGAACACTAAAAAAAGACGTTCATTCTCTTGAAAGAATTCTTCTTCGTCGAAGGTTTATACCTTCCTATACCTATAAAAAGAAACGAAGCGCCCGACGTTAGGTTGTAATGTTTACAACGCGAGAAAAGCTATTTGACAACGACTTTTCTGACAGAACTAGTAGTGTTCCAAAAGTTCTTAACTTGGTTTGTTCCACTTAGTTTTATAATCCTGTACCTGGTTTTTCCATCTTGATTAGCTTTTTCTGCTTTTTAGAGGCATTTATCACCTAAATATAATTTTAATTGGATCGTATTAAAAACTAATACTGATTTCAATAAATGGATCCATCATCCATTTTGTTTGCAGAAGAAAGAATAAATTTTTTCTTGTCATGCTTAATATACATTATATTGATGACTGAAATTGTTCCTTTTACAATTGGTGTTTATTCATTATGTATCCGTTTTGAGACAAAATGTAATGGATGTGAAATTTTTCAGATAATACTATATATCGGGTGTTTTTTTAGAGTGATAGAACTTTCGATAGGGATAACTGTGATTTGACAGAAGGTAGAAGCCATGTTGTTTTGACATTTCTGTTCAGTAAGCATTGACAAATTATCATGAAAAGACTCACGCCGCAACAACGTTTACAAATTGTTGAAATTTATTTTCCAAGTCAGTGTTCTATTCGCCAAACTAATAGAGCACTTCGTGAAATTTATGGTTTACATAATCGTCCATCAGAGCAGCTTATTGTCAAACGATCGATAGATTTCGGACAACATTTTCTCTACTCGATGCAGCAACAACAAGACAAAGAACTGTACGTACAGAGAAAAATATCGCTGTTGTAAGTCATAGTGTTAGTGATGATCCAGATTTGTCTATTCGTCGACGTTCACAACAAGTTGGACTGTGCACCCATCACATTAAGTTTAGCGGGACTTGACGGTTCGACAGGCCTCATCCCGAACCTGGATCGATTGTGAGACGTTTCTGGGTTTGAGGATCTCGACAAAATGGCTAGTTCGTTGGTTCTTGACGCCAGGATCAATTGAAAGACTTCACAAGGGCTCGTGGGTCTTGACGTACAGGCTGGATTGACGATGCTCGTACCAGGATCTAATTCATGAGACTGCGTTCGGATGGATGGATAAGAAGCCCTTCCGGCCTGTGAGTTGTGTCCCAAAAACTCGGGTACTGACCATGCAGAGCCAGTAGAGGTTGAATAGTGCTTCGCTGCTACCAGTCAGACGGTTGTAGGTTTTCGAACTGAAGCCCAAACTGGAGGCTGGTGGGTTCATCTCTTCGAAGAGGTTCTCAACTCGCGCGATGTTATGACGTTACCCTTATTAGGTACACTTTCTGCCTCTGGGGACAGACTGTGGAAACTGCTGAGTAGTTACTTGGTTAAAGAGCTACGCTCACATGCCAATACATCTAACTGGTAGAATTCACGTGTCTCGACTTGTAGAACTTTCTATTACCATAGCTCACATTCCTTATCAATGATTTATGGTACACATCAGCCCATTTAAATTAATTGAAGATTCTACACTATTTATCGTTAAGATATTTTTGCAAAGGTTATGTAATATTCTGGTTTTCGATTGTGTTAAAAAACTCATAGCGAGAGAAAGACAAACATAAGAAAGAATTTATTATTTTCAACTGAACACATAACCAATCAACAAAATTGATAGCATATCAACATTTCTTCAGTACACAAACTCCATCTAAAGTTGGCGAATAAACGAAATAATCATCATTCACAAGCTCTGCTCTTTCTCCAGCTGCCAACAAAACAGGTGTGGTGTGCGTATGAATCCCTGCAATCGTTTTTGGAGTACCTGCCTTACCAACAATATCAACTGCCTGACCCACTCTCACCGTTACATTCAACGGTTGGAGATCTTCTCCAAGAGTCAAGAGCCACCTTGGCTGTATAGCTGTCACCAGCGAGTACAAAAAATAGTGAGCTTTTCCAAGAATCAAGGAATGAGGATCCACAAGGGCCACGAGAGGAATAAGAAGTCCTGGAAAGTATAATCATTAAAAAACACTAATTATTCAATACACTCTTTGAAAAACTCAGGTTTCCGATATACATAAACTGGTATTACATCTCTTGAATTCATCAAGAGAACATTCCAAATTTAATGGATGATTCCAAATGTGAATAACGTTCCATTGCTCTCCAGAAATTATGAGTTTGTATGTTTCTACGTTACTGAAGCTAGGAAGCCTAGCCAGCCAGACTAGTCTACCTTCTGTTTTATCGTCTTTAATTCTGTTCATCTTTTCGGCTTTCGTAGTAGCCCTGTCTGAGAGGACACGTGTTTAACAATGTAAGTTAAATGTAGCAAAATTTGAATATCAAAACAGATTTAATCTGTCAGTCTTCTACGATTTTAATTTCAAAAAAATTTCTATTCAAAAAACTTTTAGAATTAAATTAATGTCTACATAAACACCGCTCATATTCAATAAACGTCTATAATCAAAAGTCAATATACAATGTCAAATGGAATAAATAAACCAACAAATATAAATAGTCATTTAAAATTAATAAATAAATATTTGAAGGAGACAAAATTTTGTTTCTGATCTTACCATTATGAACAACAATTCCTTTTCAAAAACATAAAACACAACTTAAGGACTTCTCAAAAAATATAATTTATTTGAAATATTTAATATATTTAAATATTCAAATAAGTTAATTAAAAAATCTCTCAAAACATGCACCATATCTTCAAAAAACAATTAGAATTCCGATAATCTCTTCATCGGCCCTAAATAATATTTAAAATATCAAAATCAACTAACAATCAGTATATCTTACCTCAAAGTGGTAACCGGATAATTGCTTAAACAGACTAACATTAAAAATCAAGATAGTCTATGTTCGTCGCAAAATCACAGAAAACTGTAAGGTATTATAAGGTTTTCTTTAAACCATTGACATTCCATAATACGATTTATTCAAGCCTAAATATAATTATATATTATGTATAAAATGAATATTTTTTAAATATTATTTAGGGGAGGGAAATAACTAAATAATAAGCGGTTGAATCTCAACATCTACGTTTTTCGACGCAATTAAATCGATAATGTCATTTCACTACTTCTCAATACCTTATTTCAGATCGATTATATTATTTATAGTTTCGAAAATATTGAAAAAAAATGAGAGATCATTTCAAATGTGAATAACTGCGGTACCATCGAACTGATTCTGCCCATTGACAAACTCAACTGGGATATTCAGGCTCCAAACGTATCCTGAAAGTTTCCATACTCTAGCACCTCCCATTTGAAAGTTATAGTGATAGTGCTCAACGCTAATCCGCTTTTTTTGTTTCAGTTTTAATCGAACGATCCTCACAAAATTGCGCTCGAACATGTGCGTTATTGGTTTACTTCTAAATGTCGACTTTCAGATCGATATAATCTGAAGTTCAGAAAATATTGAGAAAAATAGACTTTCGAACATGAATGACTGCGAAACTATTGATCCGATTTTGACCATTAACGAGCTTAACCGAAATATTTAATCTTCATACCGAGGTCTTTATGCAATATTCTTCTCGAGGAGTGCGAGAAAAGTTCAGTTCTTGAGCACAATGACGAGTTGATGTTGATGATATTCAGCCACTTTCTGGGTTACAGCAGCAATTTTTTCTGTTGTGGTCACTGGACGAGAACGTGAACGGCTTGTTTGATCAAATAACGATAGTAAACTAAGTTTCTGTCAAAATACAAATGACAAAAGTGTTGCCAAACGAGATAACTAATACTTCAAAATGCAAATGCAAAGATGGCCCAACCTTTATATATAATTATGAATGTACTAGCAGGTTAGAGTTGTTGGCAGAAGACCAATGCTTGTATAACTTTTTTGTAACATTTGCAGATACAAACCTGCCATTGCTACCGGATCAACCAATTGCCTGTCGGTATGGAGTGGACTCAACGTCATTGTCCCCTTTCCTAGATGTAACAAACCTTGAGATAACCTCACCATAAATAACTGCGATGGGTTCTTGGTGTGATAAACTGCCATTTGTCTCAAACAGGAAGCAAGTCTGGCGTTATTCGAGCCAGCACCGACAAAACCCAATCCAAAAATGGCGTTACAGGCCACGTCATCGTCAGAATCGTGCGAATATTTCGTTAGTATGTCGATCACTGATAACTGCGGATTGGAGACAGATGTTAATGCAATAGCCAAAGGTACTGCTTTTCGAACTATAGGTTCACCATAGCGTCCAATGTGACCAAAAATTCTCTGAACCATTTCAGCCCCTGGAAAGAAGAATTTCCACAAGTTTATTCATCACCCTCACGTTCAAAGGTACTCCATCATCTCTATATTTTGCTGAATGTATGAATCAGTTGTTATAGTGGGTAACAAAAAATTCATGAACAGTTTTTGCATCTTGAAAGGGCCATACTGCACCTATATTTTGAAGCAACTTACAATAAATTAATGGAGATCACTGACTGAACAACTTGTTGGAGCTTAGAAGGAGATCGAGCAGCACCTAGTAGGAAGATCAAGCAGAAACAACCTTACCTTAATGAAGTTAATTAGGATACCAAGTTATATAGTCCGTCTAGAAAGTATTCGGAATTTTTCATAAATTTAATATACTTCTTTTTTGTAACACTCTAAGACAAAATTAATGGATAAAATAGGTTGTGCAGATAGTCGACTATGGCGAAAGTTGCAACACTATTTAGCAAATATTGTTGATAGTCAAGAGGTATACAATTTACGAAATAATGTCGCAACTAGAAAAAAGTAAACAGGTCGAATATTTTATAGAAAAGGTTTTCGAAACATTGAAAAATTGGTGCATTTGACTGAACTGGGATGAAGTGCTGTATATGAGACAATAAGAGAGATAAAACATTGTATGGATATGAGGCATAGACAAATTTCGCATAAGATTAAAGGAAACAATTTAAAGACTTTATTGGCCTCAGGACGACACAATCCGCGTCTGGGGTTTCGCAAACTGGCTAACAGATTTGGAAATCAACGAAATATAAAACTATGTCCAGAAACCGTCCGTAAATCACTAAAAAGACAAGGCTACATATGAAGGAAACCAAAAAAATCCCTATAATGACACCTTCACAAAAGGAACGAAGAATAGAATTTTATCAAAGTTTTCAAGCAGCTAATTTTAATGATGTCTTTATATCTGATGAAAGTTGTTTCCAACTTAGTGGAAATCACTTTAATCACTTAGAAATCCTATCAAAACAACCTGTTACCGTTCAAATTTCCAAATTTCCTACCAAAATAATGGTTTGGGGAGCAATATCTCAGCGTGGTGCTACGCCTCTCTGTATAGTTGATGGTACCATCAATATTGAAAAGTATTGTGGCATTCTAAACGATTTTCTCCTTTAAACAGTGCATGCTTTATACTAAATAATTACAATTGAGCTTCGCTTTTTCAGGATACTTTCTAGACGGACTTTATATATGTTCTTTTTTATTTTTAATAATTTATAAGTCCACATATGACGCGTAGTCTTTTCGGAAGAATTTACGTAATAACATGTACATAAACTCTGTAGATTGTTTTTTTTATCTTCTACTACATACAAGTACCCTTGAAGTTAAATTCTTCGCTATACTAAGTCAAATACCAGTAGACAGCTTGCGATGTTTTTAGAATGTATAAATACATTATCTCCCACAATAAAATTCACCAATTAAATAGAACAAAATAACAGCATCAGTTTTCTTGATTTAAAAATTTCAAAAATTAACAATAAATATGACTTTTCAATTTTCCAGAAACCCACTCGTACAAATAATACGATCCACTCAAATTCTGATCAGCCACATTCTCAAAAACTAGCAACTCATAATAGCATGATATTTAGGTTGATCAACATACCTATGACACAAGAGAATTTTGACAGAGAACTGAATATAATAAAACAGATTGCATTTAACAATGGTTTCAATCCGTTCATTATAAATCAATTATTGAAACGAATGCAATTTGAAAAGTCAATATCGCTTGTATATCCAACAATAGCTATTGATACAAAATATATTTCTTTAACGTATAAAACAAAAAGCCCGAAAAAATAGCAAGATATTTAAAGAAAAAGGGTAACTGCAACATTTCATTCAAAACAAGAAACAAGTTAGGAAATTTAATAAAAAATAAAAAGATTTGATCCATAAAAACAAAAAGTCTGGAGTCTATAGGTTAAACTGCGGTACTTGCCCATCTGTATACGTGGGTCAGACAGATAGAACTTTCGGCACTAGGATACGTGAACACCAGTAAGCATATCTTGGAAAAAACGGAAATTCAACATATGCTGACCATCTTCTGGATACAGGACATGATTTTGACAATAACTACAAAATCTTACACCTAGAAAAAAAGAACCTCAGGTTGAACTACCTAGAACCCCTCGAAATTAACAGATACAATAAAAAACAGATTCTCCTAAATGACCTCGTTACTTAACCCCTTCTGAAACTTTGTGTAATAATAAGACAACAAATTACTGTAAATTCCCACTACCTTCTTTTCTGTACATTTTGAATATTTAAAGAACTCAATCTCAAATATATAGTTAGTACCATACTCACCTGACGAAGTTATGTTGTCATGACGAAACAATTGTTATGAAATTAAATAAATTAGCGGAAATTATGTTGTTTTACTTTAATCATTAAGATGTATTTCCGACAAGTAGAGACCGATACAATGAAACATTTAAGTCAAATACAGTCCACGAAACCTTTCGTAATTAATCATTGAGATTAATTAATTTGCAATTGTCTGTTATTTCGAAATACTGAAATAATAGGCAAAAAACTGAGGTAAACCAACCGTGGTACGATACAAATTGATTGAAGATTCGTCTTTTCATCTTACCGTCATGTTCAGCGATGAGCTTGAACGTCTATTTAAATAAGCAAAATTGCAGGATTTGGAGGGAGAAGAATCCTCGCTCGAAAAAGTTACGGGTTACCGTTTCCTTATATAAAAAACTATACCTATCTCTTCTCCTTTGGAAACAGCAGCCACAGCAAGAACAGCTATTGCTTGACCCATACAATAATCCCATTCCAAGCTTGTTTTCCTATCTTTCTTTTTGAAGGCAGCCTCCTTCCTATTCTTATCCTTATACTTCTCATCTCTACAGGTGATCTTTTCTTCGACGATCCTTAATAGTTCCTGCACTATCAGTACATCACCAGTTCCAGCGTACGCGCACATCTTCAGCATTGTCTGTATCATTGTTCTGAACGGTTCTTCGAAGACGTCCATGGCGGCATGAGGTACTTCTATGTCATCTTTACAACCCATGTAGCATAAGGCAACTCCAAGTCCAGCCAGACGCATGAAGGGAGATTTTAACTGTTCGGTGTTGTTTGTCTCGATTATTTTAGAAAGTATGGTGGTTATTACGTTGTGCTTGCTTCGACCAAGGGCAATTAGACCACAAGAGAGACTCGTGATGCCAATTATTTCTACTGATTGAGTGTTTTGGATGATGGGGGAGAGAAGGTTAAGGACGTCCTCTCGAGCAGTTCCTGTGAATAATACAACATGTAAGAGTAACAAACTTTAAAAATCATTACCATATTGAAGTGAATTCAATATAAGAACGCATATCAATCTTCATTGGTCATTATCTTGCAAAGTTTTCATATCGCGAAAACTGTATCCCGGTTACAACAACGGAAAACTGGAAAGTTAAATTGATTGTTTTAATAACATAAAGCATTGGAGAACGCACCTGGAATATCTGAGTATCAAACCAAAACATCAAACGTTCGAAATATTTTTCCTGTGCATCCAACACCAAATGCAAAACGCTGTGTGTAGCTATCTTTCATTAACCATTAACTCATTTCTGTATATGGTTTATGGCAGGAATAAAAGGTACTGAGCTGTCCCGTACTATACGGAGTACTCTAAAATATCCGGGATTACACGGAGTACTCTAAGATATCTAGGATTATATGGAGTACTCCAAAGAACACTATCCTTTTTATCGTGATCATCAAGTGCCGGGAGAATAGGACGTTATGTTATATAGATAACCCAAATTACACCTAATGAGAGCAAGGAAACAGTGACGGAAGGTTCAAATATTCAAAACACAAAAACGTCAGAATAATATATTCATATTAGTAATATTGAAAAGCAACGACCCCAATGAATGGAAACAAATATTTATCAACCTGCTGTTAAATCTACTCTACTCAGTGGTTCGTAAAGCTACACAGTGAACCCAATAGCGCCCCGAGTCTAACTGACTTATTACTACATATCGTTAGGTCGGTAATTTGCCCGAATCGGATATCATTCTTATACAGCGGAAAGGATTAGAGAGGACAGTATACAGCCAGTATGCACCTTCAACTGCACTTCCGGTAACCAGTGCAGAACCTGCAGTTACAGTAAGAATTTCGATGGACAGTAAGGTGGGTAACGTGGTATGCCCAGGAGATCACCAGAGATGATCCAACATAATTCGAGTCTACCGGAAAAGTTACTATGGACTGTATCTGGTTTCCTCGGGGTGGCCAAGGCCCAGGAAGGCTTAGATATTACTGAAGAACAAACCGAACACTACCTGAAGGGTCACGCAAACTAATCCTGGAAATATCACAATACCTAGAAACAATGATCTAGCGATCACTCACACATTCTCACAGTAGCGTTGGATATCCGGAGCTATATGCTGTCTCTATACGATACGTCGTCCTCTAGCAGGACTACTCAGCGATTTACCCTAAAGACCGCCACCGCTCCACAAGGAATACAATCTCTCAAAGTAAACAGGCGCATGCATATGGAAAATATATAACACAAACTGACTAGGACATTATAAAAAAGATACAGTATCCCATCACCTAGGCGTGTTAATGAACGTCACAATAAAAGAAACAAAGAAATAGGTAACCAGGGGATCACACCAGAGTACATGCAAATCAGTTACATATCAGGCCCTGCGAATACCATGAACAGGTCAAATAAAGAACCACTATTAATAAATACAACAGATAGCAACCAGGCCGCTTTAGTTATATACAAAGGCACTGCATTTTAGTTAAACTTTCCGGTCGGATTAAATAACACAGAAGCAAAAATACAAGAATGAAAAGCGATGAGTACAATGAACTAATTTTACATTAAAACTAAGGTGGTATTCAAAGCGTAAAGCATGCAATTAACAAGAAACATTTAAAAGCAGTTCAGTTACTAAGAGTTACCAAGAAGGGCTGTTGTAAGGACTATTATCTCGAGTATGTTTTTAAGTCGCTCAGGAGGTTTATTTCCAAGAAGCTTCCTCTCCGCCGCTTCAAAATACAATGGGAACGCCATAGGACGTTGTTCTCTTTGTCATTGTCACCGATCAAATAGGTGTCAAGTTACAGTGCCACAGAATATTCGACATATATTGTCAAATGTGATGTAAATAATTAATGATGTAATTTATATAATATATGAGGGATTCTGTCACTCGTATGATCCTTAGAGAATACGGATCTCTTCAGTACCTATTGAAACATTACTTACTAAGACCTTTTAACGTAAAGAAGTTTTTTTTGAATAAGGATATGTTCAAAGGTCTTAATTTTCTGGAAGAGTTCTTTCCTTTTTTAGACCCCATCTTATTTATTATTTACTCAATAGGAATTGATCAGAGCGGCGAAATATAAGTCATGACTTATTCATATATTCATCAAGTTGGACCTAAAGATTTTTATATTTTTTTATGATCATGCTTTGAGTCAGTAATCAGCATTAGTCAAATAATAAATGGCACTGCCAGTTTGAAAATCTGTTGTATTAAATAGAAAGAAATAAAGACTATTATTATTGTTTTCTGTTGAGGATTTTTCTCATTACTTTCATCTCTGATTACATATCTTCTTTGAATGAAGAAAGAAGTACATGAACAAGCGACTTCATCTGATCATAGAATACTGAAGCTACACCACAGTTTAGCGCAAGACTCATAAATTATTGATAAAAGTGGAACCGCTCAAGCAACAGTTGCAGAACCGCTTTCAGTTGGCTATTCTACTACTATAGTTGCAATATGTGTGTCGAGAAATAATCTCCACTGTTCTCGATTTTACTAAGGCCTACTAAAACATGAATTTGTCCGATTTTGAAATCAAGAGAGCAACATAAAAGTACGGTTCAAAGACTGCCTCAAGTAAAGTATGATCGCTGGTCTAAGTTTTAAGTAAATAACGGGTTAGCTCAAATTGACTCGTTGATATAAATCGACTTAATTAAGAGCTTTATTGAATGATAGATATTGTTTCTAGAATCGATATTCGGCATTATATCGACCAAAAAAATAAAAAACAAATGGAAGCAACTTTCCGGTATCAATCGAGATTATTAGGTTCAGGTAGCAAATTGAATAGCTTGTTTGTGACTTATCTGTAAATCCTCTTATAGCATGAAGCAAAAAAGCATATTAATGATGAATTATCAGAAAAACTGTATCATTCACCAATGTGAACATTATCAAAATGATAATTTATAGCAATACACTACTTCTAGCGGAACTACAGAAACATTGGAATGAGTATTTTTAATGAGAAAGAGTAGGATGATTTTCATTATGGCATCAATTATTTTGAGGTCTACATACCAACATAGGCCAATCCTATACCAACCACAGCTCCAGTTTGATAAACAACATTCTCATGGTTCACATAATCGGACAACAAGGCCAGAGCTGGATCGCATTCATTCTTGACTCTACAGTTGACGATGCCCAAAGCTAGAAGAGCACCAGCTTTGATGTAATCTTCGGTACTGTACAGATATTTATCGATCGGGGTCAGACCGCCATCCACGTCCCACAAGTGTAACATGCCTAGAGAGGCTGTCGCGCTTAACATCCCGTGGTCTTTATTACGGTAGATCCATTTGCTGCTGGTGTCGGTGGTGAGGAGTTTGTCGCATCCAAAACCAGCATTTACGAAACCGTTCACAAAAGAGGAAGCTAGATTTTGTCTGGCGCTATCTATGTTATCACCAAGGATGCTGAAGTAGGGCGTGGCCGGTTCGAGCCATACCTTATATACATCGTCTGGAGTTTTTGGTTCCATTATGTCGAGCTAGAGAAAAAGATTGAAACAAGATAAATAGAAAAATAATACACGAAAGCTATAGGACCTTATTAAAAATATAGGAACTCGACTAAGAGAGCCAATCTTGACTCTCACGGTAATAATGCAAACGAAAGGTTAATTTTCAACCAAATTGAGCATAATAGGTGTATATTTACAGTAAAGCAATTACATAAGCATAAGAAAGCTCCCATTGGTTCAAAAGAACAGCTACAGGGGACAATGTCTCAACATACTGACATCTATCCTGCAGATAGCTGCGTAATCGGATAAGGATATGACGGACCTTCCTCGATGAAAGGAAATTTTAAAGATGTGCAGGCAGTAATTCGTGAATTACATTCAAAAGCCTTATATGCCCATTGCAGCTCACATTCATTGAATTTAGCTCTGGGCCGTTCTTACCAAGTTCAGCCTATTCGAAATACTATTGGAATCATAAAATCAGTTGGAAATTTTACCAAGTCATCGGCAAAACTAACCAATTGTTTGAAGGAGAATACTGAACAAAACTTTCCCGAAACACGATGAAAATCCTTACGGCAATGTGCGAGACCCATTGGGTTGAAAATCATGATGGGTTGTTAAGATTTAAGGAAATCCTTGAAGCTATTGTTGACACACTAGATTATTTGAGCACTGATGTGGATTGTGAAACGTCCTCAAAGGCCAATTATTTTCTGAGATCAGTAATTTCTAGTGACTTTGTAATGAGCTGATGTTGCTAAGGTGTGTTGTTCCCATAGACACTGACGCTATGCAAAATACTTCAATCTCCTGCAGCAATTTGGCAGCAGCTTTACAATATGTCGATTTAGTGATAAGGACTATAGAAAATGTTCGCCAAAATATTGATTCAAAATTTGCTGAACTCCTCAAGAATGCACAGAATTTGCTCTCTACTGTAAACGAGGAAATTAAAATTCAGCGAAAACTTCACGCCAAGACCATAGGGCAAACTATAATACAAAGGCTCCTGAAACTTATTTCAGAATTATTATAATGATTCCAGTTTTGGATGATTTCATCGATCAGCTTCAGTCAAGATTTCAAAATCATAAAGCCTCATTATCATCCCTCAACATTTTAATTCCGTCTGTGTTGTGCAAAGAACAAATCAAAAGTGAATATCAGGAAAACTATTTTGAGATCTATAGAGAATATTTGGAATGGGACTCGGTAAAAGCTGAATTAAAAACGGATGAAATGGCGGATGAAATGGCTGGAAGAATCGACCAACTTGTGCTATTGAAGCTCTCGGAGAATGCGTTAATTATTGAAAACATATATTGTAACGTTAAAGCGTTCTACGCCACTGCTTGTTTTCCCGACGAACGAGGAACTCCGGATATTGCTGGAAATTCGAAAGTGTTCCAGAAACCTCGGCGCATCTTATAATCGGACGCGGCAGTCCCATGAAGGCAGGGTGATAAGGGTCATCATCCACAGTGAAAGACGATGTAGTAGAAATAAATTCAGTGTAGAAATAAATCCTGTAAATGAATGCTGAAAATTTTGTGTTGAAAAATAAATGAATTGACATTAAACTATTTGACTAACCGAAAACGTAACAATTAATGTCAGGTGTGCGGTTTTTGTGTTCGAACTGAGTATTAATTGAATTGTGGACATAATTGTGGATAAATTTGAATGCCAATAACGAGATTACAGTCGGGAAAATTGACCAGTCAAACTAGGAGTTTTTCAAACAAGCTTTTGATCAACTGACTATGAAAATGGAGGAGAGCAGTAGATTCATGGAAAATAAATTTAAGGAAAACAGTAAGTTCATGAAGAATGAAATGGAGGAAAATATTGAGTCATTGAAAGCTGATTTGAAGGAACTAATTCAAGATAATTTATTGAAAATGAAGAAAGAAATGGATGAGGAAATATTAAGGTTGGAAGATAAAATCTAGAATATACAAGACAAATTGGATGAAAAATTAAAAAATTATTCGATAACTATGGAAGAAAGACTAGCTAAATTGGATAAAAAAAATTGTGAACAGAGTAACTACCTATGTTACGTACCACGGTTATTTTACCGCAGTATTTTGCCTATTATTTCAGTACTTTGAAATAACAGGCAATTGCAATTTAATTAATCTCGATGATTAATTTTGAAGGGTTTAATGTATTTTTGGCGTAGATTAGCGAAGAGTTTTACTTCAAAGGCACTTGTATATAGTTCATTATAGTTATCTCTATAATGAACTAGCTTTGTTTATCTAATAAGATAAACCAACGAGGATTGTAAGGAATTAAAGTAAAACACTCGTATTACACTATGACAACGAACTATAATTCTTGGTTTACTGTATATAAACCAAGTCTAAAGATATGATCATTACTTTAAAAATAAATGTAATGAATTTGTCAATACTTTGGCAATCGACTGGATTACTATATTAACAATAATAACCGCCATAGCTTGGACCGAAATGTTACAAGCTACGTACGACAAATTTGACTATCAAAATGATAGTACATAATGTAGCAAAGGCTACATGCGACAAGTTTGACTATTACTAGAATAATAATTTTAGTCTTTTCACAGACTGAACGTTAAAGTTGCTCGATGCATCCCTTCTAACAAAAAAAAGGGAAATTAACGTAATTGTTTGGAAGGTCCATTTGGAGGTGGACTGAATGAACGAAATAAACCTTCTTATTGGTTACAGAAAAATTATGAGATTAATGCAAGTAAAGAAGGATAAAATAGTTTACATTTCCTAATGCTGACATCAAAATTCATATATCAATAAATATATCAAAATGCTCTAAAAGACTTTCCATGTTTTCTAAGGCCATATATAATCATTAGAAAACAAATAAGCTGAAGTGTCGAATAATACTAAACAGTTCGTCTAGTGCAGCTGAGAAACTGCTTGATCGAAATATTAACATGAAAGGCCTAAGTATCGAATAATAAAATAATGTCGAACTTAAGCAGGGCCGTCTCTGATGAGACGGAACATACTCTCCCCCTTGAACGATGACGTTCAAAAACTAAAGGGGTGAAGATTACTCGAAATAACTAAATGAAACAATTGCGAAAAACGAAGAAACCAATACATGAAATACATATTGTAGATACACACATACTACATAAAACTGCATAAAATTACATTGAATTGCATAAATGGCAGTGAAATAAAACAATTACAAACAACAAAGTAAATCAATAGCTGAAATACATAAACGTCGATACATGCATGATACATAAAAGGACATAAATTTACATCAAATTACATAAATGACAGTGAGATAATGGTTGATTATACAAGGTAGAGTGGTAGAGAATAAACTTTGTTTACACATTTTCTGTACCATTGTCACTAAGAAATGCTGGAATAGTTACAAAATCGAGAAGTATTTAAGGATATCTATAAAAGATCCTTTTGTGGAAAAATGTGTCAATGTACCACCGATAAGGGAATTACAATAAATATGATGTTGCTCATTTTATTAAAAAAACATAGGTTATAAGAAGGCAAATTGAACATTGGGTCTATTTCAATTGCACGAATATGCGTATTGCAACACTAACGACTCTAACTAATTAATATTGTGGTTCATGATTGCGAAAAAGTGAATAAAATATATAATTCATGACAAGTGCAAAATTTGGTAGAATTATCAAAACAAAATAGGTAGAATTTTACCTTTCGAGAATGTAACGAAAACGGTGAATTTTTGAATAAATTTATAAATTAATAACTTATCAAAAGATATAATTGTACAGGTATAACTTATAATAATATATATAAACGTTTACTCTTTTCTTATGACGGTGCCACAACTGCTTTGGGTATATAACTATATCTTCAAATCGCAATTGCTCTATGCGAATGACAAAACGAAATATAGCGCGATCGATATGTTTCTTCCGTTTCTTCTTAGAAATTATGAAAGGAAGGAATAACCATACCCTCGTAAATCAGTGCCTGCACACCTTTTCGGAGGCCACTTTCCTGTATTTTGCATTAGCCGTAGTGGGCTAGGATACAAAATGTGTGTTTGTAAACATTTGTGGGGCGTTTGACCCCGTATAAAAAGATCACCATAATTTTCCTCAGACGATATGTGCCTTGTATATACATAATCAAAATTTGTATGGATTTGAAAGTACATTTCTATATCCGTAGGTAAGGTCAAGAGATAGTATTTAATCTTACTTTGTTTCATAACAAATCGTCCTGAATATTCTATAACAAGAGATTTCGTAATTCTGCAACATCTGGTGCTTTAAAACACAATGGGAGTTTCGAAGTACGGTATTTTGACCAAAGACCCTTATTGGCAAACGTTCCCTTGAAGTAAATTGTCGATTGATTTATTAGTATTCTCAGATGTTTCTCTGCCGATTCCAATTTTGTATTGGAAATGGCATTTTGAAGGAATTTGATCTCAGGTATATGTGATGTATTGGACACCGTGAAATCCGTTTTCACTGAATGGGGATATAATTTTATATCCATTGTTTGAACAGCCATGTTTGGCGAGTTGCTAATTTTGGATTGATTAATCGCAGTACCATTCCCAGTATCACGGTTCAGGTCCTTTCAACTCAGTATGTAACCCTACATGGCTAGGCGGAAAGTTTAGTAAAGGAATATCTGGATGGGGAACAGCAGAAGGGCTGTCAGTACTCGGCTCATTGAACCAGACTGCGACAATAACCCCGGAAAAGGACTTTTGGTGGGAAAAACCCTCGTGAAAACAAAAAACGAAGTGTCGTGAGAAGACAGAATCTCCAGAAGGCGAATGATCGTGATTCTGTGTAGAAATGAATCCTTTAAATTAAGGCTGTAAAATTCCTGTTATATAATGAAAAATAAATCAGTATATTGGATATTAGACAATTTAATTAACGGAAAACGTAACAATATTAAGATGACGCGTTCTCTTACCTCTCTAGCAAATACTAGAAAATTCGAACTGAGATGATTATTTCCAAGAATAGCAGTCAGTTCGTCACTCATCTCATTATCTGGATCTAAGTCAACTTGATACAAATGCCGTCCACATATAAACGCCAACTGATATAGAGTTGCTCTAAAACATGTAAAGTATCATCATCATCAATACATATCTGCCAGAACAGATCAGAAAACTTACTTATCTTTACAAGATCTGAATATATTCTTCACCAGTTTGTCGTTGTTCGATTGCAATGCAATTATTAAAGCCCTGGAGTAAATTTCAAATTTCATGTATTGTTCAGCTACTAAATTCATTATCTTGGTCGCTTCCAGCACATCCACATATTTCGTACATGAAGTCAGATAAAGGCACATCCTTTCGAACGTCTCTTCAGAAATATACTGGGGCAACAGATTCAACTGGTCTATTTCCATCAGGAGATCGCATCCTTGTATTTCTGCATGGTGATGACAATTGAATTCCATGATGTCTTTTATGAGAGGCAATAAGATTTTATTCGTTTTTTCGTCACCATAGGTTTCAACAATTTCGTTTTCCAACTGTCTAATATATTCGTGACCCCAATCACCAATATTAGTCATTGTACCTGTGTTAGATTACAAAAATCTATAAATTGAAAATATTCTGTTCAAAATATTTTAAAACACCATTCACAAATATCAGTTACTCTATAGAATATTGTAATTGATTTCAAAGATCTCAGAGGAAAGGACTATTGATAATAATCAACAATGGACCGATTCATTTAAGTTCAATCAATGGATCGATTCATTTACATTTACTAGTCTGTCAAGAAAGTACCGGGAATTTTCAATTAAAACAACATTTTTACATTTAATCGTCAAAATTTATTGGGTCGCCTTCAAAATAGGCTCCATTTGCTCCAATACATCTATGCCAACGGTACTTCCAATTATCGAAACATTTTTTATAGGCGCTTTCCGGGATGGACTTTAGCTCTCGCGCCGAATTTTGTTTTATAGCTTCAATCGACTCAAAACGGGTGCCACGAAGGGGAAATTTTAGTTTTGGTAAGAGGAAAAAGTCGCAGGGAGCCAAATTCGGCGAATACGGTGGTTGCTGAAGCACGTTTGTTGAGTTTTTGCCGAGAAAGTCAGTCACAATCGTAGCTCGGTGAGAAGGCGCGTTATCGTCATGCAAAATCCATGAGTTGTTCGCCCACAAATTTGGCCGCTTCTTACGGATACGCTCACGCAAACGTTTCATAACGCCTAGGTAATACTCCTTGTTTACCGTCTGACCCTCTGGAAGGAATTCGTAGTGCACCACGCCACGGATATCGAAGAAAACAATGACCATCACCTTCATTTTCGAGCGGCTTTGGCGTGGTTTTTTCGGTTTCGGCTCATTTTTTGCCACCCATACCGATGATTGCTAGCTTGTTTGCATATCGTACTCGTAGACCCAGGTCTCATCACCAGTTATAATGCGTTCCATGAATGTAGAATCGGAATTACAGCGATCCAGCATGTCTGAAGCAACCTGTTCGCGATGACGTTTTTGAAGAAAATTCAGGTCTTTCGGTACGAGTCGTGCGGCCACCTTTCTCATGCCCAAAATATCAATCAAAATCGTACGTGCGGACTCGTGGAATATCTTAAGATCATGTGCTATCTCTCTCAAGCTGGTACGACGGTTTTCCAGCACCCTTTCCTTAATTTTATCGACGTTATCTTCGATCGAAGCCGTCGATGGGCGACCACTTCACGACCGTCCTTGAAGGCTCTGTACCACTGATATGCACGAGTTTTCGATAGACCATTATCACCAAAGGCCTTTTGCAACATTTTCAATGCATCGGCACACGAAAATTCATTTGCAACACAAAACTTTAAACAAATTCTTTGCTCAACGTAATCACCCATAGTAAAAATCGGCACGCACTCTGACATCGACTGACTTAATCAGCTGTTGCAAACACACTAGTTGACAGATCCCGCTCAAGCTTGGCATAGTAATTAAGGACAGTGGTACCAACCTAGGAAAAAAAATTTTCACCTGCCTCATTGCCCCGCCAGATTTAAATCGCTAATTCCCGGTACTTTCTTGACAGAATGTACACTAGGAGATCTTGGGAACGGACGTTCCTACAGTAGATAAGGGTAGTTAGTGTAAAACGGCGAGACAAAAAAAAAGACGCGATTATGATTTTAGTGCAGACAGCACAAAGGAAAACCTTCGAGGCTAAGATTGGGAATTCTCTCTAAAGTCGAGATAGGAAATCGACAAGTCAAAAGATCTGGATGGTCTAGGCGTGTGTAGGTGTTATGAAGCGATGGAAACTTCGAAAAAGTCGACGTAGGAAAATTTTAAGTAGGAGGAAAGAACCTAACGTTTTTAGAAGTTGGCAAAAAGAAAAGGCGTTGAACACTAGTGACGGATAGTCACTAATTATTTCGTGTTCGATATAGTTAAGTTTAATCCTGTTGGAAAAATGGGGAGCTGAAAATATAGTGGTTGTTTCTGAAGGGATGTTGTGCCTTTGGGCTAAGGACAACACCCTGGTGTAGAGGGTACAACTATTGAACATGATATCCGGATGATTTGTATGAGTGTCTCGGAAAAGGTAGGATTTATTTGTCCATACCTTCACTGACATCTTTTTATTGGTTTTAAAAGGAAATTATTCATAAGTAAGAACGACAATATGACTTATTAAAATTAACAGTCCAGGGTCCCGAAGTCTTCCAAAAATTGATTTAAATATTACTTATGATTTAAGTTTAGACTATCGTTTTATATTAATTGCTTTTCATAAGATTGTGAAATAATTGTAACAGTTTAATACTTTATCGATTGACACCATATTGGTTCAATATATGTGATATCTCGTTTAAATGTGTTATTTTTCCTTATCTGTATTTCCGAAAATTGATGGTTATTTGTATCTCTTTTTCGCATACTACTCTGTCAAGAAAGTACCGGGAATTTTCAGTTAAAACAACATTTTTACATTTAATCGTCAAAATTTATTGGGTCGCCTTCAAAAAAGGCTCCATTTGCTCCAATACATCTATGCCAACGGTACTTCCAATTATCGAAACATTTTTTATAGGCGCTTTCCGGGATGGACTTTAGCTCTCGCGCCGAATTTTGTTTTATGGCTTCAATCGACTCAAAACGGGTGCCACGAAGGGGCAATTTTAGTTTTGGGAAGAGGAAAAAGTCGCAGGGAGCCAAATCCGGCGAATACGGTGGTTTGCTGAAGCACGTTTGTTGAGTTTTTGGCGAGAAAGTCAGTCACAATCGTAGCTCGGTGAGAAGGCGCGTTATCGTCATGCAAAATCCATGAGTTGTTCGCCCACAAATTTGGCCGCTTCTTACGGATACGCTCACGCAAACGTTTCATAACGCCTAGGTAATACTCCTTGTTTACCGTCTGACCATCTGGAACGAATTCGTAGTGCACCACGCTACGGATATCGAAGAAAACAATGAGCATCACCTTCATTTTCGAGCGGCTTTGGCGTGGTTTTTTCGGTTTCGGCTCATTTTTTGCCACCCATTCCGATGATTGCTGGCTTGTTTGCATATCGTACTCGTAGACCCAGGTCTCATCACCAGTTATAATGCGTTCCATGAATGTAGAATCGGAATTACAGCGATCCAGCATGTCCGAAGCAACCTGTTCGCGATGACGTTTTTGAAGAAAATTCAGGTCTTTCGGTACGAGTCGTGCGGCCACCTTTCTCATGCCCAAAATATCAATCAAAATCGTACGTGCGGACTCGTGGGATATCTTAAGATCATGTGCTATCTCTCTCAAGCTGGTACGACGGTTTTCCAGCACCCTTTCCTTAATTTTATCGACGTTATCTTCGATCGAAGCCGTCGATGGGCGACCACTTCACGACCGTCCTTGAAGGCTCTGTACCACTGATATGCACGAGTTTTCGATAGACCATTATCACCAAAGGCCTTTTGCAACATTTTCAATGCATCGGCACACGAAAATTCATTTGCAACACAAAACTTTAAACAAATTCTTTGCTCAACGTAATCACCCATAGTAAAAATCGGCACGCACTCTGACATCGACTGACTTAATCAGCTGTTGCAAACACACTAGTTGACAGATCCCGCTCAAGCTTGGCATAGTAATTAAGGACAGTGGTACCAACCTAGGAAAAAAAATTTTACCTGCCTCATTGCCCCGCCAGATTTAAATCGATAATTCCCGGTACTTTCTTGACAGAATGTATTCTTCTTTATCTGTATTTGCGGTTAACGTCGATTATTTGTACCTCCCATTTTTTCTTTTTTTTTCACCTAAAGCATAGCTATATAAATGATGGTGTAATTTTCAGAATTAATTCAAGAAGCCACAGTATTGACAAAGCAATTGCTATGAATTAATTAATTATAGAAATATTCTTTATTATTTTGTTTTATTAAAATATGATTTCGATCAAGTAAGGACCGATTCTATTAAATTCTTGAAGCAATAGAGAGAGGCCAGTTAAAGAGTGATTTAAGAATAAAACAACAATATGATAAATTGAAAAATGAATAAAAACTAACTAAGAACAAATTTAACAAGACTCGAAAGAATCGTGTCGATATCAGAAAATTTATCGAGGTGACTCATATCTCATCCAGTTCAGTTTAAGCAAACTCCTCTGGAATTATAAAGTCAACCGAAACATGACTCGATGTTCCAACGTTAAATAAGATATATCTTCCCAAGCAGATCAACATTACCCCAAAAAAGACATTTAAAAAACCTCGAAAACTATAATGCCGAGCATAAAATAAGAGTCGTCCCGTAATTTTCATTTATTTCAAAAATGTATATTTTTGCGGTTGGGATTATTTTATCGTGATTGCTTGAATAAAAAAAGTTGTTGTTTTTTCGATGAGTCTTTGACAAAAAAAGAATCTCCCACCTAAATTTCTAAAAACAATTATCAGCATATGTTTTATTTCAGTGGTTTTTGTGTATTATTTGATTGAGTTGTGTTGCCATTGTAAGTGTTGAAATGACCTAAATTATCTAAGAGAGAGTATTCGCTACTGAATTTCTTAATTTTTTTGTTTGACTTGAAGCAACAATAATTATTCGTTGTATTAGGCAGAAAAGTAGAAGATTCAATGCCACGGCTGATGTGCTGAAATCGAGGCGCAGGCGAGGCTAGGAAATCAGCCAAGGGATTAAATGTACTTTTCTGCTGGGTGCAACGTATAATTTTTTATCGATATTCATATCAATTTCACGCAAAATATTATTTTTTATTTATTACTATTAGCAAAGGACTCTTTCCTAGGCAGTAACAATACACATTTCAAGCCAATCAAGTATCATACTTTTTCTGCTTAGGCAGTAAAGTTGCACCTTTTGAGTCAAGGGTCATTAAAAAGGTGCTTTTAATGTCATTTGGGGAAAAAACTTTTTTCATTCAAGCAATCATGACAAAATTTTCTCAGAAAGCTAGTAAACTATGTTGGAACCGAGAAACTTCGAAAAAATAAATGATTTCTAAAATAAAAGCAAATTATGGGATGACCCTGATTTTTTTAATATGTTAGATAGTTGGGAATAATTCTTGAATAAATACTCAAGTGGGGTTAGCACATTTATCTTATGTGCTCCAAAGAATTGCACCAATCTAAAATTATTAGAAGCTTTGCAGATTTTTGAGGGCTGGCAGCCATCAACTCTTCTCAACATATACAAAGGTTTAGTTTAACCATACCTGGAGTTTGGCAGTATTTTTTTTTGTTTGAGAGATGTACTTAAATGGAGATACTAAACTTCAATTCACTGCCATTCACACATATCTTGGAATAATGAATTCAACCCCCACCAATATTATTTTGGCTGAAAATGGAGAACTCTTCCTCGAATACAGAAGGCTGTGGCTCTCCAGGATAGATAGAACTCTAGGATAGATAGATTCTCGAATCATCCTCTACTGCAGATCGTCTAGAATCCGACAAGATTTGACAGACTTTGGTTTAATGATATAGTTCCTTGATTCAATCAGGCCTTTAAAATGATCCAGGATGCAAGATCCTACATTTAGCAGTCATCTTTCCTCCCTTATTTCCCGACCAACATTAAGATTCGATTAGAAAAAAATACTATTAACTATAACCTGACCAAAGGTCAATACTCAAAATCATAGAATGCAACGCTCTTCTCTTTCGAAAATAAGTGAACCTTACTGCAGTCTGAGATAGACCCAATCTAGACTACCACATCCCTGGAAACTCGAGTGTGAGACCAAACAAATCAAGTTGAGATTGGGTGCATAGCTTATAGGCTGTCCCAGAATTTTGTACTGATCTCGTCATGGGGATTGCATGGAAATGAGCTGGAACTGAGAGTAGAAGTCAAAGCTCTAAAGAAAACTATATGCAATTGATAACAACACTCATTCTGAATAATAAGAAGGATGATGTAGCAAACGAACAGAACGTGAAAAACTTACAAGAATGAAGATGGAATCATATACCATCGAACCATTGGCAGATCTTACAGAATCATAAGACCATACAGCTCCATCCGTCTGATACTTAATATACTTTTGGAAAGTGAATATACTGAAATAGATTACCTGCCAAACAATAATTGAGACAGTCGTGTTCTTTTCGAGCAACATCACCACCGGCAGTTCCTAAAGCTAAGACCGAAATAACATCTGCTAAATGTTTCTTATTCAGTCCTTCGTGCATATTTTTGTGTGTACCCTTCAGCGAAATATAATAGAGGGCCATATACTTTAGAGGTTTAGGAACTGATGTCATTGAGGTTGTTGAAGTTCGAATGATATACTTCAACATCTCTAAGGAGGGTCCAACCAACTTCTCATCCTTGTCCTAAATGGATTAAAAATATGAAGATATTAATTTATTTTCAATTTATATAAGTGTTTCCACTAATACACTAAATATTTAAAAGAAATGATCCATAAAAACTTTCGTTTAATGTATCGTTTTGATCTTCGAAGTTATATTCAACATTAACCCGCTGTTTATGAAGATTTCATGTTCAGAAAATGTTCCCAAAGTCAAAATAATATTTCTACATATGAAACATACTTTTCATAATACAATTTTACTAGTGGTAAAAGAGTGAGAAAGTCACAAGGTATCATTAACTCAAGAACTGAAAAGCCTCTTGATAATTTGAAGAGTCGATATTTCTCTCTTTTAGTGTTCTGCTAAATTATGTAGAAAAACGATCGACGATTAACAAGAAATTTTGGAATGACAGTTTCAAGGCCGAGTATATAAGATATTATGCAGCTTTTATACAAGCAACTAATTCATTAAGTTGAGGTCTACACCATGTTAAAAAAGTCTCCGCTTCGGAAACACCCTGAACAGACGAAAATATGCTGCAGAGCATTCGAAGATATAGTCAGTGAGAAAACTTCATCGTTTTCACAATTTTGCATACTTCAACTGTCACTCGAAACTAACGAAATTTCGGGAAAATCTGGTGAATGTAATGTACCACCAAGAATTCCACACCTTTGTACTTTGCAATAAGTCTCGATGTTTAAAAAACACATGCACTTAATCTCAATGAAAAATTTCATTACTGTATGAGGTACCAATTCGCTTACCGTTATCCTATCGACAAGCAACTTTAGTTCACTCTGCAATTCCTTATCCTCCTCAGTCTACAATAACAGAATAATTTGTCACGAAAGAAATCATTTTCCGAAGTACAAGTTATAAAAACCACTCACCTCGACTTCCACTAATGGTTTCTCCGCTGTTCTTGTTGCCATTTCTTTTGCTATTTATATCTGCACGTTTCAATGAAAGGGAAATGGCGATCAAAAATTGTTTAACAGTACGTGAATCACACAATGTAAAAAGCAAGTACACTTACTGATTCGGACTTTATCAATCAAACTTTTCAACTGGACATGCGTGAATCTAAGAACATTCGAAAAACATGTATATCACTAATGCGCCTAACAAAATATTGAAGATTCTATGCTTTTAGTTATAGAAATATGTATAATATTTCTGAAACGTCATCCTACATATAAACAAGTATTTTATATTCTATTTGTATCTTGCTAAGTACTCCAAGCATAATAAAGTAAACGAAATATGGCGGTTCTGCTTACATTCTTGTCGATAATTCTTCCTGGTTCGTTACATATAATTTCATTTCAGTATCAAAATTGTTCCAATTTTGAGCCGAAAATGGTTTTTAAATGTGACATTGGATATACAGATGAAAAATTCGAGGACATTCAATTCTGCCGGTCCATCTGTTTGTAATATGACTAGTGAAGATCTCACAAATTTTAAATCGATTGGATGTAGAATGAAGATTGTAAGTTTATGCGAAGGTTCATTTTCATGAGTGTCATTTATTTAACTATTAATATACGCGCTCACTGAAGCTCCTGAAGTCAAGTTAGTCGTCATGTTTAAAATATTTTGGCAGGAATTATAATACCTTGGTGTCATCTCTGGGTGAACAACGAAACTCTCCGTTGGTCACATTCTATCGGGTGTTGTTTTTAGAGTGATAGATCTTTGAATTGAAATAAAACACAATTAAATTAAGAGCCAAATTTTTTTTATTTGAAAGATAATTTTATGATATTTGTTTTAAAAATAATTAAAGGCATATGTCCACCACGACTAGCTCTGAGGAACCGCATTCGACCAGAACAATTTTGGACCCCTTTTTGAGTAATTCAGGCCTTATTTCATCAATAACACGAGTTATGTTGGCTTCCAAAGCGTCTATTGTTTCTGGTTTATCAGCATAAACCAATGCCTTGACATAACTCCAAAAAAAATAATCCAGTGGAGTTATGTCGCGTGATCTTGGAGGCCAATTAATTGGACCATTTCTCGAAATAATGTTATCGCCAAATCTTTCTTTCAATAAATCAATTGTTACGGTAGCAGCATGAGGTATAGCACCATCTTCACACTTCTGGGGTCGATATCATTCAAATTTTGAATCAAATAATCATTGATCATCGATCTGTAACGAGCACCATTCACTGTTACATTACCTCCTGCTAATGAAATATTGACCGATGATGCCTCCAGCGTATAAACCACACCATACAGTCCATTTTCCAAGATTCAATGGAATCTGCAGAACTTCATGAGGATTAGTTTCACTCCGGCAATTTTGCTTGTTTTCATAGTCGTTCAACCAGAAATGAGCTTCATCGCTAAACACAATTTCACGATAAAAAAGTGAATTAACTTCAAGCTGTTCTAGGGCCCCATCAGCAAACAAACGATGCTTATTATGGTCAAGTGCCTTTAGTTCTTGAACCAGTTGGATCTTGTATGGGTGTAGATCATGATCTTTACGCAAAATTTTCCATGTGGTGGATGCACAGAGTCCAACTTGTTGTGAACGTCGAGGAATAGACAAATTTGGATTATCATTAACACTATGATATTTATAGCAGCGATATTTTCTTCTGTACGTACAGTTCTTTGTCTTGTTGTTGTTGCATCGAGTAGAGAAAATGTTGTCCGAAATCTATCGATAGTTTGACGAATGAACGATTATGTTAACCATAAATTTCACGAAGTGCTCTATAAGTTTGGCGAATACAACACTGATTTTGAAAATAAATTTCAACAATTTGTAAACGTTGATGCGGCGTGCGTCTATCCATGATAATTTGTCAATGCTTACTGAACAGAAATGTCAAAACAACATGGCTTCTAGCTTCTGTCAAATTTCAGTTATCCCGATCGAAAATTCTATCACTCTAAAAAAAACACCTGATACTTGTGCTCACAGTATCATAGCTTTATACTTAGGGGCGAGCCATATGAAATTTGAATTTTTAATCGGCTATAAATAAAAAATTAATGAATATTTTTTTAGTTATTAGTTAATTAGGAAGGCTCAACCTAGTAATTTACGAATGAAAAACAATATCAGTCAAATAACCGCCACGACTGTCTACAGTACCCTATCCGATCAACCCAATTCTTCAGTACATTTTCGATTGTTTGGGGGCTCAATTTCCTAAATGGCAACTTCGGCAATTTGCACATGCCCATTGAGAGAAGTAAAAACGTACCGGATGGTCACGAGGCTTCATTTCTTGCTCTAGTCGAACTTTGTAATCCTTCATACCGAGGTCTTTATACAAAATTATCCTTAGAGAAGTGCGAGAAATGTTCAATTCTTGATCGAGTTTATGTTGATGTATATTCAGCTATTACACATTAGAGTGGCTCAAAAAAATCGAATAATTTATTTTTGACTTTATACTCTGAAAAATAGGTTCGTAGACACCTCAAAAGAATTCTCTCCAAGTATGAGCTCTTAATTATAACGGGAAGGTCCTCCGCTTTGCGGGTTTCTATTTTTTTCGAATAATCAGATAAAAAAATGTATATCTCGCTTCCAACTGATTGGAAAAATATTCCGTGGCATAGACTTTGTAAGAAATTTAATGCTTTACAAAAAAGGTCTCTTATGATTTTTTCAAAAACTCAACCGATTAAAAGATATTCATAGTTGAAGTTTGGCTATTTTAAGGAAAATATTCGTTGTTATTATAAATTTTATAAGTCGATGAAAAAAAATTATTTCGAATTGCGGAACTCATGATTTTGTAGGAAATTTAATGCTCTACAAAAATGGTCTCTTATGATTTTTCGATTAAGTGAAGCCGTTACGAGATATCCATCGTCAAACATTAACGAATATCAATATTTCAGTTTTTGATCAATAATTCGATAAATTTGATCAAAAACTGGAAATATTGATATTCGTTAATGTTTGACGATGGATGATATCTCGTAACGGCTTCACTTAATCGGAAAATCATAAGAGACCATTTTTGTAGAGCAGTAAATTTCCTACAAAATAATGAGTTCCGCAATCCAAAATAATTTTTTTTCATCGACTTATAAAATTTATAATAAAAACGAATATTTTCCTTAAAATAGCCAAACTTCAACTATGAATATCTTTTAATCGGTTGAGTTTTTGAAAAAATCATAAGAGACCTTTTTTGTAAAGCATTAAATTTCTCACAAAGTCTATGCCACGGAATATTTTTCCAATCAGTTGGAAGCGAGATATAAATTTTTTTATCTGATTATTCGAAAAAAATAGAAACCCGCAAAGCGGAGGACCTTCCCGTTATAATTAAGAGCTCATACTTGGAGAGAATTCTTTTGAGGTGTCTACGAACCTATTTTTCAGAGTATAAAGTCAAAAATAAATTATTCGATTTTTTTGAGCCACCCTATTACACATTCTGGGTTATAGCAGCAATGCTTTCAGGTGTACTTGCTTGACGAGAACGAGTTGTTTTATCAAATAACGATCTAATTTTCAACGAACAAACTGATCCATAAATTGCCGTGAAGACATTTCATTTCTATTGAATTTTCCACGTGAATTTCTAAGAGATGGATGGAAGGTTCGCCACTTTGAAAATAAGTTTTTGAAAATTTCCAGTTTTGCTCAAGCGTAAATCGACCCATTTCGTTAATATCAAATATTAAATTAACTTATTATCAAAGCACGAACGACAAAAGTGTTGCCTAACTGGAAATAACCACTACTTCAAAATGCAAACTGTAGATGGCCAGCCTTTAAATAATTCCATGTTACTGACTGTACTTAGCATGCTTACTGTACTTCGGCTTCGGTCACAGATCACCAAATTACTATAAGGCTTGTTTGATCTATGACTTCAGCAATCTTTTAGTTTCTATAAAATTTATGTTAATGACGGATTTTCATCTATAGTACTTCAGGTTAATTGTTTATCTGTTTTAGTAGAACCATTTTCTACTTCCTCCAGTTTTTTCGAATACGATACATAATTTACGGAAATATACATATAGCAGGTATTTATTTTTTGGCGGTTTAGTAACAATTACCAATTTGGATCTGGTATGTCTTATATTTCTAAGTGCCCAGATAATGAAATTTTTAATTAGTTCTAAAACGTCATAAATATACATTCAATGTAGATTTTCCATGCTTATTCCATCGGATTAGCAATTTATTTCAGATTACGTTTTTTTTTGCCTATCGAAGAAACTCCCATGAAAGGGATATTTCACGTCAGTTTTCGAAAAATTCCAATTCTACAATTATGGGTTCCCAATCCTTCAAAATTTTGAATTGAATCAGTCTTTACTTGATGAAAATCCATATTGAATAATATCAAATAAGGTTATTCTGATTTTCACAATTTTTATTGTAATGTTTACAACAAATATTTCGCTATCATAGTAGCATCATCAAACAGGTTACTCAAGTAACTAAGCTTACTTCTGAAATCCGTTGCTGTTTATATTACAGTAGATACAAAAATTTTTTATTGAGCACTAAAACCGAAAAAATTTTGATTATATTTAACAGGGGTGAGGTATTTAAATCTAACTGTTCGTTAAATAATATTCCAATTTTATTGTGTTTATTTATCTTAAGGGACAAGGTTTAAGGAATAACTTTTACTTTCTATATGTAGAATTTCAAAATTATAGTTGAAAGTATGTCCTGTTTCTAAGAAATAATTAGAATATGTGGAATTACTTTTATTATTGAGGAAACTCTTCGAATGTTCACAAACTCTATGTCAGAATGTTCTTCCAGTGTGTCCCTATATAAACTTTTGGGCAATCACCGCAGATTTATCATCTTTATGTGTACTGTCTTTATTATTTTTAATGAATTTACTCAGGTTTGAATAGGTTTTAAATGAAATTCTTAAATCATATTTATTTTTGAGGTATGTAGTTTTCTCAGAAATACCTTTAGTGTATTTTAAGGAAATGTATTTAAAATTTTCAAACAGCTGTTAATAATGACTATGATCCTACGGTGATAGACAAATTGTTAATAAATAGAAATAATAAAATAGCTTTAAATATGGAATAACCCAATATAAAAGAAAATTTTAAATACATTTCCTAATACACTAAAGGTATTTCTGCGAAAATTGCTACATACCTCAAAAATTAATATGATTTAGGAACTTCATTTAAAACCTATTCAAACCTGAGTAAATTCATTAAAAATAATAAAGACAGTACACATAAAGATGATAAATCGGGGGTTATAAGTTAACCTACGGTGATTGCCCTAAATTTTACATAAGACAGACTGGAAGAACTTTCAGACATAGAATTTGTGAACATTTGAAGATAATAAAAGTAATTCCACATATTCTAACCATTTGTAAGAAACAGTACATACTTTCATGTACATTAGATTGATTATGATATTATCCTTATACCCCTAGATCTTCTTTGAAGATCCCTCAGAAGCTTTTTAGCTTGTGGGAGTTAGGAGTTCAGTTGTGTTCTGGTTAGGCTTTGTTACTGCGTCCTTATGCCACCACATCACTATTAATTTTAGACCCAACAGTAAAATGATGGCCGAAGCTGGTCTAACTAGAAAATTTCTTTCCTATCTATCCGGAACCTGAACACAGGACCTTTCAGTTCCCAGCCACTAAGCTATCGGCATTTCATTTTTAAATAAATAGAAACACTATTTTTAAAGAACATTGGTTCTAATTCTTGATTATTTCGGTCTCTACTAGACTGAAATTCATTGTATATGATTTAGAAGACAAGAAGGGGTGAAGACAAGAAGGGGTGAAGTATTCATATTTCATGATAATAAGAAAGTTCACATTTTGGACGAAAATCACTTAAGCTTACTAATAAACTAACTGCGGAGTGGGAAAATGTGCTTAGAAACTTTATCTGTGTTTGGGACTCAATTAAAATACTTTTGATTTTTTTTTGTTTTCTAAGAAACTCAGGAATTACGTCTGTGTTCACCTCTTTTTTCGTTTAAACGCTTGATAAACGGCATTTATAGAACAGTTGTTGAAAACTATAATACCACCATCAAAATGTACTGTTGTCTCTGAATTGTATATATATAGGATTTCTTCTGTTTACATTGATGAAAATAAGCTCAAAAATTGGCCACATAAATATACGATCCTTAATTCCAAGTCTTGAAGACTTCAAACAATTTATCTCCTCAAATGAGTTCGATTTCGTAGGTGTATCGGAGACGTGGCTCAATAAAACGAATAACTATGAAAATGTCAAAGTCGATGGTTATGAGGGTGTCTATCAGGGTAGAGATGGCAGAGGTGGGGGTGTGGGGCTGTTTGTGAGGGGAGGTTATAGTTTTTCTCGTATTGCAAATGAATATACAAACAACCCATTTTTTGAACAAATCTGGATTCGAATTCGTTTAAATAAAATAGACTTCATACTGGGATGTGTTTACAAACCGCCCCAATACAATCAATCTGACTTTCTGAGAGATCTCGAAAACATACTGACTTCATTGATACCTCTGTGTGACAGGGTATGCTGTGTTGGAGACTTCAATCTAAATTACATGAATCTCTCATCTAGAGACGTAGTAGAATTCAACCACTTATTAAACTCCATGGGCTTGTCACAGGTCTTTACCCAACCTACCAGAATAACCTCGCAAACCGAAACTCTGATCGACCTTGTCATCCTATCCGATAATATAGATATACTAAAGTGCGATACTCTACCTTCGATATTTTCCGATCACGAGTTCATCTTCTGCGAAATTCAACTGCCGCCTTGTAAAAGAAGTGTAGAATATAGGGAATGCAGGAACTATAGAGATATTAACATAAAACAGTTCGATCAAGATTTACGCTCCATTCCATGGCGAAATATATACGACATAATAGATGCTGATGGTAAAGTGGCCTTTATAAACGAAAATTTAAACGCCTTGCTTGATCTACATGCTCCAAAGAAAATGATCAGACTGTCAAAATCGAAAAAACAACCCTGGCTTCGAAATGCTAAACACCTAATGAAGTTGCGTGATAAAGCATTAAGTAAATATAAAAAACATTGGACTGACGAAAATCGAGCATACTATAAATCATTGAGAAATTTAACCTCTTCGACAATCGAACGCGAAAAAAAAGCATTTCTACGTGAAAAATTTTCAACCAATAACAATCTCTGGCAAGATCTTAAATATTACTGCGGCCATAAAAACGGCAGTACTCAGTTACCGGACAATTTGAAAAACCCTGATGAAACTAATCGCTCTTTCATTTCATCGATCCCACAAACCCAAGTTGATCCACAGAATATAGTGAATTTCTACTCTAAAAACCGGAAAACATCGTTGACCACTCTCTTAAAGTTCTCTACTGTATCAGAAATGGATGTGCTCAAAATTATTTCACAGCTCAAATCGAAAGCCTGTGGCATTGACGGAATCAATATATACGTACTTCATATGTGCACTCCATTCATCCTTCCATTCATCACCCATCTCATCGATCACTGTATCTCCAACTCCGTCTATCCAACTGCATGGAAGAAAGCACTTATAATCCCTAAACCAAAAATATCGTCTCCTAAAGAGTACAAGGACCTAAGACCCATAAGCATCCTCCCATGCCTATCGAAAATACTCGAAAAAATCATAAACGAACAACTGGTAAATCACATAAAGACAAACAACATTCTTCCTGAAACGCAATCTGGCTTTCGAAAAAATCATAATTGTTCTACCACATTGACAGATATCACGGATGATATCCTTCGGGCTACAGATAATAATAAATTCACCTTACTCGTCCTCTTAGACTATAGCCGAGCATTTGACACCCTTAATCGCTCTATATTGTTGGCAATCCTTCACTACATAGGTCTTGAAAAGAACGCAGTTGCCTTTTTCAGTAGTTATTTTCATGGGAGAACTCAAAAAGTTATGATAGATCGCACTTTCTCCGAAGAACTGCCTGTGACAAGTGGTGTTGCACAGGGATCAATTTTGGGTGGGACCCTCTATACAGTGTATACCTCTGAACAGGACTCCTCTTTCAATAGGTGCAAAGCCCATTACTACGCGGACGATACACAAGTATATATAAGCTTTCATAAGACTGAAGTTGCAGAGGCCTGCGGTGCGTTGAATCTGGAACTTGGGAAGCTTATAGATTATTCAACTAAACATCACCTTCACATAAACCTAGAAAAGTGTAGTGTAATGCTTTTTGGTCCCGGAAACTATAGGGACGAGGTCGATGCAGTGGTAGATGTAAGATTGGGCGATTACAACCTGAGAATTGAAAGGGGTAAACGAAACTTGGGAATCATATTCGATAATTCACTTAGATTTGATGATCATGTCTCGGACTGTGTCCGCCGCGCATACTTTAAGTTGAGACTACTATATAGTAACCGTCACTTTATCCCGGAGAAACAGAAGAAAATTTTATGTGATTCACTTGTCCTGTCTACCTTTGATTTCGGTGATGTTGTGTACGGAAGTGGCCTAACGGTCCTGACCCAGGCTAGAATTCAAAAGGTTCAAAACTCGTGTTTGCGTTTCGTATTTGGAATAAGAAAATTTGAAAGAATTTCCCATAAACTCAAAGAACTTGATTGGTTAAACATGAGCCACCGGCGAAAGGTGCATTCAGCCTGTTTCTACCATAACATCCTCATGAATAAGTTACCAAATTATCTACATAGAAAAATAATATATAGAAGTCATGTTCATAATGTTAATATTAGGAGTAGAGGTCTTATCACACCACCTATCCATAAAACTGCCATTTTCGAAAGGAGCTTCACTTATAACATCGCTAAGGTCTACAATTTACTTCCAGATAAATTTAAAAATTTGAACTTAAAAAAATTCAAAACTAACATCCAAGAATACTACTTAAGTGAACAGAACATGTCCTAATATCTCCTATATAGTAAGATGGTAAACTGTATGAATGAATGTCATCTTTTAAAACTCACACAAAGAGTGAACACAGAACGCCTGTAAAAAGCAAATCACAACAAATGTAAGTTTGTTTTTTTTTTTCTTTCTTTCGTTTTCTTTTTGTTTTTGGGTTGAGTTGAGCAGCGTATGCTTGAGCATAACTGGACTCCGCCTTTTTTCACAATAAAGTAGATAATGGAGAATAATTATCAAAATAACTACCTATATCTGAAGAAATGTATCGATCTATTGTGGAAATAAAGACATATTATATTATATATTATATATATTTAAAGTAAAACATACCAGTGGAAATAAAATGTTTTACTTTAAATCATATACATTGGTTCTAGGTTTGATAAAAAGCATTATCTGAGTGTTAATGTACTACGAACAGAATATTTATGTGGATTTTGCATCTGCAAGTTAACGATAATTACAAATTCATATAGCGCATTTTGCTCAGTGCATCCGTCATACTGCCGAAGGAATATGCGGCACTGCTACCTCGTCTTTCCATACAGTTAGTTGTCGGTTATGTGATCACTTTAGAATTTCAAAGTTTTTTCATTAAACGTTTAATATTTCTGAAAGAAAACGCCGCTAATAGTTGTGTAGATGTTCAAAGAACATTTGTGAACTAAATAATGCCAGCCATCAAGTGTTTTAATAGAGATGGACAATTTTTGGATCTTCTAAACTAAGACAGTTGTTCAGATGTTAGTTTCATAGTTTTTGTTCAGGAGGCTAAGCTGAATACAACAATACCAAAATCTGATCAATACCTTTAGGAGACCGAAATTCAATTATTTACCTCTATTAATTAAATGATAAAATACACAATGGTGAATAGTACCTGCAAAACACTTGGGAATGGACCAGCGCATTATCGGTTTTTTTTAAAGTCCCTGTGGCTAATTATCTTTACCTAAAAATGTGTTAACCACTGTAAACCATTATGCTGATGACTATTAATCAAAATGTAAATAAATGCCTAGGGATATGATAATGCTTCTCATACCAGTACACAAAAACAACTTTTGAGAAGTGGATATTGTCAACGCTTCGATCTTGAAAACGGATATTCAAATGAAACAATAAGTTTTTCGGGAATGAATTCATTATATACAGAAAGAAACATATTCACAATCGTATTTGGAAGAATAATTAGATAATACAATATGCATCACAAATAAGTTATTTATATATTGTGCACATGCATAATATAAGCAAGCCATTTATACATTTTTTAAACCCAATTTATACAATAAAATCAACAATATCATACCAAATCTAAAACAGCCTGGAAAATATTTAAATTAACTATTAAACAATTATTTCAAGAGAACACAAAAGAAATTTATTAACAGGTTCAATTTCATTTTCTAGCGTGAATTAGAATACCTATATCAACTGACCTATATAAGTACCGTTTCAGTATAAGAATGTTTAAATATCTATCCGAATACAGGACTAAATTGAAGCAATTGGCACTCCAAAATATGTATCGATGATTATACAGGGCGAGTCATCTTATTCCTTGATTAAAATTATCTTATGAAAGCAAAACTGTGAAAAGTGTTTAAGACAGGTTACTTTTTTGCTACAGTGTGCTACATCTTTACGGTTCCATTTGGATTTTCCCACGTTCCGGCAACTAAGGGAAAATGATAAAATTTGCTTCAGCACATAAATACCACACTCCGTGAGATTTGTGTTATCCCTAAAGTGAGAGCATTAAATTGACACCGTGAAATTGTAGCGCCCACAAGAGATAAAAGAAAGTATTTTAGGCAACTGGGGAAAAAAATTGGGAAATTATTTAAAAAAAAAATCATTCAACATTGAAAACTGAAATTGACACAGGTTACCAATCAACCTCTCAGCTTCATCATGTTTCCTATGTAAAATCAAAGATTAAACTGACTCACTCTGTGTATTTAACATATCACTTCTTATAAAGGTTTAATGATGAAAATAATCCATCTAATATAAGCAATAATCGAGTGCTTCAACATATTTTTTAAAGAGTATATCATTGAGGTTATGTTATTATTATAAAAAGAAGTTGATGATGATCTTACCTTATATTTCATCGACAAGCAAAGACTACAATGTAAATTTTTTCTAACCATACATTAAAGAGTAAGCATATATATATTTTGAAATTATCAAGAAATAAATCGTTCCACACTACGACAAACTAAGATCGTGATTTCTGTTATTTTTAATAAGTGTAAATGTCTAGAAGAAATTGAAAAAATCTTCATTTGGTATCTATCAATAATTCAATTTATCGTATTTATTCGTATAAATAAATACGAGGTTATACCTTAAATTCAGAGAAAGATTCCCTGGAACAGTTTCCTATAAAATTTAAAAATTCTATATAAAATTCTCTTTGCAGATGAAACACAATATTTCAAACGATTCTGGTTATATCAGAGGCAGTCATTTTAAATTGAATATTTCCTGTTTACTTGATAATGAAATGGTTTTTTTCAGACATTTTATACTGAACTCGAAAATATAATATAGAAATTATTATAGTCAGTGCAGTCCATGGTACGTTAAACTTTTACGGAGAATTGAAAATCTTAAAGTTGTTACTACTTTTCGAGATAAGCAGCCAGATTAGTGCTAAAAATACAATAAAGCAGAAGTTATTTACTCCTAGAAACCAAATTCTCAATTTAACCTTACATCCTCTTTCATGAGTGACTGTACCTACAGTGTTTTCTATTTTCTATTTGGAATAATAAAATAAACTTTTAATGCTAATACAATCGAAAATGAAATATTGCTCAAAATATTCCCCATGAGGTCAACTGCAAAGAGATTTCAGAATTTTATATCGAACAGTTTGGTACAAACATACTGGGGAGCTTTCGATGAACAAACCTGTATAATATCCAAGTGTATATACCAGATGAAGATTCCAACTAACAATTCAAAGTTGTCAAAAATTTTGAGCAGTATTTTCTATACTTCCACCTATAATTTATAAGCATTCATATATTGACGACAATTATTAAAATAAAATAGTAAACAATGAAACAGTTCCATTTATTCAGTACAAAGTAAAATTCATGTCCCGCAACATACTAGATAATTTCAAAATAGATTCCAGCTATTGTGACAGTATTAAATACTTTCGAAGCAAGGGTGATTACTATTAGGTTCTGCCTTAAAAGTTCTATCATTTAAAAAATATCACATGAACAAGAAAACAATCTACGGCGTAAATCAAGTGAGGGCAAAAAAAATTATGAACTATATTATTTTGATTTTTAACTTAAAACTTAGGAGTCTTAAATAACCTGATAAATAAACATTTCAATACTTTAATAGCTTTAATGTATTGTAGTATCCTTTTTGCTCCACAAACATTTAATTACATTCAGCGAATATTGAATATCTTTCTTTTTCCTGATATTCGCAGGTAACAGTTATTCATTAAGAGCAAAGAGTATAACTATACAATTGACTATGTCAATTTCCAAAGGACAAGCTGAACGAAATGTCCTTTATTCATTTAACGGCACTCCCATACTTTTACCGATTGATCCACACTTCCTGAAATTACAAACGGGTGGGATCTGTGGAAATCTGCAACATAAAATTCATCAAATTATTAGAAATTCTGAACAATCTGGATTAACTAAGACAAAGGGTGTTTTTATGGAGATATAGAATTTCAGTATGATGTGAAACAGGATTGGATTAGAAATGATTTTTAGACTTTGAGAAAGCTTTTCTGCACTGCAACCAGAGACAGAACTTGGACTGAAGGGGCTCCAGAGCAGAACTAAGTACTTTATCAATAATTTTTGAGGATTAGGCTTAGATCAATAAATACCAGGACAAATTTCAATTAAGTATGAATAGGGATGGTTCAAATGATCATTATTTGATAACCGTACTCCAAACAGGAAAAAGATACCTTATTATTCCCTTTAGGGTGCAAATTCGAGAGGCTAAGCCTTTGAAGAAATGACGCGAAAAGCCTGGGTATACCACTGTTATCAGAGTTCAAAAATATGAATAATTGAATGAAGATTCATGAACCCTGTTTTTTTGTGCCACTTGGTACAGCTTTCGACAAGCACAGTCATTTTTGTGTTGCTCTTGGCTAAATATTCGAGTTTTTTTTCCTCTTCCTTCGTTTGGCTTAGTGACAGTCACTCTGCACTGCAATTAAGTCATTACAACACTACTAAGTGTTTCCTATGAAGGTTATCTCCTCTACAGAGTTGATTATTTTCCTGGGAGAGCTTGTTCCCATATCGGTTGGCACGAGAGTTATGCAATCCAGTAGAGTAAGTCTGGTGTGTGCTAGCACTTTGCATTAACAGAGTATGTGTTCTGTGGTTTCTATTGCCAATTCACATAACCTAAAGTTATTCGAGTTTTCTTTACCAATTTTGTGTAGGTGTTATCTCACGATGCAGTAAGCAACCTTATCCCTTCTTTGACAGTGATAAGACTAATTAGGCACTCTCCTTATAGAGGGAGCAATGAGCATCTTGGCTTGTCTTAGCCTGTGGTGTTAATCCAGTGAGAATTCTTCACTATCTTTTCCCATTCATCGACTTCAGCCCTAAATCAGTGTATTGATTAAGTGCCTGTCTAGGGAAGGGAGTGTTTGCTACTCTTTTTGCAAGGGCGTTGGCTTTTCTATTTTCCTCAATGCCCTAGTGAGTTGGACTACTAGGACTAGTTTGTTGCTTTTGACCACTGATATGAGGAATTTTTACAGCTCCAGATGTTCTTTGACTTACACACAAAGGTCGTGTGCTTCAAAGCCATCTGACTATCGGAGGCAATACAAATTCCAGTTCCCTTGTAATATCTGGGCAGACAGACCTGTAGCCGCAATTTCGGTTTGTAGTGTTGCTATAGGCTTTCCCAGAGGCAGTGATTCCCTATACTTGGGACTGTATATGCCTATACCTGCTCCTTGCTCCTTAGGAACCCATCAGTATATCAGATGAGATGTTTTCCAAAGTTGAACTAACCTTTCCATGCCGTCTTGGCGGTCTCTTACGATCAATTTATAGTTGGCACACTCAACTGGCATAGAACATCTCGTTCAGCTCTATTTCAAAATCCTCATATGTCCCCTTGTAGGCCCTATATGTTCCGTTTGAAGGGCTCTGATCAGACATTATTTTTTCACATATATTTGCAGTAGGGTAAGATCCAATAAAACCTCTATTACTATTCTGATGCCTAAACAAGTAAGTTTTTGAAGCTTGTACGGCCTCTGCAACCTTAACATTTTAGTCCACCAGACTAGAGAGACATAGCAGCAATAGTATATGGATCATTTTATATTTCAGACCCCAAAATAGTTTGGGACATATCTATCTAAATCCTTTTATATCCAAACTTTTCTACATTTACACAGAACTATAATATCATTACTAAGAAGTATGAGCTATGGTAATAGAAAGTTCTAGAAATCGAGACAGTATAACATACATCTGTATGTGCGCATGTCTGCAATTTGTCTCTGTGATCTACAAAACCTTGTTGAGTATAGAATTATTATACAGATGCATGTTACACTGTGTCGATTTCTAGAACTTTCTATTACCATAGCTCATACTTCTTAGTAATGATTTTTGGTACAGATCAGCCAAATTTATTTATTTTAATAGAACTATAATAGATTTCATTCTAGAAAAATATATTTATCATAATATATGGTATATTTCAAGGGCAGCAGATGTAGTTTTGTTGAATCGGAGCTTTTCACAACAATACTATTTAATTAGACAATGAAGTAATTAATAACTTACAAGTTTAATTAAAATTTAGATACAATATATTATTTAACCTTCACAAAAGTATTAATATTGATTTGATAATGTCTTGGTAACATAGTTTCTATTTAAAAACATAATTCATCATATAAAATTCCAATCTTAAAAATTCTTGCTTCTCTCTCATGACATTGTATTGATCTCAATTGTCGCACACGAGCTGACCTGCCAATTACTGAAACTCCTATTATGCTGGTGGTCACTGCCTGCCCCTCTTCTGTTAAGCACCAAATTTTAACGTTCTGGGATTCAAGTGTACCCCACCCACGTAGCATTCCAGGGTTAGATTAAATGGTGTTTCTGTGACACTATTATTAATTCAATATTAATAGTTTTATGAAGGATAAAAAATATTCTGTTTATAAATTTTAATTTGTTATTAACCTTTACTAAGTATATACTGAACAAAATTATGTGTGATATTATAGTTGACGAATCTACTCACTTGGCTTACCCAACGCAATAAATTCTATGGTGTAGATAAAATACATGTGCTGTGAAAATGAGTCATAGTTATTAGGATAATTTAGATGGACGATAAGTCCATAAAATTCACAGAAAGTTTCAGGGATCAAACTACAATCTTCAATATAAATTGGCACAATTGAGAGATGTTCCCACGTGTATCTGTTCAAACAAAGGACCATGCTTAGCTTTAATCAGCTACAAACTGTCCATTAATAATTAATGTTTTGAAAAACTACATAAAAAAAACACCCATCATATAAGAATGAAAACTATTTAAACATAGATAACAATAATTGGTTCAAAATTCTAAAAATTTTTTTTTATCATCTTAAAAAAATAATTAATACAATATACACTAAATACCAACGGGATATTCACTCACCTAAAGATGTGCAGAAATGTTTATGAGCTTCTAGGCTTTTCGTGCAGCGCTTATTTTTCAAATCCCAAATCCTGATGGTTTTATCGTCACTGGCTGATAATAAGTATTTACCACCGGGGTGGAACACAACTCCCCTGACCCAGTTATCATGGCCTATGAGGGTGAACAGTGCACAGCCTGCACCCACATCCCATATCCTGGTAGAAAACACGACATTAGTTAACTTGTGAAGAACACAACTTAAATTCTGGTAAAAAAATATATTAGAGCACTAAAATTAAAACAAGTTTTTATGAATCACTGTGTTTTACCATTAAAAAATTTAAAATATCGTAATTTCTAAAAACTTGTAATTATGTCAACTACCAAGTAGGCCAAAACACTTCAATATAGTAGAGCACTGATCCAGCGTCAGCAGCTTTAACTCCTTGTTAATTAAAATATGTAAATTAAAGTAACACATACATTATGTGAATATTTTGATTATCGTTATATGTTCTGTTTCAAAAAGATTGGATAGAAATACAAGCATGCGATTGAAACTACATGTAACTGAAAACTGTGATTAATTATGAACAAATGAAATTTATTACAGATAATAGCTGGATTAATTCTCCGAAACCTCTACAAATTTAATCTAGAAAATCTCTCCAAAACTTTTCAGAATTAAATTGAATAAAATACGTGTTGATATTTCTATATCTGTATTAAGTGAAAAAGTGTTTCTAAGGCATTTAATTTAATTCTGAAAAGTTTTTGAGAGATTGTTTAGATTAAATTTGTAGAGGTTTAGGAGAATTAATCCAGCTATTATCTGTAATATTCTTTTCAATTTATATTTGTTTATCATATTAATAATTTGTATTGACATACATGCGGTTTTTAGATTTGTGTTTATAATCGTATCTTCTTTTCAACATTTTTCTGTGAAATAGCCTAGTTTTTTAAGTAGTGCTTAATTATTAGGTGGACTGGAAAGAAATGTCGCTTTTTTAAATTAAATTCAAACAGATAAATTATGAAGAAGTTTTTATTTTTAATCAATAATGTAATCACTTTAGTTATCAACAACTTTTTGCCATCTAGTGTGCAAATTTTCAATTCTGGACAGATAAAAATTAATTAGTTTTTCAGTAAAATATCTCGAGATGGCATTTTGGACATCATTCAAATTTTCAAATTTTTTCCAATTAAAAAAATTTTGTAGTGATTGGAATAAATGGAAATCCGGGAGTGCGATATCGGGCGAGTATGCTTGGAGAGGCAGTATCCCCCACCCCAATTAATTAATTTTTTCCAAGGTTCCTCTTGCACAGTGGGGTCTTGCATTGTCGTGTTACAGTATAATGACTTTTCTGTTGACAATCGCCGGATACTTTTCGATTAAATATTGATTCACTCGATCCAATTGTTCACAATAAAGATTTGCATCAACAGTTTGTCCAGCTTTCAGCACTTCAAAATGAACAATTTCGCGTATACTCCACCAAACACACAGAAGCGCCTTTTTGGGATCAAAATTATGGGATCTGAACCTAGAGAACCATATTAGGCATTTACAAATGTCTAATGCACTTGGATAAACATGTTTTTGGTCACAGTTGTTGCGTTAGTACCCATATGAAACTCAGAAAGCATACAATGCAGGATATGCTCTTCTGGTATTTGGCTGACTATTTCACTCTAAATTGCAAAAAAATCTAATATTTAATTATTTAGAAGTGAACAAGTCAAAATAACCTTTGAATATCTTTGACACAACTTCAAAGTACAAATGACAATCAAATATTGACATGAGCAGAAACGACATTACTTTCCGGTCCCCCTATTATATAAATAGCAATGGAGATTATATTGAATAGAATATTTTTTATGATTTTTAAAAAACAGACTTTGTAATATTCACAAAAAAAATTTGTGTTTCACACTTCTACACCTGGTATGTAACATCCATTATCTTAACGGTCATTATGACAAGTTATACTTAAGATTATATTACATTTGATTTTTTCTCACCTAATAGATTTATCTCTGGATCCAGAAGCAAGGAAAGGTCCCATAGCGGCGCCTTTCTTGTTGTCCACGCCGACGGCTTCGATGATGGCACCAGCGCATAATTCAGGGGCCCAAGCAATGCATTCGATCACATGTTCGTGACCCTTGAGTTCAGTTCTGCACTCTTTCAGAGATACCGCCCAAATTCTGATAGTCTGATCATGAGAACAGCTCGCAAGTAACGAGCCATCCGGGGAGGGTCTGACCATTCTTATCTAAGAAAAAAGGAATACGTTCAAATAAAAACAAACATTTGTTAATATCATCAAGGGTCCTATTACATATTGCATATAGGCTAAGATGTATAGAATACCTAATATTGACACTTTCTGTTACTCATTAAATGTTTATCCAAATAAGGGCCTTTAAAACACCAGATAGTGACTATTTGTTAGAAGTTTCCTTTGCTAAATGAGAATTGACGATACACATTGTGCATTGGATCTTCAATCATACCTAACCTATTGTATTATTATTATTCCATTGCCTTTAATTATGCTTTGTGAATTTTTTAATACTATAAGTGTGTTAAACCAACTTTGCTATAAATCACCACCTAAAGCTATCAAATAGTATTAAATACAACACTATTTCAGTCTGTAAATGAGTAAACGCAGTTCGCTGTTTTTCCGAATTCAATTGTGGTTGCATTTGACTACAGAAGGTGAAGGTCGTCCAAAATCGGCTCTTATGCCAGAACACATTGATGCTGTGTGTGAACTGATATAGCAAGACCATCATGTGACATACTGTGAGATTGAGGCATTCGTTCCAGTCGCATTTATTCAATACTGCATGAAAATTTAACCGTTAAAAAGATTTCTTCGAGTTGGATCCTGCATAATTACCCAATAATAGCTTGTATCGATTGATGCAAGAAAATGTTGAAAACATTCAATCGCTGTGCTTCAAAAGACATCTATAAGAACGTGACAGGAGACGAATCAAGGATATATGCCTATGAAGGATCTGTGGTTGCAAGATGTATTGACTCAAGAACTAAAGCCAAATGTGTCATCTCCCACTCTCAGTTCCACTTAGTTAAAGATCTTTCCAATTATATTAGGATAGGAAATAGATAACAGATCTGCCTCAAACCTTTTGTTGTTTCAAATGGAGTGGTTAGTCTATTCCCTAGTTTGATCATGGCTGTGTTTAGTTTATAGTAAATTTTAGAGGCTTTTATTGAAGTAGTACCGATACTAAAATCATCCCCAATGAAGGCTATGTGCGTTTCTCTATTCCGTTGTACTGTTTTTTCTGTTGCAATTTAGATAGTGAAAATATTATTTATTGTTGATCATCCTGCCTGTTCTTCTGGTTGTTTATTCTTAATGCTTTCCTCAACTAAGGTATTTAATATTCTTGAGTATATTCTACCAACAGTAGGAATGACGGCAATCCCTCTGTAGTTTTTTTAATATAAATACAATATAATAATAGGGAGTTAATAATATAATTAATAGGGAATATTAGCTATGGTTACCATAGCTTTATTGCCTTATTAATTATTAATTATATTTGAAAGATCGGCTGTTTCAATTTTTGTGATGGCATTTATCGGCAATAAATAGAAATGAGTAGTAGACAATCATTTTCTCATCATCAAATGAGTGCCTGCATCAAGTATTATATACATTTTGAAATGGAACTTGAATAATTTCTCGACATTTTTCAACAGATGGTGTTGCCAAAACTGCAATGGAACAGTTTAAGATGAAGTACATTGCATTTTTGATTTGGACATTTGGACTATGGTTAATTGAATTTGAATAAAACATCAACATCAACATAGTATTTTAATCATGCGTTTAGAGAATTCTTCAGCAATTGAGATGAGTTTTTCAATTAAACTGTAGCAAATTTTTAGTTACAGTAACACAAATATAAGCAATTACTGCAGGTTTGGAATTGCTGAATTATTTAGCAAAGGAAACACAAACAATTAAGAAATTGATGAATAGCTTCAATCTTGCATATACATACGGAAAATACGAAGATTTAACGATTCTGCAGTTTCTATTTGATGAAAATTGATATAAGACAATATTTTTCATTAGATAGCTATCAATAGTTCAATAATTTTCAACTGCTTCTCTTGATACCTATAGAAGCATATGGTAGGTAGTGAAATTTCTACCCTTTTAAATATGGCTGCCATGACATTTTAAATCCCTATCAGTACTCAATATAATCATATTTAACTCAATACAGGCTATTCTGCTAATGTCATCTGTTGGAAAAGAGATAAATTTGATTTATTTTTGATCTAAAAATTACTGAAGATTATGCAACAGCTCTTAAGTATTTCATTAAAACTGAATCAAATGAAATAATTATGGGAAGATTTTCTAATGAAATATTTCTCACTTACCCATTCCCTATGTCCAACGTAAGTCTTAACACAGTAACCAGTCAAAACTTCCCACATTTTTATGGTTTTATCTCTACTGGACGAGACAACGTAATCGTTTCCTGGCATAAATGCTATACTCGATACATTGTGGTCATGTCCCAACATTGTTCTGATACATTCGTAATTCTGAAAAAGTTTTATATGAATTTTCGTTGCAGTTTCAGGTGAAAATATTAATGACTCACTTGTTGAAATTCCCATAATTTGATGGTCATGTCTGCACTGCATGAAACGAGTAGTTTACCGGTAGAGTCGAAACAAATATCTTGAATTGAATCTGTGTGACCTTTTAGTGTTCTTTCGTATTCGCCTGTTTCGAAATCCCAAACTTTCATGGTAGCGTCTTCACTCGCAGAAACCATTATACTGAATACGGGGTGGAATATGACTCTTGTAACTGGGGCCCTGTGACCTGAAATTGAAAAAAATAATGGTCACTTATCACTCAGCTGACAAACTCTTCATCGATTTAGTACGTGATTTGGTGTTATCAAAGCAACAGTCAGAACTTCTTGGACCCGTCGTCTTAAGGAATGGAACTTATTATTAGGCAATGAAACGAAAATTACGAATTTCAGAAAGAGAAATGTTTTCTGTATCCTACAGTATGGAAAATTCATTGTATGCGTGTACTGATATTGATGGTTTAATGTAGGAACTTGATATTGAGCATTCCCCCTCTGAGTGACGTTTATTTATAGCTTCGTCTAAACACAGTTTAAAAGCTGTGTTATTATATAATGGAAATTTAAAACCCTCTATACCAGTTCAATGACGATGACAGAAAGTTATGAAAATATGTGCACTCTTTTGGATAAAATACAGTACAACACGTATAAATTATAGGAATTTTAGTGGGACTTCAGGGAGGATCTACAAAGTATTGCTGTTTTCTTTGTTCATGAAACAGTCGTGCAGTAAATCAACATTATATAACAAAATTTTGGCCGGAAAGAAGTGTATTTCAACCGGGATCTCAAAATGTTAAGTTTAGACCTCTTGTAGGCCCCAAAAATGTCCTTGTGCCTCCTCTTCACATATGAAACTTGGGCTGATGAAAAACTTTGTGAAGGCTAGGCCAAATTAAGGGAAGGCATTCTTATTGGACCACAAATCAGACAATTGCTGGACGACGAATTTACAGAAACTTATCGGGCAGGAATTCATTTGCTAGTGTAGTATGAGGATTTTTGGGCCACAATAAGGATGTAAACTACCAACAGTTAGTTAATGAACTATTAGATGCCTACAAATCGCTTGGTGCCTGAATGTCATTAAAAATTCATTTCCTCAATTCACATCTGTCTTTCCTGAAACTTTCCTGGAAGCTGTCAGTGACGAGCAGGGTTAAAGATTCCACCAAGATATTAGAAAGGAAAATGGGATCCAGCCATGATGGGTGGTACTGCTGGTTTTTGAAGAGAGAAGATATGACCCCTCATAAAGGAGATAATAGAATACATGAAATATGGTTCTATAAATGTAACAAGAAAACCTTACGTGTTACAACTTTTTTTCCCATTTTCGTATTTGGATACGTCCATTCTACCATAATATACTAAATTTATTCAGATTCTAACATAAATAAACTCTGACAGTGCTTATACAATATGAAACATATATTCATATATAAAATGAAAGATTTAATAATTATCCTCTCCAGGGCGAAACAACAACTAAGCAAAGATGCTTGTTTTCTGTTGTCTGCACCTTTCGAGGATTTTGAGCACTTGAAGCAGAAACAAGCAGAAATATAAATAAACAAAACAAATTGAATTCAAGACGAGAGAGGGAGGTGTGGACGACTGACAAATAAAACTAAAAATATCAAATTACACATATACACTGTAGCGAAAACAGGAAAGTCACAAGTCGAAGGTGTGTCGGCTCTCAAACAAAAATTTTTTGAGCTCAGTTTTGAATCTTCTGATATTCCCAATTTTCCTAATCCCTAGTGGAATTCTGCCATAGTATTTTGGTCCTATGTAAAATAACAGACGCTGTGAGCAACCCTTTTTAAAAAAAGGGATCTCAAGTACTTCATTTTGTACTGCCCTAGTCACATATCTACATTCTCTCTGAATGGAATGACGATCCCGGAAGTGAACGTATAAGAGAGATTGATAAACAAATATGGTTCTGACACTCATAATGCCCGATTCACGATATAATTCCTCCGTAGGGGTTAATCGTTCTTTTCTGAGCATTATTTTTATTAAAGTGTTTTGTGATGTTTGTAAACATTTCTGAGCTTTCTCAGTAAGACCCCCCCACACAATCACACAGTATCGCAAAACTGATTCCACCAGAGAATTATAGACCAAAAATAAGTTTTTCCTATTTAATATATCCCTTAAGAGATAAAGGGTATGCATGAGCCGTCTTAACTTCTTCGACAAAACCGTGGCCTGCATTTCCCACCTCAAATATTTGTCCACAATAATACCCAAATATTTGATTTCATCAACCCTAACAATCGATGGACACGTGCACCCCCGCGGAACACATTCCTCATCATGAACAAAGAGAAGGTCATCGTCCGGCTGTCCATCAACAGTAACAGAAAAAGTTACAAATTTACTTTTTTTGAAATTTAAGGACATTGAATTGAGATTCAGCCATTCATAAATGTCAGCTAGACAAATCTCAGCTGTTCGATATAAAGCATCCCACGAATCACCCACCAAAACAATTGCTGTATCGTCGGCATAAGATATGATGTTGTCGGAAATGTTTTTCAGCTGAAAAATGTCATTTAAGTAGACGAGAAACAGCAACGGCCCCAGGACTGTACCCTGGGGTACCCCCGATAAAACCGTTGTCGAATCGCTGACAGCTTCCCCGACCCTTACTCTCTGGGTTCTATCATTTAGGTAATTCTTCAATAGCTCATAAGCGATTCCCCTTACTCCTGCATTTCTAAGCTTAGCCAGCAGTCGCGCATGTGAAATAGTGTCGAACGCTTTAGCCAAGTCCAGGAACACCGTCAAACACTTTTTCGATTCGTCTAAGTTAATCACAACCCTCCTCACGAGATCTAAAATAGCATCCTCCGTACTGACACCTTTTTTAAAACCAAATTGTCTCTCTGAAATAAATTGATGCTGTTCAAAAAAACCGAGAAGTCTTTTTTTAAGGCATTTTTCAAAAATCTTTGCCAAATGATTGATGAGGGAGATAGGCCGATAGTTGGAGGGATCATCATGGTTACCACTTTTGAAAACAGGGACAATTATTGATTCCTTCCACTGAAGGGGAACTAAACCGGAAGTGAATGTTAGATTTATTATATGGCAGATTGGTTTAGTGATAAACATGTGAATGGTTTTCAACAATTTAGCTTGTAAGTTATCTGGTCCAGCCGTAGCATCATTCTTTAAACTGCTTATTTCTTCAATTATTTCGTTTTCCGTAACCGGAGATAGAAAAACTGATTCCCGGATAACTTTATTATGCCCTAATCTTCCAGCAAAGTCAGGTTTGACAGTCTTTATCTTTTCAGCTATATTCACACCCACTTTAGCGAAAAAATCGTTCAACACCGTTGCTTTTTGTCTGTTCTCGGTTATGCAAACACCACTTTCATCTCTCAAGCTCAACTTGTCCAAACTTTTATTAACCGACCCGTTATTCGCAGCGCAGTTAATTGTCTCCCATAATTTTTTATAATTGTTACCAGCGTTCTGTATTTGTAACTTGTAGTAATCGTTTTTGGTAATTCTTAATAGATTATTCAACTTATTTCTATACTGACAATATTCATTTTTACGTTCTATTGAAAAATTTTTGCACAGATTCTTTTTCATATTATCTCTTTTCTTTATGGACACAATCAAACCGCAGGTAATCCAAGGCTTGAGCTTTACAAATTTCCTATTAATTAGTTTTACAATGGTGCAATGTGTTAACAAGCCTTGAATTTTGTCGACGAACCTATCATAACTCAACTGAACATCATCAGACCTCAAAACCCCCTCCCAGGTTTCCTCCCTCAGGCATTGCACTACTTTTTCGAAATCGGTTCGATTTAAGCGTACCTTATTTTCTGATGAACGAACAACGGTTTCAAAAGCAATAGAGACAAGTACAGCAAAATGGTCGGTGAGGGCGGTTTGTACAACTTTTGGTTTTATAGTAACGAAGTTATTAACGTATTTTACCCTCCTTATGAAAATATGATCCAATGTGCTTTTGCAAGTTTCTGTTACCCTGGTTGGTCTGTTAATATAGGAAACATATCCATGCTCGTTTAACATATCATTATAATCTGCCACCTCCAATGACAAATTGTCATGTAAATTGTAGTTTATATCTCCCAGAAATATCTCAAGTGGATTTTTCTTTAAAGTTTTCATATATTCATGAACATCCCTAATATAAACCATGGAATTAGTTGAAGGTGGTCGATATGATGCGGTGATTCCTATATTGAATTTTTCTTTCTTGAGAACCACCCTACACAACACCGATTCAGTCAAAGAATAATTGATCACCTGCGCAGTGAATTCTTCGCGAATATAGACAATCAAACCATCACTCTTATTGAATCTTGACTCGTTATAAAATATATTGAAATTAGGAATTCTAAAACGACTCACCTCCTCCACATTCCAAGTCTCCGATAATACTATAATATCAGCTCTCTCCCCCACAGAATCCAGGTAAACAAGAAATTCCTCAAAATTTTTGCGAACACTTCGTATATTGAAATGTATTACAGTCAAATCCTCCACCGTGACCTCCCGCAGAGCCTCCTTAAAATCGTCCACAACCTCTGTCTCAATTCTCTCATCTAAATTATCCAAAAACTCTAACATCTTGGCCTCAAAAATTAATTAACAATTTCCGTGCAGTGAGCCGACCCCGTAGTTTAATTTTACTTTAAGTAAACAACGCCCTTTAAAACTAAACATGAAAACAGATCTCAATCATAATAATTAAAACAAAAATTATTTCTTATGAACATTCATCACAGCTGATAAAGTGTCTAAATCCTTTATACTGAAAATTGGTTTGAAATCATCGTTCGTTCCCACAAAAACAACTCCATTCTGGGACCAAACATCCCTGTGATTTGTACGTTTTATGGCCTCTTCCATTACTTTCCGTTGAGTTGACGTAAGATCCTCCCTTATCACCAGTCCAGTGCCCTTGAGAAGTTTTTTATTTCTATAGATTGTATGTTTCACCTGAAGTTCCTTCAATTTAAGGAATACAACTCTTTGATTTTTACCATTCGGTTTTCCAATCCTGCGACACTCCTGTATATCTCTTTCTTTAAGTCCAATGTTCATCTTTGAATTTAAAAACTCGACTACTGAGTTCATTGTGTTCTCTCTTGTAGTTTCAGGATAATTGAAAATTCTAAGATTGCATTTCCGTGAATTTTGATCAAGTTTTTCAATAGTCCGCTTGAGTTCACCATTTTCCTCCTGTAATTTCTTCAGTTCGGAGTCTATGATGATCATTTCGGATTTATGTTTGTTTTCAAGTTCAATCAGCTGACTCTCAAACATCAACAACTTCTTATTTATTTCTTCCGATATACCATCTGCAACCTTATCTACTATCGACTTGATAAATTCTGGATTTTCCCACAATTGCTTGAATGTAGCGTTAACTATGGATTTCAAATCTTCCGCTTGTTCTCGCTTTGGAGGCATTCTCAGGAAATAGAAGAAACAGGTATCTATTCGAAGAGACTTTCCCAGATTTTGAATTTTGAAATTTGCTAGGGTTTTATCAATTAACTTATAATAATCGAGCGCTCGACTGAAAACACACCTACTCGGATCGATGCATGTGTTAGAATCTCTATACTAGTAACAAAAAAAATTGACGATTTTGAGACTTCTTTATATTTATATAGTTTAGGGTTCAGCTGTAAACTTCAGCTTTCTTAAAAACCAGATTAAGTATATTTATTGTTAGATTTCATTCTGAGATTGAATTATATCGTGGAAAGCTAAAACGTTCATTTTCGTCTTATTTTACTTAATTCTTTCAAGAAAGGAAATAATGCAATACAAACTACTGAAAACTTAAGAGGTGTGTATGGTGATGACGCTCTACAAGAACCATAGTGTCAGAAATATGATATATTATCCTGATACTCCTAGACCTTCTGTGAAGATCCCACAGAAGCTTTTTCAGCTTGTGCGAGTTAGGAGTTCAGTTGTGTTGTAATTAGGCATTGTAACTGCAATCTTACACCACCGTGACTTTAGGTCACGGCACTGTTAATTTTCGACCCAACAGTGAAATGTTGGCCGAAACCAGTCCAACTAGTAAATTTCTTTCCACCTTGATGGGACTTGAACGGGACCTTTTGGTTCCCAGCCCAAGGCTCTAACCAAATGGTTCAATAAATATTGTTCCGATGAATTTTCTTCATTCAGGTAAGGTTAATGATCAAATAAACTAATTGATTCGGATCGTCATATACCTCATGCGTTCAAGAACATTCCCCAAGGCATAGACATCTATGATTTGGATCCCAAACAAGAGGAACATTTTTTAAAACGGTCACCACTGACGAAAATTTGATAATTTGTGATAAAACAAACCGGTCATGGTCTAAAGGAAATTGACAGTATAGACAACATCGAAATCTGAAAGGCACCAAACGAAGTTTATGCCTATCCGGTTTGGTGATATTATAAAGGTATTGTGTATTTTGAGCTCTTAGTAATAAAATAATTAAATCAATCTATGAACTTGAAATAATGAAGGTCATAGAAAGATGCCAAAGGGCAATTGCTCTATAATCAATTGATTAATATATTAATTAAAATATTATTGAAAAGTTTAGTGGTAAAATATCGGCAATTATTTAATTCTCTCTTTGAACCTTTAATTAAGAAATGTCTTTAAATGATTGACAAAATAAGCGTGTCGTAGATAATTTTAAAATAACATGGTCGATCTAAAAGTAAGAGGCGATTCTTCTTAGAGTTTCCTCAACTCGTTTTCTAATAAATGTTGATCCTTTTGATTTTTTATTAGGGCTCTCTTCAAGAGAAAGCTTACTCGAGACTAATTCGCCATTAAAGAGATTTACGGCTTAGAATAAATCAGGCAACGCTGAAATATCCTCGCCAACATTACATTAATTGAAAAGATCATTTCTGATTTCAAGCAGAGCTCGTGTTGGACAGGAAAGACGTTATTGCAAGCATTTATTAAGCATAAAATTATTTTTTGACTTTGTTATACCTTTCACTTAGAAAGGCCTTTACTTGAGTGACAAAATTATCCGGCGTATATTATTTTGAAATCTCATGATCGATCTTAAAATTTATTCTTGGAGTTTCTAATAGCCGAAATTTAGATCACATTCCTTTGTTTTTTTACTGTTGTCTTGAAGAGAAAGCTCTTTCGAAATCAATTCGCAAAGAAGATTTACGACGGAGAATCAGGCACCACTGAAATATGCTTTCGGGCGTTATATTAATTGAAAAGCTCATCTTTGATTTGACGCAGATCTCGTATTAGACAGAAATTTGTGCATTTAGCAGCATCATTTTCTTTTGTTTCGATAAGTGCCTCATTTAACACCTTGGATTCATCATCAGTGAGTAATTCTAGATGTTTGAGACCATTTTCGGTTCAAAATGCGAAAATAACAGACATTTGGGCAAAACGATAACTGCTGTTTCCTAGGATAAGCATGCAAAAAATGTTAAATCCTAAAGATTGATGCAATTAACAGAGTGTATGGAATTTCAGATGTATGGAATGAAGATGTCACTTTTTTAGTGGGCATCGTTATTCTATAGGTCATGAATAGTGTTGCGTTTACGTAATATTTATAGGACAGCCAGTATGTCATCAGAAGATTATAAAGAACTGAGTACTAAAAAAAGGTGAAAAGCACTGACCTGAAATAGTGGCTTTTGCGCGCTATATATCCCTAACGATTCCCAGAAAATAATTTTCTTGATCTTCTAATTATACGATCTTCACGGAATTCTGCATCGGCCTTCTTGTCGTTTTTTACATCTAAATATTTTAGATTCCATATTTCTACTTACTTTGGATGATATATCACGTAGGTTTAATGACTTGAAAAATTTATGGAAAAAAACAAATAAGCTGGTGCATAATTATCTGACATATTGTCATGTTTTTTCTTAGTGATAATCGATGATTCGTTTTATTTGAATAAAACTAACTGACAAAGAAACTGCAACACCCAGAAGGAGGTGTTTAAAGTTAAAATTTTTTTTGGTAAAACAGATAGTATAGCAAGGAGTAAATGATTAAAATTTGGAGAAAAATATCGTGAAGGTCTTTTCATGTAAACATTTTTTGTTACTTAAATATGTACTCGTTTTTTGCAAAGTTTTTAAATTTTACAACAAACCAGCTGTTCGAGGAGATCCAAAGTCGATGTTCAGTTGTTGTTAAAATGCCTAGAGCACGTGTACGCGGAATTTATCGCCAGCTAAGTGAATTTGAAAGAGGTCAAATTATTGATCTACGGGAGGCGGGGCTGTCATTTCGAGAAAACGCTAACCCTACGAACAGAAATCCAATTACTGTTAGGAGATGTTGTCAAGAGTGGTTTGATAATGCCCAAAATCGAAGAAGAGTAGGCACCGGACGTAAAAGAGGCACAAAGTTCAAGATCGACGCCTAAGACTTATGGCTATTAGAGACCGGTTTGCGACAACTCGATCTTTGGCTGATGAGTGGTTAGGAGAACAAGGCCATCCTGTAACTGCCCGAACAGTTTACCGCCGGATAAGGTCTTTTGGACTGCAGCATTATCGACCCCATCTTGTGTTACCTCTGACGGTTGAGCATCGCCGGCAACGATTACAGCGGTGCAGAGAACGTCAACGTTGGAATGTGGAATGGAATCAGGTCGTCTTTTCTGATGAATCTCGATTCTCCCTGGGTGCACATGATGGCCGAAGAAGGGTTAGACGACGTCGGGGAGAAAGACGTGAACCTCAGTTTGATATTGAGCGTCATGTACACCGCACAGTAGGCGTTATGGTATGGGGTGCTACTGCACATGCAAGTAGGTCACCTTTAGTCTTTATTCGAGGTAACATGACAGCGCTGCGTTACCTCCCAGAAATAGTGGAGCCATATGTTCTCCCTTACCTTTAACCGGCCCGAGAATCCAATATTTCAGCTAGATAATGCTCGACCTCATGTTGCCAGAGTTAGTTTAAACTTTTTTGAAGCGACCCTTGTGAATCTTTTGCCATGACCGCCCATATCCCCCGATCTTTCGCCCATAGAGCATGTTTGGGACATCATGGGTAGAAGGCTTGGAAATTTACCCCAGCCCGCAAAGACTTTGGCGGGTCTGAGACATGAACTACAGGTAGCTTGGGAAGAAATAGACCGTCTTTTTGCATCAATGCCAAGATGTGCCAAGAAGTGTTGGGGAGTGTATAGATAATCGAGGTGGACAAACACATTATTAACAAATTTATTAAAAAAAATTATAAACCCTTCGTTTTTTTTCTTCAAATTTCAATCATTTACTTCTTGTTATACTGTTTTACAAAAAAAAAAAAAAAATAAATTTAAACAGCTCCTTCTGGGTATTTTCTTTGTCAGTTAGTACACTTATATTTCTTACAGAAAATGCACGTCGAAAGTCATCTATGTCATATTATGATGTGCTTCTACGAGAAAAGAAGCCGAGACTGTCATTTTGCTACCTCAACGATTTTTTTGGCGAAAGAACAATGAGCTAAAACGATATCGGTTTGACAAGAGCAAAGGCGATCATATAGGACAAACTCGTTAGGTCCGCGTTTAAGTCACTGTTCAGTCAAAAATTGACAGTGTTGTACCATGGTGGCTCTTACCAAAACACAACTCCTAACTCGCTCAAGCTATATAAAGCTTCTGTGGGATCTTCACAGAAGATCTAGGAGTATCAGGATAATATCAATATTATGTCCTTATTTAATCCGAATTGCTGTAAATAAACGAACAAACATCATTCCTGAAGAATCATAGTTGCCAATTAAAAACGTCCAAAATCCTCATATCGTCATGCTGAACACCGAAAAGAATATCGAAAGTCATCCACTGATTAGACAGAAACGAAAACATCCATTGGAAAACTATCACAAATGGCATTGTTATTAGTGGAATGATGATGATAAGCGCCAAAATTGGCGGATTTCGAACAAAAACGACATGCGGCAATTCAACAGCAACAATCACTTCTACCTGGCTCAACTCGAACGTTTACAGCAATAAAGACGAAAAGACCGCGCCAAAAGAATCTTTAATCTTTTACGAAGATAATGTACGTCTGCATGTTGAACGTTATGTCGTCGAATCGAACGTCAATAAGGAATGCGATCTGTTACCACATTCACCGACCGAAGATCCCACAAACTACCAAGTCGCTCGTTGAAAAACTGGCATGCCAATAAAACTTACAAGTAGGATGGTTTGGATTGCTTTTAAGAACACCATCCCAATAATAACGCACTAGGCACGCGAGCAAAAATATTACAAACTTCAATTGTCGAAAATCTCTGGAAGTGTTTGACATAAAAAATTACCGTCAAACACTGGAAATTCGCGTATAATATAGCAAGGTTACCACACAGATTGCTGAAGAAACAAAACAATCGGTTCCATTTCTTGCATGATACTTGTGAATCATCCATCAACCACATACCTGTAAGGCTGAACTTTTCTGGAGGTCTTGGGATCCATTCTGCAGGATTCCTCTTATTCCTAGTGGGCGCGCCTTGAATGTATTCTTTTTCTGCTTCGTTCAATTTCGACTCGAGCTCCATTACTTTCTTCTGCAACCTGATAACGGACGTCCATTTCTTCTCTAGTAGTCCGCCGAATTTGACACCGACATCTCCTGGCATATCTGCCTCCTTTTTGAAGGCTTCCAGGGAGTCCCTGAATCCCTGTGTGCTCAAATAGTCAGCGATGGCTTTATTACTGTAACAAAAAGGAACACAATTCAGAATCGTTAAGAATATCAATGTTTAATACAAGGACTATATATTTAACGGTCTCAATGATATCTTGCAAATCACAAGGTAGTAAAATATCTTATAATTACTGAACAGAACGAATAACCCGTGAAATAAAGTTTGACGGTATATAAGTAAAATTAAAATGTTTTGTTTCAAGAAGAAAATGCCCGAAACGATATTTTGACGATGCATTTATTGTCCCGGTAAAAAAAGAAACTATTAATACTTTTTTTCCAATTCTTTATTATGATTCGATCAAGTAGAAAAAAAATTCGATGCAATTATGTTTATTTATACAATCAAGTATTTCTACATAAAAATGTACACCTAAGTGCTTTCGATTTTCTATTAGTGAAATCAAATATTGAATTATCGTCAAATTTTCACAATGTTGTATCAGACGACGTCCAGGAACACCAGTGTTGTCATATCTAGAGTAAGTGGCAACCCCCTTGACCTGAGCCTCTTCTATTAAACGAAGCTTTCGGCTCAAAATTAAAGTTATCATTTCAGTACCTACTTATGAGGAAATCCGATGCTACCGTAAACTTTAGGAATAACAAGAATATGACCAAAATCCCCAACAGGTACCAATCTAATGATTAATGAACACATGCGTTTATCAAATGACACAACATTTATTTTTAACCGGCTCCATTATACAAAAGTTCTTCAATGTCGCCAGACGTCATGACGATCGATTCTCTAACTGTCCAACAAGCTGAAATTCCCATTCGAACAAGCAGCAATCACGCGACCATCAGGTATCGCCATAAGGAGATTGTACAAGTGCAAGTTACCTGTTTTGGCGTGGGCAGAGGAAGGCAATACAAAGAGTTATCCAAGTTATATCTGGTTTAATACGCGCCATTTCGCCGAATGAATGGGTCTGCGTTGTTATGAATCAGTGTGTTGGGACATTACATCAGCTAGAGGTTGATTTGCATGCGAATGTGACAGAGAAGAGATACTACGTAAGACAAAACATATGAAACTTTCATACTGGAAGCAAAATTCAATGAAAGTTCGTATGTACACGATAATTTGTTGTATTAAGAAGAATGTATTGAAATCGATTGGGGTTAGTTTTCCAAGCAAAGCGATAACTTGCGGCAGACACATGGTTTTATAGCAATCAACAATAAAAGTTCTTTGGTCTTGAAGAGTAATGATTTTAAGATGATGTCCGCGGGCTTCTTTTTGGAAAGTATTCAAGAAAGGATGACTTGTTGTTGGCTCTTCTTCATCTTGGAACACCCAAACAGACTACTGGCGTTTATTTTTGGATTTAGATTAGTACATCAATGATTGATCACCAATGACGATGTACTGCACATCTTTAGAATTCTTTACATTGTTTCATTCTTTTCTTTGGACAAAAGAAACGGAAAATTATTTATTTAGCGCCAATTCTTCCGCATGTTAGTGGCGACTCAATCTTTCAAAATGTCATACGTTGAAGATACGCCACAACAACGTTTACAAATTGTTGGAATTTATTTTCAAAATCAGTGTTCTATTAGCCAAACTTATAGAACACTTCGTGAAATTTATGGTTTACATAATCGTCCATCAGAGCAGCTAATTCGTCAAACTTTCGATAGAATTCGGACAACATTTTCTACTCGATGTAACAACAACAACAAGACAAAGAACTGTACGTACAGAAGAAAATATGGCTGCTGTAAGTCATAGTGTTAATGATGATCCAGATTTGTCTATTCGTCGACGTTCACAACAAGTTGGACTCTGCGCATCCACCACATTTTGCGTAAAGATCTTGGTCTACACCTATACAAGATTCAACTGGTTCAAGAACTAAATCCACTTGACCATAATAAGCGTCGTTTGTTTGCTGATTAGGCCCTAGAACAGCTTGAAATTGATACACTTTTTTATCGTAAAATTGTGTTTAGCGATGTAGTTGATTTCTGGTTGAACGGCTATGTTATAAAATTATCTTTCAAATAAAATAAAAAATTTGACTTCAATCTTAATTTAAATGTGTTTTATTTCAATTTAAAGTTTTATCACTCTAAAAAAAACACCCGAGATATCCATGCAATCGCTATCAAAGACTTCAATCATTAAAATGAATCACTGCCACTACTTTATAGAAATTATGATGAGCGATGGGTAAATCCATTTCACACTAAACAATAAATCAACATAACGTCTTCTTCTCCCTCGTGTGCAAGAAAGACACGTATCTGATCAATTAATTCACTATGATCTACCGCATCACGTTATGCAATGATTTTTTCATTGACTGTTGTTTTCTCTACTTGAAACACCTTCATTTCACATGGTTTTGAAGTCTTTGATAAACGTTATTTTAAAGTTTTTATGGTTGTTAAGCCATCCTTGACAATTACATTTTCACCTCTCTTTAACCTGTCAATTAAGTGAATATGTATATTAAAATAATGTTCAAGTTTTATTACGTTAACATCAGTTTGATTTTTTCTTCCCAAAACAATAAGGTTACCGAACAAAATATTCCAACTAGTTCATTACATGCTGTTGATGTTTTATTTGTGTATCGATTAATATTTTATACGTTTAATTGTTGCCATCTCATATTAATAACAATCACGATGCCAATTAAAAAGATCGCAAATATTTGCAGATGAACAATACAAACTATGTGACAAATAAAAGGATCAGCTGAATATTTCGCAGATTCGATGTCATTTCAGATTTCTAAACCTTAGTTCATAAAGGAAAAATCACACATTTATTATTTGGACACATAAATACATTGTAATAATTTGAGATTAAAAATAACACATCTTATGTACATTAAAAAAAAATGCTTCCTACAGAAGTATTCAATTGAATCGGTTCTTGCTTGATGGAAATTCAATTCCATTGATTAGAATATCAATTTTAGATCTCTCATTGAACAATGTCCACCATGTTTCGAGAGGATACCACACTGACTACGTATCAAGTACCTTAATCTAAAGTTGAAGCAAAAGATCCTGTCGATTCGATGTTATTCGATATTTAGGAACCTGAATTTATAAAACAAAAATCTCAAATTTAATGTGTATTTATAAAATTTTTGGTTTGTTACTAGATTCAACTACAGAAATTCAATGGAAGGATCACTATTTTGGAGGAAATAGTGCATAATATGGCAAGGGTATCACACCAATTAAGTGAGAAGAACATCAATTAGCTCTAGATCTCAACGAAGACATTATTCAATGTATTATGACTATTATGTACTTCTCTAAATCAGAATATCCATTTTCAATAATTCTGTCGCTGTGAACAGTGATTAGAATGAATCGTGTGCACTGTGTTATGAAGGTAGCAAATATTTTAGCAGGGGAAACCACACTGACTATGTATCAAATACCTTAATCAGCTCAAGATCCTGCCGATATTATACCATATTTACAAATCTGTATTTATAAAGTGAAAAATCTCATATTTCAAGTGTATATATAAGAATCTTGGTTTGTTACTACATTCAACCACAGTAATCCTATGGAAGGATCACTATTTTGGAGAAAATAGCGCATAATATGGCAAGGGTATCACACCAATTAAGTGAGAAGAACATCAATTAGCTCTAGATCTTGCCGAAGACATACTTCAATGTGTTATGACTATTGTGTACTTTTCTTTAAATCAGAATATCTTTTTGAATATTTATGTCGCTGTCTCTGTGAACAGTGATTAGAATAAATCCTGAGCACTGTGTTATGAAGGTAGCAAATATTTTAGCAGGGGAAACCACACTGACTATGTATCAAATTCCTTAATCAGCTCAAGATCCTGCCGATGTTATTCCATATTTACAAATCTGTATTTATAAAGTGAAAAATCTCATATTTCATGTGTATTTATAAGAATCTTGGTTTGTTACTACATTCAACCACAGTAATCCTATAGAAGGATCACCATTTTGGAGAACATAATGCATAATATGGCAAGGGTATCACACCAATTAAGTGAGAAGAACATCAATCAGCTCTAGATCTTGCCGAAGATATAATTCAATGTGTTATGACTATTGTGTACTTTTCTTTAAATCAGAATATCTTTTTGAATATTTATGTCGCTGTCTCTGTGAACAGTGATTAGAATAAATCCTGTGCACTGTGTTATGAAGGAAGCAAATATTTTAGCAGGGGAAACCACACTGATTATGTATCAAATTCCTTAATCAGCTCAAGATCCTGCCGACGTTATTCCATATTTACAACTCTTTATTTTCAAACAAAAAAATTTCACATTTCATGTCTATAAAATTTTTGGTTTGTTACTACATTCAACCACAGTAATCCAATGGAAGGATCACTATTTTGGAGAAAATAGCGCATAATATGGCAAGGGTATCACACCAATTGAGTGAGAAGAACATCAATTAGCTCTAGATCTTGCTGAAGACATTGTTCAATGTGTTATGACTATTGTGTACTTTTCCCTAAATCGATTATCTATTTTCAATATTTCTGTACGCTGTCTCTGTGAACAGTGATTAGAATAAATCGTAAGCACTGTGTAATGAAGGTAGCAAATATTTTAACAGGGGAAACCACACTGACTATGTATCAAATACCTTAATCAGCTCAAGATCCTGCCGATGTTATTCCATATTTATAAATCCGAATATTGGTTTGTTACTACATTTAACCACAGTAATCCAATGGAAGGATAACTATTTTGGAGAACATAGCGCATAATATGGCAAGGGTATCACACCAATTGAGTAATGAGAACATCAATTAGCTCTAGATCTTGCCGAATACATTAACCAATGAATTATGACTATTTTTCTATTTCAAAATCTCTATTTTCTATCCATTCGTCGCTGTCTCTGTGAACAGTGATTAGAATAAATCGTGAGCAATGTATTATGAACATAACAAATATTTTAGCATGGGAAACCACAACTATCAAATACGTTAATCAGTTCAAGATCCTGCCGATGTTATTCCATATAAGAGCCTGAATTTATAAAATAAAAAATCTCAGATATCATGTATATTTATAAATATCTTGGTTTGTTACTACATTCAACCACAGTAATCCAATGGAAGGATCACTATTTTGAAGGAAATAGTGCATAATATGTCAAGAGTATCACACCAATAAAGTAATGGACACATCAATTAGCTCTAGATCTTGCCGAAGACATTATTCAATGTATTATGACTATTATGTACTTTTCTCTAAATCAGAATATCTATTTTCAATATTTCTGTCGCTGTCTCTGTGAACAGTGATTAAAATAAATCATGAGCATATTGTGTATTTTTCTTTTGATTAGAATATCAATTTTAAATCTCTCTGTTGCTATATCATTGAACAATGAATGACTGAACACTGTCCACCAAGTTATGAGAGGATACCACACTGACTACGTGTCAAGTACCTGTATCTAAAGTTGAAGCTAAAGATCCTGCCGATTCGATGTTATTCCATATTTAGGAACCTGAATTTATGAAACAAAAATCTCATATTTCATGTGTATTTATAAAATTTTTGGTTTGTTACTACATTCAACTACAGTAATCCATTGGAAGGATCACTATTTTGGAGGAAATAGTGCATAATATGGCAAGGGTATCACACCAATTAAGTAATGAGAACATCAATTAGCTCTAGATCTTGCCCAAGCCATAATTCAATGATTTAAACGGATCACCCCTACTTAATATTTTTCATTAATTGTATACCATCTCTTTCCACCCCTCTATTTTATGTACCAGAGCTGTGTATTTAAGGTCATGTTTTGCATTGTATACCTCAGTTTTAATACTCACCTGATGAAGTCATGTTATGACGAAACGATTGTCGTGTAAATCAATAAAATAGCGGAAATCAACATTTGTTTTTCTTATAAATAATTCAATGTGTTATGACTATTATGTACTTTTCTTTAAATCAGAATATCTTTTTGAATATTTATGTCGCTGTCTCTGTGAACAGTGATTAGAATAAATCCTGAGCACTGTGTTATGAAGGTAGCAAATATTTTAGCAGGGGAAACCACACTGACTAGGTATCAAATTCCTTAATCAGCTCAAGATCCTGCCGATGTTATTCCATATTTATAAATCTGTATTTATAAAGTAAAAAATCTCAGATATCATGTCTATTTATAAAAATCTTGATTTGTTACTACATTCAACGACAGTAATCCTATGGAAGGATCACTATTTTGGAGGACATAGCGCATAATATGGCAAGGGTATCACACCAATTAAGTGAGAAGAACATCAATTAGCTCTAGATCTTGCCGAAGACATACTTCAATGTGTTATGACTATTGTGTACTTTTCTTTAAATCATAATATCTTTTTGAATATTTATGTCGCTGTCTCTGTGATCAGTGATTAGAATAAATCCTGAGCACTCTGTTATGAAGGTAGCAAATATTTTAGCAGAGGAAACCACACTGACTATGTATCAAATTCCTTAATCAGCTCAAGATCCTGCCGACATTATTCCATATTTACAAATCTGTATTTATAAAGTAAAAAATCTCATATTTCATGTGTATTTATAAGAATCTTGGTTTGTTACTATTATACATTCAACCACAGTAAACCTATGAAAGGATCACTATTTTGGAGGATATAGTACATAATATGGCAAGGGTATCACACCAATTAAGTGAGAAGAACATCAATTAGCTCTAGATCTTGCCGAAGACATTGTTCAATGTGTTATGACTATTGTGTACTTTTCCCTAAATCGATTATCTATTTTCAATATTTCTGTACGCTGTCTTTGTGAACAGTGATTAGAATAAATCGTAAGCACTGTGTTATGAAGGTAGCAAATATTTTAGCAGGGGAAACCACACTGACTATGTATCAAATACCTTAATCAGCTCAAGATCCTGCCGATGTTATTCCATATTTACAAATCTGTATTTATAAAGTGAAAAATCTCATATTTCAAGTGTATATATAAGAATCTTGGTTTGTTACTACATTCAACCACAGTAATCCTATGGAAGGATCACTATTTTGGAGAAAATAGCGCATAATATGGCAAGGGTATCACACCAATTAAGTGAGAAGAACATCAATTAGCTCTAGATCTTGCCGAAGACATTGTTCAATGTGTTATGTCTATTGTGTACTTTTCCCTAAATCGAATATCTATTTCCAATATTTCTGTACGCTGTCCCTATGAACAGTGATCAGAATAAATCGTAAGCACTGTGTTATGAAGGTAGCAAATATTTTAGCAGGGGAAACCACACTGACTACGTATCAAATACCTTAATCAGCTCAAGATCCTGCCGACGTTATTCCATATTTACAAATCTGTATTTATAAAGTAAGAAATCTTATATTTCATGTGTATTTATAAGACTCTAGGTTTGTTACTACATTCAACTACAGTAATCCAATGAAAGGATCACTATTTTGGAGAAAATAGCGCATAATCTGGCAAGGGTATCACACCAATTAAGTGAGAAAAACATCAATTAGCTCTAGATCTTGCCGAAGACATTGTTCAATGTATTATGACTATTGTGTACTTTTCTCTAAATCGAATATCTATTTCCAATATTTCTGTACGCTGTCTCTATGAACAGTGATCAGAATAAATCGTAAGCACTGTGTTATGAAGGTAGCAAATATTTTAGCAGGGGAAACCACACTGACTACGTATCAAATATCTTAATCAGCTCAAGATACTGCCGATGTTATTCCATATTTATAAATATGAATTTATAAAGTAAAAAATCAAAGATATCATGTCTATTTATAAGAATCTTGGTTTGTTACTACATTCAACCACAGTAATCCTATGGAAGGATCACTATTTTGGAGAAAATAGCGCATAATATGGCAAGGGTATCACACCAATTAAGTGAGAAGAACATCAATTAGCTCTAGATCTTGCCGAAGACATACTTCAATGTGTTATGACTATTGTGTACTTTTCTTTAAATCAGAATATCTTTCTGAATATTTATGTCGCTGTCTCTGTGAACAGTGATTAGAATAAATCCTGAGCACTGTGTTATGAAGGTAGCAAATATTTTAGCAGGGGAAACCACACTGACTAGGTATCAAATTCCTTAATCAGCTCAAGATCCTGCCGATGTTATTCCATATTTATAAATCTGTATTTATAAAGTAAAAAATCTCAGATATCATGTCTATTTATAAGAATTTTGGTTTGTTTCTACATTCAACAAGAGTAATCCTATGGAAGGATCACTATTTTGGAGAAAATAGCGCATAATATGGCAAGGGTATCACACCAATTAAGTGAGAAGAACATCAATTAGCTCTAGATCTTGCCGAAGACATACTTCAATGTGTTATGACTATTGTGTACTTTTCTCTAAATCGAATATCTATTTCCAATATTTCTGTACGCTGTCTCTATGAACAGTGATTAGAATAAATCGTAAGCACTGTGTTATGAAGGTAGCAAATATTTTAGCAGGGGAAACCACACTGACTATGTATCGAATTCCTTAATCAGCTCAAGATCCTGCCGATGTTATTCCATATTTATAAATATGTATTTATAAAGTAAAAAATCACAGATATCATGTCTATTTATAAGAATTTTGGTTTGTTTCTACATTCAACCACAGTAATCCAATGGAAGGATCACTATTTTGGAGAAAATAGCGCATAATATGGCAAGGGTATCACACCAATTAAGTGAGAAGAACATCAATTAGCTCTAGATCTTGCCGAAGACATACTTCAATGTGTTATGACTATTGTGTACTTTTCTTTAAATCAGAATATCTTTTTGAATATTTATGTCGCTGTCTCTGTGAACAGTGATTAGAATAAATCCTGTGCACTGTGTTATGAAGGTAGCAAATATTTTAGCAGGGGAAACCACACTGACTATGTATCAAATACCTTAATCAGCTCAAGATCCTGCCGATGTTATTCCATATTTATAAATATGAATTTATAAAGTAAAAAATCAAAGATATCATGTCTATTTATAAGAATTTTGGTTTGTTTCTACATTCAATCACAGTAATCCAATGGAAGGATCACTATTTTGGAGAAAATAGCGCATAATATGGCAAGGGTATCACACCAATTAAGTGAGAAGAACATCAATTAGCTCTAGATCTTGCCGAAGATATAATTCATTGTGTTATGACTATTGTGTACTTTTCTTTAAATCAGAATATCTTTTTGAATCTTTATGTCGCTGTCTCTGTGAACAGTGATTAGAATAAATCGTAAGCACTGTGTTATGAAGGTAGCAAATATTTTAGCAGGGGAAACCACACTGACTACGTATCAAATATCTTAATCAGCTCAAGATCCTGCCGATGTTATTCCATATTTATAAATATGAATTTATAAAGTAAAAAATCAAAGATTTTTTATATTTATAAGAATTTTGGTTTGTTTCTACATTCAACCACAGTAATCCAATGGAAGGATCACTATTTTGGAGAAAATAGCGCATAATATGGCAAGGGTATCACACCATTACACCAATTGAGTGAGAAGAACATCAATTAGCTCTCTCTTGCCGAAGACATTGTTCAATGTGTTATGATTATTGTGCACTTTTCTCTAAATCGAATATCTATTTCCAATATTTCTGTACGCTGTCTCTATGAACAGTGATCAGAATAAATCGTAAGCACTGTGTTATGAAGGTAGCAAATATTTTAGCAGGGGAAACCACACTGACTACGTATCAAATATCTTAATCAGCTCAAGATCCTGCCGATGTTATTCCATATTTATAAATATGAATTTATAAAGTAAAAAATCAAAGATATCATGTCTATTTATAAGAATTTTGGTTTGTTTCTACATTCAATCACAGTAATCCAATGGAAGGATCACTATTTTGGAGAAAATAGCGCATAATATGGCAAGGGTATCACACCAATTAAGTGAGAAGAACATCAATTAGCTCTAGATCTTGCCGAAGTATAATTCATTGTGTTATGACTATTGTGTACTTTTCTTTAAATCAGAATATCTTTTTGAATCTTTATGTCGCTGTCTCTGTGAACAGTGATTAGAATAAATCGTAAGCACTGTGTTATGAAGGTAGCAAATATTTTAGCAGGGGAAACCACACTGACTATGTATCAAATACCTTAATCAGCTCAAGATCCTGCCGATGTTATTCCATATTTATAAATATGTATTTATAAAGTAAAAAATCAAAGATATCATGTCTATTTATAAGAATTTTGGTTTGTTTCTACATTCAACCACAGTAATCCAATGGAAGGATCACTATTTTGGAGAAAATAGCGCATAATATGGCAAGGGTATCACACCAATTAAGTGAGAAGAACATCAATTAGCTCTAGATCTTGCCGAAGACATTGTTCAATGTGTTATGACTATTGTGTACTTTTCTTTAAATCAGAATATCTTTCTGAATATTTATGTCGCTGTCTCTGTGAACAGTGATTAGAATAAATCGTAAACACTGTGTTATGAAGGTAGCAAATATTTTAGCAGGGGAAACCACACTGACTATGTATCGAATTCCTTAATCAGCTCAAGATCCTGCCGATGTTATTCCATATTTATAAATATGTATTTATAAAGTAAAAAATCACAGATATCATGTCTATTTATAAGAATTTTGGTTTGTTTCTACATTCAACCACAGTAATCCAATGGAAGGATCATTATTTTGGAGAAAATAGCGCATAATATGGCAAGGGTATCACACCAATTAAGTGAGAAGAACATCAATTAGCTCTAGATCTTGCCGAAGACATTGTTCAATGTGTTATGACTATTGTGTACTTTTCTCTAAATCAAACATCTATTTCCAATATTTCTATACGCTGTCTCTGTGAACAGTGATTTAGAATAAATCGTAAGCACTCTGTTACAAAATTTGAATATCAAAACAGGTTTAATCTGTTAGTCTTCTACAATTTTAATTTCAAAAAATTTAGTTAAGAAACTTTAAGAATGAAATTAATGTCTCTGTGAACAGTGATTAAAATAAATCGTAAGCAATGTGTTATGAAGATAGCAAATAAATTAGCAGGGGAAACCGCACTGACTATGTATCAAATATGTTATCAGCTCAAGATCCTGCCGATTTGATTGTATATTCCATATATGTTAATCTGAATTTATAGACTGAAAAATCTCACATTTCATGTGTATTTATAAGTATCTCGAGTTGTTACTACATTCAAGTAAAGTAATCCAATAGCAGGATTACTATTTTCGAGGACAGCGCATAATATGGCAAGGGTATCACACCAATTAAGTAATGAGAACATCAATTAGCTCTAGTTCTTGCTAGGCACAATATTTCATGTGTTATGGATCTTACAAGGCTTGATGAGATTATCTATTTTCAGTATTTTTGTCGTTCTCTCGGTGAAAACTGAGTTGAATGAGACATAACCACCTTGTTACAAAGTTAGCAAATATAGCAGAAGAAACCACACTGAATATGTCACAAATATCTACGTCAGCTCAACATTTTGCTAAGTCGATGATATCCTATATTTCAAAACTTAAATTTATGAAACAAAAATTTCGTACTTCATTTGTGTATATATATATATATATATATCAGTTACGAATTTCAAGTAAAATAGTCCAATAGAAATATTATCTTTTTGATGGACATAGTAGCAGTTAAGTAATAATGAGTTCTAGATGTATATTATTTCATGTTGATTGTTTTGAATATTTTTCTCTTGGTTAGAATATTCATTTTTAGTCTTTGTCGCTGTCTCTGCCAAAAATGATTAGAATGAATCATGACCACAATGTTATTTAAAATTTTAGCAGTGGAAACCACACTGCCAATCAGCACAAGATCCTGCAAATTTGATATCTCTAAACATGAATTCATGAAGCAAAAATCTCACATTACCTAAATATAAAATCATCTGCGTTTTTATGGCTGTCTCTGTTGACAATGATTATTCTAATCACGATCAATGAAAAAAAGGGTATCACAATTATTTTGCATTTTCTAGTAATAATAGTTTTTTCCTTAATTCTCAAAAATAAACTCTAACTCTAAACTAACTATTTTATGGAAGAAGATAGCAAATAAATTAACAAGAATACTGTAGCAACCATTTATAAATCATCAATAGTTAGATCATAAAAAAATAAAATTCCTATCAATTATTTCTACTGATGTCTTAACTTATACCTGCTATCAGAACAGTTATATAGAGTAGGTTTTTGAAATTGCAGTTAAATAGTTGCTCAACTCAATATAGGATACTATCAATCAATTTCACTAACTAATTTCCAATGAATCAAAAGTTCCCTCAAGTACACTTAACGTTTGAAAGATGTATCTACTTTTATCTTATTTTAAAACTGAAGAGTACATAGAAAAAACAATTCCTCTTGAACAACAAAACGAAAAATGTATGTACGGTCATTTTCTATAGGCAAATTTCTTTGTGCGCCTACGATATTTGTAAGAATTCTTGGTTTTGAGATTTTTGTGTAACATTTCTGTTTGATTAAAGTTCATAAAACGATTTTCTTCAATATTATGGAAAATTTGTTATTTCATTTTGAAGGTTATTATATGTTCATCAATAATGATGCAACGTGTGGACTGTGTCGAAAACAGGGTTCTCATCAAAATATAATTTGTAGTTCTTTCTCCAATAAAAAGTCGTTCTTCATTAAAATAAGAGATTCTACAAAATTGAGCTTGAGATCACATTTAGCTTTCAGAAACATAAAGTGAAGTCTGAGATTCTTTATAGCTTCATGTGATGGCACAAAATCATAAAATTAATAACGCTAATAAAATTCCCAAATCGTCTTGACGTCTAAAATTATTTCAAATTGTGATGGTTAACTTAAGCCATACATATACGTATGAGAAAATTCCAAGGTTCAATGTCGAAACTTGACATAATAATATCAAAACAAGCCGTTTAGAAACTCCGAGAAGAATGAAAGTGTAGTTTATGGGAAAGACTCAATGCCATACCAGTTCGTACCGAAGAAGAGAATTTATAACTATCTACACCTACGCATGTACACGGCACTGGAGAGTTAATTAAAAGTGGAAGTCATTAATTGAAAAATATGCGAAGATCTATTATTATTCAGTAGAAGTGGCAGTAATTTGTATGGAGAAAGAACTCTGCTTCATCTAATAACTCATTCCTATGGAATTAATTCAATTATAGATACCTGAAGGTATGGGAATGCACAAAAAGGAAGTTTGGTACAGGATGCAAATGGAATCTCACTCGTGTGAATTAAAAATACGCACAACAAATTGAAATGGAATGTCTAGTGTCTCACATAAACATTAATTAGTTCATTAAAAAATTTTCTTGCACTTTGTAGATTGTCATTTTTACCTATAAGAATTGTTTGGTTAGTAAAAACTTGCATTATTTCCATGGTGTCTGTAAATTTCCAATTAGTTTAATGGAATGGAATTTCAATGAGATCTAAATTGTCGAAACAATGAAAGACTGTTATAAATATTGTTAATTTATCAGAACACCCTGTGTATTTTGGGATCAACATTGCATACCTTGAGGCAAACCACTTGATAAAACATTTCTTATATCAACTTGGCGGCTTAAGTTTCAAAAAAGTTTATGGGTTTCAACCCATTATCAAAACTAAGGAGAATTAACTCAACATTATGCTATTAATTGTTTAAAAGCTTGGTGTTTAAAGCTCCAAAACCGTTGATAAAAGAGTAAAAAAAAAAAGGAAATCAGGAACAATTGGAAAAAGTATTGGGTTGTTCAGAAAGTAATTTCGTTTTTTTTTTTTTTTTTTGGAAAATGAAAGACAATTTTCGTATAAGAAATAAATTTTTTTATTAAATTATATATTGGCCATTCTGGTCCAACACCTTTTGCCATCTTTCTGGTAGTAGCATGATTCCACGCTCAAAAAATTTTTTGTTTTTGCTGGCAAAAAACTGATATGGGTGATTTTTGGTCCCTTCATTTGAAGTAAAGGTTTTACCGTCCAAAAAAATTTGCAATGACCGGAACAAATAATAATCCGAAGGCGCCAGATCTGGAGAATATGGTGGGTGTGGCAGTGTATCCCATTCAAGCTGTAAAAGCTTTTGCCCAGTGACCAAACATATATGAGGTCTCACATTATCTTGGTGGAACATTACACATTTTCTGTTGATTAATTCTGGTCTTTTTTTTTTTTTAAGTGCATCATTCAGTTTGTCCAGCTGATGACAGTAGACTTCCGAATTGATTGTTGTTATCCGGTAAAAGCTAAAGCTAAAGCTAAAAAAACGATTCCTTTAAAATCCCACTAAACAGACAGCATCAACTTTTTTGAGGGATATTGGCTATCGAAATGCTATGAACCGGTTCATCTTATTTGCTCCATGATCTCTCGCGTTTGACATTGTTATAAACAATCCATTTCTCGTCCCCAGTAATAATGCGCTTCAAAAATGTATCATTTTCGTGGCGTTTGAGAAGCGAATCATAGCCGTCAACGCAACGACACAAATTTGTCTAAGGAAACAAATTTGTGTCGTTGCGTTCCCATGTTCTCACGAGAGAACATGGGGACCAATATATCGAGCTTCGAGGTTAAACCCAGGCCTTTCAAGTGGTCATAAACAGTTGAATTTGATAAATTTATCCTCTCACCGATCTCACGTGTTGTTATTCGCCGATCTGCATCAACTAATGCCTTTAATGTGTCAATATCAGCTTCGACCGGCCTTCCGGAACGTGGTGCATCTTCGACATAAAAATCCCCGGATCGAAATTTTGCAAACCATTTTTGGCACTGGCGTGCTGTCAATACATCTTGTACATACACATCGGTTAATTTCTTTCTGGCTTGAACAGCATTTTTACCTTTTCTATAGTAAAAAAGTGGAATATGACGAAATGCTCTCCATATGTAAAAGGGCACCAACCAAAAACTACTGAAATAGAACTTTTTCACATACAGCCTTGCTATATCGACTCTCAAAATTATAATGATTATGCGGCTCAAGTGTGAAGTTTGGTTCGAAAAAATACAATTGAATCCTCTGTCGGGAAAAAACGAAATTACTTCCCGACTAACCTTTTAGTTCTTGAAGAATGGAGAAACATCAATAACTAATCGACAGTCATTTACAAGGCACGCCCACATTAATTAATGTAATTTCATGTATTATGAAAAGAGATGGAAACTTAATATCGAATCTCTCCAAGTGTCCATAACTATTAAATAATGTCATATAAGGTTCTCAAATTTTATTATTACCATTAGTTATGAAACAAAACATCATTTAAATGTCCACCACGGAAACGCTGCCATGAAAGAAGTCGTTGAACCGATTTTCCATGACTCTCTCACATAAATCAGGTCGTATGTTAGGAATTGCTCGTTTAATATTGATCTGTTAATCGTCTAAATTTGCTGGATGATTTCTCTATACCAATGACTTAATGTAACCCCAAAGAAAGAAGTTCAGTGGAGTTAAATCGCAGGAACGAGGAGGGTAATTTATCGGTCCATTTCTTGAAATAATCGAATTTTGTTTTCAAGAAAGTCAGTATGATAAATGGCACCGTCCTGTGGGAACCACATGTTCTGAAAATCAAGAAAAACCAATTCAGATCATAAAAAATGAGTCAACATTGAACGATAACGATTTCCATTGACAGTTACCGCCTCATTAGATTCGTTGAAAAAAAATAAGGTCCAATGACTCCTCCAGCATAAAAACCGCACCAAACAACAAGTTTGTCAGAATGTAATGCCAGTTCTTGATATTCTTCAGGTTACGGCAATTCTGCTTGTTACAGCAATTCACTCCAGATACGGCAATTCTGCTTTTTAACATACCATTTGTTTAACCAGAAACTAGCCTCATCGCTGAGAATGATTTTCTTATGAAAATTTGCATCATTTCATATTTTTCTCAAGCACCAATTACTGAATACGCGACGCTTTAAATGATCCGTTGGTTAGATTTCTTGGATTGAAACAATTTTGTATTGATGTAAAGAAAGATCTTTTCGAAAAATTCGCCACAAATACGTCTAGCAGATGCCCAGTTCTTGTGAACGTCGAGAAATCGATACATTTTGGTCTTCACGAAAACTTTCACGTACGACAGCAATATTCTTTTCACTTCTTGCATTTATTTGTCTCACTGGCACTGTAACATCATGAAGTGTAAAATTTGTTTCAAATTTCTTCACTAAATGTTCAACTGGCCAAAAATTGGAGTTAGAGCACATTAAATTAGAGTAACAGATCGCGATTTTTCATAATAAATTTGGATTATTTGTAAACGTTGTTGGAGTGTGTACCTTTTCATGATTAAATGATAGACATTGGCAAATATTACTGTCAATGTCACAAATAAACAATGGCTGCGATGCGTGAGTAATGTCAATTTAAAAATTGGGCGTCGTTCCCATTGAAAGACCCTTTATAAGAGGAAGTTAAAACTGTTTTATGGCGATGCTACGACTAACATGCCGGTCAACTTCGATTATTTCTTTGATTTTATGGACATTTTCGACTACGAGCCTGCCTGTGCGAGGAGCATCTTTAACATCAAAAATACCTGAACGAAATTGCCGAAACCCAAAATAAGCTGTTAAAGTATCGTGACATTGAACACCATACACAACTTCAGCCACCTGGCTTGTATTTTCGCCTGTAAAATGTACCGAATGTTCTCTTCGTTGACTTATATTAAACCTCTTGAAACAAAATACTCTTCTGCGTAAAGTACTTCAATTCAATATGAAGATGACACTCTCATCCACTCTACTTATATAAACATTGATCTAAAATAAACAGATCTGAATCAACACTCTCGAGATTATTCAACATCCGAATGATCAAAGTTGGTACCAACATTAATAGTATGTGTGTTGGTGTTGCTGTTCTAAACCATAAAAAATTTCCTAGCATGAAGTCGCATAGAAGGAAGTGGATTATCTCGGATATTATTACATAAATAACTTAATTGCAAGATATAATGCAGCGTGTATGGAAACTTTGCGAAAATGCTCTCTGCATACGAATAATTTGTAAGCATCAGAAGAGTTTAATCGTGGAAATAATTAGAACTTAACTCTTGAGTTGTACCAAAGCAGGATTTCGCTTTTTATAGATGGCGAAGAATTACACGCTTGGTGAAGGCAGTGCTTGTTGGATCAATGCCAGTTGCGTGGTGTGGATTAGCAAGGGATGCAAATAGAATACATGAAGGGGAAAAACGAAAAATGTAGAAATGACGTTTTATTTTTGTCCTCGTCGTTCACCGATAACTCAAAAGAGTATTGATTAACTGATATCTTCCTTCGATTGAAACTTTTGTGTTTGATATATCTAGAGGCGTTGCAGGTTCAATGTAATAAATGTATCGATATAAGATGAGATTCTGTTGGACAATGAAATACACTGGCGAGCAGAAAAAACGGGTCACTACTGTTCAAAAACCTTTTTTAATTAAAATTTTTACGAGAATCATGAAATTTCTGTGATGGTAGGGAAAAGATAATTGCTCAAAGAAAAAATAAACTCTTCATTCAATGTGTATGAAAATAATAAGCTTCTTTTAAAGATTCAAAAACTTCGAAATTGAAAAAATTATAGCAACTGTGAAAATGTCAGTATCAGTATGACGTGTGACCTCCCCTAGCTCAGATTACAGCTTCCAAACGTCTTCGCATTCTTGTGATGGGCCTCTTGTGGAATATTCTCCCATTGATGACGAAGGGCTTCACGGTGCTCTTATAAATTATTGGGTCATGAAAGTATAGTTCGGACTCGCCTTCCCAGTTGGTTCCATAGATGTTTGGTGGGATTCAAGTCAAGACTTCGTACTGGCCAGTTGAAACTTGAAATTCCAACCTCACTCAAGTCCGCTGTCACTATTCGAGCAATATGTGGGCGCACATGCATAAAAATTCCCTACTCTCCAGAAATGGTATATGAGATACAACATGTTCCATAAGAATTTCCTTTATGTACCTTACTGGTGTTAAATATACATTCATAAAAACCAACTCTGTGCAGCCCTCCAAAGACACCCTAACAGATCCCCCACCGAGAGAACTCGCTCCTCTATACAGGCATCGGCGTATCTTTCTCCTGGACGTCTATAAACTATAAATTTATCATCGGACAAAAGTACCTGGGTCCGCTAAACTTCTAACCAGTTTATGTGATCTCGTGCAAATTGAAGACTCGCAATTCGATGCTCTCTGAGAAGTTCTAGACCTGTCGCAGGTCTGTATGGTTGTAAATTTTATTCAGAGAGACGTCGATTTCGAACTTCAACAGCAATAAGATGGCGATTCCGAAGACTTGTGGAAACCATGACTCCCTCAATGATGTGCACCGTTTTCTTCCAGATCCAAGTCTTCTGGTCAGCCTGTCTGTCTCCTGATCTTGATGAGATGTTGGCGCTTGTCAGGACTAGGACCTTAGTTTCGTCCCGGCGAAATGGAGGGTAAAGTCTTGGTGCCTAACGTAATGCCATTCGCGCCAGTCACTGGACCTGTATGGTGGAACATCTCTGAATGGGACCCTAGTTTTGCCGTTCTGGTGAAATGGAGGGCTGAGCCGGTTGATTAACTCAGTGACAGGGAGTCTGTCGCAGCACAGGGCTTCTCCCTTAAAACTGGCGTACTCTATCCTATCCTATCGCAGTATAAATCGCCAGATTCTGTGTAATGACCGAGTGCGTTATGTAGCATACTGCGTTACCTCAGGGGGGTGGTTTGCCCTCAGGTGTTACTGCATGCTGGACTAGGGAGGTATTTCATTTATCTGTTCGCAGACCCCCATGTTCGGGATATTCTCATGAAATGACTCGGGCTTTAGGGGACTTGACGGTTCGACCGGCCTGTCCTGGCCCCGGATCAATGCGTAACTTTTTAGGGTTTGTGGATCTCGACGAAATTGCTTATAGTCTTTAGTGTTTTACGCCAGAATCAATCAAATGATTTCATATGGGTTCGGTGGCTGAGTAGTCACTTGGTGAAAGAGCTATGCTCGTATGCCACTACGAAAACCTGGTAGAATTCACGTCTCCCGATGCCTTATCAATATTCTTTGGACTGTAGATAAGGTAACATTCATTCTTGTAGCAACAGATCTCTAGCTCAGTCCATTTTCAATAAGTGCCACTTTTATCGCACAATCTTCAATCGGTAAACTGATTTTATGAATTTGTTTCTTTCAGAGAGTGGAAAACAAAATTTTCAATGACCAACGTTGAATGCAACTAATAAACGATGAACAGAATATTATTAAATCAATTTGAACACGTCAGTCTGTTGGAAAAAAAACTGTAAAACTTAGTTACTTGTTCTTTTTTGCTCGACGGAGTATTTTGACTTTCAAATTTTGTTTGCTTCTATATTACGCAATTACGAACTTTCAATACATCCCCCAAGAACATACAAAACAGTCAAGAATAACAACTTATATTTTAAGCAAAGATTGGGGTTTATATATGTATAAGAATGTGTTAACTCAAGAAATAAAATCCAATTTACCATCAAACGCGTCGTCTGTTGCTTGATTGTACTTAGGCTCTTGCATTTGTTCTTTTCATATTAAGCTGTTTAAAAGACATTGTGAATAAATGAGACTGTAACTTTTGTGAAAATAATTTACTCAAAATCCTCTTTTGGAGGCATCTCTGATCCTAATTATTAAAAGTTTGAGGAAAAAGAAATCCATTAATTGTTCGGTAGATGGCTGTACGATATCTCGTAGAGTATCGATCAAACAATTTCAGATTTATGCTGATTGTCAAGGAAAAATTTTCTGCTGTTTTTTGTTCTGTCCATTCAGTTGTGACTTAAAGGGTGTTAAAAATGAATTGATTGTTCCCGATACTCTAACAGCTAATTATGTTCAATTTAGGTTTGGGTGTTACACCAATTAACACTAAAAACATAATGGATAGAATTTCCAAACGAGATGAAATCGACCCATTTCTTAAACGTATGCTGACTGAGGATGAGATATGGGTCACATACGATAATATTTTGCGAAAACCATCGTGGTCAAAGCGCGGTGAAGCAGCTCAAACGGTGGCCAAACCAAGACTAACGGCCGGGAAGGTTCTACTCTGCATTTAGTGGAACTTTTTTGCCAATAAGGGCCAAGAGAGGAATTATGAAGCTACCCTTAAAATGGCAACAAAATATAGAACAAAACGGTTCATATTCGACCTAAATCGGACAAGGTGTTAAATAAAGTTTTGAAGTTTACGCAAAATAATAGATTTTTCGCCAACCTATTATTGAATTTTTCATTTAATTTCAAAGATATGGCATCTAAATCGAGAAACGCGCAGATACGAAATAAAGGCACCACCATCCATACCACAAATATCCATTGATATCGCGTCACCCGAAGCATTTTCCCGTACTTCGATCGCATAATTACATAAGCAGAAAGCACGACGTTTCCTATTTACGGATGATTGAAAAATATTAATAACAACGGTCGGAATTTAATTGTAGTCTACGCCACATGCCTGCATAAACCCGGTCTGCATTCTTCAGATCGATACCGGAGGAGAGTCTTTCGTAACCTTTCGCAGAGAAAGAAGAAGGCGGTTCAACGTTTCCCACAATTGTGTCAAGTGGCCCGAGACTCCGATCGCCAAGAATTTCCTTCGTTAACGTTGGCATTATTGCGGATCGCGTGCGAATGTGCGTTTCGTCCACGGAACGGATATCGAGACGTATTGATTCGATGGGTGGGTGTGATTTCGCGTTTTGTAACAGATATACGCGCGTTTGTAACCGATGAGAACGAAGACAACCGTGCGAAACGGTCCCAGAAATGATCGTCTAGCGATATAGCGCTTTGTTCTGCGGAGATAGTTGAAGCAGAACGGCAATCTTAAATTACGGTAATATCTTAAATTTACGCGATGGGATGGACCGAAGGAAATTGGCGAAAAGAACGAAAACGAGATGCGACGCAGCTCCGTGATGTTTATTCCTTCTGTATCTACATAAAGGGTTGGCTATCTAGCATTTTGAAATAATGGTTATTTATTTCAAGTCTGGCAATACTTATGTCATTCGTGTTTTGACAGATAGTTTGATATTTGACACTAACGAAATGGGTCAATGTACACTAGAACAAAATTGTAAAATATTCTATTCAAACCGTTAGAAATTTACGTTGAAAAAACAAATAAAATGCACTCACGGCAATTTGTGACTTCGTGAAACTGGATAGCTATTCAATAAAACAACTCGTTCAGGGTCTCGTCCAGTGCATACATCTGAAAACATTGCTGCTTCAGCCCAGAATGTGGCTGAAAATCCATCAATATCAACCCGTCATCGTGCTCAAGAACTAAACATTTCTCTTACCTCTCTGAGGAGAATTTGGCATAAAGACCTCGGTATGATGGCTAACAAAGTTCAACTAGTGCAAGAAGTTATGCCTTCTGACCATCCGATGCGTTCCAACTTTGCTCAATGGGCTAATGATCGCATAGCCTGAGATGAGCATTTTCCCAGAAAATGTATCTTTAGCGATGAAGCGCTTTATCACCACGGATGCTTATTTTTGTCAATTATTCCTTCATGGAGATTTTGCTTCATAATGTTCTTCAGTAAAATACCAAAAGGAAAAATTAATGTGAAAGAGAATCCACCATCTCTGTTTCTAAAGAAGAAACATTGAAATGGTAATCAAATATGGAACTATTAAAGACGCGAAATTGCGATCCAATCTGATAGTAAAGTTCTTATCAAGGCACTGGAACTTATCATCATATCAAAGATGATATGAGATTATCTGGAAAAACTCAAGGGGCTAGGTAGGAACTAAAGGGTCAGTTTGGTCTAGATAGGTATCTAGACCTATCTAGTATCCTACTGGATACTTGCGAATCAAGGAAAATGAAACTAGTCAGTAAAGGGACAAAACTTTTCTGTGGCTTAAGATAGAAATACTGGATATTTGCGAATCAAAGAAAATGAAACTAGTCAATAAAGGGACAAAACTTTTCTTTGGCTTAGGATACATAGAATACTGGATACTTGCGAATCAAAGAAAATGAAACTAGTCAGTAAAGGGACCAAACTTTTCTGTGGCTCAAGATACATAGAAAGAGAGTTTAGAAATAAATAGCAAACTGACTGATATAGAGTACTCCGAAAACCTGAATTATGTTGGAACTTACAATATCTAAATAAATCTTAATCTCAACAAGGACATGCTATATGATCTCACGAGCCGCCATATTGATGTTGTCACCTCGGAAAGCATTTACTAAGATAAGGTTCAGTAGAAAACAGTGAATGCAGTTTCTGTCGGCAGGAGGAAGAAATTTTCAAAATACCTTGTGAGCCTTGTGGGCTTCGAAGCATTTCGAAAGCAATTATAAGTTTGTTTGGTGGGATATTAAAGGAATCCTTTTTTTTTTTGAGCTTTTATCCGATAACATAACAATTGATTCGGGAGTTTACTGTCATCTGCTGGACAAACTGAATGATGCACTTCAACAGAAAATGCCAAAATAATTCAACAGAAAAGTTGTAGTGTTCCACCAAGATAATGCGAGACTTCATACAAGTTTAGTCTCTCGCCAAAAGCTTTTACAGCTTGAATGGGATACACTGCCACATCTATCATATTCTCCAGATCTAGCGCATTCGGATTATTATTTGTTCCGGTAATTGCAATTTTTTTTGGACGGTAAAACCTTTACTTCAAATGAAGAGGTCAAAAATTACCTAGAGTTTAATATATAATTTAATGAAATATTAATTCATTATACGAAAATTGTATTTCTAAAAAAAAAAACGAAATTACTTTCCGGACAACCCAATACATAGATCAGAAGGATGCAGCAGAACGAAGAAACAGAAGAATCGGGTAAAATATTAGATTTGTTTCCAAATTCAGCCTCCTAATTTTTTCATCGTAAAATAATGAACCTTTGTGTGAAATTTGTAACGTTTTTCTCACCAATGTGAATCGTTGAAGGAAGAAGAAAATTCATCTTCGTAACCAACATCGAATTTAGGGAAACAATTTCTACATGTCATTTGAGAATTTTACTCCTTATCTAATCAGGACGCGTTTCCGATAGCCAGAAGTATAGAGTTAACATTCCAATAAGGAAAAAATGATTCAAATTTCCGTAATCGGAGACTATTTATGATAAAACAGGATAATAACCATGGTTGGAGCACAATAATGGTATAAACAAATGGGTTAAAACAATTCCGATAAAATTAATTCTCCTTCGAACTAGACAAAAGTGTGGGTTCGAACAGATGACTCATGCATGATGCATTCTAGGAAATCCGAGTAGAGTGAGATCTTGCATTATAATTATCGGAAATTGTTAATTTTATTCTATATACATATGAAGAGCAGAATTTCTATGAGCGTGATTCATATGTGACTTAATAAGAGTAAGGCATGCTACAAGAGATCTGAAGGTACCATCTTGAAAATTAAGATGCAAGTTTTGCCCGCATTTTTATACACATGTAAGTTTCGACGTGTATAATAACAGTTCAAATGCTTCAACACTTCAAAAAAGTGAAAAAGCTACAAGTTTATGAATGCATTATGTTTCAATTTAGTATAAAATATGTATCTCAAAACACCAGAAATAAAATACGTAAACGATATACTTCATTGTATATCTTGAACATTCAGAGTACTTAGACAATTTCTAAATAACTCGAAGGTAATTCTGGCCAAAAAATTAAATTCAAATTAGAAAAGGAATCAAATAAAGAAAAAGCATTGTTGAACCTCTCAAAATCATCTTAAGTGACATCGTGTTCACACAATCCAGTGATTTAAAAGGTTAGATGGATATCTAAAGTATCGATCAAACGATCTCAGATTTATGCTCGTTTTCAAGGGGACATTTCACATTAAAAAAATTCTTTAGGTGTTTTTTGTTTGGTCCATTCAGTTGCGAGTTACATAGTGTTAAAAATGGAGGACAACAAAGAAAAAATTCGGCACATTTTACAGTTTAGGTTTCGTTCAGGTATTTTTTATGTTAACGATGCAACTCGCAAAGGCAGCCTCGTCGTCGAAAATGTCGATTAAATCACAGAAATAATCGAAGTTGGGCGGCATGTTAGTAGTCGTTGCATCACCCAGGAGATAAAGATCGACTATAAAACAGTTTTAAAAATAATGGACTTTCCCCCCGAACCTATTATGTATTCCCAAGACTCAACCACCCGTAATCACAGAAAGAGTTGGTATATCGATTAATGATACATAGAGCTTTTACATTACATTTAATGAAGCTAATGTAAAAGCTCTATACATTAGCTTCATTAAAAATACCTCGAAAATGAAATAAGAACTAAAAAGGCAGTAGTTTAGAATTGTTTCAATAACGACAATCCAGTAAAACAGGCACAATCTCAAATTTCCCTTAACAAAATTTACCGCAGATACTAAGAAAACAAAAGAAATTCATTTCTTTATCAAACCTCGATAAGATAAGTGACAAAGTGGTCCATAATATTTCCAAATTTCATAATTATATATTAGGAACAAAATAAAATAGATGGAGGTTTATACTTAAAAGAAGGTATATAAAATAATTTAAATATTTTAATATTTACAGATATATTCTGTTAGCCTTCTACATATTTAATTTCAAAAAATTATATTTAATATTATAACTACAGGAATTAAATTAATGTCATATAAGTACCACATATGAAATAAACATTCATTATAAGACATCCAAATGATATAACAAAATCCAATAAATATAAATTGTTAACGAAAATCCTATAAATTGAATGTTTTGAGTAGACGAAATTTTGTTTCTGCTCATCCCTCTTATGAAAACAGATATCTTTCAAAAATGTTTACATAATCTTAAAAATTACTTACATGTTAACATGACATTCCATATAAATGTTCAATATTCATTTACCAAGAAGTTTTCTGAATTGTTAAAGGTGAGAAAATATTTTTTGTTGATTGATGTTATATTTTATTCAATAATATAATTGAGTACTGACGAAGCAAAGTCTCTCTTAAAACTTGTTTTTTAGTAATGTTTTCACATATCTTGAGATTTTCTAAAAAGTAACTTAGTTAGATATCCAATAATATTGAATATTCTAAGTAAGATAGTTTTATGATGAAAATCTTAAGATTATGTTGAATATTTTTGAAAGATATGTTTTCATAAGAGGTATGAGTGGAAACAAAATTTTGTCTACTCAAAATATTTAATTTATAGGATTTCTGTTAACGAATTATATTTATTGGATTTTGTTATATCATTTGGAAGTCTTATACTGAATGTTCATTTTATATGTCGTTTGATATAAGTGGTACTTACATGACATTAATTTAATTCCTGAAGTTATAATATTAAATATAATTCTTTGAAATTAAATATGTAGAAGGCTAACAAAATATATCTGTAAATATTAAAATATTTAAATAAATTTATTGTTATGTTTACAACAATTGTTTCGCTATCACAGCGTCATCAGGCAGGTTTACATTTTTTAATAATGAGTTATTCAAATTGTAAACCTGCCAATGATGCTACTGTGATAGCGAAGCAATTGTTGTAAACATAACAATGAAAATTGTGAAAATCAGAATAACCTTATTTAAATATTATTTAATATGGATTTTTACCAAGTAAGGACTGATTCAATTCAATATTGAATATTACTATTAAATAGCAAAAAAAACTCGAATAAACAATTAAATAAAACAGCATAGTCACTTATATCCTCGATATTTATTTGCAATCTAACTGTTGTATTATTACAATTATTCTTCTGTATGGTCAGTCTAGAAAGTATCTGGAATTTATTATTTCTCACAATTTAATATATTTCTTTTTTATAACATTCTAAGACAAAAGTGATGTATAAAATAGTATGTGCAGATAGTCGGCTATGGCCAAAGTTGCATGGCAACACTATTTGTCAAATATTGTTGATTATCAACAGGTATACAATTTATAAAATAATGTTGCAACTAGAAAAAAGAAAACAGGTAATATCGAAAAAGTTTTCGAAACGTTAAAAAATTAGTGCAATTGACTGAACTGGGATAAAGTGCTGTATATGAGACAATAAAAATTGGCATAGACCAGCTTCAGGAAGACCGCGTTAGGTTAAAGGAAACAATTTAAACGCTTTATTGGCCTTAGGACGACAGAATTCGCACCTGGGGTTTCGCAAATTGGCTTAGAGATTTGGAAATCAATGAAATATAAAAGTATGTCCAGAAACCGTCTATATGTCACTGCAAAGACTACATATCAAGGACACCTTTATAAAAGGAACATTTCCAAGAAGATAACTTCAATAATGTCCTTATATCTGATGAAATTTGTTTCCAACTTGGTGGAAATCACTTAAAAATCCTATCAAAACAACATGTTACGTTCAAATTTCCAAATTTCCCACCAAAATAATGATTTGGGGAGAAATACCTCAGCGTGGTGCTAAGCCTCTGTATAGTTAATAGTATCAATAGTGAACAGTATTGTTGCATTCTGAACGATTTTCTGCTTTAAACGGCGCATGCTTTATATCTAGAGGGGTGACGTTTTCAGCAGGATAATGCCATACTTCAGAAGATGCTTTAATTCACCATCACCGAAAATTACAAAGGTGATCTAGTTTCGGGTGTACCTCGACGTTTAGTCATGTATTTACAGTTAAATGGAGGTTGTATAAGTAAATAAGATGAATATTTTATTATAATTTCCTAATTCAAGAATTAAAAATATATACTAAATAATCACAATTGAGCTTTGTTTTCTCCGGATACTTTCTAGACGTACCATATATGATCCTCCAAATATTCCCTTTGCCAAGTTCTCAGTTGTCCGAAAATTGAGTTATACTTGGAAACTGCAGTGATCAATTTTTAATTATGTTCAACTACCACATAGTTACGACTGAAACACTTCAATAGTTAATTTCAAAGTAATATCAATTTCATTTCAGAAAACATAATTGGATGTTATATACGTATATCCGAACAGAAAATTTAATCGTTGCATTAAAGATTCGTTGTCTACTGCTACTTTCCTTTTTTGACCAACAACGCTGTTTCTTTCTGAATCTAATCTGCGGTAAACGGCTATTTTCCGACTGATGCATTACGCCGCCATTCGTTATGCACGTTATACACGAGCTCAACGTTTCATTTAACCGATTCGAAACGATGTTGATAGCCCATTTTTTCCGCCTATCGTCTGCAAGTCGATAGCCTTTGGTCGACAAGAAACTACTACTACACATATTTTGCAGCATAATGACTCATGGAAGTGCGTAATAAACCATGAACGTTGTTGAACCTTATTTTTTAAGAACGACAGTTATTATAAATGAAGGTCTATAATTCAAGCGGCGATTCTTGCTATTACCGAAACACGACCCATATAGGATTGTCGGGGTTCAATGAATTTCATTATTTAGTAAAACTCACCACTTCAGGAGAGTTATTCATAATCAACTCAGTTTGAAACCAAAATTTCGCTAACCCACCACAGCGAAGGCTATGATAAAAAGATAAAAGGAAATTAAACTAAAACACGATAGCGATTTTGTCCGTCCTCACTTGAAACATCCTACTTTGTAAAACGCCTCATAGTGCGCTAAAGAAAAAATAAATTAAATTCGTCTTTCCTGAATGAATCTCAAATTGTCAATCTGATAATGAAAATGCAAACTCTTACTCCCTATCTATTTATTTCAACATTACAATTAAAATAGTGGCTCTTATTTACGATAAAATACAGTTTTACAATAAGCCTGAGGTCCGGTTCTTTGAGGTTCTTTCCTCCAAGGTGTTGGAATGTTAGTTCCTATTCTGTATATAATCAGCAGGTGTTCAGTCGCAAATTGTTCCAAATGACCATTAGAGCGTCCGGAACCAAGATGGTACGATAATAAGCTAAATCGGCACAAGGAATATTGTCTGGTATTTAGATAATCCAAGCAAAAAGGCATTCCAGTAAGATTGTAAAGTTCTAAGAACATCAGGTACTAAAATCTCCGGTACAAAGATCTCCGCCTTCTGATTAGACGTCTTACAAGAAACAATGAAACTTCAATATTCCACGATTTTCATGGATTAGGTAGGTAAGTTTGATAAAAATATCACAATGTGTCTTCGTGTAACCCCACAATAAGAAAGAAAGAAATCTGGGAAATTCTACGCTTCTTGAAAACACTGCTACTCTACAGCGCGTACGATAACAACGTCGACTTACATTGCGGCAACTCCAAACTTCTTAATGGTCCCAATAAAATCATACCATTGGAGCATTTTTTAACGTTACAAGTTAAGTTATTAACTGCAATAAATTTGAAGTCTCACCTCCCATGAATGTCGCGTATACATTTTCAATTCAGCAGCTACATTAGCTGTTTGATTTATTTTATCGATACCTTTTCTTAAAATTAGTTTAGGAAAGTACGATACCACATTATTTCCCTGATATGCATCCGATTAGACTTCTCTTTCTCTCAAATACTAAAATTACCACCTCAAGGCACCGTTTTTCAGCCGATAGAAGACATAAAAGAAAATATTGAAGTCGATTCCTGAAAATACGTTTGAAAATGATTGAATGATCAAATTTGTTGTCGTTTTTTATTGAGAAACGACCTACTTTGAAGACAATTTAATTGGATATGAAAAACACCTTTTTTTGCGTTTCACTGACAAATTCCAGGTACTCTTTGACACTGTAGTATATGAAGCTGAACCTAGTGAATTCATAATGATCACCAAGTTCACTCACGTATACGAAACCCATCACTGATGATAATAAAACTACGAACGCAATAATTAAGACGTACGGTGGTACGTCTTAATATAAAATCACTAAATAGGTGCAATAAATAAACGCAATGTATGTTGCAGTTATGTCTACTAGTAATTTGATAGACAAGGAAATCGCCAACACGTCAACGCTGGTTTCAAATACCGTAATAATTATTATGAATTTATCTAGTCATTAAGCAAAAACGAAATTAATGGATAAGGAAGTAAATATATTTGAAAGAAATGGAAGGTTTCAGTTGACAAATTGAAATTACTACTAGATTTTACATATTTGCATTTACCACATAGATAACATTAAAGTACCATATCATTGTGCAGAAAAGCAACGTTACTTGTCCCATCTAAAGGGTTTACCAATAAGAGGTTTCATTTTGATATTAAGAAAAACGAGTATATTGTAAGAGAAATCAATGTATGTTTTTTCATTGTAAAGAAATAAGTTTTACAATAAAGATGAGACTGGGTAGATGGATATACAGGGTGTTCCAACGAAAATTTCAACAGTGATGTTTAGAAGACAGAAAAAACTTCTCAACTAAACCACATCCAACATCTCCTCCCTATTCAAAAAATGTCGTCATAGGAATTCTTTCTCCCTAATACAGAACTTGAAAATTATTTTTGGATTCTTCAAAACTCTTAGGTTCTGGAGTTTGGGCGGTTCAACTGTCTGTTCAACATCACTTTTTGACGATAAGTTCAATATTACATTATTTCGCGAATGATGAATCGATGTGTACAGAACATGAATAACTTTTAAACTAACCAACACTCGACATCTCTATCATGAATTTCTTCCGAAAAAACCACCCAAATGAAGGTGGTTTTTCGGAACAAATTCATGATAGACATTCGTTCCCCTCAAACCAGAAGTTGACTTGTTTTTTGAAATCTTCGAAAATTCTTCGTTTCTGAGTTCTGGAGGGGCTCAAATTTTCGTTGGGACACCCTGTATGAGGTATGTTTGATCATTTAACAAAATTTGTTTTACATTGTATCTGTTGATCTCAAAGCTTACAATAAATTGTGCCTATGGTTTTTGTTTTCAATATGTAAAACTTCATTGCTATTAAAATTTTGTCTCGTGTTTGCATTTGTTGAATTTTCAATGTTATTTATGTACTTTTTCGAGTTCTCTCATTCTTGTATGGAATTATCTTACCGTATTTGTTCTTGAAAATTATATCTTTATTGTTTTTTGAATGATTTTCCCAATGAATTATCAACTTATAAATATTATAATTTTTAAATATCAAACAGCCTTTCAGTTTTCTTTCTTATGCAAGTTAATTAAATATGGTTCCTTTTAGGATGGCATTACTGATACTAAGCAATACTCATCATGACGAAACAATTATTGTAAAATAACGGAAATGAATGATCGTATTTATTCTTAAATTCAAATTGATTTTCGAGACAATTAAATATTCAAAATAGTTGTTTAATTATAATTCATGAGTGAAATTATTTCTCAACACTTCAAAGATTATCTTCCAATAGATACGTAACCATTAAGTTTCTCATTCATTCCATTGATTATAATATAGCAATCGTGATTTCTTGAAGTAACGGCATTGTCATTCCTGTCCACTTCGATATCGCTGAATGATCATGATTGAATATGCCTCTCGACGTTGTATACCTGTCGAATATCAAGTTCTAGCCTCGAGTTGAATGCACATTCAATGGGAGGGAGCATCAAAAGTCGAACAAGTTGAAAATACACCCACTATTTCGTAACAGTTTTACAAAACAATCGAGATCCCTAAAATTTTTGCTATTTCATCGCGAAGAGTTAAGAGCTCTGCACTTGGAGCGTATAATCCGTTCATTCAACTGCGGATAATTTCGTGTCCAGTGGCGTCCCGCAGGGGTCAGTCCTGGGTCCCATTCTCTTCTTGTTTTATACGTCTGACCTGCCTCGACTATTGAAATCTTCATGCGCACTTTTTGCACGAAGATATATAACTATGCATCGAATGCAAGGACCTTTCAGGACGATTTGCGGACTGTGGAGGATTGTAGTCAAAAATGGTTGTTGCCATTGAATACTAGCAAATGCCACGTTTTACACCTAGCAGAAACAACCCCAAATCTCAATATGCATTAGATGGTCATTGCTCTACTTCCGTTGACCACTAAAAAGATCTGGCCATCATAGTATCCTATGATTTCAGCTGGTGTCACCACGTGGCGGCAAAGGCCAGACAGATGACCTACATTATTCAGAGATCATTTAGGGGTTGCAGTCTCGCAACGTGTCGAGCACTTTATTGCAGCTATGTGCGTCCTTTGCTGGAATATGCTGGACCGGTGTGGTGCCCTTCTCTCAGGAGCGAACAACTTCTCCTCGAGTCTGTACAGCGTTGGAATATAAGGATTCCCTTTGGGAGGATAAGACCTTACTACACGCTCGTTTAAGACTACTGAATCTGCAAAGTGTTGGGGATCGACAAGATAGAGGTGATGTTATTGTTACTTATCGGGCTCTGCATGGGTTCTTTGGTGTCATTCTGAATCACCTCTACATGAGAAGCAACACCAAACTCCATGGCCATGCCTTCAAACTGGCGAAAGAGAATTTCAAGACCACATAGCGTCAAACGTTTTTTTCCAACAGTTTTCGGCGGATGGAATGGGTTGCCGCATGGTGTTATTGGTGCAAATTCGGTGAATTTCTTCAAAAACTGACTCGCCTTCAACTTAATTAATGTAACTGTGAATATGTGGGAGTTTCTTTGTTAATTTTAGTTCTTTATGAATTTCATTTTATTTCGTAATTTTGACTTTATGGGTGAAAACCCCTACTCTTTTCATTTGTTAATAATAATCTTTTCATTCTCCTGTTGTGAATTTATATTTAAATGAACTCATCAACTTAAAACAGGTTCCTAAAGAAGATTAACTATTCACCAAACAAGCTTCTACTTGGAATAATAATTTACCCATATAACAAGTAAATATTTCATGAATAAGATACACACTCAAAATTTGTAAGTAACACATGATCCAAATGGAAGAAATTCTTGTTTCACTCATATTTCAGATGGTTTGGGACGCTTTTCTACTTCATGGAATCAAAAAGTTTCAAGTGACCTCCCCATTGTTTCGCATATCGTACACTTCATCGGTAATCCTCTCAACTTCAATTTTGAAGATTAAATCAATGCATATTTTGACGTGATGATTTGAAGTATCAAATCGACATAAATATTATGAATATTCATATCCATCATAAACGACAATTTACAGACAGAACTATATTGTTAACCATTCATGTAAAAACGCAGTTGTCATTTTGTGTAAAATGTTAATTATTTTCTAGGTGAAAGTCTGTGAAAGCACTCGTTTATGTATATTAAATCAAGTACTTTCAGTATTCGCAATAACTAACAACAATATTTCAAAACTGACACGGAAATGGGTACAACTCATCAAGTTCAAACTACGGTTGAGACTCGGAACTTGAAGGCATAAATTTCATCATAATATGCCAAAATAATCGGTTAATTTTAAACCTTTGATGAAAGAAGTCCAGAGACGTTTAAATATAGCCAGGTCCCAAATTTCCACATCAATTTTATTGTTTTTTGTATTATCTTTTCCAGTTATAGGTGCAAGATGGAACTACTATGTGTCTTGGTGGCTTGAAGATCTACATATTTTTTGTACAAAGAAATAAAGCGATAAATCTGTGTGGCGTTCGTTGTTGTGTAAAAAACATGTTAGGAGTGATGGGTGAAATGCATTTATTATTATTATTAAGTGGTCGTGGTTACTTACGAATTTTAGTTAGATGTTCAAATTGCCTACCGTTCATTTCTAAACAGTAAGTGTCTCTTTTAAACCTTTTTTCTTACATACTGTAAAATTTTATATGTTATTTCATTACATGATAACACTATTGTCTGACGAAGATCTGCATATGCAGCCTCAGCGCGCTGCTTTCTCAATAATTATTTTTCCGAGAATGAAATTTGAAAGGTGTCCAAGATATTCTGATGACACCTCCAGACTTTTTTATGGTATTATTTGTTACTTCTCTTGAAGTTTCAGCCAGCGAATAGTTTTGTTAGCATATAATGAAATAACACCTGAAATATTACAAAATGTAATAGAAAATGTTGAACAAAGACATTTTTATTGTTCACTAATTAACGGTAAGCAATTTTAACATCTTCTTAATTTAAAATTAATCTCTTTCCTCAGCTAAATAATAAATAAAGGATTCAAAAATCCTGAGTTACTTCCAGTGAAGAATTCTCTGATGTATAGTGTAATTGATGAATTTCTGAATAAATTATCATTATTATTTTGACGGCTTTCAAGTTTTGTTAGCTTCCATAGTAGGCTGAGAATTTTACAATAGATTCACGTGAAGTCCTTGATCATTCATGGTGTCTCTTGAGTAACTGAAGTCTTCTTACATGGATCACTTACGAATGTTCAGATAATTGGTATGCATTTCAAACATGGACCTCCTGATGACAATTCAAAATGAGCACCCCATTTGTTACACTGAGCCCTTCAGACTACATGGCTTGTCGATTTAATATATACACATTAATGCACAAAAATATTGCCTTTCTGAGTGATCACCGTGGTAAAAAAAAAATTGTGGTTTGTTTGACCTCCAGGTAAGAAGAACTGAGAAACGTGCACTGAACTGTCAGATTTTAAATAACCTAACCTAACTATCAGGTGTAGAAGCCGGAATTTCCCTATGGATGGTGCTAGCCAACAGAATTTAAAGACCTGTTCTGTAGCGCCATCATCTCCCTTTAACAATAGTTTTCAACACAGAACGACACAAGTTGTCCCGGCACTACGTGACTTTCTCAGATGTGAATAAAGTATATAAATACGAGTCAGGAATGCTTTAATTTGTTTCCTACGACCTCTCCCTGCGAAGATATGTGTCTTTAAATGACATAATTTAGGTTTTTTGTGACAACTTCCGAACAACTCAACCGATTCTGGTATTTTTTTAATTTGAGTCAATACAAATATCAGTAATGATTTGTTTCTAACACCTTCAATACCGCCAGGAACGGACTGACTCTTGCACTTAATGGTTAGAAACTTTTTTTGGCTGAATATATCAGCGAAATTCCTCCATTTATATACTGGACGGTTTCGGCCGTTGGTAGTTTATCATAATTGAAACAATTTGTAGAAATTACTATGTTTTACTACCAATAAATTGATATTTTACACATTTAATTGTGCCTCGAGTTTCGGGAATTAACTATCCCATCTTTAGACAACTGAAGACTTAACAAACAGAACATACCTGTTAACCATAAATACCCTGTTCTGTTTGTTAAGTCTTCAGTTGTCTGAAATTTCGCAAAATTTCTTTCCGGAAATTTTGATATCGAAGATGCACCACGTTCTGGAAGGCTCATTGAAGCTAATAAAGCATTAGTTCATGCAAATCGGCGAATAACAACACGTTACATCGGTGAGAGGTTGAATTTATCGAATTCAGCTGTTTCTGACCACTTGAAAGGCCTGAAACCTCGAAGCTCGATGTATGGGTTCCCCATGTTCTCACGGAGATAAATTTGTGTCGTCGAGTTGACGTCTGTGATTCGCTTCTGAAATGACACCAAAATGATCCATTTTTGAAGCGCATCATTACTAGGCACGAAAAATGGATTGTATATAATAATGTCAAATGCAAGAGATGATGGAGCAAAAAAGATGAACCGGCTCTAAGCATTTCGAACGCCAATATCCATCAAAAATGGTGATGCTATCTGTTTAGTGGGATTTTAAAGCAATTGTTTTTTTTTTGAGCTTTTACCAGATGACACAACAATTAATTCGGAAGTCTACTTTCAACAGCTGGACAAACTGCATGATGCACTTCAACAGAAAAGGCCAGAATTAATCAACAGTAAAGGTGTAGTGTTCCACCAAGATAAAGCGAGACCTCATACAAGTTTGGTCACTCGCTAAAAGCTTTTACAACTTGAATGGGATACACTGCCACACCCACCATATTCTCCAGATCTGCCACTTTCGGATTATTATTTGTTACGGTCATTGCGGATTTTTTTGGACGGTAAAACTTTTATTGCAAATGAAGAGGTCAAGAATCACCTAGATCAATCTTTGCCAGCAAAGACCAAGAATTTGAGCGTAGAAAAGCATGATTCTACCAGAAAAGTGGCAGAAGCTGTTGGGTCAGAATGGCCAATATATAATTTTATGAAATATTTATTCATTATACGAAAATTGTCTTTCATTTCCCAAAAGAAAAACGAAATTACTTTGCAATACTTAATTCACATCTAGGAAAGAGTCACGCAGTGCCGGGACCCTGTATATGGTGGTATATATAAAAAAATAATCCGAATATGAAAAACACCCCAATGCAAATCCATCCTACAAATGAAAAATATTCGTGTCCTTCGACGAATTTCCACGTAGACGAGGACCGAATGGAAAAACATTTTTCCGCGTTGGCATTGAACCCGGCTGTGGGACGGACGACTCGATGACGCACAGAAATTCCTGATGTGGCGTCGAGATTATCGATCGCCTGGCCCGTTTTCATCCACCGAGATACGCTCGAGAAAGCTCTGCGCCCTTTTGGCTTCGATCACGCCCTTACGACGGCGACATTTCACATTGCTCGGTCGCAGACAGCGGGGATATTTTCATGAAAGATCAATTCGTGAAAAACCGAGACGATTTGTTCCTCCTCCAAAATATAACCTCTAAAGCACTCCATACACCGGCGATCGTTATTCGAAAAATTAAGTCGTTTGGCATGCACTTCAATCAACTCTTAAATAATTCGATCAGAACTTATTTGCCGTCTCTCAGGAATCTGTCATATCTGTATTAAAATGGCTTAAGTTCCTCAGTGTGCGAAGTTTCGTGAGGATCGTATGATAACAAAATAAAAAATCTATATTGTGACCACAGCAGCGTTGCGCACTACCGAAACCATAGTCACAATTGAGTTTAAATTTAGCATTTAGATGCAAAATAACGACAAGAAAGCTAATAAAAAATTTAGTGAGAATCCAGGGTGTTGTGGAAAGTCTGTACAGGTTGATTTTTTGATATGATATGAAGATTGCACTAGAGACGACGCATGTCATAGGGTGGTTCTTGCACCTAAATGAATGTGCGTGCATCAAGACGATTATTGAATTGAATCAGTCCTTACTTGGTGAAAATCCATATTAAATAATATTTAAATAAGGTTATTCTGATTTTCAAAAATTTTTATTGTTATCTTTACATTTGTAATCTTGCCTGATGATGCTACTGTGATAGTGAAACGATTGTTGTAAACATAACAATAAAAATTTGTGAAAATCAGAATAACCTTATTTAAATATTATTCAAGACGATTAGTTACAAACACTCAAACTGGATACACACGAAATTCGCAAGTTAGAAACATACGCAATTCACAATTAATATACAATCAATATTCGAAATCTTATTCAGATTCAACCGCTCATAATATACGCATTACGCTAATTGAAACACACAAATATTAGGAGTACAAATAAGTTTACGCCGTTTTATTGTAGATGGCGCGGCACGGAGTTTCGGTTAGCTTTCGCAGATAACCGGCTTAAAAATAATTTGGACATTCAAGAACAATATAACCTTTTAATATCATTGATTTTATATTGGTAAAATATAATATTTATAAGTTGAAAATGTCAAAATTTGAGCCAAGTAAGCGTCATTTGCGGGAAATATTAGTTTACTTCTTTAATTTAAAGAAATCTGCTGCTGAGGCGCATCAATTGCTCGTAGAAGCATATGGTGAGGGTGCTTTGAGTGAGAGAACGTATCGAGAGTGGTTTCAAAAGTTTAAAAACGGTGATTTCGACGTAGAAGACAAAGATCGCAGTGGAAGGCCAAAAATTTACGAGGATGCAGAATTGGAGGAATTATTGGAGGAAGATTCATCTCAAACACAAAAAGAACTTGCTCTAACATTAGAAGTCACTCAGCAAGCAGTCTCACCGTTCTTCTATAATAAATATTTAATTTGTGTTAAAAAACGGCGGAAACTTATTTGTACTCCTAATATTTAACTGGAAATATACAGAAATTTTCTCAAATAAGACTTTTACCTCATTAAATTCAATGTTCTATAATTTCTATAGATTACTTTATATTTTTGAGTGTTGTATGAAATTTTGAAATTCTACTTGAATAGAAACAATATTACAGGACATTTTGATATTTTTCTGCTATTAAATTTTATTGCTGGAATACATTACAATTCTTGAAATAACAATTTTAATAATAAAAAAAATATATAAAACTTATGCTGTAATGGCCGATGAAACAACAGATATCGCTGGAAAAGAACAGCTTTCTATCGGATTGCGGTTTTATGATGAGAATCAACAAAAAATCAGAGAGGAATTTGTGGCTTTGTTGAGCTGAAATCTCAAGATGCCCCTACAATAGCTAGCACAATTCAGAGTTTTTTAGTCGATCAAAATCTTTCAGCAGAGAATCGTGTTGGATTTGGATTTGACGGATGTTCTACGATGGCTGGAAAAGAAGGTCATTTTGAGGAAAAAGTACAATACATTTTTATTTTTTCATTGATCAAGCCACAAACTTGATCTTGTGGTACATGATGCTAGCAAACTACCGGAAATAAGAAACTTAATTGCAACTGTTAAGGATACAATATCCTTCGTCGCCAACCCCCAGAACTTTGGTTTCTAATTCAACAAGGCTCCGTGAGACCAGATAGCCCGAGAAATACAAGAGCAGCAGAAAGTTTTCAAACAGCTGTCATGAAATGCGCTAGAACATCTTTCGATCGAAGGAAAGTATGCTAAAATTTGCCTACCAATTGCACTGTGCAGTAAGTAAACCAATTTTCATTATAGGTTTAGTCATGAATGCAAAATACTGTGCAATTTTGGAACCCGTTGAGAACGTTCTACAAGGTAAAAATATGGATTTGATTATGGTGGGGAAACACATTGGTGAAATCCTTGATGTCATCGACAAGAAATTGAACATGTTTCTGAGGAAGTACTCAAAAAATCACATGACATCCCGTAGAAAATCGGAGTTGAGTTAACAGTTCCACGAATTGTTAAAAAGCAAATACACAGAAGTAATCCGGCATCTGAGACTGTGATTGAATACTGGAGACGATCGTTGATTATCCCTTATCTTGACTCTTTAACCCTATCATTGAATGTTAGATTTTCACACGAGAATACACCTGCTTTTGCCTTATCCCATCTTCATCCTTTATACATGCTAAAAAGTACTTCAAAAGATTAAAAAAAAAACTCAAAATCTTTAATGGAATTTTTTGAGTTGAATGATATCTCTGCAGAATTAGATTTGTGGTATAATAAGTGGAAAAAGAAAGATTTAGCAGGGGACAAATTAAAGGATATTGAAGTGGCTGCACTTTTGGAGGACGCTAATATTTTTTTCCTCCTCATTTTACATGAGGAGGAAACTACGGCTACTATTGAACGACCTTTCAGTACCCTTCGAAGGGTAAAGACCTGGCTGAGAAGTATGGGGGAGGTCAGATTGACTGGGTTGATAAAGCACTATTATAACTATACATATTTTTCGAAAAATTTTGGTTTCATTCACCTTCGAAAAAAAATTCCGTGATAAAATGTTCCCGACCATGGTTTGCCCCCCTAGATTTGATCCTGGGTACACCCTTGCTTTTATCTGAAATATTTTTAGTTCGATTATAACAATAAAACATTATCGGGAGAAAACAATATTATGAGAATGGTTTAGAATTTCTACTGGTGCATCGTCGTACAGATGAATATTTTAATAGGATAATTTCCGAGCTATTTCTATCAGCTACAACCGTAAGATAGACTACTTGCCTATCGAAAGTGGAACGAACGTATGCAATAGACGCATCGTTTTATTTGCATATCGCAATACCTACAGTTACTTCCCTAACGACGTGCCTATTTCGGCTTATCTTATCCATCTGTTGCGGATGGTTTCAAAACTATCATTTTCTCTTGATTGAGAGGTGGAATGTTCCATCATGATCTCGAGTGTCTCGTGATGGGAATAATCTCCTGGTGGACCGTGTGAAGGATAAGATAGATGCACATTCAATCCGCAAGCACTTTTTTCGCGACGAATTAAACTTTTAATACTTTCACAACTGTTTTATTACCGTGCTGAATCTTTTTAAGATGAGCATTATAACGGTCCTTCGTAAAGTGTATGCACAAAAAGATTTGCATGCAGATTTGATGATGATTATTATTTCCTTATAGAAAATTGAATTGAAATGGAACCAACATTTATATACTTTCCAACTGGGAATCAGACAGGATCATATGAAATTGATTTGAAATTTATCATTGGTAACTTTTTGCAACGCATCTCAGGCTTATCTATAGTTTGTGAGTAAGAATTCCATTCCAGAAATCATCAATTCTGATTGCGATTATTTAATTGATTTATCTATAGACTAAATATAATTAAAATAATACGAAGAGGTTTTTTACTTGATAGAAGGATTATCACAAAATTTAAATATCAATGCAGATTTATTCTGTTAGCCTATTATAAATTTTAATTTAAAAAAATTTGATTAAAAAACTTTTAAAATTAAATTAATGTCTTATAAGCACTGCTTAAATTTAGTAGACATAAAATCAAAACTCATTATATAATATCCAGTGGAATAAAAAGACCCAACGAAATATAAATTATCATTTAAAATTACAAAATAAATACTTAAAGGAGACAAAAATTTTGTTTCTGATCCTATACTTATGAAAACCAAATCTTTTTCAAAAATGCAAAACATAATTTTAAGAACTTCTCTTAATCTCAAATATTTCAAATAAATAAGTTTTGGAGAAATTCTTAAAAGTCTGTTTTGACCTTCTAAAAAAGATTTGGTTTCCATAAATATAGGATTAGAAACAAAATTTTGTCTCCTTCACGCATTTATTTAGTAATTTTAGTTGACAATTGATATTTCTTTGGGTCTTTTTATCCACTTGATATATAATGAGTTTTGATTTTATTTCTACTGAATTTAAGCAATGCTTATAAGATATTTATTTAATTGTAAAAGTTTTCGAATAAAATTTTTTGAAATTAAAATTTATAGGAGGCTAACAGAATAAATCTGTTTTGATATTTAAATTTAAAAAAGAGTTCGTTGTTTCTTGGGGAAACATGATAACAATTTATTTAAAAGAAAAACACACGTTTTATATATTTCACAATTCATATAGAATCCTGACTATATTTTCTATGCAATGTTTGGACTACTTCTTCTGGCTTTTCGAGGAGAATCAAAGAATATGACTATATTGAACAGTCAACAATCTAACGGTTTTGCAGAGCATTGCATAGAAAATGAGCCTTTATTTTACCATACAATGTCCAAAGGAGTGAATTCTATATTATGAAGATTTCATCAAAATATCCATCGAAATAAAGATGTAATTAATATATAAGGTTAGATAGATAAAATTTGAATTCCTAAAAAGATCACCGTCAAAACATAAAACGATTGAAACAAAGCCTAACCAGAACACAAATGATATCTTAACTCGTACAAGCTACATTAGAAAATTCTGATGAATCTTCACATGAGATCTAAGAATATTTTATATCATATCAATATCCATCTGAAGACGGTCGTGAAACTTACCGAATCACTTGTTATTTTTTAAATAAATTGTGAAATACATAAGCGGTGTTTCAATCAAATTACCATCATATGTAATTCATTCACTCCTTATGAATTGTAATTCAGCATTGGTGAATTAAAAATAAAAGCCCCTTCAATGAAATCAATTGATACAGATTCTAGCGTGAAAAAAGACGTCAGCTTGCACACTTTCCTTCACATTTAACCCTGACCATACGTGACCAAATGTGTAATTAAAGATTTCTTTTTCCAGTAACTTTCAATTAAAGAAATCCATATAAGGAATTATACAAGGTATAACAGTAATCGATACAATTTCACGAACCATTTAACACATACTTAATACTGAGCGAAGAGTGTCTTATAAAAGCAATCAAATACACCCAACGTTTCCAATTTACTCATGAATTTATCTGACTTGTAAGTCATCCACATAATGCTGCATTCTTCAAAGAAAATTTATCATTTCAAAAATGACAACGTGACGTATTTTGAAAAAAGATTCGAGTTTGAATAAAATGAAAAATCAAATAAGCGTATAATTTTTACTGTATTGGGATTTGGAGCAACATTGACTGGTCTTGATTCTTTCTGAAACATCCCATTTTCAGCTGAAGATTTGCCAACAAAGTTGATTTATAAAGATTAAAATATTCAATAAAATTTTCTTCAATGTATACTATGAAAATAAGAATGCACTGAATAGGCATTTCATTCATTTTTCTTATATATAACACCTATTATGAACCAAGTGATTAAATGAGGCATTATCTATAATGTCCGGTCTATCCAAATTATAACCGGTTTAATTGGACAAAGTGATTAATAATTATCTACACTACTACTAGGTAAGGTAATTTTTATTATTTTCTCCAATAGCTGAAGGATATTATTCATAAAGAAAGGTAAAGTTTATTATTTCAATACTTATAAGGGGTTTTTCCATGGGAACGCACCATTTTTGAATTGACATTACGCACACGTGGCAGCCATTGTTTATTTGTGACATTGACAGTTATGTCAATGTCTACCATTTAATCATGGAAAGGTACACACTTCAACAACCTTTCAAATAATCCAAATTCATTATGAAAAATCGCGATCTATGAAGAAGTTTGAAACAAATTTTACACTTCATGATGTTACAGTGCCAGTGAGACAAAGTAATGCAAAAAGTGAAGAGAATATTGTTGCCGTACTTGAAAATGTTCGTGAAGACAAAAATTTATCGCTTTCTCGACGTTCACAAGAACGTCTTTGTGGCGAATTTTACGAAAAAACCTTGGTTTACATCATACAAAATCAAACTGCCAATGACACAATGACTTTATTGAAAACAAAATTCGGTGATTCGATTATTTCAAGAAATGAACCGATAAATTATCCGCCTCGTTCCTGCGATTCAACTCCATTGGACTTCTTTTTTTGGGATTACATTAAGTCATTGGTACAGCAATCATCCAGCAAATTTAGACGATTAAGAGATCAATATTGAACGAATAATTGTTAACATACGACCTGATTGGTACAGCAATAATCCAGCAAATTTAGACGATTTACAGATCAATATTGAACGAGTAATTGTTAACATACGACCTGATTGATGCGAGTCATGGAAAATTGGGTCCAACGACTTCATTTCTGTCAGCGTTGCTTTCTGGACATTTAAATGATGTTTTATTTCTTAACTAATGGTATCCACTGTAATTCATAATGAACTAAAAATTTCAATAATTTTTAAATAAATAATGTGTTTTACTCACAAAACAAAATGTGGCGCTGTTAATGAAAGACCCTTCATAAGGGGAATTTTTCAAAATGCCCGGGCATTATGAATAATGTCCTCTTAATAATTATTTCATAACATATCGATTGAAAACGGATGCTTCTCAGGGGAAAAAGGTGATTTTTCGACTAGACTTGTAAAGCATCTGGCCAGATATTCGTTCGAAAGGATAACCTCATGAGCTTTCAAAGAATTTGCTGTCTCAAATTCTTAAAATAAAGGTAAGAATTTATATATGATTTTGGAACAGTAGATTTTTCAGTATATGTATGTTTATGTACGCACATATAAAGGTTGTTTTTATTCATTATGGCATACATCTTATATGTCATGAAGTGAATAACGTTTTTTCCTAGACATTAAAAAAAAATTAAAAATTAAAAAAATTGTAAGAGTCTACAGAAATATTTCTGAATTTAAATTTGACGACAAGAATGCTAGTGCAAAATGTAACTAGAAGATTGAAAAAATTGCGAGGTTGTTTTCGACTCAAAATACAGAAATATTACAAGATGTTTGGCGCACATAAACAAGCGCGCCACAACGTTAAAACTGCTCCAAACCAACGCGAACCATCTGCAAGGGTCTCTCCGCTTGACCATCAGCTTCATATGTCCATTCTCATCATGATTTATCGTCTGTACCAGCCATTATTCCTTCTTGTTCACCGGCGCAGGAAAATTACAAAACGTATTGTTATTTCTACATTCATCCATACAACAATCGCCTTCCTTTCGTTGTTCCGACATTTCGAATCGTGAAAGTTTCCTATCCTGCCCTAATAACAGCCCGACATTTAGGATTTATTCGTCCTCTGAAACAACATCTCGATTCGAAATAACACCGACGTTGAAAAAAAAATGACGGGTAACGAGAACGCTCGGCCGTGGGCTATTTGGCGAAATCTAGATCTAGAAGGCGCGAACCGTTGCTGCTGATCCCTGTTTTTAAGGCCACGTGATCCACCGGGCGATACGTAATAAAAATCAAGAGTGAAAAATATCGATAACTTTCACTAAACCGAAGGTGAAAGAAGAGTTGGCTCCTAATTATGAGAATTATGTCGATCGTGCATTGGTATTTATTAATCGAAGACGGCCGTGTTGATAATTAGAATTTGGAAGTCAACGTCCTCGAGAATACACAATATGCATCGTACGTTTGTGAAGTGGAAAGCGTAGCATAATTAGCCAAAAAATCATTTTTTCACTACACAACCAAAGCTATATTTTGCAGGTACTTGATCGCTTCATTTGCGCATTTGGATGTTATTTTTACTGAATTAACTGGCTGGTAAAAATAGTACCTTTTGCCATATTATAAGTTTTACAGTTGTAAACCAAAATTACCAGCAGAGAACACCCTCAATCTTCATTGAAAACAAAAAAATTACAAAACGTAACCGGATCTAAATATGAGTGCTTCAGAGCAAAAGTGGATCCAAAAATGAACAATTTTCTTGTTTATTCCTTTTAGGATAATAAATTATGCCCCAGTTATTCGGTGTAATATTGTAGTATTTCAATACTTATTCTCCAGAGTGCGGCAGTTCCTTAATGATATGACATATTGGTGTCATCTTTCGGAGGAATAGTGAACCAAGTCCAACAGTATGATTGTATCAGAAGAAATTGAAGGAAATTCATAATATACTGCTTTATTTTCTTGCTTTTGAGAAAATTGTGGGAGTAAATTCATTATTTTAATCATTAACTTGTATGCATTTATGGGATGAGACTGAAGCAGGCAGAAGATCTTAAGAAGTAGCTAATTGCGTCACTATTCACTTAAAGAAATATGCTACAAACCACAACCACATCCTGATGGAGCACAGTATAGAACATATATATATATATATATATATATATATATATATATATATATATATATATATATATATATATATATATATATATATATATATATATATATATATATATATATATATATATATATATATATATATATATATATATATATATATATATATATATTGTTATGGTATTATATTAATGAAATTTTATGAATGAATACTTATTAGATCACCCTTGTATGTAAGTGATTCAATTCTATGATTCCGGCTAACTCTTAAGATTATAATTTTGAATTTTTTTAATTAAAATATTATTAAATTTGATTAATAATATTTGAGGGAGGGTTCAATTTGAATTCTCTAAAAAGATTGAATTTTTAAATTATATTTTATGAAAGTAATTTGAAATATTATAATCAGTGATGAATAACCTAAATCTAATTCTATGTAAACCTAACCTTATCTAAATATCCTAACGTAATTGTAATGTAAACAGTGATTATCATTTCTCAACTTCTTTGTGGAAAGATTAACAGGATTGAATTTTAATACCTTTGGTAAGTTTGTTCTTCAAGTTAAGATTGTTCCTTTAATTGTCTTCTTTGTTTCAGGAGTAACACTCGTTTCGTTGGAAACAACACTTCTAGAACGTTCTGAAATTCACAGGCTACTTTGTTGATTTTCTTCGATCTATCCAATTCGTTTGAAACTTGATTTCTGTGTGGGATTTTTCCATTCACATTCAGGTAATGTATTTTCTGGATTCACTTTCCATTCACAATAATCAAATAATCTTTTTTTTTTAGATGATGTTACTTTTTTGGCACTTTTTAAATTATGGACCGACAAGGATTCTGCTCTGCATATAATTGGAGACTGCCGACTTTTTCTGTGTCTGTCCTATTTATAGTTTTCAAGAAAAGTTGAATATCAAAGCTTACTAGCTTCTGTCGAAATTATATAAAAATGATGCTTTTGATGATTTTACAAAATTTACAATATTTCCTGGTTTGAAATTACTTTTGAAAATTAGCTTATTTTTTTAACTACATTTTGATGTATGTTTCATGTTAAACAGAACAGTAAAAGTCTTGCTTTTCGTTCGTACAGTATTTCAAGTGTCAAAATTTAACAAATTTTAACTTCTAATGCTTATAACTTATAAAATACTTAATATTACTTATGAAATTGATTAAATTTCTTTAGCTTAGATGCTATTACAATACTATTGATGCCTAAACATTTTCAAGAATATCTCTTACATTAATCATTTGAAAATATCTGACGTCGATGCTATCTTTCATTGAATTAAGTGAATTTTGATCAAATTTGTCCTATTTACATAATTCTGGTGAGTTATATTTATTTAAGCTTGTTCTTTGTCAACAATTTCACTAAAGTTTATATGTGATTCATTATAATAACAAATCTTTTCAACAAATTCTTCATCAATTTCAAATTGGATATCTAAATTCAAATTACTTCTATTTATTACATCTTTGGCTGTTTTTATATTGAATAATTGTGAATTGAAATCTCCCTGTGAACTTTATTTATTAACTGTCAACAAGAGTACTGTTTTTTTATTACCGTTCAAAGAATTTTCAATCGACTAGTCGTTATGTATCCTGAATATGCTTTTTCTTCATAATTTTTAGCTTGTGAGTATTTTACAAATTGAATTATTAATATTTCTGTCAGAATGGATATTATTTAATTAAATGTGCTCTGGTTATACTCTAACGAGTCAACTTATATACAACGGTGAGTGTTTTCCTTTATATTTATGTGATTATTTATTTTAACTGTAAATACCATGACAATATATATATATATATATATAGAACATTAAAATGGCTTTCTTAAGTATAATGCTAAGCAGTAATTGAAGTAAATGGTGAACACGCTCCATAAAAAAAGGTGAAAAGCACTGGCGTGAAATCGGAAGCTTGTGCGCGTTAGTTCAAATCATCCACTATCTTCACAAAATATTTTTTCCTTCTACTTATAAATTCCGTCTAGAACGTATCCGGAATTTATTATTTTTCATAATTTTAATATACTTCTTTTTTGTTACATTCTAAGACAAAAGTAATATATAAAATAGGTTATTCATATAGTCGGCTATGGCCAGTTGCATGACAACTATTTGTCAAATATTGTTGATTGTCAAGAGGTATACAATTTGTGAAATAATGTACCAACTAGAGAAAAGAAAACAGGTAGAATATTTGTATAGAAAAGGTTTTCGAAGCGTTAAAAAATGAGTGCAATTGACTGAATTGGGAAAAATCCTGTAGATGAGACAATAAAGAGGATAAAAAAAAAGCAAGGGTATAAGGCTAGACCAGTTTCAGGAATACCGCGCAAGATTAAAGGCAACAATCCGCACCTGGTGTTTTGCAAATTGGCTCACAGATTTGGAAATCAACGAAATATAAAAGTATGTCCAGAAACTGTATTTATGTCACTGAAATGACAAGGAAACAAAAAGAATCCCTATAATGACAACTTTACAAAAAGAACGGAGGATACAATTCTGTCAACGTTTTCAAGAAGATAATTTTAACCTTTATATATGATGAAAGTTGTTTCCAACACGGTGGAAATCACTTGAAAATCCTATCAAAACAACCTGTTACCGTTCAAATTTACAAATTTTCCACCAAAATAATGGTTTGGGGAGCAATATCTCAGCGTGGTGCTACGCCTCTCTGTAAAGTTGATGATTAATAGTGAAAAGTATTGTGGCATTCTGAACGATTTTCCCCTTGAAACTGTGCATGCTTTATATCCAGAGAGGTGGCGTTTTCAGCAGAATAATGCCATACTTCGGCCTATACTCAAGCTTGGATTCAAGAACACCAAGAGACAACTATTTAATGGCCACCACCTTTACCAGATCTTAGTCCCATTGAAAACGTATGGGGACTAATGAAGATGGAAGTTGATCGAGCAGCGCCATGATTTAATTCAGTCAGTTTTACAGTCCTAGACTAACATCATCCAAAAATTATTGGGGTGATCTAGTTTCGGGTATACCTCGACGTTTCGTCAGTGTTTGCAGTTAAATGGAGGTTGTATAAGTGAATAAGATGAATATTGTTATCATTTTCTAATTCGAAAATTAAAAATATATACTGAATAATTACAACTGAGCTTTGTTTTTTCAGGATAATTTCTAGTCGGACTATACGATCCTCACTCAATTTTGCACGAAAATGCGCAATTGTCAAATGTGAAAAACTGGGAAACTAATGAACCGATTTTGTCTATTAACTAACCCCAAACCCTCTCTGAAAGTTTCAGAGATTCTTCATCAGAGTTCAATCTAGTCGTTTAAGACCATTTTCGGCTCAAAAATCGAAAATTACGAACATCTCTCGGCGAAATTATAGCACGCTGTTCCCCTGGAACTAGCGCGCCAAAACAATGAAAAATATTTCTGATGGGTTTTCGTTTCTTTTGGCATAACAAGAAAAAACGCGGTGCAAGTGTGCTTCATTTTTGCAGGATAATGTCGCCTTTCATATTATCAGAGATAAAAATTTCTTGGACACGGAAAGCTTGTCCCCTCGACTTTAATCCCATAGAACATCCGTGGGATATGGTGAAAGAAGCCAAAGAACCGAGGAAACACGGGACAACCGATTCGAGAGTTCTCAAAGAATGAAGAGACATTCCCCAGGATTGAATAGTTTCATAAAAAGCACGCTAATTCAAATTCGTGTTTGCATTAAGCCAGAGGTGAAAATACGGACACAAACAGTATCCGAACTTCCCACAGAACTTTTCCTTGGTATCTTTCATCGATCGCGACGTTATCCAGATAATAACATCAGCAGTATCTCATTTAACGACATCTACGTCAATTAAAAACGTCAACCGAGGCGCCCGTGAACCATAAACCTGTGCTAACTGAACAGGACAACCAATTATTTCGGATAGCTTTAACACTTCGAAAGACATGAACGAGAAAGAACACGAAATGATGAGCTGATTTTTTTTCAACGTAGAAGCTAATTTCGAGCTTCGAAAGGGGCGGCATGCAACAATACGTTTTACTAGCGACTCCAAATGATAAGAGTTCTTTATCGTTGGTTTCAGTACAATTCTGCATAGAGCATATTGAGTTAAACCAAATTGCTAATAAAGCTTTATCCTGCATTTCTCCGTGTATGAAAGCAAGCATCATACATAAGTTAATAAAATAGGGAAGTTCTCAGGTTATAATTCAAAACAGTATATTCTCTGAAATGTTTGAAATTAAGTATACTCTGTCCGCAAGAGTATAAGGGACAAAGTCTGTCTTGAATTTTGCGTTGCGAATGAAAAATTCCATTCAGGAGCGTTGAAAAGGTTACATATGACTTACGATGCATCGAATTTATCAAAAACACGTAGATTAGAGGGCAAAAAAAGCAAAAAAGAATATATTGAGAAAACTTCACATAATTTTCATACTTTTTGCCGAAATCAGGTAAGCAAAAAATAATTTATCTTCGTGTCGTTATTTCACATTTCGATACCATAGACCGTCTAGAAGTATCCGGAAAAAACAAAGCTCAATTGTAATTATTTAATATATATTTTTAATTCCTGAATTGGAAAATTATAACAATATATTTTTATACTTATACAACCTCCATGTAACAGTGAACACTTGACTAAACGTCGAGTTTACACCCGAAACTAGATCATCTCCATAATTTTCGATGATGGTCGTCCAGGACTGTAAAACTGACTGAATTAAATCATCTTTATTTCGTGGCGCTACCCGTTCAACTTCAATCTTCATTAGTCCTCGTATGCTGTCAATGGGACTAGGATCTGGTGAAGCTGCTGGCCATGGAATGGTTATCACCTGGTGTTCTTGGATCTTGAGTATAGGCCGAAGTAATATAAAACGTGCGCCGTTTCAAGGAGAAAATCATTTAGAATGCCACTATACTTTTCACTATTAATGATACCATCAACTGTACAGACAGGCGTAGCACCACGGTGAGATATTGCTCCCCAAACCATTATTTTAGTAGGAAATTTGGAAAATTTTCTCCTTATTGTCTCATATACAGAACTTTTTCCCAGTTCAGTCAATTGCACTAATTTTTAACGTTTCGAAAACCTTGTCTATGCAAATATTCTACCTTTCATTTCATAAATTGTATACCTGTTGACAATGAACAACATTTAATAAATAGTGTTGCCATGCAATTTTTGCCATAACTGACTATCTACTCGACCTATTTCATACATTACTTTTGTCTTAGAATGTTACGAAAATGAAGTCTCTTAAAATTATGAAAAATAATAAAATTCCGGACTATAGATATAAACACGATCGGATTTGAGTTTTCGAAAATATGATTAATGAAATGAGGATAACTCGGAAACCACTAAGCCCATTCTGTCCATTTTTGAACATAACTGATATATTTAAACTCCAAACATACCCTGAAAATTCCAAGTCTTTCCTTTCGGATATCAGCATTTTTAACTCCATTCTACGGTTTGGATCAAAATTTAACATAAAAAGGTGTATAATATGAGTGAGCTCATTTGCTTTTTATGTTAAATAAAATCGATGGTCTTTGAATTGCAAATAATAATGTCAAATCCATGGTATTTTCCTCTCGTAACTGTTAGTTCTAAGAGATGACATATCTGCATCGAAATCATTACTGTTTGTATGTAATTCTCATAACAGTTACAAATAATCGATTTACTAAGATTAGATGGTTCAGCGAAAATGAACTCTCGCTTTTTCATCATCCCATCTCATTACGGAAGTTGAAGACCTTAACGAATCATTATGGCGCGAATAATTCTTTTTCAACTGCTCTATCTCTCTCTTTCTGCCGGATAAATTGCTCGTTCAATAAAAAGAATTATGGTAATAGGCTAACATTAGGCAAAAAATGTCTGAAAAAACTTGGTTGGATTCACCGCCCACCATGAATGTGCCTCTAGGTATTGGACAATGTTGCCATAGATGGCACATTTTTCGTTATATTCGGAGATTTGTTTTTTTTTTTCATTAAAAATAATCTTTTCCATTCCTTTCAGTAATATTGACGACAACAGAGCCCTTTCGTGATCCCAACGAACTTTTTGAAGAAGAAACCATAAGTGAAAGATTCCGTTGAACAAGTGGTTTGCACCTTTCAAATTTAGGTAATAACCTGCTTGGAGGACAATCAAGAAAGAGATCTACCATCGGATTTCGAATACCAAGCTCCAGCAGTGACTGTGGAAAAGAACAAAAGCCTGACAACTTGAAAGCTGGCTGAATACGTGAATGGTGACTGATCACTCAACGATAATGCGTCGTCTTAAAAACTCCGAAAAAGTTGGATGGGTTCCTCACGAACTTTGGGACGACAAAGCCGAATCTTTTCCTATAGAATCCTGTCACTGGAAATGGCGTCTTCAAAAACGCCAAAAGAAAGAAGGTTTTGGTATCGCAAGGCGAAACATTAAAAGGAATACTGTCAGAAGCCTTGTGGGGCACGTGGAATTATCCAGTGCTTACTTTTGATTGTATAACTATTTAGTGATGAAAAGAAAGAAACTATTGTTTAAGTTTATATTTAATTCTTCTCTAAAGTTCAATTCCCTTGAATTCTTATGATCCGTATGATTACATAATATCATATATATATTTTTCATATCAACAAATTGAAAATAATTTCTTTGATCTATTATTAATTTCAATAAACCCCATAAATATTGAGATTTCTCAAATTTTTCGATTTTGGGCAAAATTCAAAAAAACAAAATTAGATAGGATGTATGATTTCCTCGGGCATCAATTACAGCCCTACAGCGCCTATGTATACTTTAGATCAGGTTGTTGAAGTGATCTTGAAAGCTGTCTGAGTTGTCTGGGGGTGACTGATCCAACGCTCGTTGTAGCTGGTGCCCAAACATGCTCAATTCAATCGGATTGAGCTCACAAAGATGTGAGGTGCCATGATGATCTGACATCATCGATAATTCTACCACGATGAGGGTTAGCGCTATTATCTGAAGAAAGCCCAGAAGCAGTATGAAATAGACGTACAACACTGTTGAAGACTTGATCGACGCAAATCTGCGTATTCATAGCCCCAACAGTTCTGTACATCCATTGAAACAAATGAGACTTCAATTGGGAACTATGAAGGGTTGGCGGAAGTAGCAGAAGAAACAATCCGTATTTATTCAAAGATTATCAATTTAATGAACTCACATGAACAGGTCTATATCTTGCTTAATATGTAAACAAGACGTACCTTCATTCCTTATTCCGATTTATGTGCTCGGTGGTCCATGCCAATCGGACGTCTTTGAGATTGTGTGAGAGGAACTCGCCTCCATATCCGTCGTGGGCCTCATGAAGTCTTCGAAGCCCTGCTTCAATTGAAAACGAAACACCAGAAGCATGCAGAAGCCGCTGTTGCACGATCCGTCATGTACTCAATGATTCTCTGCGGATACACATTGTCAGAAACCGATCTTGTGCACGTGTGGTACAACTAAGGGGTCGGCTTCTAGTCCGTTTGGTCACGTTTCCCGTTTCTAAATAGCTATGGATGGTCCTGCAAATCACGCTTCCACTAACCTAACAAAAGTATGCAACTTCTATATACAGATGTGCCAAGCCTTATTGAATCTATGTGTAATTACTTGTAGATATTATTTGGAACATAAACTCTTAAATCTGAAATCAGCGTTGACTACAGAAACGTTAAAAAAATTTAATAGAAATTCTCTTTAATGTGAAAAATTCCTAAAGCAGAAAAGAAAGAAAATAAACATTTTATCATTTATCAATATTTGGTAAACAACACCTGACATCGTTTAAAACAGATTGAGAATGTTAGCTTACATTAGTGGGGCAATTAATTTACCATTTTGTATTCAGTCTTCAGAATATTCCGATTTTAAATCAACTTGATCTTTATCAAGTAGAATTCATCAATTTAGTATCCTTCTGATTGAGAAACTTCCCCGTGTTGAGATAATTTCGGATAAAATCTGACGATTTCGACACCATCCTAGGAACTTTAATTGCACAAAGTGGTGCTCGTTTTCTCCAATTTCTATCGCAGGAAGATGTACCAACTTCCGACGTTCACTCCGAGGCGTGATCTGGCAGATTCATAACGGTGATTATCTTAATTCAGTATCCCGATCTCATAAGGCCGCCGGCAGATTTTAATTTATCAACGCCCATTAATGACCCTCGATTCGACACGGTATCGAGAAGCGTCGACATGCAAAACACGGACGCGATCCGTTGCACTCCAAGAAGACGCCATCGCCATGGAAGTGTCCAATTACGGGAAGGAAATCGAACGCTTCATGCACTCTAATCGAGCGGAATAGGAACTTGATGAAGGTGGATCTGGCTTATTCGATTCAGTCTTTACTTGCTGGAAGTTCATTGTAGAATAACACTAATTAAAAACTTCAATTAACTCAAAGAATTAAAAATAAAATTAATTAATTGGGTTTAAATAAATAATAACCTAGCTAAATCAGTTGATCAATAAAAACGCTTGATTAAATTTTTCGGGTAGGTCAATGAGCCGGTAGGTTAAATGAACCAGTATGACATACTGAACTGACATTTGACATATATCCAATCACCATCACGTTTAAAGCATAAAAATAATATACATATATGGTTAAAAGTTGTAAGTAACAGGACCGGATTTCATATATTCTGAAATTTTTAGATTTTAAATTAAAATTAACACTTTGTCTACTTTGGCCCTTTGAATATTTAATGAAGGGTTTGCATTTTGAAGTAGTGGTTATTTGGAGTGTAGCAATACTTCTGTCATCAGTGTTTCGGTAGAAAATTAATTCAATATTTGACATTATCGAAACGGGCCAATTTACGCTTGGAACAAAAGCCAAATCTCCAAAGTGGTGAATCTTCTATTGAAACTGTTAGAAATTCACGTCTTTTAAAGCCTTTTAAAAATTCTCAATTTTGAAAACACCTTATGTTGTTATTATTCTGGATTCCAAGTTTTCTCAACTCTCAAATCATTATTTTCATTCATGGTTAACTGAATTGCATGGAATGTACGAATATTTTATTATTGCAATAGAAATCGTCCTAATTTCACTATTTTCAATGTTGAACAAATCCATAGGTAAGTTTGTTTACTTTTTAATTGCTTTTTTCAAATATACTATTACTATTAGGAGTTCAAATAAGTTTCCGCCGTTTTATTGTAGATGGCGCGGCACGGAGTTTCGGTTAGCTTTCGCAGATAATAACCGGCTTAAAAAATAGTTTGGACATACAAAATGTAATTTTTATAAGTTGAAAATGTCAAAATTTGAGCCAAGTAAGCGTCATTTGCGGGAAATATTAGTTTACTTCTTTCATTTAAAGAAATCTGCTGCTGAGGCGACTATAAGATAGTTAAATCATTGCGATGAAAAAGGTAAAAAAAAGTATTAAGTAGGTTTCGTTAAATTGATCTTGGGATGAGCACCATGCACTGACAAATTTTGTTGCTTCAAACTTTCTATCACTTGGAAACATATAACATAAATAATATCCACGTCAATAATAAACTCATCTACCCATACCTGACAAAATGCAGATGATATTGACCATGAGTTTAATTGATACCATAAAAGTTGTTTAAGTAAATATCGCATTGATGCTTGTTTGAGGTCAAGCCTGAATAGGAAATTAATATTAACTTCGAAGGATGAATGGAGTCTGAAATGTCTTTGCTAATAGTTTATTTTGATTTGTTCTACCTCTTATTAGAAGAGAAAAGATATAGAAAATCTTATATACACTTCCTCGAACATAAAGGCATTGTACATTGAACCGTTCAATATATGTCATTACGTCGTCATCTCACAGTATTCCGCGAGGACAAAAACACCATAAAAAGTTTCACCTAGAAGCCTAAAACAATCCAAACAATGCAAATCCTGCAACGACCGCAATCTCGTCCCACTGTGGGATCTTCAATCTCCGAACCCGTTTAACCTATAATTTCAAGACGCTTTCAAAGCGAGATCTTCATTTCAATTAAACGCGCACCGGTAAACGGCAAAGTTAATCAAGAAATCTCGGAATTCAATTTGGAACATCATTCTACTTTGATATACGATATTTTATGAAGACAACGATTTTGCTTTGCGGTTATTGCTTAAAATTTTGAAAATAATGAGAACTCCGTTGATTAAAATTGAAGCAATTCTTATTAATTAAATATTTTAATATAAGCCTTCTACATATTTAATTTCAAAAAATTATATTTAATGATTATAACTTCTGAAAATAAATTAAAATAATCTCATATAAGTACCACTTATATCAATTGACATATAAAATAAACATGCATTATAAGACATCCGAATGGTATAACAAAATCCAATAAATAAAAATTATTAACCAAAATCCTATAAATTAAATATTTTGAATAGACAAAATTTTGTTTCTGCTGATCAATCTTATGAAAACCAATATCTTTCAAAAATATCTGACATAATCTTAAGAATTTCATCATAAAACTATCTTACTTAGACTATTCAATATTATTGGATATCTAACTAAGGTACTTTATTTAAAAAACTCAAGATATGTAAAACATTACTGAAAAACAAGTTTTAAGAAGGATTTTGCTTCGTCAGTATTCAAATAATTCATATTCAATACCTTCTATCAAGAATTAACCTCTATTTATGAAGCAATTCTATTTTGTGTATTAGTGGAAATTCACCGATTGCTATTAAAAAAGCATTGACATGGAATGGAGCATTAAAATGTGTGTGTATATATTTTATCTTGTTCGTCCAAGACCTAAGGATTTAATGCTCAAATTACAGCTTCAGTTTTTTGGCATCGTCACGAAGTCATGTTATCTAGATAAGGGTAGAAAAATAATAGGGATGTACTATTCGACACTAGTAGGTACTCTATGAGAAATAATTACATAGAGATGCGGAAGGTGAAAAGTACTGACAGAGTCAGAAACTATTGTGCTCTTGTTCAACTGTCTATTTCCCTTTCAATTTTGTGAGAAGCTACTTCTGATTCCACCAAACATAGAGCGCATTGTCTTCTTTCCGAAGCAATTTGGCCTTGCAGTAAATGTTTATGGTTCGTCGGGATGTAGTAGATAAGTGACAGCACACTTTTCGTTAGTTTTACATCTAAATTCCCATAAGGAATTGTCAGGTTTAATTTGCAAAAAATGCTCCCTTTTCGATATTTTCAAGTATAAGTAGAGAAGCAACACCGGTTTTGGCACAGAAACAAAATCAACACTTTGAATTTCTTGAACCGCTTGAAACAATGTGTTTTACCAAGAGCATATTCACTGTAAGCTTCGAAACGCATTTGATCAACAGCAGTTTTCTGATAACAGAAAACCAATGCTGTCCGAGAATTGTAAGTCGTAAGCACAAAAGTCGACATGTTTAAAGTTACAGAAAAATATTACTGGTGCATGAACTTTGGTTGTGATGCCTTGAAAATCTTCGTCTGCGGTTAGAGGTCAGATAATGGCATTGCAAAAGCGGCTTACGGCCCCTAAACTGATGGTTAGCACCATCTATACGAAAATTACGATTTCACTCCTGGTAGAGGCGTTGCAGATTGAATAATAAAATATTTAGACTCTCAACTTTTGTCTGCTTCCATAGTTATTATAGCTTCACACTAAGAATTTTTTGATACATCCTTGTAACCTCGTGTCGTCATCTATCGACATGACATACGAGGACTTAGTTTAATGCAATAGAAAAAATTCTAAAAAATCCTAAACTTTTCCCATTGAACTTCGTACACTCCGCAACGGGAACAGATCCCACGGCTTTAACAGTCCTGGGAATCGAAATTGAATGGGTTATGCACCGTCGTTGATTCCCGAAGAAAAAATACCGTTACCTGCGATGAATCGAGAAATACGCAACTTGCTAAGTAAAAACATAACGGAAAAGGAAAAGATCGACACCGTCGGAACGGCTCGTTGTGTGTTCTCGACATCGTCACCGCCGTGCAAGAGGCTCGTGGCCGAAAGCAGTTCTTGCGGAGCTGCAGCGGCCCTATTATGGAAACAAGTATCGGATGTCCACGATCCGAGAAGGAACTACCGCGAGGTTCAAGATTCTTCGTCGGGGTCAGTCATAATGATCGAGATGGTCGGCAAGTGCCTTCTGCGAAACGAGCTAGTCGTTCGTTTTTATGGTTCCCAATTCGATTTTTCGATGTTTTCCATGCATCTACTGATGCAGAAATAAAATCGCTGTGAGCAAGAGACTAGTCACTGAATCTTATTTTATCGAAACCATTGTTTGAAGAGATACTCTGATACGAGCGAACAGTAGTATAGTTCAATACTTAATTATTGATCACGCTTATTTCTTGTATTTATATTGGAGAAGGAACAGGCATATCTAAATATATCTCATCTGAAAACTTCAAAAAAAATTAAACTACGAAAAGTTTCGAAGTGTACTTTACCACAATTCTCAACAGAAGAAAAGACTTGAAAATAGAGTTCTCCCTATACAGGTTCAGGAAAATATGTTCCATAAAATGGTATACGGACGGCTCAGAAATTACCATAAGGATGACAGTTAACAGTACGATATCCTCAGAATATTTGGGTTTTCACTCTAGCTTCTTTCAGTCAGAATTTAAAGATTTGTACAAGACCATTGCCAAATGGATGTGTTATATGTTGCCCACGAAGACAGTTGAGACATCGATGAGTTATCAAACGATCAAAATGACTCATTGCACAACTCAAGATGGAGTAAATTTTCCTCTCATGAGGAGCCCGATAAAGAATGAACTACTACTTCGAATGTATAGGCTAAGCAGATGATATTGGCAGAAGAAAGTTACGAGAAGACAAGAAAGCTCCAGAATTATTATGCAGTGGTGTTCATTTGTGTGGTTGAGTATAAACCCAACAAAAAGCACAATTCAATCAGAAAAAAAACTTTCTGATTCCATTCCTTCCATTAAAGTACTTCTAACGTCATCAATTCCAACATTATATGGGAGTGCCTTGGTTAAACTCAAAGAACTAGGCAAAGATAATAATAAATAATAGCAGATATAAGGCAAAAAAATTGAACACATTAACCCCATCTGATATTCCAAATCCTTCTTGCGACTTGAAAAAGAAAGTTCAGCAAGAAGGAAGAAACTAATCCTGTAGGAATCTTTCTGGTTCGAAACCAATTGCTTCGGAAAATAATATCATAATTTTAGCAAGATTATACTAAAATCTTCACACGGGAGCATTGTCGCCTCAGAAAGCATTTCAGTAAGACTAGGTTCGGCAAATAATAAATAATGAATGAATTATCAGCAACCTTGAGAAGATAAATTCTTATTGGTACTAACGTCGACCATGCTTTGTCTGAAACATTAGGTTTCAAATGTGCAAGTTCGTTTTTGAAGGCAAAAAACGATCATAAACATCAAAAGTGTTCAAAGACAAAAAACGTCATGAAGAATGATGGTATACTAGCTCATCTTGCTGAATCATGAGGATTTGCAAAAGACGTCAAAATGTCTTCTCATATGTGAACAGCGACATCAAATGTATAAAAAATTATTCTTATATAACTCTGTGGGTGTCGATAAAAAGCGGATAATAAGTGGTCTAACACTCCACATCGCGGGTAAGGCCAAATATCTAATTTCAAAGATTGATCCTTGTCTGGTAGGATCGCTCGGGTGTAGTTCATTATGCGCTGCTCAAACCAAATTAAATTTCGTTTTCGCCCTAACTTAATGTGTATCCATTGTATGTCGCAACATTGATATGGTATAGTTTGCGGGCATATAAAACAGGATGCATTAACTAAATGTAGAGAGACAGTTTGATGAATCGTTAATGTCTTAGCAGGGGACTAAATTGGTGCACGTTCCACGTCTTCTTTGACGCCGGTTACTTCTTAGTCTCTGGTGTATTTTTTGATGGCCGTGTTTCGCCCACGGTTAGGAAACGACTTGAGAACCCGGATCATTTTCCAATAGTCCAATATCATTCCATCAATTTTACCGACTTTTTTGTCTTAACGACCTTAACATTTCGTACATTGTGCAGATACGAACATAAGGGAATTCCGTAAACCACTTCTCAGCCATTGAAATTGATGTTGCGGAATCTCCAGTGTTTTCAAGTCTTTATTAGTATCGGTAATGGTTTTTTTTTACTCATAAAACAATTCTTGATAGACAAACGAAATTCATTTTCTTTTATTTCCATAGGAATTCGTGAGGTTTTCTCATTTCAGCGGTTATCAAACACGAAATAAATGATGCAGCTTACTCAAAATTCAACAGATGGTGGTAGTTGACATGAGCAGTGTTGTATTTAAAGCTACCAGGGGAAAAATTTACAATCACTGATCATCTAACTGGCACTATATCAAGTTTTCTGTACCAAATGACTGTAAACCGGCTCGAAGGGACAATTTTTATGCTTCTTGAAGAAGTCTTTAGTTCTACACAACCGTGAAACTGACACTAGTTAAGATCTTTCACAAGTTTAATATGCATACATACAGATCTCTCACGAGTTATTTAGTTGGCAGTACGGTTCATACTGATCTGAATCAAAAATAAATAAACAGGTTCTCACAGTTTTAAACTTACATCCGACCACACAGAGCATTGGGAATTAGGATGAAGCTGTCATCGCGTAAGCTATACAAAGAAGAATTCTAATAAATAATGTGAATACAAGAGGCTCGAAGAAACAGTTCTCAGGAAAAAATAGTAAAGGAATTTCAATACCAGTCACTCGAGATACGAATCGTCTGCATAAATTTCACTCAACACCACATTCGAATATCCTCCAATTCAATCAATACCTGCTCTCGTTACCGGACAAACCAATTAAATCTTCACCTGTGAACGTAGCGAACGGTTAAATCGAGTTGAAAATTTACCGTAGAATTTCCCGTAGGCCATTATTCAAATTTCAGCATACGACACACCTATGTGCGAACTGGGCGTACGTAAGTATTATGCTATAGTTTCCCGTTCGATTCTCGGTGTCCCAGCCTGCATAATTTTAATCTTATAAACGTCGACGTCGACATATCTGACGACAACACCGTTGGGCGTCTGGCACGATCCAAAAGAGAAAAGAGAGCAATTTCCTTGATGGGAAATGCAACACGAGGTTTGCCTTTGGTGTGAAATGCGCGCGTCAGACGTATTAATCCATCAATATTATTTTGACACTTTGCGGAGGGAGTCTATTCAAACACTGTCGAGGGAATAACTTCATCCCACCCGGTCATTTTGGGATTACGGTGTTCTCCAATATTTCAGAGCAGAAAATAGATTTCGAAAATAAAATAACAGTGCTGAAAATAAAATACTGAATTCTAGAAAAGTTTATTGATTCATCATAAAATTGCAGATAATTTTTTGTCCTCTTCGCCTACAATGTGAATTTTCGCTAGTAAGATTTTCTCAAAAACTCGCAGACAACTATTTAAATAAATGTTAATGTCAACATATATTGACTTTTTGAAAGCTTAAGGCGTGATTCTAGAGCTCACACGTGTACGTAACGTACACGACGCATGTGATCCCACCCATCCAACGATTCCAGTGGTAACAGCTTATAATATATATGGTGATCACTCCAAACACTGACGTTTGTATGAAAAGGTCGATGGAGGTATGTATCTATTTAGACAATGAAAGGATGACATGAGGGTGAAAACAAGTGGAAAAGGTTGATGATTTGAACCTCAATCGACAGCCTTAGTCCTGATTCTCGAATTCACACGTTTGCGTAACGTAAACGCATGATAGCGCATATATTCTTATCCGCCAATTCTGATGGTGATAGCTAAGAACATATACAGTGATCCTTCTGACCACTGACCATGAATAGATCGACTAAGATATCTAGTTTGACAATGAAAAACAATAATATCCAAGTTACAACAAACAGACAAGTGACAAGTTAGCGCTCTTGATATGAACATTAATTTAACAACTTAAGACCTGATTCTTGAGTTCACATGTTTACGTAACTTATGCGCATTGTAGCGCATGTCATTTCGTCCAACGATAATAATGGTGATAGTGTTTCAATAAGAGCGCAAGATTCGAATTGCGGCCATGTTTGACAGTCATAATGTCACATGATTATGACATGACAGATCGAAAGTTGACAGATGGGAGTTAGTCAACATGAAGCATTACACAGTAGAACAACGCGTCCTCATTGTCAAAAATTATCATCAAAATGGTGAAAGTTTAATTGCCATTATTCGTAAAGTGCGTCCAATGTTCGGTCGAAATAATGTGCCTAATTCATCTACTGTGAAAAAAATAATCAAAAAATTCGAAAATACTTGTTCGGTTAGTGATGTGAAACATACGATACGAGCTCGTAGAGGTCGTTCAAAATAAAACATCACGGCATTTTGCGAGAGTGTGACAGAAAAGCCAGAGACGTCAATTCGCCATCGGGCACAAGAATTGGACTAATTTGGAAGCTATTGATCTTGACGACATATGGTTTCAGCACATCTCATACCGGCCGTGAAACGACCTTCCACGAGTTTGCTCCTAGTCGTGTCATTTCCCCGATTTGGTGACCAGAATTGGCCTCTACGCTCTTGCGATTTAACGCCTTTAGACTGGCTGTGGGGTTATCTGATGTCACAGGTTTATGCCAATAAGCCTGCAACCATCGAAGCATTGAAAGCCGAAATTAGACGCTGTATCAATGAAATACCACCATTCAATAATGTTATTGAAAATTTCGTCATATGCCAGCAAAGCCTGGCGGTCATTTGCAAGATATTTTGCTTCATATATAATTCCCAAAAGTATATTTGCTCAGTCAATAAATATTTCAATATTTTGCTGCAGAAAACCATGTTTTATTGAACACTGAAATCTTGCGCTCTTATTGAAACGTCCTTTATATACAGAGGGATCACTCCGACCACTGGTGTTTCTAGGTTGACGAAGGTATAGCTAATAATATAAACAATGAAACGATAATATTCAAATCGGAACATGGGGTTTTATACAAGTGACAAGATTGGTGCTATTGATTTGAATCTGAAGCCTAATGCCTGATTTTCGAGTTCATACCTTTACGTAAGGTATACGCATGATAGCGCACGAGACCCTATCTAACGATCCTGGTGTTAATAGCTTATATTATATAGGGTGATCACCCACACCACTGGCGTTTCTATGAATACGTCATCTAATTTGACAATAAAATGATAATGTTGAAAAACATGCGGTGAGAGGCAAGTAACAAGTTAGCGCTCTTGCTTTGAACTTGTATAATTGTAAATTTAAAGTAACTGAGTATTTATAAAATGAACTTAAATATGAGAAGTTGTTCAATATGGAAGCACTCTTTAAGAATCTCATTATATTCATCTCTGATTAAGCTCATTTCCAACTAAACAAGCAGAACTGCCGTTATTTGGTAGAAGAAAATCGTTGCATAGCCCAAAAGTTATAGTTTGGTGCGCAGTTTCCAACAATTGCGTTATTAGCCCTTAATTTTTTCAAGACGCCAATGGGAGAATTACTCTGCGTGCTGAGTGGACATGATCAACGGCTTCTTCTTACCGCGAAGACGAATCTCAATCCAACGTGTTTGGTTTCAACAAGATGGGGAAGACACCACTGGATGAACCACTCTGCATGCTAAGTTGACATGACCAACAGCTTCTTTTCACCACGAAGACGAATCTCAATCCGACGTGCCTGATTCCTGCAAGATGGGGCAACCTACCGACATGTGATTATTTATTGTGAAGACACCTGAAGGCGCAGGTATAAGCCCCGAACTCAGAAGATTTCAAAGAAGTTATTTGCGTGAAAGCCAGCGCAATCGATAGAGCGATGCTGGAGAGGGTGGCGGCCAACTTCCAGGAACGGTTTCAGCGGTGCATTTCTGATCGTGGCCGCCAAATATCATGTGTTATTCACTATTAAATAGTGTAAATGCTATGAACTGACGAATCCGAAAACATGAAAATTGACAATTTTTCTAATTCTTGAAGAACCCTCGTTTTCACTAGTACACGATGATGTTATTTCGTTCTTGTTCGTGAAGAACAAAGTGGTCAACCATAATCGACGCCAGAAGCGGCGCGGCGTTCATAATGGATTTTCAACCATATGCTTTAGTGTAGTAGATTTTCAATGATAGATATTTCGAATTACATTATTACTATTTACATACGACTCGTGCTATAATGTATTTTCCAAGTTGTTATCGACATTGACACAATTAACATGAACAATAAAAAAGTATCAATCCGTGTTTGCTTCATTTATGTCAGCAAAAGGTCAACGAATACATCCAGATTACCGGTACATTCTTGTATACTGATAACACTCAATCAATATACCGTTCAGCTTCACGAAATGGAAAACGCTCATAAAACTACCGGTCCGAATTTGGTTAATTGCTGCCATCTCTTAGGAGAGAAAAACGGTGACCTGTCCGAATAGGTGAAGGAAGGCTTCAAACGACTCGATGACTAATTGCCAACTGCCTCCGGCGTACACACAATCAATTAAACCGACCTCAGGGATTTCTCCTAGTCCATCATAGACAAAAACACGATAGTGGCAGATAGCGAGAGTGAAAAATCTACGACATGTCGTGTCTGTCCTTATATGTGGAAATCGGTGCATTTGAAACGAGAAAGGAAGGACTTTCGATTTTTTTCGAAATTATTTCAGAATGATTTCTCGTGTATATGGACAAATATGATGTCAATGAACGATCATACTTTCACGAAACGGATGCAGAGTCGATTAACGTCGAGATTTATTTCCTTGCCGTTGCGACGTATCGATATATTTATATATTGGGTATTTCCAAGTTCTTTTGGGCTGGATTACTATCATTGTTTGATCTAGTTCTGTTTTTAAAATTTGCTGCTTCGTAATTATATGTATGCAGTCAAAAATGACAGTCTTTTTCTAAAACAACACTTTAAATACAAGGTACATATACGTCTTTCTGACCCTGAATTACTGTGATTTCGCTTGAACCTTCTGAACATTCGAAGTTGATTTTTTGCCTTATTGAACATTATATTACATATTCAGATCAATACAAAAATACCTGTAGAAAACTACTCAGCTTAGTCGTATATTTTACATTAATACTTTCATATTTTGTTCTAGATTGACTCATTCTTAAGAATGAACTGAACGCTGGTTTTGAGATCCGCAATTTGAATTAATGAAAATGGTTTTGTTATTTTTCAACTTTTCTGCCGAACGATTTTTTGTAAAACGGTCTATTTTAATTATTTCGCACCTTCACCAGGTATAGAAATATGAAACCGCAATTTCCCGACCGATGGTGCTAATCATCCCTTTAGGGACCGTAAGAACTCTGCAACGCCATCATCTCTCTCTCTAATAGCTGGCGAAGATATTCAACAACCAGTATACCTTTGTATAACCTTAAACATGTCGAATTTTGTGCTTTCGAACTGCGATTTACAGACAGTACTATTTTTTGTTACCATTCATTCTGCCGAATCGCATCGAATGCTTGTCGAAGCTCAGATGGAAAAAACACTGCTCGACATATTCCTCCCCGTAAAAATGTCGAACAGAAAAAAATATCAATATCAACGATAGCCCTCAACATATTGAAATTGCTCATTACCACAGATATTACCAAATAATACTAGTTCACTGGAAATTAACCTTAAATAATTTTCTTAAGACCATCAATTCTACACTCTTTGTCAGCACTTGATTTAGCGCAGTGACTAATACAATGGGAACGCCCCATTTTTAAATTGACATTACTTGCGCATGGCAGCCATTGTTCATTTTTGTGACATTGACAGTTGTATTTGTCAATGTCTATCACTTAATCAGGGAAAGGTACACACTCCAACAACGTTTACAAATAATCCAAATTTATTATGAAAAATAGAAATCTATTACTCTTGACTTTCTGTGCTTTAACTCTTTGGTCGTTTTAATCGTCCGGATAGTAGAACAGTTGAACGTTTAGTGAAGAAGTTTGAAACAAATTTTACACTTCATGATGTTACAGTGCCAGTGAGACAAAGAAATGCAAGAAGTGAAGAGAATGTATATATATATATATATATTTTTTTTTTTTTTTTTTTTAATAATCACCATTATGGGAGTTTCCTCTAGAAGGTCCGGGTCTTAACGACCAAGGACCTTCTAGGCAGCTGTAAGGAACATTCTAACAATTCTTGTTGTCCAGAGGATCACCTCCTTCTGAGCTTTACTTATCAACTCCTGATCCAGTTCAAGGAGTTCCGTATTTTCTGCCAGGTGGCTCTCAACCAATCCATTCGTGGAGATTATCAGGGGCAGAATCTTTACCGTTCTTAGCTGGTGTATCTCTTTTATTATATATTTATTATATATATATATATATATATGTATATATATATATATACATTCTCTTCACTTCTTGCATTTCTTTGTCTCACTGGCACTGTAACATCATGAAGTGTAAAATTTGTTTCAAACTTCTTCACTAAACTAAACTTCTAAACTAAACTATATATATATATATATATATATGTATATATATATATATATATATATGTATATATATATATATATATATATATATATATATATATATATATATATATATATGTATATATATATATATATATATATATATATATATATATATATATATATGCCGTACGTGAAGACCAAAATATAACGATTCACGACGTTCACAAGAACTAGGCATCTCCCAGATGTCTTTGTGGCGAATTTTACGAAAAGATCTTGGTTCACATCCATACAAAATTAATCCATGAACTCAAACCAACAGATCATTTGAAACGTTGTGTATTCAGTAATTGGTGCTTAGAAAAAATCGGAAATGATGCAGATTTTCATGAGAAAATCATTCTCAGAGATGAGGCTCATTTCTGATTAAACGGTTATGTTAACAAGCAAAATTGCCGTATCTGGAGTGGTGATAAACCTGAAGAATATCAGGAACTGTCATTACATTCCGACAAACTTACTTATCGTTCAATGTTGACTGATTTTGTATGGCCTGAATTGGTTCGTCTTGATTTGCAGAACATGTGGTTTCGACAGGACGGTGCCACTTGTCATACTGCCAATGACACAATGATTTTATTGAGAGCAAAATTCGGTAATTCGATTATTTGAAGAAATGGACCGATAAATTATCGGCTTCGTTCCTGCAATTAAAGTCCATTGGATTTCTTTCTTTGGGGTTATATCAAGTAATTGGTTTACAGCAATCAAGACGATTTACAAAATAATATTGAACGAGTAATTGCTAACATACGATCTGATTTATGTGAGTCATGAAAAATTGGGTTCAACGACTTTATTCCTGCTAGCGTTTCCGTGATTTACATTTAAATGACGTTTTGTCTCAGAACTAATGGTATTCATTGTACTTTATAATAAAATAAAAATTCCAATTGTTTTCAAATAAATAATACGTTTTATTTACAAAACAAAATGGGGCGCTGTTAATGAAAGACCCTTCATATAATCATTCATCCCTTCTTTATTTTATACAATTTCATCTTCAAATATCTCTTACCCCTGCTAACTTTCATCTACTACCTTGTGCTACCCCATCTTTCAATCCACTCCCAATCGCTACCCCGCCTCTCACATCCACATTACCTTTTGACTGCTCCACAGAACGACCTCGAACAGGATTTAGAAATATTTCAAAAAGGAAGCGTTTTTTTCAAATTGAACCCTGGATTTTCTTATGGGAATTTACAAATACAAATAATTAAAAGTGTGCTAGATCCTGTGTTGCTCATCTACTAGGATATTGTTTGGCAATATGTCCTTTGTTCGAAGTAAAGGTTGGTTATAAAGTTTTAAGTTCTAGTGTCTCCAACACATTAGGTATGATTGAGTTGATTTATTTCAGACCTATAATTTTTGGCGTGTCAAAGATTTGTTTTTTACGATTTATTTGAATTTAGCATATATCTGATGACACCCGTTTTTTGAGGTTTGAAAAAAATTTATCATATGTCACAAGTCACATGTTTTGGTTCAATAATTTGACATTGAACAGGACTTAAAATATTGCGAAAAGGTAATATTTATAGGAATTTTCATGTAAAAATAACGAAAAGTGTGCTAGAACCGGCGTTGTTTATCTACTAAGACTTCCCTAATAAACATGTAAAAATAACAAAAAATGTGCTAGAACTACGCTTATCCACTACTTTTGCTCCACCTTCGAAAATATCGCTGCAGTTCATGACATGATTTTATCAGAACGCTGGATTTTGGTAAAATAGATATTTAAATGAATTAAGATTCCATTAGAACACGTTTATCATACAGTATATGTAGTTTTGGACACGAAAAAAATTGCGGCAAAATGGATCCCCAGATCTGAATGTCAACCAGAATCGTGCAAAGGTAAAACATCTCGTTCGATCTGTACACGATTTGAAAAAGATGCAGACGTCTCACACCTTGTTGTCACCATCGATGAAACTTAGGTGTACTTCTACTAGCCACAAAGAAAGCAGCAATCGATGGAATGGAGATACTATGGTTCTCCAAGGTCTAAGAAGTTTTATGTTCAAAACGCTGGAAAAGTTCCTGCATCAGCTTTTTTGGTATTATCATGAACTAATCATGTTTGATTATCTGCATAAGGGTAGAACAACAATACGAAATTACTATTCGACGTTATTGACCACATTACGAGAAAAAAAATAGAGACGCGAAAAATTTTTCAAAGGTTTCTTGCTTTTGCATATCTTTCCTCAATTGAAAAAAATTTGAACGGTCGTAGAGTTTGCTCCAGTGAAGGTGATAAAACCTGTGGAGGCCTGGTTTGCAGAACAAGATAGAAATTTGTTATTTATAGGTCTGGGGGCGTTGCAGATTCGTGGTAATAAACGTATCCATTTAAGTGGAGAGTATGTTGAATAATAAAATATTTTGGCTTTCAAATCTCGTTTGCTTCTAAAGAAGGCTAAGAATTTATCGATGTGTCCTCGTAAATGTAAAGGCGCTCGCTGAGCTCCTTAAGTCGTTTAAGATTATAAATTGTTGTATATATCTGAATGAAAAAAGGTGAAAAGCACTGATGTGAAGTCAAGAGATTCTGTGCACTTGTTCATACCTTACGAAGTTTTGTATTACATTTCATGACGTTATTTTACATCTTAATGCTAAATTGAAGCTCGATCGTTGTTGCTACAGTTTCTTTAACAACACTCAACGCTACGCCGTTCACAAAATTTTTGTCTTTTTATGAATCTTGCCTCATGACATTCTACAGGAAGATGTGCATTATTATTATCCTTTTGAAGCCCCAATTTCAGATCAATCGGATTTGTAGCTACAAATAATTTCAAATGTGAATAACTGCGAAACCATTAGACTGATTCTTTCCAATATCCAACTCTATCGAGATATTCAGGCCCCAATCTAACTCTCCATCTCTTTCCGTTCGAAAGTTATAGTGTTCAATGTAGCATTAACGCTGATTCGCTCACATTTTTTTTTACTCATACGATCTTCGCGAAGTTTCGAACGAACATGCTCGTTATTATTTTACTTCATAGTGCTGAATGTCAGAACGATAGATTCCGTATTTTCGAAAATATTGAGAAAGATATGAAAAATGTTCAAACGTGACTAACTAGGAAACTATTGAACCGATTTTGCCCATTAAAGAACTTAGTCGAGCTATTTAGACCCCCAATCCTTCCTCGAATATTTCAAGGCTTTAGCTCTTTCTGTTCGAAAATTGGCGTATTTACGGACGGACCGGCTAGAAAGAATTATTTCTGACTTCGCATTCTTCGCCGGAGAGTCGAACCTATTCGTTTAAGACCCTTTTTTGGCTCAAAATGAGAAGATAACAGACCACTTTTTCTTTAAAACGCTCACATTTACGATCACGAAAACCTTATCTGATTGATGAATTTTAACGGCCCCAGTTTGTCATTTACTAATTATCTATCTAATCAATCGCGTGAGAAGTGCTAAATATATCTAGACCGACATATATGCAACAAATCCAGCCGATATCAAATTCCGAAATAGGTTTCCTAACCCGCTATTTCAATAATATTCAAGAAATTTAGACAATTTCGAATGACACAGTCTTTGTTATCTCCCGGAATTGTTCACATAGTTTCGAATGGCGGGATAACTGAATACCTACCAGGGTCAAGGTTATCATAGAAATTTTAATGGAGCCTAAACGTATTGCCATAAAATTAATCTCAAGTGCCAACGTTTGGTCGGAATGTGAATAAATTGCACAGCGAAATTAAGAAGTTAATTTTTCTTCATGAATACTTCTGTAGTGTGAAAAGAATGTACAGAGTATTTTAAATATTTTTCGCTGCTCATGCACAGTCTCAGTATGATCATTTAATTTTGCAAAGTTTTATATCAAAATTCTCTCAATTTTATGGGCATTTTTTTTTTAATATTACTTTACACAATTACATCTTGAAAAGGAAAAAATAATATATAATATAATATTAGAGCAGTTTCTGGAAATATTTTTTAGCTCCTTTCTAGTTATTGATTTCTTCCTAGTTCAAATTTAGTGTTCGCGTTTTGATACCATCAATAATATTGTCAATTTTGTTGTAAACAGTTTTGATATGAATTTGATGAAAACATTTATAGAGCGAGTTATTCCATATGATTTCCAGAATTACTGGAAGTCTGGAAACTATGCAAATTTACTCATCAGACGTGCTGTAACTCTCCATTTCCACTTTTAAAATGGCATCCAAGCATATTATTTCATAAAAATTGCACCAAGTTATTTTACACTTGTTTTAAATCAAATAATAAAGACTATATCCACAATTCACTGAATTAACTACAATTAATTTGCCAACAATGTGGCCTCGTCAAGTTTAAAACTCTAAATAAATTCTAAAAAGTATTATCACATCTTATATACTTATGGTTTAGGCATACTTAAAAAGGGGGAATTATGGGAAAATACATAACTAAATAAAATATGCACACAAAGGGATACAAAATGAGCATATAATATATTGGAGCCAATTATAGGAAATACCTAACTGAATAAAAATATTCAACAAGGGAGATCTTTCGACATCTGTTGGCTCATCGGTAATAATCTTAATGGTTTTGTATCTGTTGATTTAGACGGCTTCCAATAATATGTGTAAGTTTGGCACTTTTAATTTAATTATGTAAATAATTTAATAGTTGTTGTTGACATTAAATCCAAATTCTTTCAAATTATTGGCGTATGTTAAGTGTAAGTTGTCTAACGTACAACTCCTCTGGTGTCAATGTATTCTTTTCTTGAAGACTCTACCCATCTGACTAATATGAACTATAGAATCGTTACAAGTAAACTTGTAAATATAAGAAAAAGAAATATTAACTTCCGCTATTTTACTGATCTTCACGACAATTGTTTCGTCATACCATGACTTCATCAGGCGAGTATTAAAACTGAGGTACACAATGCAAAACATGACCTTAAATACACAGCTCTGGTGCAAAAAATAGAGGGTTGACAAGAGGTGTTTTACAGTCAATATAAAATGTTAAGTAGGGAGTATCTGTTTAAATCTAATTGATCATTCAATAAAATTTGTCTTTTATTATATCTATTGATCTCCAAAGTTTCTAACAGATTCAGTTTATGACTTTTGTTTTCGATATATATTTCATAGTTCATAGTTGAGATTGACCTCGGCGAAAAGTCTTCCACCATATCGAAATGATAATAACTAACCGACAAGCCTGATTATCGTGACTAATGGGTGAGAAAAGAAAGAGTTGAAGATGGAACAAGTTTTCGGCGGTGAAATGTGCAATTTTTCAAACGAGAAAGTGTCGAAATTACCCATTGTTAGTGTTAAATTACTGAAACGTGGGAAGTGCACAATGTATCGTTGAATTCTCGACTAAGTGAGAACCAAGTTTGACACATATGGGATTTTCCAACTAGATTTTATTTTGAATTTGGCGCCATTAACAAAATTTAAAATAAAACTGAACGGAAAATTGCATATGACAAGTAGAAATTGTGAGAATATGAAAAATAAATCGATATACTCACAGAGCATTGAATTTGTAAAAATTCACTATAAAAATGGTGAAAACGTCAAGGATGCATTTCGTAAAGTTGGTAATGATTTAGCAACATTAATCAATAGATTTGAAAGTCTCGGACAATCGTCGTATGTTTTATAAATAACACTGGTCAACACAAATCTTATTTTCTTCAATTTTTTTCTGTTATTGGGTATTTATATGGCCCTGACTATGAAAAAAATACTGGGAGATTGCTAACAGATCTACTTCTTGAGGTACAGATTTATTATTTCGTAAAAAAATAGTTAACAAAATTTCTATTGAACACCATCAAATCATGTTTTATAAGATTTCCTTGGATGGACGACTTTAGATAGATCTCGTTGCAAACTCCAACAGTAGTCTGCCATCATATGTGAGTCGCACCGCCCCTGATAACGTTCTTCCATTGTCCCAAGATTCTGATGAAATCTTTCACCCTGCTCTCCACTAAAATCACCCGGATTTTGTGGAAATCGGTCTAAATGCGAGTGCATGAAGTGGATCTTTATTCTCATATTGCATCCTAGCTCGTAAAAGTTCGGTAGCATGCCCTCAACAAGCTCAACATGGTCGTCAGATTTCTGTTTGCCTAGGAAATTAGCCATAACCGAACCAAATATGAATTCCAAGCTTTGAATTCGACTTCCATCGATTTGGCAAATTTAGGATTTTCCACAAGTTGTCCATCAATAATACGAGCTTTTAGTTTTTCTGTACATAATCCTGGAAACTTGCGTGAAAGAAAATTGAAACATTCGCCACTATTGTCAAGCGCCTTCACAATCTGTTTTATTATGCCGAGTTCGATATGAAGTGGTGGAAGTATGATGCTGTCTCGGCTAAATAAAGGCAAATTCATAAAAAAATTTTAGCTCTTTCCGAACTGGTCAAACTTTTTATGACCAATGGTGTTGTTTGTCACGACTGTCACATGAAACAAGGGAACATTGTATACCCCCTTGTTGACTTAAAAGAAAGTTAACCATTTTCAGATCAACACAACAAATGACCCATTTATGGTCTTGATACTTAATTTTTTCCATAACCTTAGAAACATTTGCGTGTTCTCCTTTTAAATTCGTCCAATGTGCAATAGGTATAGATCCTTACTTGTTACCGTTATGAAGCAAAACACACTTTAAACTTCTTTTGCTGCTGTCCATGAAGGGACGCCAGTCACTAGGTTGGTACGAGAAAAATACGGTAACAGATGTTTTCCTCGGATACGATAAAATGTAATGTTGCTGTCCGGAGTAAGCAATTTTTTTTCTTTTGAACGAGATACTAAAATTTCACAATCTTCTCTCGGTAAGTTTAAATCATTTAGTTCTTTCTGATTAAATGGTGGAAGTTCTGAAAGGCTAAATTTGTAGTCTGAATTGCAGTCTTCACTTGATGTATTTAGTTCGAGTTCAGAGATATTTGGATCATCAGAAGATTTAGATGTGCTGGGTTGTACCTCTCGTCATTTTAATTGCAAATTGAGCAGGAGATAAGTTAGGATATGACCACTTACTTAATTCCACTTATTTTCACAATGCGTAAGGAGCAATCGATGGTTTCGAGGTTCTTGCCAAATCATGGCTGTAACGAACATTATTGGATCTCTTTTTCCACTGGAACATAATCGTAAACATACCACACATTTCAGGCATACAATATGAGGAACGCATTGCTTGATTACATAATTTTATTTTGAAGTATTGATAATGGGCAGTTTTCACAAAGTACGATACAGGCTATTGATATTTTGCAAATATACACAAATCGTCAAAAGTCTTGCATTTTTCCTATTTTGTATTATCCTGCATAAAGCAGAGTAACAAACAAAGATTTTCTATCTTTATTGCATTTGAAATAGAGGAAAATAAATAAATAATAATAATAAATATAAATAAATTATTATTATTATTATTATTTCCAGAACATAGACTGTTTATTTCTTCAGAAACCTAGGGGAGCAAGAGTTTTGAAGATGTGTGTATATTCACCACAAATATAGCAAAAACAATCGCGATTAGGCACACAACATCTTCTTGATGAAGCCATATCGAAAACAACAGCAAAATATATTTAAGCGTCCAATAAAAAAAGAAAGTAAAAAAAAGTAAGTGAGGGTAGTTAGCTTTAACTCAAAAACAAAATATGTTAGAGAATAATTGTTGCCATATTTAAAATAATACGGGTCAACTTGAGATCGAAACAAAAAAATTACAGGAAACAAATATTTTTTTGTTGAGCAGTGTAATTTTTGTATTCCCATAGATTCACAATATAATATAACCATTTTAGACATCGGGAAAAATTAGAGATTCATATTAAATTTTAATTTCATCATTTCCCATCAAATCCGTCAAATTCAATGACTTGACAAAAAATACCTTCTATCATCCACTTAATAATAATAAACACATTTTTGTACCAAAACCTCATATATACTAACTGACAAAGAAACTGCAACACCCAGAAGGAGCTGTTTAAATTTAAGTAGGACATAGATAGTATAGCAAGGTGTAAATGATTAAAATTTGGAGAAAAAAATCCTGAAGGTCTTTTCATGTAACATGAAACATAGAACATTGCTATATTTGTGGTAAATATACACACATCTTCAAAACTCTTGCTCCCCTAGGTTTCTGAAGAAATAAACAGTCTATGTTCTATGTCTATGTACATTTTTTGTTACTTAATTATGAAGTCGTTTTTAGCAAATTTTTCAAATTTTACAACAAAGCAGCTGTTCGGGGAGATCCAAAGTCGATATTTAGTTATTGTTAAAATGCCTACAGCACGTGGAATTTATCGCCAGCTAAGTGAATTTAAAAGGGGTCGAATCATTGGTCTACGGGAGGCGGGGTTGTCATTTCGAGAAATCGCTAACCGTCCGAACAGAAACCCAACTACTGTTATGAGATGTTGTCAAGCGTGGTTTGATAATGCCCAAAATCGAAGAAGAATAGGCACCGGACGTCGAAGGGGCACAAATGAAGTTCAAGATCGACGTCTAAGACTTATGGCTGTTAGAGACCGATTTGCGACAACTCGATCTTTGGCTGAGCCATATGTTCTCTCTTACCTTAATCGGCTCGAGAATCCAATATTTCAGCAAGATAATGCTCGACATCATGTTACCAGAGTTAGTTTAAACTTTTTTGGAGCGACCCATGTGAATCTTCTGCCATGGCCGCCCAGATCCCCCGATCTTTCGCCCATAGAGCATGTTTGGGACATCATGGGTAGAAGGATTGGAAATTTACCCCAGCCCCCACGGACTTTGGCGGCTCTGAGACATGAACTACAGGTAGCTTGGGTAGTATCCCTCAAGAAGAAATAAACCATCTTATAGCATCAATGCCAAGACGTGTTGGGGAGTGAATAGAAAATCGCGGTGGACAAACATATTATTAACAAATTTATTAAAAAAAATTGTAAACCCTTCGTTTTTTTTTCTTCAAATTTCAATCATTTACTCCTTGCTATACTATATGTTAAATTTAAACAGCTCCTTCTGGGTGTTGCAGTTTCTTTGTCAGTTAGTATATTAAAGTATGAAGCATGCTCAAACACCAAAGAAAAACTATCAGAGCATCTCGTTAACTTTCCGACAGTTTTCACGGCATCCTTCTCCATCAACGCATATTAAACACATAGCATGCGGCATTACACATGAAACGGATAACTTTTTTGGCTTGATATTCACGGTGATTTTGGAATTGCAAAACAACAACCGGAGTTTGATGAAATAAATTACGCCAGTTTCTAAGTTCATATCATAATCTGAAGAAAGAATTTCCAGCGGACTGTGACGATTGCATTATAACATAGATGAGTCATCAAGCAAACAATAAAAAGCTAATTGCATGGTCTCCTATGGTTTCATAGAGTTTTCAATAGTGCATAACCTCGAAAATTTCGTAGTCAGTCTCATTTTTATCCTAAACAGAGACATGGTATGCACCTTCTAGCCATTTGACCACTCTCTAGAAACGACAAGGGGACTTTGCTGCTAAATAAAAGTCTCTTTTCCTTAGACGTTTATTATTATTATCCTGATATGACAGTTGCCATCACAGAACAACGTATTCAACCATAGATCTGTGATTCAACAATTCATAAAATAACGATTTACTATATAGTTCCTATTTAAGGTTATTGTGGCTTATCCACATCTAAAAAATTAAATATTAGACATTGTTTGAAACTTTGGTTGAAATGCCAGCCAAATATCAAAAGCCAAATATCGACCCCATCTTGTGTTACCTCTGACGGTTGAGCATCGCCGGCAACAATTACAGTGGTGCAGAGAACGTCAACATTGGAATATGGAATGGCATCAGGTCGTCTTTTCTGATGAATCCCGATTCTCCTTGGGTGCACTGATGGCCGAAGAAGGGTTAGACGACGTCGGGGAGAAAGACGTGAACCTCAATTTGATATTGAGCGTCATGTACACCGAACAGTAGGCGTTATGGTTGGGGTGCTATTGCATATGCAAGTACCTCTAGTCTTTATTCGAGGTAACATGACACCGCTGCGCTGCGCTGCGTTACCTTCAAGAAATAGTGGAGTGTTCTCCCTTACCTTAACCGGCTCGAGAATCCAATATTGCAGCAAGATAATGCTCAACCTCATGTTGACAGAGTTAGTTTAAACTTTTTTGAAGCGACCCATGTGAATCTTTTGCCATACCCGCCCAGATCCCCCGATCTTTCTCCCATAGAGCATGTTTGGGACATCATGGGTAGAAGGAGTGGAAATTTAACCCAGCCCACACGGACTTTGGCGGCTCTGAGACATGAACTACAGGTAGTTTGAGATAGTATCCCTCAAGAAGAAATAGACCATCTTATTGCATCAATCCCAAGACGTGTTGGGGAGTGTATAGATAATCGCGGTGGACAAATACATTATTAACAAATTTATTTGAAAAAAAATTTACACCCTCCTTTTTTTTCTTCAAATTTCAATAATTTACTCCTTGCTATAGTATCTATGTTTTACAAAAAAAAATTAAAATTTAAACAGCTCCTTCTGGGTGTTGCAGTTTCTTTGTCAGTTAGAATATCAATTAACAATCTTTTTCTATATGATAGTAGTAGCTTATTTTATATGCAACTTTTGGCTTATTTTCGGCTCAAAAACACAAACATTTGGTTAAAATAATAGACCAGTCTTCATTAAGTGACTGTTAAATTACTGCCGACAAAAATTAATATCTAATTAACACTCTTCAAGAGAATTTCAAGACTTAATGGCCAAAATCAATAATACATTCCGACAAAACATCCGACTAAATTCGTTTTGAATTCCATCCTTTCACTCTTTATGGCACATTCTGAAGAAAGCGAACCTTCCACAACATTACGGACCTCAAAACTCGCCTAGACCTGTCAATTAATTATTTTTAACAAGCCCGATCTAACAAGAACATTCAGAGTTCTAGGTTATGTCATAGCACAAATCGTTATTTATACACCAACCGCAGTTATGCGAAGATATATGCATGTGTTCGCTTTCACTTTTGTGAATTTTAATTGCGTGGGATGCCGATCGAGAACAATAGCTCGACGATCTCTTTATGTATTTAAGACACTTGTTTCTGTCATTTGCCAGTGAATAATTCTTTGGAAATGGTAACATATACCAAGACGTAGGCATGGAGCTGCGGAAGCGTTTCGGCCAAGGTTTATGCTGTAATTGTGAATAATGAATATCATATGTTTACATTAAAAAGATATTACATGCAAGAATTCAAGGAATCATATTCAAGGATCATATATATAGAACGTTCGAACGCAGAAAGTATGTAGCAAATAACGACAAAAATCCGAAACATTTGAACTTCTGCTAAAGGGGGTACACAATTAGGTCAATCCCAACAGTAATCTTAATAGGGATAATTCATATGTTATTCAAAACTTAAGGCAGTGCTGCAACTGTACTATGTTTCATGCAGATTCATAAGTGCTCTGAATTAGTGTTTTAACAAAAAACGAATAGCATCGAGTACTACGAACAAATTAACCAGCTTACAAGAATTCGCGAAAACGTGCTGACTTGCAACGTATGAAGTAAACTAATTAGCAAACAATTATCGGCGACACACCACTTTACACAATTCATTTCTGTGTGAAAACAGCTGTTCACTTCAATATTTGTCAAAGTTAGATCTAAATCGACACAATGCAAAAAAAATAAATTATTGAAGGGGTGTCAACTCGTTTATTGCCCAACAAATTCTTAAAGTTTAAAATGTTCCTCATTTTCGGCTAAAATTCTTGATTGATTTAACATCAATCGGTATTAGAAATCAGCGAAATTCGATCAACTGATAAATGTACGAGTGCGCTAAAGCTCCTGATGCTCATGAATGAATGTAAACCACTTTAATTTTCGTTAATATTTATTTAATTTCACACAATTTTTTCCACTTCTAAATACCAAATTTCAGATCATTAGTTTGGAAATATTAGGAAAAATAAGTAATTTCAAATATATATAACTGCGGAGACATTAGACAGATTCTGCCCATTAATGAACTTAGGAGAGATATTTAGACCCCAAAACTATTCTGAAAGTTTCAAGTTCCTAACTCTTTCTGTTTGAAAGTTGGAGTGTTTACAGACGCATCGTACTACTGTCAACAACTGGACCGTTTGAAGCTAGCGATTGATCAGAAACGGCCAAAATTGAGCAACAGAAGAGGTGTTGTGTTCCATCAGGACAACGCCAGGCCACACACGTCTGTAGTGACTCGCCAGAAACTTCGAGCTTGGTTAGGAAGTTTTAATGCATCCATTATATAGTCCAGATGCCAGGAACAATGAGATTTTCATCATTTTCTCGCATTGCAAAACTTACAGAGTAATAAGAAATTGCCATCAAGAGAAGATCCTGAAAATCGGTTACTAGAGTTTTTCCCCAATTAAGACCAAGACTTCTATGAGAGAGGCATTATGAAGCTACCTTTAAAACAGCAACGAATTATAGAACAAAACGGTGCATATTTGACCCAAATCGGAGGTTCTTTTATTACACTTAGAACATCTGTGTATTTTTATGGCGCATGGAAATACACAGATGTTCCTAAGTGTAATAAAAGAACCTTTGCAATTTTAAGTTTAGTTTCTTTTCGTACTCCTTTGAAGATGGTCGAAAGACCGAAACACGCGTCAGGATTCTGAATAAATTGTGAAACATAAAAACTGTGCGCATTTTTTCAAATAAAATTGTTATAATGTTTCACCTAGAGCCAACTGCATACCGCATTCATTTAATTTAACAATTTTTATTATATTCCAATCCGCTACCATGGCCGATATTGCACTGAACAAAGTCAAGTGCACCTTATCATAATATCAGGTACCGGCCGCCGGCCATTTAATTTGCCCGCTTTCTTAGCGTGTTTTAGAAAGCGCGGATTCAGGTTCCAAAGATCAGAGTTCGATTGGGAATCGTTATCATCGCAATATTACTGCAACGAACATAATCCCGTTCGTAAGTTTTCCCAAGGAACCAAATGAAATCCTAGCAGTCGTTTCCTGGGTCCGAGGAAGCTCGAGAATATCGGTGTAACTTATACAGGACAGGTCCGTATTCGATTACGTAAGAACAAGCAATTGTGATCAGCTGAGTTTGAAGTTCGCGCACAAAAACAACACCTTTTCGCACTAAACAACGAGACAAACAATGGGGGGTTATTTAATTACAGAGTATATCATGAGTTAAGTATGGCATGACAGTATGAATGACAATGAATTTTATCGACCATATTAGAAGCAACTGGCAGGTGAATTGTAATGTAAACCTTGATACGCAGTACAAACTAGCATCACTGTAACACTTTAGATTCAAATTGGATTCCAGATAAAACTGAAACATATAAATTACGAATTTGAGTCTACTTCACGAAATCTCTAATTTAGAATTCAAAATATCAGAAATCTGAAAAACTTCCACCAAATATGTTGAAAATATATAATAATAATAATATAACATTAATACTTGTTTAGGGAAACATTTTTACGAGGGGTGTTCAATGTATTCTCGATATAGGCTTTAATTATTGATCTGGTGATCTAATTGAATTTTCAATCAGAAAATAAGATTCTTCAAATATTTTTGAAGAAAAAGATACACTCGTTCGAAAACGTTACGACATTCTCCAGAAAAAAGATTTTATAATGTGATATATTCTAACAGAGTAAATTATAGTGACGGGAGTCTACTGAATTATTAAAAAAAAATTCAGAGGCTCTGTTACAATTGATCACATCATAAAACTTTTTCCTCGAAAATTGTGATAAATTGGTATATAATTCATATTATGGTCTCTAGAAAGTTTAGTGGACTAAAAATGATTTAAAATTGCAAAATTTTCCTAAAATATATTTATTTGTTGATTTACATTGTAGTATATATTTATTTATATTTAATGACTCTAGAATTGTCACAATGTAAATTATACAGCTAAAATTATATTCAGTTTTTAATGAAGTTAAAATGAATTTTGAAATTGGGTAAACTTTTTAAATGAACTCTCATTTCAAGAATATGTGCGAACTTCTTGGAAACCAAGTTAATTATCAACTCCATACATATTATCTCCAGGTACAAAATCTGTATTGCCTTTAATGCATTTCTTTTTGGTTTAAATATGATTTGAAAGAAATTCTGAAAATATATTTTTGTTCTTAATATGTAATTTTTTTCTCAAGAATGCCTACTAGTGTAGTTGATTGATCAATATAATGGATCGACAAAATTTGTTTGGATAGTTCAATAAACCTGTAGGTTAAATTGAACGGCAATTGAGAAATGTCACATTTTCTTTCTTTGGTAGCAAAAAAACTGAAAATCATACGAGAATAAAATTGCTTTAATCAGTTAGATCGGTCTTTCCACTTTCACTTCACATCTACACTTCTTTTGCAGACCACTCCGCAAAAAAAGACTTATCAAAAAGAGCATTTTTGCAGTTACTCTCCTATGGTCGGTTGCCATGCGCTTACTGCTTTAATTGTATGTAAAGATAGTATTGTGTACACAAATACACAAGTGGTGAAAAAATAGCTACTACATCAGTTGAAAAAATATATGGTTAAAAACTTTCTCAAAGTTAAAGATAGATATGGAAAAACATAAAGAACATTGTTCTACTAGTAAAAACAATTTCACTTGATCGCCAATGTAGATAGGATGGTGCAGAACTCCCCTAAAAGTGAAATTGAGTAGAAAATAACAAATCGGCATTATATTATATATATATATTTATATTCAAATAAATTATGTTGTACTGAAATTATAAAAAAAAAGAGAAATTTCAACTTTAAAAGTGAATTGCAGAACAATTTACTCAATATTAATATCAAGAAGCAGTAATTTACAAAAAATGGTGAAACAACTAAATTCAGTTACCTAAAAGAATTCAGAAGAATAATTATCTGCTTACTTCACAAGTGCTACGTAATGATGTCTGATGAATTGACAAATTCAATTTAATAACATTATTAAATTAACCATTTAAAATGTCAATATGACATTGAATATCCAGTATTCATTGCAGAACCGATTTACACAATCTATTAGTTTTCTAGGAGACACATCGAGGGAAGATGAAGTAAGTAACAAATATGTAACGTGATTAAGTCTTCAGTTGATATCAGATTTTTTTAATAGTTATCAATCTTGAGTTGTTATGAACAGGTGACTATCAAATTTGTATAAATATAATATCGAACTCAATCTTAAAAAGAAGAAGATATTTCTTATATACATGAAAAATTCTTACCGAAAATCAATCTAGGAGGAAGATATTCGAAAATATTTAAGTAGGAGAAAACATTACCTAGTAGCCAGAGAACACCAAGCCTTACTTGACTCTGGTCTCTAATTGAATTACAGGTATTTTATCTCATTAAATTATTATCTCTTTTTGACCTGTTACCCAAGCCAGCAGTAATCTAATTTATTACGAAATGTCAGACACATGTTTCTCCGTAACATATAAGCATAAACTTCAATTTTAGAAAGAAATTCAGACTAATTCAAAAATATTTTTTCCTCTTAATAATCAATATACTTGAACAGAAATTTGTATAATAAATTCAACAGCTTCAAATATCAAATCATGTCATCAGGTATTCCTGCAAGATATACTATAAAGTACTGAATTTTCCTAATGATCAAAACAGAGGATAAATAGATAGGAAGTTGGAACTAGAGTCTAGTTTGCTGGTTTCTCGTTAGTTGATTATCATAATGAACATGGACTGTTTTCAGCACATAAAATTGCAAATTTGCATATTAATGCAATAAAACAGCTATATTTTCACAAAACAAACTTTGTTGAACGCCTTCAACTTTGATCATCATGACGACAAAAAAATAATAATTCATCTGTAATAAATATATGCAATATTATACCTTGTACAATTGATTTAGATTCATAATTTAGAATAATTCAAATACAAAAAGCAAGGAAGTATCCTTCACTCGTGTATAAGAGTATCAAGATATATTCAAAAATTATTCTAATCCATATCAAGAGTACCACCACAATAATGATTTAAAGTATACATTATGATATCGCTGCTGTCTCTTATTGCAAACAGTCATAAAATAAAACCTAAACTGAAGAACTAATAAAAAACTTACAGCTCTTCTCGCTGGCGTTGAGACAAAACCATTTTCATGTTAAATTTTTCCGGGGCTCCTTTGTCAATCAATAATACACTAATATTTTAGCATTCCCTGTAAATAAAGATAGATTTAGCATCAATACAAAACAATATACATACATTTCATAAGAAAATAATTACATGTCTTAATAAATATTTTGAAGGTATTAGTCAATATTAGAAACAGTTTTACTGGAGCCTAAAGATTATTTACATTGTAAAGAACGAATTGCAATCCTTGTATACATATCTCAATGATAAAACATAATCCTTGAAAATGATTAACAAAATTTGATTTTTACTCCCCTGTTTCTATTATCTTTCAATGTCAACAAATTTAAAGGGTAGTAATTTTCAATTAAAATATATAATATAGAAAAATCATATAATATCCAATATATTATATTACTGAGGTATTCGAAAAATGTGCTTTGTCTTTGATAATTTAGAAAAGAAAAGCATGTTGAAAATCCACAACAACCAGAGAAGTCAAGGTTAGAAAATATACACCATTCAGCTCATACATTTCTCTTTAACAGGTGTTTTTATAGCAGTTATAAAATAAAAGGAAGTATAACTTGCTAGAAATCTTAGGATTATTCAATAAAGTTCTTAAGAACTAGTCAATGTTTTTTATGTTTACATCACAAAAATTACATGTATAGAAAATTGAAACGTTTATTCTAACAAACAACCTCTCGATAGCTGCAAGTAAGAGAGAGAAAAATATTCGATTTGAAGCCAAAAACGAAATTAAATACCTGAGCAGGAACATCAATAAACTCAAGCCAAGGCTTATTGTTTGCTTATCTGAATACCGTATCAATACGAATAAATGACAGTCAATGGCAAAGCTCGGAAGCAATTCTTGCCAAAAATTATTGATAGCATACCAGACATTTTCGTGGAATTTCCATCTCAAAAATCAATATTGGATACCCTTCAGCCATGTTGGTGAAATTGTCAATCCGCAACAAAACGGAAAAAACATAAAGGATAGGGATAAAACAACTAAGTATAATAAATTTCAACTTACAAATTATTATCTATACAGTAAATTGTATCCAATCACTGAAAGGCACAATATTACCACGTAATAAAACTACTAATTCACACCACACAGTTAAGAACTTCTTGAATACCGAACTCGAACTGTTATGGAATTGAGATTGCGCGACTGCTCAATAGAACCACAAATGCACAAAAGCAAAAATGCTGAGCATCGAAGAATTGACAGAATATGACAAGCGAATGAGAGTACACATGACTTTAACATGTGTCAAGTTGCAGTGTGGTCAACAAAATGAAAAAAATAATTGATTAATTGTGTGCTCAAGGAAAAGTTTGCTACTGATTGAAAATTATCGAAACTAATTCATATGAATGCAGTTATGGGCAAAAATTGCTACTCATTTTTATTTCAACATCTCAACATATTATTAATCATCAGAATATTTCAATTTTTTGGATTGATTTGGCCAATTTGGTATTTTAATGTGCATGTACGCTGCCTGAATCAACACCACCTATTTAGGTGGTGTAACCTGAACTCAATAAAATATATAGAAGGCCATAGAAAAACCTAGATAGAGCATTTATTCTAGGAAATGCAAAATATGTTCAAAACATAGACAAAATTACAGTTGTAATATATGGTTAAAACAACGACAAATCGCTTCCTCCGTGGATGCCCAGAACTTCATTTTATGTTTCTAAGACCGGAACAAACAATCACAGATTAATGTGTGCAGTTAAATCCATCTCCTGGTTAAATGACTAGGACTCTTTAATCTTTATCCTCGGATGATAATCTAATTTTATGTTTATTTATTTGCAATTTCAGAGACATAGAATCGAAGATTTTTCTGTGCCCCTGCTGCCAACCAGTTACATTTGTGCGGTAAATTCAAAACAATTATTGCCTAGAATTGTCATAATGAACAAAATAATTCGCACTGCTTTTACATGGTAGGTAGTTTTGCCTTTTTTCACTTACTCGAACAAAAAAAACTATGTTTTTCAAAAATGTTCCATTCGGATTAAAAAAAAAAGTAAATTGAATATTTTTAATCTTTTTTCATCTTGTTCAAACACAACACATCATATAGAACAGAACATCCCTTATATGTGATTATAAGGTTCTCTTATAAATCGTCATTTTTCAAATTAAAAAAATGTAGATCATTTTCACTTTGAAAGACCATAAATTTCCTAACAGTGATTTCAGTATGTACCATGTTCATCTTGAATTTTTTTTTTGCGCTTGAAGTTCGATCAATACATAGCAACCTGAATAAAAAAATTCACCCCTTTGATTGAATCTTATCCTTTAATACTACTTGGATATAACTGATATCCAAATAAACTCATTAGCAGTCAATATAATATGAATTGAATAATATAATAATAAATGATGTTATATTATATCTGTAAAGTAAAAATACTAAATTAACATCAAATGTACTAATGTTTCACATCATCTGAAGATTCAGTTTGCCTCTCAGTACTCTTATGATCTCCTGCTTTCTGTTCTCTTTCATTATTATGCGATAAATCTTCATTTGAATCTTGTGTGAAATTGACAGTATTTATTTTTTCATTCTTGCATTCTTTCTGTTCACCCTCATTTCTGATTTTTTCTGTATCATTCCCATTAGCAATCTCAATCTTGGCAGTTTGTGCATTATTTTCCTCTTCTTGATACTCTTCATCACTAGATGATTCGGTTTCAGATTTTGGAGAAAATTCTTCAAATTTAGGCTTCTTATTTTTACCTTTATATTTTTCCTTTTTTTTCAATCTTTTTGCCCTCTTCTTTGCAGTTTTTGCTTCTGCCTGAAGTCTATGCTCTTCAAGTTTGTTACGATACTCTTCGTCAAGTCTTTCCTGAAAAATATTAAAACAATATTAAAAATTGAAGTTAGATAGCAATTATCACCCTGAGCATACCCTTTCTCCTTTTTCTTGCATATATTTTTGTCTAGCGTACTCTTTCCTCCTCAAATGTCGATAAACATGAAATTCACCTGATCCTGCTCCAGCACTAGAACCCATGACATTTCTCACAAAATCTGGAACTGCTGGTACGCCCTTGTGTTTTGGTCTTTCTGGTATCACAACCGGCTTTTCCTGAAAAACAGAGAAAATCCCAATTTGGTATAAAAAGTCAACGATAAAATCATTGACTTACCGGATTTTTCATTAATTTTTCCAGTTTCATTCTTTGTAGGTCAGTGGAATTTTTTATAACAATATGCTTTCGCTTCTCTTTAGTATTTTCCTCGTCGCTTTCCATTTCGATTTTGTGTTCTTATGAGAATAAGAAATAATGTGTAATTTACTGAAAAAATATAAAATTTTAAGGTTTTAAATTTTGTTTGTATAAGTGATTCGGTTCACAGAATCACTGCTCAGTTTTAATCTATGGAAATTTTCTCTTTTTTATTCTAAGCGGTGATATGATGTATATGAAATATTTCATGAATATAGCAATTCAAATGGACTGATTTCAAATTCTTATGGTAAATTAGAAAAAAGGAAATTTATTTACACATTGTTTTTCAATTATTAATTTTATATTCAAATATTCCATCCTCAAATTATGAAGAACATAGAACTAGACGTCAGATTGCAATGCTTTCTCCTTCCATTATCTTACAATTTTTTACATTCTAATCAAAAGGAAATGTCAAATAGAATCAACTTCGATAAAAATCGTATAATTTCCTTCTTGATATCTGTAAATATGTAAGTTTGAGGCATTTTCGTTACGCAATATATATTCTACTAACTATTCAATAGAAGACATGAACGAATTTACTTTCGCTTGGGCTTGAATTTATAATATTTCACACCTACTTGGTTTTTATGACATTTAATTTCAAATGAAATATTTACCATCAATTGTTCGATAGGTAAGCTATATCCCCAACTACTCATTTTTAATATATGTTGAACCGATGTAATAAATACTTCATAATTATTAGTTTCATTTTGAATTTACCAGTGATGAGCATTAAGACATTTCCCTTCTAAAGTCATTGATTTCTGAAACCACTTAAATTTTTGGAATGCCATCTATTTGATTCACATTTGAACCTATTAAAGCCTGTTGGGATACTGATATTGTTGTACTAATGAAGTCATTAAATGAACCTTTAGATGAAGTGACCTTTTAATTTACACGTAACTTTTATATGATTTTTATTGATTGAAGGCAATGGTTGTTATTAGTGATAATTGGGTGAAATATGTAACAACATTTCCTGCCCCTGTGATGAATGAAATGGAGACGATCATAACAAATAATGAGACAAAAATGACAGCAAAAGCAGTGCTCATTTGTAGGCAGAATTCGCATACTTTTCAGGATCGAACACTTATTTTAGATGAACCTGTTAAGGTGGGACGATCTGTAGCTAGGGCTAGAGCCAAGCCAAACAATGCCATTTTCGATTGTAAAGTTTTATCTCGAAATCATGCTGTGTTATGGTATGAAAATGGAAAGTTCTTTTTACAGGTAAGAATTTTACTTTATTTATCTAACGATCAATCATAATTGGATTCAATTGCATAAACTGATTCCTCAAATTTATTGGTAGATTAGGTGAAATAAATAATTATACAGGATGATAAGGAGTATAGACAAATGATAGTTTTTGTGAAATATAAAATAATTCAAAAATTCTTATTATAAAAAAGTGCTTGAAGGAAAATAGTTTTAGTGTTGAATTAAAAATAGCTGTTTGTATAGTAGCCTGATCATTGATAAATAAATATTGTGTTATTATAAACCTGTTGTGATTAGATCAACAAAATTTATGTGTAAAATGATAATAAACTTTATATGTAATAGGTTTCCACTATTCTTTGGTGAAAATTGATGCTTTATTTAATCTATTTGGTATAAAACAAGTATTGCCCATTTCTAGCCACTTGAAGAATGTAGACATAGAGCAATTTTTTCATGTATAAAAAGTTTGAGATTTAAGCCTAATTGTTCCAATATATAATTGAAATCATTTCATAAAAGTGGGGAAAAAAGTAGTGATTGACAGAATAAAATACTTCTAAAAATTGGAGTACTTGCAGGAATGGAACTGTTATTATTAGAAAACCGATAACACAAATTCCATATAGTATTATTTTAGATTTCTATAGCTTTCCAAGTCCCATATTGTACTCAAGCTACTATGAGGCATGCACACAATCTTGGTTATTCTTGTTACTTTATGTTCATACATGATAATTGTTGAATGAAATTAAAATTTCCCAGATCAGATTATGTCATTATTCAGTTCCATATTGTATGTCTGCAAACATAATGTATTTTAAATGGGGAGATTAATATCCATTATATAAACTACTCATTCAAAACCTTGCGTCTACATCCTACACTACATATCTTTGAACCAGATAGAGAATAAGGATCAAGCAACTTCATTTATAAGGACTAACCGTTTTTAGGAACTGAAGGGAAGCTCAAGTTAGGTTTCATATAGGCCTCCCATGAAAACATATCCGTATATTTGGACTGCGGTTTAGCAATCATCTGCTCATAGAGACCTATTTTAACGATAAATTGCTCAGTTAGATCGACATACTAGGTACAGAAGTACGAAACCAGAATTTCCCTATAGATGATGCTAGCCATCAGTTTAGGGACTGTAAGGCCGCTTCTGCAACGCCATCATCCTACTCTAACACTGACGTAGATTTTCAACGCAATCACTCGAGTTCCATACACCGGTATATTTTTCTATAGCCTTAAACATGTCGAGTTTTGTGTAAAATAACATTCATAATATATATTAGGAGTACAAATTAATTCGATCCGTTTTCAAAAGATTCAAATATTAAATTTTTAAATAGTAACAGCTGATTGCCATGGTTTTAGACATATTGGACATCTGCCGATAACATCCAGTTTGAATCCTTTTGAGTTTCATACAAAACGTTTTTCTATTACGCTGTTAAAAATGTAATTTTTTTTGATAAATAAACAGCGTTTACGTAAAGTTTTAATTGAAAAAAGTGCAGCTGAAGTTCATCAAAGCTTGTGGAAAGTGACAATTCTCCAATTGACAAGTCATGTAGAAAATTTCGGCGCTTCAAAGGTGGTGTTTTCAGCATTGAAGATAGAACTCACTCCCAACAGCGAAAAAAATTTGAAGATGATGAATTACAAATATTACTCAATGAAAATCCAAGATGAGTCTGCATTTACGTTATGGGTGACCCAAAAAACAGTGTCTGTATGTTTGAAATCTATGGGCTCGATTCAAAAGCAAGGCAATCAGGTTCCTTATGAATTGAAACAAAGAGATCTGGAAAAGCGATTATTTTCTTGTGAGCATCTGCTTCAAAAGCAAAAAGAAAGAGTTTTTCATACCGGATAGTGACTGGTGACAAAAAGTGGATCTTTTATGATAACCACAAGAAGAAAATATACTATGTTTTGTCATGCCAATCGTTGCCATCGATCTCAACATCAACACCAAAGGTGATCATTCATGGTTCGAAAGTTATGCTGTGTATCTGGTGGGACCAAGGGGGCGAGTTGCTAAAACTTATTGATTCCATTATCGGTGATCAGTACAGACTGCAATTATAAAATAATGGGCTTTATTCAATTTTTCATAGATATGTTCTATACATGACATCTACTGTGAACTGAAACATTGTTCATCCAATATAAAGAAAACAACTCAAACTAATAAGCATACAAAAAAAATCTTTTCCATTTTTTTTTAAAAATGTAATTTTTTAAATGTATTTTTGGAGCTTAAAAAACGGACCGAATTAATTTGTTCTCCCAATCTAAGAGATGAGCTTGAGTGCTCATCACATACTGGCTGGTGACAATTGGCACAGCTCTTACGAAAAAAAGTGATAGGATTGTGTCATGTGTGCAATGCCTTGCCAATAAAAAGACGGCAAAAGACGTCTTTTTATTGGCAAGGCATTGCACACATGACACAATCCTATCACTTTTTTTCTTCCGGTTTTATCTTGTTCACCGGACCAGGATTTATCTTGATTGTTTCTGCTAATGCATGACGTAAAATACTTTCAACAGCAATCTTTGTTGAGAAGTGACGCATTATTTGCGGATGTTCAATCATCGGCAATGCTAGTTTAGAGTTTTATTATTTTCGTAATAAATTATATATGATGCAAGTGAAGAAATATCTAGCATGTTGAAGAACAATGCCCTTGGCCATCTCGAAGATCGTCGTTGACTTGTGTACCTCCGGACCATTTGGTCCATTGTGTCAACGCCAGCTTTATATCTATTATAAAAATTTATAATTTCTGGTTTTTGCTTAGCGTCATCACCAACTGATGCATCTGAATGCATTGTAGATAACAGAATGACAGCTTTATTTTTTTTAGGAACATAGAACACATGGTAACCTTTTCGTGAAATCCAAAAACTGTTGAATACTGCTCTCGTATCTTATTTGCTCCCATAACACTAGGGATGTGAGGTTTATTTTTTTTAACGTGCCAACAATGGTAATATTCCATGATAACAAATGTTTAGCAACGGGTAGAGTAGTAAAGAAGTTATCCATGCAGATGTTTCTACCACTACCTCGGTACGGAGCCGCCAATTCTTTCACTACTCTTTCACCCTGATTTTTTTCCCGAGTGCCATCTGTTTTACCAGTGTAAATAATCCCTTGCAAAGGATATGCGTTTTCCGCATCACAAATCCACCAGATCTTTATACCATACTTAGCTGGTTTCGATGGTATATATTGAGTGAATCCAGTACGACCACGGTATGGGTAAAGCTGTTCATCAATTGTCAAGTTTGCGGTTGGTTTGTACATCTGAGCTAAATTTGAATTCAACATTGTCCACACATCACGAATTGGAGCTGCCTTTTTTTTTTTTACGTTGACTTCGAGTATTATTATCGTCGAATCTCAAAAAACGCAGAATTTTATGGAATCTCTTCAATCCCATCGTCGCGCGATACAGCGGATAAGAATTGGAGTGCCACATATCAAAAGTATGGTCCGTATTTGAATTATTTGCGCCAGCACAAATCAAGATACCGAAGAATGAGTAAATTTCGGGTATCGTAATGGGCTTCCATTGACGCTGAGAGTCTGGATGGTCAGCATTATAATGTTGATAAGTAGCTTCGGCTTTCTTGTTAGTGTGACGGACGATTATATCAACCATTTCGTAGGTGAAAATTTTCTTGAAAGTCTCGCTTATCGACAACATTTCCGTACCGCGATGAGGCCCACTTCGCTGACCTACAATATTATGAGCTGCGGTCTGATGCTGAGTCTGGAGTTTTGCTCCACACTGTTTTATCTTTCGCAATAAAACTCCCAGATGGTTCTCGAGCTTCTCCTAAAATAAATAACAATAACATAATACATTAATTATTTAAAAAAAAAGTATAATTTCAACTAATGTTGGGAACAAATATTTTGCTACCTGCAGGCTCAGCAGTTTCTACTTCTTCGTCGTCTTCCTCACTTTCGCTATTCTCAACCTCTTCTTCTACTTCTGAATTCCCTTCAGCAATTTCTCCTGTATCTTCAGAATCTTCAGGTTCATCATGCTCTGAATTATCTTCGTGATTTGCAATTTGATGACGTTTAGCTGTATTCGCTGGAATCCAGTCTTCGTCATCACTGTCAGACGGCCCGCTCGAATCACTGTCATTTTCTCCAAGTAATTTTTTTAAATATGCATTTCTTTCGGTTGCACTTAACCTAATGAATTAATTATTATATTATACAATTCCTTTATAATATTACTAAAAAATATAATTAAAACATTTACAAATGTTAAATATATGTAAACTTTACTTACCTAGAAAATTCAGCTCTCGATAGTTGTTCCATAGCTTTATTTTTCACTGTGAAGAGAACGCCATAAATAAAACACGTCTGATCCCACCAAAAATCTAATACGTACTAATAAATACTCGGCGCTTGCTCTAGATAGAAAAAAAAAGAAATAACCTTGAGTTTTTTTCTCTCTCTAACAGCATCTGTTCAGCTCCGGAAACAAATACGGGCCGACTACCTGGAGTGCCCCAAACTGGTTTTAGATTTCATTCACAATTCTAAATTATTATTATTATTTTTATTTTTTGTTTAATTGTCACTAACTATTCATAGTTAAAGAAAAAAATGTTTAGAATTTTTTTTCAAACAAAATAAACAAAATTTTTAATATTTAGATCTGTGGGTACCCGGGTACCCGGTTGCTAAAAGAAGTCGGAAAAGTTGGTTACTAACATAAGGGTTAAAATATCCATTTTTGATTGTCTATGAATAAAAAACGAATTAATATTTTTTTAAAGTTTGGAAAGATCGAACCTAGACATTTATGAATAAAAACAATAGCTTTAAATAATTTGAAATAAGGTTATTCTGATTTTCACAAATTTTTATTGTTAAACTCACAACAATTGTTTCGCTATCACAGTAGCATCATCAGGCAAGATCACATTTTGAATAACTAAGCTTGTTTCCGAAATCCGTGGCTATTTATATTACAGTAACTACAATAAATTTTTATTAGGCACTAAAACCCAAAAAAGGGTCCCTGCAAATTCCAGCTTATCTGAATATATTTAACAGAGGTGAGCTATTTAAATCTATTTGTTCGTTAAGTAATATTCCAATTTTATTATGTTTATTTATCTCTAGGGATTCTAACAGATTTAAGGCATAACTTTTGCTTTAAATATGTAGAATTTCAAAGTTATGGTTGAAATTATGTCCTGTTTCTAACAAATGGTTGGAATATGTGGAATTGCTTTTATTGTTGAGGAAACTCTTCAAATGTTCACACATCCTATGACGGAACGTTCTTCCAGTTTGACCTATGTAAATTTTAGGGCAATCACCGCAGGTTAACTTATAAACCCCAGATTTATCATCCTTATGTGTGTAGTCTTTATTATTTTTGATAAATTTACTCAAGTTTAAATTAGTTTTGAATGAAGTTCTCAAATTATATTTATTTTTGAGGTATGTAGCAATTTTCTCAGAAATACCTTTAGTGTAATTTAAGGAAATGTATTTAAAATTTTCTCTTATATTAGGAAACACCATATTTAAAGCTATTTTATTATTTTTCTTCATCAATAATTTGTCTATCAACTTTGGATCATATTCATTATTAAAAGCTATTTGTTTAATTATGTTAAGTTCTGAAATATAATTTTCTCGATTCATGGGAATATTAACTAATCTATGGATCATACAATTAATTAATTCCCATGAATCGAGAAAATTATATTTCAGAACTTAACATAATTAAACAAATAGCTTTTAATAATGAATATGATCCAAAGTTGATAGACAAATTATTGATGAAGAAAAATAATAAAATAGCTTTAAATATGGTATATCCTAATATGAAAGAAAATTTTAAATACATTTCCTTAAATTACACTAAAGGTATTTCTGAGAAAATTGCTACATACCTCAAAAATAAATATAATTTGAGAACTTCATTCAAAACTAATTTAAACCTGAGTAAATTTATCAAAAATAATAAAGACTACACACATAAGGATGATAAATCTGGGGTTTATAAGTTAACCTGCGGTGATTGCCCTAAAATTTACATAGGTCAAACTGGAAGAACGTTCCGTCATAGGATGTGTGAACATTTGAAGAGTTTCCTCAACAATAAAAGCAATTCCACATATTCCAACCATTTGTTAGAAACAGGACATAATTTCAACCATAACTTTGAAATTCTACATATAGAAAGCAAAAGTTATGCCTTGAATCTGTTAGAATCCCTAGAGATAAATAAACATAATAAAATTGGAATATTACTTAACGAACAAATAGATTTAAATAGCTCACCTCTGTTAAATATATTCAGATAAGCTGGAATTTGCAGGGACCCTTTTTTGGGTTTTAGTGCCTAATAAAAATTTATTTAACTATATATTAAAATAGTAAAAGTAAACCACAGATGTGCGTGACGTCACGCAGTGCTAACTTCCAGACGCGCAGGATCCCGACGGGCGAAGCCCGTCGCCTGGATATCGTTGCGGACCGAAGGTCCGCACTTCCCTCTAGACCGGTTTACCGTTCCCGTTCCGGGATGACCCTCCGTTCCCGAGATACAGGCGGATAAAGTTCGGGAATTTTCCCGCGCACTCCAACAAGCCCCGCCCACCGTAACCTCGACCCGTTTCTGTGGTGTACGTATAGGGGCGATCCGCGAAGTCAAGTACGGAGACCGTCCGAAAATTTTCGGACCGTCGGAAAAAACGGATATATCTAGCGACGGGCGAAGCCCGTCGCGAAAATACCCATTCGGACCGAAGGTCCGATAGACCCGCTACCCGTTAAAGCCCCTATATTTCGCGGATTACTTTCCGTCGCTACGATACGAGCGGATGATAATTTCCGGACTTTTCCCGCCCTCACCAAACGGGTACCGCCTTACGCGTATGCCGCGTAGGGATGACCAAACGGGGGTGACCAAAGACGGAATTTCAACGAAAAGTAGATCCCACCTAAAATTATAGAAAATTATTTAAAAAAATTGGTTTTTTCGAGGTGGATCGATCGAAAAATATAGATCAATCGACTCTACTCGTTGTAGTTACTGTAATATAAATAGCCACGGATTTCGGAAACAAGCTTAGTTATTCAAAATGTGATCTTGCCTGATGATGCTACTGTGATAGCGAAACAATTGTTGTGAGTTTAACAATAAAAATTTGTGAAAATCAGAATAACCTTATTTCAAATTATTTAATATGGATTTTCACCAAGTAAGGACTGATACAATTCAATATAAAAACAATAGCATTCAAATGACCGCCACGACGGGCTACAGAAACCTATTTGATCAATCCAATATTTCAATACATTGGCGATTATTTGTGGCTCAATCTCATGAATAGCAACTTTGATTTTGTGTTTCAAGGCATCATCGTGAATTCTACTGGTTAGGTTACTGGCATGTGAACATGGCTCTTTCACCAAATTACTACTCAGCAGTCTCCATAATCTGCCCAGGAAGCAGAAAGTGTGATAAGGGTTACGCCTTATCATCGCGCATTAACGAGAACCATTCCGAAGAGTCACCAAGCTTCCAGTTTCTGATTCAGTCCGAGAACCTACACTGTGACTGGTAGCAGCGAAGCACTATCCAACCTCTACTGGCTCTTCAGTGTCAGTACCCGAGTTGTTTTGTGACGCAACTCACTGTACTGGCAGTATATTGAACATTGAACTGTTAATAATTATTAATGTTAGAATACAATTGGCGCAATTATTTCTACCAAATTTGTATGTGTATTGATTCCACTGATGCAGAAATATTATCTCTACCCAAGAAAGCTTCTGAAATAATGATATTTCAGGATACAAAAAGCAGCAATGGCACTTTTGTCAATAATCATAAACTCACACCAGAAACAGACCATCATGAAGTCAGCTCAGGTGATATTGTGCAGTTTGGTGTAGACGTTGTAGAAAATAATCGCAAAGTTACCCATGGTTGTATAATTGCTACTCTCAAGTTATATCTGCCAGATGGAAAAGAAGCTAAAGCGAGTCCAAGTATAGGAGAAAATACAAAACATGGTAAGTGAATATAATAAAAGTGGAGGATGTGTTCATAATCTTAAGAAAATACTCATTATATTTTTTTCGCCATTTTTTAAGTTAACTTTTACTACTAGACAGGTCTTTTTTTTTTTTTCGAATCAATATAAGAAGTAAAATAAGTTTTATCTAAAAGTAAGGATTGAGAATATGACATATAGATGGCAAATGTTTTTTGAAATGAATGACTTTTTGTAGCCAGAACTTCATGTGGATTTTCTTCCGCCAACAAAGAGTGATAGTGAAAATTACTATTCTTGCATTTCTTGGAAAACAATCCGGATCCACTGTGGCTTCTTTAAAAAATGTTCAAAATGTAAACTTGACGAAGCCACAGTGTTGGCGGAACAATTGTCGTTAAATTAATAATTTGTGGAAACAATCATATATACATATATATATATATATATGATTGTTTCCACAAATTTTTACCTGCCTCATTGCCCCGCCAGATTTAAATCGATAATTTAAAAAACTTTTTTTCCTAGGTTGGTACCACTGTCCTTAATTACTATGCCAAGCTTGAGCGGGATCTGTCAACTAGTGTGTTTGCAACAGCTGATTAAGTCAGTCGATGTCAGAGTGCGTGCCGATTTTTACTATGAGTGATTACGTTGAGCAAAGAATTTGTTTAAAGTTTTGTGTTGCAAATGAATTTTCGTGTGCCGATGCATTGAAAATGTTGCAAAAGGCCTTTGGTGATAATGCTCTATCGAAAACTCGTGCATGTCAGTGGTACAGAGCCTTCAAGGACGGTCGTGAAGTGGTCGCCCATCGACGGCTTCGATCGAAGATAACGTCGATAAAATTAAGGAAAGGGTGCTGGAAAACCGTCGTACCAGCTTGAGAGAGATAGCACATGATCTTAAGATATCCCACGAGTCCGCACGTACGATTTTGATTGATATTTTGGGCATGAGTAAGGTGGCCGCACGACTCGTACCGAAAGACCTGAATTTTCTTCAAAAACGTCATCGCGAACAGGTTGCTTCAGACATGCTGGATCGCTGTAATTCCGATTCTACATTCATGGAACGCATTATAACTGGTGATGAGACCTGGGTCTACGAATACGATATGCAAACAAGCCAGCAATCATCGGAATGGGTGGCAAAAAATGAGTCGAAACCGAAAAAACCACGCCAAAGCCGCTCGAAAATGAAGGTGATGCTCGTTTTCTTCGATATCCGTGGCGTGGTGCACTACGAATTCGTTCCAGAGGGTCAGACGGTAAACAAGGAGTATTACCTAGGCGTTATGAAACGTTTGCGTGAGCGTATCCGTAAGAAGCGGCCAAATTTGTGGGCGAACAACTCATGGATTTTGCATGACGATAACGCGCCTTCTCACCGAGCTACGATTGTGACTGACTTTCTCGCCAAAAACTCAACAAACGTGCTTCAGCAACCACCGTATTCGCCGGATTTGGCTCCCTGCGACTTTTTCCTCTTCCCAAAACTAAAATTGCCCCTTCGTGGCACCCGTTTTGAGTCGATTGAAGCCATAAAACAAAATTCGGCGCGAGAGCTAAAGTCCATCCCGGAAAGCGCCTATAAAAAATGTTTCAATAATTGGAAGTGCCGTTGGCATAGATGTATTGGAGCAAATGGAGCCTATATTGAAGGCGACCCAATAAATTTTGACGATTAAATGTAAAAATGTTGTTTTAATTGAAAATTCCCGGTACTTTCTTGACAGAGTAGTATATATATATAATAGAATAGTACATTATATACTTATTTCTGTTCACCCTACCACTTTTTCCGTACAGACTATTGTGGACCAACCCTAATTTATATTTCCCAGACGAAATCCGATAATCTTGTTCAGCCTGCAGTGACCTGTCATTTCTGACAAGTGTTCTTAGTTTGACCCTAACTAAACCTAGCGCTAGGTCTGTCATTTTTTTGTTCGAAGCTGTTCCAAGAAACACCTTTGAATGTTTCAGGCCAGGATGGCTCACCCAAAAAGACTCTAGTCTTGAGTTCATTTTGCCTGTTAGCGCCTGCTTAGCCACGTCATGTGCTACTCCCAGGAATGGTTGCGGTCCTACCAGAGGCAGCGCAGCTCCAGCAGTGACCTGTCATAATTCTGACAAGTGTTCTTAGTTTGGCCCTGTCCAGACCTAGCGCTAGATGTGCCATCTTTTTGTTCGAAGCTGTTTCAAGGAACACCGAATGTTTCAGGCCAGAATGGCTCAGCCAGAAAGACTCTAGTCTTGAGTTCATTCTGCCTGTTATTGTCCGCTTAGCTACATCATCTGGTATTCCCAGGAATTATTCTGGGCCTACTAGAGGCAGCGCGGCTCTAGCAAACACCAGCCGATCTGCCTCTTCGTTACCAAAATAGTTTGAGTGGCTCAGTATCCAAACAAGAGTGATTTTGTTATACATACCGAGCCTGTTTAAAGCCGTGCGGCAACTCCGCACTGTTTTCAATGTAAAACAGTTGGATTCCAGAGCTTTTAGTACTGACTGACTATCGGTAAATATTTTGATTTTGCCGTGGTGGATTTGCCGTTTTATCAGCAAATCTGCCGTGGTCTCAATGGCAAATAGTTCTGCATGGAATATGGTTGCGTTTTGACCGAGACTCAATGATATGTTGATTCTCGGTTTGCTACCATAGATTCCAATAAACACCTAAGAATTTATGTTAAAATTATGTGATGGTAAAGAATAAGGAAAATTTAGATTTTACAAATAATTGTCCAGTAGATTGTTCAAAATTTAGAAGGATTTCAACTGAAGATAGATGGTTTTTTTATTCTTGAAATTTATCTCCATGTGTGCTAAATTTTTCTTGGTGGTTAGTTTTTGTTGATATATCCTTCTTTCCGCCTTTTTTGGTTCTATATATATTTGTAGAAAGGCATATTTATTTTATTTATGAAAATTACAGCAATTACCATGACATGAAAATCAAGATTCTCTTGTACAATGCAAATTTAATGAGTTCCCACAATTTTAATTAATTTTTGTTCGTTTTGTATCCATTTGAAAATGCTGCTAGCAGTTCCAAAATGTGAAGTCAACTTTCAAAACTAGTTCATTCTCATGTAGTATTTGTTCCTACTTTCTACCTCCTAGATGTTATCAAACAAAACTGCTTAATACAATCAAATTCCCACATAATTATTTCATTGGAATTCTTTCACTTGGAATTCAAAGATAACATAGTTTTCTTAGTCTATGGTCTACTTGTGATAATTTGAAATTGTCAGTCATTATATTTTCAGTTGTGATTAAATTTTGGTTGTAGGCATGGTGCCTTTGGATGAGCTCTACAAACTGAATCAGATCATACAAGAGGCCAGTGATCGGGAAGAATGTCTGCAGAAAAAATTAGCAAAACTTCAGTCTATGTTACAGACTGCCAAAACTGCCACTAGTAGCTGTTGGGCTGCTTATGTTGGTGAAGAAAGGCTACTTTCTAGGATTGCAACATTGGAAACTCAGCTTTCTCAGGCAAACAAGAATTGGACTGAAGACAGGTGCAAACAGGAGCTCAACAAAATCCAAGTTAGTAAAAAATTATTTTATCCTCTCCATTATCTTCACAAAATTTTTTATATAGAATGATCGGAGGTTCAATCTACTATGAAGTTTTAATATTTGAGTCTTCAAATGTCCTTCAATTATATTCATTATGACTTCCATTTTGATTATACTTGAAAAACTTCAAATTTCTCACAAAGAATGTACGAAGAAGGATATGAATACTCATTTGTATCCAAGATGTAGCCAAAAAATTTCAAGTCTGCAAATAATTTTTTCCTTCTTTTGTGTTCAATTACAAATAAGAAAGTTTCCCATTATGAGAAACATTTCTTCAATATTTTTATCTATTGTAGAAATTTCAAAACAGAAAATTTATTAATCGCAATGATTAAATACAATGAAATAAGAAGGAACGGTTTTTTACTTGATAGAAGGATTATTACAAAATTTGAAAATCAAAACAGATTTAATCTGTTGTCTTCTACAATTTTAATTTCAAAAAATTCTTTGAAGAAACTTTAAGAATTAAATTAATGTCTTTATAAGCACTGCTCATATTTAATAGACGTCAAAATTCATCATACAATATCAAACGGAATTAAGAAAAACCAACGAATACAAACTGTCAATTAAAATTAAAATATAAATAAGCAAACATTTTTTGTTTCGTTCCAGGCATGCGTAATGCACTCTTCAGACAAACTTACGAAGCCCTGTTTGTTACAAAATGTTACAAAATGTATTGTTTTCCGATCCCATATGAATGAAAAATAACTCTTTCTCAAAAATATAAAACATAATTTCAAGAACTTCTCAAAAACTAATTTATTTGAAATATTCAATATATTTAAATAAATTACTTCAAAAAATCTCAAAACATGTAGCACATTCTCAAGAAATAATTAAAGTTACGATAAGATCAGTTCAACATTACATATAAAAAATAATAAAATCAATTAAACAATGTATAGACTTACTCAGTGAATCTTAGGAATACACGGTCCTCAATAGAAATAAAAGTAAACACCTTTATAAATCCAAGGTACTTATGTTCCACGTTCACAGAAAATCATACAAAGCTTATAAGGCACTTGGCCTCAGTTAAAACCGTTCAACACTGTATAATGAATTTCTTTATTTAAAAAACCTAATATAATTATATATTATATATAAAATAAAATAAGAAGGAACGGTTTTTTACTTGATAGAAGGATTATTACAAAATTTGAAAATCAAAACAGATTTAATCTGTTGTCTTCTACAATTTTAATTTCAAAAAATTCTTTGAAGAAACTTTAAGAATTAAATTAATGTCTTTATAAGCACTGCTCATATTTAATAGACGTCAAAATTCATCATACAATATCAAACGGAATTAAGAAAAACCAACGAATATAAACTGTCAATTAAAATTAAAATATAAATAAGCAAACATTTTTTGATCGAAAAATGTTTGCTTATTTATATTTTAATTTTAATTGACAGTTTATATTCGTTGGTTTTTCTTAATTCCGTTTGATATTGTATGATGAATTTTGACGTCTATTAAATATGAGCAGTGCTTATAAAGACATTAATTTAATTCTTAAAGTTTCTTCAAAGAATTTTTTGAAATTAAAATTGTAGAAGACAACAGATTAAATCTGTTTTGATTTTCAAATTAAATACAATGCTTTGTTGTGGACTAAATCCAAATATTTTGTACATAATGACTTTCATTAAAGAAACATCATTGTTGTGTTGTAAATACTCTGGCAGTACTTTCTCAGTAAACTCTTTGTATGTGGCACCTCAATGATCAACTAGTTTCGTTAATCTAATAATTAGATAAACCACAATGATGAGGATATAAAGAAAAACTGTAAAACTTCAACGATAACAAATATATTTCTTGGATAGCTATATGATACCAAGCTACAAGTATGGTTATTACACTAAGAATAAATTGAATTTTCGAAATAGGTTTCAGTTGCTTGTTCAACATTTTAATGATTTAATTTGTAGATGACTGAAAATGTCACAACAAAAAACTAACCTCAAAAAACAATATTAAGGTTCCATTCACATTTGACATCTGTCACAACTATTGTAACACCCTACATAATTAAGTTCCTGCCATATAAAATTTACATACCTGATTTTCTTCTCCATCTTCAGGATGATAACGTTTCATATCAAGTTGCTGCCATAGAAGCACTGGAAAAACTACATAATGAAAAACTGGAAGCCGTTGCATATGTTTCAGAAATGGAAATCAAAGAAAATATTTTACAACAAGAAACTAATCTTGCCAAAATACAAGTGGAGGACTTACATAAAGAAATAGACGTGAGTTTGAATTATCCTTTGAGATATTAAGTAAAGTAATTTTAACTTTTAGGATTTACTAAAGAAGTTCATGGAGGAGCAGCAAAAAACTGATGAGATGCGCAAGGAATATGAAAACGAAATTAAGGATTTACAAAAACAACTTCATGAAAAACATGAGGAACTGACTGCCTTAGAAATGAAATTAGATAATAACGATAAAACTAACAGTAATAATATAATAGAAGAATTAGAAGTAAGTGTTGCTTATATGTTTTTAGTCTTTTATTTTAAATTCAGTATCTATGTATTCTCATTAGACTATACTCTATTATCATAATTTCGGTTGACAGCCTTTTTATCAAATTTTATTGTTTTCTCCACAATTAAAATTAAGAGATGCAATGTGATTTATATCTTCTATCGACGGAATAGATGATTTTCAATAGAAACAAGGTATTGAAGCTATTGAACATTCCTGGAAAATGTTGATTAAATGGATCCTACATAGTTGTAGTATGCTTTAGGCACTTTCCTTTCCTTGTTGTATCTCTTTGTATTTTAAAATAACTATCTAGATATTTATTAATCAATGGATAGTTAAAATGTTATTTTTACTATGTAATAAATTCAAAACTTACTAGGTTTATGAATACATTGGTATTTTTGTTCTGTATTCTTTCAGATGAATAACTACATATGTTCAGAAAATGATATAAAAATAAAAGAAGAGATGCTTGAGAACGAAGAACAGGAACAAATGCATAATATCAAAAGCAATGAACAAAACCACATTAACCTTACAGTAGGTTGACACAAGTTGTTTGGCATAACCATATTAAAGATTTAAAATTTAGTAAGTTTTTAATATTTCTTTAAGGTGGGACCAGTCAAAGATGACAGTGATGATTACAGTAACTATTCTGAGACGGAAAGCAATGGCACTATTTACTTAGAAGATAGTGAGAGCGAAAGTGAAAGCCTACCATTTTCTAAGTCTGAAGAAATCCAAATGGAACTATCAGGTGCTGAAAAAGAAAAGTTAAGAAAAGATGTCAAATTTGACTTACCAGAGGAAGAAGACAAAGTAGGTGTCTGCAAAATTCATCTTGATTTATTGTATTCAAAAGTAACTTTGAGCTCTAAAGAATGATAACTTGATATACTGATAAAACTCTGATGTATTGTTAAATACACATGTGATCAATATTCAGAAAACTATTATCATTTTTATTTTGATGCTCAGGGATATAATTTAAAACTGTTCTTAAGTTTCGTAACTAACTCAATGAAAATAATTCAATGGGTTGGAATAGTTTTCTCTAAATTTTGAAAGATATTTTAGCAGAATTTATTAGAATAAGCTGTAAGAAATACTGATAAATCATTACTTGAATAATTTCTACCTCAGGTTTCATTGTTTCAACTATTTTTAATATCCATTAGTTATTTTGTTCATTATTCAAACAAAATTTTCTGTTCTGATGTTATTTTTTGTGCCTGCTGAACGCAGGACTGAAAATAGCCCTAAGGTTATTTCTGAGAAAATGTGAGGCATTATATACATTCTGTCAAGAAAGTACCGGGAATTATCGATTTAAATCTGGCGGGGCAATGAGGCAGGTAAAATTTCTTTTTCCTAGGTTGGTACCACTGTCCTTAATTACTATGCCAAGCTTGAGCGGGATCTGTCAACTAGTGTGTTTTCAACAGCTGATTAAGTCAGTCGATGTCAGAGTGCGTGCCGATTTTTACTATGGGTGATTACGTTGAGCAAAGAATTTGTTTAAAGTTTTGTGTTGCAAATGAATTTTCGTGTGCCGATGCATTGAAAATGTTGCAAAAGGCCTTTGGTGATAATGCTCTATCGAAAACTCGTGCATATCAGTGGTACAGAGCCTTCAAGGACGGTCGTGAAGTGGTCGCCCATCGACGGCTTCGATCGAAGATAACGTCGATAAAATTAAGGAAAGGGTGGTGGAAAACCGTCGTACCAGCTTGAGAGAGATAGCACATGATCTTAAGATATCCCACGAGTCCGCACGTACGATTTTGATTGATATTTTGGGCATGAGAAAGGTGGCCGCACGACTCGTACCGAAAGACCTGAATTTTCTTCAAAAACGTCATCGCGAACAGGTTGCTTCAGACATGCTGGATCGCTGTAATTCCGATTCTACATTCATGGAACGCATTATAACTGGTGATGAGACCTGGGTCTACGAGTACGATATGCAAACAGGCCAGCAATCATCGGAATGGGTGGCAAAAAATGAGCCGAAACCGAAAAAACCACGCCAAAGCCGCTCGAAAATGAAGGTGATGCTCATTGTTTTCTTCGATATCCGTGGCGTGGTGCACTACGAATTCGTTCCAGAGGGTCAGACGGTAAACAAGGAGTATTACCTAGGCGTTATGAGACGTTTGCGTGAGCGTATCCGTAAGAAGCGGCCAAATTTGTGGGCGAACAACTCATGGATTTTGCATGACGATAACGCGCCTTCTCACCGAGCTACGATTGTGACTGAGTTTCTCGCCAAAAACTCAACAAACGTGCTTCAGCAACCACCTTATTCGCCGGATTCGGCTCCCTGCGACTTTTTTCTCTTCCCAAAACTAAAATTGCCCCTTCGTGGCACCCGTTTTGAGTCGATTGAAGCCATAAAACAAAATTCGGCGCGAGAGCTAAAATCCATCCCGGAAAGCGCCTATAAAAAATGTTTCGATAATTGGAAGTGCCGTTGGCATAGATGTATTGGAGCAAGTGGAGCCTATTTTGAAGGCGACCCAATAAATTTTGACGATTAAATGTAAAAATGTTGTTTTAATTGAAAATTCCCGGTACTTTCTTGACAGAGTAGTATATTATAAAATAATTTCCTGTGATGCAGAAATGAAAGTACAAGGAGTCTGCTTTCGAAAGAAATATCTAAGATGTTTGGTTTGGCAGCTATGGAAGAGCACAAGGCACTATTACAGGACCTTGTGTATTCTCATTATTATTTCAGCAATAAAAAAGGTGAAAAGCACTGACGTGCTGTCAGGAGATTTCGCCCGCTAGTTCATATCGCCTATGATCCTCACAAAATAATTTTTTTTTGTCTTCTAATTATACAATCCTTGCACAAATATACGCGTTATTATTCTACTTCTAAATGCTGAATTTCAGATCGATCCAATCTGTAGTTTCGAAAATATTGGAAAAAATATACAAAATTTTCAAACGTAAATAACTGCGAAACTATTAAACCGATTTTACCTATTAACGAACTTAGTTGCGGCATTTAGACTCCAAACCTTTCCTGGACGTTTCAAGGCTCTAACCATTCGAAAGTTAGCGTGTTTACGGACGGACGGCCCGTAGGACAGAATACTTTTGACTTCGGATTTCTCATCAGCAAGTCCAACGTTCTCGGCTCAAAAAAAGTCACAGGCATTTGGGCCAAACGATAGCACGCTGTTCTTTGGAACTAACGCGCAAAAAGAGTAAACTCAAAAACATAACCTTTTATTTTTCCTGTAATCAACTTCACCAGATAAAATAATGTTTTTAATGATTTTTCTCAATTTTTTTCTGAAAACTTTTTTTTGCAGAAAACCTCGGATGAAACTGGGTCAAATGAAAAAGAGAATGAGGACGAATCTACTGAAGAGAGAGAAAATGAACTTGTGGATCATGTTGATTCAAAGACACTAAAATATCATTTCCAATCGACTCAGAACGAATTAAAAAAGAGAATCGAGATATTAGAGCAGCTTTGCAAATCGCACCAGGAAAAGTCTGAGGAACTGAACTGCATGTATGAGCAAGAGAAGAAATTATTGTCAAAGTATGAAGCGGATAATAAGGAATTGAAGGAGGAACTGTGCAACTGCAGAGAATCCTTGGAGACGAGCCGCAAAGAAAATTATGATTTAAAGAACGAAGTTAATGTCTTATTGGCATCGAAGGAAGTTGGTGCTGGGGACTCGGTTACTGAGCCGATGGTGATAAAAGATAAACTTATGACTACTGAACAGTCAATAGGTGAAAAGGTGATGAACTATGAAGAACTTGTGGCTGTAGAGGAAGAATTGGTTCTTCTCAAAGAACGTTTCTCTCAAGTGAACACAGAAAAAGTAAAACTTCTGCAAGATATTGAAGGACTGAGGCGAGATTATAATTCTCTCAAAAATCATTCTCATAATATGATTTTTCTTTATGTTGCCCCATTGGTGCTCATTCTGCTTTATCTCCTAATGAGTAATATGTTTTCCTGATTCACAGCAATTATTTTTATGTTCTTCTATTTTTCACTCGAGTTTCTTATAAAAATTATAAATGATACATGATGTATGCTGTGCTATATTTTTTTATAACTAAGTGGTGTTTATTGTGGAATATTCATTTAGTGATATCCTTTATATCATAAATTCATAACAACGTACAATTTCTGATCAAGAAAATGAAATCTTGATCTGAAATTGGACAATTCAAGAATTAAATCAATTCTAATGTTTTATATATTGCATCTTTTTCTGTGAATTGTTTTTTTTTTCTGTACTTTTCTTAATTTTCAAATCATTTATTAAGGGGATAATATATATCCAAATCAAGAAAAATAAAATCTGATCTAAACTCTTACGAATAATAATTAATAATAACAACATATTGTTAATTGACAACTTCTAAGTCTAAAATTATGATTATTGATCATCTGATTTAATTCAAAGCTATTTTGTTATCTTTTATGTTATAATAATATTCGTTTTAACCTTCTTTTTCTCATGAGATATAAACCCTTATAATAAATGAACAATATTTTGTTAATTGACAATTTTTATACCTAAAATTAAGAGTAATGAATATCTGATTTGATTCAAAGTTTCACTTATAATACCACAAGAGCTTCAAAATTATCGGGTATTTCCCGATAGGTTCGTTGCAAACAAATGAAGGAGTCAAGTTTTTCAGGTTAAAAAATCACGAGCGCGAAGCGCGAGTGATTTTTCCTGAAAAACTTGACGACTTTATTTGTTTGCAGGGAACCTTGAGGGAAATGCCAGATAATTTTGAAGCTCGTGTGGTATTCGGGGGATTATTTTTCCGTCCCAAATGTCGGCCAATAGAATTGCACCATGAGATGAAATGAACAGTTAACAAATAAGAATTTCATAATGAATAAAACAACATTTAATTAAGATTCAGGCTAGTGCAATTAAAAATACAATTGTTGTAAACATTGGTGCATGTTTTCTTCAAGTCAGAGTTATCGGTAATGGTCCCAGAAGAGGTAGATGGCATGAGGTTAATGCTGTTGATGGCATTTTCTGCAGTAGGCTCACTCCTTCGCAGTTTTTTGACAATTAATTCGTGGTGTTCCTGGTCGAGTTGGAGATACGGCTTGATGGAGTTACTGTTGGCATGTCCAGTTATTTTGATTATCTGCTGCTCTCCCAGGCCCGATTTCGCTAGATTGGAGACGGCTGTTGCATGACTGGAGTGATTGGTGATTTTTTTGTTACCAAGGTCAAGCCCAGCTTTTTGTGCTGACTCCTTAACCCACTTTGAAATCGTGTTTTGGCCTACTGGAGAATCCTTGTACCACCTAGCGCCTGGAACTTTATTCCAGAATGGATTTTGGGTCAGGAATAGTCTGTCGCTCTTGATATTGGCATCTCTCTTCTTTCTCAATTTCTGGAACAGTCTCACTGGGCACTTGTCAGGGATTTCCCGATTCTCCACCAGCCACTTGCTGTCTGATAATTTTTTATCACCACCTTGTGTGGTCTTGCTGAAAATTGGATTGTATTCAATTCTCCCAGTTGTTTCCCCGTCATTTCGCTGTTCTGCCTTGAAGTGATGTATTGACGCCATGCTGCCCTCACCACCTCTCCAAGCCAATTCCACTGATATTATCATGAATAATTTTTTCTGGAGGCCATCAGGAGTTTCCTCGTCCCAAACAGTGGTCATTGCATCCCAATCTTTTTCCTCCAACGCTGCTGCACTTGCCCTCCGTTTTTCCGGAATAGATTGTAAAGCCTTACGCTTGGCATCACGAGCTCCTCGAGCGGTCTTGAATGCAGCATCCGAAAATGGGTTGATTTTGATGTCGAAATCGTTCAAATACTTTTCTTGAAGTGATTTGGCAGTCTGATTCCACATTGTTTTTATTGTACCTTCCTTATAGTCTTCTCCATCCATTTTCTTCATATTGTAAGCGTAATCTTTCATAATGTTTGCCAATTGCGCTTCACTCGTTTCAGCACTCAATGTGTATTCCCTCTCAGTACAAAAAGTAGTAAATTGGTTCCAAACTGTTTTTTTTGCCTTCTCCGTATTAATGGGAACATTTCCTTTGACTTTTTTATCGATGGTGGACAGAGAACAAACTCCAAATCGACTCATTTTCATGCAAAATCTCCAATTTTCACAATTGAATTCAACCTGTCAGTTTGACGTGTGGTTAATTTGACTGGATCATGTTTTGTTTTTTATATATAGCAACTACCAGAGAAAATAATCAAAAAATTATCAGTATAATACCATGTAGGTTGTACCACTTGACGTCGAATGGTGCAATTCTATTGGTCGATATTTGGGTCGGAAAAATAATCTTAATTATTTCGTTATTTTTGATGTTATAATAATATTTCATTTATTTCTTACTTTTTCTTGTTAGATATAATATTGTTTTCTGTTAATATTCTCCTTGCTTTCTACATGAAATATGTAAATTTTCAAACAAACAGGTGTACAGAAAGAATGATGTTCATGAAAGATAAAAATTCCACAGGACACCACAAAAAATAATTCTGCAATATTATTTTTGGTAAATGTTACCATAACGACCTCCTGCAGTCATTAACAAATAATGTGGTTCGTATTCACATTATCTTCCCAACACAAATGCCTGAAATTAAAGTACTGAGTTCCGAAGTTACGAATCATCTCTAAATCCTAACACAATATTTTCCAGTGTTTCTTCCCAAAAATGAATTATGTTTAATACAAATAAATCGCAAAAATAGACAACCATTTGAGTTGTCAAATTTCTGAATGTAATCAATAATTTAATATATATTATATATAACACAATATTTAGGTGGAAACTACAAATTGATTCAGATAGCAAGTATTATTGTAATTTCTGAAATGTTTGATCTTTCCAAACCTGAAAAAATTCACTAATCAACCAAAATTAGGTCAAATTGTCTTACTTTTCAGTGAGATTCGCTAGAATTGTTGGTTAGTGGTTTCTACTATTTTTATTCAAAGACTGGATATTTTTGAGAGGACACGCTGAAAAGTGTTGGATCTAGGTGAATTATATAACAATGTGCAGAGACTGTTTTTAAGGTGGAAAAAATTAGTTCAAAATTAAACATTGACCTTTAGATTCTCAACCGAGTCCAAAGTTTCAATTTCATATTTGTGTACAAGATATTTTAATAGAACCACATCATTCCTAATATCTACAAGCGGACTTTACGTAAATGTTTACCTTATTTTTATATGTTTAATTAATCTTTGCTCTGATTATTTATATCGAACAAATGATTTGTGCTCATCATCTCATTGCCATTCTAAAATTAGCTCTTGATAATATGAAAATTTTCGTGTATGAAAATATGAAATAAGCATTTTTTACTGAAAAAAAGCATGGTTGAAAATGCACACCGAAGAATCAATATTTTTAATTTTGTCCATGTAATATTTGATGTTATTTTAGTTGTGATAATTTTATAGCATGTTGGATGTTTATGTTATCTAATTTAAAATAATTTATCTGCTTAATTTAAACAAAAAGTGTAGGTATAAATTATGATTACTAGTTTTCTGTTTTTTGATGCTGTCTTATTATGTCTTGTATGAGTTGAGTAAAAAATTTTTTCGAACTCGTGTCAGCGGTTTGAATGCAGGCTAACTTCACGAAAGTGAAATATGACAGTAAATCTAACGAAGTAAATAATTTTAACCAATTTATCATCAAGTTTATAAACATTCAACAATTTTTTTCTAAAAAAAAGTCTCTCTGAAATAAATGTCCAATCTCAGGTTTTTCATTTTATACACAAAGTAAAAATTGAAAATAGTAAAAGATAGACTGAAAATTTTCAAGTTATTTTACTTGATTGATTTGATTACAGCTTGAAATACTCCTTGTTGTCAAATTTTCACATGATTCAGTGTATGTGTTCAAGACTGGGACAGAATTTGAAGATGACCTTGTGATTGAATTGTACAAATTAATAAGTATTGTTATCTGCTCCTAAGTCTGAAGCTCAGAAAGAATAAAAGTTTGGGTTTTCAGATCGGCAGAATGTAGTGAAAAGTTGTATTATTTATGTATTTATCATTTCTCTCATTTTCTGATAGTGATATGCATAGTATATTTTTTGTTCATAATAAATGTGTATATACTCAATATCATAATTATTAAATAGATACAGAAAATGCTGTTTCATGTTATGAAAACATTAGAGTGGCCTGGATTTGGATAAGATGTAGCGTTTATCAGTTTTTCTGCATTGTGACCAATAAGACACACTTGATATAATTTACCCAGTAAAATTCTCTTTCGCATAAGTATGTTTCATGTTATAAAAACATTACAGTGGCCTGGATTTGGATAAGAGGTAGTCTTTATCAGTTTTTCTGCATTGTGACCAATAAGTCACACTTGTTGTAATTTAATCAGTAAAATTATTTCTTTCTCATAACTTACGAGTTCAGTATGAGACCTTCTAATACACTCACTTTTGTCCGTATATTTTGAATGTATTGACATAAACAGATGAGGTTCCTTAATGTTGACTGAATTTTTAGGGGTTTGGGTGTAACTGATGTTAAAAGTCAGTTAAATCTATTTACCTATTAATACTTGAACTGACTGCAACTCCCAGCAAATCAGTTTTTTATAATTTTTTGAAGCTGTACAAGGATATATTGATATCGGGTAAGCCTAGACCGGTTTCATGTATAAAGAAAATATTGGAAAGATAATCGACTAGAAATATCAATGTAAAAGTTTCCCATCAAAAACTTAAACCAGAGGTGTGCAATAAAATTTGAAAAAAAAAGGGTGTTGACTGAAATTATAAAAATACAAAAATGGGAATATCAAGTACCTGTATTCAAAGGCTTCAAAAGTTATGCAGATTTACGAGTATTTACTTAATACCCAAGGTGATATTCTTCCTATGTGACTGTGAAAACTTACAAGCTCCTGAAGAATTTTCCATTAAAGATGAAGACCAATCGCAGAGACCAGTTTCTATGTCCATCGCAAAAAATATTGAGGCACTCAATATTTCATCTGACGCACCTTCCATACACTTTGATTTGGACATTAAGAAAAATTCTGCAGAATGGAACCCCTCAACAAATATTCCATTAGGTCATCGATACACACACTGAATACCATCCAAACCTCTTAAAATAATTTTGCTCTCCTCTGAAAACATGACTTTTTTTTTATAATTCCTCATACAGGTAAGAAGTTGGGTGCCCAAGCTGGGCGAAATGCTCTTAGATTACGTTCTGCCAGTCTTCTTCTTATCGTAAGTTCACCAACACTAACATTTCTCACTTCCAAAATGCGGGTACGAACTTTAGTATATGTACAAGAGCGGACTCTCAGCACAATATTGACAATAAAACGGTCGTCTCGAGCATGCTTGTATGGTATAAAAACCAGTCTCCATATAATGTTTGATGGCATCTCAAACAGTGGTTTAAGGTACATCAAGTGTCGGACTAATCTGATATTGGGTAAAGAGACAACCCCAGCTGCCCCATTTGCGTTCTTTCTCATAAAAGAGTGTCACTGACTGTAATTTGATGATACTCTGGGTGGACGATTGCAGGTACTCTGTCCATAAGCGCGAATACGTCAGAAATAGTTCTGTGCTTAGCTCTAAGGGGAGGGATACTATAACGTGTTGGTTTCCTCAAATTCGTGGATTCTACCATCGAGTAGAATTCTTGACGAACGTTAGCCTTCAATGGCTTCTTTTGAAAACAAGGCTACCACGAGAAAGTGGAACGGCCCGCAGGAGTATTAGTGCTCCTGGCCACCCAATTTGGTGTTGGACTCGTGGGGGCAGTGGTTTTTCAACCACTGCATGCTAGGCTAGAAGGGTACTCTGCCGTTCAGAGTCGTAGTTCTTCTGCCTGGATAACCAGGACTGGCCTGGAGGTTTAGGTTCTCGACTACGTATTGGGCTGGGCTTGAATCCGGATTGACTAGGTTATCTACGTTGAGTCTGGGCCTCGAGCGTTCGAATGGACGGTGGAGACAAGAAGCCCCGTCGGCGTGTGAGTTGCGTCCAAAAAACTCGGGCACTGACAATGCAGTAGAAGTAGGATAGTGCTTCGAAGCTACCAGTTTATACTGGAAGCAAAGGGGGACTTCTGTTTCGTTTTGCGTGCTGATTGAGCGTATCCCAATCCCGCGCCCATGGGCCTGGTGACCCAAGGCCCAACGGGCAGGTAGGCCACTATAATCTCAATTGCGGAACTGTAATTTGATACAAACCAATCACAGAGAAGAGTAGAATTAAATCAGAGTAATAAAATCGCCAAGAACATGTTGGAAAATTGTCCATGTTGGTCGAGTATAACCTTTACACCAATTATAAAGTACCACAGTGTCAAAAAAGTACTAGAAAAATAGTTGGTGAAACACAGAATATTTATTTAAAAGAATCTGTATGAAATACAACAGGACAAGCCCAGTCTACGATATTCACCTTTCTAAAACGAATATATCATTAGCCTACAACAGAATCACAATGCAAATGATACATATATGTATCATTCATCCAAATTTATTGTATAGCCTTCAAAGTAGACTGATGGAATAATATACTGGCTAACAAATGATCCAAGCAGATGATTTTTTTAATGTATTTTAGGAATCAACATCAATACTCGTCGCCAGTTCTCTTTTTGTCCTGAAATTCGTTCACAATGATAACCTTGTGATTATGGCGTTTCGGCACTATTTGAGCGGCAATGCTCTTCATGACGAGACAATCGTTTAAAATGGTACAAATTGATTCGTGAGGCATAGAAATTTCAGCTTTATCTCTCTCAGACTTTAACGACTTTCAGTTAACGTTCCCTTTATTTTAGCGATGTTAAGTTTAATTTCAGGCTTTAATGGCGGCCAGGGTAAGGCACTTTAGTATCCACTGTATCGCTCATACGCATGTATTTTTGTTACCACAAACCTCATCCAACATTTTCAGCGTATTGCAAAATTTTGGACAGATTTTTTGTTCAATAGTTTTATCTGTTAGAAAAATCACAAAACAAACTTGAGTGGAACTGACAAAATGTATAACTGTAAACATATTAAATGAAGTTTGCTCATTTTTTATAAAATTCGTTTTATGTTCGCTGTAGTTAGTTTTGAATGAAAATCCAGTCTGACGTTCCAACATTGCCTAGAAAAGTCACCCCTTTGCTACAACAGACCACTTAAAAATCTTGCATGTACAATCAAATGGCAGGAAACTTAACTATTTGGAATCTATTGAAATTTTCAAATTAGTCCATAATAAAAATAATGGGAATATAATGAGTATACGTGAATTTAAACTTTTCAATACATCCAAATAACATCAGTTGACCACTTCACTCTGAGACATTTTATAACACTTGCAGTCTTGTTATCATTCTGTGTAGCCACCTACCTTAGGTACTCTTTTTCTTTTGTTAAGTTTTAAGTCATCTGAAGATAGGGTAATACCTTGAAACTTCAGCACAAAAAAAGTGTAGACTTTTTATTTTTTGGTAATAATTTCTTAAAAAATTTTTAATTATGATCTACTACCAAATAGTAACAGCTAAAAAAGCTCAATATCAGATACATAAGAGCGGTAAAAAAAAATTCTGCTATTTGTAGATTATGTAAATCGGTTGTTCAAACTACCAAGCGCATATTTGAGCAATTCAAAGCATTGGCACAAGCAGTGGATTTGCGAGTGCAGCAAAAAAAACATGTTATATTGTTTTGCCTGAGTACTTTTTAATGGTGAAAAATTGCAATTGCAGACAGGTGGTACTTAGTCCATTTGAGTGACAATAAAAAAACATGAGAATTCGGAGACTTAAATCCATCAAATGGAATTTGCATCATTCAGAAATTCAACTTGATTCATCATATTGGCTTAATATTCAGATGCAATAAAAAAGTTGTCGAAAATTATAGACTGTATTAAGTTTTGTGGTGCTTTCGAATTGACTCTTCAAAGCCATGATTAAAGTGACTCATCTGAAAATCTTGGAATTTTTTGTGGACTTGTTAATTTTTCTATAGAACTTGATAGATTATGATTGACGGATTAAAGAATTAAACTTGCTTATAAAAAATAGGTTTCAGTGTTTTTCTCTCAAATACGGAGCAAGTAAATTTACGAGTGAGTTATTTTTATTTCATTTTGTTTGTTTATAATCCGTTCCATTTAATCCGCAACGCAAGCGAAAAAACCTTTATGAACGACAAATCTTTAGCAATCAAGAAAAAAAACAGAAAAAAATTATTTTAAAAGGGGTGAAATGGGTCCCTGCAGCTCAATAATTGCTTACTCTGAACACTCTCTTTAAATCGGCACCTTTTAATTTGGTTGCAAAACTTATTTTACCCATGAGCCACTGGGCACAAGTATTTACTTTTTAGGGGGAAGTGATTCTTACACCTACAGGTATTAGATTTCTGATATATTTAACTGACCATTGCCACCTTATATAGCCTTTTTACTCTCTCATTCTAAGTTTCATGCATTGAACAGAAAGAAATAAAGACGTTTATTTTTATTATTATTCATATTGCTGAGTAAATATATTTCTTCACATTATTTGATCCATTATATCATACTCATAAGTACTTTCTACAGCAGTTATATTGTTTAACAATAATCAGGTCGCATACTTTTGTACTATTCTTATATTAGGATCTAAATTATTTGTTTTGGTAAATTATGAAACCCATGAAACTGTAGAATATATTTATAAATCAATATTTGCTCAACAAATATATAGCTAATAAAAGAGGAATAATTATAAACAATACGATTAATTAACATATAATGAGTAAATATAACATTTCATTAGCAGCTTACTGTTCTTTTTTGTTATTATTGGTTGCGTTGTTATAGGAAGGTGGATTTTCCTGTTGAAACAAATTCAAAATTATTAATCCAAATTAACAGGCTTTCAGCCACAAAGATTAAAAAGTTGAAATTTCAGTACTTACATAATAGGCAGGTGGTGGTACATAAGCCATCTGAGGCTGATTCGGATCATAATAAGCTGATTGTGCTGCTTCTGCTGCTTTAGCGTCTAAAACAATATTTTTTATTAAAAGATAAGGTAACAATACATTTCTATACAAGTTTTAATAAGGGAATTGATAAATAAGTCCATTAATTGAACATGTATGGTGCTTCTGCACCATCTTGAATTGAAACAACTGTTAAAAAGTTCGACTGCTAACTACCAAAGCAAAGTAGAAGCAGTAGCAAAAAATGTAATAAAATATTTTACATAATGAGTGAAATGTTAAGGGAACATGATAAGAAAAATGTAATACATCAGTGGCAGCTTTGACAGTGGCAGTGACAACCTTATAATTTAATTGTTTTTCGTGCCTACCAGTGCAACTATCATTTAGTCACAATCAGCCCTATTTTGTAACTCCGATAGAAATTAACACATTGGATCTCAATGCAGGCAAATTAGAATGTTACACTTTTATCAAGTCAAAATTTGATATTCTGTAACTTACATCATAAACATTACAAAATCTGATTCATTTCTAAATGATTTGAAGTAAAACACTTTATTTCCGCTTATTTTTATTTTTCAACGACAATTTTTTCGTCAATTACATATTGACTTCGTCAATAAAAATAAGCGGAAATAAAGTGTTTTACTTCAAATCATTTACGATGAATTTCCGTCAAGTAGAGACCGAAACAATCAAGAATTTGATTCATTTCTATTTAATGCTGTTTTAATTGCACTGGCAATGTCGTAAGTATCATTGGAATTCATTCTTTAACAACCAGTGACGTTTATTTTGCTTACTGTTACTGGATGCAATAACATAGCAATCTAAATCAGATGTGTTAATGTTGTACGAAAAGAAAGCTTGTTCTTGTTGCAAATGTTGGGTAAGATGATTTAACATGGAACAAGCAACAAGTTCTTTAGTCTTGCAACTACATAAATGAAAAAAAAAATTATGAAATTATGATATGTAAGGTAGAGACTTCTTCTAAAGAAAGGTTTCTCCAGAGTTAATACTTTGGTAGACCAAACCAAAAAGTGATTAAAAAGATCAAACCGCTATAGGAACAAATGGATGTCTTTGTAATTTTTTCCTATGGACAAAGTTACTTCAAGATTAGTATCCATCTTATACTTATTTATATTATGAATTGAAACTTCTTTCAATTTACAAAAGGATGGTTAAAAGCAACGACCTGAATTCGGAAGCATTTATGTATTTGTTCAATAGTCCATTTTCCCAGAAAATTTCAAATCTAGAAGAAGAACATATGATGAATGCAGAACTTGTTCGTTGGAAAATTAAATAAACGTAATTTTTTGTAGTTTTAGAACTCTTCTTCTGAAGAAACAAAAAATGTCATGAGAATGAATATTACATAGTTAGAAGCTCCAACCCTTCAATCTGCATCGTCACATATTAGCAAGAAAAAGAATATATTGAAAAAAATTCATATATTCTTCATTATTTATGCCGAAATCAGATAAGAAAATTTTCTTTAAAATTCTAGCAATTTACCTTCACGAAATTATGCATGATGTTATTTCGCATCTAAATATTGAATTTGAACTCGATCGGATTTTTTACTTTCGAAAATATTCAAAACATAAAATTTAAAATGAGAATAACTCAGGAACCATTGAGCCGATACTGTTCCAGGGAACAGTGTGCTATTGTTTCGACCAAATGTTGGTAATTTTCAAATTTTGAACCGAAAGGAGTCTTGCATGACTAAATTGGACTCACCCACGAAGGTCAAAATAATTCTGTTGGGTCAGTCCTTCGGTAAACACTTTAACTTTGGAACGGAAAGAGCTAGCGCCTTGAAGCTTTCAGAAAAGGTTTGGTCTATAAATATCTCAGCTAAATAAGTTAACGGGCAAAATCGGTTCGATAGTTTCGCAGTTATTCACGTTTGACAACTTTTTCATATTTTTCTCAATATTTCAAAGTACAAATTCGATTGATCTGAAATCCGGCATTCATTAGAAGTGGCATAAAAACGCGCATGTTCAGGCAAAATTTCGTATGATTAGAACTTAAAAAAAAATTGGTAAAATCACCATTGAGCGCTTCCTTAAACACTATAACTGTCAAATGGAAAGAGATAGAGACTTGAAATTTTCTGAGTAGGTTTAACGCCTGAATACCTCTGTTGAGTTCATTATTAGGCAAAATGCGGTTATTCACATTCGAAATTTCCTCTTATTTTTATCAATATTTTCCAAATTACAAATCCGATTGATCGGAGATTTGGGCTTTTAGGATGATAACACAGATGTTCTTGCAAAATTTAATTTGGAACATATGATTACAAGATTCAAAACAGAAATAAAAATTTTATGAGTGGTTCAGCATTGAGCTCTAAAGAAACCATAACAACAGTCCCACGATCCAGTTGAAATTTAGCATTTACATGTAAAATGCAACACAAAGGCTATTGAAAAAAAATGGAAAACAGTGGTACCATTCAGTTTAAATTTAGTATTTAGATACTGAATTGTTTCAGCCGTTACTATTTGTTAGTTGATCATAATTGACACACAAATTGTAAAAATTACTATGTTTTACTACCAATAAAAATATATATTACACATTTTCTTTTGACTCGAGTTTCGGGAAATGAACTATCCCATCATCAGACAACTGAAGACCTAACAGTGGTACAGAGGAATTTAAACAAAAGTGATACATATTTTGAATTTTTCAATAGATTTTAGGTAACACCTAATAGTGGTACAATGGTTTACAAGCGGAATGTGATAGAAAACCGGGTTAAAAAAGGGGGCCTTCTAAAAGATATCGGAATGTCGGCAATCGACAAAGAAGGTTGTTAAACAGATGGTACCCATTTAAATATCTCAAATAATTTTTGGGGTTACATAGCTCCGTACATTCATTCATTCATTATTTTCACATTATTTTGTTGTATATCTCAAATATTTGGATTTACATAGCTCCGTACATTCATTCATTATTTTTTACATTATTTTTATTGTGAACTAGTTTGAAAATTTCAATAAACAAGTTTTTTTTCTTTTAAATCTACATGTAAAATTTTCTTAAGATTTTCTTTTGTCGAAAGGAATTACTGTTTTCTAAAGAATGAGTGGCAAAAGTTGAATTTTTGTTTACTTTTCATTAAATTCATTTTATGTTCGTTGAAAAAGGTTTTAAACAGATGCTACTTTTTAAATATCTCAAATATTTTCGATTTACATAGCTCCGTACAGTCATTCATTATTTTTACATTATTGTTATTGTGAACTAATTTGAAAATTTCAACATATTCTAGATGATCGAGTTTCTTCCCTTTTGATTCTACATGTAAAATTTTAAGATTATCTATTGTGGGAAAGGAATGACCGTTTTCTAGACAATGAGTGGCAAAAGTAGAATTTTGTTTATTTTTTATAAAACTCATTTTATGTTCGTTGAACCTCGTCGGCGAGGTTCCCCTTTTTCAACCCGGTTTTTTATCACGTTCCGCTTGTAAACCTCTGTACCACTATTAGGTGTTACCTAGAATCTATTGAAATATTCAAAATATGTATAACTTTTGTTTAAATACCTCTGTACCACTGTTAGGTCTTAAGTTGTCTGATGATGGGATAGTTCATTTCCCGAAACTCGAGTCACATGAAAATGTGTAATATATATTTTCATTGGTAGTAAAACATAGTAATTTTTACAATTTGTTTTAATTAGCATTCAGATGTAAAATAAGAACAAGTGCAAAACTTCGTAAGGTGATATAAATAAGCACAGAAAAGCTTCTAACATCAAATCAGTGCTTTTCAGCATTTTTTAACATAACTGACATATTTACACTACCCTGAAAATTTCAGTATCTAGGTTTTTTGGAAAAGAGCCGTTTCATCTCCAGTTGTCCGGCCTGATGATTGATCCTCAAGAAATTTGGTATAAATCGTTAGATCATTATACACCTAAGTACCAAATTTAATTTAGATTAGTTCAGTAGTTTCAGAACTATCAGGAAAATAAGAAAAAGTTTCAAATGTGAATAAGTGCAGAATCATTAGACCGATTTTGTCCAGGAACAAACTCAACAGAAATATTAAGGCCCAAAACTTTCTCTGAACTGAAAGTTTCAGCTCTCTCGGTTAGAGTGGTTACGGACATATTGGACTGGTCTGACAAAATTACTTTTGATCTTTTATTCACCATCAGTGGGTTCAGCCTAATCATTTGAGATCATTTTCGGCTCAAAATTTCAAAATTACAGACATTTAGGCAAAATGATAGCGAGCTATTCCATAGAACAAACTCGTCAATTTCAGGAATTCACTTAAGAGTTTCAGGATAATATACTCAAATCTAGAATTCCACAGGTGAGAAACTTTATATAAGACAATTTTTGGAAGAATTGATCATTTATTAGAAATGTCTGGTATTTAGTTTATTCACTGCTTCAACAACCTCGACCTAAATATGTAATTATTCTCCTTAATTTAATTGAGTTTCAATAATGTTTACATAATTCAGTGTGAATTCATGCAGCATCATTTAACAACTACTGAATAATAATTATCATTCCCCTAACTATACTAACATCAAATATACTATGCAATAAGAAAATAGGAAACAAAACGGCAGTCTTGTTCATGGATATTCAAAAAGCGACAGTCTCTGGCATGCTGGTATGATTTATAAATTATTCCAACTGAAATGCCCCATTTACTTGCTCAAGATAATTGATCAATTTCCATCTAATAGAACCAACCAAGTACGAGTAAAAACCAACTCTCAAGTCCATTCATACCACTACAAGGCCTTCCACAGGGTTCACCACTCTCCAATACTATACAACATATACTGCTGGGACATACAGGCTGTCCCAACGAAAATTTGAACCTCCCCCTAGAACTCAGAAACGAAGAATTTTGGGATGTTTTAGTCAAAAGCTTTTTTTGTGCTCTAAACATCCTAGTTGAAATTTTCAAATTCGTTGTCGCAGTTTGTTCCGCCATTAAATAAACAAATTTGAAAATTTCAACTGCGATATTTAAAGAATAGAAAAAACTTCGGAACAATGTCGTCGTAGGAATTCTTTCATATTTTTCCATATTTCTAAAGATGGTACTGAGTAAGTATATTTATTGTTGATTTGATTTTATTTTTTAAATGTGAAGTTGAAATGGTTTTATCTGAATTCTAATTATTTTTGAGGATTTGCTACATGTTTTGAGAGTTTTTAAAGTAATTTATTTAAATATATTAAATAAATTGGTTTTTGAGAAGTTCTTAAAATTATGTTGTATATTTTTGAGAAAGATTTGGTTTTCATAAATATAAGATCAGAAAACTAAACATTTTGTATGAATGTGAATTTGAAATGGTCTTATCCGAATTCTAATTATTTTTTGAGGATTTGCTACATGTTTTGAGAGTTTTTAAAGTGATTTATTTAAATATATTAAATATTTCAAATAAATTAGTTTTTGAAAAGTTCTTAAAATTATGTTGTATATTTTTTGGTAAGATTTAGTTTTCATAAATATAAGATCAGAAAACTAAACATTTTGTAACAAGCAGAGCTGCGTACGCTTGTCTGATGAGTTCAGTGCGTATGCTTGGAACGAAACAAAAAAAAATTATTTATTTATTAATTTTAATTGACAATTTATATTCGTTGGTTTTTTCTTAATTCCATTTGATATTGTATAATGAGTTTCGATTTTATACGTCTATTGAATATAAGCATTGTTTATTAGATATTAATTTAATTCTTTAAGTTTCTTGAATAAAAATTTTTTTAAATTAAAATTGCTAAAGACTGACAGATTAAATTTGTGTTGATATTCAAATTTTGGAATTCTTTCTTCCTAATAAAGAACTGAAAATTATTTTGGGATTCTGCAAAACTCTAAGGTTTTTGAGTTTGGGCGGTTCGACTGTTCAACATCACCTTTTGGCAGTAAGTTCAATATTACATTATTTCCTGAATAATGAACCGATTTTGAAAATTTTAACTGGTTTGTGTATAGAACATAAATAACTTTCAAACTAACAAACAACCGACATCTCTTCCCTATTTAAAAAAAGTTGGGGGTTGATGCCACCTTCATGGGGGTGTTTATTCGGAACAAACTCATGATGAAAATTCGTCCACCTCAAAACAGAAGTTGACCTGTTTTTTTAAATCTTCCAAAATTCTTAGTTTCTAGGTTCTGGGGGGAGGGGTAAAATTTTCGTTGGTACACCCTGTATATAGCTACACCTATCCAATAGAACACCACATAGAAGAGGAAGCATACTCCCTGCAATTTGCGGACAATACACCACTGATCACCCATGATAGGACTCTAAAGAAATATATGGAAAGGCTAGAAAAATTACCAGTCAGCACTGTAGCATGGATTGGATGCTGGTGAATATAACCCAACCCAAAGAAGTCCAAGTTCATCATATTCCAACACACCATAGGGAACAATTCTCCAAGTGTCAAAATTGGGAATGAAACAATCAGACCAACCACTTAGTGCAAATATCTGGGAATACTGATAAACAACAAACTAACTTTCAAGCATCACATTGAAAAACCTAGGCATCAACACCAAAACAGCCACTGCTATTTACAATAGGATGTGCAGACCCCTGCTGGAGTATGGTCACATAATATTCTCAAAATCTGCACCAAACAATGTAGAAAAAGCGGAAAGAACTTGCCTTAAAAAGAAAACGAAGTTGTTATATCAGACAACAGATGTAGAGCCAGTACTGACCAGACTGCATAGGCTAAGCATGAAATTCATGGGGAACCAGAATAACAGGATCTTCATGGAACTTCTAATACATCATTACAATAGAGGAAAAGGCAAAACTACCAGCACTCCCCCTGTTTGAATATTTAATGTCCCTACAATAACATCTGTATAGCAACTACTACATTTTATATATTATGAATTAAAATGTATATTACTGGCTAGAAGACTTCGGTCGATAGCTATTTGATTCAAGAAAAATAATTAGAATTTCCACATGTTTATTTAAATATAATAATTGTTAAGATTGTTCAATAAAGTTAATCTCTCTCTTCAATTATCACTCAATAAATAACATAACATGCGCGAAGATAGAACAGATAATCTCCGACACGCTGCTTAGCATATGGCACTCGAAGAAGAAGAATTAACAAGTATTAGTTTAGTCCCTGTTGAAATAGACATCGATTGGAAAAACACTCTATATACTGATTTACCACACTACATATTTTTAGGCATAATACAGCAACAAAGCAAATAGTTCTGAAAAATTAACTCAAACAGACTTACCCGAGAAAGGAATTAGTCTAATAAAATAATTTATTAGTTAAATTGAAGTGCTATTTCATAGTGGAATTTTACAATCTACAAAAAATTTGAAGCTTATAGACATTTCTTTCAAAAATGATCAATATCCAAAGAAAAATACATTTAAATTATTTTATATTCAGGTTCTCACCAGCAGAGCTGATTCCAGGCTGCTGCATGCCACCAGAAGCGCCAGGCATACCAGCTGCACCAGGTGCACCGTAACCTGGCTGTGTAAAACCGAAAGCTTGCTGTTGAGGTGGATACCCAAATCCTTGAGCTCCTTGAGGAGGTGGTGCCTGTCCGGGAACGTTTATACCTGGATATGGTGGGGGAGCATCAGTCATGAAGACTCCACCTGTTGGTGGTTGCTGTGGAAACACATTTGTAGGGGGACTCCAGCCATAGTAACCTTGGGGTGGTGGGGCATAGGCAGGTGGTGGAGCGGCGTACCACTGAGCCTCAGGAGGTACATATGGTGGAGGGACATCCCTTTGGGCGTTTCTTGTAGCTGTAAATAAAAATATTATACATATCCATTGCAAATTTTACCATCTAATCAATTTTACCAATAGGTACTAAATATTTTTAAAATATTAAAAAATGGCACAGCACAAGATGTTATAAATTAGAAGAATTTTTGTCTGGTTGTCACGTATTTACGGTTGGTTTATTGTATGTTGGAAATGTACCATATATTGTAAAAGTAAACAGTTTTTAAGAGTTATTTATAGATTTCCACCTGCCTCCATTTTAACATCTGTTACTTAATAATATATGTATGTGTACTTGTGTGACGGTATGTATTTTATATTCAGTTTTGAAAATGTATGAAACATGTATGTCATCTAATGTTAATTTTTATAAATTGTGTAACGTATAGTCAAGTGTTTTTATTTCCCCTTTTATTAAATACTTATGGTGAGGTCGCTATTAGTGAAAGGTGTCGTAAATAATATTCAGTGTTTTAAAAACGTTGGTTTTCGTGTTAAGGATAGATATAGTCCTGAAAATATATTCAAAAACAGACAACAGGATAATCGAGACTGATTCAATAAGCAAAATAATTTCAAGGACATAAATGATTCAGAACATGAAAATTGATCTCATATAACATAAATCCCAAATATTGACCTTTCCTAGAACTGTTGCTATAAAATGTAAAGACAGAAAGGATTTTGGCACTAGATTGTGATTTGAACTGTAAAATGAGTTTATTAGGATAACTTTAGAAAAAAAATCATCGGGATTTCCTGGCCACATTTCTATGCCAAGCCAAATATTTGCGGCTCGAATGTCATGCTCTACATTTCTAGAACTAACTGAATATAGTGTATTATAAGCTATTAAAACCTAGTGAACTAATCACAGACGATTATTACATAATTAATGCATTCAAACAGATCATTTATAGATAAAGAATCTCAATATGGTGAAAGTAGTTAAAATACACTTGGAAATGTTGAAATGGGAAGTCTGACCCACCGTAGTTTCCAGACTTTACACCTTCTGTCTGCCATTTGTTTTCATCAATGGCATATGACTTAGCTGACCAGCCCATCAATTCTTCTAAATTGGTAAAAAGAGGAAATTATTTCCTATATCAGATCACCAATAGTATAATTTTACGTGATAGTGTCGATGTTGAATCATTTTTCTAAACAATATATAACACTGACTTTCCGTACGAAACGTGAATAATGTAGGAATCATGTTATTTCGCACAATATGTAATATTGTGTAATAATGATTCATCTTATTAACTCACCTAGTTGTGCTGCTTTCAACATAGCCTCGCCAAAATCAATTGCCCCACCAGTTTTAAAAGTCAATTTGAATTTAGCTTCTCCTACCCAATTTCCATTTGGTTGGGCTCTTACTTTTCCTTTGATATAGTTAGCCCCAAATATAGGCTGTTCAACACCAACCTACGTAAACTCATATTTAAAAAAGGCAACAAAAAAAAACGTAATTATGCTCACCTCACTCAACGTAATGAATGGAAAGCTGAAAGATTGCAAAGGATCACTTCCAGACTTATTATTAAATATCATTCGATGAGTTGTTAAATAAATGCGTCCCTGTTTCGACCCCTTGAAAGCAGGTTCATTCTGGCCAGACCATTCAATTGTTACATTCTCACAAAAGAGCAGTATACTGAAATCGATTGTATACAAATTTGAAAACATGAAAACAAAGGATTAATTTGCTTACCATTCGCCAGAATGTATCAAAACTCCACCGTTCAAATGTGCTGTGTTCAAAGACATATTTGAAAATAATAGATATTATATGCTATGAACAGTCATCAAATTATCCTCTAGGAAAATTCTAGACACTTTCCTTTTCCTTCCTTCTTGTGGTAATTATTGTGAATGTGAAGTACGACTTGACAACTTGACAATAATTGACAATGATTAAACGATAACAAGACTGGATATTAAAAAGTCATTTTCATATGTTTTCAGATTTCATTCTTCTTCTTTAAAGAGCTGTATTTGATATTATCATTTATGACAAATTACCTATTATTGCAACGTTAGGATTCCAAACAAGCAAATCATCTTACAAAACTACACGAATCATTTCATATCTGTGCCTTATAAAAAGAAGAGTGACATTCTTTGCACATCTCCTTTTACTGCTTTTGTTTACTTTAGTATTATCTCTCTCAAATAAATAACTGAAAACGGGGTTTTTTTGTTCGAATGAAAGCATGAATCATGGCTAAATTATTTTTTTTTCAATTATTATTATTCTCGTTATTAATATTTGTAATATGTGATGATATGGAACAATGTGTAATAAGGGATGCTTCTAACCCTTGCGTTTGTCATTTCCAAGACAACAGAAAAATAGATATTTCCCAATTATTCCCGAGTAAAAAAGACGCACCTGAAGGCAGATTTTTGGAGGCCCAAAAATCAAATTATCGTTTCTTCTTTCATGGGTGCACCAAAGCTCAATTCAAGCCTACAGATTATGAAATTCCCGCAACTGAATTCAATAAGACATTAACAGCTTCTGTATGTTTATTTGACATTTTATTTCTTGATTGAAAATTAATAATTAAATTTTCAGTTGATAGTATATCATACAGTATCGGACAAAAATGGAACAAAAGGAAATTTAGATGTTATAGGGAATCCAGATGATATCATATATCAGGTTTTACCAAATGAAGCAGCACCATATGAATTAATATACAAAAATAAGGAAAAGTAAGTTATATTTAATTTTTATATGGCATATAGAAATTTTAGAACATGATTTAAGTATGATCATATTTGAATATTTTGAATCGTTTCTTTCAGCATAACAGCTTCTTTTCGCTTAATATGTGAACCATTCGAAAAACCTTACATACAAGTAATAGATGATCCGAAAAGTAGAGTAAGTTGAAAGAGCAGTATGGATGAAGTAAATTTCAAGTTCTGTATTTTAGCAATTTACGTTAAACTCTCCACATGCTTGTGTTATTGAAGCGCCAGATCAGTCAAGCACTGGTGCCACGTTATTAGTAATCCTGCTCTTAATTTGCATTATCTATTTTGTGGGTGGTGGTTGCTTAATATATTTTGTAAGGGGAGCACGAGGAATTGAAGTTATTCCCAATATTGATTTCTGGAGGAAATTGCCAGGTTTAATAAGAGTAAGTATTAAAACACATTGTAGATAAAAAATATTTTATTTTGTTTAAATTGCAAAGTGTAATGTATCCCTTTGAATTGATATAATGTATTAGAAATTAAAACAGATTTTATAATATAAAAACAATAGCTGATAAAAGACTCAACTTTGAATTAGTGGATCAATACTTTATACCAAAGGAGTATAGATTAAGAGAAATTTTGGAACAGAATAGCAATTTCAAGTTTGTATCGGACACCTTATATGGGAGCATTTTTCTATTAAGCGGTGTATTTTGGAATATTCTAGAGCCTCTCATTAGAAATGCTAAATATTCTGTATAAACTTTATAAATTATAGCTTGTTCCCACAGGATTATCCTGTTCTTTGCAGGATTCTGTATTGAAACATGTCTACAACTAAACTGGAAAGAAAGTTGACACTGGAGTAAGCTTTATCTAAAAATTGTTATAATCATGAATCATTCAAACAAATATAATTTGGATAATAACTATTATGAACTATACATGATACACATTTATTGTTCATGTCATAATTACTCTAATATTTTTTCATTTTAGGATGGTACGCTTTTCCTTTTTGGAGGATGTAATACTACTTACTTGTCATCATCAGATGCATATGATCGAATTTAAAATTGAGATTACCAAAGTTTGCTGTGACTGATATTTCCTAATTGTACAAATATAAATACGAGCTGATTAGAATTTTAAAGTATAATGTAAGTTTGGTAATATCTTGTGGATATTAGATTTCTTATCGATGTGATCAAAATAAATCATCCATAAATTGGGAAATATGTTACTATTTTTTCCTTTCATAAACTTGAAATGTTTTCTAGTCGAACAATCTCATCTACTACTTAAGCATGAAATAACACTGCTGGAATATTGAATTGTATCAGTCCTTACTTGGTGAAAATCCATATTAAATAATTTGAAATAAGGTTATTCTGATTTTCACAAATTTTTATTGTTAAACTCACAACAATTGTTTCGCTATCACAGTAGCATCATCAGGCAAGATCACATTTTGAATAACTAAGCTTGTTTCCAAAATCCATGGCTATTTATATTGCAGTAAGTACAATAAATTTTTATTGAGCACTAAAACCCAAAAAAGGGTCCCTGCAAATTCCAGCTTATCTGACTATATTTAACAGATGTGAGCTATTTAAATCTATTTGTTCGTTAAGTAATATTCCAATTTTATTATGTTTATTTATCTCTAGGGATTCTAACAGATTAACACACTTTATGTGTGTAGTCTTTATTATTAATATTAATAAAGACTATATTATGTATATATTATACTATATTAATAAAGACTACACACATAAAGATTATAAATCTGGGGTTTATAAGTTAACCTGCGGTGATTGCCCTAAAGTTTACATAGGTCAGACTGGAAGAACTTTTCGTCATAGGATGTGTGAACATTTGAAGAGTTTCCTCAATAATAAAAGCAATTCTACATATTCCAACCATTTGTTAGAAACAGGACATACTTTCAACCATAACTTTGAAATTCTACATATAGAAAGCAAAAGTTATGCCTTAAATCTGTTAGAATCCCTAGAGATAAATAAACATAATAAAATTGGAATATTACTTAACGAACAAATAGATTTAAATAGCTCACCTCTGTTAAATATATTCAGATAAGCTGGAATTTGCAGGGGCCCTTTTTTGGGTTTTAGTGCTCAATAAAAATTTATTGTACTTACTGTAATATAAATAGCCATGGATTTCGGAAACAAGCTTAGTTATTCAAAATGTGATCTTGCCTGATGATGCTACTGTGATAGCGAAACAATTGTTGTGAGTTTAACAATAAAAATTTGTGAAAATCAGAATAACCTTATTTCAAATTATTTAACACTGCTGGATTTGTAGATGAGCAGGATGATAAAGTAATTTTAGAGGATACAAAAGAATCTTCACTTTTTTTAAACAAAAATATGACAGTTGAAGGGTTTTGCTAAATTCCAGAATAAAAAAGATTATCATCATAGTTTTAAAACAATGTGTGAAAAAAAAGAATTTTTTCTTCTAAAAATATTCCTAGATTATCCTCTAGTTTAGAGCATTTAAGTTTGATATAATACAAAAAATTATTCGTAGAATGAAATAAAAATTTCGTTTCTTGCTCCCACTTTTAATTAAATAGATATAGAGGAACTTGAGTTTTATAATGTTACTACATTTTCAAACTGAATTGCAAGTTGTGTCTAACGGTTTCATATTAAGAGATGTTTATTTTCTTGGGAACTACTAGAAGTTTAATGAACATGCTGTTCATTGAAGAGGGTGATTACTGTATTTGAATATCTCTATAGATTTTGAGATGTCTAGTTTTTTGCCTTACAATTCCGAGATTATCTAATTCTAGGACAATATGACTGATTGATTTGGAAATTTTTTTTTTAGGTAAATTAGAGTATCTTTCCAGTGCTTATATGAAGCAAAGTATTACTTTCGTGAATGTTAATCCTATCTAGCCTATAAAGTTATCTAATACCATATTCACAACAATTTATTTATAAACCTCTTATATATTATCAGGTTTTTGTTTTTCGCTTTGAAAACAAATTAGGAATTTTATGCGAGGAATAAAAGGCATTTTAATATGATTTGCTGAAATTATTTAAGCTACCTTTTGTGCAATTGTTTCAAAACATGTTAGCTTGAAAAATTTTTCATTGCATTTTTCCATTTTTCTTATTCCATTTGACATGAACAAAGTAACCCATCCAATAAATATAGATATTGGCTATATAAAGAAAAATGGAAAGGTCGATAAACTAAGTGAAAAGGTGTTCTCCTCATTTAAATATTTATATTTCAGGACAATGAAAGACAACATTAAAATTGTAAATATGCTACGTCTAATTTACGTCTTGTTCATAAATTAGTTTTGAAATGTCATGGGTGAATAGTTTGTTCAATTTCAATATGAGATTATAGGGAAAATAATTCAAGAGTAATTTCCCACGAAATTAATGTGAAGATATATGCCTAAAAAGGCATTTTAATTAGCTTGAATAAACAGTTCCTCCAAACTGGCGTGAACAAACATTAAGGTTATGTTTTTAATCATGATAATTTTAAAGAATATTTCATACGTAATTTGTTGAGCTATCTTTATTATTGTTGTCAAATGGATTGTTCAAGAAATTACGAAATGAATATCTTAAAGCCAATAACAGTATACTTCACGTGGCAACTTATCAATAAAAGGTATTGTGAAAGTTTAGATAAGTAGTATTCATATTACATCAAACAAGATATTAATTTTCATGGAAGAGAACTACAAGTTTTGGAGGAAGGTCATTAAGCAAAACCAGTTTCAGTTATCTTTTAAATATCTTTAAGGACTGTAACATATGTGAACACAAAATTTAAAATTAAATAACCTACCTTCAAGTCTATTCTCAAATTAACATGATGAAAAAGGCAACTACTCTACTTAAATGTAAGTAATTTATTTTTTCAATTAAGATTCGGATATAATCAAAAACATATTCGTAAATTACCACAAATAATTTTTTTTTCAAATTTTCCAGGTTGTCCTCAACAATTCCTGAGGAATTTCAGCCTTCACAAATTACCAGAAGAACATTTGATGCTTCAAAAAACGTGCAGAGATTTTGTAGAAACAGAATTGAAACCTCTCGCAGCTCAGCTGGACAAAGAACATAAATTTCCTGCTGAACAGGTAAATGTAATTCTAGAACAGGGTCGGCTTAGAATATTTTCAGATTTCAAAATTTGACATTTCGTGGTTTATTATTATTTTTAAATGAGTTATGTACTTCAAAACAAACGCTCGCTTCTAAATTACGGATATTCAGGGCCATTATTCATATTTATATTACCTGTAATTCAATATTATTAAAATTTGATTTTCTTGTTTCATTAAGCGATTTGCGGTGTCTTAATTTTTTTGTTTTAATTGGAAAAAAGTGCAGCTAAAACTCAGTGGAAATTAGACAAAAGTGTTTTCTTTCTCATTTTTATGGTTGACATACATTTATGAGATTACATCAAATGTTATGGCTGAAAATTATTATTTCATGTTTATACCAAAGTAACGAATTTTCTGAATATTTTAAAGAAAAATTTTCGAATTGGTATGGCCCAGATACTGTAACAGCGAATTACGTGAAATATTGGTTTAGGTTTTGTCGATTCCGTTCGTGTATTTTTGATGTTAAAGATGCACCTTGCACAGGTAGACCCGTCGTCGAAAATGTCGATAAAATCACAGAAATAATCGAATTTCACCAGCATGTTAGTAGTCTCAGCATCGCCCAAGAGCTGAAGATCGACCTTAAAACAGTTTTAAACCATTTGCGCAAAGCTGGATTCAAAAATAAGACCAATTAAAATTAAAAAAACATTATGGATCGAATTTTCATCTGCGAATCCTTGGCCAAACAGATTGAAATCGACCCGTTTCTTAAAAGGATGGTGACTTGGATGAGAAATGGGTCACATACGACAATATTGTGCGAAAACGATCGTGATTAAAGCGCGGTGAAGCAGCTCAAACGGTGGCCAAACCAGAATTAACGGTCAGAATTGACCAATAGAAGAGATGTTGTGTTCAATCAGGACAACGCCAGGCCACACACGTCTGTAGTGACTCGCCAGAAACTCCAGAAGCTTGGTTGGGAAGTTTTAATGCATCTACCATATAGTCCGCATCTGACACCAAGCGATTACCATCTTTTCCTCGCATTGCAAAACTTTTTCGCCAATAAGGACCAAGAAGTCTATAAGAGAGGGTGCATGATTGACTCAAATTGGACAATCCGAAACATCCCAAGTAAAGTCTTAAAGTTCACGCAAAAATAATGGATTTTTCCCCAACCTATCTTTTGGGACCCAAACCTACCCTGAAAATTTCAAGTCTGCATCTCTTTCCGTTCGAAAATTAAGAGTGTTGACCTGATATTCCTAATCAGTGAATCCAATCCTCAAAATTCGTGCGCTGTTCTCTTGGACAAACGCGCAAAAACATAAATATTTTTGTTCCTTAAACGTTTTTCGTATTTCGCTTTGTTTTCTCGAAAACAATTAAAAACCGATCTTCTACATGAACAGAAAAAAACTTATTCAAAAAAAACATATTAAAGATAACCGGATACAATCTCGGGTACAATTGATGGTTTCTTGGTGCCAAAGGTTGACAGCTTGCGACACATTTATTGATCAGAGTTTTAATGCATTTTGAGTGCTGCGCTTGCGCTTTTGCGTAGTTATCGCAGTGGCGGATCAACCTAACTGGGAACGCCAAGCGCAAGACCTACTTTGTGAGATGTCCATAAAAAACAAAAAGATAAAAAAATAAAACGGTTTTTTTTTTACTTGATAGAAGGCCTATTACAATATCTTAAAAATAATACAGATTTATTGTGTTAACCTCATAAAAACTTTAATTTTATAAAAAAGTTTTCTCGAAAACTTTGTGAACTTAAATAAAATAAACGTCTTGAAAAACACAGGTTCAGTTTAGTAGACATATAGAATTAACACTCATTACACAGCACCGAAAGGAATAAAAGAATACAAAGAAAATATAAAATATTGATTAAAAATATTAAATAAATACTTTAATGATACAAAATTTTGTTTCGTATCAATGTATTATGAAAACCAAATTTCTTCCCAAAAATGCACAACATAACCTCAAGAATTCAAAAAAAAGTTCCTTCAAAAAAAACTTCAAAATCATGCAGCACATCTTCATTAATAATTTATATTTTCTTTGTATTCTTTTATCCCTTTTTAAGCTGTGTAACGAGTGTTAATTCCATATGTCTGAATTGACATTGTGTTTTCTAAGACATTTATTTAATTTAATTTTAAAAAGTTTTTGGGAAAATTTTTTTATAAAATTAAAATTTGTAGTGAGGTTAACAGAATAAATTTGCATGATATTTAAGATATAAAAAAGATGAAGATTGATATCAATTCTTTTAAAATTAATTTATATAGTCGTATAAATACATACGAATACGTTTGAACTACCAAATGCTACTTTTTATATTATACATACCTATTATTTTAAACCAAACTTGAAATAAATACTGAAATGAATGAACAGATTTAATGAACCGTGAAAAATACAGAAATCAAAATGAATAAAACTATTTAATACAACAAAGGGACGTAAAACTACTTAACAAAATAACAAGAATAAAAAACTACAATAATCTAATAAATGATACATTCTTTGGGAAAAATCTGATTATGATCGAAATAAGTGTTCAAATGGAAATCTAAATAAAATGAAATATCACAGTCACATCAATAATAAAAAAAATTAATAACCATTAATAAGAACCATTCATACAGAAAAACTCTCCTTGTTTTGGCTGTGGCAGATTTTTTATTGCAGAATCATAATTTATTCCTTTGACTTAATCAGTTTCGATAACGAAATTGCCAAGGGATTTAAATTCGGTTGAAATAAACTATTCCTTAAATAACTTTTAACTCTCATGAGTACCGAAAAAGATCATTCAACTCTAATATCGGATGTGTCTATAGATCTCGACCTTCTCACTCCGACATCGATATGGCAACTTTTCTGGGTCATTTATCGACGACGAAACGGAATCTTTTTGTTGCGGATGATTTCAACCTCTGAGATGTTGATTGGCTACTTACTCCTAGGGTCTACAACTCGCCTTCCGATCTTTACGTCGACGCAATTTGTGATTTTAAGCTTCTTCAGTTGGTGGAGGAGCCTAGACGTTTTCGAAATCTTCAAAAACCATCTTTGTTGGATCTTATATTAGTGAATGATGCTGACTTAGTTTCCAATGTTGAGCATCATCCTCTTCTGGGAAAATCAGACCATGTCGTACTTCTCTCAAAACTACAGCTCCAGTTCTACAGCCCGAGTATAAAATCTAAAAAAGCAATAAAGGTTATTAATTATGATCAGTGGTATTGATTGGGATGCTATATTCGAGTCCACAATTGATGTGGGATTGTTTCGTGGAGATGCTGAAGAGCCTAATTAATGAGTGCTTGTCATTAAGAAATATCGTAACAGTAGCTTCGAATCCCTGGATCGACCATGGCGTTGAGCTATCCCAACCTTTTAAGAGTACTCTAATATATCCGGGATTTTACGGACTACTCTAAGATATCTGGGATTTTACGGAGTACTCTAAGGAACACTAACCTTTTTATCATGATCATCTAGTGGCGGAAGAATAGGACTTTACGTTTTGTAGACAACCCAAGTTACACTTGAAGGAGAACAAGAAAACAGTGACGGGAAGTTAAGAATGCAAGGATAAGTAAAAATACACTATTTGTTTGCGGAAGGCAGGGCCCCGCATCTGACTGGGTGTATGAGGGCGAGGTTATACTTTAGGGCAAAAAAAAAAGAGTCAGGGATAAAAAACCTTGACCTTTATTCAGCTCCCATACATTCTTCAACCCTGTCCTTCCCTTTATTCATAAAATTAAGGTTCCAGAGATCGACAAGCTTTCTAATATCCTAAAACATAATTAATGTGCATGCAAAGGTAAGTAAAGCAATCAATTGAGCGAACACACTGTTAACCTGGCAGTAGGAACATGTAACAAAGATCTTCGAGATAGATTAACAATAATCCTTTGGTCACGAATTCCCTATTCACACACCTACTATCTAATTAGATTATTATAATCTGGGCGCATAATATCGTTGTTCAGGAATATCTTATTGCGACATTCTGATGACACAGAGGTTGTGGTGTCTTTTATTTAACTACCTATTCATTGTAATATTTATATCTAATAATAGTTTCCCGGAAGGCCTTGTTGCGGCCCTCTGAAAAGACACAGGGTTGTTGTGTCAGTACCTAATTGTGGATTCCATATTTCATTCACTCTAAACACCCTGAATTCTCAAACAAGGTACCATTGTTAACCACCTCTTAGATCCCAATAAATGAAATGAAGATAAACACGCTTACATGTATGAAATATGTTAAATGGTCAATTTAGATTAAAGTAAACAGGTCGCCCCTAGCTGAAGCATCAATATAGTAAAATCAACCAATGGGTTAAGAATACATGATACAAATAACACTCACGTTGACCTCAGGCAATTCAATACAATGCAATAACTTTACATGTGAGAGCAGCTTAGTCGACTTCTCTTTGTGTCTACCCTTAACTTTTAAAGAACAATGGACAATGGCGTTCTATTTCTAACAAAGTAAAACGGGACTCCCTGAAACCGGCGTTCAGTCTACAAGGATTACCACCAATCTTCTGCAGAAACAAACGATCATCTCCCGGGGTTGTTTTCATTTTCAGACGCGCGCGCAAGTCTACGAAGCGACCATAGACTCTTACTCCTGGCATTGACAGTGACAAGTAGGCATAAAATTCCCTAAGTGGTTCTTCCCGCCTAATCTTCCTTAATAAAAATATGTGGATCTCTTCAGCATCCTCAAGATGATCAGACACAAAAAGTCGATATGGCAACGCTATATTCGGCGAAGACAACAACAAAACTACGATGCCCATTGCACACACTCAAATATTCTCTCCAATACAATTTCTGCTGCCAAGAGGGAGTTTGAGTCGAAATTGGTTCAGTCCAAGGATCGCAAACGTTTTTTCAAATACGTCAGATCATCGCCACATAAGTTTATGCGCCACTGGTTTCTGACTCCAACAACCAACCTTGTAGAAACCCTGAAGAGGCTGCTACTGTTTTGGCAGACACTTTTGCTGCAGATTTTACCGTCGAGACTGGTTTACTTCCCCACAAATACACATTAATCGCGTCAACTCTGACTTAAGAAGTATAACTTTTCCCCCTGGTAGTGACGGTCTTCCATCGAAAGTACTCAAGGAGTGTGCTCATTCCCTAGCGTCTTCTCTATCTAGAATTTTTACAAAATCCTTCGAAACATCATCTCTAACTACATCCTGGCGGAGTGTTCTTGTAACTCCAATATTTTAAAAAGGTGACAAGCTTGATGCGTCAAAGTATCGTCCCATCAGCCTAGTTCCTACCGTAGCCAAAATTTGCGAGAGGATGATCCTCGATTACGTCCTCAAACTTGCTTTAGACAACAAGGTCATTCCCGATTGCCAACATGATTTTCTTCCTGGTCGTTCAGTGATAACACACCTTCTGGAATGCGTCAATTTTCGGTCAAAAGCGCTTGATAATAAAGATCCTGTGGACGTGATATACTTTTCCCATGCTTTTGATCGTGTGCCTCACAAACGGCGTTTGCACGTGGCTTGATCATCTAGGCTTTCGAGGTGACCTTCTTGTGTGGATTGCAGTATTTCTTTCTAATCGTTGATTTCAGGTTGGAGTTGGCAGCTCTCTCTCGTTTCCCAAACCGGTAACCCGTGGCGTACCACAGCGCTCCGTTTTACGACTCTTACTTTTCTCCTGTATATCTCTCACTTACCTACCTGTTTTCATTCATATTGCTCTCAGTTTGCTGATGACACGAAGTTTTACGGTCATCCCAGGGATGAAACATTACATCGTGACTTAGACTATATAGCACACTGGTGCGAGAAAAACACATTATCTTATAGCTTACAGCATTTTGATGAAGTGTCCTTGGACTTTGAAAACAGATGGTTGTCATGTATATCACTTGCTGAAAGTTGAGAATTTGCTCCTACGAAAGGACAATTTTCTAAAAGGTTCCTGGGGCAAACAATGATTATCTCTGGACTATTATTTAGATGATGAAAGCGTATCTTGAAAACAAAGCAAGTTGGACAAATGATTATAGAAATAAAAAATCTTATATTTTCGCAAAAAACGATCCTGAAGGTTTGACCCTGGGTCACCCTCTGTTTTTAACTTGATTGATTTTGTATTTTTTTAAATATTGCGGAAACGAAACTTTAATGGGAAAACTTCCACACTCAATGCCCACATATTGCTCATTCACTAACTGGTCTATTTTAGCTTTAAATCTATCCTTCAAATTTAAAGTCTGCTAATTGTTTATTCTGAGAGTTGTCTGACAGTAAGTCGGATGCAATTGTTCACGACCATTTCTAATTGAAAACGAACAGAATATAAACATCTTGAGAAAATATTGCATGAACTCGAACTTCGAAAATGGCAAATCACATTCTGTTAAGTATTTAGGAAATCCTTGGGAAAAAATTTTGCCGTAACTTTTCTCTTCTTCAACTTTTATGTGAAATTTTAAAACCTATAATTCTATTACAGATCAAGAAAATGGGAGAACTGGGATTACTTTCTATATGTGTTTCTGAGAAATGGGGTGGTTCAGCACAGGATAACTTGGCATTGGCTGTTGCAGTCGAAGAAATAGCTAGAGGTTGTGGAGGAACAGGAACAATAACCTCTGTACATAATTGTTTATATGTTAATTTACTCGATAGATGTGCTACAGATCAACAAAAAGAACAATTTTTAAGGCCATTCACAAAGGGTACTTTAGGATGTTTTGCATTAAGTGAACCAGGTAATTATATTGAGTGTTCTACAAGGGAGGGTAAAAATTTTTATTATTCTATGAGAATAAACATTTAGAATATTGTAGCAAAATAAAATTTCCCAACAGAATTAATAAATTAAATAAAAAAACTTCCCTGTTTAAAGCTTTCCTTCTGCATTTAAAGAGAAGAATTCATACCATGAGTTGCTCTTAGATGGTCTTCCAAGCTTTTCATCTGAATCCATCGACTATGGGATTATTTCCTTTGTCAGCTTTAATCATTATCAAATTATCATTTCTTATTTTATTTCGTATTGATTTTACTTTTGATTTTTTTTAGGATTCTGTGATTTTGTATGGTTTCTTTGGGTTAATAATAAGTTTTTAATTTATCAGTGAAGTTTGAGACCGGTGTATCAACTAATTGGCTCTGGCATATTAATGTTTCTGTGATATGTGGGGATTACAATTTGGACCATTCTCAAGAAGCTTAATTTCTTCTGTGGAAAGCAGTATTGGAAGTACAAATTAATTCGGTCCGTTTTTTTGGCTCAGACAATGCATTTATTTCAAAAGAAAATGAATCAATAAATTAATCAAAATATTGTTCATCATTGCTTACTGCTTTTCCGCACCTCTCAGGCAATTTTCAAATCCTGTCTCGGAAAAACTTCATGTCATTCGAGTCGATCCAATTTTGAAGTCAATTTTCGATTTCTTTGAACGAAGTGTAGAGGTGACCTGCCAAATCTTGTTGCGTCTGTGGAAACAGCTAGTAGTCATATAGGAGCAAAAGAATAATTTTATCATGTCTGTCCTTATATTCTGGCCGTTTTTCTCGTAATGCTCGCTTCAAACGAAGTAATTGCAGTATATACTGATCAGCCCTAAGGGAATTACCAGGTTTTAGCAGCTCGTAACTTCCTTGGTTCCACCACTTACACGGCATAACTTTCGAACCGTGAATGTTCGGTTTTGGTGTTTGTTGGGTTCATTGACATGTGAACATTGATTTTATTCAGAAATGGTGCATCTTATCTAATTTTAGCAAGAGCATTTATCTTATGCAAAAAATGTCGAAATTTCATAATTTCAAATCTTCAGGGCTCAGATTTTCCTCACCATTTCATAATGACACTAAGCAGTACTTTTGATGAAGTAATAATGAACTTTTATTGTGTAAAATATCCCCATTTTGCACAAATGTCTATATTTTGTGAATTTTAAGCCTAATGTGATCTTAAATGATTACATTGCACCTACAGATGAAGATGAAGTTTAATTCACCTGCCATGGCTTGAACGGTATCCTTATGTTATTCGTGACCGAAGAATCTGTATTGTGCCTTAATTTGTTCTTCAGTGAACAATCAGATATTCCTTGTTATGTACTTTATTGGGCATAAACATTTTCATTTTGTGAAAATCCATTTTAGAACAAGACCAACTTTGATAACTTGAAAATTATGAAGCTATCAAAACATATTAGGTATTTATTCTCTTTGCATAAATTTGGTAAAATTCTTCCAATATGTAATTTTTTCAACAACATATTGTGTATAATTTTAAATTATATTTTATTTATAATGAATACCTAAAAAAAAATTTCAGATGCTGGAAGTGACGTAGGTGCAATGTCCACAACTGCCGTATTAGATGGTGATACATATATTCTAAATGGTACAAAATCATGGGTGACTAGTGGTGCAGAGGGCGAAGCAGCTGTCGTTTTTGCAACTATTGACAAAAAATTAAAGCATAGAGGTGAGTTACTTTTGTCATTTTTTTAAGGACATAGTAACTCAGTTCTTTTTTAGGCATCACAGGCTTTCTCATACCAATGCCCACACCTGGATTATCCTTAGGAAAAAAAGAAGATAAATTAGGAATCAGGGCTTCTTCCACTTGCAATTTAATTTTGGAAGATGTTAGAGTTCCAACAGAAAATGTTTTAGGAAAACCTGGTGAAGGGTTCAAAATAGCTATGATGCAGTTGGACAGAGCAAGAGTTGGAATAGCTGCTCAAGCTCTAGGTATAGCTCAAAGTGCTCTGGAAGTTGCGACCGACTATTCAAGCCAAAGAAAAGCTTTTGGACAACCTATTTGTAATCTACAAGCAGTAAAGGTAAAATTTTTAACCTACATAGTAAAAGCAATGGTAGGATAATATAACAATGATTTTGTCAATCTCAAAATCTTGAAGATAAATTACATCATGACTTAGCAATAATGGCAAAACAGTGTTTATTTTCCAAATATAAATATTATGGTATAATAGTCATTTAGATGCTTTGCAAATTTGTCCCAGTTTGATATTCTTGATATGTCATTGTGTAAAGAATTAAAACCTCGAACGTTTGTTTGAATGAGCTCCGAAATTCATACATTTGGTACTGTAGGAGACTAATTTCTAATATTATATAATAGTCTTATCTAACAGAATTTAAGAAAACTATAGCATAGTTCTTTATGGCACTGTGTTGTATTTTCTAAATAAGATTATATAAATACTGAATTGTTTCAGCCGTTACTATTTGGTAGTTGATCATAATTAAAACAAATTGTAGAAATTACTATGTTACACATTTTCATGTGACTGGAGTTTCGGGAAATGAACTATCCCATCATCAGACAACTGTTGTCATCAGTTGCCTGATGATGGGATAGTTCATTTCCCGAAACTCGAGTCACAAGAAAATGTGTAATATATATTTTTTGGTAGTAAAACATAGTAATTTCTACAATTTGTTTTAATTTAAAGCTTATATAGCTTGAATATTATGAGATTAGAATTTAATATCAAAGAATTGTTCCTATTTGTACCATTTGGCATTTTGAATAAAATTTTTAGTCCTGTTATATAGGTAATTAATAGGATTCAAACTGAATTCAGGAATATGTCACCAATAAGTAGGTGCATTAAAACATTTTGATAGTTTTATAAATAAGGCAGTAGCTGACATGCTGATCAGCCACAAGTGGATAAGAAGTTTTTTCTTATAAAAGAGTTTTCATGAGAACCCCATGTTAAATTCTTTTTACATAGATGAATATAGATTCATTTAATTCCGTAATGTTGTAACATTTAAGGGTATTTTGTTGACTTATAAGTCTCGCTGAGACATGAAACTGTGCGAATCATTTTATATTTCTTTTTTCTAAATTAGAACTTAGATTTGGCTCAGTGCACTTTATCTTCCGTACTAAGGATAAAGGGAAATTTTAATAAAACCCAAATTTACAAATTTTGAGATTAATTACAATATTTTAAACCAGTATCTACAGAATAAATGGAAAAACTACCTCCTTAAATTGTTTCAAGTTTCAAAATAAAAGCACTAACAATTAAACCTTTCTTCTGAACTAAAATCAAAAACATCCATTAAAAATAATTTCTAATATATATCGATAAGAAAGTAATTTTATTTTTATTTTTTTGAAAGGAATATTACTAATTTCAAGTGAATACTGGTAAAAAAAATAGACAAAACTCATTTATATCAAAACAAGCCAAATAATGTTCAAATTAATTAGTTCTATTAAAATAAATCTTCTTAAGAAATCCACCTAAACTTTTAGAACAATCCATAAATCTAATTGGAATAAACACAACACCATTAATTTCTTTTTTCCGCTTACGAATTAAACGCTATCTCGAAAGAAAATTATATTGTCACTCTTTATTTTTCAAAAGGAAATAAATTTGACTGCAACTGTATACTAACCACAAAACGATTAGTGATTGCTTTTCATTAGTGCCTGACTATGAATACTTTTCTTGCTCCTAAAAAGTGAATCTTTCCAAAGTAATCCCTTATTTTATCTACTTGCGCATGTTAATTGGTTAATTATTTTTCTACTATCAAAAAATTACGCTGTCATAAATGTTTTTTTTACCGTTGACCAATAGTGTGATCATAACTGAAATATTATTAGTTTGAATTCCCCTAGGCGATTATGCAATTAATTTTTCGAGAGAAACAAATCCATCTTATTTATGCCTCCAAATATTGAAGGTTTTATAGCCTCTTCTTTGCACACCTAAGATCATATTATGTGTCTAATAATTCCTTTATCTTGGGATTCAATTAGTACATTATAACTGTCCCTTAAACTTATTTTGAACAATATTTTCAAATTTAATTTCAAGGGTTTAATCAATCATCTCTGAATCATAATGAACAGTTTATTTATCTCGTGAAATTTGAACAAGATGATCATCGTTTCGAAATGAATATTTTTCTATGTGCATAATCAGAAAAATTTCGAATTGTGAACTGCACCATGACATCTTTTTTAGGATTCGACAGTAATTTATTTGCTCTTAACCATTCAACAAAATTTTATTAGTTTTTGCAAGTTACTAATATTTTTAAGTTACTTTAACCTTTCAAGAGTCTCGTTCCCCCTTAATACTTTAAGTAGAAAAAAAGTTGGAAAAAATTCTGAAATTTCACTTAGATTTCCAAAAAATAAGCGTGCGTCATTATTTTGTGAAAATGTTTGACTAGTTATCAAATTTGATTGATGAGCATAGCAATGTACAAAATGGGTTTTCTGCACATTACAGCTGCACCATCATATGACTGGGCAATTAATTTAGTGGGATTGTCAGCCAGTAATGGTTCACTCTCTTTCAGGATTAACTGAAAAATCAAAACAGTTTGTAACTTTGAAGAAACGTCTGTTGTTTTATCTGCCATAATGCCCAGAATGTTGGCATTTATTATCTTGGAAGAAACAACTTCTTGATAAACTACGAAAATACAATCCAATAAATCGTTTTGAATTTCTTTAGATGTACCTTTAGACTGTTGCTTGCCTTAAATAATCTTTTAAAGTTTCATCATAATGAATAACGAAAATTTATATATTTTTCTGTTTCGAAAACAAGTGCTCAGCTCCGCAGCTCTTATACACTAGCCGCAAATGACTCTCTTTATAAGAAAGTTGCCACATTGGTCCTAAATACTGTTCATAATTGTATATATGTTAGATTACCAACATATGTTCCAATACTTCGATTTATTGAAATTGTAAAACAATTTTTTTTTTAGATGCGATTGGGAGAGATGGCACTAAGATTGGAAGCCGCAAGACTATTGGTATGGAGGGCAGCAGTATTATGTGATGAACCGCAACGTTCAACAAAGGAATCTTCAATGGCCAAGGTTGCAGCTAGTGAAGCCGCTACTTTCATAACCCACAGTGCTATTCAAATTTTGGGTGGAATGGGTTATGTTACCGATATGCCAGCTGAAAGACATTATAGGGATGCACGTATAACTGAAATTTATGCTGGTGTAAATGATGTACATAGGCAGTTAATAGCAGATGCAATCCTAAGAGAAAATCAATAATCGAAAATAAATTATTTTTTAATGAGTTCATGAGTTTTATGAGTTTAAACAATTAATCTGAGTGGAAATTTAGCATTAATTACAAGAAATTAAATATCCCATGATAAATATTACTATTGATATATTCATCATAATTTTTTACAACAAATATTGAATATTTGATTGATTCGGTCTTTACTTGGTGGAAACTCATTTCAATTAAAAAATATATAGGAGACAGTATTTTATTTCTATAAAAATGTTTGTACTACAACAATTGTTTCATCACGATGTGGCTTCTTCAGGTATTTACATTGTACTACATTGTTGTAGTACAAACATTTTTGTGGAAATAAAATACGGTCTCCTATATATTTTTTAACAAGTATTGAAATAATTAATAGACGCTTTTTGTGTTTTTATAAGGAAAAAGTTGATTTCATATATAATTTATGATGCGTTATAGGTTATTTAGGCAAAATATTATGAGATTCATATCGCTACTTATACTTGAAATATGGGTAAACTTGCTACTAAACAGTCTGCCTGTATAATAACACATATTTGTTAAACTTTTACTGCAAAATAGACTTATTATCCTAATAATACATCTGTGTAAACACTCTAATTTTCAGATGGAAATAGCTGGAGACTTGAAACTTTCAGATTAGATTCGAGGCCCAAATATCTTGATTAAAGTTCTTTCATGGACATTAAAAAATATTTTATATCAATTGTACAGTTTGTCACATTTAAGATGAATACACCTTTGTATTTTCGCTATTTGAAGGAGTCGGAATAAAAAATTTTATACAGGCATGTTGATTGATGATCCACAGTTTTTACGGAATCTGAGTGAAATTTGATCTTTAAACCCAGACTACTGTCTTCGTAAAGAGGGCCAATTCTTGATATTTCACTGCTCGTTAGAGATATCGGATAAAATTGTTCTAAATTGAATTCTAACAGGGAACACCGAATTTCATGAGAAAGTTCCAAATTTCGTTTTTTAAACTTAGGATGACTTTCTAATAACTTTATTTGATATCTCTAACGAGAAGCAAAGTATCGATAATTGACCGTCTTTGCGAAGATGTAGCAGGCGGGTTTTAAGGATCAAAAATCATTTATTACGTAAGAAATGTGGCTCATCAGTCAGCATGCCTGTACAACATTTAATTTTCGAGACGACGTTTCAAGATTTTTTTAAATGTCTTTCCTAAAATTGGTAAAAGGGTGATAGGCCACTTGATATTAGTCAAGGAAGAGTACACTTTATATACTTTACGTGCTGCTTAAAACTGCGACCCAGAAAATTAGACATCCCAGGAGCCATTTCAGGAGTGCTTACAGAAGTCCATCTGGAGGGGCACTGAGATTGGTGACTGACTCATGCTTTTGGAGCATTTATATATGAGCTGGTTAAGCTTCTGACATATTCCGTCAAGGAAGCAGTAATCCGTGCGTTCCACAAGACTACCACAGCGCTCACGCACACGCAGTCTTTCCGGTTCCACTAGCTTTTGACAAGCCCGCGAATGTTTTTGTTGGCATTGCAAGTGGAACGGGTATTGTGAGCAAAATGACGATGACAGATGAATGAAAATTCGTAGATTATGGTGTATTTCAAAAGCAATGGATGAAACGGGAAAATCATGAAAAAATAATATATATAATAATCATTTTTTATCCTCTTGTACACGTTTTGCATCCTCTGTAGACACAATTACTTCCACCAAAAGGTCCCTCTCTGAGCAAAACAGAGTTAATTGCGTCGTTATGATGAAAAATATGTAAACAAACACTTTGATCCACCTCAATCGTGCGTTCCACCAGGCGACCACGACGCCCAAAACGCTTGTGTCGTTGTTCCACTTACAGATCAACCCACGGCAAGACATGGGTCTCCGCGGGCTTGTCGCGGTCGAAATTAATGACGTTTTAAGAGCGCTCGCAACGACCGTAATTTGCAAGTGGAACAACGACACAATCGTTTTGGGCGCCGTGGTCGACTAGTGGAACGCACGGAATATCAACAAAACTGTCGAAGAGAAAATTAGTGTATATATACAATGAGCAAAAACTAAACGTTGCACTATTGGAAAAACGGCGGCTGCTGAAATTGGTTGGTTGGAAAAATTCCATAGGAGGTATAATATCGCTTTCAAATCCATATCAGTGGAAGCAGCAAGCGTAAATCTAATAAATGTAGAAATATTCTTGAGTAAATTGCCAATGTTAAGGAAAGATTATTCACCGCGAAATATTTTTGACGCTGACGAGACGGGGCTATTTTTCCGTGCCTTATCAAATAAGACCATGACGTTGAAACATGAAAAATGCATCGGTGGAAAATTATCTAAAGAAAGACTCACAATACGTCACAGTCAGTTTGACTGGAAAAAAGGAAAAACCCAAGAGCTTTCAAGAATATCAATGTCAGTTTTTTGGAGGAGTAATAAAAAGGCTTGGATGATATGTACAATAACGGAGTGGTTGAAAAATTTTGATAGAAAAATGGGTATGGAAAGAGAAAAATTGTGTTATTTTCAGACAATGCGTGTTCCCATCCGAAGGACATGTCAAACATTCAGCTAATTTTTTACCACCAAGTTATACATCCATCGTCCAACCCTTAAACCAAGGCATCATTAGAAATTTCAAAACCTTTTATTGAATAATAGTTGTGAGAAAATTTTTGTCTGAAATTGAATCAGTTGACAAGGCTGAAGTTCTCACAAAGAATATAAACGTACTCGATGCTATTTATTATATTAACACTGTTGCACAGAAAACTGTGTGAAAAATTGATTTCACAAAGCTCTACTTAGATAGGAATCAGTCAAAGTGACAAAGAAAAATGATATTTTTTTCAGCTGAAGATGAGATTCCTTTATCTGTTCTACAAGAAATTTGGAGAAATGCGCGATCGCTGAGTAATAATAATGATCAAGTCAATGGTTTTATCCATATTAGTACTGATTTGATGACAGAAGATGTAGATAAAAACATTTCAATCTAGAACTATGCAGGCGAAGCAGATCAAAAATAAGGATATTCCAAAGAATTATTCCCGAGCCAATGGCATTTTGAGGGCACTGAAAGGTTCCACCAAGAATAAAGGAGAGACAAAGGCAGTAGAGATGTTGTCTAAGTTATAACTTCATTTTCAAAATCAAGTTTAACGAACAACTGCACGACAGACATCATTATTAGAGTTTTCTCAACCACTTGAAAATCTCCTGATTTTCTGTTAATTTTTTTTGTTTCTGATATTTTTTTTTATAATATATGCATGTTGATATTTACTATTTTATTCAATTCACCTTTCAACCACTTGTGATCAAGCTCTCCCTTGTATGGATACCTCCATTAGGTGGACACTTTTTCACAGTCCCAATGGTGTTCGCCCAAGAGAGATTTTACTGTATATAGTTAAGTTTTTAGGGTAGAAAACCAAGTTTTTAAAAAAACTATTTATTTTCGAAAAACAAGAATACAATGGTACATCTGAACAAGTCTAACTCTAGTCTATCGCTGTTGAAACAAACAGATTCAATTCCCTTTATGGGTTTCCTTATCGGAATAGATGCTGACAGTAATATAATTCAAGAATGGGAATAACAAATATGATGCAATAGAAAAATGCAGAATTGGCAAAATAATACATTGCAATATACAGGTCTTACGGCGTATAGGAAAAGATACATTTAATTAGTAAGGGTTGAGATTATGTAATTCCTCCCCTCCTTGGAGGGGTAGCTTTATTAAATACATTTTTCTTGAAATGTCTATAAGCAAAAACAATAATTATCAATAAAATGAGTAATATTAAAATGAATAAGAAGGTAATTTCTAAGGGTTGAGTATTCCATTGGTCTAAGTCTTCTAACACAATATCTGGAACATCTTCTTTCTTGGTTTCTTCAGTTGATTCATTCTTGAATAAATGGGTTTCCTTGGGTAAAATGATATATTTTTCTTCATTGATGGTGGTTTATTTAACGATTCTTGATCACATAAAAAGTCATCTTCAATAGGATGGCATTGATTTGTTGACCATTCCAGTATTTCTTCTTGTAAGAGCATATAGGGATCGGTATAGGAAATGGTTACATTATTTTGATTAAGGAAGTAAAACTTGTATAGGTCATAGCCTTTTTGATAAATAGTAGGAATTGATATCAAAAATAATAATATCTTATTTCGAAAAATAATCTTTGTATGACATAATTGATAATAATCTTTAATATGATGAACGGGTATTATACTGACATTTCTGATCAATTCAGTAAATTTAAAATAGGGCAGAATAGATTCATGTAAAAGATGTAATCTAGCAAAACTTATTGCTGTTTGAATTTCGTCAATTATATTCTTAATATCTTTAATTTCAAATAGCATGAGATGCATCTGTTGGACATCTCGTAATTCTGGAACAATTTGTAGTAATTTCAAGTTTTCATTCATTTTCTGAAATTTAGTAATATACTTGTTTTTAAGATCATTTACAACAGTTGCTATCTGTTTCTGATTTCTCATGAGCGTATTCTCATTTTTCTCAATACTATTAAAATAATTTCTATTGGTTATATAGGCTTTTCCTAATAGGACAGGTAATACATTATTTTCTAATGGAATAACTTCCAGCGAAATTGTGATTATAACTAGCTTCAATAATGCTAGGAAAATAACGAAGGGCTTCATTTTTAAAAGCTAAAACAAAATTTTAAATTAGTGTTTACGTTGCTTTAATATTTTCTTATGATAGATATGTTTATTTTTATTATCGAGAATGCGATGTGAATCAATTTCACGAGCATCTATCTGTTTGTACACTGGATCTAATTTACGCGTAATAGGTTTTTTGATATAAGTAGGATTTTTATTTAAGGGGTGTTTATCTTTAGCTTGTCTTTTACTATTCGTTTTTTCTAAACGTTCGACATTTTTCTGTCTGTTTTGTTCTATTCGTTTTGAAATATCATCAAGATTTTCCGCGTAATTTGCTACATAATTTTGTACTTCTTCATTATGTGTACGTTCAATAGGTAAAGAATAATTTAAATCAGCTTTTATAATTTGCATGGGAGTCATATCTAAACTCGAATGGTTAGAATTATTATAGCTAAGCAAAGCTTGGGAAAGTTTATTCTGAAATGTGGAATTTCGATTTTCAAGTGTTCTCAATTGTTCAATTAACGTGGAATGAAATCTTTCTACTAATGCGTTAGAATTAGGGTTGTAATTCGTAATATAATGAATTTCTATTTTATGGATTTTACAAAAATCTTGAACAACTCCATTTTTAAATTCTATTCCGTTATCGCACGTGATTTTATTCGGTATTCCGTAATGACTGAAATAAATAATTAATTTGTCAACAATTTCTGTTCCTGTTTTTTGAAGTAACGGATAACATTGTCCTAGTCTTGAAAATGAATCAATTATACTTAAACAATATGTTTGACCAAATCTAATAGTATCACAATAAACATGTGTAAATGGTTTTGAACCAATAGCATTGGGTTTAAATTGTAACTGGATAGGAGTTCTTTCGTATTTATTTTTCTGACATATTTCGCACGAATTAATATAATTTTGAACATCTTTGTTCATATTAGGCCAATAATATTTTCGTTTTAAACTAATTAAATTTTCTCGTAAACCACGATGAACAGTTTTAGTTTCGTGATATTGTTGAATTCTGAGTTGACGTTCTTCTTCGTCTTCTACATCTTCTAAATATATTGTGGAGATTTTTAAATCAAAAGTCTTGTAATCAAATTTATCTTGCAAAATTCGAATAAGAGGTTTCTGTAATTCTGGGGATTTAAAATATAAAGTATAGGAACTTTTGGGGCGAATATATTCTTTAATGAATTTAAATAAATCGGTTTCGATTGTGTTTATGGAAACTAGAAATCTAAGTTTCTCTCCAAATAATTTAATTTTTGTTACGTTATAACTCGAAGCTTTTTTGATAATTATTTGTAATAATGAAGAGTTTATACTTCTCTCTGTATGAGGAATTTCTAAAATAGGGTTTTCTGCATTACTATGAACAGTGAAATTTTCTGTTTCTAAGTCAATTATATTTTCAGGTTCTGAGTCATCATTTTCATTATTTTGATTTAATAGATTTAAGCATTCATCAAGTTCATCTTCTGTGACTTGATTAATTAACGAGACTAAATCGTCTTCGATTCCATTTATTTCTACATTATTATTAGGAATGGAGTAAATAACTATTTTAATGGAAGAATTCATGAAAATATATTTTATCATATCAAATATTTTAGACCAATTTAATTTATCTAGATCACAAGCAATACGTGGTAATGCTAAATATTTTTCTTTATTTCGGATGCATAATTCTTTAAGATTAAGGAGTGACTGGAAAACATCTTCGTACTCCGGTTTTTCATAATAAAAATCTTTAGTAATTATATAGTAAATATTTCTATCTTTCGTTTTTAATACCGCAACATCGCCTTTCAATTTGTTTTGGGATTTCAATTCATCTACACGATTGAATTTTCGTTCAAATTCTAATGCAATACCTTTATTCATATGAAAATCTTTTGAGACACAATGTGCTAATGCATACTTTTTAGGGGCTTTAAATAAATTACCAATTTTTTCATCAATATTTGAGGGAGTTTCAAGGTTTTGAGGAACTTTTAAGAAATTTTCATAATTAATATTCTCGTTTTCAATAAAGGGTAATTGATTTTTAATATCTAGCGTTTGATTCAAGTCCATGAATCTTCTAGGGCTAGCTGTTGAAAATTTTCAGTAATATTTTTTCTATCATTTTTTATTTTATCATTCGTATGATTAGGAGAATTTGATTCAATATGGGTTAATTCTTCTACAATAAAATCTGAGTTTCCTCTATTATTAAAATATTTTCTCTGAGGATTATATTGCGTCGAATAATTATTTCTTTTCTGGGGATAATTACGTGTTTGTATTGACATTCTTTCGGGGGGTGTAGTAATTCTTTGATTAGGATTCGGTTTAAATACATTTGTATTTCTGGATGTACTCGGTTCTCCAAACACTTCACGATGTGTGGGATAATAAGTATTCACGGGACGTTGATTAAATTGAATTGATTGTGATGGAAATCTCTGTTGAGTTTCACGATTTGAAAAATTATTAAAATGATTATTTCGTGGAGTTTCACGATTCGAAAAATTATTAAAATGATTATTTCGTGGAGTTTCACGATTTGAAAAATTATTAAAATTATTTCGATAATTATTTTGATTATAATAATTGGATTTACTTTGATTCTGACGATAATCGGGATAGTTATTTCTAGGATTATTTTTAAATGATGCGTTTTTACGACTTTTGTCTAACATTTCATATTGTGCTAAATTCATTATATAGTCTTTAACAGCATTTACAGTATGATCAAAGTTGAAAGCGTTATTTGTGATTAAATACGTTCTAAGTTCAATTGGTGAATTTGAAATTAACACAGTTTTACAAATTTTTAAAATATTAGATTTATAAATAAGTTTTTCGGGATCAGGCATAGGATCTGCATCTATCCTATAATTAATTCTAATTTTCAAAGCAATAATTTTATCAATAAAAGATAACATGTCTTCATTTGGTTTTTTAGCTAAAAATTGTAATTGATGTATCAAAACATCTAAATTGATTTGATCACCAAATTTAGTGTATAAGAAACGCTTAAGAACATCCCAATTGTTCGGAATATCAGAAGTAGATACTTCTGCTAGAGCTCTGTCGGTAAGTTTTGATTTAACTACCGCAAAACAATAATCTTTAACAAGCTGTGGTTCATTATTAAACATAAATAAAACGAATGCATTTCATTTTCAATTCCTGAAAATGTAGGTAAAAGTGAACCGAATTTTTCGGGTATTGTCAAATCTATTCTTTCGAATGCCATTTTATTATTTTTATTTTTATTTCTGCGACCAGAAAAATGCTTTACTGAAGTAATATTGAATAATTATTTACTACTACGATATTATAAAATTAAATCGGTTTTTTATAATAAGAAACCTAGAAAAAAAAACTAATGTCGGTTTTTTGATAGAAACCTAGGAAAAACTGTAATGTCGGTTTTTTGATAGAAACCTAGGAAAAACTATGATACAAGTTTTACGCACAAAACTTGGGGAAAAGGTTGACTAATTTTGGGCCAGATTAGGGAAACTGGGAGGATAGAAAGAGTAGAAATGCTCACCAAATGTTGTATGTTTTCGATGTGAAGTCGTCACAGGGCGCTACTCGGGTGATCAGGCTTCTGGTTTTCTGAAGTTTCGGTTGTGCTGAACAGTTGAAACTGAAGGTCTGGGAAGATTTTTCTGCTATCGAGGTTGCACTAATTCTTCTCAATAAGACCGGCACAATCCCGTACTCGTCGCCAGTTAAGTTTTTAGGGTAGAAAACCAAGTTTTTAAAAAAACTATTTATTTTCGAAAAACAAGAATACAATGGTACGTCTGAACAAGTCTAACTCTAGTCTATCGCTGTTGAAACAAACAGATTCAATTCCCTTTATGGGTTTCCTTATCGGAATAGATGCTGACAGTAATATAATTCAAGAATGGGAATAACAAATATGATGCAATAGAAAAATGCAGAATTGGCAAAATAATACATTGCAATATACAGGTCTTACGGCGTATAGGAAAAGATACATTTAATTAGTAAGGGTTGAGATTATGTAATTATATATATATATAGCATTTTTAACTTCAAGCGTTCACCTGGACGGCCGATCCTCAAGAAATTTGTGATACATTTTCATGTCGTTATTACACACCGAAATACCAAAATTGGTTTCGATCAGATCACTACTTTTGGAACTATTGGGGAAAAAAAAACTTTAAAGTTAATAACTGCGCAACCTTCGATCCGATTTTGCCCATTATCGAACTCAGTCGAGATATTCAGGTCACAATTATTAATTCTCTAGCTCTTTCTGTTCTATAATTAGAGTGTCTGCGCACGGACTGGACCAGCAAAAGATAACTACTTTAGATCTAGGATCCTTCATCTGTATGTCTTTTGAGACCATTTTCGGCTCAAAATTCGAAAGTTACAGACTTGTGGACAAAACAATACCACATTGCTTTTAGAATAATAGCAAAAACATTACGAACATCAATATCACATTTAAATCGGACTTAAATCCTGATACAGCAATAAGATGCGCCCAAGCTCACCAAGTTTCATGTTAAATAGGCCAATAACTATATTATTGGATAGCATATCATTGCACACTCTGACATGTAAGTGGGGAAAGGCTTTTCTTATCAATATAAAAAAGATCAAATGACAACATTTTTAAGTCAATTTTGGGCAGCTTAAACATCACACCACCGATCAAACCACAATGAGAGTATATACAATGAATATTGTATATACAATAGTGCAAATAAATACCACGGCCCTATCACATAATGAACACTAATAAAAAATTTCTAACATTGAGCTATAAGAAACCATACATGGATAATAATATAATATAACGTAGGAAGCGCTTTTGAACTCATTCAATTTAATTAATGTTAACTTCGTTATAAGGCAATTGTTTGAAATCCATAAACATAAACAAAGTAAAAAAGCCTATCAGGTAGCAGTGCTCGCACAGGCGCGCCATAGTCATAGATTAAAAATAATATATAGTCTTGTTGATCTATGTATTTATCTATGGATCACACTCTGAAACTTAATTGGTAAACTTCTAGAATTTTACTGGAAAACACAGAATTAGAAGTTTGTATTTGTATTCTGGGTTGGAATGATATTAGAATCGTAGATTTACGGCTGGAATGATTTTTATTCTACAGAAGAATCTAATTCAATTCTATAGTTATACAACTTACAGTATCTAACAACCTCGATATACATTCGTGTATCGTCAAAACAATACTGATAATTTATGACTATATAACAAAGTCGATTTTTCGCAAATTGTCAACCCTTTATTATTATTTTTTGTGGTTAGCGAGTGTATGAAAAAACAAGTGAAATTATAGATGTTTCTTTAATGGCGTTGAAATTTCAATTTTTTACAGTTCAATGTAACATTTTCATCTTCATTAATATTCCCAATGTCTTCGGAAAGCAAATTTCTACTTGTCGCGGACAAATTTTTGGAGGTATATATGAATAGAATTTCCCTTGGGCTAAAAATCATTCATACTTCTTTTTCAGTCTGATGCGTCTCTTGGCCGGTTATCCCAATCTTTCAACCAGTTTTTGGAGGAGTATAAACTCAGCAGTGTTTTATTGACGAACAAAGATAATGAAATTGAGACTGAGAGCTTCTTTAATTGTATTTTGAAGTATCTTCATTGCATAATTGAATATGCTGGAAGTGGAAATGCACAAGCACGGTCAGCAACTATACGGCAATTATGCAGAAAGATTAGTGTAGGTGGATTATGAAAACGTATTGATTTAGAATTAAGGATGAAAGATTTGAAATCTCAATGGTACCAATGTTATTTATGTGAAGAAAAATCATATAGCCTATTTTAATAATATGTGAATTAAGAGTTTCACCATGTCTTTTGCTTCTGAATTTGTCTTGAATAGGATTTTATGATATTTCAAATATATATAAAATTTATGATATTTAACTCATATAATTTGAACCAAATTTTTAACACCGCCATTATAATAGATAAATTGATTAAGGAAATATTCTTTTAACTTTTATATCACGGAGTACGAAACATTTCAAAATATGATAATGTTTTTGTGATTCTACATACTATATTGAAAGCTGTTTAATAAAAAAAAACTGTAAGATGAGCAAGAGTTTTGCTTCTAGTTCACAATTCAAAAATGGATTTGATAAGCTAAAATGAAAAAATTTTGTCTTGCATTGAACCAAAAATTTTGAACCTTTTATGATTTATGTCACTGTGATCAAGTATAATTTCTTAGATATAAAATGTATCTTGAACATGAAACCATTCTTGATTTATATTTATAGATTGTGACAATTTGAAAACTATCACATAGCATACTTTTTAAATTAAGAAATTTCTCTTCTCAGTTAGCTGTTGAGGAACTGAAGATCAAACAGGAGTTCATCAAAAATTTGTCGTTACCCATCTTCGAAATTCTTTTTGGCCAACCATCTTGGATAGCTAAGGAACTTTTGAGGATGTATAGTGATGTTATTCCTTATACAGATGAAGCTGTCAGATTAGAAGTAATTCAAGAAAAAGGCCCATATTACTTGTAAGAATGCAAATTCTTTTCTACTTTATTATAATTTTGAGAGATATGGCATTTAAATGACAAGACTGTACTTCTATACACTTCAGTTTGCTTTTGTGTGTTTGTACAAAACATTGAAATTGTACATTTTTCAGACGTTACTGTTTAGTAATTGGTCATAATTTAAACAATATTTTGGATATCACTATGTTTTACCACCAAAAATTCAGAATATAATCGAGTTATGTGAATCAATACTAAATACTTTCTTCCTAAAGTCTTAAGCGTTACTGTTATAAGATTTTTCCACTAGGTATTTGGGTTTATGTGCTGCTTAACTTTTATTACTATTCAACAAGAGCATTTTTGTTACTGAAATTTGGAAGTGTTACTTCATCTTCAGACAACAGAAAATTTAACACAGGGGTACAAAGTATTTGTGCAGAGTGGGGTACAAAAGAGCAATTAAAAAAATATAAGAGCTATAAAAGGATACAGTGGTGAGAGTCAATTATGCAAGTTTAGTATTAAGAGTAGAAATAAGTTCGTGCGGTTTTGATAACATATGTCGCTACTAGTTTATTATTGTATTGTTTCATCTGGCAACACCTTCATTTTGAAGTATCATAGTATCAGTGTCTGTCATTTTGCTGAAGTGTAAATAACACAGTTTCTGTGTGCTCTGAAAATGTCAACTTTTGTACCAAATAATATGTTTTGTGAGTACTTTTACTTCAATATGAATAAAAAGGCTGCCAAAAGTCATCGTAGTTTAGTGGATGTTTATGGTGACCATAATCTGCTGAACGACTGTGTTAGAAGTGGTTTGTCTGATTTAAAAGTGGCAATATTTTGATTTGAAAGTCAAAGAACAACCCAAAGCATCAGCAAAGTTTAAGGATGAAGAATTAGAGGCAAGGCTTAATGAAGGTCCATCGCAAACGCAAGAGGAACTCTTAAAAATACTTGGAGTCACTCAACCATTTGCTATCGTTTAAAAGCAATGGGGATGAAAGGTAGGAAATTGACTGCATTGTGAACAACTGCTCCAATGGCAAAAAGAAAGGGGTTTTTGCATTAAATTGTGACTGGCGATGAAAAGTGGGTTCACTATGATATTCCAAAATGTCAGGCAAGGTATCGATGCCCCATCTTCAAATATCAAGCCTAATATTCAAGGCGAGAAGATCATGCTGTGTATTTGGTGGGAAAAGCTGGGTGTTGTGTATTATGAGCTGCTATAATTGAACAAAAGGATGACAGGGGAAATCTACCGACGATAATTGTTGCGTTTGAGCCGAGCATTGCGAGAAAAACGGCGGCAATACGCCGACAGACACGACAAAGTTATTTTGCAGCATGACACATGTTGCATCGTCCGTTAAAACGTACTTAGAAACGCTCAAATGGGAAGTTCTACCCCAGTTTCTGATTTAAAATGTCCAACTTACAGTAGGAAATATGTAGGGCAAATAAGACCTCCATTGAAGAGATGATTCAACGAACATCAAGGGTTAAGTGTTTTGGTCTGCCCATGACTAAAAAAGTGAAATTCAGGAATTGAATAAGGAAGAAATGTGTTACCTAATAGCGTAAAAGGTAACGAAAATTCTGGATTTCATCTTAAGAATTGATCTAGCAATATGAACAATGGCGACAATTAACTGCACCACCAACTGACAACATCCCCAGAAGTATTCACAAAGGGCTGGATATGCCTATATATCTAGAGAAAATCAGAATCTACAACTTCTGTATTTTAGAATCCTGTTTTCACAAAGTTTGAAAATCAAGAGCAGATATCAGTAAACTGGAGAACTAAAGACGGATCACCTTACTTCCAGTGAAAACTTTGAATGGGTCATTAAGTGAAGTTTGATGAATATACTATGCTACAAATTCCTAAATTCCAATTTGGTTTCAAATAGAAAACATAATTCAGCCATATATGCAAAAATCAACAAAGAACCAATAACTCAGAATCCATAGACTAAATAAGAAGTTCATCAAACAAGAACACATCAACACAATAGAACCATTAGTGCACAAGATATCCTACCTAAGAGGAAGTTATTGTAGCAGACAATATTTCAATATTTACTTAGCGTACTTTAATATCCCACAGTTTTCATTGTATACACTGACTCACAAATTTAATTACTGTAAAAAATAAATCATACGAGGGCAGGAAGACCTCGATTGTTAGCCTTTTGAAACAAAGTTATTTTCTCTCTCTCTCTCTCTCTCTCTCTCTTTGAGTTCTTTTTCCTGTTCAAAGGACTCTTTTGTATACATTCTTTTGTTTTTTTTTTCACTTAATTCAATTTATTTCATTTTATCAGCATTCTAACATTTGTTTTTTTTTTCTAAGAGGAAGATTGATGGATGCGATCACTTTTGGAGACTTCGAATTCCAAGATATGATAGTTGAGACATTATATAGAATTTGCAGCAAGGAAATATTAAATGATATGCCAAAAGTGTATTTCTTAACACAGGAACAAACAGAGGCCTTCCACAAAATAGATACACATGAATTTGATTTGACTGTTAGGAATTTTCTGAATGTTCTGAACGAGGCTGAAAAACATGTGGTATCTCTTCTTTGTAACAAAGTTACGTTTGATGATATTCAGCTTCAAGAACCACCTGTAAGTGTTTTATGTTTTCTTGTGCAATTTTTGTATGCTTTTGTTGAATCTTTTGGAGCCTTAAACTGTGATTAACTTGTCTATTTCCACCAATTTCTTTAATATTGAAATTTAATACATCAAGTGATATCTATGCCAAAAGTGAAAAATATTTTTAGTCAGCCGTGCAAAAATGAACAAGCTAGGGATCAAAAATCTATTTCCCCTGAAAATTTAAAATCTTTGAACTAATTCTTAAAGAAGCTATATAGGGTGTTCCTAAATTGGAGATAGGAATGATGAGGGGAGATTCCTTGAATAATTTTAAGAAAAAGGTCCCATAAACATTAGACCGCAAATGTTTCATTTTCGAGTTACAGGGTGTTAAAGTTTCAATTTTTTTTCTAATGGTATTTGCATTTCACAAGATATTCAACTTAAATTTGGCACAGTTATTACAATTTAGAGTTTACACCATGTGAGGTGTCAATTGCGATTGCAAATCTACAGAGTTTATTTTTTTCTGGAACACTGGCCCCCCTTTTTACTCCAGAACTTTTTTTTGGTGAGCCAATGTTAGTTCGAAAAATTGTAAAAAGAGGCTGTGTTGTTATACTAAACTTTATGGTCTCTTGTAGTTTTGTCGTATCTGCTACTGATTTTGAGAAAAAAATTTTGAACGATTCTCTCGAAATCCTCAGAAAAATCCAATTTGTCATTAAAATTCAGTTAGTAAGCTGTGGTGAATAAATTCATTGTTAATTTTGAGCCGTCAAATTAAACTCCTATGTTTTGAAAAGTAAAGGTGGTTGCATTTTAATATTAAAACATGCCGAATTTCACGAATTCCGAAATGGCTGACATGCATTTCATGTATGGTCTTGCAAATGGAAATTCATGAAAAGCTAAGCTTCTATACATGGAACACTATCCCAATAGAGTGTTGCCTGGTCATCAAATGTTCTCTCATATTCACAGGCGTCTTTCAGAAACTGGATCTTTTTCTACAAAAAATATTAATACAGGTAGACCTCGAAGTGTGAAAACACCACGACTCGAAAAAGCAGTTCTGAACGAAATAGAAGAACATCCAGGAAGCAGTACAAGAAAAATTAGTGTTACTTTAAATACAAGTCAACAAGTTGTTTGGCGGATCTTGCGACATTCTTACACGCCTTTGATACAGTTAGGAATATTCAGGGAGTGTTTGAAAGAGTTCCATCGTCTATGAGAAGAACATAGATTAACAAGAACATATTCTTTTATCTGTGGAGAAAAAGAACAGAAACTTGTCTAAAGGTTGGAGGAGGACATTTTCAACAATTGTTTTAGTTCAGTTCCTTTGTTGCTATTTAATTTTTTGTTATGATTAATTTTTGAGTTTTACTTTTCTTGTATTAATACATTTTTTGTGATGATTATACGAGTTTATCGAATCTTATGAATCATAGCTATATATCATGAAAATAACCATAAAAACTTATAATGAATTTATTCATCACAGCTTACTAAATAGATTTTTATGACAATTTAGATTTTTCTGAGGATTTCGAGAGAATGGTTCAAAATTTTTTTCTCAAAATCGGTAGTAGATACGACAAAACTACAAGAGACCATAAAGTTTAGTATAACAACAAAGCTGATTTTTACAATTTTCCAAACTAACAGTGGCTCACCAGAAAAAAGTTCTGGAGTAAAACAGGGGACAGTGTTCCTGAAAAAATATTACCCTGTAGATCTGCAATCAAAATTGGCATGTCAACTCAAAATTTTAATTACTGTGCCAAATTTCAATTGAATATCTTGTGAGATGCAAATAATATGAGGAAAGAACTTGAAAAAAATTCAAACTTTAACACTCTGTATCTCGAAAACGAAACGTTTCGGAATTTATTTTCTTAAAGTCAGTCAATGATTCTCCCCTCTTCATTTTTACCTTCAATTTAGGAGCACCTGTATATGATGGATAAAAACACAGGATTTTGTGTTCCGTCATGCGAAAGTCAAACGTTATTTTTTGTAATTGTCATTATAAAATAAAACACTTGTTTACATTTTCTACTTTATTTTTGGTATTGACGTACGTTTCGTCTTTGCTTGAAAGACTTCATCAGAATAGGAAGTAACAGTTGTTGTACAATGAATTATAAGATTTTTTACAGAAGGTGTACATGTGTTTTTAATTGTTCGTCGGGTTGGTTTTCTCAAAGAATATTCCCTTCAGAATCGTGTTCACTCGATCCCTTGTAAATATTGAATAGAGGGGTGTAATAAAAATCTATTTGTTCATTTACTAGGTTATTGCTGTTTTTATGTTTATTTATTTCGTAAATTTCCCATAAGTTCAATTTTAGACCTCTATTTTCAACATGTAGAATTTCTATTTCTTTTGTGAAAGAATGGTTATTTTCAAGAAGGTGTTTAGCATAATGTGAATCTTTTTTATTTTTATCGAAACTTCTTTTATGTTCTGTTAGGCGTGTACCGAAATTTCTACCTGTTCTACCAATATAAATCTTTGGGCAATCTGGGCAAGTGAGTTTGTATACACCTGATAATTGAAGTTTATCCATACTGTTTTTATTGTTTTTGATGTATTTGCTGATAGGATTGTTTGTCTTGAAAGAGACTTTAATATTTTCTTTTTTGAGTAGGTTTTTTAGTTGAATACTAATGTTTCCGAGATATGTGAGGCTAACGTATTTGTGTTCAGATAGATCAGATGTTACTGGATAAATTTCTTTTATTGTGTTTTTGTGTATACGTTGGTTAATTAAATTATCTATTAGAGATGTATTATATCCATTGTTGTAAGCTATTTGTTTAATTATACATTTTTCTTTTTAGAAATTGACTTGGTTTAGTAGAATGTTCAATAAACGGTATATCATACTATGGAGAGCTATTATTTCTGATTTTATGACGGGGTTTACTTTGTTATAATTTAAAAGTTCTTCTATCAGTTTTAATGTTTCCATTGGGGGGACACTAGGAAAAAGGTTTTTAACATCCCACGAAATCAATTTTGCATTGTGTCACCCCCAATGGAAACATTAAAACTGATAGAAGAACTTTTAAATTATAACAAAGTAAACCCCGTCATAAAATCAGAAATAATACACTTATTAAATATTTGCATTAACCAAAATTTCTTCAAATTTAACAATACTTTATATACTAGCGAAGAAGGTTTAATCATGGGAAATCCACTAAGCTCTTTACTCGCGGAAATCTTCATGGATTTCCTAGAAAACAAAATTCATAAACATCCGTTCAAAAAATACATCCTTTATTGGTATAGGTATGTGGATGATATAATTGCATGTTTCGTAGGTACTAACAGACAAATATCAACATTTGAGAATTTTATAAATAACCTCCACCCAAAAATAGTTTTCACCTCAGAAATAGAACATAATGAATCCATCAACTTTCTTGACCTCACGATAACTAGAGAAAACAATAAACATAACTTCGCAATTTATCATAAACCATCACAAACAGATACCATTATACACCGTAATTCTTTTCATCCATTCCAACACAAACTAGCAGCTCTCCATAGTATGATATACCGTTTATTGAACATTCCACTAAACCAAGTCAATTTCCAAAAAGAAAAATGTATAATTAAACAAATAGCTTACAACAATGGATATAATACATCTCTAATAGATAATTTAATTAACCAACGTATACACAAAAACACAATAAAAGAAATTTATCCAGTAACATCTGATCTATCTGAACACAAATACGTTAGCCTCACATATCTCGGAAACATTAGTATTCAACTAAAAAACCTACTCAAAAAAGAAAATATTAAAGTCTCTTTCAAGACAAACAATCCTATTAGAAAATACATCAAAAACAATAAAAACAGTATGGATAAACTTCAATTATCAGGTGTATACAAACTCACTTGCCCAGATTGCCCAAAGATTTATATTGGTAGAACAGGTAGAAATTTCGGTACACGCCTAACAGAACATAAAAGAAGTTTCGATAAAAATAAAAAAGATTCACATTATGCTAAACACCTTCTTGAAAATAACCATTCTTTCACAAAAGAAATAGAAATTCTACATGTTGAAAATAGAGGTCTAAAATTGAACTTATGGGAAATTTACGAAATAAATAAACATAAAAACAGCAATAACCTAGTAAATGAACAAATAGATTTTTATTACACCCCTCTATTCAATATTTACAAGGGATCGAGTGAACACGATTCTGAAGGGAATATTTTTTGAGAAAACCAACCCGACGAACAATTAAAAACACATGTACACCTTCTGTAAAAAATCTTATAAATTCATTGTACAACAACTGTTACCTCGTATTCTGATGAAGTCTTTCAAGCAAAGACGAAACGTACGTCAATACCAAAAATAAAGTAGAAAATGTAAACAAGTGTTTTATTTTATAATGACAATTACAACTGATTTCTACCAAGCAACGGCCCAATCTATCATAAAAGTTATTTTTTGTAGTTTCAGAACTGTTTTCCTGAATTAATAGGAAATCTCATGGAAATGAAAAAACGGTTGAAAGTCGCCATCATTCTTTCTTCGATTAGATATTGACAAGAAAGAATGGGAAAAATATTGAACAAAACTTCATATAGTACTTTTCATACCTTGAGCCGAAATCAGATGAGAGAATAATTTCATCTTCACAAAATTATACATGAGCGTTCATGTCGTTATTTCACATCTAAATACTAAATTTAAACTAGATCAAATTTGTACTTCCTAAAATATTTCAAAACTAAAATGTCAAATGAGAATAACTCGGAAACCATTGCCCATTTTTCAACATAACGGATATATTCAGACTCTTAACCTACTCTGAAAATTTCAAGACTCCAGGTCTTTTTGTCTTTTCGATTAGCATTTTTACCTCCTGTCGCCAACTCAGATGGCGGATCTTCAAAAAATTTGGCATACATCTTCGAAATATTAGGAGCAGAAATAAGTTCATGTGGTTTTGATAACAGATGTCACTACTAGTTTATTATTCCATTGTATTATCTGACAACTCCTTCATTTTGAAGTGTCATCATTAGGCTTTCTTTTCAGTGTGTCATTTCGCTGAAGTGTAAACAACATAGTTTTTGTGTGCTCTGAAAATGTCAACTTTTGTACCGAATAATGTGTTATTGGAGGCAGGTTTACTTCATTACTTCAATATGAAGGAAATGGGTTTCGAAAGTCATCGTATTTTAGTGGATGATTATAATGATCATGCTCTAGCTGAACGAACATGTCAGAAGTAGTTTGCCCAATTTAAAAGTGGCAATTTTGATTTGGAAGACAAAGAACGACTCGGACCAACACCAAAGTTTAAGGATGAAGAATTAGAGGCAAGGCTCAACGAAGATCCATCATAAACTGAAGAGGAGCACTTGCAGTCACTCAACCAGCCATTTGCCATCATTTAGAAGCAATGGTAATGATGCTAAAGATAGGAAATTGGGTCCCATGTAAAGTGAAGCCAAGAGACGTCGAACGTTGTTTCTTCATTGTGAAGAACTGCTCCAATGGCAAAAAGAAAGGGGTTTCTGCATTAAATTGCGACTGTTGATGAAAAGTGGGTTCATTACGATAATTCAAAATGTTGGGCAATGTATGGATGCCTCATCATCAACTGTTTAGCCGAATATTCATGGCGAGAAGATCATTATGTGCATTTGGAGATTAAAATGTACTTAGAAACGCTCAAATCGGAAGTCCTACCCCACCTGCTGTATAACCCAAACATTGCTCCTTCCGATTACCATGTTTTCTGATCGACATGGCCTGGCTGACCAGCATTTCTCCAATTACGATGAAGTCAAAAAATGGATCGATGCATAGATAGCGGGAAAAATAAGAAAAAGTTTCCAATATGGATAACTGCAAAACCATTTATGCCCATAAACGAAATATTTAAGTCCCAAACCGACTCTTGAAGTTTGTTCTTTCCTTTCGAAAAATAGAATTACTTTTGACCTTGGATTCTTCATCAGTGAGTTCAGCTCAGTTATTTCGCACCCAAAATTCGAAGATTACAGACATTTGGGTGAAACGATAGCAAATAGTGCCGTACAAAGTTTTTTATCCAATCAGAACAAATGAGTGAACAATCCTTGTAATTTAAGATTAAGCATTTTCATAAATTTGATTGACGTCTAAATATTCATTATATCCACAGATGGATATTATCATGTAATTTTTCCAGTTAATGGTAAAGTCAGTTCATTCTAATTGCAATAGAATGAGAATTGAACAAAATATCAATGCAGAGTTTGCTTTTTTTAATCCCTACAGTTTGATGCATTTGGTGTTAATTTACGCTTGATAATAATGTAAAAATCGCGTGGCGCGTGAATCGCATTCTTAGTGAACAAATTGTGAAAATATGATAAAATATGGTGTTTTATTCCGCAATATAGCAAATGTAGATTCAGATTGAATTCTGAATTCTACTACAAACCATTTATATTTAAAAGTAAAAGTTAAAACTTTTTTCAGGAACTAAAACCTTTCAAAGGAATGTGGGTGGACTTTAATGTGACAGCTGGTACTATCACGGTTTTTCTAGATAATGAGCCCTTCAACAAAGATTTCAAATGGGAAATGATGACTATTTTCCCTGAGGATATATCTAAAATAGAAACTACCTTGTAAGTAAAACTGAAAGAAAATTATTAATTCACAATATTTTTTCAATATTGAAATAAGACGTATTTGATAATTTTCAACCAGCAGTTATCGCATCTCGGATAAACTTCATTGATTATGATATTTATTGCCTCTGCTCAAAGCAGCAGTATTATTTTGAAAAAAGGCTCCAAGACTTCATAACAAAAAAAAAAAAACAAAATTGGGATGAATATAAAGGATCTTTCAATAGGGGAACGCCCCATTTTTAAATTTACATTACTCACTCATGGCAGGCATTGTTTATTTGTGACATTGACCATTGTATTTGTCAATGTCTACCATTTAATCATGAAAAGGTATACACTCCAACAACGTTTACAAATAATCCAAATTTATTATGAAAAATCGCGATCTGTTACTCTAACTTTACGTGCTTCAACTCCAAGTTTTGGTCTTTATATTCATCCGGATAAAAAAGCAGTTGATGGTGTAGTGAAAAAGTTTGAAACAAATTTTACACTACATAATGTTACATTGCCAGTGAGACAAAGAAATGCAAGAAGTGAAGAGAATATTGCTGCCTTATGTGAAAGTGTTTGTGAAGACCACAATTTATCGATTTCAGATGTTCACAAGAACTAGGCATCGCCCAGACGTTTTTGTAGCGATGTGTGAAAAAAATTGTATTTGTGGGGAATACACATTATTAGTATTATTATTAGGTGAATTCTCATAACAATTCTGATCGCCTAGGAATTTAAACCCCAAAAAGTAACTCATCCTTGTAATTTTGATCTACAAGTTTTTTTAGAAATTTAGAAAGATCGAAAAAAAAATGGAAATTTAAACACCCTGCAGTTGTGTTATGAAACCTTTGTTGTACTATGTTTGCAGGACATTTTTGTATTGAAATTGAACATTCTGTCGACTGTTAGAGCCAAAAGATACCACAAAAAAGTGGTATCTGATTATCCTGCATTCTCTAGATTACTAGAATATTTAAGTTCGACAGGTATTGTATAGGATGATACTTTTTCTACAAAAACTAAATTTTGTAGTGCATTTAATGAAGAAAGAAGAAAGAGAGAGGGAATTGCAAAATTAATCCTGAAAAGACAATGTCAGTTATGCTATACATCTTCCCAACACAAATTACTCAATTGTAGATCACTCACATTACATTCACTGGATACAGAAAGATTCAGAGAAGTTTTTAATCAAGTATTTCCGAATATGCATATGAAACTGAAACCAAAGGTATGCTTTAAGATGAAATGAAACAATTTCTAATTTGATTTTTTCAGCAACCAACTGCTCTGTCTTATAAAAGAGGTAAATATAATATTTTCTCTATAATTCTTTTAATAATCTATTGAAAAATTAGAAACGTTTTTCTTAAGTATAACAAATTTTGAGAATCTACACATTAGTTAAATTATAAACATATAAATGTTGATTTCTATTTATTATCGTGAGTTGCTATATATACATACCCTATGCTAAAAACCAGGGAAAAATATACAATTCCCTCACTTACTATGGTAAACCATCATTACAAATGAAAAAATTCCTCAATAACATAGATATCTTATAGAACTAACAATTCATTGTTAAAGTTGAAGTTGGATTCTACGTATACAGTACATTTAATAAAAGAGATTTTGATGAAAGTTTTAAGATTTTGCATAAAGAAAACAAGGGTTTGAAACTGTTCCTGTTGGAAAGTTTGGAAATAAACCGATTTAGAAATTTGGGGCATTTATTGAATGAACAAACTGAGGTAATCTAATTCACCTTTATTGGATCTATTCAATTAGGGAGCCGGTGATGTTACCAAAAGTAATGAAAGTTTTTATTGTACCCTTATCTCCAAACAGAAAACATTTAATACAGTATGTTACCAAATTTCAGTTTACAAGTATTTAAAAAAGTTATCATGTAAACAAAATGCGTCATGTAAGCAATTCACGATAATAAATAGAAATCAACACAAGATAAGCCTTTCCAAATTTCATTTTGAACTGTCTTCTAACAAAAGATTGTATTTTAAACTAAGAGAAAACGTAATGTTTTTGTGAAAGGCAAATATGTTTCTATTTCTATCCAAAGTATAATCTTCTGAGGTAAACAAGTATGCTAGAGATTTGAACCTTTCAAAGCAGCTACCTTAAACACTTTCGAAACAAAACTTGAAACTTTCAGGGTAGGTTTGGAGTCTTAATATCTCGGTTAAGTTCCGGAATGGGCAAAACAGGCCCAAGGGTTCTGCAGTTATTCACATTTGAAATTTTTTCTTTTTCACCAATACTTCTGAAACTACTGATTTTCAAATAAATTAATTCGGCTGATCTGTGCCAAATATCATTAATATTTAGTGTGAGCTATGGTAATAGAAAGTTCTACAAATCGAGTTAGTGTATTATTATTATTATTTATGGCGAGCGGGCGTCTGTCCACCCTACCACTGCGTCCGCACGGACTATTATGTTTCACCCCTAATTTATATCTCCCCCGTCCGTGTTCATCTCACATGGTGAGCACATCTGAGTTTTCAGAGTTTATAAGTGTGAATAAAATATAAATTGTAATTGCGCTATTCTTAACTAATTGAAAAGTCAACATGACTACTTCAAGTGAGGATGATTATTCCGAAAAGGAAATCAATGATAATGGAGTATGAAAAAAAGTACGCCACAAAAGGAAACGAAACAAAGACCCTAAATCGCCTACACAACAACAATCCAAAAAACTCGCATTTCCATCTGCAGTAAACAAGGAATCGAAAGCAGGCGATGATGAAGATGTTCACGAAAAAAATTATCATTTAGATAAAGGGAATTCCGCTGATGCGTTATCATATTATAGACAACAAAATATAAACATGGACTTTGAAATCGCAGAAGGGTTTCGGGGATTTCCAACACAGAAAACAGGCACCCAAGAAACAAATACATCCAAACAAACAACAAATAAACCGTCAACATCCTTCATCATAACAGGAAGGGAACAACAAAATACAACCATCTCAAAACAAACAAATTCCACAACAACAAGAAATAACAGAAATTACTCTGCTAAAATGAATGAAATAAAGAACATTGAATTCAAAAACTTATTCTACATAAATACACAGGATCTGGCAATGGAAAGAACTACAATGGCATCTTTGTGGTGTTCCAAATTTCCTAACTCTAGAGACGTAATTTTGAAAACAAAATTAGGTTTCATTCTGAAATCGAACGATGAAAAACCTTTAATCCAAAAAGGATTGGAAGAGCTCAAGAAAGAAAATAAAATAATTAAATACAAGGAAACAACAAATCAGACAGCTCCCAATGAAAGGAATGCACCACAACAAACATATTCAGTTGTAATTTCATCAGTGGAAACAAATATTAAAGATGAAGATATAAGCCAATATCTTAATAACATCAATATTAAACATAGGTATTGCAAGAGAATTATCTCCAAAGCCTTCAACAATCCTACAAAATACATCAGAGTAATAACAGGTGAAATAAATGCATTTGAAGAACTACTAAACAATGGACTTTTCTATTTAAATCGACACTACTTAGTTTATCCGAGTCACCCTCCTGAACCAACCCCTGTGCCCTGTGGAAAGTGCTTCCAATTCAATCACACTACAGAAAACTGCAATGAAACACCAAAGTGTTCCAAATGTCAAGGCCCCCACAGAATGTCTCACTGTAAGTCCAATAACAAACCAAAGTGTCTTGCTTGCGGAGCCGAGGATCACATGCCCTGGTCTACCAAATGTCCTAAACACCACAAAAAACCCATTGAGGGCATCCCAAACACGAATATTAAAACGTTAAATAAAAAAACCAGAGAAATAGAAGAGCTATCCAAGAAATCTAATAGAATACATGCTCCCATCACAGTTCATGATGACATTATAAATGCATATTCCCGCAAATTAAATAAACCGAAGAACAATGATAGAAATGAAATCATAACAAAACTCAAAAAACGATTCATCAATCAATACAATGTGGACACAACAATTGTTTTCTCAGGTAACCGATTTTACATACTAATGTTTGACCTAGAAGATACAGACGAACCTTCACCCACAGAACCAATAAACAATAATATAAATAGTCAAGTTCGCGTCGAAAATTAAGATCCTTTACAACAATATCAACGGTTACACTTCGAGAAGACACCTAATCAATCATTTCATTGAACAGAATGATATATCATGCGCATTATTTGTGGAAGCAAAAATAGACGAAACACACAACACCAATTATAGAAATTGGACAACATTCAAAAAAATAGGACACAAGATACAGAACATTAGAGGAGGAAGCATAATTCAGTGCCATCCAGCCCTGAAGGCCATTAAAGAGAACCCTCCAGCGATAAACAACCAAATGAATGAGGCAACCCATATCACAGTGCCATTTCTCAAAGACAAATTGCATGTATTTTTGGTCTATTTTCATCCAAATAGTAAAATAGAGGAAACTGTTATCACCAAAGCAGCACTTTACAAGTACTCAATAATTATTGGCGATTTCAATTCCACCACCAACAGAAAAATAGCCCAAATAAATAATTTCCTGAGAAATAGCAATTTTTGCAGAGCTGAAACAGGCCCTACATTCTTAATGCCTGAAAATCAAGACAGCACCCCCGATTTACTACTTTACACAGAAAGCATAAAGGCAAATATCCTGAAAGTGGAGTTGATCCCGGACTTGGGATCTGATCATCTTACCATGGTAGTAGAACTTGATACGAAACTTGAATCTCAAACAGAAGTAGATAGAATTACATATAACTATAAACTTTCCAACATGGATGAAATTAATAAGGCCATGACGTTGTTTATTGAAAAAAATGGTAACACACCTCTTAACGAGCATAGTACTGAGGATTTTAATAACATACTTTCTGAAACCATAAGGAAACACACACCAGTTATAAAAAGACATGTATTCCTTCATGAGTTACCTCCTTACATTATTAAACTAATAAAATATAAAAGAAAAATGTACAGGGAGTACTGCAAAAACAAAAACCCACAATTTAAGAAAGACCTGAATAACTACAATAAAAATATACAACGCATGATACAACAGTATAGACAAAACAAATGGATCCTAGCATGCAGTGAAATTAATGAGTCCAAGGGCAAAAAATTTTATCAAGAAGTCAACAAGCTGTCGAAGTATAAGCAATACTCCACAATACCTACCTTGATACAAAATAACCGAGAATATATCACAGATAAAGAGAAATCGCAACTATTCGCAGAATACTATAAGGAAAGATATAAATTTGAGGAAAACAACAACTACGATAGGAAACAGATGGAACATATAGATGAATGGTATAACAAATATTTCAACAACCAGAACGAAACATTAGAAGGAATGACAATAGATGAGGCAGATTACTACCAACAACTACACAAAAGTAAAAATAGCTCCCCAGGACAAGACCAAATACCATGGGTATTAGTAAAGAGACTGGATCACAAAATACACGAGCACATCATTAAAATCTTTGAAAACTGTTTCAACAAATGTATATTCCCGGAAATATGGAAATGCGGACAGGTTATAAATATCGCTAAGCCCAATTCAAATAAAGAAAGTGTGAGAAGTTATAGACCAATAACATTACTACCAGTGCTAGGAAAACTATATGAAAAAGTAATAAAAGCAATACTGTCAACTCACATAGATCAACATATTCCCAACTTTCAATTTGGCTTCAGAAACAATAAATCAACTACTCATCCACTTACAATTCTTGTTTCAAATGTCCAAAATGCAACACTGAAAAAATTTAAGACTGCAATCTTAAGTCTGGATATCGAGAAAGCCTTTGACTGTATGTGGCACAGAGGACTATTGTATAAATTGTATAAACTCGGAGTTCCATTTAAATTGCTAAAGTTATGCAAGCACTTTTTAGAGAACAGAAAAATAGCAGTAAGAGTGGGAACATGCTGTTCGGATTGTTTCCATCCTGAGCAGGGAACACCCCAAGGATCCCCACTATCAACTCTCCTCTTCAACATATTCTGTCACGATATACTAGTTGTACCTAATAAGAATTCATATATCTTGCAGTATGCTGATGACACAATCCTAATATCACACGCAAAAACAATAAAAAAATGTGTGAAGAACCTACAAGAACTGTTAGACAACGTCCAAAATTGGTTCAAAAAATGGAGAATGAAAATTAATGTAGACAAATCCCAATTTACCATTTTTTACCATAGAATCTCCCCTACATCACCTACTCTGGAACTTGATGGGAAAAGTGTCCAACCTTCTCCGTCGATTAAATACTTGGGAGTACAAATTGATAATAAGCTCAATTTCAACCAGCACACGAAAAACATCAAGAAAAGAACTATATCTAGAGCCAAATACTTCTGCAAATTAGTCCACCGTAAGCAAGGAATCAACATAAATACAGCCGCAAAAATCTACAAAACCATTTGCCGCCCATTGTTAGAGTATGCACATCCAATATATACCAATTGCAAAAAACCTGCAATGAAAAACATCGACGTAGCAGAGACAACAGCACTTAGAACCATCACAAGAATGAGACACCCTAACAACGTACTCTACAATCCACCAAACAACCTACTTTACTCAAGCACCAACATTGAGCCAATAAGAACAAGGCTGAACACCCTGCGTAAAAGATTTGTGGCAAGGCTTAAGAAACAGGATGACATACTGACTTTATATCAAGATGACAACAACCACACCACCTCAAGAAAACACCCACAACATCCTTTAATAAATATATTCAGAATGTAATTTTTTTTTTTTTTTTTTTTGTTGCTGTTGTTAAATACAAATAATGTATATAAAAAGAAGAAAAAAAAAAAGGAAAACTTGGCTGAAGGACCCAAGGTCAATGGCCATTTGCTCTGCAATAAAGAACCTTTATTATTATTATTATATCTCCCCGACGAGATCCAGTTTTTGAATAAAACTAATAATCTTGTTCAGGGGTAATTTTTTCAGTTCGCAGTGGGCTATAAAAACCTGGCCAAAGACCTCGAATCTGATGTGACTCACCGAGTTCATTCTGCCTGTTATCGCCTCGTTAGCCACGTCATGTGATATTCCCAGGAATAGTTCCGGTCCTACCAGAGGCAGCGCAGCTCCAGCAAATGCCAGCCGATCCGCCTCCTCGTTACCCAAATAGTTTGAGTGGCTCGGTATCCAAACCAGAGTGACTCCGTTAAACATACCGCGCCTGTTTAAAGCCGTGCGGCAACTCCAGACTGTTTTGGATGTAAAACAGCTGGATTCCAGAGCTTTTAGTACTGACTGACTATCAGTAAATATTTTGATTTTACCGTGGTGGATTTGCCGTTTTATCAGCAGTTCCGCCTCGGTCTCAATGGCAAATATTTCTGCCTGGAATATGGTTGCGTTTTGACCGAGACTCAATGAGATGTTAATTCTCGGTTTACTCCCATAGACTCCCGCTCCTGTTCCGTTCGTCGTTCGCGAGCCGTCTGTGAACAAGCCAAGGTCGGTTTTCAATAGAACCTCAGCATGCTGGGTCCATTCGTCCCGGCTGGGGACGATTACATTGAAATTCTGTTCCTGGCTCGTGATTTTTGACATTAGATCCGAGGGCATCGATAGGATACTATTCGTTAAAAGCTCATCCAGCAGTCCTGAGCCTCCTATCACTATTGCATCTGGCCTGTCAATCGCCAGTTTATATAGTTTGTATGTGGTCCGTTCCGCCTCCCTCTGCACGAGTAGGTGCAGGGGTGGTAGATTTAGTAGGACCTCCATGGCTGCCGTGGGTATGGTGCGAAACGCACCTGTAATTGCAAGGCAAGCCTGTCTCTGTAGTCGGGTGAGCTTTTGTTGGCCGTTTGTTGGCCTTTCTTCCACCACGCTACAGCGCCATACACTATCTGTGGTCTAATTACCATAGTGTATAGCCAGTACATCTGCCTGGGCTTTAGGCCCCAGGTTTTACCACAGATCCGCCTGCAAGTCCAGAAACCCATTCTGGCTTTATGACACACTTTATCCAGGTGTGCATTCCAGGTGAGGGTCTTGTCCAGAACTATTTCCAGGTATTTTGCCTCAAATGAGAATTGTATTATTTCACCGCGGATAGTCAGCGGTTCTAAATCATTCAACTTCCGTTTTTTAGTGAATGGTACTATAACTACCTTTTGCGGGTTGAGAGACATGTCTTGTCTTATACACCATTTGTCAATAGTGTTCAGTATCTCTTGAAGGACGGCCGATATCGTCACCTCGAGTTAGTGTAACATACTGTATAACAATTCCATACTCAAATAAACTCGATAAGGTTTTGTTGATCATAGGGTCAAATTTCAGACATGCGCACGTTTGAAAGTGGTTGGTTTCCATCAGTGCAATGTATGCCAGTCTGCAATTTGTTCCTGTGATCAACAAAACCTTATCGAGTTTGTTTGAGAATGGAATTATTATACAGATGTATGTTATACTGTCACGATTTGTAGAACTTTCTATTACCATAGCTCACACTCCTTATTAACTACTGATCTTGTCGAAATCAAATTTAGTATTTCAGTTTATAATAACGACAGGTAGATTTATGTTCAATTTCGTGAGAATCAGCCCTTGCAGACGAGGTAAACATGCTCATTTCCGAAGGAAAAGACCTAGAGACTTTCAGGAAGGGTTTGGAGTCTAAATAAAATTTATCAGTTATGTTCAAATATTAATAGAATTGCATTGGTGGTTCCTGAATTATTTTCATTTGAAATTGTATTTTTCAAATATTTTCGAATGTACAAATCCGAGTTAAATTTAGTATTTGGATGTGAAATAACTACACAAAAGCTCAGGAATAATTTCGTGAAGATAAATTACGAGAATTCTTTTAAATTTCAATACTCTAAAAATGGATGTTTAAAACCTGCGAATATACAAGGTGTCATAAAGTAGGTGTAACAAGCTGATATGGTAGTTCTAATGAAAATAAGAAAAAATTTTCTGCAAACATAGGTTCTAACTCTTTTCACTTCTGAGACACAGGGTGTTAAAGTTATTTAATATTAGAAAGTCCCTAACTATAACGCCACTGGCATTTACGCAAATTTTTTTAAGGAATTGAAATTTTTGAAGATTATTCTTCAAAAATGGTACTCTTGATTGAAAGCTCTAATCCTCACTCTTTTCGAGTAATCAACATCACACATTTTAAGATTATATTTTTCATATTAGAATTACAAATAAGTTTGTGCGGTTTTGATAACATATGTCACTTCTAGTTTATTATTGTTTTATCTGACAACACCTTCATTTTGAAGTATCATCATTAGGCTTACTTTTCAGTAGTTGTTGAAGTCTTAAAGACATGATTTCTGGGTGCTCTACTTTTGTACTGAATAATGTGTTTTTGGGGGGAATTTTAGTTCAGTATGAAGAAAAAGGTTGTCGTAAGTCATCGTATTTGAGTGGATGTTTATAATGACTATGCTCTAGCTGAACGAACGTATCGGAAGTGGTTTGCCCAATTTAAAAATGAAAATTTTGATTTGATAGACGAAGAAGGACCTGGAGCGCCACTAAAGTTTAAGAATGAAGAATTGGAGGCAAGGTTCGATGAAAATCCATCACAAGCTAAAGAGGAACTCGCAAAAACACTGGCAGTCACCCAACCAGCCATTCGCCATCATTTAAAAGCAATGGGAATGATCCGAAAGGTAGGAAATTGGTTGCCGTATGAACTGAAGCCAAGAGGTGTCTAACACGTGAACGTGTGAATAACTGCTCCAACGGCAAAAAGAAAGGAGTTTTTCCATATGCGACTGGAGATGAAAAGTGGGTCCGTCACGATAATCCAAAATGTCGGCAACGTATGAATACCTAATCATCAACTGTCAAGCCGAATATTCATGACGTGAAGATTATGATGGCCAGCTGGGTGTGATGTATTATGAGCTGCTACAGTCGAACGAAAGGATCACCGACGATAATTGATGCGTTTGAGCCGAGCATTACAAGAAAAATGGCCGCAATACGCTAACAGACACGACAAAGTATGGATAATGCACGGTCCACATGCTGCGTCGCCTGTTAAAACGTACTTAGAAATGCTCAAATGGGATGTCCTACTCCACCCGCCGTACAACCCAGACATTGCTCCTTCTGATTACCATCTCTTCCGATCAATGCAACATGGCCCAACTGACCAGCAGACCTCCAATTACGATAAAATCAAAAAATGGATCGATGCATGGATAGCGGTCAAAGAACTGGTCTTTTTTCGCGGTGGTATCCGTCAATTGCCAAGAAGATGGAAAAAAGTAGTGGCTAGCGATGGACAAAACTTTGAATGTATAACCAATTTTTTACAATAAAGCTTCAATTTTCGAAAAAAAACCGCACACATTTATTCTACTAGTAAAACAAAGGAATAAGGAAAAAAGGAAATTAGCGGGATTTTTATTGAGAAATTAAGGATGTTGAAGCAGAAGGCAAATTAAAGAAAATGTTCGATATGACCACCATTGTTTTCCATACAAGCATCCGGCGTTGGCTGAAAACACATCAGAGGAATATGACTATTGTTCGATAAGATTTATTCCGTTTTTGACCAAAAATTTTCATAATTTTCGAATTTAATTGGATCAGCCTTTACTTGATGGAAATTCATTCATTCATGCGTTATCATGATACAAAATCCACCAACTTTCCCTCCATAAATCTGGTCTTTTCTGACGAATTTGCTGTCGCATGCCCCTCAATGCTTAGGTTTGATTATTGTCTTACCTTCTGGCAAGAATTGCGAGCGCACAACAAAGCGATATTAAAAAAAAAAAAAGGTGAATATTTGAAATTTGGAGACCTGCAGATATCGATCAGTTGTTGTAGTAATTGATCAATTCCTGGTACTTTCTTGACCAAAAAAATACCATGATTTTCATACCCTGATGCTGTCCCTTGATAAGAAATTTTTTTTTACAGCTTACAAGCCGCTTGATATTATTTCTCTCAAGAGCTCTGTCACCAATCCCAGCACCACTTTCAATGCGGTAAGGAGTAAAAATCTTTGTTTCATATTTGTCGTACTTACTAATAATGGCTTCAATTGCATAAATCTCAAGAGCCAACCAGGCAAATGGAACTGAATATGTTGATTGATTAATATTTTTGAATTTAGATTTGATTGGAAGATGAGAAAATAAGGGAATGTGTTTGGGAATGAAATTTTGTGCATTATACAGGTTATCCCTGAAGTCGACGTCAAGCCGGAATCGGGTAACAGGCTGAGTCATATAGTTATCAGAAAAATATTTAAAAAAATCTAAGTTGTGTACTTTTCAAATTATATTGCATTTTTTATTATTCGAGAAAATGCACACACACCCTGTGATGATTTTTGAACTCCTGTTGCTACAACTTTTTACTTTCTTCAAATTTTATTTCTAAACTTTCAGAGTGGTTTTGGGGTGTAAATATCTCGGTTGAGTTCGCAAATGGGCAGAATCAATGCAATATTTCCAAATTTGAAAGTTTTTCTTATTTTCCCCATAGTTCCGAAACTGTTTGCGGATGAAAATGCTACATCCTTATTGAAAAGATCTAGAAACTTTAAATTTTAAGCGTAGACTAAATGTATCAGTTATGTCCAAAAATGGTTATAATCGGTCCAAGGGTTCATTGAAATTTTTTTCTTATCTGGTTTTGATATATGAAGTTTTGTGCATATATTCTTTTTCCACTTTTTCTTGCCACTAACGATGATTGAAAGAAGAAAAACTTTTTTTTCAGAACAATTCTAAAATTTTCAAAAATGATGTTTATTTATGATAAAACACAGAATTCTGTGTGTTTTTCATCATATGTAGCATTTTCAAGAAATAGTTCACAGAATTGAATTATTCAGGGAAAATCGACTGTTGAACAAGCGCGCAAAAGCTCCGACACACGTCAGTGCTTTTCATGATATTTTTCAAATTCTTATTATGTAAGTTCTAACAGTGTTCAATATCATCATGGTTCTTTTCAGTAAATCACGGTGCACAAACATCTTTAACAATTAAAATTATAGTAATGATGATTTATAAGCGTTTGTAGATCATCGATTGTGAAATTAGTGAGTTTGAAAATTTATTATAAATTTCTTTCTTATACCAAACTTTTTTGCTTTTGTAATTTTGAATTGTGTTCATGAAATATTAAGAATATGATTTCTGTGGGTGTGAATGAACAACTCTTTTCATTTTATCTTATATTGTAAAAATCTTAATTCGTACATCTGCAGTTTCATTGTGATGGTTGAAAATGTAAATGTCCAAAAAAATATCAATAACTCGAAAAATATGGTAGAGTATTCATTTTTTAATAAAACATCATTAATATTAAAAACTGGATAGCCACATCAGTATTTCTAATTTATGTCTATTTCATAATCGAATTTGTGTAAAAAAACTATTATTTATTTTTCTGTTGCAGACTATCGATTCAATTACGGCTGGCAAAAAACATAAATATAAAAGTACAGGAAGAAAATCAGTCACTTTTGCTGATTCAACGATATATACTGAGTCTTCCAAGTCCAGAAGTATTTCATCTAAAAAAAGCACGAATATCTCTTTAAATCAGTCGATTCAAGCAGCACTTGAAGATGTGTCTTTGTATAATTACAAAATGAAGAACTTGAATAAATTAAGTAATAATAAGCAAAAGATAAGTGCAGAATTAGAAGATGTAAGCTCAAATTCAAACTTATCTGTACTGAACCTAATTGAAACTAGCAAAAATACTGAAAAAATAGGAGTTTCTAAAAAGATACCACTTTCTGGTTTGGACAATTTGTCCATGAAAGAACATGGCACATCTAAAAATATACCATATAACAAATATAATAAAGAGTTCCTTTCTAACTTACTTGAATTTGAAGAAAATGTGAATGTATTCAGTGCCTACACGAAAAATAAGAATTTAGAAAGAAAGAAAAAAACAAAAATGATGCAGGAGGAAGCAGATTCCACAACTGCGGTTGGTGGGTTTTATAATAATAAAACGTTAGTAGATGATGAGTCCATTACATCTAATGTATTTCATTCCATAGAGGATATAGACAACAACGATATGGAGAAAAATTTACAAGATTTATATCCTAAAAAACTGAGTAATAAAAAAGGCTTAGTTCACAAAACATTGAAGAGAAAGTATGATAATACAACCAGTCAAATTGTTGTAAGTTCTCTTGAAAAAGGTTTATCAAGTATTTCTGCAGATGACATTGATTTCACAAATAATGAACCAAGGAAAAAAGTATCAAGCAAAAAATCGTACTCAAAGATTTTGGAAGAAAAACAAGAACAACACAAAATTATTGAAGACAAAATTGAAATTCGTAAAAACTCAGAAGCAGTAAGTTCTCTAGGAATTAAATTATCTCCAGATTTATTTACCTGCGAAAGCCAAGAATTAATAAACGATGAAAATATGCTACCAAATAAAGCTGCCGAAATTCCCAAAAACTGTTCTAATGAAACTACACAACAATATGGAAAAAGAAAACATGGATTGTTGGAAATGCAAGAGTACTTCAGGATTGATGAAGTTCGTGATTGTGTGATAGACGAATTTGATAAATTGAATTTAGAAAAACCCATAACGGAACTTGTAGGGATTCCCAAAGATGAGAACTTGCCTGAACCTGAACTCATACAAATTTCGCAGCCGAAATTTCAGCCGCCTCTTTCTACTGAAACAGAAATTTTTGAAACTGCCAGAACCAATTTAGATGATGAAGATACAGAAGTCCAGTGGTCTGCTAACAACTTGGAATTATTTCAAGATCTATCTGAAGAAAACAACTTTCAAGCAGATTCTCTAGAGAATTCCACAGAATCGGATTTCAATTTGGATGGGAAATCTAAAAGAAAAATAAAAATTTTATCGGATATCCAAATTCACTCGCCTATTACAAAAAGTTCATTGAGTGAAAGTGTTTTGCAGAAATTAGAGGTAAAATTTCATGGAATAAATTTATATTTCTATAGACTTAGTGCATTTTTTCGGACATATGAATAAAAAAAAAGTGCTTGTCAATGTACAAATGGGAGGAGCATTCAATGTATTCTCGGTATCGGGGTGATTTGCTAATAATGTGAGTAATCTAATTATCTCATTCATTAATGACACTATCTGAGGGTATAAATATGATATTTCACTAATTTACGATCATTAGTTTTCTAGGTATCCTCAGTGAATGACTGACGCCACAATGATGAAAAAAATCGAGCATCGCGCCGTTATAAAGTTCCTCACTAAGCAGGAAAAAAGGCACAAAATCATTCATGAAAAGATGTTTGCTGTTTACCAAGACTGTGCCCCATCGTTATCCACCGTTCAAAAGTGGTCAATCCAAAAGAGGCAAAGAAAGCATTGAAGACGACCCTTGCTCAGGCAGGCCCATTAGTGGCAGCATTGAAGGAAATGTGAAAAAAATGGAAAAGCTGGTGCTTGAAGATGCCAGAATAAAAATCAAGATGTTAGCAGAGTTGACAAACCTATCCGTGGGTACCATACATGCTATACTTCATGACCATCTTAACCTTTCAAAGGTCAGTGCAAGATGGGTACCGAGAATGCTCACCGAACCTCAGAAGCAAGTGCGAGTCGAGTGCTGTAAGGAGTTTTTAGAGCTCTATGGAGAAGGCCCATCGACTATCTTCAACCGGCTGGTTACTGAGGATGACCCTGAGAGTAAACAAGAGTTCATGCATTGGATTGAAAAGGGTGCACGGCCCCCAAAGAAGTTTAAAGTTTAAAATATGCTGGAAAAATAATGGCTACTGTCTTTTTGGGATTCTAAAGGTAGTTTATTGATAGAATACCCTAAAAAGGGCGAAAGCATCACAGCAGCATCATATGCAACCACTTTGCGTAATTTAAGAGAAGCAATTAAAGGAAAAAGGGTAGGAAAACTCACAGCGGAGGTGTTGCTGCTTCACGACAATGCGCCGGTTCAAAAGGCCGGCGTGGCGTCCTTCATACAGTCCAGACTTGGCCCCCATTGATTACTACCTATTCTCAAATGTGAAAAAATATCTTCGTGGAAAGCAATTGTTCGACGATGAAGAACTGAAGGCAGCAATTAATACCTATTTTGAAGAGAAGCTGGAAGAATATTTTTTACAAGGTTTAAAGAAGCTGGATCCAACAAATGTATTGAAGTTCTAGGAGACCAAAAATTTTCTGTGTTTTCTTTCATGCCTATACTGAAAATACATTGAAGGCCCCTCGTAAAGCAGTCCATTTTGTGGTACAAGGGTTGCTACTTAAGTTTTGAGATAGACAAATAAAAATAAATATTTATAATCGGAAATGGCTTTATTGTTTTCCAAAGTCTTCTCCATTAAGATCAATACACTTTTCTGTTTGAAGTACATTTTTGATTTGAATGCATCAACCGCTTCTTCAGGCGTCGAAAAACGTTGACCTAACAATTCATTTTTTTTTTTTATCTGTGGAAGTAAGAAGAATTTACTACGTGCCAAACATGTATAGTACGGCGGATGACCCATCAGTTCGATGTTTTGACTACTTAAAAATGTTTTTGTTTGAACTGATGTATGAAAGCTTGCATTGTCCTGAAGATTTGTCTTCTGCGATTGGTTTCCCTGTTTCTCCGAATACTTCTGACAAAGAAATGCATGTGTACCATTCAGAATTAGCCGTTCTACATTGGTCTAATGGGAATGTGGCAACATCCAGTTATTAAGAAAAAACAAGCGATCATCTGCTTTGAAGTGTTTCACAGGGGAACAACTTTTGTTGAATTTTACTCGTTTTAAAAAACCCATATATTGCTGTTTAGTTTTCAGTTCAGTGTTGCCATATCTCAACCTTAAGTAGCATTTCTCGTAATTATGCTATTCAAATATTAAAGTTTATGTTGATTAAATAACATTTGGAATTCGATTTGCTTTCAACCATCTTATTTAATGTAACAAGACCTGTTTTGAAGAAGGGAATATAAATAGGACTGATTTTCATCACTTTTAATTCTTCTTTACATGATATATAGTATTGAGAAAAAACTGTGTATGCTGAAACCATCAGGAACTAAATCATAGATTTAATTTTTCTTTCAGAACAAGAACTCTATTTTCCAAGAGAAGGAAAATATAAAACCTGTAGAAGAAATACAAATGTCATGTGAAGTATCCCAAAGCTCCTGTAAAAACACCAATTTGCAACTTGAAATAAAATCTTCAAGAAAAACACCATTGGGAAAAAATACTGATCAATATGGAGATACTATAGAAAATATAACAAAAACCTCGGTGGATGATATTTATGATATTCATACAGGTGAAAAACATAAAGTTGAGACTGCTAAAATAACTGGTTCGGAATCACAAGCTACTGTCTTATCGGAAAAAGGAGTTGGCTTGGAAGAAACAATCAATTCTGAGGTAACAGTGCAAGAACAACAATACTCCAACACTCAAAAAACTGATTCCCAAACTACTCTGTTGAAGTATAAATTGGAAACATCACAAAAATCCCATCAAGAAGACCTAATTAATTGTGAAGAAATATTTCCACATGAAGAACAGCAAGATATACGGAAAGACCCATCTCAAAGCAATTTTTTTCCCAGAAAGAATGATTATGTAGAGGCCACAAGGAATTGTGAAGAAACATTTTCAAATGGGCAACCAATAGATAATCTGAAAGACCAATCTCAAAGTAATTCCTTTCCAAAAAAGAATGAGGAAATAATAGCACAAAAAAATGATTACACAGAAGCCACAAAGAATTGTGAAGAAACATTTCCAGATGAGCAACCGATAGATAATCTGAAAGAGCAATCTCAAAGTAATTCGTTTCCGAGAAAGAGTGAGGAAATAATGGCTAAAAAAAATGATTACACAGAAGCCACAAGGAATTGTGAAGAAACATTTCCAGATGAACGGCTAGATGTTCTGAAAGATCAATCTCAGAGTACCATGTTTCCGAATAAGAATGAAATAATAATAGCACATATAAATGATTATTCAGGAGCCGCAATGAATTCTGAAGTACAATCAAGAGAATTCCAAAAAAATAATTCTCAAAGTAGTTCATCCTTGAAAAACTTTGAGGAAAAAAAAGCACAATGCAACAGGAATTCTGGAAAAGAGGGCAAAAAAAGGTTACAAATTAAAGATTTTATTTTAAAAAAAAACAACAGGAGTGATTCCACCGATGAGGAAATCAAAGACAAAATTATTCACAACGAACCTTGTGGGGAAGATAAGGTTACTCAAAGTTTTGGCTCTAATAATGAAATCGTAGAAAAATTGAGTTATACATCGAATGTGTCCAACACAAAAAATAAGAAAAAAAAACGTAAACTTCTCAATCCGAAAAAACCATTGAAAACTACTTTAAAATATCAGAAAAGAAAAATAACAAATGATGATCAAATACCGTTCGTTAAATCTTCTGCAATGTCACCAACAGTAAAAAAGAACTCAGTCATTGAATCAGAGATGGATGAGGATGACTTACCTTTATCTGAATTGAAGAAGCATCTGAAGAATCAATTACTTGATGAAAATCCAAAAATACAGATTGATCCGAATTTGACTTCACCTGAATTAGCACAATTTTCAGGAAATGATTTGCGGCGTTCTCCAGATAAAGATATTAACGTAAAAATAGATGTAGAGATTGAAACAAATGGAAAACACGCTGGAGATATTGAAAAAAGTATGACTGAAAATAAATTGAATCAAAAATTTAACACTAATGAGAAAAATGAAAACATTTTTGCTCACAATTTGGCCAATATAACTGATATAGAGGTAGCTGAGGTGGAGCTAATCACATCATTCGCTATAGAAGAAACAGAAAAAATTACACTGGAGAAAACTTCTTGTAGAGAAGGTGAGTAATCATTTTTTTTCGTATTGATATTTGTCTCATAATTATGACAAATCAAACGTTTATTCGTCTGCCATATATAGGTGATCCATTTTTTTTGTAGAATAATTTTAACAGTCGATAAAATTTTTAAGACAAAAATGTCTTTAAACATAGGTTCACAAAGACTTCATAATCCAGCTACAGGCTGTTCAAGTTTCCATATATTTTTCGTTTTCTTCAATATCTCTTATAGTGTGGAGATATTCGGATCAAATTTGAAGTATGAGGTCATTTTGTGGTTCAAATAGAATGATAATCAGAATTGTAGTGATAATCTACAGGGTGATATTTTTTCAAGGTTACTTCCCCGCTTTAACCCCAAAACTTTGTCGTCGTACGCCACTGACCATTTTCCATGAATTTAAATACTCACTCGATGAAGTCATGGTATGGTGAAACAGTTTTTATGTAAACAATAAAACCTAGCGGAAGTTAAAATTAATTTTTATTTATAAATTTCTGCATATGCATATTAAACGCTATCAACAAGCTCTTCCCTTGTTTCCCCAGTAAATGTATAGATCTTCATCTTTGAAATAACCCCAAATGAAAAACCTGAAGAAGTTAGATCAGGCCACGATATCGATCCCCTACGTACTATCCATCTCTCTGGAAAATTATTGTTTAGCCAGTTTTTTACATTTCTATGAAAATGTGTCTGACAACTATCAAGTTAAAACCAAGTGTTCAATCTTGAGTTCAATGCACTTCGTGCCACATATTGACATGCCTTTCCTATAAACACTGAAGAAATAATTCACCATTCAAGCAATCTGGCACGAAATAAAGACCAATTTGTTCATCGTTGTGAACCCCAAACCAAACATTCACACTAATTTCGAGTTAGAAGTTTCTAACAGCCTAACAGCATGCGGATTTTCTTTGTGCGCATGCATGTTGGTTATGGTAATTCACTACTCCCCAAGGAGTAAAACATACTGTGTTTGTCCATAATATGTTACTCAAGATGGCAAACCATTTCATAGACTTCAGCAAAACTGACATTTCAATACAGATTTTTTTATTTCATCTGGTTGGCAAGTATAAATTGTATTGTTTAGTATATTCCATTCAGTTTTGAAAATGGTTAAAACACCAAACATATACAGGTATGGAAGAGACAGTTGGAAATATAAGAAATTCAATATTAATTTTTAGGACGATGTCGGAACAGTGGAAAAATCAAAACTTCAGCGCGATGCGATGACGAATTGTTTATTCGATCGCATCGCGCTGAAGTTTTGATTCTTCCACTGACCGACGTTATTTATAGATTTACATTGAATTTCCTATGTTTCCGACTGTCTTTTCCTATGAAGCTCTCGAATGAATGCGGATGTTGCGAGGGAGCTTCCACCTCTTAGTTAATGAGACGGCGTTTCGTTTCCGAGCATGCGCATCTGAAACTCGTCAGACAGGCTGATGCGCAGGCTCTGCCTGTTACGCCGGTGACCATGCGTCCGCTTGGAACGCTGACTTCCAAACGCATTGCCTTGCTCTATTTGAACCTGGCTGGGACGGTTAGTCACGATTCTTATGACTGGTCGGGTCCTCTATCGGTACGCCGGTCAAACTACGATAGAGCAAGGCAGGTTTCTGGACGGGGAGCGAAGAAGTTGTTCGCTACACATTCCCCCTCCAGTGAGCGTCGATATGGTCACGAAATAGAACGTTGGGTGCAGGCAAGGATGCAGTCCGCCGCTGGGCTGGTCGCGGTGCCATCTCCAGCGGGGATCTGTGGAACGAAAGGAAAGGGCCATCTCGGAAGTATGGATAGGGGGCAATTAGGGCCACCTAATGAATGGGTTGGTTCGCTCTTAAAGCAAACCCTCCCAATCACGTTGGGGTCACCAATGAAGCTCTCGAATGAATGCGGATGTTGCGAGGGAGCTTCCACCTATTAGTTTGGGAGACGGCGTTTCGTTTCCGAGCATGCGCATCTGAAACTCGTCAGACAGGCCTGATGCGCAGGTTCTGCCTGTTACGCCGGTGACCATGCGTCCGCTTGGAACACTGACTTTCAAACGCATTGCCTTGCTCTATTTGAACCTGGCGGGGACGGTTAGTCACGATTCTTATGACTGGTCGGGTCCTCTATCGGTACGCCGGTCAAACTACGATAGAGCAAGGCAGGTTTCTGGACGGGGAGCGAAGAAGTTGTTCGCTACACCTATATGTGATCAATATAAATAAATAGTGAAACTTAATACAAGTGTTTTTCTTCACATTATAATTATAATTTCCACAAGTTAATTGGCAACTATTGTTTCGCTTCTGAAAAAGAAGAGTTGTAGTATAAATTTTCTTCTTCAAATCATTCTATTAACTAGAAAAAGGCAGCATATCACAGTTTGATCCATAGATTAATATACCTATGAATCACGATAAGTTTTTTATAGAATTGAATATTGTAAAACAGTTTCCATCCAATAACGGTGTCAAACCAATAGTCATCGGAAAATTTCAACCAAAAAGACATAGAAAAAGTATGTCCCTTTCATGAAATATTTGACTAAAAAATAGGTCGTTTTGGAGTATAAAATGCTGAAAAGCTGGTATATTTTCCAAGAAAAGAGTACATGAACACCACAAGAGTTTACATCAGACACCTAACACTCGACGTAAGCTATAAATGATTTGAAAAAATTTTGGACATAATTTCAACAACTATGCCCATAATGAATGAAAATGTACCTGACTAATACTGTTAGAAAAACTCGAAAGTATCAGGTGCAAATATCTTGAAATTCTTTTGAATGAGCAGGCAGATCTTTACTCAGTTTTGGAATTCCCAAGAATTTGTCCAATATATTTTACTGATTTATTCATTTCCCCTTTCCAAATTTTGCCTTAATCATAACTATTTGAGATGTGATTTTTTTAGAGTAAGTTCAACATGTAAACCTGAAAAAGCCACAGCTTTGGCGAAATAATTATTGTTTATTGATAAATTTGTGGAAATGATTTTTCTTATTCAATGAAGAAACTTTGATGATATTTATGTTTCAGATAATGTACCATATATTTCTGAAAAAATTCCATATGGACATAATATTGGAAGTCAAGAAGCAGAGAATAATATACAACTAAATAAACCTATACCACAACAATATGTTGGGAAAAATGCAAGTTTCAACGATGCCATAAACACTAAACAATTTCTTTTCAATGAAAGAAATGAAATATTTGACAAACAGTCTGAAAATCCTCTAGGTTTAAATCTTTCAAAAAAGATTAAAACAGCAGACAGTAATAAAATGAATCACCCTGAAGTGAACAAATTTGAAGAATTAGAAAAATCATTGAATTTGATATTTGGTACTGAAGTGAATGAACCTGTTACAGATTACATTCATTCTACTTCCATAGAAAGTTTGAGCAAAAACGATAAAGACAAGAATATTACTTTTGATAATTCGAATTCGATGATATCAGGCAATGTAGGCATGGTAAAAAGGGGAAGAAAACTTTTTAATCCTGAGAATCAGGTAGAAAATTTTTTGAATTTTACAATAATAGAAGAGAAAATTGCACAGAATAAGAATGAAGAGAAACCAAATGAACTACAAAGTATGTCAAAGCATAATGAGAAGAAACAACAAAAAAAAAACAGAACTTCCTCACAATTGGATAGAGAAGATACAATAGAATCCAAGAAAGTCCATGATAGTGACACCACACGACAAAGAAAGAAACAAGAAAAAAATGAATCCAAAAAATACAGAGACTTGCAAAAGAAACAGTATAGACCATCAAAATTAGACTTTAATAATTATTCTAACAGGAAAAGATTAGATGCATTTTATGATAGAGTGATTGAGAAACTAAAATCAAAAAATTATTCTTCAAGAAACTCATATTCTGTTACTACAAAAACAAAAAAAAGTCCACATGACAGTGTAGGGAAATATAATTTAGATTTTTCCTCAACAAAGAAAATTTTACTGGAAAACGAAGAAAAATTTAATCATTCCACAAATAAAGCCACATTCAAAATAAAAGAAGGTGATGATGGATCAAAGGAAAGAAATGTCATTATGGAAACGGAACAAGATGATCCTGATGAGTTAGTATTTATCATTATTACTTTTTGATAAATGAAAAAATTCTTGAAATCGCTTGGTATATATATATTCTAATCTGTCGTTATGTTCTTCTGTAGTACTTCGAGAAAACTAAAATTGTAATAAGCATATTTCTGGAGTGCATATAAGACTTTTATATATATAAATATATATATATATATATATATCTTCTTTCCTGTACTATTTCTAATCTGTCGTTATGTTCTTCTGTAGTACTTCGAAAAAACTAAAATTGTAATAAGCATATTTCTGGAGTGCTGGAAGACTTTGATCTTCCTATTTTGGCTTAAAACTTACCCTAAATATTTCAAGTTGTTTCTTTCGAAAGTTATCATGACGGCAAATGGGACAGAAGTGCAATCAGTGTTGAATTAAAATTATTCATCAGTAGATTAAATGAAACTGTTACAAACAATTTTCAACTCAAAATTCAACAAATACAGTAATTATGATAAATTGATACGAGCACTGGAATAAATTGGTCATGCGAGCGAAATGGATGATCACCGTATTTTTTTTCTTGAGAACAATTTCTTGTAATAATTCTTTAACGATTATTTTTATTTTTATAATCTTTGTGAAGTAAATTCTACACATAATAGGTTGGGGAAAATATCCTTTATTTTTGTGTGAATTTCAAGACTTCATTTAACATGTTTCAGATTGTCCGTTTTAGGTCAAATATGCACTGTTTTGTTCTAAAATTTGTTGCTATTTTAAAGGTAGCTTCATAATGCCTCTATTGTAGAAGTCTTGGTCCTTACTGGCGAAAAACTGGAGTAATCGATTCTCACAATATTCTCTTGCCAATATCTTATCACTCAGGAAGTTTTGCAATGAGAGAAAAAAATTGTAATCGCTTGGTGCCAGGTCCGGACTATATGGTGGATGCATTAAAACTTCCCAATCAAGCTCGCAGATTTTCTGGCGAGTGAGTCACTACAGAAGTGTGTGGCCTATCGTTGTCTTGATAGAACATAACACTTTATCTGTTGGTCAATTGTGGCCGTTTCTGGTCAATTGCTAGCTTCAAACGGTCCAGTTGTTGACAGTAGAGATATGAATTTAGTGTTTGGTCATATGGAAGCAATTCATAATAGATTCCTTGCCAAATGCACAGTAGAACCTTCCTGGCCGTTAGTCCTGGTTTGACCACTATTTGAGCTCCTTCACCACGCTTTCACCACGATCGTTTTCACACAATATTTTCGTATGTAACCCATTTCTCACCCGTAGTCACCATCCGTTCAAGAAATGGATCTATTTCATTCCGTTCACCAATGAAGCTCTGAAGTGAATGGGGTTCTTATGAGTCAGCTTCTACCTCTTAATTCGGAGGCGGCGTTTCGTTCTGCGCACCTGAACTCAGATGGTTGGTTGTCGAACGCTTGTACTCCGCTTTACTTGAACCAGGCGAGGGCGGTGAGCTTGGTATTCAGAAAAGCGGTAGAGTCCTCTATATGCCATGTCGGGAAGCTGCAACTGAACAGAACAGAATTCTGGTCCAGGACAGGTCATGTCGCCACAACAGGTTGCGAAATTAAAATAACCAAATTATAACACAGTAACGCATATTATTAATGTTAGTGATGTGACAGCAAAAGCTATTCACGTTTATCAGTAGAAAAGTAGAAAGGTCAGTATTATTTTCAATTCTGGTACTTTAATACGCAAGTATGTCCATAGAAGCGGGTAGGTTTTTATAAGTTTCCCAAGTAAGATTATATAGCCTATACAAGTTGATATTCTTCTTGCTCAAACAAAAATATGTAATTTTTTTCAGAACAATGAGAGTAATTTTGAGAGGCCTTGGAACACTGTTGCAGAATATGGCCCTAGGTACTATGAAGAAACCAAGGCCACCGATAAAGAAAAATATTCTTGCTGCAGCTGATTTGCTGCTTGAACTGTGATGGTTACATATCTAAATATTATATATACTTAAAAACTGTCTAAGTTTGGTAATTAATTTATCGTTAAATTAATTAAAAGTCATAGTTATTCATTTAAATTAATAATCCAATCAATTTAAAATTGGGTTTGGATTAAATCATTTCTAACTTTTGTATTTATTCTGGATGAATGTTGTCCAATAATCTAGTTGTTGTTTAAAGGTGAAATTATTTGTTCTGAATTATTATTTCTTGTCAGTTGAATAAAGATATACCTTTGCTGAAAGAAACAGATTTATTTGCAAAAGGTTAAAAATCTCTTGGGAAATTCAATTCACAAAATTTTAAATATTATATTCGTTTTAGTCGATTTGTATGTGCTCAAATAATGGACAAAGCTTTATATTCACAAGTCAAGCTTTGGCTAGACCTCTTTTCTTGCACTTTGGGTTTTATATGTTTAGAGCTTGAGCTTATCAAGAGTGTAATTGTGGTATGGATAGAATTTATTGAAATACTACTTTTGCTTATATTAAAGTTTGCAGAAGGGAACATGGTCATTTATCTTGAATTTGAAATCGAGCATCCAGAACACATTACATGGCTCATTTCTAGATAAAATCATACAAGTAGTTTCAATCTCACATATTGTGAGATAACTGTACATATCCATATCTTTTTGGGAGCTTTTACTGTGGATAATTGAAGACTCTTTGAATTTCAACAAATTCCCTACATGGAGAATCCGGTAGGAAGACCCTATTAATTCCCAACAAGTTCTTATATTAAATAATGCCAAAAATGTTATCATGTTTGGTGGAAGTTGCCCAAAAGTAGTGTAAGAAATATAAAACTACATACATCTTTGCTATGTTGTTTTATTTCGCATGTTCTACCTGCTCTTGAAGTAGAGACTTAAAAAATGTGTATTCTATATAATTCACATAGTAGGCAATTCTGTTATTGACTTAAAAAGTATAATACATATTTAATCAGAAAAAGTTACGTCACACATGGTTTGAAATGCTGTTGATGTTTTAATATAATTTCATTCAGTGTTCGCACTCACAATTAAAAGTATAGGAAGTGCCGCTAAACAGTGAAATATACTAATTTTGTTGAAACAGCTTTGGTATCGTGGAATAGTTTCATTATTCAAAAACCTTGGAGTAGGCTCGACACACTTAGAAGTAGTACTACAGTGTTAAAAAGTACCAGAATAGATCAAAGAAACAAAATATATATTATTCATCGAAATTTATTGTATTTCCTTCAAAGAAGCTCCTTCCAAAATAATTTACTCAGACCAATTTATAATCCAATTGTCAAAACTTTTTTTAAATGCATTTTCAGGAATTGACCTCAAAACTCACAATAAATTCTCATTTGCCTTCTAACGGCTGAAAATGGATATTTAAGTTTTAGAATGAATGTATTCCAAACAATCAAGACAAGGAATAGGTGGTATAAACATTGAAAATGGAAAGTTTTTTTTTTTAAATTACGAACCTATGGAATGTAAATATAGAAATCAATTCCAATGCTAATCTAATTAATTTAAGTCATTGTATAATATTTAGTCTCAAGATAATTTGAAAAGTACCAACATAGATTCACAATAATATAGTCTTGTTGTACCAATGACCAATGCGTCAAAATTTGCTTTTTACAATAGGATAAACAAGTCTATTTAGTAATCTGTGGCTGTTTGCAGTCACAGATATTATTCGTTATCGTTACATTTGTAACCTGTGTTAACGGTTTATTATCTTTTTGGTTTTTTATTATATCTATTGATCTCTAAAGTTTCTAACAGATTTATTTTTTGACTTTTGTTTTCGATACGTAATATTTCATAGTTCCTATTAAAATTATTACCAATATCTAACAAATGGTTGGCATAAGTTGAATTTGGTTTATTTTTCATATAAGATTTTTCATGTTCTCGTATTTTTGTTTGGAATGAACGGCCTGTCTGTCCCACATATACACATGGGCAATCACTACATGTTAATTTGTGAACTCCTGATTTTTTGTTTTTAGGAATGAAGTCTTTATTATTTTTTATTAAGCTACCTAGATAAATAATGGTTCTAAAAGATATGTTATAATTTTCTTTTTTCTTTAAATATTTAGCAATCTTTTCAGATTTTTGACCTATGTAAGTTAATGAAATAAATTTTGTTTCGTTTGAATTTTGAAAGTTTGGAATTGAAAGTGATATTGCTTTCTTCTATTTGTTTAATAATTTAATATTCTTCGTCAAAATTTTCTTTTGTCATAGGTATGTTAACCAATTTATAAACCATACTATTAACATCTATATGTTTGGTACATTCCACATCATAAAATAAAGAATTGATTGACAAATCTGTTGCACGTTTAAGTGAGTAGACAAAATTGTCTGTGTATATTTAATTCCATCTTCATAATCCCCAGATTACAGATGTAAACTGTGGAGATATGCATGTAGATAGTACATATTCTTAATATCTAGGTGTTAAGGATGTGACGTCGATATACCGTGAATAAATAGTACGGTATAAAACTGAGGTTGGTATATGACATAACGGACGGAACCGTTGAACGTTGACATGAAATTGAATTTAAGGACGCCAGAATAATGTGGTGTTTGTTATTTTGAAGCAGCAATGTTTTTACTATATTAAGGATCAATTCTAAAATGATTCAAAATGTCTTTTAATGAAATATTTAAACACGCCTGGAATAAGGCACAACACAAAGAATTCTGCCATAAAAAATTGATTAAATTAGTCGAAAATGCTTTTGATACAGTAAGTACATAGTGTGTACAAATTGAAAAAATTCTAAAAGGTATATTCCTTTCCAGTCAAAACTTGAAGAATTGCTAGTACTCTTCACAGAAGCCTTATTTGGTTGTTACATCTCTGATTATGCAGACAAAAGTTCATATTGTGCTAGAGGATTGGAGTTCTTGGCAAAGATAGCAATGATGATTACTCTTAAATGTGTACAGCCTATTGAAATTACAGATTCCAATGGCACTGCCTCCCTAGTATATGATATCACTTTAGATCCTTTTTTTACAAATGTTTTGAAATCTTGCTTGAAGGTATGAGCCAGTTTTATTTTGTTTAGATCCAATGATATTAATTAACACTGATTTTTTTCAGTTCTCTACTGTGGATAAACCTGAAATAAGGTTCAATACATGTTATTTTATTATGTCTCTTTTACAAAACATTGGAAATAATGTTGAAATGGATTATAGTATATGTAATATGATCCTGGATTCTTTGGTACCATTACTACATGTGAGAATTTGAATAGAACATTTTCAAAATAATAGTTTTAATCTATTCATCATGTATTTTAGGACCCAAAAGCAAAAGTTCGTATACAGGCCATCAAAGCATTAGTAAGACTCCAAGAACCTTCTAACCCTGATTGCATAGTATTAAAATCTTTTTGGATATTGTCCACTGATCCAAATAGTGAGGTATAGGATTTGAGGCTAAGTATTTAATGATATGTAAAATAACATAATAATTACAGGTGAGAAAAGCTATATTAAGCCAAATAGCTCCTCATCCACAAAGTTATGTTAAAGTTAGGATGAGAATCACAGATACAGATCCAGGTGTCAGACAAGCAGCCTACTTGAAATTTGCAGATTTAAATCCCAAGATGTGTTTAAAAATAATTGATAGAAATATAATTTTAAGTAATGGCTTGGCTGATCAAAACAAGAAAATAAGGAATATAATGTCGGAGACATTATTACCAAAATGGCTGAATTGCTTTGAAGGAGATTATTTACTCTTTTTCAGAGCATTGAGACTGGATGCGGATGAAAATGACATAAATAATTTTGAGAAGTTGTGTACAGAACTTTTAGATATCTTTTTGAGGTTAGTATATACATATATTATATTAATAATAATAGTATATAGCAAATATAATATTAGAGGACCAGGAAGTAATGTTCTTTCTACTCATGTCTATATTCGTTTGTAATTTATTAGTTCATTGTGTACTTCAAAGTCGTACCACAGATTTTTAAGGTCAGAGTAACTCCCAAATGATTCTTTTTTTTTTTAATTTAAAAGGCTCGGCCAATTACCAGAAGAGGTGCATATCTAACATTATAATATCTGGCTTGATAATAGCTTTAATCGACTGAAAACTGGTGCCTTAAAGTAGTAATTTGTCGAAAAGAAAAATTGGCATAGGCTTACTAGTCTACTCTTTTGAACTAGTTGAGTGGAAACGAGTATGTAGTCAAAATTCGTTTAAAATGGTACTAACTGAATAATGATACCCGGAAAATTCTGCGGTTATTTCTCTTGTACTTGGATGGCAATTTTCAGTTATCATTTCTCATACGTATCAATTTTTTAATAAATTTGATTCATCCTCATATGTAACATTTTTCAATGTGACATTCCATATGTAATATAAAATTGAAGTCAGTTTCTTTCTTTCATATTTTTATCCATTGTAAAAATCGCAACCACTCTTGAGATAAACCAATAAAATTGAAATAAATTAATTCCGCTGATCTGTACCAAAAATCATTAATAAGGAGTACGAGCTATGGTAATAGAAAGTTCTAGAAATCGAGACAGTGTAACATACATCTGTATAACAATTCTATACTCAAACAAACTCGACAAGGTTTTGTATAGCGAATATAGATACTTGACAGATTTGAAGTCACTAGCATACATTGCACTGACGAAAACGAATCAGTTTGAAACGTGGGCATGTGTGCAATTTGCCTCTGTGATCTACAAAACATTGTCGAGTTTGTTTGAGTATAGAATTGTTATAGAGATGTATGTTACACACTCTCGATTTCTAGAACTTTATTTTTGAGCTATTACCATAGCTCATTCTCCTTATTAACAATAAAATTGAGCTCTGTAAACAAACTAAAATTCCATGTGACTGTAGAGTACAGTTCCATCTTAGTGACAAGAATTTTGAGATTCCCTTTGAGGGAGCTTTTTAAGTCAGCAGTTCGCAGTACTTTCTTGACAGTATGTATATGAATTCACCATTTCAGGAAAAATAATATGTCAGATATAGTGAAATATTTACCAGTAAATAAAGAGGACAACCTAATCCCTATCCAACACTTACGTTTAGAAAGTGTTTTCTATTGGTCAAATTTAATAAATTATCTAAGGAAGATAGAAGATGGAGAAAATTATTTAGTGAATATCTTGCCTGAATTGACTGCATTTAGTAATTACATAGAAAGGTAAGCTATTTAATCCGCACTTATTATTAGGAATTATGTTATTAACGCACCACAACTTTATATATAATCTATAACCTAATAATCTTGTGTGCCCCCCTTTCTTGGTCTGACTGAGGTATATTCTAAGCTCCAGAGAGTGTCTCCACACCATGATTTCATATCCTTACCATTTGGTTAACTTCCAATGAGGTAGTATTCTACCACAAGGTGTTCAAGAGGCTTTTCTCTCGGCCACAGAATTTTTTTCAGGCCATAGAGTGACATGTGAGAAAATGTCTATTTCTGCTGCGATCAAGAAAAAGTTTTTGATTTCTTACTTCTAAAAGTATTTTTAAAAATTATTTTTCATAATGGTCACTTCCACTTTTTTTTCATGTGTAAGTACTTCTGTTATTAAAGGTATAAAACATACTGAATAAACACTTGTAGAAGGTGTTTTAAAATTTTGTTTAAGTTTAGTACTATTGCATCTTTCTATCAAGGCACTATCATTTTATGCAATACAATCTGTATTTTGAAAATTTTTCCAAAAATCGTTTCAACATTAGGTTCATCTCATTGATGAAGAATTTTTGTTTAAATTCGATTCTGTTGATCCACTTGTTTGAAAGTAGTCAACAAAATCAATCATTCGAGAAAGAAAGGTGTCTAATCTACAACTGTTGTAGAAATTAATAGTTAATATCATTAAATCATGAGTGCTTTATGGAACATTCGAATATTGAAGCTGTAAAAAACCAAATAATTATAATCTTTCAATAATTTTTTTTATTTTTGAAGCTTGTTTAGCACATCTACAGTATCTAATAGTAAACATAAAATCAAATAGTATCAAAAAAAAAAAAAAATACTTCCCACCCCTTTTGAGCATGAAACAGTAATGAATTCAAATACTCTAGCAGGGAGTAGTGTTCTGATTTACTTAGCTTGTCTTTTATTTTCTTCTTGAATACTACTCTGTCAAGAAAGTACCGGGAATTTTCGATTAAAACAACATTTTTACATTTAATCGTCAAAATTTATTGGGTCGCCTTCAAAATAGGCTCCATTTGCTCCAATACATCTATGCTAACGGCACTTCCAATTATCGAAACATTTTTTATAGGCGCTTTCCGGGATAGACTTTAGCTCTCGCGCCGAATTTTGTTTTATGGCTTCAATCGACTCAAAACGGGTGCCACGAAGGGGCAATTTTAGTTTTGGGAAAAGGAAAAAGTCGCAGGGAGCCAAATCCGCCGAATACGGTGGTTGCTGAAGCACGTTTGTTGAGTTTTTGGCGAGAAAGTCAGTCACAATCGTAGCTCGGTGAGAAGGCGCGTTATCGTCATGCAAAATCCATGAGTTGTTCGCCCACAAATTTGGCCGCTTCTTACGGATACGCTCACGCAAACGTTTCATAACGCCTAGGTAATACTCCTTGTTTACCGTCTGATCCTCTGGAACGAATTCGTAGTGCACCACGCCACGTATATCGAAGAAAACGAGCATCACCTTCATTTTCGAGCGGCTTTGGCGTGGTTTTTTCGGTTTCGGCTCATTTTTTGCCACCCATTCCGATGATTGCTGGCTTGTTTGCATATCGTATTCGTAGACCCAGGTCTCATCACCAGTTATAATGCGTTCCATGAATGTAGAATCGGAATTACAGCGATCCAGCATGTCTGAAGCAACCTGTTCGCGATGACGTTTTTGAAGAAAATTCAGGTCTTTCGGTACGAGTCGTGCGGCCACCTTTCTCATGCCCAAAATATCAATCAAAATCGTACGTGCGGACTCGTGGGATATCTTAAGATCATGTGCTATCTCTCTCAAGCTGGTACGACGGTTTTCCAGCACCCTTTCCTTAATTTTATCGACGTTATCTTCCATCGAAGCCGTCGATGGGCGACCACTTCACGACCGTCCTTGAAGGCTCTGTACCACTGACATGCACGAGTTTTCGATAGAGCATTATCACCAAAGACCTTTTGCAACATTTTCAATGCATCGGCACACGAAAATTCATTTGCAACACAAAACTTTAAACAAATTCTTTGCTCAACGTAATCACCCATAGTAAAAATCGGCACGCACTCTGACATCGACTGACTTAATCAGCTGTTGCAAACACACTAGTTGACAGATCCCGCTCAAGCTTGGTATAGTAATTAAGGACAGTGGTACCAACCTAGGAAAAAAATTTTTACCTGCCTCATTGCCCCGCCAGATTTAAATCGATAATTCCCGGTACTTTCTTGACAGAATGTATATTAACTTTAGTAATTCTTTTGATTTCATCCAGTAATTTATTATACATTTTCATACACATAAAAGAAGGATGTTTTTTGTTAAGGTGGGTGTATGCTTAGGGTAATTTAAATCTAGAGTTCTTGTTTCATATTTATGGTCAGCTGTATGTATTCCAAAGTTAGTTTTGTTTTTGAAGAAAATATTAGCCATTCATACAAATAAATACCATAGGCTGTCAAGATACTCCCTCACATGAATCAAGTGCTTCCAATTCAACTAAAATTATCTTTTGTATGACAAATAATTATTGCACTTCTGAACTAGAATCCCAACATTTAACCTCATATAATGATAAACTGTGTTTGAAAGCTACATCCGCTCTAGTATACAAACATTCAAACTCATTATCTCCCAGAATGATATTAGTGCCATCCGCAAAACATGTTATTGCATCAAAGTAACCCTTTTCCAATGTACATAGATCATTAGTAAAAATAATAAACAAAACAGGGCCTACAACACTTCCCTGTGGTATACCAAATTTTGACTTCTTGACATTTTGTTGATGACTAGAAAGATATTAATCAATCCAGTCTTTTGTACTACCTTTAAAACCTATTGTTTCTAATTTTACTGAAAAATATTGTCTAAAGAGGCAATCATAAGCACTTTTTAAATCTAAAAATATTCCTAGTCCTAGGTTATCTTCCTCTTCCCTGATGTAGTTCTGACTGGGTTGACCTACCTTCCAAATATCCATGTTGAGGACCATTAAAAAAACTACATTCCTTCAAAACCAACAGCAATCTATTACAAAAAGCGTTTTCATATATCTCGAAAAACTTGATAACATGGTCTATAACTATCCATTGATGTCACATCTCCTTTCTTATACAGGATCCTGCAATAGTGCGTTGCGTTTCCATAGCTGCCGAACCAGACCTCTTAGAAATTTCGCTCTAAAGCAGGCTCTTTGTACTTTTATTTGTGTATCTCAGGAAATTATTGTATACAGGGTGTTCCCAAAAATTTATTGAAGTTAATTTGTACCTTGAACTTTGTCATGGAAAATAATATAAGGTATTATGACTTTCTTGTGTTTCAATCGCCATTTACCAATATACATATCTCCAATTTCTTCACCATGCTCTGCAATTAATTCAAGCAGTCTAGTAATGATTTGCTGTGAGATATAAGGAATGTATCATCCGCGAATTTGAGTGTGTCTTAGCAGTACAAGTCATAGAGAAGAGGAGACAGGGTTGTCCCTTATGAGGTTAATTCCAGGGAGAAAATTCAATCATTCATTTTCCTCGATTTCAAATATGTTCTTCTGCGTAATGCTTTGTACTTTTCAACAAAAATAGATAGCATTATCAAATAAATTAATAGTAAAATGCAGTGATGAAATGAAAACGTATAATATATGTTTTCTAATTCTGTTATTTCCAGATTTATCAAGGAGAGGTCCTCTGTTACTATGGACGAATGGGAAAATCTTGAATATCAATACATACTTCGACAATTATTTGAAATATCATCAGGTTTTGACATGTCAGATGAAGTATGTATCTATTTTATATTTTTCAAAAGTTCATTACTTCAGAACTTATAAAATCTTTATCTGTTGAACAGAAATCTTGTGGACTTTAAATATAATAAGTTCAAATAAATTGTAAAACCATAACCATTGTCTGTAGATATTACAATGTTTTTACAGGGTGGAATGAAAGGCAGTTTTTCAAATGAGAATAACCCTGCAGTTTTTTAACTAAAAAAGAAATATAAAGAATTCTCAAGTCTTTATATTACCTTTTAACAAATAGAAAGTGAAATTATTTTTTGAAAAAATGTTAGGCAGATGACGAAGGTTTTCTGCAATGCATTGCTGTAGTGATTCCTCTCAAAGGTCTGCATGACCCTCTCACACAAGTTGATATCAATTGTCCTAACTTGTGCTATGATCTCTTTCTTCAACTCTTGCAGATTTCAAGGTTTATTGATGAAGACCTTCGCCTTTAGATGTTCCAATAAAAAATAATCAGCTGCTGAGAGATGGGGGGGGGGAACGAGTGGGACATGGAACACTAGACTGGAGCAGCATATTCCAAAATAGGTCTTGTGAATTGTTCCAAAAGTTTAGCATCATAACTTCTGAAAGATTTATAGATACATGTAAATAAGTTGTTTGGCTTTGGCAGAGATACATTTTAAATGGGCTAGCCAACTGAGATCCTCTGAGAAACCAAAGTGGATAATTTTGAAGACAGAAGGGAGATATTCATTGCAGATGCTATAACACAACCAAAGCTTGTTTTTTCCCACGTGGAGGAGGGAGCACTTTTATTCTGAGAGGAAGCAACCAAGCATCTTATCAATTGCGCAAGTTGTCAAAGTCGTTTTCAAGAGTGCCATAGTTTTATGTTGGGTTGTTATATAATTAATATCATCAGCAAAGAGCGAAACAGTGGATTAAAGCTGATGTCAAAGATTGAAGGCGTAGAGAAGAAAAAAAAGTGGTCCCAGCATGAAGCCCTGAGGTACACCGTACAACATTGGCTAAGCTGAGGATGAGAAGGCGATACACGATATGAGAGGTTAGACAGAAAAGCTCCAGTCGAGCAGCCTGCCCCAGATACTCAGGTGTCCCAATTTCATCAACAAACGACCATGTGTAACCCTGTCGAACGCCTTGTAAAAGTCGAGGTAGATAACGTCCACAGGCTGAAAAATGTCTGTTTCTTTGATCCAGTTGGATATGCAGCGAGAAGGTTAGTAGTAGTGGAACGACCAGGGCAAAACCATGCAGCTCGTCCGGTATATAAGTAAGGGAATCTTCTCTAGTTGCTCGCTAATTGTTCTCTCCATCATCTTCAAAATAGTTGAGAGCAACCACAATAGTCCGTGCTGACGCAGTGGTAGGGTTGACAGAAGCCCGCTCACTATAAAATAATAAATAATAATAAGCTTACAGAGCTGTAGTTATCAGGAGAAAGTTTGTGCCCTTTCTGAAAATTGGGGTCACACAGGTGAAAAGCCAGCCTGAGGGAAATAAGCCACTGAACTTACCCCTGTTGAAGATGCTATTGTGTAGAAGGCCAGGGCAATTTATTTTCGGCAGACTCTTGAAGCTAATTGACTCAGTCTGTTTTGGGGATTTGAGATTATGAAATTTCAGCATTGCCAAATTTACTTACAAGAAAGTAAATCACTGTCAAATTTGCAGGCCACCATTTTGCCGACTGTTTAAAATTAATCTATGATTGTATGTTGTTCTTATCAGCACCATTTCAGTAAAATCTCCACTTGCATAACCTAAATTTCCTGTTAGTGATTCATTCCAGGTTCTAATAATCAAAACATACATCTTTTTTATTTCAATGAATAATACCTGAATTCCAGCAAATTATTATTTAAATTTCATTTTTTAGGTTGGCAGGAAAACTTTTTATGCTCTAATCTTGAAAATTTTACCAATAAATAAATTCCATCAAAAGGTCATCGATAAGATGCTTCATGTTGCTTTTAAATTGAATACTGATGTTGGTTCACTTACTATAGACCTGTGCCAGATTATATCGGAAATCAGGGAGCCTTTGATCAATGAAGCGCCATCTGAAGACAAATTGAGAAAACAGAATTTTGAGGTAACTGTGACTGAAACATTGTATTACAAGGCTGAAAGAAAGAATACTTGGTGCTTGCGCCTGTTTATAGAAAAAAATAGTTCAATATTATTATACAAAATATTGATGGTGAAATAATATTAATTTTTTTTTAGATTACTCAATTGAAAGTTAAAATTCATCAGTTGGAAATCAACGAAGAGGATGCTTTGAGGAAAAAAGATTTTCAACTGGCACATATGGTTCAGAACGAAATGAAAGAATGCCAGAGAGAATTAGAGAATTTGAAGAATATGTATACTGTTTCGGAAAAGGTGAGAGTATCTAGAGATGATCCAGAAACGCTCTGTAGATGTTTGGACATCCTCATAGGCCTCTTGAAAATACCTAATATCACAACTATGTGTCCTGCCTTACAATCTTGCAGAGATGAATTTTTAATGCCACTACTGAGTAATACTACATCGGAAATTCTCTGGAGGTTTATACTATGCCTAGGTTTATTTTCTCTGATGGATAAAGATTTGGCTTTCAAGCATACCAATTTTCTTTGCTTGCCAGTAAGTACTCATATTATATATTTGATGTCATATGGTATATCCAATAATTAATAATTTTTCATATAAATTGTCAATGGCTCATATTTTTAAAAAAAGCTTTTTATCGGAACTGATTTCCTCTGAAGAATACAAAATTGTGATTTTAAATTTTCAATGTTTATCTATCTTGTTATACCCCATTAAAAGTTTTATTGGAGTTTTTTTATTAGTTGCTGCAGATATTTCTGAAACCCTCATGTTTGCACTCAATCTGTAAAAGTTGCGATGAAGATGGGCGACATCTGACACTTGGAAGTTGCACATGGAATTAGTATTTCTTATATATAGCGTTCACATTGTTACAGGCTTGTTTTAGGGAACAGCGCGTCATCATGTTGCCCAGTAATAATAACATATATTTATTGCATATATACAAATGGCAATCCACCTTGGGTCCTTCAGCCTGTTTAATGTACACTGTTTTTTTTATCTTAAGTTATAGCTTGAAGGAGAGTCTCTGTAGTGAATCTTCTTCTTGTATGGACCTTGTAAGTAGTGAGGAACAGTGGTGGAATATCTTCCAGTTTTTCTAATCTTGTGTGCAATTTTTGGTTTATTTTGTGAATTCAATATGTTTCGTTGCATTGTAGCTTCTTCAAATGCTTTTAAACAACTAGTCAAAAATTTGAATAAACAGTATGATTATCAGAAAACAGTATAAAAATACTATTTAGGAAATAACAAAGCCTACACAGAACACAACTGAACTCCTAACTCGTACAAGCTGAAAAAGCTTCTGAGGGATCTTCACAGAAGATCTAGGAGTATCAGGATAATAATAATAATAATAATAATAATAATAATAATAATAATAATAATATATCTTAATTTAAAAACCGAAAAAACATTTAATTCTCTCAGCTACTATGATAAAACATCTCGGCTATTAAAGAAATTCCTTGATATTCTTCAGATCAATAATTCTTTGGGAAAGATTTTTAAAAAATAAACAAATCAGATTTAGCACGCGTTTAACAATTAGCATGTGGTACCTACCCAAAAATCTTCTATTAAACAAACCAGAAGGTTCTTTAAAATTAGGATAAATCAACATAGGTGTTCTTTCCTCAATAATATGATTCTACATATGCGAAACATCTGATAACAGAAAAGCATGATTTTGATGTGGGTTTTAAGAATTTGCATTAGAAAACTTCTTACAAGCCTACGAAGTTTCGGAATAAGCCAATTAAGAAATTCTGGGAATTTATTGAATGAGCAGACAGAGTTATCGAGTTCACCTCTATTGTGTCTATTCGCTTTATGGTTTCTACCTTCTGTCACAGTTATTCTTTAAAAACAACTGCCATCTATGTATCAATTCCGGTATTTCTGATAAAATTCTTGTATCTCAATCTTCAGATCAGTAATTTCTGAAGAGTTGAAATATAAAAAAATTATTAAAAAGGGTCAAACATGGAACCTGGAGCATGTAGCAACATCACTTGAAATTCATATTTAATCACATTTCCTTGTGATAAATAAAAATTATAAATCAGTCAGTTACAAGTACATTTGAAATTTGAATTAGTGGAGAAGAAAGCTTTACATAATTTCATTTTTTTCCAGATAGCCACCTATAGGGTCGTACCCAACTGTGATAAATTGGCTTTGAAAACATCAGTAGCATGTGTCAGCGATGTAATTCGTACATTCGGTATCAAAGTGATTGGTATGGAGGAAAATTCACAATCCGAGTCAAATCAGGATAATAATCCTGGAACCTCCAGGCGGAAACTGTACTCTGAAAATTTGAGCCAGCCTGAAGTTATGAACAAGGATGATATAACAATTGAATTTATTATTGACATTATCGTAGATATGTTGGACGACGAGGTATGAATCAAATTTTTTTCCACATATAGCTCTACTAGCTCAGCAAGTGATGGAGTAATAACAATAATTAATAATTTTTTCATATTACGAAGATTTCAGAACCTTAAATAAGTTTTCTCTCTTTTCCAATAGATGGCATTTGAATGCATCTAGTTTAAGATGGTAACCCATCTGATTGAAAGAATCCTTCAGAGAATAGGGATTGTTTATTGAGGGTTACAAGCATATGTTTCATAGTGTAATTGAAACATAATAAATTTTTCTTATTGCTATACACAATTAAAACAACCTGCACTGTAACTAAATAGTGTTTATTAAATTAGTGTGTTTATATTCTGCAACATTCATCTAAATTTGTTTCATACCATGATTACTTTACCATAGGCTATGTGGATTGATCTTGGCTATTAATCTTGCTTTTTGTGACCAGTTAAACTGATCACAAATTGTTGTTTGGTGTTGTACTTTAACATCAATTTTTGTGGGCTGTGTATGTGCTCAATTATTGTTTTGATTATCTATTTAGATAACCCATTGATAAAAAGAATAGGTTATAAGTCTAAACACTTTCTAAGAAAAAACAATTATATATTTTCTTATTTTTCAACCTTGAAACGCCCAGAACAGAATCAATTGTATACAAACTCAGTGATAGAATTAGCTAACAAAAAACAGGAAAAATTCTGACTAGTGATAGACAATATATTCAGTAAGGAGTTTTTTTTTACGTTTTTAAGGAAAACGTTAACTTTGGAGGAAAAACAGCAAGAAATTATTCAATTTATTTTAATGATTTTTTGGCAGGAATTGTTGTGGACGACGTTTATTTTCAACAAGACGGCGCTACGTGCCACACAAGCAACGAAACAATCGCAATTTTAGAAGAAAATTTTTCTGGTCGTGTTATTTCTCTAAGAAGTGATCACAATAGCCATTTGGCTGATATCATTTTCCATTGTTAATGGCATACCGTCCTCATAACAATAAAATAAACATCCGTTGATTTCTCTTAAAATATACTGGTTTTTTTCAATATCAAAATGATACCTCTTATTGGAAAACCCCTTACATGGTTCTTGAATTTCTTCAAATGCGTATTCTGACTAAATGCTCAGAAATGTAAATTTTCTAAGAATATACTTTTGATCAACTGTTTGTAAAAAAAGCCTAATTAGAACGGAATCAATAATTATCATTTAAAAATTGATCACTTTTACAGTCTAAATTCTAATTGTTACAATTTATAACATCTTTTGTACAGTCATATCATTTACCTTAGTAGGATTCCCTGATGTTGACAAATTTGTGTTTAGGTAGGCTATAGTTTTACTCTATTGATTATTAATTCCCTCAGATCTAGTGAATAACTTCTTTCATCATTAATTATTATTTTTAATATTATCATGTGCAGTCTCATAATTTTTTTTATTTCTTGTTGGATATAGGATGAAGGAGTTCGTCAAACAGCATCCTCTTCGATTTGTAAGTTAATCATACATAATTTCCCAGTAAGCCCTGAACTAATTTGTCGACTCATCTTGAAGTGGTATAATCCTGAAACAGGTAAGATTATTTTAGAAACCAATTGCCAATATAACTATTACATAAACTAATTTTTAGTACAATATTACATAAACTATTTAAACATATTTTTACTGTACCATGTTTCCAAAATTCACTAAAATGTATTAAACCTTATGTCTTAAGATATACATTCTGTCAAGAAAGTACCGGGAATTATCGATTTAAATCTGGCGGGGCAATGAGGCAGGTAAAATTTTTTTTTCTAGGTTGGTACCACTGTCCTTAATTACAATGCCAAGCTTGAGCGGGATCTGTCAACTAGTGTGTTTGCAACAGCTGATTAAGTCAGTCGATGTCAGAGTGCGTGCCGATTTTTACTATGGGTGATTACGTTGAGCAAAGAATTTGTTTAAAGTTTTGTGTTGCAAATGAATTTTCGTGTGCCGATGCATTGAAAATGTTGCAAAAGGCCTTTGGTGATAATGCTCTATCGAAAACTCGTGCATTTCAGTGGTACAGAGCCTTCAAGGACGGTCGTGAAGTGGTCGCCCATCGACGGCTTCGATCGAAGATAACGTCGATAAAATTAAGGAAAGGGTGCTGGAAAACCGTCGTACCAGGTTGAGAGAGATAGCACATGATCTTAAGATATCCCACGAGTCCGCACGTACGATTTTGATTGATATTTTGGGCATGAGAAAGCTGGCCGCACGACTCGTACCGAAAGACCTGAATTTTCTTCAAAAACGTCATCGCGAACAGGTTGCTTCAGACATGCTGGATCGCTGTAATTCCGATTCTACATTCATGGAACGCATTATAACTGGTGATGAGACCTGGGTCTACGAGTACGATATGCAAACAAGCCAGCAATCATCGGAATGGGTGGCAAAAAATGAGCCGAAACCGAAAAAACCACGCCAAAGCCGCTCGAAAATGAAGGTGATGCTCATTGTTTTCTTCGATATCCATGGCGTGGTGCACTACGAATTCGTTCCAGAGGGTCAGACGGTAAACAAGGAGTATTACCTAGGCGTTATGAAACGTTTTCGTCAGCGTATCCGTAAGAAGCGGCCAAATTTGTGGGCGAACAACTCATGGATTTTGCATGACGATAACGCGCCTTCTCACCGAGCTACGATTGTGACTGACTTTCTCGCTAAAAACTCAACAAACGTGCTTCAGCAACCACCGTATTCGCCGGATTTGGCTCCCTGCGACTTTTTCCTCTTCCCAAAACTAAAATTGCCCCTTCGTGGCACCCGTTTTGAGTCGATTGAAGCCATAAAACAAAATTCGACGCGAGAGCTAAAGTCCATCCCGGAAAGCGCCTATAAAAAATGTTTCGATAATTGGATGTGCCGTTGGCATAGATGTATTGGAGCAAATGGAGCCTATTTTGAAGGCGACCCAATGAATTTTGACGATTAAATGTAAAGATGTTATTTTAATTGAAAATTCCCGGTACTTTCTTGACAGAGTTGTAAGTAGTACACTGTTTTATACTCATACATGTCTGTAAATTATTCATCTAATTTGCAAATGTTGAGAAAGTTCTCTTATAATATCTATTACTCCCCATGTAATTTGTGATGCGTCAAATTTTGTATATTCACCGTAACGAATAAATAAATCCATCGAATCCATTTTTAATCCGAGAAAATGTTGTCCGAAATCTATTGATATTTCGACGAATAAGCTGCTCTGATGGACGATTATGTAAACCATAAATTTCACGAAATGCTCTATAAGTTTGGCGAATAGAACACTGATTTTGAAAATAAATTTCAACAATTTTTAAACGTTGTGGCGTGAGTCTTTCCATGATAATTTGTCAATGCTTACTGAACAGAAATGTCAAAACAACATGGCTTCTTCCTTCTGTCAAATCACAGTTATCCCTATCGAAATTTCTATCACTAAAAAAAACACCCAAATGAAGACTAGTAAAGTTCTTTCTTTGAGTGCGTTATGGAACTTTTTAATGTCATTCTGGCAATGACAATGAGTATTTCTCCAACTGAAGAACTGGAACACAAGAGATGTAGTACTTTCTTGACAGAGTAGTATATTTAATGAACTAGTTTATTTATGATAGAAGTCGTCTTTTAGTATTATGATAAAAGTCATCTTTAAGTATTTATAATATTTTACAATACCAAGCATCCATTTCATGTAGTTTTTGTATAATTTCTTTCTAATGTTTGATACATTTCCAGAAAAACGAGATGCTAAACTTCATATACAACTGGGCTCAATTATAGAATGTTTTGCAAATAAACAAATGGAAGCAAAAAAAATGGTTCAAAAGGCAATTGTGCCAATAATATCTAGTATAGTAAATGCATCGGGAACAAGCCCTTTGCTTGAAATTGATATAGAAAATGTTCTTAAATTTTTAGCTGCTCTGACGAATGATGTGAGTATGGTAATCTTTCATGAATTCATGTTTTTAGATCAATAATCTCGTTTTTAGGTCACTGCAAATATACATAACGAAATTGCCGATAATCTTATCGAAAAAATGTTGAACAAACCGAATGATGCTTGTACTCCATATCTGATCAAACTGCTGACATATTTAGAACTGAGTTTTACAGATCCGGATGTATGCAAAAACATAATTGCTTCAACAGAAATGTTAGCTGATGTAAGATATATATATATATTTCTGTTATGAATTTAACTGGAGATTGTTTTTTTTTTATCTAGGATATTGTGGACAAAATACCCAAAAAGAACTTGGCTAAGTTTCGTGAAAAGCTACTATCTGGTTTAAAGAAGGCTTCAGAAGTGATGCAGGTGGAACAAAGTGAAATTAATGTTACAAATGGAACAGAAGGTGAGTTGTTTTGAATTAAATTTATTATTTTATTTTTGTCTAAAAGGAATTTCAGAAATTGTGGACTGTTTATTGTTGTAAATCATTTCATATTCTACTTCGAGGCTTCTAGATCATGACACAGACATACTTTCAAGAATGAGTATGTGTTATTATCAGGAGTACAAATAATTTCCCGCCGTTTTATTGTAGATGGCGCGGCACGGAGTTTCGGTTAGCTTTCGCAGATGATAACCGGCTTATAGTTTGGACATTCAAGAACAACATAACCTATTAATATCATTGATTTTATATTGGTAAAATATAATTTTTATAAGTTGAAAATGTCAAAATTTGAGCCAAGTAAGCGTCATTTGCGGGAAATATTAGTTTACTTCTTTAGTTTAAAGAAATCTGCTGCTGAGGCGCATCAATTGCTCGTAGAAGCATATGGTGAGGGTGCTTTGAGTGAGAGAACGTGTCGAGAGTGGTTTCAAAAGTTTAAAAACGGTGATTTCGACGTAGAAGACAAAGATCGCAGTGGAAGGCCAAAAATTTACGAGGATGCAGAATTGGAGGAATTATTGGAGGAAGATTCATCTCAAACACAAAAAGAACTTGCTCTAACATTAGAAGTCACTCAGTAAGCAGTCTCACATCGTTTAAAATCATTAGGAATGATTCATAAACAATTTGTGTTAAAAAACGGCGGAAACTTATTTGTACACTTAATACTTCAGATGTTAAACAATAAAACCAAAAAGAATAATAAGGAAAAACATTGTTTCCCTGGAAGTATTCAATTTTGTATATCACTATGAAGTATTATAGACTGTTCAAATCATATTGGGTTTTTTGCGCGCTCAAAAGTAATTTGTCCCTCCGGTCTGTAAATACTCTAACCTGCGAACAAAAATAGTTAGAGGTTTGAAACTTTCAGAGTAGGTTTAGGGCCTAATTATTTTGGTTAAGTTTGTGAATGAGCAACATCGGTTCAATTGTTTCGCAGTTATTCACATTTGAAACTTCTCTTTTCCTCAGTATTTCCGATACTACTGATTCGATCGAAATGAAATTTGGTATTTAGACATATAATGACGACGCGATTATCTGATTTCGGCAAAATCGCATATTAACTTGGAATGATTTGGGAAAAACTTGAAAAAATGGGGACAAATAATAGAATAAAATATATTTGTTCAGTCATTAGGAATTCCCAATCAGTAAAAATATTTGACAAGGGAATAATTTCAATAACTATAAGATTGTATTTTTTATGATGGAAAAAGATGGTTGAAGATTTGAGTTCTATAACTTCAAAATGAAGAGTTTTAACTTCATACTAGTAGTGCAAAGATCAAATGAACTATATATGAGCCACATTTTTCGTAATACAGATGGTCCTCTACTGCTTTTCATATAAACTCTAAATATTTTTGCACGCTCATTACGCGCGCTATCAAATTCGTTAATGTTGAAAGCAAATATGTAAGCATAAAATAATATTTTTTTATTCAATTTTTTTCAAAATGAATTTGAATCTTTTGAAATGTCAATTACAATCTTTCGTGACATTGGTAGAATATTAATTTTAACTGTCTCATTAACCAAATGAATTTGAGCCCAGGAGTAAACTATAATTTTCACTTTTGCCTTAAACTTTTCGCGTCCATCTTGATTTGACATCAGTCAATTTGAGGTGTCAATGGAATTCATCTGTTAATTTTTGTGCGCTAGTTCCAGGCAACAGCGTGCTATCGTTTCGTCCAAATGTCTGTAATTTGAACCGTTTTGAACCGAAAATGGTTTAAAACGACTCATTGATGAAGAATCCTAGGTCAAAAGCAATTCTATCCGGCGGGACGTTCGTAAACACGCTAATTTTCGAACGGAAAGAGCTAGAGCCTTGAAACTTTCAGGAATGGTTTTCAGATCAAAAACTCCTGACTTTACCACAGTGCTATTCACCTTTTTTAATTAAAATTTTGAAATTGCAATTTATGGTTAAATCTTTATTCTATTGAAATTCGTAATTGGTTTGACATCAGTCAGTTTAACCTATCAATGAAATTCATTCATGCATTAAACAATTAATGTACTAGCGCATTGAAGCTATAGACACCATGTCAGTGCTTTCATACATTTTATTTACCCATATTTTCTCACATTTTCTACAGGAAATATTGGAGACCAATCTTCACTTATAAGGAAATCTCTCGTAAATGGAAAATTGAATAACGAAAATGATGAGCAACTTGAAAATATCGATAGATCTGCAAGGGATTCAGAAGGAAATCAAAAAGGTAACTCCTCAAGCTCTGAGTCAGATTCTGAAGATAGTTCTGTCGAAAATGACTCGAATTCTGTTAAAAAGAGGACCAATAAAACTGAAGAATCTGGTAAACGATTACTGCGAAAAAATGTGGAGGACACATCCAAAGGTAAGGCGAAAATGCGAAAAATTACACAGGAACCGGAAGAAGTAAGCAAAACCAAGGAGCATAGCAGTTGTGGAGAAACGCCAAGAAATTCAGAAGATCAAATCCAAGGAATTTCGAATAAAAAAGATCCTCCAGTAAATGAAAAACAGAAAAGGACAAATGATGATATCGTCTATGTGAAATATGACTATACTCCTGAGAAAAATGCTGAAAAACTAAAAAATTCCAAGAAAATATCCAGTAATTCAGGGAACAAAAGAAAAAGTAATGATCTAAAGATCATTTCTGAAGTTGTACTTCAAAAACCAACTTCTAAAAAAAAAATTGAGGGAGATAAACCATCTGAAGAATCCTCTAGATCAGCTAGATCAAGTACATTGAAAGCAAAAGATAAATTAGGTTCTCCTTCCGTTGATTCAACAAAAGAAAGACGGAAGAATCATCGAAGACAATCTAATAAGGAAACAACTTCGACTTCTGTTGAAAATGGTGATAAACAAAATTGTCAAACTAAACAATCTTTGAGAAAAACATCTGTTCCATCTAAATTGAAAGATTATATAATATCTAGTGGCTCAAAACAGCAAAGTATATCGCAAGCTTCCCCAAATCAAACGCTAACACAGAAGAGAACAGCAGAAACTCCATTATCTATTATTGTCAACAGGAAATCGAAAAGGCTTTCAAAAAGTTCAACTGAACCGCCAACAACTCCTAATAGAGTTACGGCAAAACATGCCGTTGAAACGCCATCGCGAAATGAAAATACTCCACTTTCTGCTGGTGGAAAGGGATCATCCAAAAGTTTCTCTAAATCTGTAACACGAGCCTCAAATAAAGTGAAAAAGTCTCGACCATCTCTTGTAGTTGGACTAAGGAAAAGTCTGAAATATACACCACAAAGAAGCAAAAGACATCCCAAAACACCTCCAAAAACTCCAAAGAGCTCATTGAGAATTAGATCTAATCAAATACAAAAAACCAAAGAATCAAATGATAAAATGTCTACTACAACAATTGAAAGTTCAAAATCGAAAAAAGAAAATACCCAAAAGTCTGTTTTGAAGGATAACCCCTCCACATCTAAAAATGAAACAGAATCTAGAATTTCAAGGGTGAAAAAATCGTACATAAAATCTACCAAAAGTGGTGATGACTCTTGTGAAAAAAAAATTTTGAAAAAAACTAATATTTCTGATGATAACCCTACATCGAGTAATAGAAATGAAAAGAAAGAAACAGTTGAAAATGAAAGCAATAATAAAAAAAATAAATTGAAAAAGCAAATAGATGACGTTCAAGCCAAAAAAAATAATGCAGAAAAAACAAAAGCAAAACGAGCAATTCCTAATGCGCAAAAAGGAAAACTAAACAAAACATGTAGCAATTCTAATTCAGAAGAAGATGATCATAATTCAATACATAATTCTGAAAATGTTTTCAAGAAACCAAAACGAAATATCAGTAAAGAAAAACCAAAAGACAAAATAAATAATAAAAGTTCAAAATTGAACTTAGATGAGACAGATGGAGTTCTTCAAAGTTTAAATAGTGTGATGAATGAAATTAATAACACTTCGGTTAATAGGAGGAGTTCTAGAATTGCAGATAAAAATATAAACGAAAGTTTATCAACAGTTGAACATATTACAAAAACAAAAGGTGTAAAACGGTTACAACAAGAATCTACACATTCACAAACTTTGACAAGTAAGTCGATTATGGCTTGATTGCAATGGTTTAGAGCATGAGTTAATGTCTACTAATTGTTTGCTTTTACTAACATGTAGTTTTTTAAAGTTTAATTATTGTGCATGTCTACATTTTCTTAGTAAAAGTTCTTCTGGAGCATTTTATTGATATTTCATTCTTTCGATGGACATATTGCTCCTAAGGTAATATAATTACACTCAAACTTCGATAATTCGAATCATGATAATAAAAATGAGTTATCAAGATTTCAGGTTATTGAAAAAAATGCAGAATAAATATCAAGTATGTATTGGGTATGTGGGGCAATGATGTCACATGAAATTTTGAGAGTTAAAATAAATAATGTATACATCGTCCAAATACCAGGTGTAGGGGTATGAAACCGACATTTTTTGTGAAAATTACACATCTGTTTGAAAATAATATAAACATTTTTTTTTAAATAAAACTGCTACTTATACATTTTTCCCATTTCTTCGGCAGTTCATAAATGTTACCCCAAAAAGATAGTTCTTGTTTTGAGGCAAACCAGTTATCCAACAATTTTCGTGTCTTGTCATACAAATTGAAGCCTTGTTCAGCGAAAGCGTGTCCCAGTGATGTGAATAAATGATAATTGGACTGAGCCAAGACTGAAGAATATGCTGCATGTGCTGGTATTTCCTAACTGAACGCCTCAAACGTTTCCTCTCACCTGTTTTGCTTTATGTGACGGGGCATGATCATGGAGCAAAATAACTTTGTCTTGCCTTATTCCGTATTCCGGTCATTTTTCAGGCAATGCTCAATTTAAATCGATTATTTGCTGTTAGTAGCGATCAGTGTTAACGATTTCACCAAGTTTTAGCAGCTTATAATGTATAACACCCTCCTGATCCTACTAAACACGGTATTGTTTTCTTTCCAAAGCGATTTGATCTTGCAATGTATGTCGATGGTTCACCTGTATTCCCCATGATTTACGATTCATGTGGAACCCATTTTCCCATTTTCTGAATCTTTCCCATACCAAACGAATGGCTTTCTAACCCACATTCGATTGATCAGCAACTTCTTGTTGAGTTTGAGTATCATCTTCATCCAGTAAAGTTGCACTTCCTTGTCTGCCAACTTCTTCAGTCGTTTCCTCCCACGCTCTTCATTTGTAACGTAAAAATCGCTACTTTTGAAGATTTTAAACCACTCGAAACACTGTGTTTTTATCAAACATGTTCATCATAACGACCGAAGTCTTCCAGCCAATGCGGACTGATTCAATTAAATTCTTGTTAGAAGCTGAAACCAGCTTCTAGTCCAGTGGTATTTTAAACTTCTTTTGAAAAGTAGGATAAATACACAGAATATTTGGTCTTACACCAAATGCCTACATTTCAACTTAATTTCGAAGTACATCACCCTAAACAACACACCGAAAAAACACAACAAGAGCCCAGCAACCTCAAAATACAAGGTATGAAAACATGGCTGATGGGTAAAATGAAACAACAGTACTACCAAAGTGATATCAGTAATATATACTTAAAGGTAATTCATTCCTAGTTAACTTATGACTACATTCTATTGAACTTGGTATTATTAATAGAAAAACTAGAGAACATATAAATGAAATAATACACAAAAAATATTCAACACAGGATAAGACATTATGGAAAACTATACCGGTGTATGGAATTTGGGTTGTTTGTAAATCTTCCTCAGCTGTTACAGGGAGTTGTTGGCGCTGCAGAAGCAGTCTTACGATCCCTAAACTGATGGCTAGCACCATCTATAGGGAAATTCTGGTTTCATATTTCTATACCTGGTATATCTTCAGCTTTCAATTAACTCTATTCATCCATATTTAATGTAGAAAATATATAAGAATCATATGTTATGTGTGTTAAAGGTTGAAAGGTATTTATTGCATATTGGCATACAAAAACGCCATAAACTTATTCAGTTATCTGATACCAGTGATGCCTAGACAAGTAAGCCTTTGAACAAAATAAATATTTTTAAAATTTAAACCTTTGAAGTTTTTGTGAATCTAGTGGCTTGACTTCTCTCTAATTTTAGACTTATTACTGCTATGTAGATCATTCGTGGTTTCAGGTCTGAAGTTTTGATGTAAAATTTTTAGCCTACCCTTTATTTTACCTTTTATTATAAGCTGTAAAACCCGCATTTCCGTGATTTTACAACTCTTCTTCTTTTAGTGATAATTTGCTCTGTAGTATTTTAAATTTTCACGAAAAATTGTGCCAATTTTTCAAGATCATATTTATTCCCATACCCACTAGTAGTATTTACCTATTTATAATGTTTAGAAAAGCATGAATATTTTCATTTCAACCTGTAACCTTTCTATAAGTTTTTTTACTTAATATTATGAGGTTATCGAATCCCTCCAGATATCGAATTACACATTAAAAATATATTTTTAAGAACTAGGCATATAAAATATTCTGAAAATAAATTGTTGTCAGCTACTGCAAGGTTGAATTCACAGATTTTTCAATCATCTCTTCATTGATTTCATTCTCAAAAATTCATGTCTTGGAGTTCAGGTAGAAATTTTCTAGTTGGATGGGTATCTGCCACCATTTCACTGTTGGGTCAAAAATTAACAGTGCTGTGACCTAAAGTGGCGCAAGGTCGCAGTAACAAAGCCTACACAGAACACAACTAACTGAACTCCTAACTCGCACAAGCTGAAAAAGCTTCTCAGGGATCTTCACAGAAGATCTAGGAGTATCAGGATAATAATAATATATATTGAGCTGAACTGATTTTGAAGTTGTTAATTTCATTATAAAATTAATGTCAACTTAAATAAGATCCAGTTGCTTTTGAATGCTGTTTAAAAAAGGTTGTAGTAGTGTAATGACTTTGCTTGTTTTTACTAACTTATTAAATGTTTATAAATAGAATTGGCTGGAGGTTCCTTATATTGATGTTATGTTTCAATTGTGATCGATAAAGAAAGGTCATTTTAAGTTATTGCCTTAGTTTTTGCAATGCCATTATAAAAATTAAACTATGATTTGTATGTATACTACCATTTTATTTCATTTGAATAGCAACAACGGATTTTTCAAACAGTTTCGTTGATGGAATAACTCAAAATGACTAATAAAGAATATTTATTAATTATTTCATTTATTATTTTATTTCATTATTGAACGTTTATTGTCCAGGATCAAGAATGAGCAATCGGCTCAATGAATCAAGTTCTTCAGCAAGGAAAAAACTGGATTTTTCTTCATTTTCTGACGAAACCATTCTAAAAACCTTCTTGCAAGGAGATGAAGAAGTAAATTTTACTACGTGATTTTAGATGTTATTTTAATTTCCACATTTTAAGTTCCAGGTATTAGAGAATATGTCCATAGAAGATGTCAATTCTTTAAGTAACACCTCTCATGATTCGAAGAAAGAAAATTTATCCATTAATACATCTACTACGTCGAGGTCCTCTAGGAAAAGTACTCTAAGAAAACGGAAACATAGCAATTCGCCAGAGTATGTATATTAAGCCTTACATTCCAATTCAGGAAAAGATTTATAAAAGATTCCTATGTTACAATAGTAATTCTAGTATGATATGATATAAACTTTTAAAACGTTTTCCAAGAAGAGGGCTCATTTTTAATGAGATGTGTTTTTTGTGAAAGTCAGATATTTTTATTTCAATACGAAGTAAAAACTCTGAGATTAATAATGGAACATAATATGTGCCGAATGTCCCTGCTTTGGCTATTCTTACAAGCAGTAATTTTTTAATGAACTTTTTCATCACATTTTTTCTTAATCGTTGCTCTATTTCTAGAATAAGAGCTCTTATGTTGTCTTTCAGTTCTCGAATTGTTGCTGAAGAATTTGCATGGACTTAATCTGTCACACAGCACCAAAGAAAAAACTCCAATTCTATTAAATCGCACGAACTCAAAGGCCAATTGATATCTCCATTGAAGAAATTACAAATTCAAAAAATGTTTCACGCAATAGAGTCATTGTTGTCATTGAGAATAAAAGTTGTCTATATCCAAGGTATCAAATTCGGGTCAAAAACATCATTTGATAACGCATACTGCGCTGGAGCTATTTTCAACAGACCTGAGGACGAGCACAAGTTGGTGTATTACATGAGTCATTAAATCCGGGGACTAGTCAGGGAAAAGCACATTTTTTACAGAATTCGACTTTATTCATCGATATAGTCACCATCCATAAAGATACAAGCATTACAGAGTTCCTTTAAACTTTCGATGCCTTTCTTATACAGGTTTGGAAAATCACGTTTTATGGTTAGGATATTCATTGCATAGGAAGGAGAACTCCAAGAACATAATACTATATCTCATTTTGGATTCGAAAGTTGCTTGATATATTATTTTCATAGATTTTGAGTCCACATAATTTCGCAGAATACCTAATAAATAGCAAATTGATCCTAATTGTCATTATAAAATAAAACACTTGTTCACATTTTCTACTTTATTTTTGGTATTGACGTACGTTTCGTCTTTGCTAGAAAGACTTCATCAGAATACGAAGTAACAGTTGTTGTACAATGAATTTATAAGATTTTTTACAGAAGGTGTACATGTGTTTTTAATTGTTCGTCGGGTTGGTTTTCTCAAAGAATATTCCCTTCAGAATCGTGTTCACTCGATCCCTTGTAAATATTGAATAGAGGGGTGTAATAAAAATCTATTTGTTCATTTACTAGGTTATTGCTGTTTTTATGTTTATTTATTTCGTAAATTTCCCATAAGTTCAATTTTAGACCTCTATTTTCAACATGTAGAATTTCTATTTCTTTTGTGAAAATTTTTTCAAATTATCTAGACACCTCATTGAAATAATAAAAAAACACACCAAATTTTCATCTAAATATTCCATAAAAAACTCAGCAGAACTAACTAAAAAAATTAAAGATATAACTTTACCTAACAATGCAAAATTGATTTCGTGGGATGTTAAAAACCTTTTTCCTAGTGTCCCCCCAATGGAAACATTAAAACTGATAGAAGAACTTTTAAATTATAACAAAGTAAACCCCGTCATAAAATCAGAAATAATACACTTATTAAATATTTGTATAAACCAAAATTTCTTCAAATTTAACAATACTTTATATACTAGCGAAGAAGGTTTAATCATGGGAAATCCACTAAGCTCTTTACTCGCGGAAATCTTCATGGATTTCCTAGAAAACAAAATTCATAAACATCCGTTCAAAAAATACATCTTTTATTGGTATAGGTATGTGGATGATATAATTGCATGTTTCGTAGGTACTAACAGACAAATATCAACATTTGAGAATTTTATAAATAATCTCCACCCAAAAATAGTTTTCACTTCAGAAATAGAACATAATGAATCCATCAACTTTCTTGACCTCACGATAACTAGAGAAAACAATAAACATAACTTCGCAATTTATCATAAACCATCACAAACAGATACCATTATACACCGTAATTCTTTTCATCCATTCCAACACAAACTAGCAGCTCTCCATAGTATGATATACCGTTTATTGAACATTCCACTAAACCAAGTCAATTTCCAAAAAGAAAAATGTATAATTAAACAAATAGCTTACAACAATGGATATAATACATCTCTAATAGATAATTTAATTAACCAACGTATACACAAAAACACAATAAAAGAAATTTATCCAGTAACATCTGATCTATCTGAACACAAATACGTTAGCCTCACATATCTCGGAAACATTAGTATTCAACTAAAAAACCTACTCAAAAAAGAAAATATTAAAGTCTCTTTCAAGACAAACAATCCTATTAGCAAATACATCAAAAACAATAAAAACAGTATGGATAAACTTCAATTATCAGGTGTATACAAACTCACTTGCCCAGATTGCCCAAAGATTTATATTGGTAGAACAGGTAGAAATTTCGGTACACGCCTAACAGAACATAAAAGAAGTTTCGATAAAAATAAAAAAGATTCACATTATGCTAAACACCTTCTTGAAAATAACCATTCTTTCACAAAAGAAATAGAAATTCTACATGTTGAAAATAGAGGTCTAAAATTGAACTTATGGGAAATTTACGAAATAAATAAACATAAAAACAGCAATAACCTAGTAAATGAACAAATAGATTTTTATTACACCCCTCTATTCAATATTTACAAGGGATCGAGTGAACACGATTCTGAAGGGAATATTCTTTGAGAAAACCAACCCGACGAACAATTAAAAACACATGTACACCTTCTGTAAAAAATCTTATAAATTCATTGTACAACAGCTGTTACTTCGTATTCTGATGAAGTCTTTCTAGCAAAGACGAAACGTACGTCAATACCAAAAATAAAGTAGAAAATGTAAACAAGTGTTTTATTTTATAATGACAATTACAACTGATTTCTACCAAGCAACGGCCCAATCTATCATAAAAATTGATCCTAGTTTAGTACACAGGTTTGTTATATGTTCATTCCAATTTAAGTTTGCATCTATTGTTGTTAGTCCTAAAAATCGACCCGCCGTTTGAAGAACAAGTTTGTTATCATCAAGTTGGATGAGAGATGGTGTTTGAAATCTAGCATGTGTGGTTTTTATTATTATAACACTTGTTTTATCTACATTTAAACCCAATTTGTTTGACTGAAACCATTTAGTTGTCTGCTGTAATGTCTTTTGTACTAAATTTGTGATCTGAGGAAAAGTATCTGCATTTAGTATAAAGATGGCGTCATCTGCATAATTAATCATGGATGTACCAGGACCAGTTTCTATTGTGTTAGTTAATTTACTGATGAAGATGATAAAGATTATTAGTCCCAGGATACTTCCCTGGGCTACTCAAAATTTTATTAATGCTTGCTCTGATAAAGTTCTAATGCCAATTTTACTACTACTTGTTCACGATTTGTCAGGTAGGATTCAAACCACTTTTTTTCTTTTCCTCTTATACCATACCAGTCAAGCTTAATTGGTGAAATAGTGTGTCGAAACCTTTGGATAAATCTCGTAATAGAGTAATTACGACTTTGGAGTCTATGTTGTGCAGAAGTTAGAATTTTTTCACTTATGAGAAAGTTTATCAGTTGTTCACATATTGCCATTTCCAATATTTTTGAGAAAGTGGGGAGCAGGCTTATTGGTCTGTAGCTTTCAGGTTCGTCTTCTTTACCCCTTTTTATATATTGGTTTTATAAGAGCCTTTCTCCTTGATATTATGTCGGAATGGAGTATTTCCTCTCTGTTTTATTTTTTCTTTGGCCGTTGTAGCAAAGTATAGATTGAATTTATTAGCTATGTCTACCTGGAATTTCTTTGGTGTATTTGTTTCCCTTCTCATCTCTAAGCATTTTGTCAATTTCATTTTTGACCTCTTTCTAGGTTTCCATAAAACCTGCAAACAGATAGAAGTCAGTACGGGCCGGATCTGGTGAATATGACGGGTGTGGAAGTGTTTCAAATCGTAAATCTTTCAGTTCACCATAATTTTTATTGGCTTGTGATCAGTACATTATCTGAGTGAAACAGCTGTTTTTTCTTTGTATTTCTGCTTGATTGCGTTATCCAATAACACAATGTAATAGCTGCTGTTGATCGCCTGGCCCTTTAGAAGAAAGATTATGAGAATTTCGTGAGTGTCCCAAAATACACCTTGCTTGCTGACTTTTATGTCTTCGGATACTTTCAAATTTATTCATTCATTTTTCTGTGGCAGAGGGAGGAGGCTTGATGAAAACCAAAAGCAGTACGAACTTTACAAATTGTATTGGTGAAATTTTCACCATTTTAGTAGTGAATTTCCACTATTTTAATGCGTCACAATTTGTAATTGTCAAATGCAATATTCCTGTTAGTTTTATTTTGACACTTAAACAATTGCGCGAAATTCAAAATGAAACTTCCTGTTGGAAAAAACTATACTTTCTGCGATCTATGATTGATACATTATAGTAGACAAAGATTATATTTTTAAAAGGTTTTGGAAGCTTTGAATGGAAATGGTCATCATAATAAAAAATTCTCATGTATGGTATTAGAAATTCTGGTTGTTTCTCTGCAATATTAAAAGCTTCTTTAAAACAAAAGTCTCATAAAACTTTTTACCAAAAGAACAGAATCCAACCTTAAAAAACAAACTGAATTTTTTAATTCTTTCTTATTTCAGGACTCCCCCAAGAAAGAAGATGAGTACTAGATACAAAAAAAATTAGCCACTTTCGCAATAAAATTTTTTACTGTATTGATGAATCTACATAATTTTTATATACAACCAAATTTAATAAATACTTTGTAGACTTGTAAATAACATTTGTACATAATTTGAGATTTAGTGAGCAAACAGTTTGTTTATTGTGATTAGATACATAGTTTTAATTAAATTACATATTTTCATATAATCCAAGTACAAACTTTCCCAATGATTATCAGAGTTCCCCATTGTAATTACAAATTTGTTCATAAATATTCAGTATATACAAGTATAAATGAAAATATATGGTCAGATATTTTGTATCAAAATTGCTGAAATATGGTATTTCATTGAATGCATAAATAATTATTGTTTTCCTACGACTGGGAAATGAACATTTCATACGAGTTAAATATTATATTTTAGATGACTATAACAAATTATAATGTATAATTCGCTCAAAAAAATTTGCTGTATAAGTGTGCTACAGCAATATGAAAAAAGTAGAATTAAAAATGATGAAATTTAAAAAAGGGCTGCACTATTGTAAATATGTCCATTTTATAAATATAAGTTTTTCTGTTTAAAATTAAGTTTCTTTATAATATAAAATAATTATTTGTCTTTATTGAATCCTCATAAGCCTTACTTTTGTTGTGTTATCATCAATGATCAACTTATTTAATTTAAATTGAAAGCTCAGGATTGTTTTGAAATTATTCCGTGATCATCTTTATATATTATTTTCTTTATTTCATAAGCAAATGTTTCAAGTTTACGTTTTTAATTTAAAAAAAAATATATATATATATATATATATATATATATATATATATATATATATATATATATATATATATATATATATATATAGGGATCATAACCTCGTTCGACGCTATCCGCTGCCAGCTCTCGCCCCTTTCTGTCATTCTATTGACCGTCTTAGGTCTCTTGCACACATGGCCTTCACTATAACTTCAGTCCAAGTGTTCTTTGGTCGTCCTCTCTTGCGCCGTTGCGTAGGGATCCATTCCAAAACTTTTTTAGGAAGTCTTCGCTTGTTCATTCACTGCATGTTGATGCATAGTTCTCCAGACAAGGGGACCACTTAGTCCTACTTCCGCTGAAATTCTTCCTACTCTTGTACAGGGATTTTCAGTCTCTGTATTTAAAATTTGCTCTTCAACTTCTTATGGATTACTTAAAGATCTTGGATGTCCAGTATCACGAGCGTTTTTTCTTAAGGAACCAGTTTCTCTCAATTGTCTAAAAACTTGATTGAACGTCACATGAGAAGGAAGTTGACGATCGGGTTAAGCCTCTGCATAAAGGCGACATGAAAACCATATCACTCATTTCAATATAAGAATAAGGTATTTCAAATTCAGGAATAATAACTTTTTCTTAACAACAAAGTGAAAGAAAGTAAAACAACTCGAATCGGATGTAAAATACTTAAGAAAAGTACATAAATGTCATATGAACCCACTGAAAAACATTTTAGTTATAAGTTCAGTAAACAAGACATCTGAAAGATGAAAATGAATCGAATATCGTATTTGGTTTCGCTAGTAGTTAATTTCAAAACCGAAAATCTCCTTATATCTCCAAAACGGCTCATTTGCGGACCCATGTTTATGTAAAATTTTTTACTTATGAGGTCTATAATCAGCTCCCAAAATATTGAAACTTTGTTTTTCAACACCCGGTATATGTATTAATCATATGTTGATTATTTGTGTGAGGATAATTTCTTGGAAAGTGATATTGAAAAAGTTACCATTTGTTATGTTGAATTGGGGAATTATTGTCAGCTCCTCTGAAGAAACCTGGATTGAAGCCTAATGCTATTCTTTGCATGTTTCCTGATAGGATGCTAAAAGAAATTAATTACCTATAGCCTGAAAAGCTCCCGATGATAGAAGAAAAAGGAAAGGCTAAAGTATTCGATGTTAAGAAAAGGTCTGGAAGAAAGTGTTAAATACAATAAAGAAAATATGACATTAATAGCTGTGGCAAATGTTGAAAAATTGAATTTTAAGATTAAGGAAAACGTGTTCGAGCAATGGGTTTTGAAGAAATGTAAGAGCAAGTTATACTTTGTGTATTTCAGTGAACCTCTAGTGAAAATTCAGTGCAGTGTTGTAGTGTTGGAAGACGTTATACTGGAAATGTTTTATAGGGATACGGCAGTTCAAGAACTATTCAATAATAGAAAAGGAAATCAGCAAATCTTAACTGATATAAATCAAATGTCAGATATTTTGGGACAGACATCGTCGTGAATTGAACTTTTGTTCAATATCTATCTAAAATAAAATAATGGGAAATAGAATATATCTGCAAATATTAAAATATGTAAATAATAATATCTATCTATTCAGTGTTGATTATATTCATTATTTATATTTTTTTCCTGAAATGTTTCAATACCGGGTGTATATGAATAGTTGCGAAAAAATTTAGGGTCTTTCATATTAACTTTATTTTTTTAAGCCCCCCCTGCTTAGTTACAGTTCCCTACAGATGGTTCCCGAAAAACAGTATGAGTATGTGACAAAAATCTCAAAATGATTTGCCAGATCATAAAATAATTGTAACTGAATTAAAGTTAATCAAAACTAGTTTTCATAACAAAATGACATCCGCTTCTCGTAAACTCATATCCCATCATAAAATACCCCACCTCATTTATAGAATATCTGAAGATATTGCCAATTATTTCAAAAAATATTTAAATTCTATAGCAGCTCTTAGAACCACTTACAGTTTGGATTCTTGAATCAAAAATAATAAAGACAAATCAAATAAAGATAAATGAATTGAAATGCTTGCTTATTAGTTTATCTTAGTGAAAAAAATAATACCTGAACATCAGAAAAGTTAATATTAACTAATAATATAAAATATAATTTGGAGAGCTTCACGAATAATGCGACTTGTTTGCTTCTAGTTCGGAAATAATTCCAGCCTCTACGACTCGCGCTATCATGTTGATACATTTTTTTTCCCAAAAACCTTGAATTTTAGCAAGAAATAACAAGAGACCTCATTTGTTAAGAATGAATCAAACTATCCAAAATTTATTTTTTCATTGTAAAATAGGAATATGGAAAAAAGAAGGTTGAGGGGTGGCATTTTCTACCGCTTGCAATAATAGAGGAACACCACCAAAAAATGTCCGCTTAATTTTATTCCTGTCAGTTTTTTGGTTTTTAAGAAAAAATTTAAAAACTGTTTTTCGGGCGTCATCTTTAGGGGACTATAACTAAGTTGGGGGGGCTCAAAAAAATAAAATTCATATGAAAGACAAGGAATCACTCCCTAAATTTTTTCGCAACTATTCATATAAACCCTGTACAGTATGTACCAAGTAATATATTGATTCTATTTTCCTTAAATTGTGTTTGATTTATTCAATAGACAAGATATACTGATTTAATATTAATATTTGAATCTGAATAAATATTCAATGGATTTCATCACTTTATTCCACAGATTATTCATTGTCATTATCAATATATGTCATCCAAGTGACATTCGTTCTGTAGCGAACAACTTCTTCGCTCCTCGTCCAGAAACCTGCCTTCCTCTGTTGCAGCTTGACCGGCGTATCAATAGAGGACCCGACCAGTCTAAGGATTCATGACTAACCGTCCCCGCCGAGTTCCAATAGGGCAAGGCATACAGCGTTTTACGACCACAGTTTCAAGCGGAACACATGTTAACAGGCAGAGCTGTGCATTACGCCTGTCTGATGAGTTTCAGATGTGCAGACTCCGAACGAAACGCCGTCCCCCGAATTAAGAGGTGGAAGCTTCCTCACAACACCGCATTTCCTTCGAGAGCTTCAGTTCAAGTCTACTTGAGCAGAGGAAAGAAAATAGGAAAGCGATCGCGTCCTCTATGTGACACGGCGGGAGGCTGCAGCAAAGTACAGCGGAATTCTAGGGAAGGAGCGGGGCCTAGTCGCCAAACGTCTGTTCATGCTTAGACTTTGCAAATATACTTCCTTTGCTTTTTCGGAAGCTGCCCGCGAATCATCGGAGGAACGTCGCCGGATCGCTAGCTAACAAAGTTTATGGTTGGTATTAGGGTGGTATCTAATAACCTATGAAACGGTAATTTTCGTTCTTTCCCAACATTTCTCGCCTTTGCTCAAAATTAGGGAATTGTGCTTCTCCTCAGTAAGGTGTTGAAGTTACGGGTATGAAAAAAGCAGAATTGTTCTCCATCGAATCAGAAATCGTAATAATATACTATTCTATCTGTTGCTATGAATTTAGTTCGTTATGGAGGTGTTTTTATAGGCATTTTTTTAACAGGAGATAGAACTCGTGAAGATAAACCATTTCCTTTAAAATGGTTCTTATAAAAGTTGCATATAAGCTCAAAAAACAACAGATAAATATGGATTCCAATAAATTGATAATTTAGAAAAATACTTTTCAGTATTGCAGGCAAATTGTAACAAAACAATACAAAAATATCCATTTGACATTTGAAGTGAAATAAAGAATTGCCAAAACAACACAAGAATACAGGCAGTAAAGCATAACATGGAGAGAGAAATTCATTTGATTGCGGATACCATTTGCAAATCATGTACAGTACGCAAATTATTTTCTAGCCAAGTTATACAGCGGATCCTGTAAACTGTAAGTTAATTCTCATCAAGATCGCTAACATCATAGACAAACTGTTATATGTAGAATGTAGTTTATCTATGGCTGGCATGGAGTTGTTAGAAAATAGCTGATTTTATGGATGATGCCATAGACCAACACTATTTAGTTTATCTATGGTGTACTGGGGATTCCGTCATATTTATTGAAATGATTCATATAACTTACAAATACACACTTATGTGGAACAAACCGCACTAAGAACTTCAGGTACACAACTACTTTATGTCATGTAACTCCCTTCTATGATTAAAGTGTAGATTTGCGATTCTCTTTTAGATAGATACAGAACTCCAATAAGTATGAATGAATATCACTAGCCATCTTTTAAGAGCCAGAACACTTTTGTTCATTTTCGTAAACTATAGTTAGAGTGACAACAGAGAGAAATCAACCGAGATGGTCTAAATGCATATGTAAATATGAGGTGTAACCCACTGATGAACTGATATTAATGTAAGTGCTCATTGAACCATGAATGAATGAATTTTGGATTTTTTGTTGAATTCCACTGTTTTTGTGCACTATTTTCAGGAAACAGCTAGCTATCATTTTCAAATATCTGTAATTTTCGAATTTTGTGCCGAAAATGGTCTTAAACGACTAGGTTGGACTCACTGATAAAGAACCCGAGGTCCGAAATAATTCGGTAAGGTCGGCTGTCCGTAAACATGATAACTGTCGAACGGAACTTGAAACTTTCAGGATAGGTTTATGGTCTAAATATCTCGGCTAAGATCGTTGATTGGTAGTTATTTCGCAGTTATTCATATTTGAAATTTTATCTTATGTTTCCCAATATTTTCTAAACTACAAATCCGATCAATTTGGTATTCAGAGTATTCAGAAGTAAAATAATAACGAGCATGTTTCAAAATTTCGTGACGATCGAACGATAATTAGAGGTTTCAAACAAAATATACTTAAAAATATTTTGTGACCGGAGCAGCGTTAAGCGCTACCTCAAACACTCTAACTTTTGAAATGAATGAGATAGAAACTTGAAACTTTCAGGCCAACATATTTATTTATTCACTATCTATGGCTTCTTTTAAAAGTAATTCGAAGATTTGAAAAATTCAAGAGAAATAGACGTAAACACGCGTGCAAAACTTCTGATTTCACGCCAGTGCTTTTCTATGAAGTTGTTCGGAAGGTAATTTCGTTTTTTCCGTATTTTTTCGAATCCTTTTTTTAAGAGCTGATATAGCAAGACTTGTGTGTGAAGAAGTTCAATTATTTCTACACCCAGTAATTTTTGGTTGGTGCCTTTTTAAATACCTATGGAAAGCAATAAGCAGCATTTTCGTCATATTTCACTTTTTCATTATAGTAAAGATGAAAATGCTGTTCGAGTCAGAAAGAAATTGACCGATGTGTATGGAGAAGATGTGTTGACAGTACGCCAGTGCCAGAACTGGTTTGCAAAATTTCAATCCGGCAATTTTGATGTAGAAGTGCACCACGTTCCGGAAGGCCGGTTGAAGCTACCAAAGGCATTAATTGATGCAAATCGGCGAAAAACAACAAGTGAGATCGGCGAAAGGTTAAATTTATCGAACTCAAAGGTTTATGATCACTGGAAAGGTCTGGGTTTAACCTCGAAGCTCGATATATGCGTTCCCCATGTTCTCACGGAGACGCCCCCCAGGCATTAGATCTTGACGTGATGGGGGCGCTTGTCATGACTAGGACCCTAGTTTCGTCACGGCGAAATGGAGGGTTAAGTCTTGGTGTCTAACGTAATGCCATTTCGCGCCAGTCACTGGACCTGTATGGTGGAAGATCTCCGAATGGAGCCCTAGTTTTGCCGCTAGGTGAAATGGAGGGCTGAGCCGGTTGATTGTGACAAGGGAGTCTGTCGCAGCACAGGGCTTCTCCTTTAAAACTGGCGTACTCTACCCTATCGCAGTATGAATCTCCGGATTCTGTGTAATGGCTGAGTGCGTTATGTAGCATACTGCGTTACCTCGGGGGGGTGGTTTGCCCACAGGTGTTACTTGTACCACCTGGCCACCCCATTGGTGTTGGACTCGAGGGGGCAGTGGTTGAAAGTCCGCATGCTGGACTAGGGAGGTATTTCATTTATCTGTTCGCAGCCCCCCATGTTCGGGATATTCTCATGAAACGACTCGGGGTTTAGCGGGACTTGACGGTTCGACCGGCCTGTCCTGGCCCCTGAATCAATGCGTAAAGATTTAGGGTTTGTGGATCTCGACGAAATGGCTCCGCCATTAGTGCTTGACGCCAGGATCAATCAAATGACCTCACATGGGTTCGGTGAGTCAGGACTTACAGGTCGCTAGACGGTGCTCGTACCAGGATCAATTGTAGTCGTCAATCTTGAGTTTATCTTAGTTCATGGGACTTCGTTCGGGTGGATGGATAAGAATTCCCTCCGGCGGATGAGTTGCGTCTCAAACCAACTCGGGTACTGACTTGCTGAGCCAGTAGGGGTTGAATAGTGCTTCGCTGCTACCAGTCAGACGGTTCTGGCTTTCGAGTCGGGGCCCAAACTGGAAGCTGGTGGGTTCATCTCTTCGGAGGAGTTCTCGCCACGCGCGATGATATGGCGTAATCCTTATCACACTTTCTACCTCTAGGGGTGGACTGTGGAGACTACTGTGTAGTCACTTGGAAAAGAGGTATCCTCAAATAGCCAATAACTATTCTGGTAGAATTCACGTGTACTCAAGGAGAGAAATTTTTGTCGTCGCGTTGACGTTTGTGATTCGCTTCTCAAACATTACGAAAATGATCCATTTTTGAAGCACATCATTACTGGGAACGAAAAATGGGTTGTATATAACAATGTCAAACGCAAGATATCATGGAGCAAAAAAGATGAACCGGCTCAAAGCATTTCGGAAGCCAATATCCATAAAAAAAATGTGTGTCTGTATGGTACTATTTTAACGAAATCTTTTTTTTAGCTTTTACCGGATAACACAACCAGAAGTCTACTGTCATCAGCTGGACAAACTGAATGATTCACTTCAACTGAACAGGCCAGAATTAATCAACAGAAAATGTATGATGTTCCACCAAGATAATGCGAGACCTCATTTAAGTTTGATCAATCGCCAAAAGCTTTTACAGCTTGAATGGGATACACTGCCACACCCACCTTATTTTCCAAATCTGGCGCCTTCGTATTATAATTTTTTCCGGTCATTGCAAAATTTTTTGACTGTAAAACCTTTACTTCTACTGAAGAGGTCAAAAATCATCTGGATCAGTTTTTTGCCAGCAAAGACCAGAAATTTTATGAGCGTGGAAACATGCTACTGAAGCTCTATAAGTAAATGCTGTGTTGCTAGGGAGCTTCCACCTCTTGATTCGGGAGACGGTGTTTCGTTTCCGAGTCTGCGCATCTGAAACTCATCAGACAGGCGTGATGCGCAGGCTCTGCATGTGACGCTGGTGACCATGCGTTCCGGTTGGAACGGTGATCGTCAAACGCTGTGCCTTGCCCTATTTGAACTCCGCTGGGACGGTTAATCACGAATCTTTAGACTGGTCGGGTCTTCTATTGGTATGCCGGTCAAACTGCGACAGAGCAAGGCAGGTTTCTGGACAAGGAGCGAAGAAGTTGTTCGCTACACACTCCCCCTCCAGTGTCAATTTCTCTAACGTTAGTTTTATGCATAAACTGTTTTATCACAGATTAATCTGCGGCTTTATTAAATAGTTGAAATTGAACTTAACGAATCGAAGACTGATAAACTTATATTTAGTTGAACTGAAGGGCGGATCTGTTAAACAAAGTAAGCGGCGGATATGTTAAACAAAGATCTGTGATGTATGGAGCTATTGCTAATAGAAGATTCTTTGAATGGAAATAATGTCATTTTAAATCTGTATTCAGCATTGTCGGACATGAATGTTTTGAATCTCGGTGGATTCATCATCAGTGCCAGCTCTAATACCCAACGAATCCTCAGCTCAGATATTTAACGTGTTAACTTGAATCTTATCTTTCAATTATAGATAGTGATCATGGTGAAAATATATAATGGGAGGTAACGTTTCGTTCCAGTTTGCAAACCTTTGAATTCAACAGATAAAAAGATTGGCAGCGGGGTGCAAGACTGCCATTGACGCACTTTATTCTACTTGAAGCCGGCAAGGGCGGTAAATAAGGATTGAAAAAACGGTCGCGTCCTCTATGCGATACACCGTGAAGCTGTAGCAGAGTAGAGCGTTATTCTGGGTGATGCCCAAGGAGTTGGTCCCATTGCCACAATTAGTTTTTCGTGAAAATGCTTAATTGTCATATATTATTGTAATAATCATAACAGAATAGAAGGCAAAGGTTTCTTAAAGTTAAGTCATTGTTTCTCAAAAAATAAAAATTTGTTTGCAAGTAGATTCGTTTCTCTGGTAGACAACATGAATTTTCAAAAAATGATAAATTGCAGAACGTACACTTAATAAATATATATTAATGAAAGTGGCTGTGCTATGTAGCAATTTGACAGAAATAATTTGTTTGTTAGTTTTAAACCCAGAATAATGGATTGATTACCTTAGTTAGGATTGGAAAACAGGGATTGATGTAGAATATAAATTAGACAGAAACATAATTAGTTTTATATTTTCAATAATGCTTACTCAATAATGATGTTTATTAATGTATGATTAAAACAAACCATCCAGATGTAATAGCTCTTGAATTTCCTTATGAAATATTGTAAATTATGTCCAGAACCAAAACATATATTCGATAACAGCATTTGAGTAAAAATATTTTAAAAAGGGATTAGGAAGAAAAATTCATAGATAAACTACATTCTATAAGAATATTAGTTTGTCCATAAAAAAAAAAACTAGAAGTTGCTTATCTGTGGGTTTGTCTGTGTACAAATCAACATTCATTTGTGGTAAAACGAAGCTATTGAACAACATCCCTAAATTTACAAATGGCTTCTAACGACCATTGAATGTTGATTAAAGTTCATTATATAAGTTCTCATTTGAAATAATTTCTGTCAAAAATATGCATTTAGAGCTTGTTTGACTAGTTTAAGTTTCCGAAGGTATTTACAAGAAGAAAAAGATGAATTTTGTGGTTAGTGCATTGACATTGATTCGTTATAAATTAGCACAATTTCAAAACTTTGCTAATTGTCAGTATTGGCACGTTGATTTCGTTTTTTCGAGGCAATTCTGTTCAAATAATTCTCTGGGAGTTTATCGGATTTGTAAACCAATCAGTTATGGTTTGTGAAGAAGGTCAACAAGTTTACCCTGGGGATGTACTAACTGGCCTGAAATCCAATAAATTAGTATGTATTATTGGTCCAGGATTGCAACGAAACGAGGATCTTCCAAATTCAGTTAAGGTTACTAAAGTTGGGATTATAGGTCATAAAATCCCCAACACGTATTGGGTAGAAAGTGATGAAAAACGATACACACCGAAACGAGGAGATCTAGTTGTGGGGATAGTGATTAAGAAAGCTGGTGACATGATGAAGGTGGATATTGGTACAAGTGAACATGCTTCTTTATCAATGCTGTCTTTTGAAGGCGCAACTAAGAAACAAAAAGTAGATGTAAGTGTTGGTGATGCAGTTTATGCAAGGGTACACAATGCTTATAAAGAAATGGAGCCAGAATTAACATGTGTCGATATATTCTTCAAGGCAGGAAAATTGGGATTGCTCTCCAACGATGGATTCATCTTCAATACCAGTTTGAGAATGGCTCAAAAATTACTTGATATTGAATATCCCTTATTGTGGACTCTTGGAAAAAAATATCCTTACGAAATTTGTGTAGGATTAAATGGAAAAATTTGGTTGAAATGTATTAAGACGCTGGATACATTTAAGATACAACAAGCCATTCAAATTGCAGAACGTCAAAGTAAAAAAAGTATTATAGAGACCTGTCAACAGATAAGATAAAAATCAGGAGTGGCATTGTTTTCTTATTTTCATTAATATCTTGATGATACTTATTATTGTAAATATTATATCAAAATTCCTGGTAAATCCTAATATTCTGTTTAATCTTTTCAGTAATTGAGGACTATCTGTTTTGTTCTGATTATACCCTATTATAGAAGGAAACATTACTATATTGTAGAACTTTGTTTGAATTCATTTTAAAGTACCTGATACACTCATATAATTTCTCAAAATATTTAAAATTAGTATTTCATACAGATACTAATAGTTCCAAATCTACAATCTACTTATTGTTATATATTCGTAATATCATATTTCTCAATTGTCTAGAAAATTATTGGTTTAGATGGAAAACTAAATTCTGGATAAAAAATTATGTATTTTAGAGAATATTGAATGAGTATTAATGTAGAAGAACGTTTGGGCAAGCGACAGAATTATTACTGTGAATGTAGGCCATTAAAATTTGTAACTTCCTAGTTGTTTGTTGCATTTGATGTCTGAATTAACTTTTCAGGTCTTTTGACTTTTTTAATGACAAAGTCGTGATTGAATGGTCATGGTGGATTTACTAAACAGTTTTCTGAGATTTAGATAAGACAATAGGTGAATGAGAGTGCCATAAAGAGGAGAAAAGGAATTTCGTAATTTAACAAATATATTATAAAATAATTGTTTTTATTTTGTTGGTACAAATAATTACATTTACAATTTTCTAGGAAATCCTAACCAATTTTCATAGCATGGATATAATTGTTCTTTGCTTGTAAACAATCAATATATGGAATTCAATGCATAAAAATCAAGGTTTGTGGCAACAGACATTGATAATATAAGTAAAATTAACTTAAATGCATATAGTAGCATACAAATACTATATTGTCTAATGTTAAATAAGGTCATTCTGATTTTCATAAATTTTTACCGTTATTTAATAAAATTGTTTCGCTATCACAGATAATTTTACATTTTGAAAAACTGTAAACCTACCTGAAGATGCTACTGTGGTAGCAAAACAATTGTATTAAATAACAATAAAAATTTCTGAAAATCAGACTAACCTTATTTAATATGGATTTTCATCAAGTACAGGCTGATTCAATAAAATTCTATATTGCCTTACCTACTCATAATAACCTGTTAGTATCAAAGAGGATTTAATTCTCCTTTTTTTTTTTCATTGAAAGCTTTTATTACTTACAGAAAATTATTTTCCAAAAGTGTTTTCGTCTCAAAAAAGGGGGAAATAGAAATGTTACACTATTTCATCCATTTTATGTCGGTGTGTCGACATTTGATTTCAATATGCAGGGTGTTTTTCCAAAAACTATTCTAAGAATGTTTTATTCTTTGATGGTTTCTGAAAATCTTTTCTGTTTTAATAAAATTTAAGGAAAAATCAGAAAAAAATCATTTTGATATTTTTAAATATAAAAAACACCATTTTCTGAGACTGATCGATATTTACTTTGACAAAAAAAAATGAGTTGAATTTGCTTTATTCAAAATGAATTCTTCAACTGAAAAAATCTCCAATGAAGCCATCAATTACTCCTTTGAATATGCTGTAGGAAAATAATATTTTTTCATGGAAAAAATCTGGTATGCTTTTATAACCTTATGCCATAAAAATTACACAAATGTTGTAATATAGATACAGTCCCTGTTACTTCATTAGACTCGCCCAGAACATTTTTCGAATGTTGCATTGAAACGTTATTTATTTAAATTTACGTTTACATACACAATGCAACCAGTGATACATATTTAAATGTATCATGGGTTGCTGTTTGACTTTATAACATCTAATGCAAATAAACAACTTTGTTTAAGTTTCACTGTTTATTTGATGTCTGTTGACATATATATTTCGAGTTTTTAGCTATTTCTAAAAAGTTTTGAAAATGGGCTAAAAGAAGTGACGGAATGACTTTCAGCGTTTTGAACTTAATTATTTCTGTTTTATACATCTTAATTTAGGAGGCGAGTATTCAATCGCTAATAGCAAATTAAGTTTTTATACTTATTTCCTGAAAATAATCATAATTAAATAATAAGATTACTCAACAAATAAAAAAAATTACATTTCTCCACTTTTTTGTAGCATGGGACGAAAAAAATATCTCAGTGAGCAAACAATTGTGGAAATTGAAACCATGTTCAAATATTCGGAATACAGCCAAAGAAAAATCGCCAATATTCGCAATGTTTCATAATCATCTGCGAAGCGGATAAGGTAAAACTTGCTAACCGGTGAGCCCGCAACAGTCCTAAGAAAAGGTCACTGTGGTAGAACTTCACGAAGTCAGAGAATGCTCAAGAATATTGTGATGGAAAATAGAAGTCTGTCCCATCTTGACATGAAGAAAAATTTCAAGAGGCAGGATGCAATGTTTCCGTATGAACAGTTCGCAGAATTTTGTTTTAGATGGTTTTCAGAGGAAGAAGACCTGCGAAAATACGAAAACTGACCCCCAAAATGGTAAACGATAGATTGAAAACTCCATTAATTTTATGATATTCAAATATTTACCATTTACTTTCTGTCTTTTCTTGATTCATAACAAGCTATTCGTTCATAATTGTTTTTATGGAATAGGCATGCTTAAATAAAGTTGACAACCAGGAAGCTCATTGACAGAAATAATAATGTACAGAGGAATTTCTAGGTACTTCTACTCGAAAAATTATAATTTCTTTGTATGCAAGTAATAGAACTGTGGCAAATTATTAGTCATTGTTAGCCAAGCTCTTGCTGCAACATGTTCAGGTATTGCTTTTTAATTTTGCGACAAATATTGTGTCAATAGCTTTTGCTCAATTTCGTTCAAATTCCTTAGCTATTGACCACGTGTTATCCACACTCGCGTAATATTTTAATATTGTTAAAAAAATTTATACGAGACAGTATTTCAATTTTCACAAGAATGTTTATAATACAACAATTGTTTCCCCACGATGTGGCTCCTTCAGGTATCTACATTCTATTGGCTGATGCTGTCCAGTATAACCGAGTTTAAATACAGTTTTAGGTACGTGAAAAAATAATGGAAGAACAAGACAAAAACTCAAGGTTTTTATTGGAGTTTGCCGCTAAGAAATGCCATTAGAAAAAGATGTCCAGTAATGGAGATTTTTCAACATCTATTTGTTCATTCAAAAGGATTTTACGGGCATTGTACCTGTTGATCTTAAGAAATTTTAAAAGTGTTAATCTAGAACCTAAGAACTTTTGCTTTCGACGTGGGTAAATTCATAGTTATTGTTGAAATTATGCCTGAATTCCTTAAGATGATTAGCATATGTCGAATGTACGGAATTCGATAAGTAACTCCTTTGGTGTTCTTGGATTCTTTTCTTAAATGATCTACCTGTCTGGCCAATGCATACTAAAGGGCAATCGTTGAAGTCAACTTGTGGATTCCAGATTTATTTTCTTTATTTGTTCGATACCTATTGTTTTTTATGTAGGTACCAAGGTTATTAATGGTTTCAAAAGCTGCGTTGTAATTGAAACTATTTTTGAAATATTTAGCAATATTTTCAGATAATCCATTAACATAAGATAACGAAAAATATTTCCTTGTATTGTCCTCTTTTATGATTGAGTACACGAGATTTAATGCCATGTTCTTTTGTTCATTGGATACCATTTTGTCTATAAGAAAGGCGTTGTAACCGTTGTTTGACGCTATTTGTTCAACAATATTTAATTCTTTGAAGCTTTCAAGGAATGCGGGTTCTTATGAGGGAGCTTCTACCTCTTACTTATGAAGACGGCGTTTCTTTCCGAGCCTGTACACCTGAACTCTTCGGACAGGCGTGGTGCGCATCTCTGCCTGTGACGCCAGTGACCATGTGTTTCACTTTGGAACGGTCGTGGAAAGCTGTGTGTCTTGCCCCACTTAAACTCGGTCAGTCAGGAATTTTAAGACAAGTCGTGTCCTCTATATGATACGCCGGTCAAGCTGAAACAGAGCAAGGCATGATTCCGGACGAGGAGCGAAAATGATGTTCGCTATACACTCCCCCTCCAGTGAACGTCGTTAAGGAATAGGGCGTTGGGATCAGGCAAGGAAACAGTCCGCCGCTGGTCTGGACGTGGTGCCATATCGAGCGGAGTTACTGTGGAACGAAAGAAACATTGGATGGGGTAGTTAGAGCCTCCAAATGAATGGATTGGTTTGCTTTTGAAGTAAACACGTCAGGGTCAACAATGCAGCTCTCAAGGAATGCGGGTGCTTATGAGGAAGCTTCTACCTCTTAATTAGGGAGACGGCGTTTCGTTCCGAGCCTGCGCACCTGAACTCTTCGGGCAGACGAAGTGCGAATCTCTGCCTGACGGCAGTGAGCATGTATTCCACTTTGGAACGTTTGTTGAACGCTGTGTGTCTTGCCCCACTTAAACTCGGCAGGAGCGGTCAGCCAGGAATTTTAAGACTAGTCGGTTCTTCTATATGATACGCCTGTCAAGCTGCAACAAAGCAAGGCAGGATTTTGGACGAGGAGCGAAGAAGGTGGTCGATACACTTTCAAGAAGTTAGCTGAATTCAAAGGTAGATTCAATAGTGTATGAATTGCTATTATATGCTGACATACTCTATTGAATGACCCTTTGAATTCAGATAACTTTTTGAAAGAATTAAATATTATTAAACAAATATCGTCAAACAACGGTTACAACCCCTTTCTTATAGACAAAACGGTATCCAATAGACAAAAGAACATGGCATTAAATCTCGTGTACCCAATCATAAAAGAGGACAATACACAGAAATATTTTTCGTTATCTTATGTTAATGGATTATCTGAAAATATTGCTAGCATAAGAATATCATCGTTGTTTAAGCATATTTATTTAGTAGTATCTGATGGATTCGGTCTTTACTTGATGGAAATTCGTTTATTTATTTAGTAGTATTTGTCTCGCGCATGGAGAAGAGAGCATTGTTTCCGAAACGTATGTCAGACGCAAAATTTATTTGAGGAATATTGATGCCATTTAGAGAGAGTCTAGATGGTAAGAGAAATATAGTGTAGGCTACTGGCTATGAAGGTAATGAAAAATGTCAAATGTCTGCCCTACTCATAGAAAAACTATTAGTTTGTCTGTAAACCTACTATAGTCGGTAGTTGTATTGCCAAAAAATAGATGGCAGTAGACGGTAATTGGCATCAAAATGAACTAATGGTAAATATGAAATTATTCTCTTTTTAAGAAAATTTCAATTCTTTTTCACACAGTTTATTAATGTGAATTATATGTTTGTTGATTGTATAAAATAAACGAGTTTACTAACAAATAAAAATGTTAGTCTACCGTACTGAAAACAAATATCCATAGCATTCACTGAAGGAAACTATAAAATTTCCACGTTTTCTTTTATATGTTAATAGATGGCGCTAGAGATTTTACATTCAATCAATATGAATATTGAGGTCCCTAGCTCTATGATTAGTCACCTTGCTGAGAATGGAAATTTTTTAATATTTCGGAAAATAATTGACTTTCAGCACAGATTTTCCTGTGAAAAATGTTTAGAATACTATTGCAGTGTATCTGCAATTTGAAAAATTCAATCAGTGTCTTTGGAGACATTGAAAATTCTGTTTCTATGTACGCTATAGCCTAATCCTCCAAACTAGATTGTATATTCTATGAATAACGACTGTGTAGAGCTAACGTAACGAGATCAATAAGAGTCAATTTCTAAAGCTCTTCTTTACATACTTCCCAATCGAGTAATCCAATGAAATGAAACATCAGAGTAGATATTAAGATGAATATGCTAACACCGTCAGATTCGTCGAAACGCCTTCAAAATAATTCAAAGCTTAAAAATCCCGAACAATAGATTAAGCCTTGCACTTGTTATATGAATTGAACCGAAGCGGAGCGTTTTATGCTACAAATAACAATGGAATGATGTCGGATACTTTCGAAAGAGTAGGTAGGCATGGCCTGCCTGGAAGCGAACGTGAATGCGTTGAATTTTGTACCGTTGTTGGCCGAGTCGAACTCGAACACTCCCGTACCCACCCTGTGCACGAAGTAGACTCGTCCATCCAGCTTCAATTAAAGCGAAATACTATCCGTTCCAAAAATATAGATATGCCGATGCTCAATAGAATGAATTCTACCAGCAATAAATTCAATTTTAGCTTGTTACGTTCATATTTTCTATTACTGATTTATTTCCAACAAATATTCTAAAACAAAAATGGACAAATAAGTATTTAGATCGATTTTATTTTAATAAATTCCTATATTGATCTGTTATTTCGTAAATACACATAGGTACTTATAGGAATTACTGAATTTATGAACAAGAATTGAGAACATTGTATAATATGAATGGTTTATGAAAATGTATGCAGATTTATCTATATTAAATACATATCTATTATAAAAGGAGTTGCCATTAGTATTGAGTTATGTCAGAAAGAATATCAGTTCTGTTTCGACCCAAACTCCATGTAATTTCCATAAGTTTGTAGCTGTATAATTTTTCCAATACATGTGAAAAATAACTTGGTTCTATAAAAATAGCACGAATTTTATAACCTGAATAGTAGAGCAGCACGGCGACCGAAAAGACCACTGAACAGAGATGAAAGATAAAGGATCGCTATAGAATGCTACACGAAAGCGTCCGATCAATATTGGACGTACGGTCTGAGTTGTCTCTTTCTAGCGCCTGAGCAACGTTGTCGTTTTTCGAGGAGTATGTCTGTGATTGGCGATTGTAATAGGCGGAGCGCAGGCATCATTTCGTAGCAGAGTATCGCATAAGCCCCAGCATGTTGTGTAGAGCGAAATTATTAAGAGGAGTCGCTCGCACTGTGTCAAAAAGTGTTATTTCAAGAAAATGAGTGAAACAAAATCCAAGGAATAAATTGTATAAGTGCTGCATAATTAAATTTCAAGTGTGAGGTGTCGTTATGTGAGTGCAGGTTATTTCGGGTGGTTATCGTGTTTTCTCAAGTTTACCAAATAGGTCTTAGTGCTCCTTACCGATCCGCGATGAAGCTGAAACGGCTGTGTTTTTTTGTGAAATAGTGTTTGTGCGTCCAAAAACAAATATTTCTCAATGTGGTGTTTAGGGCAAAATGGTCAGAGAGACTAGGCATTTGTGGGTAGGAAATTTGCCCGACAACATACGAGAAGACCGAATAAGAGAGCACTTCAAACGGTAAACAAATTTTTTTTTTATTTTCAAATTAGAAATTAATTGCATGAACCACTGAAATCTATTTAATTTTTTCATATTCTCGATGCTAGTTAAACAATGGTATGTAATTTAAGATCCTACTAATATTCTCTATTCAAGATATTTTTATTACCTTATTGTTATGTATTATTAATATTCGCTAAACATTAAATAAAGAATTAGTTATAATGAAAATATATAAGCTGCAATGGAGTCAATAATTTTGTAATTTTTTGAAATATATTTTTCTGTGCCCTGTATGATCATAAAATTTCACCATAAATATAATTATTTGCGTCGTTAAATAATTAAATAATATAAGTTGAAAGTACACTACCATATCGGACTATTCATTTTATGAGAATATCATTGAAATATATTTTCAGCAATGTTTAAATGTTCTTGAATCTATTATATTATGTACCTGAATTCCATACTTTCCAGTGAATGGCATCAATTCGAACGCAGTTATTACCTTTTAACATTCTGAAATGTCCGTACGATGAAATGGAGAATTTCACCTGTCTTCTGACTGTGTCTACAATCTAATGATAGTATAATGTTTATTTAACTCCCAGAAACTGGGCTGTATGCCAAGAAACAAATGATTTTTTTGTTCAATTTCTCTGGGATAAATTTAGACACTTAATCATGCAGAACTGACGCAGAGAATTTATTCACCCATATTGGAAGTATTTTTTTTTTGCACTGGAAACCTAAGAAAATGCCGTTTTGAGGAAAATTTGGAGTTTCAACTACTGAACAGAATCTATTTCACACTTTCTTCACGTATATATCTCAATATGTTTCAAAAATTCTTTCGAAAGATAATTAAAGGTATACATTGAAATGCTACGTTTTATGAAGATACTTTTTTGCATAGATATATTTCTTGTATTTTTGTGGGCAATATTTTCTTATATGTTATCATAGCCATTAAAAACTGATCCTCAGTATGTAGTGTCTTTTATTTTCAGAGCTACCTACTGCTTTGAGAATCAATGTTTTAATAAAAATTAGATATTTACTTAATTCTTAAAAAACTACATTCTATTAAGTATAGTAATTTATTATGAAAGCCTCAAAAATTAGTAATGATTTCTTCATAATATTCATAGTCATGTTTTCACCAAAAAGCAGTCAATGAAAATCATTATTCTTTAAACACAAAATATTTTTCGAAATTTTTACATCTTCTAAATTTAGTATATAATTTATACTTATGATTTGCTAAAAGCTTCAAATTTTTAATTGAATAATTGCCTTCAGAGGAGGTATTTTTGGATATGTTCAGAAGATTGGTTGTTATGAACCAACTTGCTTGTTGAAAAAAGTGGTAATTTATAATCATTTGTTTTATCGAAATCGTAAAAGTTTAAAATTCCCAATATGATCGATCATTTATATTGATTATGAAATCTTTTCCGTTTAATATGGTTTATTCCAATAAAAAATTCTTAATCACATTTTCTCTTTGATAATGCATGAACAGCTGGTGGGTTCTAATCAAGAAACAATAAATATTTACCTAATTCAATCCATACAGTGTATACTTGTTTACAGAAAATTCATAAAAACAATACATTGTTTACTAAACTATATTTTATTACCCTTCAGGTTTAAGCATGTAATTATTTCACATCTATCATTTCATAACATTTTCAGCTCATCAGTTTTTGAAAGGTGGAGACGTCAAATATTCTTATGAGACTAGATTTTAATTCCAAAAAAATCCAGAAAACTTTGACGTGAAGTCGGGAGCTTTTGCACGCTTGTTCAATCGTTTCATCTGAAAATTTTAAATTTGTGAATTATTTCTTAAAGAAACTGCACGTGAAGAATAATAACTGCGAAACTATTGGACGAGATATTCTATGCCCAAACCTACCCCGAAAGTTAAATTGGACCGAGATATTTAGCCCTCAAACCTTTCTGAACGTTTCAGGGCACCAGCTCTTTCCGTTCGAAAGTTTGCATATTTCCGGACCGACCTGAGAGAATTATTTTTAACATCGAATTCTTCATCAGTGAGTCCAACCTAGTAGACCATTTTCGGCTCAAAATCTGAAAATAACAGGTTTGATGATAGCACTCCGTTCTCTAGAATAAGCGTGCAAAAAACTTCATCTCTGAAAATTGAGGAGGCCGTTTAATTTAAAAATGTTTTCAGTGTTTCCTCAACTGATGCATGTTCTGTGTAACCAAAAGTACCAGTCACAATTTAAAGTAATGTTTTATTCATACTGTTATAAACTGGTTTTAACAGATCGTGCTACTTGTGGAAAATTTTTGATATGAACGTTCTGTGAATTAACACGACTACTTTACATTATTAAGAAACACAAATCTTCTCTGCTTCACAATCACATTTCTGTGAGTATTTCCAGTATATAAGATCAAAAAATCGTTTTTGACAAAAATTTTACCAGTAAAGATCCCTTAATTTACGTAATTATTCATGATTTCGTTTATACTACATATTAGTTTTATTCAGCGCTGATTGATGTATATTCCTAAGTTTTTTCCCATCAATTCTTTATTGTACTACAACGCTGCCTCTAAATATGTACCCTCCGCATTGTTTGAATCACATCAACGTCCTTTGTTATTGTCATTTAGGTGCAGGTTAAAATAGTTTTTCCCTTGGCTTGAAGTCGTCCCATTTAAGAGCCGAATACCACATCTGCATTTAAATCCTCTCCCCTAGAGGCAGGCAGGCCGTATAAATACGGTCTAGATATTGCCTGAGGGTTCCCAAAAGTGGAACGGAAAATATTTAGTATATTCTCTTTTCTATGACTTCGACGGATGCACAAAAAAACCTATGTATTTCTTTATGATCGTGTAAAAACAGAAAAACTGTCAAGCTCATTTCTGTGGTTTTGAATTTCGAGCAGTTGTCCTATAAAATATTAACTCACCGCCATTTGCAACTATATTTTATTTGTCATTGTTATCTGCCTGTATCGATTCGAACTTTTAACCAGGATAAAGTCTGATTTTTATGCGTGGCAATTCTGACGTTTTGTGAAAGCAAAAAAAAATAAAACTTCCGTGTTATGATTCCGTGAACAATGACAGTTGGAACAATATGAAACGAAAACAATGAGTTTCGTAGTACTGTAATTTATTTAATTTCAGTCTGATGGAAAAGTTTCTCTTTGTTTTTGTCGCGGTACTATGAGCAAACTTTGTCAACGTGAACGGTATGTGACATGTGTATTCGCTGTCTGTTTTGAGGTTAATTGCTCTAGCGAACTGGATTCTTGATATTTTCTCCATTTTCATGATGACTATGTTCTTAATGTCGGTTACTTGCCATAATGTTGAAAAAAGAAAATATAGATCTCAAATTGGCATATAACTCGTGAAGAATTTATATGTATTTTTGGTTTATAATTTTCAAAATAATAAATCCAACCCCTGAAAGTTTCAGTTTCGAATTCAATATCAATTTAAAAAATCGAATAAAAAACCGACGCTAGTGTTTTTCTCAGAAACTCTTTGATAATCCTGAAACTTGGTATAAAAAGCGAGTACCCAACAATAGTCAACAGCTAAGCGAAATACTACACTGTCAAGGAATGAAAGTTGCTGCAAATGGAAAAAGTATCACTTCAAAATTTATAGGTGAATGATTTTTATAAAGATTGATGGTAAAACTTATTCTCTTCATTGTAGAATGATGAATCTTTGTGTCAAAGTTGCGATGTTTTTGAAATTGTATTTGTTCCCTCAATAAAGGCATAAATACTAACGTAATGTTTAAATAATATTTAAATAAGGTTATTCTGATTTTCACAAATTTTTAAACAATTGTTTCCCTACCTACTAGGCAGGATTATATTTTGAATAACTATGGGGGATGATGCTACTGTAATAGCCAAACAATTGTTTAAAAATTTGTGAAAATCAGAATAACCTTATTTAAATATTATTAATATGGATTTTCACCATGTAAGGACTGATTCAATTCAATGTGTAATGTTTAAAATTTTTTGAATAACCTTTTACTTCTTTTAATTAAGATTACAATATGGGGTGGCGCAAAAAGGACAGATTGAACACATTATTGAATTCTGATAATCTTGAACAATTAATATTTTATGAAAACCTCCTTCAGTTGGAAAGTTTTGTGGTTTTTGTTGTTACATTTCTCAAATGACCTGAGATCGAATTGTAATAAATATTTCGTTAGGTACGTTGTCATTGGGCGGGTTATTGAACTTCAAACCCCATAAATCATCAACCCTTCAATTCGAACTGTTCCGGTAAAATCAGTTTCGATTTATTCTGAAGAGCCAAAAATTGTATATAATATTGAATACGATTATAGGATCCAATCGTTAGTTACAAGAATCGCTAGAAACACCTGGAGGCAGGTCCATATATGGCTAGATAAAACTGCCCATGGAGGATTGCAAATCGTTTCAGTGGCGAAATACTAACCTGTCATTTTTAAATAGAAATCGATGTTGCAAAATGTTTTAGTGCATTCACCTTTTGTAAATAATATTCGCTAAATTGTGTAAACTATGGTACCCACTCTGTGAAAACACAGTTCTCTTTATTTTACTATACAATTATGATGATAGAATAAAAACCTATTTAGAACATTCGAGTTTCATTGAATATTTGAATATATTATTGAAATATGCAGCTTCTCAGAAACTCTCTGGATGTTTGTTGGTTTACAATTTGTTTGTCAATATGAAGAATAAATTTATTGTGAAAATAAATGAATACTTCTGTTTTTATTTGGAAAGGCATTCATGATGAAAAATGAGAACATTGAATTTATTTTCATAAAATCTCTATTTGTTTCAAATTGAGAATTTGTATCCAATTTCGCAACTTAAATTATCATTTATACGAACTGCACATTCGTGAATAAATTTTAAAAATTCACCATGTTATTCTTTACTGGCAGAACTACCGAATATCTACAACCCTGAGCTTTCAGAGATATTATCTATGAAGCTCAAGCATCTTCTGATCTTATAATTTTGTTGTACTCCGCTCTTGTTCGATTCTGTTTTTCATTCTATGGGGGCGAAATTACGTTTGGGCCATAGATCTAACGAATTTTTATATACAGTTCGTAGTTTTGATATTTTAGATTTCATTCCTCAGTTTTGACTCAACCTCATTTTTAAACACGAAGTTAAAAAAAATTTATTTAAGCGCCAAAAGAAAACCCTGTCGATGCATTTTGAAATAGTATTAATATATCTCAATCTAATATGCGGATGTCCCCTGATACGAGCCAAACTTTTATGTATGTGCACACACCAGAATTTTATACATCTTATCGGATACTTATCTAAACCATCGACGTGAGGCAGCCATATCTAGTTTTAGTCGATATAAAATATTCGGACGTAATAATCACAGAGTATAATCTGATGGTTGGGTTCCTATTTTCCAAACGTTCGGGAACTTTGGCGCCTGAAGAAAAAGATCACAGTTTAGCCTTGGTTAGATCATTTGATTCGTTTGATACGTTCGAAATGGAGTCAAATACTCGGTCAAATATCAAATATTTATCGACCTTGATGATGTACACGAAATTTAAGTAACTATAGATAGATATGGCATTCGATATTTCCATTTCAACATTATAGCATCCTGATTACCATATAATAAACATAAATTTAATTCCTATCACTGCTTCATGTTACATCCAATATACAATTTACGACTAGAGCTGTGAGAGCATGTCGTCGTTACTGTATACTGATATCGATGTTTAAAATTCTATGGTTGATAATGAAAATTATAATATGGAACCAAAGATTGTGTGTCATTGAATATTATGTATTTATAAATAAGAGATTTTCATGAAGTAGTTGAGTATAGAGCTATTATACTATATATTATATTATACTAAATCTTAAAAACAGTATTTTATCCTTGATGAGGAAGAAAATCCATTAATAAAAGGTGTCAAATATAGCATTTGAATTTGCCGACAAGGACATATTAAGAAGAGATTGTAGCGATGACAAATGCGATATTAAATAATGAAAATTGAAACCAGGAAGGTGACAGACAGTTGTGGGTTTCTATCCATATAAAATATACTTGATTTTTGACGTCTAATCTCCCTACGTGTTACGATTGCAAACCCACAAGGCGTGGGTTACCAATGGTACAGTATCACCTTTCTTGGTGCCTGACACCATGTCTAAAAGCTCACACATATATCATTTTTCCTTGTTTTATATTCCTGTTGGAATATTGTAGTTGTGGGTAAATAATTAATATTATTTATTTCCTGCATCCCTTAGGAACCTAAAATCTAACTAGTTATTCAAGTATTTTCAACCTTTTCGAGTATTCTTTATCAATTCCAGAATCATTATTTCATTTTTTATGTAGTTTTTAAGCGCCATTTTCGAACGCCTATCACTTGGCTCAATGGTTTGAATTTTCAGGATTTTGATCTGAGACATTGAACCGATAAATTAGTTTACCTGAATATAAAACATCGAGGATACATCAGGATATTTACCAATATACTAATTCATTTTATTTATGATTTAAATTCATGGAATTCTTTAAATTATCCTGAAGATTTTGTACACATTATTTTATAAAACTGCAGTTGAAATATCCTGGGATATTGTACTATAAAATTTGATAAATTCAAAGTTCGTTGTTGGGTCTGCACACATAAAACACCCCTCTGCAAATACTGGATTGTTATAGGGTAGAATATCGTTAGGGTGCAACGAGTTACCAACATAAGGTCATGTTACACTGTTGTATACGGAAACTAGGCAAGAATTGTATTTACTATTTAAATAAGTTCTCTTTAATGCAAATGTATAAGGTTTTTCTGTAAAATTGAAGTAGGAAATCAAATTATTTTGTCAGAATTTCATAGAATATAAAACTTGTTATTTCCTGTCGTAAAGCAAACATTCGCAAGTTTCATTCCCACTGAAACTGGCGGCTAAAATATCGTTTCATTTTACGTATCGAACTCTCTACATTGTAAGTTGTTCGGTAGTCGGTTGCTGCTTTTCACCTATGGTTACGCTCAGTCGCCATGAACGATGGCAACTATGCCACCATGGACAAGTCTGGCAACAGCGGTATTATGTAAGCAGCTGTGCCAGGTCGTATGACGTCATTCGCTGTGTAAAGTATCTGACTACTGTCTATCTCTATCTAGTAGTTCTTCCATGGATTTGAATTTAGTCGTCTGGTCCTTAAGAACTGCCAGTAAGAAACTTTGATATTTTAGTGGATTGTTGCTAAACATGAGATCTCATTGAAAACTCTCAATATAATATTCCACTATTATGAATGTACATGCAAGTGGAATAAAATTATTACTTACTGTATTACTATACTACTTAAGCGTTGTAAAAAATATTTAGAAGCTGCTCAGTATTCCTGTTGGAAAAGAATGAATTAGACTACTTTTACCTATATCTACAAATATTTCATGGAAACAATTTTGCCTAAGTGTATAAACAGCTATTTCAATTACATTTTTTAATGAGTATTAATGTGTCTACAAGGTATATTGTTTTTTTTAAGGAGTTTTGATATGATATACAACGAGGTGCATAGAATTGAATAAAGTAGGTCCTATTTTTTGGAGGAACTATGTTTTCCTCATATAATTTGAGCTTTTAATGTATATAATGCACTTTATGGTCAAACTGAACTCAGTGATACTAGTTTGACACATTTGTATACTATGTCTATAAAATATTTATGATATTCTTCCAAGTACTGGAATATATTTGCATGAATTATAAGTGTCTAATGACAAAATAGATTCGGTACATCTACAGCATTGCTTCTTTACATGTCCCTGATTTTTTTCAATAGCGAATTATTGAAAGGCTGCACAGTACAACACTCTCTGGCCATTTCCTTGAAACACATTTACCGTTAATATTTCTCTTCGATTCTTAGAACTGCGAGAAAGAAACGATCAAGCCATTAGCATACTAATGGATACTGGTTACGCTAGTTTCTTGTGCTTGGTTATTTAGTGGCGTTACTTTGCTCGAACGGAATAGAACACCATATTTGATGCTTTGCTCTGGTGAACTTTTCAATAAATTCTGATCAGAAAGATGACGAATAGGTAAAATTGATTATACGATGTAAGAAGTTCAGCTCCAGAACTGATCCAAAGTTCTATTCTGGGATGAAAATTTCTTAAGAATTAATTTCTGAGATGCTGAATGAGGGAATTTGGCAGGGTAACCGTTATGATTGTATAAATCAGAGGGAGATATCAATTGTTCTTATTCAACGAAATTTTACTTTAAAGATATTGCAACATCAGAGACCACAGATTTCAAAAGAATGATTCAGCTAATTTCTTTATAGAACACTGAAGTTAGAAGTAACTTATTATTCGGTAAAACATCTGAATGTACATAAAAATAGATTTGATGGAGTTTTCTCATTTATATAAAATGCAATTCTCTTCAAAAAATCTTAGGATTTACTTCTCTTTTCAGCCCAGAAAATATTGAGCTCATATAGTTACCTATTTTTTGTTTTGTTTTGAAATATTTTTAATGAAAACCTCACAGATGGATCTTATTATTATAATATTTTTGAATCCCCATTTTTTCTATATTTATTAAAACTCAAACATCTGTTCATGTTGAAGTATACTATTCTTATTTTCAGAAACGAGTATTTCGTTAGTAATTTTTATCTCCCATTCGGTGGTGTTCGATCAGATAATTTCTTTTTCAAAACTGGACGTTCATTATGGATATTATCATGAAATCGAATAAAATTTACAAAATATCAATATTATTGTTTTCTAATGATGTTGGAAATGCTAGAATTTTAACTGATTAAGAAAATATTGAAATTTGTTGAACAGATAACTTGATGGGATTGTAATCGAAAACTATCTTGATCTTAGTTAAATATTGCTTATTACTTACACTCCCGTTCGACTAGTTTAATTAGAGATTCATTGTTTGGGAATTCGATTTAGATTTTGTGCGGCAAGAACAAACATTTTTCATAAAAGAAATTTTGAATGTGTGTAAATGCGTTATTATTGAAATAACTTTGAATTATTAAATCAAATCCCGATGATATACAGAAAACACCAATTATTGCGGAGAAGATATACGGAATCGATGGAAATATTCGGATTTTAAAGAGTATCCATTTCCTTTGTCAAGGATGATTTCTGGATTGACATAAATCTACACCTTAAATTCGCTAAAATGCAACTTTGAAGTTGATTAGATATTTCTTAAATATCACACAGATTAATTCTGCTAATCTCACTACAAATTTTAATTTAATGAAAATTTTTCGCAAAAACTTTTTAAAATTAGTCTAAATAAAGCACAGTCTCAATTAAGAAGACATATAATAATAATAATTATAATAATAATAATAATTTATTCACTGACCACATTACAACATATATACACAGTAAGAAAATACAAAACATGAGTGGAGAACATAAATGCTCACATAATAATAAAATCATGTATTATAACAAATAAAGGAGTGAATAAAGTGTTAATCACAGAAGCTTTAGCTACGAAAGCTATTGCTTGTACGTGATATAATCAACCTAGATTTAACTATCCTTTATTGACAAGTGAACGAACAAACTCAAAATACACAACAAAACGAGAAATATTTCTGCTTCCTGTAGTTCCACCTAGAACAGCCTTTGGCTGATCAGAGCAATCAATCCTGATCTTCCGATAGATATTATCCACTTCCTTGACATCTTTCTGAACAAACTTAAACTGTTGAGTTTCTCTATGTACGAGGGTAGCCGATTGAAAATTTTCGGAGCAAGGTAGTTACAGCAGCGCTGTCCTATATTCTTTTCACAACGGGGTATGCTTAAGGAGCTTGATCTATTTCTGGTGTTATAACAGTGGTCAACTGGATCGGAAGTAATTTTCGTCTTTTTCATATTTATTAGCATACTGAGACAGAAGAGTTGTCTTATATCAAGCATCCCGGACTCCCTGTACAAACTATCGTTGGAGAACATGAGTGGTTTACCGTAAATAATTCTAAGTATCCATCTTTGCATTACATTTAAGTTCTCCAAATGATTATCATTCACGCCGCCCCAACCAATAATTCCATACGACAATTGCGGCTGCACTAATGCAAAGTACAGCAATTTCAGGTGTTTCAAGTCGAGGTAGTCTTTTAAATATTTAATTTTATATAAAATGCCTCTTAGCTTGTTGACGATACTTTTGATATGCATGTCCCATTTAAGGTGTCTATCGATCGTTATACCCAAATATTTGATGGAGTCCGCTTCCGGGATATGTAAGTTCGGTGTGACCATCAGGGGTCCAATATGTGGTAATCCACTCGAGTACGATGCGAATGGTAAATATCTCGTTTTCTCCAAATTTATCGTCAATTTATTGTACCTGAACCACATATCCAGATTACTGAAGTCCTTCTCGGCCTCAGCTTTCAGGGTGTTCCAAGAATCTGACTCACAAAACAACGCCACGTCGTCTGCAAAACAGAGAACTCTGCCTCTTACTCTGACACTCAACAAACTGTTTATATACAGTGTGAATAAAAGGGGTCCAAGAACCGTGCCCTGAGGCACCCCGTAATTTACATACATTGCTTCACTTAACTCTCATTACCTATATGTACTTAACATTCATTACCTATATGTCTACTAAATTGAAACTGTGACCCTTATTTAATTTAATTACAAAATGTTTTGGAGAAAAAATTTTTATAAGATTAAAATAATAATAATAATAATAACTGATCTTTATTGATAACAAGTTATCAACCGGCAATCGACCGAGGTCCTTCAGCCCAAGTTATATTAACAAAATCTTAGAGCAAGTTTACAAAAAAAAAAAAAAAAGGTCATTATTTATACAATTTTACAATATCTTAGTTTTGATAGGTGTTCAGTCTCTGCATTAGCGTTTGGGTTGGGAATTTTCTTCGGGGGCGTTCTACTGGATCATTGTGCATGAGAGTCTTTATATCTTCCAGTTCGTAAAGGCGCTGCTTGAATTTTGTGTTCAGTTTTTTAATTCTGTCTTCTATGGGTTCTATCCTGGTTATCTGATAAAGGAGATCGTTGGGAGGGTTGTACAGTCTGTTCTTTGGGTGTCTCATTTTGGTAATGTCTCTTAGGGATGTTGTCTCTGCCACCTTTAAAATTTTCTTCACAGATTCTTTGCAGTTTGCATAAAGGGGATGTCCATATTCAATTAATGGTCTGCATATGGATTTATAGATGATGGATGCTGTTTTCATGTTGATTCCTTCGTTCCTGTATGTCAGTTTTCTAAAGTGCTTGGCTCTGCTGATAATTTTCTTCTTTGTATTATTTGCGTGTATTTTAAGGGTTGCTTTATTATCAATTTGAATTCCGAGATATTTTATTGAAGGTGTTGGTTTGACTGATTTATTGTTTATTGAAATGATGGGGGACTGATGATTAATTTTATGGTTGAAAATTATCAGTTGGGATTTTTCTGGGTTAATCTTCAACCTCCACTTGGAAAACCATATTGTCAATGTAGTTATGTACTCTTGTAGATTATCAATGCAGCTTTTCAATGATTTCTCATGTGATATTATTGTAGTGTCATCCGCATATTGTAGTATGTATTGTTTTTGGTTGTGTATTGTGCCCATGTCACTGCAATAGATGTTGTATATCAGGGGCGATAGAGGAGATCCTTGAGGTGTTCCTTGCATAGGGGTGAAGATGGTGGATATTGCTTCATTGATTTTAATTTTTAGTTTTCTGTTCTCCAGATATGCTCTTACTATATGTATCAAATATGCAGGTGTGTCTTTCTTAAACATTTTATATAGTAATCCTTTTATCCACACACTGTCAAATGCTTTATTGTTGTCAATGCAAACTACTGCTGTTCTTTTATTGTTTAATTGTGCATTTTGTAAGTTGGATATGAAGATAGTCAGTGGGTGAACAGTAGCCTTTTTCTTGCGGAAGCCGAACTGATAGTTAGGAATTAATTCGTGGAAATGTTCTTCAAGTTTGTTTTTAATTATTTTTTCAAAAAGCTTTCCAAGTACAGGTAGCAACGTTATGGGTCTGTAATTTTCTGTTTTTTTGTGATCCTTGTTCTGTTTTGCTATGAGGGTGATTGTTCCTGTTTTCCATACTTCCGGAAAGGACTGGTTATTGAGACACCATTTGAATAATTTTGTTATATGTTCATGTATGCTCTGCTGTAGTTTTTTAACGATATTCCACGGTATATTATCTGATCCTGGTGAACTGTTCTTGGTGTTATGTAGCATTTCATAGTAGGTGGCTTCTTCTATTTCGATTGAATCAGTGTTCACAGGTGGGTTGTTAAAAAATTCCCTGTACCAGCCCTCAACCATTGTCTCTGTTTCAACGTCAAAATTCCTATCCTTGCCATATTGAAATACTTGTTTGTAGTGCTCTGCAAATATTTCTGCCTTTTCGGAATCTGTCTTATATTCTTTATTGTTTTCTATGATAGTGGGAATCTTATGGAATTGTTTGTACTTGGAAAGCTTTTTGATTTGCTGATAAAATGTTCTTCCTTTGGTTTTGCTAATTGATTTGCAGGCTTCATTCCATCTATGGATTCTATACTGCTGGATCATTTTATGAATAGCAGAGTTATATTCATTTATTTGGGTTTTAACATGTGGGTTGTGGGAGCGGCGATATTCTCTGTACATTTTCCGTTTGTTCTTGATCATTGAAATTATGAAGGGTGGTAATTCATGAAGGAATGGGTGATGTGTTACAGTAGGTGTATATTTTCGAATACATTCAGATAGTCTATTATTGAATGCTGTGATGTAGTCCTCTAAGATTAAAATTTGCAGGGAGGTTATGCATTATAAATCTGTGTGATAATTAAGATATTGTACAAGCCTTCTATCAAATTAAAAAAAACCCTTATTATTTTGATATAATGGGCAATTATAATAAAATAATCAATTTAATATTTAATCTTATATTTATAATATTGCGGAGAAAAAATAAGTTTCAGGCTTCGTAATACGTACATACGTCGAATATAAATATCTGAATTCTCTCTTATATTGTTTTTAATTCTGGAAAACTCCCTCGATTAACTTGACAATAACGAATGTATCGAACACTTCATGAAATATTATAATTTCTTCTCTCTCTTATGTCTTATTATTTGTTAAAAAAATTGATATTAATTTGTTTTTTTCTATTGAATTTATTATTGCTTTATATTTACAATAATGTATTTTACTTATTTTCATTACATTGATATCACTTATAAAGAGATATGAAATACTCACGTGCGGAAATTTCGAAAATTAATTGTTAATGTTCACGTATATTTCCTAAATTACGTCAATCTGTAAACGTTGGCAATTTTTGTGTTAATAGGAGTTGTTGTATTGATATGAAAATGAAACGAAATATATAGGCCAGTTTCCCAGAAATGTGAAAGTTTAATCGTTTTCTAACAAGAAAATATATTTTTTCAAATGCAAATGTCTTCTGAAAGAAAACCAATCGGACAGAAACAAAATTTAGTTCGGTGTACTTCAATTCTAAAAATACAGGATTGAAAGCATTCAGGCTATCTGAAATAACACCGTATTTCCATTTATTTTATATTTTCAATTTATCTTTCCCGAGATTGTACTGTAAATTCATTTTGTCTGGCACACAGATGGGAGCGTCTAATTTTCGAGCCAGAGTATGCCGAAGTCGGGTATTTTGATCTATTTTAGTTGGCAGGCGTTATTCTTTCATCAATCCATTTTGAAAAAAAAAGACCGCGTTTATTTACTTATCGTTATTCAAGGATTTTGGAAAGTCGGATCAGTCTTAATATAGTTGTCACCTGCTGTGAACGTTTTTTAATGTTTTTATCGTTTTTCCGTTCGTTCTGTTGTCAGTTTTAGAGATGATGATTAACATATAGCTTTTTTGTCGTTTTTGTGATTTTCTTGTATTATGTGATTGCAATTTATATTTTCCTTTTTTATTTCTCAGGGTTCAGTACCGAATGGTACAAAAGGAACCCTCAGGATGCCGGTGAGAAATCAATGTCTATCTGTCTGTCAGTCTGTGTGTATCGGAGATGTTTTACTTGAATAAAAGCATGCATTACTTCTCGAATTTTTTCAGTTTTTTAAATGGTCCACTCTAATGTTCACACGCTTACTGGAAGAATGCTTTTTCACTCTGTAAGATTAAACGAGAAAAGTAATGGATAATTTCAAGGTTTAGATTTCTTCTTTTTTATTTTTTCACCGAATTCATTGAGCTCGTATTCTATTAATTGATCTGCAATTATTGTTACATTTATTGTGATGAAATTGAATATATTCGGTGCCGTGTCACACAGACAGACAGATTTGAGTGTTTCAAATCATTTTTATTTAATATTGTGAATCGTACTCATTTCCTCTGATGAGAAATTTATGTTGAGAGCATGTGTGTACACTTTACCTATCTCTATTTGTGGCTTAATAAGGTACAGAAAATCTAACTTGACATAATATAATCACATATGAAAAAAAAGATTTAAGAGTCTTTTTTAAAGGGGGCATATTTCATGTTTAGCTAAAATTCAAGGTTTCATTGGGTTCATTGGGCAGTATGATATTATTTTCAGTTGGTATATTATTTGATGTTAAGTCTTAATTCATACACTTTCCTCATGAAATGGTATTATTTCTTCATATTGAATATAAAAACGATTTGAAATGAATTCAAAATTTTACGACAAAAAATGTAAAAACCTTATTTTAATCCTTGAATTTTACACGAATAGTCCGGTCTATTTACACATTCAAGTTTACATAAATTCCCATAAAGCTGAATATTGGCATAGTTGTTCAAAACATCATTATAAAGAAAATCTCAAAAGTCCTCATCGTTCGGAGGTGTGCTAAAAATTTGGCACGGGGTCAAAGGTCAAAAAAATGAGTTTTTTGCGATTTTTAGCGAAACGGTGAGTTTTTTCGCAAAATTACCCCAGTACAAAATTGTAGATCACAAAATTCTCTACAAAAAATATATCAATAATTTTTTTCCTAAAAGCCACCATTTTGGAGATATAACGTTCCGAAAAGTTGGATCAGTCGTAATCCCTCTATTTTGCACACGTTTCCACGCCACCTATGAGGTAGTGTACAAAGCGCGTTTTTTTTAACGTGGTTTCCCCAGTAGGCCTATTCCACGGGTCTGCTGAGATTTTATATGTTTTAAAACTATTGCAAAATAATATTATATATTATAGTGGGCAAAAACAACGGCGGTGTAATTAAATAAAATACTTAAAATAAAAAGTTAGTCGTCTGATTCATAACTGTCCAAGATTTCTGTTTCTTCTTCTTCTTGATCTTCTTCTCCTTCTTCTTCCTGTTCATCCTCTTGTTCTTCTTCTTCTTCTTGTTCTATTTCACACGTAAACTGCCCCAATAGCGATTCCTGATCGGTATCAAACGAATCTTCAAGAGTTGGTGACTCAACATTCGAGCATGATCGGCCTTGACAGTGTGTGCATGCCAGGGAACAAAACAGTCATTATACCTGAGATTCTCGTAGTTTAACTTATATTTTACATAAGCAAGTTACAATAAATAATAGCGAACTTATTTTAGTTCTATTACACCTTTAGTGACTTTCATATGTGGCGTACGTGTGCAAAATAGAGGGATTACGACTGATCCAACTTTTCGGAACGTTATATCTCCAAAATGGTGGCTTTTAGGAAAAAAATTATTAATATATTTTTTGTAGAGAATTTCGTGATCTACAATTTTGTACTGGGGTAATTTTGCGAAAAAACTCACCGTTTCGCTAAAAATCGCAAAAAACTCATTTTTTTGACCTTTGACCCCGTGCCAAATTTTTAGCACACCTCAGAACGATGAGGACTTTTGAGATTTTCTTTATAATGATGTTTTGAACAACTATGCCAATATTCAGCTTTATGGGAATTTATGTAACCTTCCTCCTGATTTTAGGCTTAAATAGACCGGACTAGAAGCTTTACTATGTACCTGCTTATTAAAATTATTTGTCTGCATGTCTTAATATTTCAATTATTCCTCCTCGATTTATTTTTGATAAGTCTAGACCATCTTGCGGTGAAAAGCAAGGAAAAAACTCTTATGGCAAGTTTCGTGTTGAATTTTTGATATTTCTTTTACCACTTGATATTTTTCAAACGTTAAAATTAATTTCAATTGATTCGTCAGAAATTTTTATTAATCGTCATAGAGTAACATATAATTTTTATCTATCAAGTAATTAGATATATAGCCTTTTTGATTCTCAATTTCTAAGTACGAAATAATACAAAAAACAAATTGAAGAAAAGATTTATATAAAATGATAAAAAGGTTTTTTTTTACTTAATAGAAGGCTTATTACAGTATCTTTAAGATCATATGATCTATTCTTCTAATCTCACTACAAATTTTAATTTTATAAAAATTTTCTCTCAAAAACTTTTTAAAATTAAATTTATGTCTTATAAAATACAGTTTTTTAACACTCATTACACAGCACCAAAAGCAATAAAAGAATACAAAGAAAATATGAATTATTAATTAAAAATATTCAATAAATACTTGAAGGATACAAAATTTTGTTTCGTATCAATGTATTATGAAAATCAAATTTCTTTCCAAAAATGCACAACATAACCGCAACAATTTCTTCAAGAATAACTCTATGGCCTTTTTGAAGATGTGCTGCATGTTTTTTAAAGAGAGTTATTCTTGAAGATATCTTGAGGTTATGTTGTGCATTTTTGGAAAGCAATTTGGTTTTAATAAAACGAATATTTTCTTTGTATTCTTTTATTACTTTTGGTGCTGTGTAAAGAGCGTTAATTCTATATGTCTACTAAATTGAAACTGTGTTCCCTGATATATTTATTTAATCTTAAAAAGTTTTTGAGAAAGTTTTTTATAAAATTAAAATATTTGGTGAAGTTAGTAGAATAAATCTGTATTATATTCAAGATAATGATTTATATAACCTCAAATTCAGGCTCATGAAAAATCTACGTTTGCCATCTACTAAATTCTGTATTAAAATATTTTTTTTGAAATTTTGGATTATTTACCTTCTATTTCTGCTGAATAGAGAATTGAAGTGAATTAATTTATTATTTAGACTTTGGGATAAGTTGTGAGAGGGTCGTATTTTTTCGGTTTAAATTCCTAGAAGGTCTGTCTCTTTGTCCTTTTCAAGGACATGGCTTTCTAAACAGGTGATATAAAAGTGAAACGTTGCGCACAGTAACACCGTCAAACTTGAGAAAAGGACAGGGAAACCCGATGAGGGTTTTGCCTGCCTGGCGAGGTATTCTATTTCAGAAACCCAATCCCCATTTTTGCGCCGTAGGTAGGTCCCTACTTCGGGTATCTAGATCCGTTTAGGTATATTTTGTACCTCCAGTATCTCTCGAAAGTACTAGATAGGCGAGCATGGGTCAAATATTCAACAACGTGAACCTGTTCACTCTCGAAATTGTGTTCTAAATAAGCTTGTCTTGTCAGTTTTTCAAACGTGATTTTGAATCTGGTTCCCGTCGAACGAAACCAGTTCTCATTGTAGTCTGGCCATGGTTGAATTTACTTTTATATCGGCTTTAACCTTTTTCCTTTATTTCGGGAAGCGTTACCGATTGTACTTTGGATTTCGAACAAATGAGTTGTTTTGGACAAGACTGTACTTGTTTCTGTGTCTTGTTTGCTAGAACTTGGGCATTTACTCCCGTTTTACACTGTAATAATCATTATGGTTATTTTCGAATGGATGATGTAAAAAAGCAGAGTATTACATTATAAATTAAGACTTGAAATTTATGTCACGCTTAATGGAATTTTTTCCCTGTATTTTAAGTAGTTCGTGAGTAATTTCAAATATATTAAAAAAATTCCTCAGTTGACAACTTTCAACCTATTTGGATTGAAATGTTTCATAAAACACCTATAGATTTTTAATGAAAAATTATGACTGGCGTTGCTTTTTCAGAAGTTACTTTTCGGTATTTGATCACAATTACAAGTTTTCATAACGTTGGTTTACTTCCAAAAATGTCTAAACATTAGTTTTTTTATTGTTTGAATCTATTTTTGGAAATGACAAAATTACAATGGATGTATTTCCGGGTCCTGTGTGATAATTTTGCCATACACGAATTTGATCTCAGTTGGGCTTGAAATAAAGAGTGGACTATCTAGAGTTTGCATTTTGAAGCAGTGGTTATTTCGATTCTGGCAACCCTTGTCATTGATGTTTTGACAGAAAGTTAGTTTAATATTTGACATTAATGAAATGGGTTGATTTACGCCTGAACAAAACTGGGAAATATTAAAAACTTATTTTCAAAGTGAATCTTCTGTTCAAACTGTTGGTAATTAACGTGGAAAATTCAATAGAATTGAAATGCCATCGCGGCAATTTGTGGATCAATTTATTGGTGAAAACCTTATCGTTATTTGATAAAACAACCCGTTCACGTTCTCTGCTGAGCACACCAGAAAACATTGCTGCAGCCCAGAATGTGGCTGAACTTCCCTCAACCTCGTCATCGTGCTCAAGAAGTGAACATTTATCGCACAATGTGAAAAACATTGTCTTATTTATTGACATCCCCGTAGTATGGAAGTTCTGAAACGATATGCAGTAATTTGATAAAAACACTATCTTATTAAACACGCAAACAACTCCTAAAAACTTTATTCATTTTCATCTGCTACCTCATGATCGAAAGTAAGTAATCTGCATTAGTTGACCGTACCCTGACGTCACATTGAAGTAAACAACACGTCTCTTGCCGTTCCTTTGCTTTCTTGCTGCGGATTATAATATTTTCAACTATTTAAAAGAGTTGTATCCACTGATACTGTTTTTTCTCCATGATCTTTGTGTATCTACCTGATCGAGAGGAGTAATTTTGTAATCAAAGATGGCGAAAACTTGCTTAAAGACGATGCCAGAATGGTTGGTGTTTACTTTAAAAATTATCCAAATTTTTATGCTTTCGAATGTGACAAAAGCAATGTAAGTATCTTACCAACACTAATGTATGATAATTATTTTACTGGATATTTGTTCTTGAGAAAAAAGAAGTATTGTCTTTATAGTGAAATACTGATGACTTTACTTACACCTAAATGATCTTCACAGAAGAAAACGGTTCAATCAACTGCTTATTATAGATTTTTTGGCACATTTACGATAGTTTTTCTGGTAAATATTTGTACACCCGGACACAATAGTTCATTTGTGAATTTTCTTTCTTGGATAATACTCGTAATAGTAGATTTGAGGGTGGATCAAACATAAACCGGACTTTGATAAAAAATTATTTTATTTGTGTTGTATTCTTTTAATTGTTATTCTTCGATAAGGATAAAAAATAAACACTTCTGTGGGCTCTATAAACACCATTAAATAATTTGAACTGATTTTCAAAAACCAGTCAAATAGTTTATTGGTGAGTCTAAGGAATAAAACTTGTCTGCTCTCATCTTAAATGAGAAGAAGTAAGAAAGAACCTTTTACAGACCTCTCTGTATTTTGTCTATGATGAATGAACTCCAATGTAGATATATTACTGCCTGCGCATCTAAGTTATTTCTTGCGGCTTATTGCTTAGCTCGTTTAAGACCTACTTTGACATGAGTTTTGTTAATTATTTGGAGGTTATCATGAAAGTCCTAGTACAAACGTCCAAAATTCAAAGTTTTGGAGTAATAGTGTGAAATCTAAGCTAAATCGCGCCTGAACGGCAACTAAAGAACCACTCTCTCCCGGGGGAGAATTTGATTAACAACCCAAACGCCAACGCCAACCCGTTACGGGATTTCGTCAAATAGCCTCCCGTTCTCACTTCCAAAACGGCTTTTTACCATTCGAACAAATGGGCCTATGGCACGACAGGACGAATTTATGCTTCCATTTTCCGTTTAAACTGCCGGCCGCATGTTCGAATGTAATTTAGCAATATCAACGGCAATCGTGCCGACAAAAGCGTTACTGCTCTATCACGTTGCACCATGGTTTTGCATTCACCTACGCTTTCGCAATTGTCAAGGTACCCTCTTGGTAGAGCAGCGCATTACGGTAACATGCGTCCAAGGCGACCTTTAGGCCGAGCGTCTTTTAAAAATCTGATAATTCCTGTTATTTCTGCGCATTGTAACGTCGGCAAAGTCGCCTGGGGCCTGGCCGTGTAAAAACCATACTTCAATTCCCTCGTTAATTTATCAAAGTTGGAATTATCGGGATAAATGGTGCCCTGGGCTATGCGTTTCGAATGGTACGGAATTGGACAATTGTCTCTGTTTGTTTAATCGTATAATAGCATAATTTCTGAATAAGTTTTTTATTCGGCGAAGGTTGGATATCGTGGGTTGTTTATATCGCTTTTCACGCGGTTTCAATGAGAATCGAAATGAAAGATGGCTTTGTTATTGATTAGATCGATTTTTGGTAGTGGGTTGATTGTCAATAACCGTGACTAGTCTCCCAAAAATGCCATGGTACAGTTGACGTAATCGATAGAAATATCTTACAGAAATATCGAAGTCGGCCAGAATAATTTTACAATGACATTTGCCTTTTCGATGTGTTAGTTGGCATTTTCCTGTCAGATATTTCGAAATGTGACGATATTTGAATTCTTAATCGATTAAACACCGGGAATGGAGATGTCCGTTTTCAAAATAAAATATAGATCTATTCAGATCGCGACCATATTAGAATATAAATTGTACCAAATTCTTGGGTTGGAATAAAAACGATGACTGACTTTTGAGTACTACTATTTCTGTGAAATATCTTATTCTTACTAAAATAATATTTAGTGTCCTCCAAGATTTAATAATGAATAATTATTTTTTAGTGGGATTAGGACAAATTATAATATGTCAGATTGTTTAGTACATATATTCGGCGACGTTTCGCAAATTCACATTTGCTTCCTCAGGCCTCAATATGAAGGTTGTAAATTCTGACCATATAGTATAGAAGAATCTCTTAAATACAGTTTTGTGACGTCTCATTTATAGGTTATGGTTTGTTGTTTTGAACGTCTTTTTATTTGGTGTGCAATTCCATTCTTCCATGTTTTTAATTTTATATTTTAACTTGTATTTAAGAGATTCTTCTATACTATATGGTCAGAATTTACAACCTTCATATTGAGGCCTGAGGAAGCAAATGTGAATTTGCGAAACGTCGCCGAATATATGTACTAAACAATCTGACATATTATAATTTGTCCTAATCCCACTAAAAAATAATTATTCATTATCTTATTCTTGTTTAAAAAAATGGATGACTATCTTGCATGGCGTGAACCAACAGTGTAAAGTTTCAAAATTCTTTCGTTGTATGGCATAAATAATTTGTTTTCTATAACTTTTCATTAGGTAAGTACACAGTGATCCGAGTTTCCTGGTATTTCTACATTGTTGAGGTCTAATGATTTTATATTGAGGTAAGTTTATTTTCTCAAGAACGTCCTGAAGTCAGGAATTCCATACTTCGGTCTTTTCTTTTAGGATATTTATTGCAGAGTTATTGCGGTACTTAGAGATATCTATTGATTTCTTGACGTCAATAACTCAGGAGTTCATAAATTAAGCTGTCATGAGTACTGCAGCATACATTTAGCCCAAACATTTACAAAAAGGTTCCAGGAACTTCGGGCTCCATCGGAGCACCTCCCTTTTCGAGAAGTATCTTTTCGAAACCAATCATGCCTTCCCAGATTAAGACAAACTTAAGATCCTACATCTTGAACCAAAAGACATCTTGAAATCAATAGAAATTTCTAAGTACCGCAATAACTCTGCAATAAACTTCCTAAATAAACAGGTGGACATATGGAATTTCCCACATTTAGGGATTATTTTCTCAATAAATTATTCAATATAAACATTAGACCCAACTTGTAACTTACAGTTTGAAAATTTAGTAACGCTACGAAGCTCGGGTCACTGTGTACATATCCAATAAAACATAATAGAAAACAAAAGTTTTTTATTCCATTTGACATAAAGTTTTAAAAAGTATTAAACTGACTCTTCTGCGAGATCTGTCTTCCAATCTTTTAGGAGGTCTTCCTAATGGTCATTTGGCTGGGTTCAACTTCACAAAACTCTCCAAATAATCGTTGGAACCACGAAATATTTGAAAAACGCAGATGAACAATGCAGAGATTGTTAAAGTTGAAATAAAATCAAAAGAAACAGAATTTCTTATACAGACCTATTTATATATTGTTTTTTTTTATTCCTTTAATTTTTTGTTTTTGAGTGGCTGAATTTTGAATAATCAATTTTTAAAGTTGAAATGAAACTTGTAAAACAAACATATGTTTAAATAAGGGTGATTGTTATCTTAGGCTAATAATAAAAGAAAAAGTGCGGGCACGTGTCGAATTTCGAAAGACCCATCTAACGTTTAAAAGCATTTTCATTCCCTTACGATTTTTTGTTCATTTACTACAAGAGAAAATGTGAAATTTCTCCATTTTTAGAGAAAATAATTGAACACATCTTCTCGCAACAAATTTCAACCGGTTCATTTGAACTAACGACTCATTGAACTACCCAAAAAAAATTTATCAACCGATTATATTGATCAATCGAGTAAGCTAGTCTAACTTGTCATGACAGTTTTCTGTATTTTGTAGTGTTATTTTATTGAAATATTATTAATCTCCTTTGTAGTCTAAAATGAATACTTTTCAAAATACTCGAGTCTTAAAGATTAAAATTTCCATATTTTACGACTAAAACATTCAAAAGTTTTACACATTCGTGACGGAGTTTCAAGGTATCAATCTCATCATTGGACAACTACGCAATAAGGAATGTTTTGAATTTTTTTTTAAAACTTGTTCTATTTGTGATCAACTTCCAAGTAGTAGAAGCCTCGACAGTCCAATATCCGAAAAGTGCAGGACATTTTGTGAACAAATGTGAGAACTTTTGAATATTTTTTTCAATAAAACCTAGAAGTTTTTAAAAATTTGTTTTAATTATGATCAAGTACCAAATTTTTAAGTTTGTCAATAGTTGTTTTAATGATGGCAATAATAAAGGTTAACTTTTCAGATTCACAAGAAATATTTCGTTGTTCTACGCTTATAGGTTATAAATACCTTGAAGCTTTAAGGAAAAAAATACGCCGCACGAGTTTCAAGGTTTACTATCAAGTAGAAGCAGGTACAAAAGTTGATAACAAAATTTTCCGTACCTCAGATCTACTTTCCCATTTTCTTAAAAATTTCCTACTTCAAGATTGATTCCAGTTTTTCCTTTTCTCTGCAAAGGCGAATTATTCTTTGACGATATAGTTAAACAGTGAATGGCATTGTACCATGATTTTTAATTACATTTTTGCGCGCTTGTTCTTTGAACCAGCGTGCTATCGTTTTATCTAAATGTCTGTAATTTCCTGATTTTGCGCCCGAAATGGTCTCAGCGACTATGTTTTTGTCTTCACAGATGAGGGTTCCAAGGTCAGAAGTAATTTTAATAACTTTAGAACGGAAAGAGCTAGATATTTGAAACTTTCAAGGTAGGTTTGGAGCCTAGATATTCCGGTTAATTTAGTTAATGGGCGAAATCGGTCCAATGGTTCCGCAAATATCCATATTTGAAGCTTTTTCCCATTTTATACTATTTCCTGAACTACTGATCCGATCGAAATGAAAGCTGGCATTCAGGTGTATAATAATATGTTCTTGTTTCGTAAGGATCATAACATTAGAAGATAAAAAATTGTGTGCAGAGCAGCGTTGAACGCAACCGAAACCATAACAGTAGTCCTACGATTCAGTGTAAATTTAGCATAAAGAAGTAGAATAACGAAAACAGGCCAATCCAACATCTCGTGAGGGTGGTGTGTGATATGAATTAGCTCGTAAAAGCTTCTGAACTCAGTTCTTTTAACCATTTTTGATATTATTATCGTTGAACTCTTTACACGATGTGAACTTTTCTCTGAGACTTCTACTAGAAGGAAATACAGTATGATTCTTTTTAATTGAAAGATTATATGGCAATAATTATTAATGGCTACATAGGGTTGCCGGGGAAAGCATAGGCAGGTTGTCGCGTTCCCTCATTTCCTCATCAAAATGTTCCAAATATTTCTATGCTTAATTCCCAGCTGGATCAGCTAAAACATACGAAACGGGAATTTGAAAATCTGTTTGCTTCGTGTTTAATGAGTGAGCGAATATAGAAAGCGTCTCGAAATTGTAGTCAAACATCAAACATCAAAATAAGCATTACAGCCTAACGTTTCTTCCCCAGAGTCGTAATTATCCCCGGCTCGATATATTTCAGGACTCTGGGGGGAAGAAAACCGGTATAATTTTAGTCGCCCCCTGCCCTGACCGTTCTACAATAAATAACGAGCGGGTTAGCGATATCCGTCCAGATTCGATCCCGATAGGGCAAATATTAACTCGCTCCGTAGGACGCGAAGAACTGCCTCAATTTCGAACTAAATTACACGAAACTGCCGACGTGGATATTCGATAAGATCTCTTCTAGATGTTTTAGACCGGGGAACAGCGTTGTATGGAATTACACACTTAAAAACAATACGGAGAAGTGTTATGTAGAGTATGGATACCATTACCTGAGATCGCTGGAGCAGAAATGTAAATTGGCGTGAGGCTTTGTGCGATGTTGCCAAATTAATTCGTTTTTGTCGAGGTAAGGTTGTAAATCATGGTCTCAACTTAAAATGTTTTCCAAGGTCATGTTATTTTCACAGGAGGGAGAAAGGATCGAAAATAAACCATTCGATGAAAACGATTTGTGGAATATCATAGTATTTTTGATCTTGATAGATTTTCAGTCATATTCTGTTTTCAGGTGTGCTCACGAGAACGTGAACGGGTTGTTTCATCAAATAACGATCCAGTATTTTGATCCAGAAATTGGCGTGAGGGATTTCATTTCTATTAAATTTTCACGTAAATTTCCTAACATTTTTGAATACATTTTGAATTCACTACTTTGGGAATAAGTTTTTAATAATTCCCAGTTGTGTTCAAGCGTAAATATACACATTTTGTTAATGTAATATATTAAACTAACTTTCTGTCAAAGACGAATGACAGAAGTTTTGCCAGATTCGAAATATTACAACTTTAAAATGGAACGTCTAAAAAGCCCATGTGGATCTGTCTCCTAATTTTTGATTGTAAAACACTTGGGTTTTAACACCTATTTATTTGCTTATATGATACAAATGCAGGTTATGAAAATTTGAGGTTATGACTGTACAAAATGAATGCCGATTGTCGAAAGGGTTGAGTATCTAGGGGTGTCAACTTGTCATAGAATATTCAACATATATTCTCCTGTCACTCTATCAGATTTTTGACGTGACCTCTGTTTAAAATTTACTTTTTATATGAGACAATAACAGCCCACATTATTTGATATTTACATCAAAAAGATTGCATAGCCCAGTTTTCCTCATTGGAGAGGTGTAAATTTTATTTATTGGAGTTTTAACCCCAAAATGCTATCCATTTAATTCTTCATTAACATATTTTTCCAACCAAAGTTGTACTAAATGCTCGCAAGTTCAGTAAAAGCGTTCGATCTTATCTGAAACAACAATTCATTCAAATTAAGCTGCTTGATTTTCTCTTCGCATGGAATGAAACGAATAAAAAATTTTCCACGTGAACTGGAACGAGCTTTCCGACATGCCTTCCGATTTTATCTCTTCACATTTCCTTCAAAGATCATGTTTTATGATATTCTTATAGTTTATTTTCTCTAATAAAAAAAATTAATTTATACCGTAGTTAATTTGAAAAATCATATTTTCTTTGTGTAATAGAACCAACTTATATTCGATACGAAATTGTATGTTGTAGACATAGGCTTTACAGACTTCAGCTTATTATTCTGATATATTTTTTAGTTTACCTCCTTCATAATAGTGAAAATATTTTTGTATTATTATATGTTTCATTATATAGTCGGTCTAGAAAGTATCCGGAATTTATTATTTTTCATAATTTTAATATACTTCTTTTATGTAACATTCTAAGACAGAAGAAATATATAAAATAGGTTGTGCAGATAGTCGGCTATGCCAAAGTTGCATGGCAACACTATTTGTCAAATATTGTTGATTGTCAACAGGTAGACGACACAATCCGAAACAAAAAAACTCTTTAATGACACCTTTACAAAAGGAACGAGTTGTCAACGATTTCAAGAAGATAATTTCAATATTGTCTTTATATCTGATGAAAGTTGTTTCCAACTTGGTGGAAATCACTTAAAAATCATATCAAAACAACCTGTTACCGTTCAAATTTCCAAATTTCCCACCAAAATAATGGTTTGGAAAGCAATATCTCAGCGTAGTGCTACGTCTCTCTGTGTAGTTGATGGTACCATCAATAGTGAAAAGTATTGTGGCATTCTAAACGATTTTTTCCTTGAAATGGCGCTTGCTTTATATCCAGAGGGGTGGCGTTTTCAGCATGATAATGGAAGAGCCATACTTTGGCCTATACTCAAGCTTGGATGCAAAAATAATAAGTGGCGATCAGTGTTTTACCAGGTTCTAGCTGCTCATAATAGATTACACCCTTCTGATCCCACCACACACATCTTCTTCTGAAGCGATTTGTTGAGTTTGAGTATCATCTTCATCCAATAAGAATTGCAGTTCGTTGGCTGCAAATTTTTTCTATGGTTTCCCACCCTGTTCGTTTTTCAGGTCAAAATCACCACTTTCGAATTTTTCGAACCGGTCGAAAACACTGTTTCACCAAGAGCATTTTCGTCGTAGGCCTCAACAAGCATTCGATGCGATTATGAAGCAGTTTTCTTCAAATGAGAAAACCTAGGCTGTCCGCACCTAGTTCGAAGGCACAAAACTCGACTTGTTTAAGATGATAGAAAAATATAACGGTGTATGGAACTGAGTTGCTATGTGTTGAATGTCTTCGTCAGCTGTTAGCGAGAGATGATGGCCCTACAGAAGCGCTATTATAGTTCTTAAACTGATAGCTAGCACCATATATGAGGAAATTCAGGTTTTATGCTTCTACACCTAGTAGATAAAAAGAGTACCCGTCTGTATGTTTTAGAATTTTGTTAGATTGGCTCACTGATTTTTTTCAGTAACTAATATTCATTGCATAATTTTTACGCTAATCCAACTACGCCAAATTTACATGTATATAGATATTGATTTTGCAAAAAATTAATTAAAATCTGGTTAAAAAGCTTTTTTGTTACTAAGGGCAGTCTTCCAAATGAAGGGGACAATGCTTTCATTAAAACATCTATATTTTAATTGGAATTTCAAGAGTGAATGGAAATGAATTAGAGTCTAGTTATTATGAATCCTTTCTCGTACTTTCGAATCAGTGTTTCAGCAATTGTATTTCAATCATAAACTAGCATTTGGAAATTATTTGATTTTACTACCAAATAAATTCAAAAGTTCATCTCACTATTAAAGATTCAAACTTTAAAATTGCAGTAACAACAATTGTGAACCCGTAATTCTTGCAAAAATCTAAACTCCTCAATTTTTATGACCTTCAAAAAGAAAGAGTTATTTTTCATTAATATAGGATCAGAAAACAATACATTTTGTAACAAACAGGGCTTCGTACGTTTGTCTGAAGAGTTCAGTACGCATGCCTGGAACGAAACAAAAAATGTTTGCTTATTAATATTTTAATTTCAATTGACAATTTATATTCGTTGGTTTTTCTCAATTCCATTTGATATTGTATGATGAATTTTGATTTTATACGTCTATTAAATATGAGCAGTGCTTATAAAGACATTAATTTAATTCTTAAAGTTTTTTCAAAGAATTTTTTGAAATTAAAATTGTAGAAGACAACAGATTAAATCTGTTTTGATATTCAAATTTTTCAAAACACTTGTTTGTGATTTAATTATGACTCTACATCAAATAGTAACGGCTGAAGTAAATTAATGTTTTCATCTTTGAAATATACAAATATTTGTCTACCACATCGTGAGGACTGAAAAAGTTCCATCTTCACATTTATTCAATTCACAAATATTCTATATCCCAAAAGGGGGTTATGATCAAAAAATTTAAGTGTTATGGCAATTGACGACAAAAGAAAAATTTTATAAAATATTTTTTTTATAAGTCAAAAGCCTTTTTTCCGGCAAGAGCTGCAAAAAAGTGAAAACTTTTGACGATGTGTGTATATTCATTGGAAAATTCACTACTTGTTGAGGCGTCTTTTTCATTTATAGTTTCGTATCTGAGAAACGTATTTGAGTTAAACAATTTACTCGTGCTTAACTGAGGAAGTCATAAAGACGAAAAAATTATAATCGAATAATAAACAGCGTAAATGACAGTTTTTTACTTCAAGTTTAGATGAATTTCCGTGGAATGATTGATAGCGCAAAAACAAATGCGTAGATAGATTCTATCGCCACGATAAAAAAATCAATTCAACATTCTTCATCATTCTATTGAACTTCCTCTTGCTAGAAACTCGCATGTAAGAAACATCTCGAAAAACTCTCAACCGATAGTTATGGTGTTGCCACTTGAATAGCACCACAAGAACTTGACGATTGGTATAAAACAACTTCGCCATTATTCATGAAAGCTACCAATTACATCCTGCTCGTCGCCATCTTGCTAGAGAGCATCTCCTGAATTTACCGATAATCTTTCCGTTTTTACCTTTGCTTTTATGAATTTTACATCAGTTCTCTCTGACCAGTCTTGCTTATTATCGTCATTCGTTGGTGGATTAGCGAAGACGTTGGCAACTTTGCTAAGTAATTATGCAATCAGTTACGACAAATAATAAATAACGCATTGCGTTGCCCAACAAACAGGTGTACAGAGAAAAGAGCTTTGAGGTTAATATACCCTTCGCACAGGAGTTAGAGGTAACAATTATAGTAATAACGAATTCTTGAATAAGAAATTATTCTGCTTCGAGAAGGTTACTTGGTTCTTACGATACCGCCAGTTACTGACTGGGGCTAGATCAAAAAAAGTTTCATAAAATTAAAATGTGTATTGAGGTTATCCGAATTAATCTGTTTGATATTTGAGATATAAGAAAACAACTGTTAAAAAATATTGACACAGTGAAGAGAAGTGGTCAACAAATGTTATTTATTGCATGTTTTTTTGCAGTTTTTAATTAATTGAATTTATCCACACATTACAAAATTTTCAAATGTAAAGCTAAATCTGGTTAATTTCTTCAGATACTCAAATTTCATTACGAGTAAGATAAGTTTCCTATAATTTGATGATGACTTAAGCAAAATTTTGCACAACCATTACTACTTGCTTCCAACCTGTTTGGTTATTTCTTTCTCTGATTTAAACTGAATAAATACGGAGAATTTGGCATGTGTTTCATATATTCCTCACCCACTGATCTCTTTTATGAAGATCAATTCATTAATTATTATTATTATTATTATTAATATTATTTATAATCTCATTATAGAATGTCAATGAATTTAAATAAACCTTAAAATAACTCACACTGTTCTTTGATTTTGTTAGAACATAGATCAATCTTGAATTATATAGTTGATCTGTAGTTCGAAGCTTAAGTCTTTTAACACGTGAGTGATGTAGGTTATGTTTTTGATTTTGATATTTGGAATGTTGAAAAAGGGCTGAAGACGGGATTATCTAGAATTATATTTGTTTTTTGAAGATATAGTGCACATTTTTTGGAGATTTTTGAAATAATTTGTTCGAATATTTAAATATATTAAATATTTCAAATAAATTATATTCTTTGAGAAGTCCTTTAAGTGTGTTCATGTTTTTATAAGGCAAGTAGTATTTCTTAAAGGTAAAACCAGAAACAAAATTTTGTCTCCTTTGAATATTTATTTATTAATTTTAATTACTTTCGTATATCTGTTGGGTTATTTATTTCATTTGACATTATATATTGAGTTTTGATTATATACGTCTATTAAATGTAAGCGGTGCTTGTTAGACATAAATTTATTTCTAAAAGTTTTTTGAATAAAAATTTTTTTGAAATTAAAATTGTAGAAGATAAACATATTTCAATTTGTTTTAATATTCAAATTTTGTTATATTTCTTCTATCAAGTAAAAGGCCTTTCTATTTTGTCATTAATTATTATTATATAAATATCGTTTTTTGGTAATCACGCGTTTAAATCACCATTGGAGGATCCTAGCAGCTTGAGTTTTCGAAAAGCTTGTTTATTGAATACTAAAGTCAATTTCGAACGTTTCGTTAATTGTTGGGTAAATTCCGTTTACATCGTGTTCTATCACGTTTAAAAAATCTGTACGATGTCCACAAGCAATTAATTTTGTTTTCCTACTAAAATACCCGGCAGAATTTCCCCATAACATGTAGCGGACTCAATTTCCTTGCTGCAATTTGCGCAGTGATCTACTCAATTCTATTTGCATTATTAACAACGATATACTCTCTATATGAATTTCTATGGCATAATGATTTTGCGAAATTCATATATGGCACTCGAACATTGGTAAATGTAGTAATGACACGTACCTGTGAAAAAAATGTGCGAAGTAATAACGCAATGAAATATAATTTATGCCATGTGGAAACGTGTTTGATTCTTTGTGCTAGGCGATGTGGCAATTTAGTTTGAATTGTTAATTTTGTTCGGAAAATTAGAATGTTCAAGCCTGTTAATCACACAGTTCGTCTACAATTGATCTAGTTCTACGTTACAAAAGTGTCGATCACAGATTCAGTCACTGTGTCAAAATATGACAGATTAACCTCTGTTGATCATCGATCGAGTACAAATTGGGTTCCACAAAACATTTCGTGCCCTGATCTAACCTAGAATTGTTGCTTAATCGCAGATAAACTTGATTTGTCGATTTTGGTGAATCAAGATCTTTGTATTTTTCGTTAAATAGTTGAAGTGAAGTCTATTGTTTACTTTTTCAAGTGATATAATTGTAAAATACTTTTCGAAATCAGTTCGTCGACATCACAAGAATGATGATTTTGTTTTCAAAATACATTCTCGTTTCAGTAAAAATTTCATGATGGAATTATTACATAAAATTTGACCAGAAATTGAACGAGATTACGACTGTTAGTTTTGTATTTGATATTGTACAACTGGTAGATAGGATCATATAAACATTGCAGAATTATTAAAAGGGTATCAGTTGAAATTGCTCGTTTGAAACCGCTCTCCATTTTGAACACACCAAGTAATACTAATAACTTAGTTCGTAGTAGTATATTATGAAAAGTATTTGAACAATAACAATCTGTTTCTAAACTCTAACCCTACATTAACAGCCCTACCACAGAAATATATACATTCTCATTTTCCATCTTTCTATTTCTATGGTGTAATGATCAAATTTTAGAAAGTGCGACGTTATCAGATCATTTCTCGGATCAAGTGATCCACAGTATAATCTACTTGAACATTTTTTTGTGAAACCCAAATTCGTTGATCCGTTTGTCAAATATAACAAGAGTATCTTTTGATCCAGTGATCACAGAATATAAATGGAACCCAGCATCGAAGTGCGAAGGTGTGAATTATTTTCTGTTTCGTGCATATTTGAATGGACTACCTCAAGATTCTTAGTTGTCCTTTTTACTTAATTTTGATCGTTACATTATATCGGATGTTATAATAAACTAAGATGTATTGAACAGAAGTGCTTTTTAACAAATTGTAATGGCAGCTTTTCAATGATGTATCTTGTTCGTTATAGTTGATCATATACTAATTTTACGACTTTACATGAAGGTGAACGGTTGTTGAACAATTTCTTTAATACCTCTCTAAACTATGAAGAAGCAAGATTTGAATGAAGACATCGATAATGTGAAACACTAAATAAATATCCCATCTGAGATAACTTACGATTTCATAAACATAGTAATAAATTGCGATCGTAAAATATCGCATAAAAAGATATCACTTCGTTGTGTTTGGGAAAAGTACATCTACTTTCACTTGTTTGTGACTATAAGGGGTTTTTCTAACGCAATATTTCATCGGAAGGATTTAAAAGTCATTAAACCAACTATTTCATAGAAATATCCTATATAAAAGTTGTAAAATATAAAGGCTACGAAAATATTTCATGTGTAAACCCATGGTGTACATCTTTACACAGTCACGACCGATCGTCATCAAACGCAATTAATGCGTTTGAGCCGGAAACACGAGAGACACGATAAAGCGATTTTGCAACATGATAATTCTAGACAGATGTTGCGAAAGTGATTTAGACATGGAAACGTCAGGATAGTATATATAGTAGTATCCTACTCGCCAAATTTTTTCAGACTGCTCCCTGAATGCTTTGATCATTAACACAACTTTAATTGACCAGCCTTTCTGGAATTGTGAATTAGTAGAAATATCAATATATTTGTAGACTCTTCGAAAGATGATCAGAAGAAGCGCACAAAAAAATACTGATGAATGTTTATTTGAAACTGTTTCCAGTTATTTCTAGTTCATGTTAATATTATTGATCGATATGAATTTAATGTATTGATTTGTTTCATGTCAGAGTCGTCTGATTTTTTGAAGTATCGAAGAGATTGAAAAAATAAGTTTCAATGCATACGGATTAAGCACACCCTAGACGGTCAATATTATTTATCAATCGTTATGCATTGATCAATACGTTTTGAAAGGCTTTCATGTTTCGAGGAGCTTAAGCTCTCCTAAAGGATCAATATACATAGATCAATAAAATTGACTTTAGGAATGCTTTGAGCTATCCTAAATGATCAATATAGTCTCTTTCAGTACGTATTGATCATTGCATATTGATTGATCAATAGTATTGACCATCTAGGGTGCGCTCGACTCGTATGCAATGAACTTCAATAGGTTAGAAAGTTAGATGGCTGTATCTGACATCAGCAAGTCTAAAGGTCTTACTTAATATTTCAATAATGATCTTCTTTCTTTAATCAACGATCTTATCAAGATCCAAATAGTTTATATTCTCAGTTGTCCGTAATTCCCCATGCTGAGTAACTTCTTTTGTTCTGTCATGAAAGTATATTTTTAATGTATTCTCATGTAGCAAGCGTTCTAGGAATGTTAAGTTATGCATACGATCTACTGTGGTGCTTTACATCAGGATTTTATTATACAGGAGGATGTAATTACCTCTAGTGTAAAGAATACTTCACTTCCCACATTAGCGTGAAAAAAACTTTTTCGACTGGTTGAAATCTGAGATCGAGTCTTGATTACCATTTTTTCCTGTTTCAAACGATAATGTAGTTTCGGATAATGAATAAGTTTTTGTTTCAAAATGACTGTATCGCTATAAAATGATCGAGAAGTCATACAGAATAAAAGGAAATTTTTAGTCTCAATTTAATTGCTGGTTGTAATAGACAGAGTTCTGTCAGTTGAACGGTTCGTTTTAACATGAATATAACTGTTTCAAATAAAAACGCCATTTTCGACGAAAATTTGCATGATAATGCAATATCCGCTGTTCAATGAATGGTAATTTTCTTTATATGAATTTACATTTATTTCGAATTTGTTTGCTTTTTGAGATTTGAGTGTTTTATGGATTCAATTATCGAATTATCCAGCCGGATATTTGCGTAAGTATGAGTTTTTCCAGAAAATGCCGAGACAGGTCAATTTTTATTTGTATTCAAATAAATTAATTCGGCTGATCTGTACGAAAAATTATTAATAAGGAGTATGAGCTATGGATATAGAAAGTTCTAGAAATCGAGACAGTGTAACATACATCCGTATAACAATTCTATACAAACTCGACAAGGTTTTGTTCATCACAGAGACAATTTGCCTTATCTTTTCGGGCCCTGCCAGAAAAAAGCTTTTCGACTCACAAAAAGAGCATTTTCTATGCTCGGTTGCCAAGACGCCTACTGCTTCAATTATTAGTATAAGACAATAGAAGTCAAATATTATTTGAAAGACAAAAATCTCCAGATGGATCTGTAGATATTGATATATTGGATATTTTTATTATACATTCTGTCAAGAAAGTACCGGGAATTATCGATTTAAATCTGGCGGGGCAATGAGGCAGGTAAAAATTTTTTTTTCCTATGTTGGTACCACTGTCCTTAATTAATATGCCAAGCTTGAGCGGGATCTGTCAACTAGTGTGTTTGCAACAGCTGATTGAGTCAGTCGATGTCAGAGTACGTGCCGATTTTTACTATGGGTGATTACGTTGAGCAAAGAATTTGTTTAAAGTTTTGTGTTGCAAATGAATTTTCGTGTGCCGATGCATTGAAAATGTTGCAAAAGGCCTTTGGTGATAATGCTCTATCGAAAACTCGTGCATATCAGTGGTACAGAGCCTTCAAGGACGGTCGTGAAGTGGACGCCCATCGACGGCTTCGATCGAAGATAACGTCGATAAAATTAAGGAAAGGGTGCTGGAAAACCGTCGTACCAGCTTGAGAGAGATAGCACATGATCTTAAGATATCCCACGAGTCCGCACGTACGATTTTGATTGATATTTTGGGCATGAGAAAGGTGGCCGCACGACTCGTACCGAAAGACCTGAATTTTCTTCAAAAACGTCATCGCGAACAGGTTGCTTCAGACATGCTGGATCGCTGTAATTCCGATTCTACATTCATGGAACGCATTATAACTGGTAGACCTGGGTCTACGAGTACGATATGCAAACAAGCCAGCAATCATCGGAATGGGTGGCAAAAAATGAGCCGAAACCGAAAAAAACCACGCCAAAGCCGCTCGACAATGAAGGTGATGCTCATTGTTTTCTTCGATATCCGTGGCGTGGTGCACTACGAATTCGTTCCAGAGGGTCAGACGGTAAACAAGGAGTATTACCTAGGCGTTATGAAACGTTTGCGTGAGCGTATCCGTAAGAAGCGGCCAAATTTGTGGGCGAACAACTCATGGATTTTGCATGACGATAACGCGCCTTCTCACCGAGCTACGATTGTGACTGACTTTCTCGCCAAAAACTCAACAAACGTGCTTCAGCAACCACCGTATTCGCCGGATTTGGCTCCCTGCGACTTTTTCCTCTTCCCAAAACTAAAATTGCCCCTTCGTGGCACCCGTTTTGAGTCGATTGAAGCCATAAAACAAAATTCGGCGCGAGAGCTAAAGTCCATCCCGGAAAGCGCCTATAAAAAATGTTTCGATAATTGGAAGTGCCGTTGGCATAGATGTATTGGAGCAAATGGAGCCTATTTTGAAGGCGACCCAATAAATTTTGACAATTAAATGTAAAAATGTTGTTTTAATTGAAAATTCCCGGTACTTTCTTGACAGAGTAGTATGACATCTTAAAAGCCATCTTTTATATTTGAAAGTACTTTTCCGATAGTGCATATTTTCAATACTTGATATCTTAAATAGTCAATGGAATGACGTAATGGCTTGACTGCTCAAAAAAACGTGATGATTGGGATCTAGCAGCTTATATCGTGTGTTTTTTTTTTAAGAGTGATAGAACTTTAAATTGAAATAAAACACATTCAAATGAAGATTGAAGCCAAATTTTTTTTATTCGAAAGATAATTTTAGGACATTTATGTTTTAAAAACAATTTCCGGCATAGGTCCACCACGACTAGCTCTGAGGACCAGTAGTCCAATTTTTCGAGTAATTCAGGCCTTATTTCATCAATAACACGAGACGCTTCCAAAGCGTCTATTGTTTCTGTTTTATCAGCATAAACCAATGACTTGACCTACCCCCAAAGAAAATAATCCAGTGGAGTTATGTCGCATGATCTTGGAGGCCAATTAATTGGAGCATTTCTCGAAATACTGTTGTCGCAAAATCTTTCTTTCAATAAATCAATTGTTACGCTAGCAGCATGAGGTATAGCACCATCTTGTTGGAACGAAAACACTTCTGGGTCGATACCATTCAAATTTTGAAACAAATAATCATTGATAGTCGATCTGTAACGATCACCATTCACTGTTAATTTTCCATGTGGTGGATGCACAGAGTCCAACTTGTTGTCGACGAATAGACAAATCTGGATTATCATTAACACTATGACGAGTAGAGAAAATGTTGTCCGAAATCTATCGATAGTTCGACGAATAAGCTGCTCTGATGGACGATTATGTAAACCATAAAATTCACGCAGTACTCTATCCGTTTGGTAAATAGAACACTGATTTTGAAAATAGATTTCAACAATTTGTAAACATTGTTGCGGCGTGAGTCTTTCCATGATAATTTATCAATGCTTACTCAAGAAATGTCAAAACAACATGGCTTCTACCTTCTGTCAGATCACAGTTATCCCTATAGAAAGTTTTACCACTCTAAGAAAAGCAATCGATAGTTATTTCCTTCGAAAGTGGTGACCTTGAATTTTTTACTACAGGTTCCTCTTCTTCTTCTAATTCCTATCCTTTCCGGATGTTAGCTATCATACATGCTAGCTTTACTTTGTTGTCTGCTGCTCGGAATAGGTCAGTAGTGTTCATATCATACCAGGTTCTAAGATTTTTCAACTTCTATTAGTCTCCTTCCAACACCCCATTTTCCCGACAATTAACCCTGCAATATGATCTGCAACAACTGGAATCTACTTTCATTTCTCATTATGTGTCCGATGTATTTGAAGTTGTTGAAACTTTTGTTGAGTTTCTCCAGTTTCGGTCGACCAAACTAGAGATGCCCAGGATGTTAGGTTTGACAGCCGATGTAGCAGATCTCATGACCAATTGAGAAACAGCCCGTATATACAGATTGGTGAAAATTGAATGGATAAAGGAATAAATAGTCGAGCTTTACTGGTATACATGACAAAGCCGAAACAACATCCCTGAGATAAATGACGTTGATAAAATTATATCCGGAGCCAAATGGCCCTCAAACGCCAACTCCCCCAACTCCAGCAGAACCGGTCTGTCGCCTTCCAATCTCGCTTAATATCGCCTGCAGTGAAATCAAGAACGATTCCTGTCCCAAAGATCCTCCTTCCAATAAAACGAAATTAGACTGTTTTTCTTTTCTTCTTCTCGCGAATCGACGAGAACGCGGGAGCGCCCCATAGCCACGGCGCCCGCGTATAAACAAATTCTGTTTGTGCCACATCAAAAACGGGACCTCGGTGCTGCAGAAGAAAAGCCGAAACAGCACAAACGTCCGACTATGAATGTTCGGCCATAATTCAGCGATCTTTTATGCGCTGAAACTTTCGGATTCCTGACTCGCATTCGACCCATTTCACCCCGATATAAATTCAGGGAATGGCGGTCGGGAGCGAGGCCGAAATAGGTTGGATTACTAACTGCTGGCGTGGGGACGGTCTGGGGGAGGTTTTCCGAGAAAATCAGGGATGTAGCGGGAAATTTATGGCAGCGTCTTCGGTAGGAAGCTAGATGAGGCTTACGGGCTAGAGTACTTTACGTTATGACTTGACGCGCGAATGGAAATTCACGCTTATTTGAGATATTTAATATACAAAACCTTTTCAAGAACGAAGAAACAATAATGAGAATGCAAATAATAGATTTGAAAAAAAAATTTCGCGTGAACTTCAAGACTTTATTTAACCATGTTTCGGATTGTCTGATTTGGTTTAAATATGCACCGTTTTGTTCTATAATTTGTTGACATTTTAAGGATTGCTTCATTTCATAGAATTCTAGGTCCTCTAGTTATCGTTTTTCACAATATTTTGATGTCAATTCACTCTTATCACTCTAAAAGATTGGATAGAAGATTTACCACTTTCTTTGGAAAGGTCCTACAGCCACTGCCGCTTCCCGCGTCTTATACGCCATAGCAAGCCAGTCGTATCCCCTCAAGTCTCATCATGATATCCTCTATCCCTTTTTTCTATGATTGTGCTGATCTCTTTCTCTTATTTGACGATTGATAGTCCATTTCTATTCGTGGTAATTTTTCTGTCCCTTTCGCATGACGTGTCCGCACTAGATTAGTTGTCTTTGTTCTATTCTGTCGTTATTGTGTCGTTTACCTTTGTTCGATGTCTGATTGTCTCATTTGATATATGTTCTAGCCTTGAAATTCGGCAGGATCGTCTTGAAAAGTTCATTTCGACTTCTGTTTTTTCCATTTAGTTAGTCATGTTTCCGCTCCGTAAGTTGTTATCGGTTCCACTGTATATTATAGTCTTTTTTTGGATCTAATCTGATTTTTGTGGACCACAGTTAACCATTTAATTGCTGTATAACCGTCTTTCCCTGATTTATTCTAAACTCAATATCCTTATCATCTTTACCGTCTTTTGAAATGAGAGTGGTTGGATTTTCCTGTCTACTTTGGAAATAAGTTTTTAATAATTCCCAGTTTTGTTCAAACGTAAATAGACGAAAATGTAAACTCTAGATGGCCCAACCTTTATTAATGAGCTGTTTCTCGTAATATAAAAAGGAATAAACATAAAATGACCCGTATACAGACAAAGCTCTTAAGTTATGATGTTCCAGTTCAATTTTGGCAGCAAGCTGTCTTTATTAACACTAAATGGTCACCACCCTGTGGTTTGCAGAAATCAACAAGTTTTTCGTCACAAGTCTGTCCGCTAAATCGTTTCGGCACTCCGTAAAGTGAAGATGCAGCGAGTAGTTGACACCCTTGAGATATCAAAGGAATAAAATGGCTTTATTTTGCACGAACATATGTCTATGAGAAAGCTGGTTAAAATTGGATGCACCAAAAACAACGAATTGATGATTCTGGAGCTGCTCAGACGGAATAAACTAGATTTTTGGCATTTGAATGAAATTGCATTAATCATTATGCGACTGAATCAAAAAGATCGTCAGCTAATCGATAAACCCCGACCAAAGCGGTTAAAAGCGCAACACTCCTGGTAAGGTTATGCTGTCCGTATCTCATTATTTCCGTTTTTCAGAAGGATGATCTTTCGTAACTCAGACTTAATAAACTATGTTTTTTTACTAAAGAATAAGTGCATCAGTCCGACACCATTTATTGAAACTTTATGGAAGTTCACACAAGTTTGTTCATCCTTACACTAAATGGTGTGTCATCGACAAAAATAGTTATTTTCTTCGCTTCAAAACATACTTCAGCAGATCAGTGATGAACAAGAATGGCCCTAAGTTAGAACCTTGAGGAAACCCCAGATCACATTCATTAAAGCGAGTGTTTTCAACGTTTACTGACATTCTACAATCAGAAACAAAGCTGCTGATCAATTCCAGACATAAAATACTTCTGAAGCCCGAATCGAAGAATAAACCAGCAAAAAGACATAGATATCTCCTGATTTGAATAATTTCTTGAAGATTCGCTACGCCGGCAAGGGGGTTGTCTCCCCAGCTACGCCACTGTGCCCGAATCGCACGAGGATTCGGCGTAGGCGTACACGAAACGTTGTAGTTTTATCGATTTCGGCACGGCCGCCCGGCCACGCATCGAATGTGTAACGCCGTCGTGCAGGCAGAGCCCGGACCACGGAGCGTGCGGCAGAAGGGATGGAGGAATGACAATAAAAAAGTCCGGGCTCGAACGGCGAAACCTTTTTCGTTCGTCGCCGCCCGCGTTCCTCCGGGCCCGGCCGCCTAGTTTTCCATATTTACGATCCGTTTGGCATCGCCGATAATTTATTTTCCGCCATCATCCGGAGAGACGTCGTTGCAAGGCAGGCAAAAAATGACAGATGGCCGGAGGTGGGGTGGTACGGTTATTTCTCGTTTTTGCATAGCGGGGTCGATTTGGGGCGCCCGCTCGGTTACGTTTCATTGCGCGACTTGGACCCGGTCGCTCGTATTAAGGCTATTTCTGTCGGCCGTATATTTTACTTAATTCTGTACGCCGATACCCTACTTCCGTCGATTTAGTGCGTTTTCGCGGAGGAAAATCCCCTTCGTGGAGTGTGAGGAAAATCTTAAAAGCGCTAGAATTCTATCCTTGTCAGAATTCTCGAATCAGCGACTACAACTACTGGCGTAGAACATCGATGAACGTTATGAATTCAGCTTATATAATGTTGCCCCATGTTGGACGCCAATTATTTTTCAATTTAAACGGCAAGTTTAATTTCTAATATGAATTGCTACTGGATTGAAAAATATTCTAAGGATGAAATGCAACGCAGAAAATTCAATCCAAAAATTTATCTAACATAAATTCTGATGTTCTAACCATATTTCTGGTTCTGAATATTCTGATAAACTATTTTGATAAGTTTGTTGCAATTGAACATGATGAGTTCTCACCTTCTGATTCTTTCTTTTTTAATGTATGTAATTATTGAATGCATTGAATAATATAAAATTTTTGTCATTTTTAAAGCTTCAGATAATGATTCTCAGCTTTGTTAATGTGGAACTGACTTAACTTTTCAGTTTCTTTTCTTCTGTACACAGCAATATGGTTCTAATGGCAGCAACTTATCAACATATGGAGGCTAAGGCAATAAAATTTCTTGCCTTCTGAATATACTTGGATTTTATTATTTCATTCCTTATTTCTTCACTTAACAATGAAAATTCATAACATTATATTGCTGAAAATGTGGATATTTTGTTCAATAAACATGCATGAAAGAAGCGATCAACTCTTTGATTTTTAGGATCAATATTAATTTCAAGTTGTCCCCTTCTCTTACACGTTGAAATAACTAATTGGGAAATATTAAAATTTGTTATGAATATTTATGGAGTTTATTCCAAATTCTCTGTAATAGGTTCTAGTTCCTGTTCTCTCAAATTATAGTCGAATTTTTTTCGTAAGTATGTATTATTTGATTAATCATATTGTACCTATGCTCTAGTTTAGAATTTGTGATAAGAATTGAGTTGTGAACAGAACAATTAATTTTATTGTACTACAACATTCCTAGATTTTACTTTCTCACAGTCGAATGAATGGATCAATAAGGCTCTCATACAATTGATGGATGAATCTTTCGCCGGACCACGAAAACGATCTTTCGGGCTCCAAAGTTTGGAGTAACAACGATGCATCGCCGACATTTCCCATGGAGTAGGACCAGCTATCGCCGCCACATATCGATCGAATCAAAGCCGTAAAATTCAGTCTGTGGATCCCTTCCCCCTGGATCCCCCGGTGTAAAACGTATTTGTTCGTCTATTTGTCTAGCTAACCCTATTCAACCCCTTGCTGACGGCAAATACTTGCACACCTTATCGATCCGGGGGCTAGGGGACGCGCCAACCCCCTCCCAAACACATTTCGGTCTTACCGTAAGTTATTGGGATATTATATAATTTCAAGGACTTTCATCTTAGCCATGGGCATTGTCGTCGAAGATGTGGCGTAACGACTATTATAACCTTATCCGATATTCTAATAGGAATGTGTATTCGCAATGACTTCTTTATATTTATTTTATTGTTTATATATATATATATATATATTTTAAGTGTGTCTATTTTTGCGAATAAATTATTATTATTATTATTAATTCCATAAATGTTCATTGCTGAAGTATGGTTTTCACAGGACCAGTAGCTGTCGGACAGTAACTGTTCGAAGTCCGTGAAAGCAAAGTTACTATCGTGCCAGCTAATTTAAAATATTTTGATTTCACTGCCTACTGATGTCTCATAGTTCCGAAACTACTGCTCCGATGAGAATGAAATTTGTTGATTGAGTATATAATAACGACACGAAGATTTGTCAAATTTCACTGGAGGTGAAAATGTTCCGAACGAAAAGTCCTAAAGATTTAAATTTTCAGGTTAGGTTATATCAGTTTTTATGCTTTAAAATGAACACAATCGGTTCTTGAGTTATTCTCGTTTGAAACTTCATCTTTCAAATATTTTCAAGAGTACAAATCCCATCGAGTTCAAGATGTGATAAAGATTGATGGCCCATCTAGAGTTTGCATTTTGAAGTAGTGGTTATTTCGAGATGTTTTGCAAACATCTGTCATTCGTGTTTTGACAGAAAGTGACTTTAATATTTGACATTAACGATATTAAAAAAAAAATCCATAATGGTGAATCAATTCAATAGAAATCTCAACTTATATTTCCAAAAATTGTATTATTCAGCTAAGACTACTGAGGAATGTTTTCCATTCATGCACATCGAGAGTATTAGCATTTAGTCTTTCCCAGTTTTCACGACCTTGAATTTCATTGCGTCGTGTTTTAAACTACTGCAACTAGTAATGGACTGTCAGTTTAATTCTTGACAATCCGTCACGTAGAATCTTTATTTTTTAGTTGTAGTCTACGTATATATCGAAAGAAAACGTTTCAGATATTCTTTTATCGGAAAGATAACAAAATGCTTGCGATACGTTATTCACGTCATGTTATCAGAATAGAACATCAGTTCTTCTTCGATATCTCCCCCGAAAGAAGCCGAATTAATTTAATGAAACCAACCAAGTTCAAAGACGCCTCGTACGTCTCGAGCGTCTCACCGAAATTGTTTTCTGGGAAATTTCAAATTGGTATTCCTGTACTTCTTATCTCCAAGAGGAAGTGATCCATCATGCGTTCCCCGTCTATTATATGAATAGACGATCCAAGTACGGCCAATTCAAACGGATGGATGGCACTTGGATGAAATTGACTCAATCAGCCTATTCAAGACGCATACAATCTCCAAGACGTATCCAGAGATAAATCCTTGAAATTATGTAAGATCCGGCACGAAGAAATTCTTTCGAATACTGTTTGTGTTCAAGACATATTATAAACAGGGTGTTCTTTTTCAGAAGAAGCAAGAACTCCTCGAAGTTCAAAAAGAAAACAATTCGGGATAGCACTGACGAGAATTCGGGAGCTTCTGAGCGCTTGTTCATATCCATATCCATGTCGTTACTTCACTTTAAAATGATAATTTTAAACGTCGGACTATTGCTATGGTTCCGGTAGTGCTTAATACTGCTCTTCTCATTAAATATTGTTTTTTGAATCTTCTAAATTATTCGGTTCTCACGTAATTTTGCACGAACACGGCATCATTCTAAATATCAAATTTCAGATCTTTCGTATCTGAAGTTTCGAAAATATTTGGAAAACTAAGAAATAATTTCAAAAAAGTTAGAAACATTTCGGAACCACTGGAATGATTTGATCCATTAATTAACATTATCAAGACATTTTGGTGCCAAATCTAACTCTCTTTGTTCGATAGTTTGTGGACGTATAGGCCGGACAGAATTATTTTTGACATCGGATTCCTCATCATTTAGTCCAACCTAGTGATTTTCATAAAAATATAGTTATCATGAAAATAACGTGGAAACAGTGAACATTGTCTATTAGCCCATTGAGCGAGGTAGAAACGCATCGGATGGTTACAAGGTTTCACTTCTTGTACTTGCTGAACTTTGTGAACCTTTATATCGAGGTCTTTATGTAAAATTCTCCTCAGATAAGTGCGAGAAATGTTTAGTTCTTGAGCACTATGACGATTTGATGTTGATGAATGTTCAGCCACATTCTGAGCTTAAGCTAAAGTTTTCTGGTATGCTCACTGGACGCGAACGTGAATGGATTGTTTAATCAAATAAAGATCCAGTTTTCGCGAACAAATTGATTCACAAAGGGGGCATTTCATTCCTATTGAATTTTCCTCGTTGATTTCTAACAGTTTGGATAGCAGATTCACAACTTTGGAAACGAGTTTTTAATATTTCTCAGTTTTGTTCAAGCATAAATCTATTCATTTCGTTAATGTCAAATATTAAACCAACTTTCTTCAGAACATGAATGACAAAAGTGTTGAAATACTCGAAATAACCATTACTTCAAAATGCAAACGCTAGATGGCCCATTATTTAGAAGGTAGACTTATGGAAGCTAGTGTATAGTAATTGGTAAGAGCAAAGCATCTCGTAAGGGGGCTTGTGGCCTTTCCTTTGCGTCTTCGCGTCAGACATTCAAGACAGCCGATACCAACGTGAAAAAATGGAATCAAATGCCAACACAAAGCGGTAATGAGAGTCTGGAGAGGTCAAAGCGAAGTCCCTATAAATCAGCGCCCCACGTTCAATGTTCACTGATCCAAGACGGACTCATTGTCAGCGAAATGTCGAAAGCATCACGCTTTGTCGGTTGCATCGGAAAATATCACGATTTATATGCCATTCGTTCTATTTAGAACGGGCTGTTTTAATCAAGGATGATGTAGTGTGGTATGGGTTGGGATGTTAACATTGTAGAAACATCGTCGTCCTGTACAGCCCGCCGCTCAGATCATAAAATGGCGGATCGATTCGCCGACTTTCGTTGAATGGAAATTGACAGCTGTTTCCTTCTATCTCTGCTATGGACGAATGTTTATTACGTAATTTCGAAGTTCGATTTTGAGGTGACCAATAAACGTATACGTGTATTTATGCACTTGGAAGTTTTATGACAGGACCCGGGCAAGAATTCTAATGAAAGTGCTACAATAAAATGTTTATCTCTTCATCAAGAGTGTGAACGACTCTTCCTTGTTGCTTTTCGTTTCTCACCCTGCCATATCGTTGCAATTTCCACTTCTTGACGTCGACCTTGCCAGACCTTGCAATCTATAGTTGCATCTGCTACATATTTATTATTTCACTATTTCATCTGCGTTTATTGCATGTACATATATAATAATTTATTCAGTTCTCCACCACTACTTTTTCTAACTCCCAAGCCACTGTACCTGGAATATCATGCTAACATTCATGATAAAATTGATATGTTATCTTTTGATACTGTGTAATGAGTATTTATTCTATTTGTCTACTAAAAATGAAAAAGTGTTTCATCAAGTAACAAACCTACCTTTTTACAATTTTAAGTTGCTGAGCTTCCTTATTTGAAACCTTTCTATAGACGATTTTTGTGATGTGATTCGTTTGCTTTTGGAAACACTGTGTATTCAGAACTTCAGATGCTCAGACATCTATAAACTAACTTGCTTAGACTACTGTGTTTCCTCTGTCTCGAAATATAGATTATGGAGAAAAGTTTAAATCGAGTATATCGTGAAAGATTTACCGGTTGTTGGAAATACAATTTTTTTCAGATTATGAAATTGGATCAATGGCGTCAATGTTTTTATAATTTATAGTCCGTTTAGAAAGTATCTGGATATAACAAAGCTCAATTGTAATTATTTAGTATATATTTTTAATTCTTGAATTAGAAAATATTCATCTTATTTACTTAAACAACCTCCATTTCACTGTAAACACTTGACTAAACGTCAAGGTAGACCCTAAACTCATAATTTTCCATAACTCCATAATTTTCGGTGATGGAAGGAAATCCAGGACTGTATTACTCACTGAATTAAATCATCTTTATTTCGAGGCGCTGCTCATTCAACTTCGATCTTCATTAGTTCCTATACATTCTGTCAAGAAAGTACCGGGAATTATCGATTTAAATCTGGCGGGGCAATGAGGCAGGTAAATTTTTTTTCCTAGGTTGGTACCACTGTCCTTAATTACTATGCCAAGCTTGAGCGGGATCTGTCAACTAGTGTGTTTGCAACAGCTGATTAAGTCAGTCGATGTCAGAGTGCGTGCCGATTTTTACTATGGGTGATTACGTTGAGCAAAGAATTTGTTTAAAGTTTTGTGTTGCAAATGAATTTTCGTGTGCCGATGCATTGAAAATGTTGCAAAAGGCCTTTGGTGATAATGCTCTATCGAAAACTCTTCTATACAAATATTCTACCTGTTTTCTTGTTTCTAATTGCGACATTATTTCATACTTGTAGACTTGTTGAGAATCAACAATATTCGACGAATAGTGCCATGCAATTTTGGCCATAGCCGACTATCTGCACAATCTATTTTATACATTACTTTTGTCTTAGATTGTTACAAAAAAGGAGTATATTAAAATTATGAAAAATAATAAATTCTGGATACTTTCTATACGGACTATATAATGCCCACTTCAACGACAAATGAAGTCGAATTGAAAACGATAATTTGGTGTACGTTTCCATCCTACGTAACAACCGAGTGGGTAGAAGAAAGTTTGACGAATAGCAAATGGAGAATAGGAAATGCCAACATAAAATCCTACAATACGGCTATGGCAGCATTCTATTCACACAGAATGCAGAACACAGCAGCAGCAAAATGAAGAAATCGAAAAACTTCATCTCAGGCGATAAACAATCCTAATACCAATTAGCGAAATGAATGCTTGGCATTCAGTTCAGAACCCAGTCGTAGCGTCGAGGTTCAAATAGGAACGAATTGCAGCTCTATTTTGATAGAATGCATTCTTATATTGAGCCCATTTGTTATAGCTGACAATTACAGCATGTACAATCACGTGTCATTATTGATAATATCAGCGATTAGGAGCGCAAGGCTGGATCGTTAATTTTTTTCGAAGAGGAACGTTATTCATTATTCCGCCATTGTCTGAAATCACTTTTATTTGTTGTTGCCATGTTGATTGACGAACATTTTTGTCCATTGTTTCTGAGGGTTATCGTTATGACTCAAACATTATGATTTGCACAGTTCATATTTTGAAATAATGTAAATTTCATTTTCATCTCGATATTTGAAATGATTTGTTTGTTTATTTAATTGTATTAATATAATCTTTTTATCTTTACAGGTAAGCTACTCCATATTGATGTCTTGGCATAGTAGTGACTTTCAAAATAAAAGGGATTATTTGGTATTTAGTGAGTATTACCCGCATTTCAAATATATGGAGATATCCACATATAAAAGCGTAAGTACAAACGAACCGTTCTGTATACGACAGAAATGTAGTAAAATTCACAGAATTTATCATTTTCTTCGGTCGATTTTGAATTCGAGTTTAAGATTCATTGATGAAATACATTTCTAGTTTATTTAAGTAGAAATAGAAACGTTTGCTTAACTAATAAATCAACCATTTTGATTTAATGGAAAATGTCTTTTTCACAGTCTGCAACAAGAGCCAGGCTCAAATGTTTGAAAAAAATTGTCTCCTAACATTTCCTTCTCATATAAGAAAAATTGTGTATTTTTGAACTCTGCCTTCTTTCAAGATTCAGAGTATTGGCCAATTAGCCTCCGAAATTTGCTCATCTTGTGATATATCTTTCCCATAAGGAAGTAAGGCTGGTCATTAAATTATCCTCAGAAATAGCATTATCATCATAATTCTTAACTAACTACTACCGGTCGAAAACGACTATTTCTGACATAACCACCGCAATATCAATAAAAGTATCAACACTTCCATCGAGATTGGACATCGCCCAAAAATACTCAGTGTATCCAACCACTCGACAACTTGTTGCGAGCCGGAATATTTTCGTCTATTCCATCATTCGTTATTTCTTCGGGTTTTAAATCATATATGAGGAAAATATAATAACTATTTTTTTTCGAGTATAACGTAGTTTTTCGGAAGTTTACCAATAGGCACGTCAAGGTTGTCTGTTTGAATTTTGATAATTTCCTTTTCGTTTATCATATTTTCGAATTGTTTCCCTATTTCTGTGTGGGAATCAGTCCCTCTACTGTTAGACGTTATTTTCTTTACGTGGTTCTTTTTACAATTTTATACTTTGATGAGAATATCAACTAGGATCTCTTGCACTATTTTTATAACAAAGTATATAATTCTTAAGCTCGAATAGCAAAATAATATCAGCTTATACAAGTGTAGAAGTCGGTGTTATTCTTGTACGAGTCCAAATCAACAAAAAATGACGCAGTGACGAATCTTTCAATGGACGAGTGTGAGAATGTGTTTGCTGTACGTTATTCCTTTGCGTGTCTCTTTTTACACTTAAGATTTGTGTAAAATTACCAATTGAGATCTCTTGTACCTTTCTTATAATACTGTTCTTAAACCGTTTAACTCGAATAGTACAATATATTATAATACGAGTGCAGTAGGCACTAATATTCTTACACGAGTTCAACATTTAAAAACAACCAATGACGAGTTTTTCAATGGACGAGTGTAGGAATGTATTTTCTGTACGAGTATTAATCTTCCTTTTCCCTACAGTGCTCGTTTTTAAAAACTTGGACTCTAGTAAGAATGCACTCTTATTAGAATATTCTATTCTGAAACAATTTTAATCGATCCGTGAAATCCTACATTCAAATGAATGCTCGGAAAGTACTGAAATTCTTACACCAGTTCAAAGATTATAGACAAACACAAATGTTGAATGAAAGAGTGTGAGAATGATCCTTCTTCAAGATTGCTAGATGCTCTTTTTCTATTGCTGTATAATAAATAAATCCACTATGCAGTTGAATTTCCTCAAAAATATTCTTGGGTAGAACAGTTACAAATGAAGATTTTCCGTGTACTCTTTCTGCTTATACTACTGATACCAGCTGGAATACTGCCTCGTGCTCGGCATGTTCGTTGTCTCCCCCTGTCGTCCCTGAAGACGACGAGTCCCCGAAACGCGGAAAGTCCGTACCTAGCCGAAACTCCCCGCAAATTGGCACATCCGAAGGGAGGGCGCTAAATTGCGAATGGAAACGGGGTTGGAAAAAGCGTCGGTCGAAGGGGGTGGCGGTGAGGGGACCGAATGTTGGTAACGCAAGAACGGGGTAATCGGGCGATCTCGCAGCCCCGACGGATGATGAATTTTCCCTTCCTCCCGCAGAACGCGGGTCGGCGATCGATACGGCGGCGTTGCCAGGCGATCCGGCAACGTCGCACGGGGGGCCGTAACTTCCTCCGGTCCGACCGGGAAGCGGAATTCCGTTTCTTGGGGATTTTTTACGGCTAAAGTAGGCGGCGGACGATGGATCCGCGTTTATGGCGGACGATGGTAGGGCGGTGGAAATTGAAAAATAATATTTCTGGCTCGTCCGGACAGAAATTTATGTCTGGCAATTTCTGGCGGGCAGGACGTCTTGAGTTATCGCGACTCGTTATGGGGGAAGTTGAGATATGGGACGGAGATGGGTCTGAGGATGGTTTGGAGGTGGCTTTGATCGTTAGTTTTTAATTTGGGAGGTGTGTTTTTTGGTTGGGGTCGTGTAGAAGTTTAGAAAGGGTGCAGGTGTTTTTGTGCATCTTCAATAGTTTTGGTTCAATTTTTAATGATAATAATAATAATAATAATAATAATAATAATAGTGCCTTTATTCATACATTTACAATATATAAACATAGGGCGAAGTCTAGCTTAAAGCTACTCCACTCAACCCTGAAAAAAAAAAAAAACAAAAAGGGAAAAAAAACAAAAGGATAGAAACAAAAATAAGCGGAAAAAAAAATAAAATTAACGAATCAATTCCATTGTGAGTAAACAAAACATATTTCATATTCATAAAATTTTCCTAACTCATAATTGGCTCGTCAAGAATTTTGACTTCAAAATTTTTCTCAGTGAGCTCAAAGAAACGCCTTCACACGAAACTAAAAATTCATTATGTAATTTCACCGCATTGAAGGTGAAGGAGCGCTGAAACATGGCTGAACCAAATCTTGGCAGCATGAGCCTATGACCATGCCTAACGTCCACGCAATGAACATCACGTCTAAAAATTAGCTTTTCCCTCAAATACGGTGGAAGACAAGAACGTAAAATTCGATGAACCATAATCGTCAGGTGGAGCCGGAAAACATTCTCAACCCTAAGCCATCCCAAGCTGTTAATTCCGTCTCTTATTCCACTGTCATATTTCCTCAAACCGAAAACAAACCGGCAGCATGAATTCTGCATTTTCTGTAGTCTGCGCCTCTGCACGGAATCAAGGCAAGGGTAAAAAACCGTTAATGCATAGTTTAGTTTGGACAAAACGAGAGTCTCACAGAGATACTTGCGTGACTGAAAATCTAAACAATATCTCTGCCGATACAAAAGGCGCAATGCAAGGAAAGAATTCCTCAACAGCAACGAGACATGCTCCCTGAATCTCAACTGGCAATCGAAAAAGATTCCCAGGTTTCTACAGCAGGTGGAGGACGGAATTCTTTCACCGCCCATCTTGATCTCAACCACACCCTGAAATGTCCTGGGAAAAAAGCATATATAAAAACATTTTTTAACATTTATCTTCAAATTATTCATTTGGGAATAACGTATAATTAAGTCTAAATCCTCATTCAACCGCTCGACAGCCTGAGAAACAGAGGAGGGATGAAAAGAGAGGCGAACCTGAGTGTCATCACAATAAAAATGGGTGGATGCGAATCTGACCACCCTATGCATGTCAGCCACATATATAAGGAAAAGCAGAGGGCCAAGAACAGATCCTTGTGGCACCCCTGAAGTTATAGGGCAATAATCTGAATATGTATCACGCAATTTAACGCACTGATGCCTATCAAAAAGGTAAGACTTGAAAAATCTCAGAGCAGTTTCATCAAAACCAATATAAGTTAATTTAGCACAAAGCAGCTCATGGTCCAGGGTATCGAATGCCTTTGCGAAATCCAATAAGGTGAGAATTGAGGCATGTCCCCCATCCAAAGATCGCAAAATATCATCAGTGATGTTCAGCAGAAGAGTGGTAGTACTGTAACCCCCCCTGAAACCCGACTGCCGCGCAGTGAGAATTCCATGTCGGTGACGTATTTATAAACCTGAAGAAACAATATCCTCTCCAGAACCTTTGACAGAGCTGGTAGCACACTTATCGGACGAAAATCAGATAAGCTCTCAGGACTAGGGATCTTAGGTATCGGATTCACAATAGAGTACTTCCAATCATACGGATAATAACCAGACTCAATGCAAACATTAACAATGTGCGTCATGAAGGGCAGAGTAACACCGAGGGATAATTTAAGCATTCTAGCAGATATACAATCAATCCCTAGAGCGTTCGAACGAAGATCCAAGACAACTGATTTTATCTCGTCTATAGTCGCAAACCCGATCGAAAATTTTTTATTTGCATCAAATCTGTTCGAGCTATAATAACTGGTTCTCTCCGGGCAAGAATTGAAAGGACTAAAAACCGACCGAAAATAGTCATTGAATTCATGAGGGTTAGAAAAGCGCTCAGGCACAGAATTCTGTGAACAAGGATGCAATGTCCTGAAGGATTTCCAAAAAAATCCGGAACCCCGAGATCTGGCCTGGGACATGAAACCGCGTTTCTCCCTTCGCACAGCAGAAGTAACAACATTTCGCAGATGAGTATAATAACTGTAATCAGCTAAGTTCTTCGTAAGCTTATATTTAGATAGAGCAGCATTTCTCAACTTCATCATGCTTTTTATTGTAGGAGTTATCCACGGGGAAAATAATTTAGTAACTCTCGATTCGACGTAAGGGGCATGCTTGTCAAATATATCAGTCAGGCATTGACAAAAAATTGAGATCTTCAAATCAATATCACTAACATAAAGGATTCTATCAAATGACGCACTAGAAAGGTCCGATAAAAAGTCCTGAAGGGCAAACCGACGAAAATCACGATAACGAATAATCTTCGGGGTATTTATTTTTCTCTTTAAATTTATCCTGCAAAAGACCCCTGTGATCAGATATTGAATGATCAATAATACCAGAATCAATCACCAGTTCGGGTCTGCTAGAGCAAATCACATCCAGTAAAGTCTGAGATGTCGAAGTTATGCGTGTTGGCTCATTAATTAGCTGTTTCAGACCATAAGATTCCACAATGATAAAGTTCATTATTGTCACAAATAATAAACCTATGTATTAAACAGGTGAACTATATACTTCCATCTGTTGTTCAGAGCTTTTCTCCGAAAAAACTGAATAGACATACCATGAAATTTGATGAAGATATCAGGTAGTATCCATCATTAATACTCCAAGCTTTTCCCTCTTGGCCAAATAATTTTGATGCTTAAAATTAAGAAATTTCTCGGAAACCAATAAATGCGTCGACATAAATTCGCAATATAAACCTTCATCCAAAGTTTTTTATCGTAACGCTTAACGTTAGTAATTATTAAGTTATAATAATTCTAATATTTCCCATAACACCTAGCAATACAGAGTGTTCTATAAGTTCTACGACAAACTCTGACAGATGATAGCTGTGTTAATTCTAAACATTTTTTCCTATGAGCATAGGTCCGATTCGTTTTCGTTTAGAAAATACAAGGATTTGAAAAAATATATTTTTATGATGTTTAAATAAAAAGTAGGCTGACAAATGAAAATACCGGTTGATATGAGTGCCGATGACTCAGTGGTATGAGCACAGGGCTAGTAACCGAAAGGTCGCTGGTTCAACTGTTCTGATGGGAAAGAAATTTTCTAGCTGGACGGAATTCGGCCACCATTTCACTGTTGGGTCGAAAATTAACAGTGCTGTGGCGTAAGATCGCAGTAACAAAGCCTACCCAGAACACAACTGAACTCGCACAAGCTGAAAAAGCTTCTGAGGGATCTTCACTGAGGATCTAAGAATATCAGGATAATATAATATGGCAATTATTGATTTGACACTTAACGTACAATATGAGTAAAGAGTGCACTCTTTCTCAACTCAGGAGTATGCTTATATTGTGTTTGTAGATGGGTATTCTCATGGAAACTCCAGAAAAGCAGCTCGAGATTATTGAAGACACCAACCTGCTTACACAGTATTAAGTGTATTATTTCAAAGACTTCGAAAAACATGTAATCCTGCTCCAAAAAAGCCATACGCCCAACTGAAGTGAATGTAGAAATTGAAGAAAATGTATTATTATATTACCATTTATGTGAGCTCATTACTTTGATAGGTAATATTTTTTGAATGAATCCAGATTATATCCAGATAAGAATTTATTCTTAGCAGTTAGTGTTCAGCGTGTAGAGCTACTAGTGTTCATTTAGACCGAATTTTGTCCTAAACAGAGAAATTTTGCATTATTTTCATAGACAAAATAAACAAGCTTTTTGTGTTGGAAATGCTTGATAACGACTTTTGTCGATGGTTACTTGAACAACATACACAAAATAATAGATTTATTACGCTTGTCATATCATCTGACGAGGCTTGTTTTATTTTTTATCATATAAACAATAATCATAACGAACATCCATTGCCAAATCCACATGCCATTAGACCAATATCATCAACGTTTTAGTGTCAACGTTTAGGGTGGAATTATTATCAAAGATGTGATGCCAGTACATATTATGAACGTTTGTTTGAATGCAGGTTTGAATAGATATATTTTGGAACACAACCCTTTTTGAGTCAATTGATGACGTAGAGCTCAACATTGTTGGAAATATATGCTCGATGGTTCGTCACCACATTTTCTGAATAGATGGAAAGGGTATATTTGAAATCGCCCATCTGTTACAGCAAACTCAGAATCAGAGACGCTTTAAATTGAACGTGAAAAACCCAGTTCTTTAGAATGAGTGCAAATTTCAATATTAGACTATCTTCAGTAGCTACCGTAAAACGTCAAGTGGCTTGGTTGAAACCTTTTTCTGCGCACAGAAGTTGCGCATTCCCTTCTGCAAAGACATGCTGAGATGGAACATAGAACTTGAGTATCAGTTAATGCAACAATTTTTTTTACCTCAAACGGAGCTACAAGCACGAATTCAGTGAGAATCAAAACAAAACAGCTCAACCGATTAGTTCACGCGATGTTGCCACGTCTAATTACTCACACAAATGATCAACTAGGAAAATAAAAAATAATGCGTTTATTATACTGATTACGATACATAGTAGAAGATAATAGCTCTCTAGGTTTCGTAGGAAATTATTCAGCTTTCAACGATCACTGTAATTGTGTTGTAATCGTTCTTGGAAGGACTACACACTACGCGATCATATTGAATTTTAATATACGCTCCCTTGTTGACGTCGTATTTTCTCGTTTTTCTGGAGGGACGCCAATTAGGGTGAATATCGTTCCAAACACCCAGAAGGAATTTTTGTGGTTGCGTTGCATATTCGTTATTTTACGTCGAGAAATAAGCGTGGAAAATATTGGGGCTGTACAGCGAGTAACTCTGTAAATTGAGATCTTTTTTCGTTTTCCAAGTAGGTGAACAATTGAAATAGGGGGAAATTGAGAACATTTTTAAGATTGAAATACAATCTTCCACAAGTTTTTAACATATTTCAATAAAAGAACAAGCGAATAGATTGACAATTCGAAATATGTTATTCGCATCAACTAATGGCTTTATTGTGTCTTTAGCAGCTTCAACCGGCCTTCCGCATCTTCGACATTAAAACTGCCAGATCGAAATTTTGCAAACTAGTTCTGGCATTGGCGTTCTGTCAACACACATCTCCATACACATCGGTTAACTTATTTCTGGCTCGAACAACATGTTTACCTTTTCTATAGTAAAAAAGGAAAAAATTACGACAATGCTGCTTATTATGCTCTCCATATTTAAAAGGGCACCAACCAAAAACTACTGCGTAGAATTAATTGAATTTTTTCACACACAAGACTTGCTATATCGGCTCTCAAAACATATAATGATAATGCGGTTCAACTGTGACGTTGGGTTCGAAAAAATACAATGAAATCCTCTGTCGGGAAAAAACGAAATTACTTTGCGATGAACAACATAATTTTTTAGAGAATTAAAGGCATTTTTATTTTTAAATATTCAAATTTTTGAAAATTGAGAGTTAAAATGAAAGAACTCTGTGTTGTAAAAAAGTTGAAACACTTTGACCTACAATCAGTAATTTGCTAGTTGTAAAAAAAATGGGAAATAATATTTTAAATGAATAGAACCGCTACATTTTGAATCTGAAATTTTTCGAGCTTGAAACTTGCAGTGTCTTCTCGTTTTATAGCATTGACGACTAGTCAATCCAAACTCTGCGACATAATTTTCCTTGGGCGAACTTTGAGACAGATGATTAATCTAATCAAAAATTCCAAAGTTTAAAACGCAACTGTCAGGATTGTAAGCGATCTTAATTAATCGAATTGGACGTTTTGTAGGATTGTTATTCCACTGTGCTTTATCTTTGCCACATGCGAATATCGTTTTCTCCGATTCGGATAAACTCCTCCGTTATCTGATGAATGGGGGTTTTGTTTGGAGATCGATTAGAAATATTTTCGAAACGTTTATCATTTCTTATTTTCAGACTGGTTTCGTATATGGCGATTACTGTCTGAATTGTTTCGGATTTCAAGGTCGATTTTGGCGTATTTGGTTACTAGTATCGGGTTACTGCGTAGTTGGAATGGTAATTTTGAGGATTCTTCGATTCGATTTTTATTGTTTGAATCCAGGCTGTGCTAAGGAATTCAAGAGAATTTCTGAATCTTATCGAATATCATATTCTCTTTGAATTTATTGATTATTTAATTGAGATTTTTATCAGATGAATAAAACAGTACACGAGATAAAAAGGGCACCTTGCGTCATGGTTGTGTGAAGGGTAAACTTTTAATATCACAAATATAAACTGAAGGTTAACGTAGCCTCCAAAGTGAAAAAGGGCCTCATCACTGAGGATGATTTTTCGATAAAAATCCAGATTATTTTGCATTCCAAGCACTCACTCATCGAAGATGCGACGTTGCTGGTGATCATCAGCTCAAGTTATTGTGTTGACTGAACTTTTAAGGTCTAAGACCTAAATCTTTATCCAAAATACGGTGTAATGTCGTTCGTGTCATGGCTAATTCTAAAGATCGACGAGGAATCGACAAACCTGGGTTTTCGTCAACACAACGGGCTACAGCAGCAATATTTTCAGTTGTTCTTGAGCGACCCAGACGGTTACGATTCTTCACCTCACTAACTCGTTCCAACAGCTCAAATTTTTTCACCAGTTTAACTATTGCCGGCCGAAAAGGTGCTTTACGACGACCCAAAAGTGCTTTACAGGGTGACATGAAAAACTTCGGACAAATTTTACCGTGTTCTGGAACAAAAGTCAAATAATTTTCATTCTATTATATTCTCTACGCTTTCTTGTAGTAATATGTGAATTTTCAGTTCATATATTATTACCAAAGGTTTATGTTGTTATTATTCGTTGTTGTTTTGTTTAATTTTTTTTCAGGCTATTCAACGTGAAAACTAATTGGAATTATATCGCTGGGCAGAACGTGGATATTTAAAACACAGTTGATTTTGTGAAAATCTTTATTCACTTCTATACACATCTAAATCACATCTTTTACTACATCTAAGTGACGCTAACAGCAATTGACTTAGGTTAGTATTGAATGACGCTATTATCTGTAGGCTTGCGCCTACAGAGGATCACAGAAAGTTGACAGAGTGATAGTTAAGTTTTCTTTCGTGAACATACATTGGCATATCAGACAAAGCAACATTCTTGGAGAAACCATTTAACATGCTTACACCAAAAGACTTTTTTCGTTTCCGAGGCTGGATTTATTTTCCCGTTGATTGAAATAATTGAAATTACGCGAAACGTCAGATGACAGGACATGACCACAGATATTGAAAGCAAGTAAATCTCCTTTTACGAATGTGATTTCATATTTTTTCCACAATCTCAATTGCTCTTCACGTAGAATGTGCACGGAAAGAGCACGTTTTTTGATGCCGCGGCTCTCTATTTTAAATAGCCCTTTTTACCGTCTCCTCCATTCCAAGCACCCCATTTACCTATCCGCAATTCGCATCAACCCTTACGACCAAACACAGCCATATGCGTTCTCTGGAATTGGAGTACTTGAAATATGCATTTGCGAATAATGCGGGGCCCAGATTGCTGCAGTTCTCGCCACTTCAACAGCACACGTCTCAACCCTGACGACTATTCGATCTGCAGCCTCTGGAGGCCGCAGGAAGCTTTTAGGGCAGCTCTCGCAAAGACCTTTAAGATCCAGCGTGCATTCGCTCAACATCCAGGCCTTTCCCGGAGTCCTTCCGCCCCAATAATAGCGGCGGGCGCGGACAGCGTCTCTAGCGTTCCGCAATTACGCCATCCAAAAGACGGGATGAAAAGAATTAAAATTAATCCCGAACAATGCGAATAACTAACTGCGTCGTACCGAACGTAGAGGGCGCCGACACTCGTTAAAACCTGCCTGAAAAAAGTCTGGAGCGTCCACGGTTCCTCGCAATTTATCCCGATTTTCCTGAAAAATCCGAACGGTCGGAATTTTTTATAATTAAAATTCTATAGTTGGATGTCTCCGAAGCGTGGAGTGAAAGGATGGGGAGGAGGAAGAGAAAAGCAATCACGGTTCGTTAGGGCTTATTACATTTTCTGTGCTGGGTTTTGAGAATTAAATGAAATTCCCCCGAGTAGCGGCTTGGTATTGTTTTTTTTTATGTACGGATTTCCAGTAATCCTGTTTTTTTTTCGGTACCCTCAGGTGCTTTGAAGTTTGTGGTTCATCGATACAAATTATAGTTTTACCAGAACCAATTATTCAGCTCTATATTACTAACAAGAATTGCCCCTACCTCTTCTTCACCGGGTTTAGATATATCATAAGCTACAGCTCGCCATTCAGTTCCAGCAAATGAGGCCACTTCAAGTAATGTATATGTCTACCTTTTATTATATTTCACGGCTAAAGAACTGTTCGTTTTGGATTCCGATGACGAGACTTTCAGGAGTTTCCTTCTTTTCCCCACATAATCTCCATGCGTCTGAACTTGGTCTTCCTAAATGGTTTCTGAGGCTACAGTGCCCCATAAGGAAATCCGTGAGGAGATGTAGCAGGGTATTGCAGGGAACAACTGTGTTTCGAGCTTCTCTACGAGTGTCCTCTTTTTCCCTGAAACTTTCTAATATGTATATTTCCCTAAGCCTTAAAAAAAGTTCTTGCTCTACAATGAAGGTTAGAAAGAAGATAGTCTCTTTTCTGACTAATAGAGCAAGCCATCATTGCTCTGCCAATCTCCAGCTTTCGTGATTTCCAGTAATGCTGTTTTTTAGCGATCCTCAGGTGCTTTGAAGTTTGTGGCTCATCGATAAAAATGATAGTTTAACCAGAATCAATTATTCAGCTAACAGGAACTGTCACTACCTAATAATCTATTATGACCTCTTCTTCACCTAGTTAAGGTATATCATAAGCTACAGCTCAACTCTCGAGGAAATCCGTGAGGAGATGTAGCAAGTTCTTGCAGAGAACAACTGTGTATCGTGCTTCTTCATGAGTTTCCTCTTTTTCCCTGAAATTTTTACTATTATATGTATATTTCCCTAAGCCTTGAAAAAGTAATTGCTCTACAATGAAGGTTAGAAAGAAGTTAAGAGTCTCTTTTCTGGCTAATGTGTGGAAATTGTTCTAACGGTGGCTGCTCTGTCAATCTCCAGATTTCCAGTTATACTGTTTTTTCGCGACCTTCAGGTGCCTTGAACTTTGTAGCTCATCGATAAGAATTACAGTTTTACCAGAATTAATTATTCAGCTCTATATTACTGACAGGAATTGCCTCAACCTAATAATCTATTATGACCCCTTCTAGTTGAGGTATATTATAAGCTACAATTCACCTTGTGAGGAAATCCGTAAGGACATGTAATAGCAAGTTCTTTCAGAGAACAACTGTGTATCGTGCTTCTTTACGAGTTTCCTCTTTTTTTACTGAAATTTTCACTATATATATTTCCCTAACCCTTAAAAAAAGTTATTGCTTTACAATGAAGTTTGTTAGAGTTTCTTTACTGGCTAGCGTGTTGAAATGATTTTAACGATGGGTGCTCTGCCATTCTCCAGCTTCCATAAAATGATGATATCCCGAGCAATCTTCAATCACAATGCGTTAGGTTGAAAACTAGACAGCAAATTCTCAGAAATAGACATGTAGTCTTTGACTGTGGCATAGTGTGGTAGAGTACAAAGGTAATTATGTTATACCATTTGGTATTATGAATTGCACTTCAATTCCTAGTATGTTTCCATGGGAATTGTTTATCTTTATTGCTGCTTCGAATGAGTATCAGTGAGATAAGATGGAATGTGTGTTCAAATTTAAGTTATCGGATGTTATGGCTAAAATGCTAGGTAATTCAACTGATTATAATCCTTTATGGATTGAATGATAAACTCTTGACATCATGCTGCTCAACTGATGAAAACCCACTTGAAGACGTCTGATAATGGCATTTTTGACATTTGATGTACATCTTTCTTGGAATTATATTCAGCCTTTTATGTATTTCTTTTTGTCAGCAACGTGGCATAGTTACAGGCAACGAAAAGAATTCGACGGAGATCCTATTGTTGCTCTATAAAGAGTTTTTTGTCCACGGACATTGCAAATCGGAATCAACTCATTATAATACACTATAAAAGGATCAGGGAAAAGAAGAGCGAAGAAGAACAAATGAGGTAATCTCAGACTGATAATTCTGAATCAGAATTATTGCCTATCAATAGTTGGCTGACTCATGTAATCCTTCGAATGGTTTACCTTTGTAGGATTCATCGCTGGGCAGCAGAGATTGGTGATTCTTAACACATTTGCTTTTAGGAAATCTTTTTTATTTACATTCCAAATGTATTCGAGAAATACTTGAAGCGAACTTATCAGCAAAGGAATAGTAATTCTAACAGCATTGGAGGTTGGGAATGCTTTTAGACACTAGCAGCCACAAGGTACAAAGGTGGTTCACAGAGAAGTAGTAGAGGTTTTTCTCAATCTGATTTCACATCTCTTATGTTCATCTGAATACAAGAGTGTATTTTCGGTTATCGACTGGCAAAGCAAACTTATAACAACACTGGAATCGGAATCAATTCTATCGGATTATAAGATAATTACAAATGGCTCAACTTCTTAGATCTGTAGTGGTTTAGGTTACGACTATGCTATAATCTAAAGTGGTATATGAAGGTATTGAGTGATGGTTACCGATTCTTTTTGGGGATACATGGAGGCATACGGGGACGTATATCACTTTTATTAAGAGTCATGTGCGATTATGGTATGAGCTACTATAACTTATAGGAGTAGGTCTCTTTTGGTATAGATCCTGTACAATATGATTGCATCAAGATGTGGATGAGATGGTGGTGGAATAACATATTATTCCATTTCTTTACTGATTTGACAATTCATGGTGTGAGATACAGAGGGTTATATCTTTTCCCATCGAGCATGTTTGGAACAATGTGTTGAGAAGACTAGGAAATTTTCTACATCCTTCCAGAGGCTGAAATTCTACATGACGAATAACATATTGATTTTTTCACAAAATCTGGACCATCTGCTAAGATTGGAAATATAGAATATGACAGAGCAAGCTATCATTAGAAAATATTTTTTTAACATGTTGTTCTTCATCTTCAAAATTCTAATTGATTAGCATTCGAACATTCTGCCTAGCTAGAACCTCCTTCCTTCTCCAACCGATCCATTTTAAACGTTACGTTGTGCAGCTTGTGACCGCCCGTTTGTCTTCCCCTTCGCGTGGGCCGAACGATTTATTTAATGCTTTCGAAAGTAGGGCCCCATCTGTACTTAATTCGGTACCATCGGCGTCTTCTCGTCCCATATTCCGACCCTGAAAGCACGATGGGTGGAAAACCAGTTCCGAAGCGACGTATCGTAATGTATCATCGCATCGGTGTGCGTTGTTTCGAAAATTACGATGCACAGGTGCATGTACGCGTTCTCGTTTCGGTGAAAGTGGCTGTTGACCCTCTCGGTTGCCTTAAAGTCGTTGGCGTTGTCACCCGGCCCTACCGGGAGCGGCTGCTGACGCGCAGGCTGCCGCGTGGTCGCGTTGGGTGTGGATGGTGTCTTTTGCAGTACTTGTTCACTCGTTTTTCTTATGTTAATGGTATATGGGCTGTATTGTTCGAGATTGTCGCTTGAAATGTTGGTTGAATCGTAATGGGTTGGGCTCTAATTATAGCTCTCCATATTGGACGTAAATCGGCAATATTAATATATTGCCAATGTTTTAGAGCTCTCTTATTACAGGGTGGAATAAAGAGACTGCTAAAGACTGCTTCTTTAGCGCTGGCAAGGCTAAGGTGCCAAATAGGTAGTTTCCAAGGTTCTTCATTTTCTAAAGCACTTTGTGCTTTCCAGTATTATCCAAGCGGGGATTTTTTGGTCGAAGCTAGAAGGACATTTTGTTCCCATTACACTATACAGAATGTACATCAAATTCAAACTGGAAGTATCAAAACGACAGGTTCAACATTAACGCATAGAAGCGATCGACTCATAATATCGATGGAACTGGAAAACACCTTGTTAGAAGCTGTTAGAAACACCTTGAACTCTTGGTTGGGGCCTCCTCTAGCTCTTACTTTATTCAGCATTGTGCCAATGAGGTTATCGATGAAAGTTTGAGGAATGTTTTGCCAAATTTCCGTCAAAGCATTGGCGAGCTATTGTAATGTCTTAGGTTGATCAGGTAAGCGGTCTAATTGCTGTGACATTGCAGACAGACATGTTCAATACAATGTTGGTCTGGAGAGACAACGCATTCGGTTAATGCCATGCATTCCTATGTGGTTGTTGGACACTGTGGTGTGGACGAGCATTATCTTCGATTAACGAAAAATTCCCGCCAATGGCTGCCCCAAAGGGAAAATATTTGGTTCTACAATTAAATCAAGATACCTTATCGCTGTCATAGTTGCGTTAATGAAGATAATAATACCTGTGCGCCCATTAAAACAAATGCTTCTCCAAACGCACACTGAACCGCCACCGAAAAGAGTTGTTGATCTCATGAAATGTTCATTTTACCGTTAACCCCTTTCTCGCCACAGAACATTCGTCCATAAGACTGATACAGACAAAATCCAGCCCCGTCCGTGAACAGGCAGGATCTCCATATGCATGCGTTCCAGTTCTCATGTTCAAGAACCCAACCTTACAGCCTATTGCTCTCTACTCAATCGCGGGTGCCTGGCGGATTTTCTTGCCCTCAAATTGAAAGTGTGCAACCTATCCTGGATTGTTTGAACATAAACTATCCTACCGGTAGCTTGACGGAATGAGCTTTTAATTCGGATTGCTGTGAGGAAGGGATTTCGTCGTACTATCCGATTATGTGCGACGTTTGTAGCTCTTGCTCTTCCACCTCTATGAGTATATGCAGCACTTTCACGCAACTCTCGCCTCGTTACATGGTATGTCCTGAAAATTTGATTCAAGTGCAAATAGTCAGTTTTCGAATTCAACTCAACTTTTTAGCAGTGTAATTCGCAGTTGTAACACTGAAAACTGAATGGGTGGAAAACATTATCAGAGATAGGAATCATTAGTCTATTGTTTTGTGAATATCAAAGAACCCCTCCTATTATTGCAATGACAGATCGATACGTTCTGTATAATTGCTGCCTTTTTCCACAATTTCTTCTTCTGTTTCTTCGAATGCATACCAATGATTCTCGAATAATGTCCTTGAGAAATAATTTGAAGGTTGAACCGTGTTTCGTTCTAAAGCTTTTTTTCATTAATTCGCCTGGCTATTATTTATAACATTTCAACATCTACAAATCTATAAAGACTATCTATTTGTACCAGTTTATCTTGACGTATTATGAATGAATGCTGTACGCAAGTATCTGTAGGCGATAATATTCTTTTGGGCGCTACAGGACTAACTTGCATTGATTGGAAACGATGATTTTGTTAATGAGTCGGTTGATATACTATCTAAGTCGAAATGAGGCGATTCGTTATTGGTGTTTTTGGATTATTACAAGACTTAACTCTAAATACATAAATGTATAACTGATGAAGGCGGCCTTGTCTTGGATGGTAATCGATTTTCTATTTCGTTTGCCGCTTTAAGGGAAAGCCGACTATAATGACGTGACTGGGGGTATAGGTCGTTAACAGTGGTCCTCAATAAATACGGCATGTGATCAATATCTGATTTTGCTTTTGGTGTTCTTTTCTTTGGGTGTGTTTGAGCACTGACTTAAATCAGTCCGAAACCTGAAGACTTCACATGTTATTCTAATAATTGTGTGAAACGCTTTGTCAGGTTCCCGATAAGTTAGTGCTTCACTTAAACCTTACAGAATTAGAAATTCATTGAAACTATACAGATTATCACCTTGCATTTTAATCGGAATATATATCATATTTTATCTTCAACGAGACAGACTATTGAAATCTGTTTTCTGATTTCGGTTTGACGTTTATACAATATTCACACATGCAAAAATCATATGAAATAATAGGATTATTTATTAATGTAAAAATTTCATCCTGACAAATGAATGCGATTGAGTTTTGATGATTCGTTTTCGAAATCAAACAACAACTCAAACATTTTTCATCATTCTTGAGATGAAGATCAACGAATGTGTGTGTTGGGGAAAATTTATATACGTCAATTGGTAAAACCCAGTACCAAAATTCTGGGATACTTCTTATCTACTTCGAAACTTCCCAGGGTCATGCCGATTCTTTCAGATAAATAGCAAATGCAAACCTTAGTGAAAATTAGTTTTAAATGGAAAAATAGGTAAATTTCACAACAAAATGATGAATATTAAACTCGAGTTCGACTATTTCTGGATATCAGTATTTTACTTGATACATACACATAATTTGTTACAAAATATGAGAGATTGAGGCTAAAGGAGTTACTTTTCTTCAAATTATCAAATTTTACTGTTTCGAGATGGCGAAGTGAAACAAGATACAATGCTGTTTAGAATTTACATATTAAAATCTCATGTTTCAACCCTATCGTCACTGAATACGAGATGTCTGGGAAAGCCTACTAACTACATTATGAAACCACGGACCAAGATAACGAAGATCAGGTATACACAGTATATTCAGGTGTCACAAAATTCACTCCCCAGCAGTCAGATATGTATTCTTAAATTAAAAATAAATGGGACCAAAATCTCGAAAACGAGGTTGTTTTAAACTCATCATAAATGTCAACGAAATCAGTAGACGGTCTGTTTTTCAGAAAAAAGAATAATATTTTCTGCCAAGGATACGGAATAATGCAAATTATCGGGTGTTTTTTTTTTTTAGAGTGATAGAAATTTAAATTGAAATGAAACACATTTAAATTAAGACTGAAGCCAATTTTTTTTTATTTGAAAGATAATTTTATGACATTTTCATTTTATAAATAATTTCCGTTATGTGTCCATCACGACTAGCTCTGAGGAACCGCATTCGACCAGACCAATTTTGGATCACTTTTTCGAGTAATACAGGCTTTATTTCATCAATAACACGAGTTATGTTGGCTTCCAAAGCGTCTATTATTTCTGGTGTATCAGCATAAACCAATGACTTGACATAAACCCAAAGAAAAAAATCCAGTGAAGTCGCATGATCTTGGAGACCAAGTAATTGGACCATTTCTCGAAATAATGTTATCGCCAAATCCTTCTTTCAATAAATTAATTGTTACGGTAGCAGCATGAGGTGTAGCAGCATGAGGTGTAGCACCATCTGGTTGGAACCAAAACACTTCTGAGTCGATACCATTCAAATTTTGAAACAAATAATCATTGATCATCGATGTGTAACGAGCACCATTCACTGTTACATTAGCTCCAGCATAGTTTTTAAAGGAATATGGACACGCCTCCAGCGTGTAAAGCACACCATACAGTGAATTTTGCAGGATGCAATGGAACCTTCAGAACTTCTTGAGGATTGCTTTCACTCCATATACTGCAATTTTGCTTGTTTACATAGCTGTTCAACCAGAAATGAGCTTCATCATTAAACACAATTTTACGATAAAAAAGTGGATCAACTTCAAGCTGTTCTAGGGCCCAATCAGCAAACAAACGACGCTTATTATGGTCAAGTGGCTTTAGTTCTTGAACCAGTTGGATCTTGTATGGGTCTAGACCAAGATCTTTACGCAAAAACGTTGCGGCGTGAGTCTTTCCATGATAATTTGTCAATGCTTACTAAACAGAAATGTCAAAACAACTTTGCTTCTACCTTCTGTCAAATCACAGTTATCCTTATAGAAAGTTCCATCACTCTAAAAAAAACACCCGATACACGAATTTTTGCCAGAATATATTCCAATCAATCATTAATTTTTTATAATGTGACTTTTTCTTTTCAATAATACTGAAAAAAGACATCCTTGTTTTCGGAATTTCAGTATTCTTCATTTTTGTCTTATTTTTAATATAAGATTATATATCCTACCGTCGTTGTGAGAATCTTGAGGCATTCTGTAGTATAACAATATTTATAATTGAAATTACTAATGTGAAACTACATTTTGTAAGAATTTTTGTCATAAATTAACAATCAATGATGGCAGTTCATTCCCATATTAGGAGTAAAAATAGGTTCGTGTGCTTTCGATAACAGATGTCGCTACTAGTTATTCCATTGTTATATCTGACGAGCACTTTCATTTTGAAGTGTCATCATCAGGCTTTCTTTTCAGTATCTGTCATTTCGCTGAAGTGTGAACAACTTAGTTTCTGTGTGCTCTGAAAATGTCTACTTTCATGCCGAATAATGGGTTATGCGGAATGTTTTACTTCGATATGAAGAAAAAGGCTGCCGAAAGTCGTCATATTCTAGTGGTTTGTCCGATTTGAAAGTGGCAATTTTGATTCGGAAGACGAAGAGAACGACCCGGGGCGCACCAAAGTTTGATGATGAAGAATCTATTTTCTGAAAGATACACTTCAAACAAATTTTAGAATGCTTTTCATGAGTATTCGAACGTTCAGTTAAATTTATCCAATTGACTTGAAATGTTTCGTAATTATCCGCCGTTTTTCAATATTATGATCAAAAAAGAGACAACAATTCAACAGAAACCTGTTTAATTGTTTATTCTGAAGTGCGTATTCAATATCTACTTCAATTAGTGCTTCCCATTTGCTTGATAGACAGGCGATTCCACGGGCAAAGAAGTTAACTGTTCTTCGAGACAATCCACGCTTTAACATCGGTCACCAAGTCATCCAAATCATCGTAAATTTTACTCTCCTGTCAGTTTTTCAGTGAACGATTTACGTGGTAGTTTGAGGCAGCTTCGGTCGGTGAATATGGTGAATGTTTAGCAGAACAAATTCCTTATTGATGATAGATTCGACGACACCATGCTCATAACGATATGCATTATCGTAGTTTGAGATAATATGGCCCCTTTTGCGCGGTCTTTTCGTGTTGATTTATGCGTGTGGACGTTCAGCCAAGTAGATAGATATCTCGTAGTTAATGTTGAATTGACGTATGCCGTTTTTGTTATAATCCGCCTATATTTAAGCTTATGATTGTCATTCCACCAATAACAAATGCCATGGTACGATAGTACTCCTAATTCTTACGATAGGAAAAATATTTCTTCTACCCTCCAGTTATTCCTTTCGAATGTATTCTACAATGATTGCCATCAAGAAAGTGGGACCAATTGGTAACTAACAAACATCGTATTTCTTGCTTAGACGCGGCAATTAATCACTTGGTCCTGCTACACTATGCGGGAATTTTTACCGATTTTTCCAGCTTCTAGCGAAAATCGCCTCTGGTATCCCCATAGCTCGTTAATTGAGAATTAGATAACGATCAGTCTTGCATGCACATGTGAACTCCTAATTCTATGGTCTTGGTGGTAACCCGAAGCTAACTCGAAACTAACTAGCTCGTTTTCTCGGATCGATATTGGCAATTTTTCGTTCTAAATTAGGGTGACAATCGATTCAGGCAACTAGGCGCGTTATTTTTTATGGTTAACAGCGCTTACCTCTTGGCCTCGCCTTGTGAAAGTTGTAGTTTTAGCCATGCTCGTGATGTATTTTTGTTTCTCTTCAACTGGCCTTGATTGCATCTGTTGTTCAGGTGGTCTGTAAAACTGCCGCAGAGCGCAAGATGCATATTTCGAATATAAGGGAATGAAAAATTTATATTTGGTGTAGTTTACATTTTTTCGGATTTATTATTATTTTAAATTAATTTTTCGATGAGCAGAGAGTTCAAAGTTTGAACATGTGTAGGTGTAGGAGTATGAAACCGGAATTTTTCTGTGAAAATGATAAAATATATTTTATTCAAGATAATCCCAATTGTAAGTTATACTTTTTCCCACCAGTTTGTTAGTTTATGATAGCCACGACAAAATAGCAGTTCTTCTTTCGAAGCGAACCATTTATCGGTCATTTTCGTATATTTTGAATTGAAGCGTTGTTCAACGAACTGTGTCCTAGTGATGGGAATAGATGTTAATCGTACGGAGCCAGGTCCGGAGAATAACACGCATGCGCTAATATTTCCCAACTGAACGCCTGGATCCTTTACCTGACCAGCTTTGCTGTGTGTGATGGGGCTTTATTATTTAGCCAACTGAATTTTCTTTTACCTTTTTCTATATTCCGATCGTTTTTCACGTAAAGCCCGATTTAAATCACCTTTATGCTGTCGGTAGCGATCATTGTTAACGGTTTCACCAGTTTTTCACAGCTCGTAATGAATAACACCTTTCTGATCCAACCAAACATCGAGCATTGTCTCCTCTTTGAAGCTATTTGGTCTTGCAGTGGATATCGATGTTTCGCCTAGATCACCCATTTGTTCTGCATCTGTCAAGCAGCATTTCATAAGTGCTTTCTCAATTTTTTTGCTGCCTTTGGTTCGATTCGAACGAATCCATTTTCTGACTTTCTCATAGCTTTCAAACGAATAGAAACGGCTTTCTGGAATTTTTTTTGTGGTTTTTCCACGTTTTTTCCTCCTCACGTCAAAATCACTACTTTTGACTTTTTCGAACCAATAGAAACACTTTGTTTTACCAAGAGCATGTTCACGTTAGCTTCGACAAGCATTCGATGCAACAATTTTTTTCAAATCATAACAGAAAACTAATGATTTCCGCAACTACTTCGTAGGTACAAAACTCGACATGCTCATGGCTATAGAAAAATATATCTTTTTATGGAACTTGGGTCGTTATGTGTTTAAATTCTTCGTTAGCTGTTGGAGGAAAATGATGACGCTCTAAAAGCGGTCTTACGATTCCTGAACTAATGACTAGCATTATCTATAGCAGGGCTTCTTAACCTTTTTGTATTGAAGCTTGGATTTACCTTAGCTCATGGATCCCCTGGTCTCCACAGCAAGGACCATTTAGGGGTCCGTGGTCCTTTGGTTAAGAACCCCTGGTCTATATGGACATTCCAGTTTCATACTTCTACATCTGGTACCTCAAAAATTTGAAAGTGTTTCAAATTCAACGATTTCAAGTTACTTTTCATCACTATAAAATTCTAATTAGCTCTTCAAGCCTAATTCCAAATCGATTTCTGCTTCTGAAGACTGTCGCTCAAATTATGTTAGAATAGAGTTTCTATAACCTTTATTCTTTAAAATTAAAAAATTATTCTAAACCACTAGTAACAGCAAGAATCCAGCTCTAGTACCTCGAGAACGGTCTGGAGTTGCCGCACGGCTTTAAACAGGCTTGGTATGTATAACAGAGTCACTCTGGTTTGGATACCGAGCCACTCAAACTATTTGGGTAACGAGGAGGCAGATCGGCTGGCGTTTGCTGGAGCTGCGCTGCCTCTCTGGTAGGACCGGGACCATTACTGGGAATACCACATGACGTGGCTAAGCAGGCGATAACTAGCAGAATGAACTCAAGGCTAGACTCTTTCTGACGGAGCCATTCTGGCCTGAAACATTCGAAGGTGTTCCTTGGAACAGCTTCGAACAAAAATATGGGGACCTAGCGCTAGGTCTGGATAGGGCCAAACTAAGAACACCTGTCGGAATTATGGTAGATTACTGCAGACTGAAAGCGCATTTGCATAAAATCGGTCTGGATGAATGCAGGCTATGCCTTGAGGGTACTGAAACAGCCATGCACATCGTCTCAGAGTGCCCAGCGGTGAGTCGCATCAGATTCAAGGTCTTTGGTCAGGCTTTTATAGCCCACTGCGAACTGAAAAAATTACCCCTGAACAAGATTATTTGGTTCATCCAAAAACTGGATCTCATCGGGGAGATATAATTTAGGGATGAACCACAATAGTCCGTGCGGACGCAGTAGTAGGGTGGACAGACGCCCGCTTGCCACAAATAATAATAACAGCAAGAAGCGAACTGGCAAAACCAATTCCGTACTAAACTGATGAAAACCGTGTTTTGTAACTAGCAGTTCTGAATTATTTAATTGCGTCAACAATATTTTTCAAAGAGCTCAATTGTTCCGAAGTGGATCAAAATTGACAGCTAATGCATAACATGAAAATAAACAATTTTTTCATACTAGAAAAGTGCTCTCTAGCCAAACTGAAGGGTGGACCATCTAGAGTTTGCATTTTGAAGTAGTGGTAATTTATATTGGCAACACTTCTGTTCGTATTTTTACGGAAAGTTAGTTTAATATTTTATATTAACGAAATGGGACGATTCACGCTTAACCCAAACTCGGAAATATTAAAAACTTATTTCCAAATCGGTGAATCTTTTATCCAAACTGTTAGAAATTTACGTGGAAAATTCGATAGAAATGAAATGCCTTTGCGGCTATTTGTGGATCAATTTGGTCGTGAAAACGGGATCGTTATTTGATAAAACAACCTTTTCACGTTCTTGTCTAGTGAACACATCTAAAAACATTGCTGCTGTAGCCCAGAAATGTGGCTTAACATCCATCATCAACTCGTCATCGTGACCAAGAACCGAACATTTCTTCCACTTCACTGAGGAGAATTTTGCATGAAGACCTCGGTATGAAGATTTGCAAATTTCAACTAGTGCAAGAAGTGAAGCCATCCGATGCGTCTCCATTTCACTCAATGAGCTGATGGTCGCATGGCCGAAGATGAGAATTTTCCAAGATAAATCATCTTTAGCAATGAAACTAATTTTCAACTTGGATGACTATTTTTTGTGGGGATTCGTTAAAGATAAGTGTTACGCTAACCATGCAGAAACAATTGATTACTTGAAACACGACATCGAAGTTGTCATTCGTGAATTTGAGCCCCAAACTGTAGCCAATCATTAAGTAGCTCACCTCTTAATACTGAACTACCATATTGATTTTTTCAAAGAATATCTTCTTGAACCTTTCCCCTGCAATTCCTTCCGAATATACACTCTACAGAAACTACTACAGTTATAGCTCGAAAGGGAAAAACATACAAGAATTAGTTTTTTCAACAGATCCTTCATCTTGAAAAAAACTTTTTGATCAGCTCCCACAGTTCCTCTCGCAAGCCCCTGCATCATTTATTATTTTCTTTCGCTGTGTTGGACTTACTACGGATTCTTTCTCGTCGGTTGTATTCGAAAATAACAGCCTGGTCATATTTTATTGAAGCTCACAGTGTCTGGATAATGGACTACTGATATATTATGCTCTTTCTGTCTATCGCTAGAAGCTTTCCAAAGAACCTACGCTACAGGAAGTGTGCCAGCATTTTCATAATAAATTACTTTAGCTTTCTGAAAATGAGGAGGTCATTTCCTGGTGCTCGTTCAGTGTTCTAGAGGGTCCCCGTCTGTCATATTGTTGTGAAAAATTTGGATTTTGATATGTTGACGCCATTAGTCAATGTTTCTGAGTTCACTCGAATGGGGGCGTTTTGTATATCGCTGCTGAAGATTTTGTTTTTAAGTCATTCAGTTACTTTTCAAACTTATGAAAATACTCGACTCAACTCAAGGCGTCTAGCACAAACTACAGAAATCGGGACTAATTGAAAGAGCTAAAACAGTAAAGCAGTTACGTTCAGATAGATATTTGTATTTCCAATTTAGAATAACTAAATTAACATATCAGACGGCATTTTTATTATTTATTTTTAGAACATTGGTTGTTGTGATATGATTAATTAAATAATATAAAACTTTATATTTGAACCAAAATGTTTAATAAATTATCCTGTGTCTACTAATGTTTTATATCGTTGGATATAGATAAAACAAATACAAAGTCTTTTTAAAAATCGTTTTCTTTTAAGAATTATAAGATTCGTGATGTTTCATTTTCATGGTTCATTGTTTTCCACCATCAGTATTTTTTACGTTGTCTTTACGTCACGTAGTTTTGTGCTTACGAACTATGATTTGCGGATAGCTTTGGGGTTCTGCCATCATTTGAAGAAAACTGCTGTAGAATCGCATCCAATGCTTATCGAACCTTACTGTGAGGATGCTCTTGGCAAAAGACACTGTTTCAAGTGGATCCAAAAATTCAAAAGGGGTGATTTTCATGTGAGGAACGAAGAATGTGGGACACCACCGAAACAGTTTGCAAACAAAAAATTGTAATCTTATTGGGTGAAAATACTCAAACCCAACAAGAATTCGCGGATCAATTGAATATGATGAAAAAAGAACTGTTCTTTTGAAGTGGCTTTCATAAACAGCCGAAGACGTGTGAAAAATGTATGAATAGCAATCAAGATTATTTTGAATAAAATATTTTTTATCATTTTTAAACAACACGAGAACTATACCTGGTAGAGTGACGGTTAGAACGAAGGGTGGAAATGAGCTATTTTTGCGCTGTTATGTGTTTATATTTGAATTGAAATTGCTTGTAAACTAAAGAAAATTGGAAAAAAGTGAATAAATGTTCGATTTTCACACAATCTAATTTTTTTTGGGAATACTATTGAGTGTTATCTTTAGAGTGATTGAACTTTAGATAGGGATATCTGTGATTTGACAGAAGGTAGAAGCCATGTTGTTTTGACATTTCTTCTAAGTAAGCATTGACAAATTATCATGGAAAGACTCACGCCGCAACAACGTCTATCAGAGCTGCTTATTCGTCGAACTATCGATAGATTTCGGACAATATTTTCTCTACTCGATGCAACAACAACAAGACAAAGAACTGACGTACAGAAGAAAATATCGCTACTGTAAGTCATAGTGTTAATGATGATCCAGATTTGTCTATTCATCGACGTTCACAACAAGTTGGATTCTGTGCATCCACCACATAGAAAATTTTGCGTAAAGATCTTGGTCTGCGCCCATACAAGATCCAACTGGTTCAAAACTAAAGCCACTTGAACATAATTAGTGTCGTTATTTTGCTAATTGGGCCCTAGAACAGCTTGAAGTTGATCCACTTTTTTATCGTGAAATTGTGGTTAATGATGAAGCTCATTTCTGGTTGAATGACTATGTAAACAGGCAGAATTGCCGTATATGGAGTGAAAACAATCCTCAAGAAGTTCTGCAGGTTCCATTGCATCCTGAAAAATGCACTGTATGGTGTGCTTTACACGCTGGAGGCATCATCGGTCCATATTTCTTTAAAAACGATGCTGGAGCTAATGTTACAGTGAATGGTGCTACATAAAGATCGATGATCAATAATTTTTTGTTTCAAAATTTGAATGGTATCAACCCAGAAGTGTTTCGGTTCTAACAAGATGCTGCTACACCTCATGCTGCTACCGTAATAATTGATTTATTGAAAGGACGATTTAGCGATAACAATATTTCGAGAAATGGTCCAACTAATTGGCCTCCAAGATGATGCGACATAACTCCACTGGATTATTTTCTCTGAATTTATGTCAAGTCATTGGTTTATGCTAATAAACCAGAAACAAATGACGCTTTAGAAGCCAAGACAACTCGTGTTATTGAATAAATATGGCCTGAATTACTCGAAAAAGTGGCCCAAAATTGGTCTGGTCGAATGCGGTTCCTCAGAGCTAGTCATGGTGGACACATGCCGGAAATTATTTCTAAAATAAAAATGTCATAAAATTATCCTTCAAATAAAAAAAAATTGGCTTCAATCTTAATTTAAATATGTTTTATTTCAATTTAAATCTATCACTCTAAAAAAAACACCCGATATATTACATTTATTGGTCAAAGTTTAAGTAGCTTGAATTATTATATTTTTTATTGTATTTCTTATGATCGTTTCCAAGAATTGTTCTTCACTTGAATTTTTTCTCACTTTAGAACGTTTTATGATTTTTGGGAAATCTTTATTACTATTAAATATTATTTTATACTGTCATGAAATCTTTGTAGTGTTCAAGAACCTCCCATATATATTTTTCTTTGTATATTTGAATGAATAATCCGTTTTATAAACATTTCACTAACGTTTTTCTCTCTTTGTTGCAGGTAATGATCCATAGATTTAACTGGTAGTGGTAAGATGTAGAGTAAAAAACAAACACATAGTACCAAACAAGAAAGAATTAATCACAGCAAATATTTGTTGTCTTATCTTAACATGAGTCAATACTAAATAAATCCAAAATAGAAATGTCTCAAGTGACACGTTCACATCATACATTTTGAAATTCATGATACAGGGTGTGGCAATTAATTTCCTCCAAATTTCATAGGATTAAACCAAGGATATCTAAGTTATGGGTTGTCGAAGTATTTTGTGCGACAATGTACCGCGTGTGTGTTTTAGTGGATTTGCGTTCTATTTGTGATGCAGTCGAGGAGCTTTTGTGCAAAAATGTAAACACCGTTGCGAAGCAAAGTTTACCAAGTGCAGTTAAACTACCTAGGATTATTTCTCCACATGACAACTTTATATCTTGGATACTTAACCAAATGGATTATACTCGTCATGAAGTTCTGATCAACCAGCAACTACAGTGTCTCAGGATTAGGTGATATCTTCAGTAAGTCTGCCTGGTGTCCTCACAAAATCCCCAAAATTGTTTGCCACACCCTGTATTCATATTGCTCATGTTAATATGGGATGTTTTCATCAGTATAACGCATTAACTCAGGATAGATCATAAAAATGACAACTAAAATTTAAAGTGTAATATAGATTAGAAATTAATTAAATTCAAATGATCCAGTAATAAAATGTATTATGGATAGTTAGCTGTAGGGTATTCGAAAAAATTTTATCAATTCGGTATGCCGTTTGATGGCATAACGCTTCTTATTTGGATTTAATAGTTGGATAATGAATATTATTAGTTTATTTTAATGCTTACCTGATTATTTTACTGCCGAACGTTAATTATACAGGATATACATTAACCTACTGCCGCTGTAGAATCTTAATACTTGACCAGATTCTTTAATGTTACTGTATTTTAATACCACTTAAGTTTTTTATTTTTCACATACTTTATTTTCGACGTGCAAATTGGGTTGACTAAAAATATTTAAGGGTTTGTTTAATCAGTCTGTCATTTAGCAATATTTTAGTTATATTATGTCTATAAATTTCTCAGAATTCTAGAATGGACACTTACTCATCAATGAATATCATTTCTAATGATAAATACAAATAAAATTTAATATTTTATTTGTGTTCTTATTTGAAGAATTTTCGGGAGTCCACACAAATTGACTTGTTTATTCCTGATTTATCATCTTTATTTTCAAAGTTTTCTATGCGTTTCATGAATTAACGTTCAATTTCATCGAAATTAATTATATATTTTTAAATAATTAACTACTTCTTCAGGATATTTTCCATATATTTCGAGAAACATTATGAGTCCTTTTAAGGTCGAGTTCACCATATTTTGAACAATTTTTGATCTTCATTCGTCAATACCTTATATATTAATATCGGATCAAACCGTGCAATTATCTTAATTTTTATATCGGGTGTTTTGGTAGAGTGATAGAAATTTAAATTGAAATAAAACACATTTAAATTGAGATTGAAGCCAATTTCTTTTGTTATTTGAAAGATAATTTTATGACATTTATGTTTTGAAAATAATTTCCGGCATATGTCCACCACGACTAGCTCTGAGGAACCGCATTCGACCAGACCAACTTTGGATCACTTTTTCGGGTAATTCAGGCCTTACTTTATCAATAACAGGAGTTATGTTGGCTTCCAAAGCGTATATTGTTTCCGGTTTATCAGTATAAACCAATGACTTGACATAACCCCAAAAAAAAATAATCCAGTGGAGTTATATCACATGATCTTGGAGGCCAATGAATTGGACCATTTCTCGAAATAATGTTATCGGCAAATCTTTCTTTCAATAAATCAGTTGTTACGGTAGTAGCTTATTATGGTCAAGTGGTTTTAGTTTTGAACCAGATGGATCTTGTATGGGTGCAGACCAAGATATTTACGCAAAATTCTTCATGTAGTGGATGCACCAACTTGTTGTGAACGTCGACAAATAGACAAATCTGGATCATCATTAACACTATGACTTACAGAAGCGATATTTTCTTCTGTACGTACAGTTCTTTGTCTTGTTGTTGTTGTTGCATCGAGTAGAGTAGAGATGTTGTCTGAAATCTATCGATAGTTCGACGAATAAGCTGCTCTGATGGACGATTATGTAAACCATAAATTTCACGAAGTGCTCTATAAGTTTGGCGAATAGAACACTGATTTTGAAAATAAATTTCAACAATTTGTAAACTTTGTAGCGGCGAGTCTTTCCATGATAATTTGTCAATGCTTACTGATCAGAAGTGTCAAAACAACAAGGCTTCAACCTTCTGTCAAATCGCAGTTATCCGTATCGAAAGTTCTGTAACCCGACATTTATTGAATCGTTTCATTAAATAGTAATAATTTTTGGTTGATAGAATTATACATTAAGCAGTATAAATGGATTTTTCAAAATAGAATAAAATGATAATTATAGAATGGATTCTGTGAACATAATTTTGATATTTAACATAATGAGAATAAAAATTACCCCCTCAAATGTGAAAATTTTCAGGAATGAATATATATGTAAATGAATAAAATAATAATTAACTTAATTTTACAGACGACTGAGCATTAATGAATATTTCAGTTTTTACTTATCTGTATATAACTGACAACTGATGTAACAATCAAAATCGCAAAATGAATCCCAAAACCTTCAAATAATTATTATCAATATCAATTTATCATGAATAATATTTAAGGAACACTGTTTCTATTTAAAAATTTGTTAAATTCAATTATTATACAATAAAATGAATTTATCCATACATTTTTGAAGATTTATTAACATATCTCTGAAGTATTGAAGTTATTTATAGGAACAAAAATAATGAAAAAATTTCAAATGTTTTGATGTACGATGGCAATCGAAACAATTTCTTCTTCCTTCGTTTATGGGGAATGACATCTGTCAAAATGTTCAGAGTTACCCACACGTTAAATTCGAACTGTATTCTGTCCTTTCTTCAGTAGAGACAATGCGTTTACCTTCGCAATTTTTTTATTTCGTTTTCCAATCCCATTTGCGAACGGACGTAGCTGAACAGTTGAGCGGTCACAAACGCTGATCGTTACCAATTTTTCAACCATTTTTTACATGCCACCGACCACATCTGCCTCTCTTTGTGGTCTACTTCCTGGAGCTCTGGCAACGTAGCGGTACTTATTCTGGCTTCTTCTAATTCCTCTTCTACATCGTGAAACATTTTAATGGCCGTCCTTAATAATGCCGCAGAAAATCTTTATGGTCCGTCGGTGGGGGAAAGTAATTTGCGATAGTCTGACGGTAAATAAGATGGGAAACGATATTTCTGAATGGAAGAGATAAATATTCATTTGTGGCTGTTGATATTTTATGGCATTCTTCGATTCTTCCGCGTTATAGAAAGAAACCGTCGTTATGGGACAAGTACGCATTATTGACACTATTTATAGATTTCTCCATTTTGAATTCTTCAGTTTGTTATTTACACGGGCAATAAACCTTTGGAATCGTGCAACGAAATATTTTTCTGTTGCGTAGTAATGGAGTCTAGTTTGCTTTGAACCGTAAACTTCTTTAGGTTAACAGTGAATACATAAAACAGTACTTTCAATGAACAATAAGCAGGTTTAGAAAAGCTAATCGTTCTGAAAAATAGTCTTGGCCACATGGAAGAAATATTATAAGCAAATTTCTGTTTGGAAAATTTAGACAGGATATTATTGGGAACAAATTAATTTGTTCCGTTTTCAAAGGTGGCTCTAAAAACATTAAATTTTAAGTAGTAACAGCTGATTGCCACCGTTTTAGACAGATTGTACATCTGCCGATAACATCCATTGTTTTGAGTTTCATGCAAAACGTTTGTTGTTACGCTGTTGAGAATTTCAAATTTTTTATAACTAAACAGCGTTTCTGAGAAGTTTTAATTTGGAAAAAAAAGAGCAGCTGAAGCTCAGCGTATGCTTGTGGAAGTCTCCTGTAGAGAATGGTTTCGGCATTTCAAATGTGGTTATTTCAGCGTTAAAGATAGACCTCGCTCGGACAGCCAAAAAATTTCGAAGGCTATGAATTGCAAACATTATTCGATGAGAAACAAAGTCTAATGCAAGACTAGTTTGCACCTTTGTTGGGGGTGACCCAACAAGCACGCTTGAAACCTATTGTCCTGATTCAAAAGCAACGCAATTGGATTCCATATGAATTGACGGATTGACGGTGCTCTTACAGGATCAATTGAGGCATCAATCTTGAGACTACCTTAGTTGATGGGACTGCGTTTGGTTGGGTGGATAAGAAGCCCCTTCGGCGTGTGAGTTGGGTCCCAAACAACTTGGGTACTGACCATGCAGAGCCAGTATAGGTTGTATAGTGATTCGCTGCTACCAGTCACGGTGTAGGTTTTCGAACTGAAGCCCAAACTGAAAGCTGGTGGGTTCAACTCTTCGCAGTGGTTCTGGCCATGTGCTATGATAAGGCGTAACCCTTATCACACTCTCTGATTCTTAGGGCAGATTGTGGATACTGTTGAGTAGTCAGTTGGTGAAAGAGCTACGCTCACATGCTGGGGCAGCTTTTCTAATGCACGAACGAAGTAATTGCAATCTGTACCCATCAACCGTAATGAAATCACTAGGTTTTAGTATCTCGTAGTACACAACTCCAGATATACACAGCATAACTTTCGAACCATGAATTTGGCTTTGGTGTTGCTGTTAAGCTCGATGGCAACGATTGGCTGGGCAAAACGTAGTATTTTTTTTTCTTCGGGTTTCCTAAGGAGATCCACTTTTTGTTACCATTCTCTACATGACTTGTCAGTTGGAGCATTCTTACTGTAAACTTCCATAAGTATACGATGAGCTTCAACTGCACTTTTCGCCAATTAAAACAGAAAATTAAAACTTTCCGCAAATGCGGGATATGTCTTCATCGAATTTGACATTTTCAGAAGCGTAATAAAAATAGTTTTGTATGAAACTCAAAACAATTCAACCGAATGTTATCGGCAATCTGTCTAAAACCGCGACAATCAGCTGTTGTTTTAGAGCCATCTTTTGAAAGCGATTCAGGTAAAATGAACTGTTGCACAAGCACGCAAAAGCTTGACTTCACGTCAGTGGTTTTCAACATTTTTGTTATTCAAATTTACAATTAATTCTTCTTCCATACATTCTACTTAGATAGAATCGAATGGTAGTTTCCACAAATGTCGAAAATATTGAAGATCAATCTTTTCGAAATGAGAAATTTATTTTTAATCTTAAAGTTCGTGGGGTCATTAAAAATTAAGATATTACAATCTAGTTGTCCTTTAGGACATTGCGATAACCTCAATCATCTAATTGGAAACAAAGCATCCTACTCATAATAAACTACGTTTTCATAGGGAATAATAATTTCAATTTCGCGAACTGAGGAAACTTTGTCCTGAATTATTGTGCAATTACAGTATGAGAATTATTTCATAATTATGAGCAATTTCCATAACATGTATATTATTTTGTAATGACGAATTGCTTAGTGATCGTTTGTTATTATTTTTTCATTCTGACACTTTCCGGAAATGACTATTTTTGCAATTAATTCACATTATTTCATGTTTGTTCCGTTAAAAAAATGTATATCTGGCTGACATGTCCACTTAATTTTTACGTGCAGATCATTTTGATTCGTTATTCATCGCTAATTGAATAAAACCTCGATTAAAATCGGCTACTTCCACTGTTACTTGCCTTGCCAAATATTTCCCGAAATTCTTCTGCGGTAGTATCGACAGGCAGTAGTGAGTACTAACACGAGCAAGTTTTGTCTCCTTAAAGTAGGTTTGAACTTGTAACTTCATGACTATAAGTCAAAGACTTTTCCTGTACGTCTGCAAAGCTTGTTGTCGTTTAAATGGTTCCGCTCCTTTGGTTACAAAATGGAAATTTTTTTTCAGAAAATATTTCTTATAAATGACAATCCACAAAGATACCTACCCCGATCTTTCTAATCTATTATTATCCTTGGTTGAAGTGAAGACAAATATTGCTTTCTTGAATTAATCCGTTTAACAAAGTAACCAGCGTTCGGGTAATTATCCCAGTCTGTGATCAATGATTTCATGTTTTGGAGTTTTGTATTATTATTCGTATGTACGGTCGTTTCCTGTTGATTTAAGATATTGTTGTATTTCAGTGGAATTATTTTAATTCATTAGCACAAAAAATCCATTAAAGCATACTCATGTGATTCATTTATGGAAATTCTATAATAGTTTGTTATTTTCACATTCGGCTACGTCAAAGTCGAAGGTAATTCTACTTCACATTAAGATTTCCGTGAAATGCAGTGAAAGAATATTCTAATTTTCTTTTGAAATAATGATCATCATATTTTGCAAAAGGATCACTTCTGTCTGTAATTATTCGTTGTCTTCAAATTTCACTTAAATCTTCTTTTGATGATGACAATGAACTGATTTCGAAAAACATTTCACAATGATATCACTTGAAAAAATTAAACAATAAACTATCGGGTGTTTTATAGAGTGATAGAACTTTTGATAGGGATAACTGTGATTTGACTGAAGGTGGAAGCCATGTTGTTTTGACATTTCTGTTCAGTAAGCATTGACAAATTTTCATGTAAAGACTCAGGCCGCAACAACGTTTACAAATTGTTGACATTTATTTTCAAAATCAGTGTTCTATTCGTCAAACTTATAGAGCACTTCGTGAAATTTAGGGTTTACTTAAAGTTGGGACTCTGTGCATCCATCACATGGAAAATTTTGCATAAAGATCTTGGTCTACACCCATACAAGATCCAACTGGTTGAAGAACTAAAGCCACTTGACCATAATAAGCATCGTTTGTTTGCTGATTGGGTCCTAGAACAGCTTGAAGTTGATCCACTTTTTTATCGTAAAATTGTGTTTAGTGATGAAGCTCATTTCTGGTTGAACGGCTATATATGAACAAGCAAAATTGCCGTATATGGAGTGAAAACAATCCTCAAGAAGTTCTGCATGTTCCATTGCATCCTGAAAAATGCACTGTATGGTGTGCTTTACACGCTGAAGGCATCATCGGTTCATATTTCTTTAAAAACAATGCTGGAGCTAATTTTACAGTGAATGGTGCTCGTTACAGATCGATGATCAATGATTATTTGCTTGAAAATTTGAATGGTATCGACCCAGAATTGTTTTGGTTCCAACAAGATGATGCTACACCTCATGCTGCTACCGTAACAATTGATTTATTGAAAGAAAGATTTGGCGATAACATTATTTCGAGAAATGCTCCAATTAACTGGCCTCCAAGATCATGCGACATAACTGTACTTTCTCTGGGGTTATGTCAAGTCATGGGTTTATGCTGATATACCAGAAACAAAAGACGCTTTAGAAGCCAAGATAACTCTTGTTATTGATTAAATAAGGTATGAATTACTCGAAAAATTGGTCTGGTCGAATGCGGTTCCTCGGAGCTCGTCGTGGTGGACATATGCCGGAAATTATTTTTAAAACATAAATGTCATAAAATTATCTTTCAAATAAAAAGAAATTGGCTTCAATCTCAATTTGAATGTGTTTTATTTCAATTTAAAATTCTATCGCTCTAAAAAAACAACCGATGTATTTTTACTATTTAACGAAGAATACGAAGATCCTGATTTACCAAAATCAAGAAATCAACTTTGTGATTCAACAGCCATTCTAGATTAGATAAGAGCACAAAATATTTCGTGATACCTAATTTGTACTTTATCGATGTTCAACAGAGGTCAATCTGTCATAGTTTGACACAGAGACTAAATCTGTGATCAGCACTTTGGGAACATAGAACTAGATACATTGTAAGAAGCTTTCCGTGATCAACAGAGTTTTGTGAAAACCACTGTGAATATTCGATAGTATCAACTACTTGATTTTGCGAAACAGTAAAATCTGTTTTACTCCTGAGTTCAAGCCAAAATTGTATGTGAGTAAATTGAGCTTATTCTCGGTATATCGTTCGTCCATTGTTAGATGGAAGAAAAATCTTTCTGTTTTACTGATATTCAGATAAAAATTTTTCTCTCGAATCCTGTTCGACTTATCGTTACTTATGAAATTCTCGAAATGTGTGTCTTAGTCATTTTACCTTGGAATATTTCACTTCGTGTTGTGGGAGGTCAATTAAAATATTTTCGGTCGAGTTCGCAAACTAGATTTTCGACCGATACCTCATTTCGCGTTAGCAAAATTTCCAAGATGGACGATTTCGAGGAATCGAAGCACCCTAAAAGCACATAAGTTCGCTCTAAAACTGGTCGGATTCCACAGCCATAGACTGGTAATCACTAGCGGCGTCAAAAATCTGATCATTTGACTATCTCGTGGCGAATTCGAACAAGGAAACGTGTGGCGTTTACTAACCTTGAATTTCGGCAGATAAGGTCAATCAGATGATGGACCGCTGTTTACCATCCGAATTCTAAACACGTTTGGTCGAGTGTTCAAGTACCTTGGCGTTTGTTGAAAAATCGTTGAACTCCTAATCATATCTCGGTAAAAACGATGTAATGTCCTTCGATGTTTCCTCAGAGGCAATAAGATTTTGCTGAGCCACGTGGATATACGGAAAGAGCTGGAGATTTGGCCGTGGAACTATATGTATTAGAGACCCAATTGTTTTTCGTTTCAACTTTCTTCTTCATCCAAACATTCAAAACGTTGGCCTCCCAACAAATAAGATTTCAATAGAGGGATGTTTCGTCTTAGTCTTTGGTTGGAACTTATCAATTGTATTAGATTAAAAATGGAAATAAGTTTTCAGATAGTAATAATATGTCTTACTACCCTAAAAATTCAAAAGCTCAAACATTTTTGTGGTTCAAGTTTTAAAGTATCACTTCATCATGAGAACTGAAAACTTAAAAACGTCCAAAGTGTTTATGCAGGTTGAGGCTTTGGGCAGGTTTGAGGTACAAGATCACAAGTTTCATGAAATGTCGACACATTAGAAAGAATTGGTTAACAGATATTAATTAAATCTAAAAATCAAAACAGATTTATTTCAGTTTACAAAAAATTTTTATTCAAAAACTTATAGAATTATATTAACGTCTTATAAGCACTGCTTATATTTAATAGACATATAAAATAAAACTCATATAATATCAAATGAAATAAAAAATCCAACAAATATAATTCAATTAAAATTAATAAATAAATATTTGAGGAAGACAAAATTCTTATATAAGATCAAAAACAAAAAATTTTAACACTTGTATCCCTTTTTTGTACATGACACCGTATACAGGGGGTATATGAATAGTTGCAAAAAAATTTAGGGCGTGATTCCTTGTAACAAAATAGGGTGGGTTTTTCATATAAATTTTATTTTTTTGAGCTTCCCATGCTTACACCCTTTAAAGATGGCAGTCGAAAAACAGTTTTTAATTTTTTTGTTATAAACCAAAAAACTGACAATAATTGTACCTGAATCAAAGTTAAAGTAGTCAATTGTCATAACAAAATGACATCAGCTAACTAGATAAATTTGTGTTCGGTAATAATTCCAGCCTCTACGAATCCTGTTGATGAATTATTTTTTTTCTCAAAAACCTCGAAGTTTAGCAAAAAATTACAAGATACCTTATTTGTTAAGAATGGATCAAGCTATCTAAAATTGATTTTTTTAGTGTAAGGGAGGAATATGGAAAGAAATTTCTTGCGAAAGAAGGTTTAGGGGTGGCTTTTTCTACCCCTTGCAAACAGAGGAACACCACCAAAAAATTTTTTGAGTGCCTTCTCGCCCGCATAAAATATCTGCTTAATTTTATTCTTGTCAGTTTTTTAATTTTTAAGAAAAAAATTAAAAACTGTTTTTCGAGCTCTGTCTTTAGGGGGCTGTAACTAAACAAGGGGGCTCAAAAGAATAAAGTTTATATTCTTTTTGACAAGGAGTTTTTGTCAAGTTTTCATTGTGTACAGACATTTCGAATATTGATAGTAAATAATATTTTATCCTATATCAGAACATATTAAATGGAACTCGGAAGATCAGTACAAAATTTTAATTTCTTGCCAGGTTAGTGAAATTCAATATAACAGTCTCTACTTTTCTTATTTTGCATAATGTGATTTGGGGAGAAATGTTGATTTACGAGTGTTTTAAATATTATATTACTGACAGAAACACAATCGATTGTTACAACAATATCTTATATTATTCTCGGCGATTTGAACCAACAACGTTCATGATTGGAAACTCGAGATACAATTCAAGACCTACTGCAGGTATGAATTAACTTTCACCCGCATTTCCGCCCGCGTTATACTTCCTCCCTGTTATGAAACGTTTCTAGAGAGTAGTTTTGATATTTTTAATCGAGTTACTGCCGAGCTAACGCTTTTTCTGTAAACATTATTTCGGTTTTGAAATCATCCTGTCGGTTTTTAAAACCGTGACTTGTTACTTGTTTACTGTTAACGCTATTTCAACATAATTTATTCCGTTTTCTCCTGTCTATTCTGAAGTTCGTTTATATCACGCGTTCCATGGCTGAAGTATGTTGTGCCTAATTTGAGCCAAGCTGATGATATATACTGAATCAAGTCCAAACTATCAATCGCAAGTCACGATCGATTGATTGTTTGATCAGTTATTCCCTATCATTTGATCAAACTTTTATAATTGAATGATACACTTAAATATTGATTTTTTGAACAATTTTATAAAATATTAGTTTGAGTCTACTCGAAGAAAGTCCCAATTTATTAGGAGTACAAATAAGTTTCCGCCGTTTTATTGTAGATGGCGCGTCATGGAGTTTCGGTTAGCTTTCGCAGATGATAATCGGCTTAAAAAATAGTTTGGACATTCAAGAACAATATAACCTATTAATATCATTGATTTTATATTGGTAAAATATAATTTTTATAAGTTGAAAATGTCAAAATTTGAGCCAAGTAAGCGTCATTTGTGGGAAATATTAGTTTACTTCTTTAATTTAAAGAAATCTGCAGCTGAGGCGCATCAATTGCTCGTAGAAGCATATGGTGAGGGTGCTTCGAGTGAGAGAACGTCTCGAGAGTGGTTTCAAAAGTTTAAAAACGGTGATTTCGACGTAGAAGACAAAGATCGCAGTGGAAGGCTAAAAATTTACGAGGATGCAGAATTGGAGGAATTATTGGAGGAAGATTCATCTCAAACACAAAAAGAACTTGCTCTAACATTAGATGTCACTCAGCAAGCAGTCTGACATCGTTTAAAATCATTAGGAATGATTCATAAACAAGGAAATTGGGTTCCGTACGGCGGAAACTTGTTTGTACTCCTAATAGAATTAAAAATATCTTGAATATATTGAAAATAGATAGTATATTAAGAGAACATTAATATTTGTCTGGAAGAACATTTATTTTTCTTAATATGACATTGTATACAACATGTATAGGATATTGTTTACAATGTACAGAAAAATTAATCTTTTTCTAGACAAATATTAATGTTATATTACTATAATATACAGAGCGCTCAAATTATTACTAGCCAAATTTTTTCGATTCTCTAGGCGATTTGCAACACAGAAGTTTCTATAGATTATGGCCCAATTATCTTTCGTTGCAAAGTTATTCAAGATTCTACTATTTTTTAACGTTCCGCAAGTTTTTCACTAAACACAGCATAACCCAAAAACTATCACCTTTATCAAAATTCAATGTACACCATTGGAAAGAGCGGAAATATCTTCTTAGACTAGGGTGGTTTCATGGAAATTTTTATAAAATATCTATTATAGGGTGGTTGAGGAAAAAATGATTATGAAAATTTTTTCAGCCATAATCTTTGGTCAAAGCTAACTCTAAATTCCGCTCCCTAAACCCCCATGGAAATTATGTAAAAAATTTCCTTATTTATGAAGTTTTTTAACGACGTATAATACATTGTATTAAATCTTCATTTTCATGAAATAGAATAGAATAAACCCATTAGAGGTGAACTCGATAATTCTGTCTGTTCATTCAGTAATTTTCAGAATTCCTCAATCGGTTTATTTCTTAACTTTCTATGAAGTCAACTTGAGGTCTTTAATTTCCTTATGTAATTAATATTATTAGATGATCTACATGCGTAGAATCTAACTTATTATTGAGAGGAGATCGCCTATGTTCATTTATTCTATATTGAAGGATCTTCCGATTTGTCCAATATAAGTTTTTGTACAGGCACACCACGTGATAATTGGTTAACACCTGATAACTATGATTTATTTATTTTAGGTTTAGAGTTTCTGAAATTTTTCCCAAAGGATTATTGGTTCTGAAAGATGTTGATTTCTATGTCATAAAGGAACTTTCTTATTTGTGGAGTTGGTGTACCATAGTAGCATAGAGAATTGAATTATTTTCGTTTATTAAATTAGGGTATTTTTCGTAAATATCAACTTTAAACTGTGTTCTGGCAATCATAATGTTTATTATTGATGGCGAATAACCGTTATTAGTTGCTATATGATTAATTTTTTTTTCATTAACGAAACGCCGATGATCATTAACGAAATATGCTTATATAATTGATAATTATGTACTATATAATGGATGGAGTAGTCTGTCACTTAGTGATAGGTAGTTCATTTTTGAATGGAATGAAATAGGAAATTGCTTTGTGTTCTATCACTTTTTTATTAACTGAATATACAGTGACTTGAGTTTCGTAGTGTTTACTACATTTTCAAACTGAATGAAAACAAATTGTATCTTAACTATTATATATTTGTTGAAGGCAGCCGGTTGTTTTTGTCTGTTACATTAAAAAAGAGGTTAGAAATTTTATGTGAAGGTGTGAAAGCTGTTTTTATGTTAATTTTGGAAATATTTGAGCTGTTTTTTGCGAAAATGGTCCAAATATGTTAGTTTTACAAATTTTTTGTCATTATGATCTGTTTTGGAAATGGGGTATATTTGTTTCAGAATGATTTTTTTTTTGTTATGAGTAAATTTATGGTTTTTGTTTCGAATTGATTGTATACAGTTCCCTTTTCAATATAATAACTATATATTAAAAAAGTAATATTATTTAAAAGAATTGAAAAAGTTCTATGCATCATTGATCTGTGAGCAGAGGAGTTTATGAGCGTTCGGATGGTTTGAAATGTTGGGTATAGTTGTGGGTTTATATTCTTCGAATATTTCAAAGGAAATTTCATTATTATTCTTAATTAAAGTCATGTCCAGAAGATTTTTTTATTATCACATTGTGGTTCCATAGTGAATTTGACTTCATGATGCAAAACATTAAGTTATGTTCTAGTGTGTTTTCTAGTTCTGAATGTGCTCCACAGAGCAAGCCAATAATCGTCTACATATCTGCACCAAAAAATTATATGCTTTGCCTGTGTGGATTTGCACCAATAGACTTTGGTTCTTTCGTTGAAAGCGTATGGTTTTCCACCAGTCAGAATTCTATTTCATCACTCCAGATCTCCATTGATCTTATGGGAATCGGAAATTGAAGCGATTGAAGGGAATTTCAACCGTTTAAAATGAGAGGACATGCCCAAAAAATCGATGATTCGTCCAACTCTTTGTGCAATCAGCGTTCGAAAGCTGCTGCTATAATCTGCCGATTCATTAAGAACTACCGATTTTCGGTCGGTTGCTAGCAATTTCGTGAATTGCGACTGATTCCAATCAGTTCCAAACGAGTCGTTAGCTTTATCATCGGTATCTAATCTTTCATACGCATTTTTTTCATTTAGGCGTTTAATTGAAGTTGTAGCTCGTTGAGCGAGGGAGGGGATATCCAATTTTGATCATTATTGATGGATATTCCGAAACATGGCATTTTTTTGGCGTCGTTACAAACGTATTCAGAACCGTGCTGTCTGTTTCAATGTAAGGGGTAGGCCATTAAAAATTTTCATTTTTGATTTGTTATAAATAAAAAACTAAAGAATGAAAAACAATATCATATCCAATTTTTCAGTACATTGTCGATTTTTTTGGGGCTCAATCTTCTGAATGGCAACTTCCCATAAAAAATACTCATCAGAGGTGAAATGAGCTTCATCGCTAAAGATGATAGGATATAATGAAACCATTTTCATTTCCGTACGATTTCCCGTTTATTCGCTACGAACGAAAGAAAATGTGTCATTTCTCAATTTTGCCAGATTTCATAATCACAGAAAAGTATTAGACACGCCCTCTCGTGAACTAAGTTAAAGTATTGACTGAATGTTTTTATTGCGGAAAACTTTATCTGAAGGTGGACAATTCTTTATCTTTGGGGTTCTAGGTTCGTATGGAACCAACTTTTCTGCAATATGACATGAAGACATTCACTATTCACTATATCGATGATAAGCAATTATCACATCTGTTGTCAGTCCGTCTCGAATGAAAAAATTTAAATTGTCCAACTGTTATTGCGCGAGCGCGTTTATGCAAAGCTTTCGTGATTTTTTCAGTGGTTATCATGCTCACATACGCGCTGGGATTAATTGGAAACTCACGATTTTCGTGTTTTTTCCCGGTTCCAATTCGACTAATCCGTATTCCGCTCAGTGTGGGCATAATTGCCGTCCATCACGATGCAGGCCAGAGAGCTATAATTATAAACGTATTACGAGAATTTTCGTAATTTGAGCGCAATTATTCAGCGTCTTCAGCCGCCGCATACAGCTCTGTTGCTCGCCAGCGATCAGCGTTTTCTTCTCGGGAGGCCATTAAAGTGCCTCAATCTTGTCAGATCAGATCGGCATGTCTAATTTCTAATGAAATTTTCATATTTTTATCACTCCAGGTTTTCCGGCTGCCGAAAATAGGGGCGAGTCAATGAGAGCCGATGTTAATATTGCTTTTACATAATATATTCAGTTGATCGATCGGCTGGAAACCAATTTTTTCAAAATTATTCTGATGTCACTCGTAATAATACCAAAAGGGTTCAAATCAATGACGCTTTTGTGCGCTTGTTCATCACCCACGATCCCCACAAAATAATTTTTTTTCTCTTCTCTTTATTCTTTGTATTAAGCTTCTCGATGCTATTTTACATCTACTCGTAAATGCTGAGTTTAATCTCGATCGTGGATCTGTTGCTACGGTCCTTTAACGCTCATCTCTACTCCTCTCACAAAATTTTTGTCTTTATTTTGTCCAGCACCAAACTCATTCGGGATTATCAGGCCCCTTAACCTACTTCGAAAGTTTCGGGTTTCTGTCTCCTTTCGTTCTTAAGTTATAAGCCATTTAAAATTTGTATTTTTGATCGGCTATAAAAAAAATAATGATAATTTTTCAAAAGTTATGAGTCGAGAAAGGTTGAACCTTGATATTCACGAAGGAAAAACGTCATCCCAAGTTTTCAGTACATTGTCGATTGTTTTTGTATTTCAAAGCATCACGTGAATTCTACCAATTAGTGTATTGGCATGTGAGCGTAGCTCTTCCACTAGTTGACTATTTGGCAGTCTCCACAGTCTGCCCCAAGAGGCATAAAATGTGATAAGGGTTATGCCTTATCATCGTGCGTGGCGAGAATCCCTCCGAAGAGAAGAACCCACCAGCTTTCAGTTTGGGCTTCAGTTCGAAAACCTACAACCGTATGACTAGTAGCAGCGAAGCACTATCCAACCTATACTGGCTCTGAATTGTCAGTATTCGAGTTGATTGGGACGCAACTCACACGCCGAAGGGGCTTCTTATCCATCCACTCGAACGCAGTCTCATAAACTAAGGTTATCTCAAGATGAATGCCTCAATTGATCCTGGTACGAGCAACATCAATCCTACCTGTATGTCAAGAGCTACGAACTCTTGTGAAATCTTTCAGTTGATCCTGGCGTCATGCACCAACGGACTAGCCGTTTCGTCAAGATCCACAAACCCAGAAAGGTCTCACAATCGATCCAGGTTCAGGACGAGGCCGGTCGAACCGTCAAATCCCGCTAAACTCTTAGACATTTCATGAAAATATCCCGAACATAAGGGTCTGCGAACAGGTAAAAGGAATACCCTTCTAGTCCAGCATGCGGACTGTCAACCACTCCTCGAGTCCAACACCAATTGGGTAGCCAGGTAGTACCAGTACTACCCGTGGGCATCCACCCCTGCGGAACGTTTGACACTCCAGCAGACCCTCGATGAGCTCAAAGAGAAATATAGAGATTTTGAAGGAAGATTATAGCTTTGCGCCAGCACAACTAGGTGAGGTATCTCCACAAGTCACCCCTCCTCTCCCAAAAAAAGGATCGCCGTGTCGATCCCAACACTCAGTCATTTGAGCAGAGTGTATCTATGGTTGTGAACGTTTGAAGCAACGAAACAACACAAATAACAGCTTCCCAGCATGGATCCCCCAGCACGAAGGGGACCGCTGTTGCTGTTCGACGGCTAAAAGCGAGGCTCCGAAGCATCGAAGAGGATGGGCTTTAGAATCAAAAAGTGACGCCAGAGTTGAGGGATAGCAAAGCGAATCTTCTAGGACCCTCAAACTTCGTCGAAACGTCGTAGTCTCCCTTTCCCTCTAACGGACCACTTCCAACCCCGCAGCAGATAAGATAAGCTTAAGGATCCACGAATGGGGCTGAAGTTGGGGGTGAGCAGAGCGAGTCTTCAAGGAGCTCCAAACCTGATCGAAACGTCGTAGTCTCCCTTTTTCCTCCAGCGGACCAATCAGAACCCCGCAACGGAAGCTTAAAGATCTAAAGATAAAGCCAAATTTGGGAATCATCCGAGATCTCTCCCCGGTCGAAGCGTCAGTCACTCTTTTCCTTTAGCAACCATTCAAGATCCCTCAGCGGATAAATAGACGAAGGTTGGAAAACCCACGCTGAGATTCAGCAGGGTATCGCCTTCGCCCGTGTATGGATTACAAAACTATAATCGATCGCAGGGTCGCAGATTCTGGTCGTCAATCAGAGCCAGCTTCCCCGTACGATTCCAAGTCTTGCGGAAGGAAATGGATGGAGCGGGGCAACATGATGGAACGGTACGTAAATAAGAAAATAAGGAAGATTGGTTTTCGAGTCATCTGCTTTAGGCATCATAACCATATCCTCCATTTCATAAATGAAACTGGGACACTCGGTTATGACAAGCTCCCCCACCACGACAAGGTACAGAGACGGGTGGGAGCATCAATCGTTTCTGAATGGTTAGCGTAACACTTATCCTGGACGGATTCCCACAAAAAAATAGTCGTCCAAGGTGAAAATGGGCTTCATAGCTAAAGATGATTTTTCTGAAAAATACTTATTTTCGGCCATGCAATCATTTGGCCATTGAACGAAGTGAAAATGCCCTTTAGCTCGGAAATGAGTTCTCAAGGAAAATCGTAACAAATGGAAACTTGAAGACCTTGTAGCTGGGTTATGAAGCCTATGTTTACAGAACATTTTCATTTTGAAGTTGAACAATCTATCCACTCTTATTCTTCGAAAAAAGTAATAAAATAGTTGCATTTACCATTTTTCGAAAACTCTGTGTTAATGTCGCTTCCATATGGTAATTCTGAAAGAAATTAATTTTGGTGTTGAGATTTTTCCCAACTGTGTGCACTCGCCTTCATAAATCTGTAACAAATAAGCATAAAGAAAATAGATAAAGTTAAGTCATTATAAGAATCTTCAATCATTTCAGGAAGTTAAATCATTCTTGCATTTCTATGCACTGTAACACAGTTTGACAATGCCTCATAAAATATCGTACGGGTTCATAGAGAATTCATAGAGTTTAATTAATGACTTAACAGTTATTGAGTGATTTCATATGATTCATTCATAAATTTGATGAAGGATTTTTATGAAATTTTCAACATGAAAACAGGCGATGAGGAAATTGTGTATAATCTTATAATGGAAATAATTGGATATTGAATGGAAACCCTGTAAAAATTCATTATCAATAGTCAAGAGTAGTGAAATATTTTCCTTTAAAATGCTGTAAAGAGCACCAAATCATAAGAATTAATTGAGTAAATAAGTTCCTCATAAAAAATTTTCACTGAATTTCAAGTACCAGACCTTTGGTTATTCTATGATACATTTACAGTTAAGTTTATCTCGAATTCTTCATCAAATCGGCGAATAAGGACATAGAAGGACGTTAATGTAGAATTATAATCTTTCACGAGGATCAAGTAGAGTGAATACAAAAACGTTCAATAATGAATAATTAATAACTTACCTTGCAGCTCTTATCTTAGAAAACGTAAAATCATCTGCAACCAACTTGCCATCCTGACATCTATTTGACAGATTATCGGATTATAATCCTACCCAAATTTGGTTTATATTCACTTAAAGTAGAGAGTCACATTTTCGTTAAAAGATGAATGTCAAAAATTTCGTGAAATGTGGATTAACGTCAGAAAAGACAAGATCACAATAATTTTCTTGTTATGATTTACTTTGAAGTCGCAATAAAGTCTAAACAAACATTCATCTAAACTGAATATTGAAGTGTTTCAGCTGTTACTGTGGTAGCAATATTTTACTATAAAAAAAAATCGAGAAGTTTACATTTTTTTGTGAATTAAAGGTTCATCACAAATGTTAAACTCTATAGAAAAACATGGCAATTTCCAAAAACTTTTATTTATTAATTTCAATATGTCTCGTTACTCATTTCATTGATGGAATTTTTTGAATTTATACAAGGTGAAGTCAGTCATATGGAGCCATTTTTGAAGACCTAGTATCAAAAAATATGATTAAAAAATAAAAATAATATATTTTATGTTTCATTAGAATGATCTATTCAAAGTTTTCAATAATAACTGTCCTCTACAAGGATATCAAGATGTATGAAATTCGAAAATCTGTCGTTGATAAATATGCCAGAATAATTTCAAGAACGCCAAGTTCAACCGTACGTTGTGACCTTGAAAACGTAATGAAACTTTTATTGTCGTTGACCAGAACGGACGATTTATTTTTAACACGTGAAGGCACTTTGAAAGTTACCGATGCGATATTTGAAATTGGTGGGATATTTTCGTGTAATTTAATTCGTTTAATAGTTGTTCAACCTTATTATTCAAGTAAAATTTCAGGTATGATATGTGCGATGAAGGTTCTCTAAATTAAAGTTGTGAGAACACATAAACCATATTTTCCAATGATTGTTCAGTTGGTTTTCATCGCTAGAACTGCTTCCTTGAAAAAACAAAAAATCTCATAAAAATATGTCTACAAAAATGGAATTAGTTGGATGTTCCACAGATTAATTGTTTCACAGACTAATTGTTTTCATATTCAAAATTCAATATAATCTATTATATTACAACATTACAGATTTTTTGGTATCATGGTGAAGGGATTGTAACTCCCTTATTTTAAGAGGTAGGTTGAGGTGAAGTTTTCCCCATATTTCGACCTCTAGCAGCACATCCTGTACCAATTACCGTTAAATCTGGATATCCTCTATATACACACGATGATTCCTATACTGTCAGTTCATTTTCGAAGATTATCGGCTTGTTTTTCTGAGCGAAGTTGTGAAATTCCATAACACCAACTAGAAACGTTGAAGTGACCTCCCAAGACCTCGAAGAGTAAAAAACCGATCTCGATACATATGTATGTATGTCTTGTGTTATCTACATCCATTTATTTATCACGCTAATGAAACTGTCAATTACATTACCATTCCCTCCGATGTTAGATACATTCCAGTAACATTTAATTCAACTTGCTAAGTTAACAAACGTTGTTTCAGCCGTTGAATTCTGTCTGAAATACCGTTTTGAATTAATTGTCTTCTAGTCTCTAGAGACAGTCGTCCATTGTTCGTCATGTACAGACTTTAACGTTGTTGGACGGAGATAAAACAAATAATCTACGAAGGAACGACAATGAAGAAAACCTACTTTTATGCCAGCGCTATCGGCGTATTAAAGGTCTGTTTGTTGTTTGCGACAACGATAACTCTAATAAGTCATTCAACTGGACGAGCAATGCAAAGAAATTCGAGGAATACTAGAAACGATGACCTTATTCAATCGAAAAATTGTTATCCAACAGTGATAGTTTACACTGACTCTTAGAAACAAAGCCAATAAAGGTTTGTATTAAATTCGTAATCATAACGATTGTATATTAGGAATTTCTGTTGGTATTGGTAATTAGTTTACGTTTCACTTTGTGTACCATTGTTTATCTTGAGAGATACGAAGTATACGTGGATAGTGTTATTCTTGCTTTAATTTGAAGCATGAACAATGCAGTTATGTTCGGAATAATCATTCAAATGTCCACCACGGTTTCATTGACTCTGATGCACCCGATCGCTCCAATTTTTGATCACTCTGTGCAATAATTATGGTGGTAATTCGCCAATAACTTGACTCTTCCAAGTGATTCGAAGTCTATGGCTTGTTGGCACAGACTTTCACATAGCTCTAAAGAATATATCCAGAGGTATCAAATCACATGATATCTTGTTGGAACCACATATCTTCAATATTCTCAATTTCTGGCCATAGAAATTTGAGTAACATGGTCCTGTAGCGGTCACCATGCCCTAAATCGCACTACACGGTGTGTTTTTTGGAATGCAACAGAATTTCATTGTAACACTTCTGGATTATCCTCGTACCAATAATGGCAATTTTGATTATTGACAAAACCATTCAGCTAAAAATGTGCCTCGTCTGAGAAGATGATGTCTTGGTTAGAATCAGGATCATGTTCCAAGTGCTCAAGGGGCCCCTCTTTACGCAATCTGTGATCATGTGGCTTTACTTCTTGAGTCAATAGAACTTTATAAGGATGCAACCCCAAATACGCAATATTCTCAAAGTTGGCGTTGATGCGATCGTCGATAAAATCGACAAATTTGGCTCATCGACAACACTGGCCGCTGCACCTGTAATGTCTTCCCCATTTCTCACGTTTCGACGTCTTTTTGGTGTCTTATTGTCTTGTAAAGTTAACTCAATATTCAAACCTTTTCACAGTATTCTAGAAATAACGTATTAGAAACAAGAATCCCTATTTAAACCTTCAAAATATACGTGTAAAAAATACATGATATTCGGTTCAATTGTTAGCGAGATATTTTAGGTTAAGTGACGCAACATTCATTTTTGTTTAAACGATAGGTACGAACGAGGTTGTTGTGTTAATCAAATACCGTTTCTTTAATGGAAAAATGCAGTTCAAGCTCAGCAATCGGTGGAAAAATGTTACCGGGAAAAGTTACCACTAAAAACAACCATATTCGGATGGTATGCGGATATTCAAGACCATTTTTGGCCTAAAATTGACAAATATGAATTTGAAATGATAGGTGTTTGAGGTTCTTTCATTATCAATTTTTATCTATCGTACACGAATTCACGAGTCACTTTGAACAACAATAGTTTCAATTCGATTGGCTTTAAATGAGCACATTGCATCAGCAAGAGGAAATAATAATAAACAAATGTGCCGTTGGAACCTTGAAAAATATCCTTCAGATCTGTTTGAACTGATTGAAAGTTCCAATTAAGTCCCATGACGTATATTTTATGTTTGTTATATTCAGTGTTTGGTGATGCAGAACAGATAATTGTGAACATGGAATGAAAATGGATTTTCTCCAAGTGAATGAACTTTAATTCTAAGAATGTATGTATAATTGATATGTATTAATTATTACCGATAAATTTTGAAGATTGCTGCATTATTAACAACTTCTGTTCAAATATTTCGTATATTTTTTTCATTCGTCCCTTATCCTTCCAGTTATATTTTCACTTCTATTTAATTTCCAATTTATTATACCTCCAATATTTCCTTTAATAATTTTTATATCATTCAAGTAAACGCAATTGTTCTTATTTTCTTCATGATCTATTGTCACTTTTCACAATTGTTATGAATAGATTCAAAGGAAAATTTCAAGGCAAATTCAAATCGACTAAAAAACCGCGATTTGCTAGAAGCTAAGTTGGAATCTATACTGAACAAAATGCCTCATTACTACCCACATCTTATACATGGTTCACAAATATTCTCACTATTATCTTTTACTGTTATATTTTGCTATAATTATGTCAATGAAATGACTTAAACCGCATTTGTTAGTGCACGATGTATCAATTTGCCTTACAGTGAATAACTTCATGTTTTTTTGCAATTTATTGTGCTAAAATTATAATCGTTCTAGCTGCAAGATAAGTTATTATTATAGATTAAAATTAATTGTGTCAATTGCCGTTTTATGTTTTCTGGTTAGTTGTTGACTGAGAAAATATGCATAAAGCAAAATGTTTTCTTCGAAAGATGTCACAAATGATCAGCATCATAACTTAAAATTGAACTTGAATCCTATAATCTGAAGCATTCAAAGTTTCCTTTTCTATTATACAGAAAAATTTATAGTTTTCTTTATAGATTTAAATTTTATAAAATGTAGTAATTTCCAATTTTAATTCATTGAATTATTCAAATCATATTTTAAATGAAGTTATTTATTTTGGTGGATAATATTTGAAAAACCTAAATGATATCACGTATCACCAAATTATCTACCGTTTGATTATCCAACATTGATATACATAATTATTAAATAATTGCAATTTTATGAATTTTAATAAGTGACAAATTGAAAATGATTGTAAGAATTTTAAGAAGTAAAAAATTTGTTAAAGAAAAAGAAACGAACGGTCACAGATAACGACAAATTAATATACCGTCTTAAACCCTCTATTGTTTTGAAGTGCTGCAGCCATCTATAACTAAATCAGATATTGTTTCTTCGGGTTATTCTTCTATTCCTCTTTTGCAGCAACAACATGTTTTTGCGTGTTTGCTGGTGGGCTCTATACATCATTCCTTACATGTTCATAGGATTCATATTCAGAGAAATTGGCGACCAGCCTATTGATATTCCCATGTTCTAAGGCCTGCGGCTTGACATTATAATAGAGCAACAATTGTAGTCTTATTCGTACAAAATAAATAGAATATCGTACGGTAATGAAAATACTTTCATTAGTTAGATTGGTATTTCGACATTCGAACCGTACCAGCAGTTTTTTTGTAGACCCCGCAGGAAAAAAGCCTTTCGACTCACAAAAAGAGCATTTTTGAGGTTAGTCTTCTGTGCTCCATTTTCAAGCACGAGTACTACTTTAATTATTTGTATAGGACAATTAGAAAGGTTTTCAGTAGTTCAATTTTATTTGACTATTGATTAATGCGATTTCTGTTGAAAAGCAAATGGGTTCCTCAAGAAATTTTTACGGGCATTGCATTTCCATTCGAAATCAACATTATGCACGGTTTCATACTTCAAGAACTCCTGCACAACTCACAGAAACTTTATTATGAATTCAGGCTATACATATTTCGTTATGGTTGCCGATGTGATCGCAGTAGGCGTATGGCGGCATTCACCGAATCGTTTCGTTTCACCTGATATGAAGTTGGCCACGCATCGGCTACGTTCCACAATGGAACATATTTCAAAAACGTTCGTTTTGCCTTTCGCATGCCGGCAAGAAAGCTTATCTCATCGTTAGAACGGACAAGGAAACGGTCGATCTATATAAACTCGAAGTTTTTCGTTGTATTTTCGGTTGGGTTTCCACTTACACGGAAACACACGACCTTGGTTGGTTGTTTTCGCACTGTGAGGAAGTTTTATTAGTTTCTTCATCGTTCTAGAAAAAGTTTTACGATGTAGTCAACTGAAAACTGATCTTCACTCAGTATTTGCAACATTTAAACTACAGATAAACATGAGGTCTGCTGCAATCTACTTCGGAAAAGTCTTGGAATAGGGAAAGTAAAGGTTAACAGACTTGTTTGTGCTTTGCTCCTATTGAATGGACTAGAAAATAAATCATCAGTGATATTGGTGATATTGGCTCAACAAATGCACGAAATTCTGTTCAATAACTTGTAACTGAACATTCATACAGATCACTAGCCATTTAATTAAAAAAAAACCTTATGGAATGGCAACTTACCCTGGATTTTATGTGAATCATTGCTTCATCAAGTCACATGAGTTCAATTATCAGGAATACTATTGTTTTCCTTCAGTTTATGCTTTCTCAGTGCCGTTTCTTCATTAATGAACGATATTTTGCCAATTCTAGACCTGTCCAAAGCAGAAACTTCATTTTTTCATTGAATCTCAAATCAATTCTGATTGATGAAGTAACAATTTTTGCTATTGCCTTTTTACGCGCTTCTTCCAGGAAACAGCGTTCCATCATTTTGTCCAAATGTGATATATTTCATTACTTTTAAGCCGAAAATGGTGTCAAACGACTAGCTTGAATTCTCTGATTAAGAACTACCGAAATGGTACGTGTGTATCCTGAATTAGTGGCTTAATAATTTTTTACGAAATCCATACGTTATAGGAAAATCCTTTTTCAGTTGAAACAATTCATGATTTTCCGATTTGGAAGGGTTTCAATCACTTTTATATAATCACTTTCTTATATATGCGAGCTCTTCTCGAGTTCGTTGAACCATAAGTTGAAATATTCAGCTACTAAAGTAGGTTGTTTGAATTTGTTTTGACCGTTGAGCTTCGTAATAAACGCATTCTTACCTACACTTTGTTCGTAATTTCACCTGTATTTTATTTATCAATATACACATTTGATTATTCACACATTTACAGGGAAGTTATGTAGGTACAAATAAATGATACGAAGAATACAAGTTTCAAAAAATGTTGGTACAGTGGAAAGCATTGGTTAACAGATGTTATTTAAATATGTCAAATTTTCTATGACCATTTCACTCCTTATTGATGACTTAAGTACACGAAATACTTAAATACACCAGGTTTTCAATAAATGATCTCACTGTGAGCTAGATTTAAACCATTATCGTCTTCCATTACAAATCACTGTATCGATTTTTGTATGACTCAGAATATCTGAGTGGTTGAAACTGAGTATTAATATAAATACAAGATTTGCGCGTAGGAAGACCAACATAAATGCACTCGTTTAGGGTGGTCTTGCTAGATTCTATGATTCCAGACGATGGCTGAAGACGGTGCTACTTCAAGTATTATTTCAGAGTTTGAAAATGTGTTCTTACCTGTATATGTTTGAATAGTAAACGTTTCGAATGATAGATGGTGTACTTAACATTTCAGAGATATGATTGAGTGCCCACTATGTTCAAAAAAATCTTTCTTCGACGTCATTAATACTGGTTTCAAGATGGATGGAGTACCTAGTCGGACGGGCTGACTTCTTTATTTGCATTTCAGTTGTCACAGCTGAAGTAATTTATAGGTTGGAAATGTACATGTAGTCGCTATCCAGCTTCGGTTGATGAGCTTGTGTAATTATAGTCTATTTTTGTCTTGTATCGTTCAGAAATAGGAAATTTTCGAAAGCATTCGAAAATTTCGCATTGCTTCAATGAAAACCTTAGACAGTTTTCGGTTAAATAGAATATTCTTATGGATTTAACGTCCTGTAAATTCTTGTATGAAACTCCTGTAAAAAATTAATCATTTGTATACGTTAAAGTGGAAAGTTGAATTATAATACATGATATAAAAAGTGTTCCTGTGAAAACATATCGCAAAATTAATAAAAAATGACTTCTACTACATGAACCTGCTTCATAAGGTAGCAGTTTCACAATTCTTGCTAATGACGTGCCTTTACAAATACTGGAGTTAAGTAAAGTAATCCCACATCCCACTGCAGGCAGATCTGACTGGAGATTAAACATTTTGAAAGGATAAAATCGAACAAAAGTTTTACGTTCGGAGAAAAAACTATTGTATAATATTTTTTCAAACGACATTCGAAAGGGATGTGATTACAAAAGCTCGTCTGATATGTTAATTCAGTGAAATCCCTGGTCGGCAATTTAAGCTCCCATTTGTTCGAAGTGTTTGTTGAAGAGTGGTAGAAATAACCCAGAGGATGAATGGGTAAATAAATTGTGTATGTACCTACCTGGGTGTTTACACTAATGTTATTTACACATGGAGAAATCGGTTGTGGCATTATAACTCACCCTCCATTTTGCTGATAATGTGCTTCTTTTGTTTACATTCGATGCGAGGATTTACATTTTGTTTTCATATAATCTATAGTTATACAAGAAACACACAAATACATGTTGCATGTAGAGTAAAAGTAAATTTTTCGTTTCATAAAGAAATTGAATTATTCGGGATACAATTTAAGAATTACTAATATGTTACAGGTTCACGTTCTCTTCTCCTGAGAAAACTTTCTAACAACTGGTTAATTTTACAGTTTTCAAGTTTATTGGAATCACTGGTCTTTCCGTATAAAATGAGTACCACAGACAAAGAATACCCTTTGCTAATTTTGTGACTCAGAAAATGCTTCTGCATACGTTGTATTGTCTGTGGTCAAATACTTTTCTGTGCCACTAGGCAGGTGTTGTGACACTTCCTGTAATGTCAGACATGGCTTCTTTGTTGTGCTCAGAATCACTGAAACGTTTGGTAAAGCGAGAAAAAACATGAGTATGACTTCAAAAATAGGTTCTATCTTTATCTAAGGAAACTTATTGTACATCACTGAAAGAATTACTGCATTCAAGGTTTCATAAACATAGAATTTTGAAAGAGCATTGAACAAAAGCAAAAATTGTATTGCAATGGTTTTTCGAAGATTGAAAGAGCAGAAAATGGTATTTCCTCTAGAAAATAATCTAGAATTAATCCCAAAAACAATCCTTCCTTTGTTGGGCGTATAATTCCAGTTCACTTTGGTTTCAGAATTTACCAACATCGCGCAAAAAACTTTTTTTAATTCCAGCATGACAAAATGACGTAAGATCACTCGTGCTTATTCCGTGTCAATACAATACGAAATCCAAAGCCAATAACAAATTTTACGAAGGTAGATCGTACGATCTAAAATCGCTACATATAAAGCAAGATAAGGTAGGAGATGCGGTAGAGACGAGCCTATACCAGCGTTATGCATGAAATTACCCAAGGACAAACGGTCGAAAAACACAATGCGGAGAGAAAGAAAGAGAGCGAGCGAGAAAAAAGACACCGAACGTCCTCGATGTACATAAAACATCGGAGGTGCCTGGTGCCCAACGTTTTCACGAGGATAGTAGGCATGAGTCAGCAGCCATATTACGGTCCATGGAGTACCATGCAAAAACAAGTGCCACAACGATGTACACGTTCATTCACCTAAGTCACGTAGGCTATGGAACAATCGTGTCGCCTATACGCAGATAAGTTTCTACGTTTCTTGCAAGAATAGAAGAGTCGGTTGTTTTTTTTCGCGGAAAGAAACGTCTTCGTTTGCAACTTGAACAACTGCGGATACGGTGATTTGGTGAGAAAATTCTTGTGTACCAGGAGTCTTGTTCCGGTAATACTTCCGTTCGATGGCGTTGGCAAAAATTCCTTTGTTTTCGTTTCGTATATTATTGTGAGGTTATGTTGGCTTAATTCGCTGGATTGAAATAGAGCACGAAATTCTGTTTACTGAGTGCTTCATCTGATAACCACAATTCGAAACGTTTTCTTATTAAATAAGTGTTCACAGTCATTATTTTGTGGGGAAATGTAGATTATGAAGGAATCGAGCTTTAAGAATCAACTAGGAGTTTTAAAACGTGTTCTTTACACTTACATATTTTCAGAGTTTAATATACGTATCTGTTCTGTATACATTTTTACATGTATTTCCCCGATGAGCTACAGACTTGAACATTCATCAGAAATTGATGACGTGGATACTTGAAGATGTTTTAATTCGTTCAGATACGTTTATATCCAAATCTAAGATATAAGTTAATTGCGTTCATTACACACAGGTATACGGTCATTTTGTGATTTGATTATTGCCGCTTTACTGCCGATATGCGACACCGAAACTGAACAGCAATAATGAAAGTCGAACAAAATCAAGGAAATCCAGTTGGAAACGGGAATTAAGTTTGTCCAAGTTGGATGTTGAGTTTAATTGATTATAGAATGACGATTATAGAGTCGTAATTGAAAGAGAAAAATTACAAATATGAAAAAACTGAGAGAATAATTATAATGAGGAAAAAATGGAAAAAGCAGAGAATTTTGAAATAAATAAGTACTTGAACATTTTCAGTATACATTCATGCATATGATATATTGAAAATTTTAACTTTAATAATTGTTTTTCATTCTCGAACGCAAACTAAATCCAAAAACGTACTTGTACATGAAGAATTATCATTATTCAAAATTTGAATGAAAATAAAACAGGATATGTACAATGCAGAAACATTTATAATGGAATTGCACAAGGCAAACTTTGGATCGAAATTGAAAATAATTCGAAGTGATGATTGTTCCATTTTAACTTGAAATCTTCTCTGCAACCAGTAAAACTTCCAAGTTACTTGCAGACAGAATTAAATTATTCTTCAATTTTTGCCTTAGATGATTTTGGGACACAAACATTTGGGGACGCACTAATACAAGCGTGCAAGAAAGATCTTGGCTTCATTCCCCAAAATAGTAAAGAATTGATTTAGGCTGTCGGACATTTCTGCTGAAGGGTGTCTAGTTTGACCACAATTGAAGTAATGCAATTTCCATTAAGTGTTTTTGTGTCTTGGAAGCATAGAATGATGTTTTAATATACTGAGGAAAGGACTTGTTCTCTTAAAAACAGGAATCAATGGCTTTATTGATCTACCAATGAAATTAATATATTGATAGATATACTTTCCAATAGCACCTTTCATCCCTTCATTTAACTCTCCATGGGAATTTAAATAACTTCTTCTCTTAGTTTGGCAAGGTATTTTTTGAGAAATTGGATGCTTTAGTTTCCCTGTTTTAAATTATCATTATCGCATTCAAAATTTGTCGGTAAAAAAGTTATGTCTAAAATTAAAACGTGTTCAAAGTGACTCTAATGCCGAAGGAGAAATACTCGTTCTGAAAATCAGCCGACTTTATTTTGTGCCATTAAAACCCAAAACACACGTATCGAAACCTCATTAAGGAGCCTATATTTCTCATATCGCCGAAACGTGAAATCGTCTTCGCAATTTAGCACGCCAAGCGTGACAATCGCGAAAGAAAGCCGCCGCAATGAGTTCCGCGGAAATGAAAAATAGAAAGCAAACAGAAAACAACGTTTCACCTCCTCTGAATCGCCGCCGAAAGCAGAGCGTTACCTTTTACAGGGACCAGAGAAGAACGAGAAGAGAAGAAATATCCAATCCCATTGAATATTGATTCCGCACACACCTCTACAAACATGCAGGCTTCGTTGTTTCTCATTATAAATCAACAAGAGTGCCGTGACGTCATCCGACAGTTTCGGCAACGTCGCGCAGCGGACCGGCACAGTTTTCAGCCGCGTTGCCGCTGTTGGCATCTAGAAGTTGTCAGGTCGATCGTCCGGTCCGTCTAAAGTAGCATACCCAGTTATAAGATATAGTAATACGAGTCCACTTTTATAGAAAGCAGTTTTGATAGCTTTTGAGGACGAAACTGTACGTACGTGTCCGAATTCGGTTTATTGCGAACTTAAAATGCGCCAAAATGGGACATATGCATTATTTCAGTTTTATTGACGTAAACGTTGATTAAAATGAGTTCAGACTCGGTTTTCCTCACTTCGCTCCTACCATATGTTAGCAATTTGTATTGGTCTGCCATTTTTCGGCTTTTTTACTTTTGTTCTATGACAATTTGAAGCATTCTTTAAGATGTCATGCACTCCAAAATAAGTTAAAATCTGCTGAATAGACATAAAAATAATTTCGATATTATTAAACCATCTGTTTATATTTCTAGTAGAAAGAAAACACAATTAGTTGTGCCAAAAACTGGGGTTTATATCTATTCGTCAAACGTGTTTCGCTCCTAATGATCGTTTTTTGTTACTCATAATGATTGTATTATCTGGAATAGAGTGAACTAGTACACTATTCTCGTTAAAATCATCTTGAGTAATTGAATATTTAACGAGATATTATAGTGACTCATTCCTAAAGTTATGCTTTTTCAGGTTGAACTTAGTCGTTATATTTTACTATAACTTTAATGACTATCCCATTATTGATTCTTAATGCTTTTCTGGTTGTAAAATTCATTATATTTCTCTTTTAGTATTCATAGGAACGGTTATTAATTATTGCACAATAATGGGTAATTTTCATATATAAAATAAAGTTTTTTTATTTGATTGAAATGTTGGATTCTAACGTACATATGCATAGACTTTCTATATCTATTTGAACAATGAAGCAGTCGCTTCAGGCCTCCTACAACTAGTCAGAGTTCATGTAACTGTGCGCTGACAAACAAGCAATCAAAATTGTAATTAGCCTTCTGTTTTCTCTGAGGCATCTAGCTAATGTAAACAATAAACCAAGAATAAATTTAAGTACTATACTGTTGTGTAAACCGAAATTTTAACGGTGTTTATTATTCATCTAAAACGGGCCCTGTATATACGCTGTATATGCGCAAAGGAAAATAATTATTTCTATTTGAAGTGTACGCCTGGTTAGAATGAAGTTTTGAACAAATTCAAATAAATGCGATGGCTTAGTTATTTTTCTGTGTGAATTACATCAAAGATTAATTTGAAACGAAACATAAGTTAAGAAAAACGTGTGTGATTTCCAAATTATGTACAAATCATAAAGGAGACAATATAGAAAATACTTTTTTTATTGTAGGAAAAGTTCGATGCATATAGCGAAAAAATTCGGCCAAAATAAACGTGGAATTCTTTAATACCTCTGGTTCTTTATCGATAATTTTTCTCCACAGCTTTACCAATTTTAAATCATTTAAAGAGACGCTATTGAATATCGAATGTTTCAACTTATATTCATTAGTACATTTATAAACAACGTTAAATTAGTGAAAAATTCATGAATCCAAGAAATTTTCCTTCAAAGGAGTAAATGTTCTTCATTGAGTGCGTATGAACAATGAACCAGGGGCCCTTCTGTTTAAATCCCTATCGAATATTGTCATGTAAATTATTATTTCCTTTGAAAAATATCCTACAAACTGGATTTTTGAATATATTTATACTCTGATGTCCGAAGCAACAAGAGATTCTTTCGAATATCTATGTCATAAATCTTTTCAGTGGTATGTATATAGTATTTGTTAGATTTTTCCCCCAATCAATTCGAATAAGACTTATTTTTCGACAAACATCTGTCCGGAATCGTAAAGAATCGGAATGAGACCCCGTTGTCTAAATTGGGACTATAAAACGAACAGAACGGATCTTGGACAAAAAAGAAACAAACACCTTTTCTGTCTGACTGTCCTATAATACATAATGCGGTTCGTTCACTCAATGAACTTGAGTTCATACTTTGCACGAGCAGAAACTAGCTGGTCGACAGCGCTGATACAATGATACCAGTGGAAAGCTCGAGCGTGCGTAGAACCGGCAACGCCGCCGAGGGGTGTAGGGACGCGAGGGGCGACCGGAGCTCTGGAAGCAGAATTGTCGCCTCTCCACCGACCTCGCAACAATCGATTCAGCTCTGTGGCCTTCTAGGGATTTTCGGTTTTTAGAAGCGAATGGTACTTTTTCTTTGTGTTAGTTGATGGTTCAGTAGTTTTTTTGTTCAAGTCTAACTTACTGATACATTATTCCATGCATTTTGTAATCCTAGTAAGGAATAATCCTAGGTAAAGGCAGTTTTGAGCCGTTAAAACACATAATACACATCACATAATAATCCTCATTTTTGGTGACTTCAAGTCAAAGATGTGATAATTGTTAATTGGTTTGGTGGGCCATTCGTGGACGAATGGTTATGTGTGGTTAGAACCACACCCATGGGAACTTTTTGGCGATATATCCAGTTGCATTTTTGGCATGCAGAAGTACAAGTTTCGAACGAAAATTGGGTGGTAACACAAAACACTACACTTTTTCCTGGAATTAACGAAAAATTGTTCAGCAGCGGGGCGGCTCGTGTGCTAATCCAAACGGATCTCGGGCTGAAGTGAGCCAAGCCTTGATGTGAAACTTGGACGGCTAGCAAAGTATTTATAGAAGGTTTGGTACACATGCGCGTGTCCCCCCTGCCAGCTCAGCAAAAGTCCAAAGACGGCCGGATTTCATGGCCCGAGAGAGGATGGAGGGGAACGGTTCTGACGGTGAACTGGTTTTTACTGAATAGTGGAACTGTTTATTGGAACTGTTATCTTAGCTTATCTTCATATTGTGATTAATTCTGTCGATTTACCTTGAGGCTTCCAATGAAAATTTCTGTTACTCCTTAATATCTCCCAATAAATATGAATGTAAGATTGCCCAACTTGAAAGTATCCTCGAAACACATGCAGGATATTGTTGAAACCGCGTCAAAATAAACCATTTCATCTTATCAACTGTTAGGATCATTTTATATTAGACTTTTGTTGATAATCGTTAAAAACATAATATATAAAATAAAGTAGGAAGAGGCTTTTTACTTGATAGAAGGGATAGAACAAAATTTGATTATCGAAACAGATTTAATCTGTCAGTCTTCTACAATTTTAATTTCAAAAAAATTTTTTATTCAAAAAACTTTTAGGTAAGCTATATTTATTGTTGCTTCATTCTGATTTTTAAATGTGATTTAGGACCGATGAAGAGATTATCGGAATTCTAATTGTTTTTTGAAGATATAATGGATGTTTTGAGAGATTTTTTAATTAACTTATTGGAATATACTGAATATTTCAAATAAATTATATTTTTTGAAAAGTCCTCAAGTTATGTTTTATATTTTTGAAAGGGAATTGGTGTTCATAATGGTAAGATCCGAAACAAAATTTTGTCTCTTTCAAATATTCATTTATTAATTTTAATTGACAATTTATATTTGTTCGTTTATTTATTCCATTTGATATTGTATATTGAGTTTTGATTTTATACGTCTATTAAATATAAGCCGTACTTATAAGACATTAATTTAATTCTTAAAGTTTTTTTAAATTAAAATTCTAAGATTGACAGATTAAACCTGTTTTGATATTCAAATTTCAAACAATATATTACAGCAGCTCTAATAATACCTTAGTTACTAAGTCATAATACATTACCTACGAATTCATAATATAATACATTTGATACAAAATTATATACGATATTGAATATGAACTTCAATTATTTCATTAAAAAAAATAGAAAAATGCTTTTTACTTGATGGAAGAAATATAATAAAATTTGAATATCAAAACAGATTTAATCTGTCAGTTTTAATTCAAAAAACTTTTAGAATTAAATTTATGTCTACATACTATTCATATTTGTTGGTTTATTTATTCCATTTGACATTGTATATTGAGTTTTGATTATATAAGTCTATTAAATGTAAGCGGTGCTTGATTTAGACATTAATTTAATTCTAAAAAATATGAGCAGTGCTTATGTAGACATTAATCTAATTCTAAAAGTTTTTTGAATAAAATTTTTTTTGAATTTAAAATTGTAGAAGACTGACAGATTAAATCTGTTTTAATATTCAAATTTTTGACATTCAAAAAATTCAATTATTTCGCAGTTTTGAGAGTTGAGATATATGTTTTTCGTTCCCATCATGGTTTCTAGGTCTTCTAATACAAATTTTTCGAATGTCAATAATTGCGGAACCATTACACGTATTTTGCACATCAACGGAAAGAATTGGGCCCCAAACCTATATAAGTTTCAAGTCTCTAGCTCTTTCCGTTCGAAAGTTTGTGTGTTTACGGACAGACCGGCCGGGTGAATCACTTTTGACTTCGGATAATTCATCAGTGAGTTCACCCAAGTCATTTGAGACCATATTCACCTTAAAATTAAAAAAATTACAGACATGGGGCAAAAATATAGCACGCTGTTCCCTGGAACAGTTAAAGTTGATGAAAGAATGGTTTTCATATCTTCAGTTAAAATATTGTAGAATTCCTTATTGGAAATTGATATTTATACATCGTGTAGAAATTTTCCGTTGATTGAACATTAGTGCTACGAATTATTTTCTTTTTTCGTATATATGTAACTTTAGTACCCAGAATAAGTCCAAACCAGTCGTTTGATACCATTTTCTTTTTGAACTTCAAAAATTCAGGCAAAATTATACAACGTTGTTCCCTAGAAGCGTAAAAATAATGAACCTTTGTTTAAAATTTCCAGCCTTTTTACCTGCGAACAAAACATCTTTAGTATAACTGAAAACTCCATTTTAAAGGTTTTGCAGATTATAAGTGAGAACGTTTATCATTTCTTGACAAGCATGAACAAATTCTCTCTATTCTCTTAACTCATGAACTGTACAATATTACAGATGGGATCAAATTTTTGGTATTACTATCCTATGAAAATCCGGAATATTTGACAATGATAATTAAAAAATGGCACTTCTGGCTATATGAACCATCTTTGTTTCTTAGAACCGTAAAAACACCATTCCTCTGTTCAAAATTTGTAGCCTCTTTTCCTGTGAACTAAAAATCTTTGGTATAACTGAAAACTCCATTTTAAGGGAGTGGAGATTGTATGTCAGAATTTTCATCATTTCCTGATAAAAATGATCAAATTCTTCCTATTCCTTCACGATTTTTCTCTTAAATCACGAACTGTTGAATATTACTGTTGAGATCAAATTTTTGGTATTACTACCCTATTAAAATCCTGAATATTTGGCAATGATAATACAAAAATGGTACTTTAAGGTTATATGAACCATCTTCTTTTCCTAGAAAAAAATTCTATTCCTTTGTTCAAAATTTGTAGCCTCTTTTTCTGTGAACTAAAAATCTTTGGTATAACTGAAAACTCCATTTTATGGGTTTTGGAGATCTTATGTCAGAATTTTTATCATCCTGATAAAAATGATCAAATTCTTCCTATTCCTTCACGATTTTTCTCTTAAATCACGAACTGTTAAATATTACGGTTGAGATCAAATTTTTGGTATTACTACCCTATTAAAATCTTGAATATTTGGCGATGATAATTCAAAAATGGTACTTTCAGGTAATATGAACTATCTTTGTTCCCTAGAAGCCTAAAAATAATAAACCTTTGTTTAAAATTAGCAGCCTTTTCAACTGTGAACTAAAAATATTTGGTACAACTGAAAAACTAGATTTTAAAGGTTTTGGAGATCAGTCAGAATGTTCATAATTTTTTTGGTTAGAATGAACAAATGTTCCTTATTCAGGATTTTTCTTTTAACTCACGAACTATAAAATATTACAAATCAAATTTTTGGTATTAGTACCCTGTTAAAATTCTGAATATTTGCGAAAGATAATTTAAAATGGTATTATATTTTCAGGTTATATGAACCTTCTTTGAAAACAATTTCTGCTAAGTCGTATTTTTTACATGGGTATCTCATTTATATTTTGAAGAATATGTTGTGAGAAGTTTCTAGTAATTGGATCATCTGCAGATTTCTCCCGATAACTTTTAATTATCTGAAGAGTTTTACAGAATAACTAACCGATCCTGTTCCTTTCTCCCTCGAAACAGGACATTCTCATAGCGGTGTTTCTATGCGCGTGCGCTTCTTCCGATTGTAGTATTTCTGGAATAGTTAGAGGGGTGGGGGGTTGAATTGATTTTCACGAACTGTACGCGAACTGTGAACTCGACGACTTTCTTCCTTACTCATCCAAATAAACGTTTTGTCATGCAATCCGGGAAAGTTCGAGCTAGGGAAATTGTCGTCGGCAATGGGGACAGGCAGTACGTAAACAACAACAAGTCGTTTTTCATGTTCGATGACACTTTCTGGGTTTTCGAATAATGAAAAAGAAGCTGGTGTTTCGATCGTATCCAAAAATTCATTAATCATTTTTATTTACCTTCAGGTAAACGGGACTGTCGTTTCTATCATGAAGGGATATCATAAATCTTTGAACTTCTATAGTTCGAAGTTTTGCTTATGTTGAATTTCTGTGGAACTTCTTGTATAATCTCTTTTTCATGTGAAATATCCTATTTTTGCAGATGTTGTGGGACCTTTATGTAAATTGTCCTATGTTGCAAACATAAAAAAGTTGCTCTTCTATTCACGCAGAAGATGCAAAGGCAAATTTTAAATGGCCCATCCCTTGATCAAAAAGTTTATGCTGATTTAATAAGTTTTTTTTTTAAAGAGAAAATTGTATTTATGGGTGTAGGTTTATGTATGTTTTATTTCATTGCTAATAAAAATGAATTGCTGACAGTTAACAATGACTCATGCCATTTTATAAGAAATATTATCGTCGCTCTTCCTGTACGAGTCTAATTGTGACATATTGTTTTCTGTTATTCCGTTGATTTTACACATTTTCTATAGGATTCAAATTAGGCGAATTGACCGAAAAATCAAGAGTACTTTTCGAATTCTCTTTGGAATATTTTGAAAATACAGGGAACACAAAACTGATTTGAAAACGTGGTAAATTCCAAAATTAGCACACCATAATCAGGTTCCGAAAATGTTCTACTATTACTATAAAAAACTGGTGACACCTAATCTGCAGTATACAAAAATATGTATTTTCATATTGTAATATATGTGAAAATGTATATTTTCATACAGGGTGTATATGAATAGTTGCGAAAAAATTTAGGGGATGATTCCTTGTCAAAAAATTGAGTGGGTCTTTCATATAAACTTTATTTTTTTGCGGACTGACGACAATTGGATTTGGCACCATGATTACGCGCCATGCCACAAAACGCAGTTCGTACTAGAATGTTTCAAGAAACACGGCGTCCATATCATCGAACAAAGACCGTATTCACCAGATGTAGATAGGCTTAGAAGTCGCCTGGCACATGTGACTTTTTTTCGTTCTCCTGGCTTAAGTTGCCCCTTCGTAGATGGAAATTTGAGCTGTTGGAAGCTATCAAACAAAATGCGACGAAGGAACCGAAAAACCTTTCCTCCGAAGGCCTATCAGATGCGCATGAATTATTGGATCAAGGGCATAAGTTTGTCGTTTCAGATGGATGCTATTTTGAAGAAAATTAAATAAATTTTGAAGAAGATTAACCCAATTTTTTGTTATTCACAATCTAGCGGATCTTTTTGATCATAGGGTATGGCCGATTGTTGTCTTTTTTTCAAATTTTCTGATTTTCTTCAAAATAGTTCAGTTCGTTATTGAATTTTTTCGAAAATATATATATATATATATATATATATATATATATATATATATATATACTATACTATGTGCAAAATAACGTCGAATCGACAGTATGAAGAATTAGAAGTCCTATAAAATATAATATTCCTAAGAAAACAAAATACCATGAAGTACCAAAATAGCTGAAAATAGGCATTAATTCATCTATCAAAACACCATTTTGGACAAACCAGTACTTATAGCTACGCCAACATTAACCTCTAGTAATCTAAGATCTGCCTGATTACCTATCATCAAGCTTACTTATCCTTTATACACGCCAAACTGTTACTAATCCGATAATATACCGAGACATAATTCCTATTCTTCTTTTGAATGAAACGTCTAGAGAATTAACAATCGTTAATTCAACTTTAACTGCGTTTTTTTGGAAAAAATTTCGAACTTGAGACCTGTCGTTTTGCTTCAACCTGTAAGAATCTCGTAATTTGATTTATTACAAGATGGGTACCTGTATCCACCTTTTTATTATTGCCCTTGACTTATGAGAGTACACTGAAGGTATATGACTAGAGGTTATTTATGGTTCTATTTCTTGGTTTTGCATGATTTTGTTTAGCACCTAAATAAGGTGCTGTAAATGAGTAAATTTCTTGAAACTCCTAAGCATAATTCCTTTCATAACATAACGAACCCAATATATGACTTTGTCAAAAAATCAGGTACATTTAAGCTTTTATTTAAAATTAAACCCACAAAGTTTTATTTTCTTGAAACCATTTATACAACCTTTCAATTGAAAATCTTATGTCATCTTTGCACTGTAAAATTCTCAGTGACAGGCACTTTAAATTATATTCAAAAATAGAGGTTTCGAATACTCTTAGTATATTTGACGTATTTATTAAGTATTGTATTTTTCTTCTAATAACAGTGATTTACACCTTTTGAAAATTGAATCCTCTGAAAATAGAAATGATATACTCAAAGAGTAAATTCATTTACTTTTATATAAAAATGTAATATCTTTTATAGCTGAAACAGCAACAGTTCAATGTCAATACCTGAAGAGGCCACATCGTGGTGAAACAATTGTTGTAATACAAACATTTTTGTGGAAATGAAATACTGTCTCCTATATATTTTTGAATTAAAATGATTTTCTACCAAGCAAAGACCGAATCAATCAAATACCCTACAAAAAAATTGAACTATAAATGTGTCAATATTCGTTTTTCACGAATCAAAATTTATTGGAAATTTGTATTGCTTGATTAATTCAATTTAAAATTGAAATTTAATTACTACCATTGTAAATTTTAGATCAAGAACAACAAACTATTTTTATAGTACTATTTAGTGTTATCTAATTCAATTGAATATTCCTTTAATATTCAAATAACTTTATTCATTTTGATGTTTCCTAACGAACTCATTCATACCATCACACTCTGCATCTTTCAACTCGTATTGAAAATCAATGGGGTATTCCCCATGGGTCTGTTCGAATTTCCCGTATATCGTTTTTACATGTCGACTGTATGCGCCAACTGCAATATTTTCATTCCGTAAGTTTCGGTTTGGCTTTCTGACTGACCCATCTAACTTTTTCCAGATATGGACGTGTACAGAGTGTCAAGTTGCTGCCTAGAAGTACAAAGGAGGAGACGGGCGAGGGCACGATGGCGTGCACGGTGGCGTTCATGGACATTAAGAGCGCGTCAAAGGCTCACAACACCGAACACAAGGTGGACGATAGGACTCTGACAACGGAGTACTACGAACCAGCCGCCATTCCGTCCTCTGCATCACCGCAGACAACCACCTCTCCTTATTCTACCTCCCCCGGTAGCACTAGGTTTCCCAACGGGCATAGGTATGTCTAAATTTTAATTTGATACATAATTATCATTAAAGCATGGAATATTTCCTTTTTTGTTTTATATAATATATAAATATATCTTCTATCTTTTTTATAACCAGTAATTTCAATGAAAGGGCTAATTTTAGATTAACGCCTTCTAGATTGTACAATTTTGGTAAACGATGAACGGCCACACAAAAAGTTTTTGATTTCCACAAAATTTCTGCTTCTACTGTTGGTATTCTCCTGCTACAATAAGGCACCAACATTAAACGCAATGAATGATCAAGACTTCATCTTTTTTTAATGCTTCAATAAGCATTAGATTCTGTTCTATTATAGACACCTCATACATACCTACAGCTAAGATTGATATAAGTGATAGAGTCAAACGGTTTACACCATTTGATATGGTGAATAACAAATGATAAATGGATGAATACTAGATCTCAGTATTCCTGGCAGGATATCCTTAACATGAACTGGAAGAATGTTTTGTTCGTTCGTTCTATTCTACTTTCCAACCTAGTAGATGATCATTGATAATCTGCCACATGTGTAACAATAATCTACCAATCATATAGGATCGGCTACACCAAAGTTTAGTCTTACACCAAGGCTTAATCTTACTCGAAATGACGATGGAATTTATATTTTGTGTTAGAGGAAGTTTCTTCTGTTGGATATTTGTATTGTTATATATTTCACCATGCCTTCCAATCTTCAATAGTATACGATCATTGATATAGAAGGCAAATGGTCAATACCATTTGGTACAAAACGAAAGTGAGTTAGAAAAAAGTTCTGTTCTGTTTTAACCTAACGATATGTGTGGATAGCTCAATGGGAGAGCATCAGGTTCGTGACCAGAAGGTCTGGGTTCGAATCCTGTTCAGGTGGAAAAGAAATTTTCTAGTTGGACGGGTGTCCGCCACCATTTCACTGTTGGGTCAAAAATTAACAGTGCTGTGACCTAAAGTGGCGCAAGATCACAGTAACAAAGCCTACCCAGAACACAACTGAACTCCTAATTCGCACAAGCTGAATAAGCTTCTGAGGGATCTTCACAGAAGATCTAGGAATATCAGGATAATAATAAGGATATCTTCCAGCACTAGTATCATTAAGTGCGATACTCGGTTTAGATAATGTGCTACAATAAAGCACCAAGGACCAAGAGTTGGTTGTACAATGAATCCCAAAGCCTTAATTTGACTTAAAATGGCATGACTCCTTTATGATGAGTTAGAAGTAAGTTTTATTCGTTCTTTTCCATTAACCTCACTATGCCTTCGAGTTTACAATATTATATGATAATTGACATTTGCAAACAGTCTGTAATATTATATTGATATTGACGAACGGTTAGTACCATTCACTACAATTAAGAACAAACAATTGAATTACCAATGCTTCTTCGTGGAAAGGAGCAAGAAGAGTCTGTTTGTTCTGTTACAAACCTAGCGATTCTTCCAGCTTAGTATATGAATGATATTCTAAACGATATTCGGTTAACACAATGTTCTACAATAAAGTACCAAGGACAAAGAGTTTTTTTTTGCTTGAAATAACGATGAAATCTTTATTATGAGTTTGAAGAAAGTTCTGTTTCTTTTTTCCTTACATCTTGCTATGCCTTCCAGTCTATTTAATATATGATCATTAACATTGACAAACGGTCAACGTAATGCAGTTAAAAGCTTTAAGTGGCCTTACTACCAGCTAGGTCTATGGTCACTGCCTTCATGGGCGCGGGATTGGGATACGCCCATTCGGACCTTTTGCTTCCTGTATAGACTGCTAGTTTCGAAGCACTGTCTTACCTCTACTGGCTATGCTGTATCAATGCCCGAGTTTTTGGGACCCAACTCCGGGTCTGAAACCATTGTGGACTCCCAGGCCGATCCGGTTTTAAGCCAGGCTAAAGCGGGACTCCTAAAACTCCAAGCGCAGTCCTGGACTGCTACTATTTGGGTGGCTAGGAGTACGAATAATCCTGTGGGCATCCACCCATCCTGTGGTAGCCTTTTTCCTAAAGTAACCTTTTAGGATAGCCTTGTAGGCTATCGGTCACCGAGAAATGCCAGAAACCATGAACTGCCACGCCAGTTTTATGAGTGAGCGCTTTGTGTTGCAACGCCCACCTCAATCAACGGTTAGTATCGTTTACTACAAAGAATTAACCAAGGCTTTATTCTGCTTGAAATAACTTTCATCATGAGAAAGAAGAAAGTTGTTTTCATCAATTTATACATTCTAGGCCGTCTTAGTTAGATCCTACACTATCCTTTGGATAATGGAGTGACCAGAATTTGAATTCCAGGGAATTCGAGTAGTGTGTTCACCTGAGAAACATAAAACCCGGATTAATGAGGCTAGGACACTGTGCAATTTATATTTTTGTTTAATATGGACCTGTTTTTTCTGAAAATATGTCTTCAACCGGTGAATTTATAGGTTATAAGTTATTTCATGATTATTGGACATGCTCAACTTGGTTGAAAAAATCATGTTCATTGCAGCATGTTCGCGACACACTTTCCGTATTATTTTACGTGCTTAAATATTCTGTCAAACTGTCTCGTGCTGTTATTTTAGACCACGAAACATCCAGGTTCTACAAGCCACAGCTGTTTGTGTCGCATCAGCGTCGCCGTCGGTTGTACATTCGGTCAATATTTTCCCAGGTTGGCTTTCACCGTGTATGATCTAACACGTTGACAAAATATTTGTATTTCAGGAATGTTGATTCATCCACACAATGGCGGACCAATTCGACGGGCTGCGAACCTAGCGACCGAATCCGGTCGTTTTCCGAGTGAAAACAAACACGGTGGCTCGACGCCATATACAGCGCGAGCGCCGGCGGACGCCTATTCTCTTTGGTATTACTCTTTAAGTCTTCAGGTTCAGTAGAAAAGGCTTTGCCTTCAATGTTCTGGAGTACAGAAATGTGTCGACAATGCAGGTGTGCGACCTCTAAAGCCGGATATACACAGATTCTTATGTTTCTAACCGCCCTGTGATATAGGTATCTTAGTTTGTCTGGCCAGAAACGCCTAATGTTCTCTAAGCTGAGGCTCGTAAAATAAGTCAAAATAAGACATTCCACCAAAAATTAACACATTTTACGTACAGCGTCGATTAATTATTCAAATGAAGAAAGATCCATACAGAGGATTTGGAAATATTTCCTCAGGCCAAATTGTAAAAATTGGAGTGAAACCTACAAATCGACACTTCGCAATGCTATCTGTTGAACAAATGTGAAAACAATTTCCGCAACTCCTGGTGAATAGAAAATACACTATAGAGATATTACAAGATAACGTCTTCAATATGGGAAAGTTAAATGGTACATATTAAAGAGAATCAAGTGTGAAGTCTATATATATTACCACAGTACAATGAATATTAAAATCTATTAATTCGTTCAATGATTTATTACTCAAATCAGATGCAAAATGTAAACATCTGCAAGCTTTACCAAATGAAACAAAATAAACTCAGTGCTCAGAGGCTTTCTGGATGCAAAATGTTTGAACTGTGACTGAGACCTCTATGCACTTCTACTCTCTATGATGAAACGCGAGAGGTTTTTTCTCTCACGCCCTCTATTATCAAAGGGATAAAATGAATAGTAGTAGAGACAAAATAGTCGTCACAGATCTAATGAGCCTTTGTAGCGTTATTCCCACATGACATCGATCTTAAAATTGGTAGCCTTGCAGAGCACATCCTAAGACAACCCTGACGTATTTCAAGCGAATTCGTGACACGGCCTATGGATTTTTGATAGTCACGGTGAGATTTTTGTGTAGCTTTTAGAAGGGACTTAACGCACGAGTGGAAATCGACTTCGAAGAATACTCTAGCAGGCTCACGAAAAAAATTAGGTACGTGCTCGGTTATTGCGAACGGGATCCTGTTAGGGTTTTTGCCGTTGTACGTCTCTGCGATGGTGAGATGAGGTGCACTCTGCGTATCGATTATGGATTTCACGGCTGCCGGTTGCCCGGGCATTTTCTTCGTGTCCACAAAAACGTCCTGTAGGCCTTGTAGCCTTAGAGACGATCTAGATGGGAGATCGATTATTTTGTTGAAAAATAAGCGGCGGAGATTGTGAGAGCATGAAAAAAATGCCTTTTATGATTCCGCTGACATCATCACCGGCTCTAAAGAGATGCTTTGGATATAATCGAAGATCTAGTTCGGTCTAGGATAGTAGTTTAGCCGAGTGAAAAGTATTTAGTAGTTAAAGTAATCGCTACTGTCCAAAAACCGTTGGCACTTTGTTCGAGTGCAGTTCACCAGTGAGTGAGTGGTGTTTTCAAGGATGAAGAGCTTGCATTGCAATAAAGTAGATCACTGATTTAGCTTATCGTAATGGTTATTTTAGAAGAGATGTGTATTAAATAAATGGAAGGTATGGGTATGAAAATGAATAAATTGAATGGATAAACTAGGAGTTACGAATTGTCCTATGAAGAAATTAGTATATTAAGACCCCATAGAATACTTCAATAGTTCGGGAATGTCCCAAAACCGTGTAAATTTCCTCTCAATGTCCGCAGTCTGCAATCCAGCATAAATTTATCAATTTAAGGAGTATGATTCCGACAATATTGAAATTACAAGTATTTCCCTACGTTCTTGACAATGATGTTTCTCTTTTTACCATAAATAGTTCGCACAAGGTATGTTTAGAACAGATACATAGAGCTTCGTTCGAAGATGGATGAAACTATTTTAATTATTCCCAATCTCCCTGAAGTTGTATAAAAAAAATTATTCTTCATCTAAAATGTAATAATATTAAATAATTAAAACTAGCTTAGTCGATTGATCAATATAATCGATTGATAAAATTTTCTCGGGTAGTTAGATGAGCCTGAAGGTCAAATGATCCGATATGATATATGCGGCAAGAGGGCAAATCTAATTGTTGTCTGTGATCTCTAAAGATGAGAAATGTCACATTTTTCTTTAGTTCATTTTTGCAGGTTCTGGCGAAAAAAGACTTTTTGAAAATAAACTTACGAAGGACGGACATTTAAATTAGTTATTGTATTATTAGTGATCGATTTTCTAAAAGCGGCGAGTTCAGACTTTTATTTTATGTTATATTCGTATCTGAAATTCATTGAACAAATTTCTCTCATAGGTTTTCTATCGTGAATTCAATATTTTTGACTATGTCGTAGATTAGATAAGGAGCATAAGATAGTATTCTATATTTCTTCAGTAAATTACATACGCTGTTTTCCATGGTATTAAAAACTTATTTCAACGTTATCAGACTTATCGAAAAGATTAATTCTCAAAATGTTTCAGTTAAGATGTCGATAGACTTATTTAGTTGATTTTGATATATAAAATATTTATAGCTACCTAATAAATACAATTCAATAGTTAATGACAATTCTCAGGAAAAGAAATTCCAACAAATTAAACCTTGAGTTCAACCTTTCTATATTTATCTGTGGTATTTTTCTGGTGAGCTAAAAAAGTCTGCAGCAATCCGAAAAAGGTTATTTTTAGGGATCCCGATGACTAGTTTGAAAATTCTTCTTCAACTAGAAATAAACATACAGAAATAATCTGCTCGTCAAAAGTTAAGGATATTGATGTTTTCCGAAGATGTGTATTTTCCTTATCATCTTAATATTAATTTTCAATTACATAAACTTCAATGATTATAGAAGCGTCCTCTGGTTAATCGTGAAGCAAGTTTTCATCAAGTTTCATAATTTTTTGTCCATATCTGTCAGAAATGTATATTTTATTGATATTTTGTTCAGTGTTTATATCGTTCTATGCCATTAAAAATCATTTTTTCACAATAAAATGATAAAAATAGTTTTTTTCTTTATAGAAGGATTATAACAAAATTTAAATATCATAGAGGTTTATTCTGTTGACCTACAAATTTTAAAATTAACAAAATAAATCGATATGATATTAGTGCAAGCTACCAATTTCTTCAATGTTAGCCAAAGATGGATATCAAATTTAGTGGCACGGTACTTTGACACTGAAACTGTTCGTCGAAGACCCAGATGTGGTAGTCCTGGTGCTACAACGCCAACAGAAGATCATTTTTAACTCTGTCGGTGAAAATACTGCCTCTCAGCACTTGCAGAATGGCAAGTCAACGTATTCGAGATGCCATAGGTACTTTAATTTCCGTAAGCACAGTCGGAAGACATCTCTATGAAGTCAAGTTACAATAGAGACGCTGGTTACGAAGAGTTCCACTCAATCTTGAACACAAGTGATTAGAAGATAAGAGCGGGTACACTATTGGGATGAATGGAGATGCGTACTCTTATGGACATTTTTGTGTTCAAGAAGTCCATCCTTTTGGAAGAGCCACAATTATGGTTTCGGGTTGAGTTTGTTTCAATGGCAGAACTGACTTATTAGTACTTCCAAGAACGATGAGGACAGACACTTGATGGAGTTATCAGCGTAATAGCTCACAATTTCACGAAGCTCTTCGCGATAATTTCATTTTTCTTTATGATAATGCACTGCCACACAGATCCCACCAGGTGATTATGACTAGAGAAAACCAAGGTTTCCACATATATATATATACATTATTTCTTTGAAACATTATTATTCTAACCTAAAACACTCTTCATATACATACATTCTGTCAAGAAAGTACCGGGAATTATCGATTTAAATCTGGCGGGGCAATGAGGCAGGTAAATTTTTTTTTCCTAGGTTGGTACCACTGTCCTTAATTACTATGCCAAGCTTGAGCGGGATCTGTCAACTAGTGTGTTTGCAACAGCTGATTAAGTCAGTCGATGTCAGAGTGCGTGCCGATTTTTACTATGGGTGATTACATTGAGCAAAGAATTTGTTTAAAGTTTTGTGTTGCAAATGAATTTTCGTGTGCCGATGCATTGAAAATGTTGCAAAAGGCCTTTGGTGATAATGCTCTATCGAAAACTCGTGCATATCAGTGGTACAGAGCCTTCAAGGACGGTCGTGAAGTGGTCGCCCATCGACGGCTTCGATCGAAGATAACGTCGATAAAATTAAGGAAAGGGTGCTGGAAAACCGTCGTACCAGCTTGAGAGAGATAGCACATGATCTTAAGATATCCCACGAGTCCGCACGTACGATTTTGATTGATATTTTGGGCATGAGAAAGGTGGCCGCACGACTCGTACCGAAAGACCTGAATTTTCTTCAAAAACGTCATCGCGAACAGGTTGCTTCAGACATGCTGGATCGCTGTAATTCCGATTCTACATTCATGGAACGCATTATAACTGGTGATGAGACCTGGGTCTACGAGTACGATATGCAAACAAGCCAGCAATCATCGGAATGGGTGGCAAAAAATGAGCCGAAACCGAAAAAACCACGCCAAAGCCGCTCGAAAATGAAGGTGATGCTCATTGTTTTCTTCGATATCCGTGGCGTGGTGCACTACGAATTCGTTCCAGAGGGTCAGACGGTAAACAAGGAGTATTACCTAGGCGTTATGAAACGTTTGCGTGAGCGTATCCGTAAGAAGCGGCCAAATTTGTGGGCGAACAACTCATGGATTTTGCATGACGATAACGCGCCTTCTCACCGAGCTACGATTGTGACTGACTTTCTCGCCAAAAACTCAACAAACGTGCTTCAGCAACCACCGTATTCGTCGGATTTGGCTCCCTGCGACTTTTTCCTCTTCCCAAAACTAAAATTGCCCCTTCGTGGCACCCGTTTTGAGTCGATTGAAGCCATAAAACAAAATTCGGCGCGAGAGCTAAAGTCCATCCCGGAAAGCGCCTATAAAAAATGTTTCGATAATTGGAAGTGCCGTTGGCATAGATGTATTGGAGCAAATGGAGCCTATTTTGAAGGCGACCCAATAAATTTTGACGATTAAATGTAAAAATGTTGTTTTAATTGAAAATTCCCGGTACTTGCTTGACAGAGTAGTATTTCAAAAGGAAGAGAAAACAAATTAATTCAATATCCTTAACTTTTGTGGAGCAGTTTAAAAGAATGCTCGAATTTATTGAACTCTATTCAGAATACATTGGCCCTTTTGTAAGTTTGTTTACCGTTTTTCTAAATCTTTTTGTGAGATTTTTTTCACTATTCAACATGCCAATTTTCAACCATTCTGCCTGATACGGATAATATTCTTCAGTCAAGTCAAGTCTCTCTCACGATTCCAGTAGGCATAATGGTTTCGATCTGCGCTCAGGTCGAATGCAATTCGAAAATGGGAATTTCAGTCGCCCGCGGCCCTGATTAACGCGCGACCATTAAATCCGCGCAGATAATAAATAATCATATTCAAGAAACCGGTACAATACGGTACATACACGGTGGCTGTACGGTATATTTTATCGCCTACATGTACGGCACAAATTGTAGGATAATTGTTCCTATTTTATCATTACGGATAAGATGACGTTTTGACATTTCGCCCGTGAAATTTCTGTCTTTATGTCTTTGGAACACGAAGGTTTCAGCGCTCTGTTCAAAGAGAGGAATGCATGGTGTTTTTCAAGATTCTTTTTATACATCAGAAAGAACTTATCAGAATTGAGCATTCTACAAATATCGGGTGTTTTAGAGTGATAGAACTTTCGATAGGGATAACTGAGATTTGACAGAAGGTAGATTGTTTTGACATTTCTGTTCAGTAAGCATTGACAAATTATCATGGAAAGACTCACGCCGCAACAACGTTTACAAATTTTGTTGAAATTTATTTTCGAAATCAGTGTTCTATTCGCTAAACTTATAGAGCACTTCGTGAAATTTTGGTTAACATAATCGTGCATCAGAGCAGCTTATTCGTCGAACTATCGATAGATTTAGGACAGCATTTTCTCTACTCGATGCTACAACAAGACAAAGAACTGTACGTAGAGAAGAAAATGTCGCTGCTGTAAGTCATAGTGTTATTGATGATCCAGATTCACAAGTTGGACTCTGTGCATCCACCACATGGAAAATTTTGCGTAAAGATCTTGGTCTACACCCATACAAGACCCATACAACTGGTTCAAGAACTAAAGCCACTTGACCATAATAAGCGTCGTTTGTTTGCTGATTGGGCCCGAGAACAGCTTGAAGTTGATCCACTTTTTTATCGTGAAATTGTGTTTAAAGATGAAGCTCATTTCTGGTTGAATGGCTATGTAAACAGGCAGAATTGCCGTATATGTCCTCTGTACTCTGTGCATCCACCACATGGAAAATTTTGCGTAAAGATCTTGGTCTACACCTAACAAGATCCAACTGCTTCAAGAACTAAAGCCACTTGACAATAATAAGCGTCGTTTGTTCGCTGATTCGGCCCTAGAATAGCTTGAATTTGATCCACTTTTTTATCGTAAAATTGTGTTTAGTGATGAAGCTCATTTCTGGTTAAACGGCTATGTAAACAAGCAAAATTGCCCTATATTGAGTGAAAACAATCCTCAAGAAGTTCTGCAGGTTCCATTGCATCCTGAAAATGTATGGTGTGCTTTACACGCTGGAGGCATCATCGGTCCATATTTCTTTAAAAACTGTGCTGGAGCTAATGTGAATGGTGCTCGTTACAGATTGATGATCAATGATTTGTTTCAAAATTTGAATGGTATCGACTCAGAAGTATTTTGGTTTCAACAAGATGCTGCTGCACCTCATGCTGCTACCGTAACAATTGATTTATTGAAAAAAATATTTGGCGATTACATTATATCGAGAAATGGACCAATTAATTGGCCTCCAAGATCATGCGACATAACTCAACTGGATTATTTTCTTTGGAATTATGTCAAGTGACCCAAAATTGGTCTGGTCGAATGGGGTTCCTCAGAGCTGGTGGTGGGCATATGCCGGAAATTATTTTCAAAACATAAATGTCATAAAATTATCCTTTAAATAAAAAAAAAATTGGCTTCAATCGTAATTTAAATGTTTTATTTCAATTTAAAGTTCTATCGCTCTAAAAAAACACCCGATCAATCGATATTAGCGAAAAATGTATAGCTTTTATTACTCTAGATAAAAAAAGACTTTGTAGAAAAAAAGATACTGTAGATAACAATAGCGTCTGTAAAAAATTATTAATTGAACAGTAATTTTTCGATTTTCTAGAGCATTTGTATTCGGCATGCGATAGGGGGACCACAGAACTTTAAATGACAAACGTTAAACCGTAATTAAATTCGTTAGATATTATATTTTGCACTATAAATTGTGACAAAATGGGTAATTTTTTTCAAATATTTTTGGACCAAATTAATCAATCCATTGGCTACAAACTAGGATATTAATTTTTTTTCATTTATCTCTTCATATCCATTTTTTTTCCTGAAGATTATTGAGGGAAAAAACAGTCAACACTCATCCCCAAATAAAAAAAATTAAGGAGAAACTGCCGCTTTCAAGTCACGTTCTGTTTTATTCTGCGAGTTGTATCTCTTAAAGAATCAATTTAAGAATTGATGCATATTAAAGTCTCCCCTTTATCAGTCATTCCCAAAACAGGTCATAAGTTCTACGACCTCTGGACAATTTTCATTAGCGTATCAACTCTCTAGTCCGCCACTGGTGCCCCTAAAAGAAGTTGAAATCATCTTGCTTACATTTATCTCTCGACCAGCAGCGTATATCGTTCTAAACCGGGTCACGTCTACTTCAAGAGAATATGGAGAATGCGAAAAAAATCTAGATTACGTTCATTGCCCATTGTTGCTTTGTGTTCGAGGCATCTAGTAATGGCGTTGGCTAATTTATTTTATTCATTTGGCTCGCGGGTTGCGTTATATATGCGACATATATTTGCCTCAAAATGAACGGAATGAAGGAACGGACTTTTTCGAGATGCTGTCGCGATGAGAGTCACAATTGATGGTGGATGCAGCTGATGACTTGGTGTCCCACTTGTGGTCGATTATTCTCGAATTATTCTTCAAATGTGAGGATTATAAGGCCAAGAGGTTGTCGTTCTGGTAACCTGCGTGACATTTCCTTTTTTTTTTAACCGAGACGACCTGTATTCAGCTTGATTACTTTATTCGTGTTTAGACGTTTCGATTCAAATTGGAGTCCTAACACTGGATTTCATTAAGATTCTGTGATCACTGGATCAACAATTTGACAAACGTTCAACAAATTTGAGTTTCACAAAACAAGTTTAGGTAGTTGATCACGTGGATCAGTTTGATCAATCTGACAACGTTGCACTTTCTAATGAAAATGACATTTTTCCTATAATGAAATTAAATTATGTATTGACCATTCTGGTTCAATTCCTGTTGCCATCTGTTGTCCATCACGACTAGCTCTGAGGAACCGTATTCGACCAGACCAATTTTGGACCACTTTTTCGAGTAATTCAGGCCCGCATTTCATCAAGAGCATCGGACTCGTGACCGGGAGGTCCAGGGTTCGAATCCTATTCAGGTAGAAAATAAATTTTCTAGTTGGACGGGTATCTGCCACCATTTCACTGTTGGGTCAAAAATTAACAGTGCTGTGACCTAAAGTGGCGCAAGATCGCAGTAACAAAGCCTACACAGAACACAACTGAACTCCTAACTCGCACAAGCTGAAAAAGCTTCTGAGGGATCTTCACAGAAGATCTAGGAGTATCAGGATAATAATAATAATAATAATAATAATAATCAATAACACGAGTTATGTTGGCTTCCAAAGCGTCTATTGTTTCTGGTTCATCAGCATAAACCAATGACTTGACATAATTCCAAAGAAAATAATCCAGTGGAGTTATGTCGCATCATCTTGGAGGCCAATTAATTGGACCATTTCTAGAAATAATGTTATCGCGAAATCTTTCTTTCAATAAATCAATTGTAACGGTAGCAGCATGAGGTATAGCACCATCTTGTTGGAACCAAAACACTTCTGGGTCGATACCATTTAAATTTTGAAACAAATAATCATTGATCATCGATCAATGACACCTTTCACTGTAACATTAGCCGCAGCATTGTTTTTAAAAATATATGGACCGATGATGCCTCCAGCGTGTAAAGCACACCATACAGTGCATTTTTCAGGATGCAATGGAACGTGCAGAACTTCTTGAGGATTGTTTTCACTCTTTATATGGCAATTTTGCTTGTTTATATAGTCGTTCAACCAGAAATGAGCTTCACCACTAAACACAATTTTACGATAAAAAAGTGGATGAAATTCAAGCTGTTCTAGGGCCCATTCAGCAAACAAATGACGCTTATTTGGGTCAAGTGGCTTTAGTTCTTGAACCACTTGGATCTTGTATCGGTGTAGACCAAGATCTTTACGCAAAATTTTTCATGTGGTGGATGCACAGAGTCCAACTTGTTGTGAATCTGGATCATCATCACTATCTTCTGTACGTACAGTTCTTTGTCCTGTTGTTGTTGTTGTTGCATCGAGTAGAGAAAATGTTGTCCGAAATCTATCGATAATTCGACGAATAAGCTGCTCTGATGGACGATTATGTAAACCATAAATTTCACGAAGTGCTCTATAAGTTTAGCGAATAGAACACTGATTTTGAAAATAAATTTCAACAATTTGTAAACGTTGTTGCGGCGTTAGTTTTTCCGTGATAATATGTCAATGCTTACTGAACAGAAATGTCAAAACAACATGGCTTCTACCTTCTGTCAAATCACAGTTTTCCCTTTCGAAAGTTCTATCACTGAAAAAAACACCCGATATTAAGTCTCACATTATCGTGGTGGAACACTACACTTTTTCTGTTCATTAAGTTGAGCCTTTTCTGTTGAATAAATCATTCAGTTTTTCCAGCTGGTGACAGTAGACTTCCGAATTAATTATTGTGTTATCCGGTAAAAGCTCAAAAAAAAAGATTCCTTTAAAATACCACCAAACAGACAGTATCACTTTTTAATGGATATTGGCTTTCAAAATGCTTTGAGCCACTCCATCTTTTCTTCTCCATGATCTCTTGCCTTTGACATTGTTATATATAGTACAACCCATTTTTCGTCTCCAGTAATGATGCGCTTCAAAAATGGATCATTTTCGTGACGTTTGAGAAGCGAATCACAGACGTCAACGCTACGACACAAATTTCTCTCCGTCAGAATATGGGAAACCCATATATCGAGCTTCGATGATAAACCCAGGCCTTTCAAGTGGCCATAAACAGTTGAATTCGATAAATTTAACCTCTCACCGATCTCATGTGTTCTTATCCGCCGATTTGCATCAACTGATGCCTATTTCGTTTCAAATCTTCATCAAAATCAAAATTGGATGGAAGTTTTGCAAACCAGTTCTGGCACATAAGCGTGAAGTTGGGTTCGAAAAAATTCAATTAAATCCTTTGTCGGGAAAAAACGAAATTACTTTCGGAACAATCTTATAGAAAGAAGGAAAATAAAAATCCATATATTTATTTCTGTGTACGTAGGGTTAGAATTTAGAAACGGATTGTTATTGTTCATATGCTTGTTATACCATACAACTACGAACTACGTTATTAGTATTACTTGTATGTGTGCAAAATGGAAGACGAAAAGAATTAACAGAGGTAGAAATAACACCACGAAGGATAGGAATTTATTAAACCACCATTTGCATAAAATAGTAGACAAAATAATAATTGTAATCTCGCATCGATCGATTGATTTCTTTTACTGCTTTGTTCAATTGCTGGTCCAATTTTATGTAATAATTTCACCACGGCATTTTTATTAGAACAAATACGTATTATGAAATCAAAATCATCTTATTTTGCAAATGGATCAATCATCCTGTCCATAATAATTCAGAGGCTTCGAATTTCACTAAAATCTTCTTCCAATGATAACGTTCAACTGATTTTGAAAAGCATTTTGCAATTATATCACTTGAAAAAAGTGAACAATACACTTCACTTCAACTATATAAAGAAAAATAGGAAGATCTTTTTTGGTGAATACCAAAATCTACAAATCAACTCAATCTGTGATAAAGCAGCGATTCTTGTTTAGATTAGAGCACATAGAACAAGATAAATTGTAGAAGGACTTCGTGATCAACAGACTTGATGCGATGACTAAAGTTTTATGAAATAAACCGTTAATGTTGGTTGTATTTTACGAATTGTATAACCTTCAAACTTTCACCGTTTTGATAATGATATTCAACAATCAAGACGCGTCTTTTTATCATGTATTGCTTACAAATTCCCAACTGTCGCCTATCGATCTGTCATGTCACAATCATGTGACATCGCGTCTGCCAAACTGGCGCGCAATTTAAACATTACCCTCATATTGAAAGATCCTTAAGATGAACCTTGGCAGTCATCCTTACTTGTAGAATTTTGTTTGTTTCGTTCACATTCCAACATCATTCTAAATCAGGCGGATGTTTGAATTTCGACCTTGACATTATATAACGTGTTATCACGACCTTAGTTAATCAAATGGAAAGAAAATCGATACATTCGAAAGCGCACATAAAGGTTGAAAGTTGAACGTATTCCGACGTTATAATTGCGTCGATAGGATATTTATTCTATTCGAATGACACGGAATTAGATCAATTTTTTGCGGCTTCCTAATTGAGCCGATTGCCGATTACCTACAATGATATCATCCACGTTGTTTTCCTCGAAAATGTTCGGTTCGCATGGTTAACTGGATAAACGAGGACAATGTTGTTAATTGTGGCAAATTTGTAGGAAGGATGTTCTTAAGGACTTTGTGATCTGAGAAGCCTTACATTACTCGTTATCCTCGAATATTTTTCAACTGACCGAATGATTATCCATTATATGCGACTGTTAAAGCTTCGAAAAGTATGCGATGCTTGTTATTGATGTACCATATCTCCTTTATAAACTTACGCTATTGAAAGAAAATTCTATGGTTCTTCACATTGGCTTTATTCTTAAGGTTATCTATCCACAACTAATGACAGTTGACATGGAGATAATCAAAAGTGAAATATGACATATGGTTCGATCTTACGCAGCTTATATTTTCCAAATATACTCTTTTAGTATTTCAATCTGGTCTTAAAATGAAGAAATTTAGTGGTTACTCCTGGCTGTTCAGGTAGACGAACTCTCACCGATCCATTTGGGCAGTGCTAGCTTCCCTGCGTCGTAAATTCCACAGAAAATGTATGTATTCCATTGAAATTCAAAGCCGAACACCCACATCTTGACGTATGCAGTCGGGTATTTATGTTCGCATTAATTTATTACCTCCACTCACTACTGAAAACATAAAATCAATTCGATAAATATAGAAATTATCAGTATTTTCACGTCTGTGGGCGGCAGTACGTTCAGATACTGTATGTTTAAATCTCCCACGTGGTCTGAATTATGCATATTGGGGTAGGGGGAAGATCAACGCGATGAAAAAATTCACGTCGGTGGTTTTTCTGGGTATTCCCGATTGTTATGCAGGGTGATGCTTCCCAGTGTCTAGGGGGCGATGGGCTGTTTTATTATCTGAGTGCGTACTGTGCCTTTCTCCTGTGACCAAATTCTACATACACAATTCTTTACTCTATAACCCAATTTTCGAACTCAAAGCTACAGCCAGGGGCAGGTAAAATATAGAAATATATGTACCCCATGTTGCCATGTCTGTTGAAATAAGAAGAAGATTATGTCAGCTTCTTTCTCTTGTCCTCGAAGTATAGCTTTGGTTATAGAATATACATCCCCTTACAAACCTTCCACAAAACATTTATTTTCATCAATATCTTTCACCTACTATAAAGTTGATTTTTAATATTTTTCCTTAAATATGTTTATCAAGATTCTTCACCACAATATTCTAATGCAGTGATAGCATTTTAATAATTGGGAAAAATTAGAAATATTGTTGAATTCGGCTATCGCAAAGACAACAAGTTTCTTCACTCGATAATATCTTCCTTCAGCAATACAGCGCTGTTGTCGATCAAAATTCAACAATATCCTCAAAGGTACCAAATATCTACGAATCGAAATGAACATAACAGCATTCACATTTAGAAAGGTTTAGATAACTGGTATGCCACTGAAACCAGAATGAGAATTTTGGGGAAAAAATTTCTATTATTTTAGATTAGAGATAAGAGGGAGCTCTTCATTATTATCTCTATTTTCTCTCCCTAAATCAATACGTGCATTAAAATAATAAGTCGATGTGTCTGTTCATTTGCTCTTTCTTCCGAGACAACAAGATATCTGTTGATAACTATTACTTAAGGCCATCCTTATCTTGGAATGTGCAGGATGTGGTTTTTTGGTCGCAACACTGAAATGAAATTCTCTTACGTGTAAAGGATGTAATAATGCGATAAAATTGGGGCATTGCTTAAAAATTATCTGCCTTTTTGTGATTGCAAATATCTTGTGATATTGATGAGCGTATGTCATCATATATTAATTATTCCATTAGAGTCTTTTTTGATGAGGTTGAATTTACATATATCACCCAGTCTTTTATGTTCGTTTGCATAGTCAACTTGAAGCCTGGCTTCATCTAAAAATTTAGGAAGGGCTGAAGATAAAATTTATCTAGCAGCATAGTTTAAATTAAGCGTAAGTTTTCCCCGCTTTTAGCTATCAAATTTGATGGCCCAACGAAGACTTAAACCAGTAGAATCAGTTGAATCATAGGTATGCGTCTTATTACCCAAATAAACTTGATATAGTTTGAAATCGTCATTGATATTTATGTCAGCGAGTTGCCAAAACAACAAACGAATGCCAGAACATAAAAAATCAGCGGATTCTGTTGCCCGATCGTTATTGCTTAACCAGTTACTCACAAACTCGTCTCTAACTAGAACGTGGTACAGGGTTTTATCTGCAAAGATGAGTTTACAGCCGATTCGAAACTTCAGTAAGTCTGGCTCAGATATAGAACGGTGCAAATGTCCATTAGTGTTATCTCATCAAAATTCTCTTAGAAGCTTAATATATTCTTTACATGCTATTGATTTTTTTATAAGCTGCTTTTTGGGGTACCGTAAATAAACGCAAGTTCCTTTTATTAGAACGCAAGTACGGATTAGCATCTCCGTAACAGTTATAGATGCAAATGGCTACGTTTTTTCTCGTCCAACTACCGCTAGTTCGAAACGTATTCGATCGCACTAAAAAAATCGCTTGGTACATAGCTACAAGACTCTTGTCACGCTCCTATATCAAGATAAATCCATATAATGGACCGGATAAAAGTGTGGATCTTGGACAGTTGGCGACCTGACACTAACTAATCCTGATGAATGTTTATGTTTATATTCGATCAGAATGACCCGATTCTCCATACCGTCAATGTTCTCCTTGATTTTATTCCTTATATAACCGTTTATTAGTCGTTGCTCGTTAACATTTCGACGGAAAAATACATTATCAAGCTCGTTACGACATTTGAACACGGTAACCATCTGTCAGTCTCTGTGCGTATATGCAGGGCACGCATTTGGTGAGATCGATTATTTACTTTGTTCATATAGCCCAGAAATATATTTTTTTATCTGGCGGATCAAAGGTTTATCATTCAACTGGTTTCTGAAAACTATCACAAATTATTTAAGCCTACAAAAAGTGGTTAATTTTAATCTTTATAAGAATTTCTTAAAAAAAATAGCAATCAAAAGTAGTGTGGGATTTTGCACAAGGTAGTGTAGGTGACGTCACTTGGAAGTAATAAATCAAGTCTCATACGTAAGTTGAGTTATCATTTATTTTTGTTATTACTTATCATTACTAGTGTTACCCTGAGAAAGAAAATATACGAATGGTGTTCAGTGCTAGGATGGAAAAATATCGAATAAGTAAATAAAGACACCACAAAAATTATTCGGAAATGACTCGGAACAATTGCTTCAAGTTTAGCCAGACAAATAAAGGGTTTTCCAATAAGAGGTTTCATTTTGAATAGCCCGCTATCTGGACGGCTGTCATCTTTTGACAGTTGACAAGTAAAAACTACGCCATTACTAAAAATATATAGATACGCTTCAACACCGCATTAAAATTGTTAAAATTCACTACAAAAATTGTGAAAATTTTACAGTCACGGTTCGCAAAACTGAAGCACTTTTGGGTCGTCGTGAAGCACCTTCTCGGCCAGCAATAATGAAACTGATGGAAAAATTTGAGCTATTGTGTTAGTGATGTGAAGGATCGAACCTTACTTATTCAAAAATGAGACTAGTGCAACGGATTGCGCTACCAAGCTATGATTAATGATTTTTTTATGTCCGGAATTGAAAGATATTGGTGTGGACGACGTATCTCCAACAAGACGACGCTATGTGCCACACAAGCAACGAAACATTCGCAATTTTGCAAGAAAAGTTTCCTGGCTGTGTTTTTTCTCGGAGAAGTGATCACAATTGGCCACTTAGATCTTGTGATTTAACACCTTCAGACCTTTTTCTTTGGGCCACATGAAAGATAAGGTCTATGCTAATGCTCCACAACCGATTCAAGACCTTGAAGATGGAATTCGTGAAGTTATACAGCCGCAAATGTGCGAATTGGTCATGGAAAATGTCATGAAAAGGATATAGTGCTGCAACCGTAGCTGAAGGCCATTTGGTTGATATCGTTTTTCATTGTTAATGGGAAACCTTTGATTTCTCTTAAAATATACTCGTTCGTTTCTCTTTTATATCAAAATAAAACCTCTTATTGGAAAACCCTTTACTTTGTGTTTAATTTCAGAATAGCACGGGTATAATAAATCGAAAAAAATCATTTACCCCATCTTGTATATCATTATACCCAACGAAAATGTGTAGTACCAAGCTCGTTACGACACTGCGGCCACGGTTACCATCTGCCACTATGCAATGCGTTTGCACGCTGGAGACGCATTTGCAGGATCGATAAATCACGCGTTTTCACATGCCTTTCGAACAAATTTCCAATCCCCATCGGGATAGCGTAATTTCCTGTGTTGCACGTAGGTTCCGTGAACTTTATTCGGGAGTTCATTGCAGGTTATTAAATTCTAAACCAGCTGCCGTCTGCATTGAAGTCTGCAGTTATAAAAGTTCGTACTTCCATAAATGTGCAGCACGCGGTATGCCGTAAATACCGGTGAGGTCTGGTCTCTGAGATCTAATAAGGGAAGATGGAAAAATTTAATTATTCAAGTTGCTACCTTTTTTCCATCAACCATAAAAAGGACGCAGATTGCGATGCTTTAATGATCGCGCTAGAGAGCGATATTGTTCTTTGTGGTCTTACGGAAATAGTTCGCAGTCGAACCGAAGATTCCTAATATGAAAAAATCACTATATCCGTTCATATTGATTACCCTTCAACCTTGTACTTATTCCACAATTCCCTAAGGTCAATTTTCAAATTTCTCAATTTATAAATTCGGATTCATTTACAATGTTTTCCCATCGAAGTAGTTATACCTTATTTAATTTCGCTTTACCTCTTAATGTGAGAATTTCTATATCGTATTTCTATGACTTGGTCTAACTTTTCATTTCTGCAGTTTTGTTCCATTGACAGATGACGTTTCCAGTAGTACGGTTAATTTGTTTTATTGGCGGCCACAGAACTGTCTTAATATTCTGTAAATAAATACAACTTCTAATTTGGAATCGTTGCCAGCATTGAATATATCTAAACGAACATGTTCAATCTATGAGTTCGTAGAATACTAAAGTTTATAGTATAAAATAAAATAGAAAGGCCTTTTACTTGATAGAAGAAATATAACAAAATTTGAATATTAAAACAAATTGAAATATGTTTATCTTCTACAATTTTAATTTCAAAAAAATTTTTATTCTAAAACTTTTAGAAATAAATTTGTCTACACAAGCACCGCTTACATTTAATAGACGTATATAATCAAAACTCAATATATAATGTCAAATGGAATAAATAACCCAACAGATATACGAAAGTAATTAAAATTAATAAATAAATATTTAAAGGAGACAAAATTTTGTTTCTGGTCTTACCTTCAAGAACACCAATTGCCTTTTAAAAACATGAACACACTTAAAGGACTTCTCAAAGAATATAATTTATTTGAAAAATTTAATATATTTAAATATTCGAATAAATTATTTCAAAAATCTCTAAAAAATGTGCACTATATCTTCAAAAAACAAATATAATTCTAGACAATCTCGTCTTCAGTCCTCATTCAATATTCCAAATATCAAAATCAAAAACCTAACCTATATCTCTCACGTGTTAAAAGACTTAAGCTTCGAAATACAGATCAACTATATAATTCAAGATTGATCTATGTTCTAACGAAATCAAAGAACAGCGTGAGTTATTTTAAGGTTTATTTAAATTCATTGACATTCTATAATGAGATTTATTGAAGCCAAAATATAATTATATATTATATATAAAATAAAATAGAAAGACCTTTTACTTGATAGAAGAAATATAACAAAATTTGAATATTAAAACAAATTGAAATATGTTTATCTTCTACAATTTTAATTTCAAAAAAATTTTTATTCTAAAAACTTTTAGAAATAAATTTGTCTACACAAGCACCGCTTACATTTAATAGACGTTTATAATCAAAACTCAATATATAATGTCAAATGGAATAAATAACCCAACAGATATACGAAAGTAATTAAAATTAATAAATAAATATTTAAAGGAGACAAAATTATATTATTTATTCGAATATTTAAATATATTAAATATTTCAAATAAATTATATTCTTTGAGAAGTCCTTTAAGTGTGTTCATGTTTTTAAAAGGCAATTGGTGTTCTTAAAGGTAAGACCAGAAACAAAATTTTGTCTCCTTTAAATATTTATTTATTAATTTTAATTACTTTCGTATATCTGTTGGGTTATTTATTCCATTTGACATTATATATTGAGTTTTGATTATATACGTCTATTAAATGTAAGCGGTGCTTGTGTAGACAAATTTATTTCTAAAAGTTTTTAGAAGAAAAATTTTTTTGAAATTAAGATTGTAGAAGATAAACATATTTCAATTTGTTTTAATATTCAAAGTTTATAGTGTCTAGCTCATCGAGAAACTATAGGGTGTTTTTTTTTTTAGAGTGATAGAACTTTGAATTGAATAAAACTCATTTAAATTAAGATTGAAGCCAAATTTTTTTATTTGAAAGATAATTTTATGACATTTGTGTTTTAAAAATAATTTCCGGCATATGTCCACCACGACCAACTCTGAGGAACCGCATTCGACCACACCAATTTTGGACCACTTTTTCGAATAATTCAGGCCTTATTTCATCAATAACACGAGTTAACAAAGCTTTCAAAGTTTCTGGTTTATCAGCATAAACCAATGACTTGACATAACCCCAAAGAAAATAATCCCGTGGAGTTATGTCGCATGATCTTGGAGGCCAATTAATTGGGCCATTTACCGAAATAATGTTATCGCCAAATCTTTCTTTCAATGAATCAATTGTTACGGTAGCAGCATGAGGTGTAGCACCATCTTGTTGCAACCAAAACACTTCGGGGTCGATACCATTCAAATTTTGAAACAAATAATCATTCATCATCGATTTGTAACGAGCACCATTCACTGTAACATTAGCTCCAGCATCGTTTTTAAAGAAATATGGGCACAATAGAGTGCATTTTTTCAGGATAAAAAGCACACCATACAGTGCATTTTTCAGGATGCAATGGAACCTGTAGAACTTCTTGTTTTCACTCCATATACGGCAATTTTGCTTGTTTACATAACCGTTCAACAAGAAATGAGCTTCATCACTAAACACAATTGTACGATAAAAAAGTGGATCAAATTCAAGCTATTCTAGGGCCGAATCAGCGAACAAACGACGCTTATTATTGTCAAGTGGCTTTAGTTCTTGAAGCAGTTGGATCTTGTTAGGTGTAGACCAAGATCTTTACGCAAAATTTTCCATGTGGTGGATGCACAGTGTATAACTTGTTGTGAACGTCGTCGAATAGACCAATGTGGATCATCTTTAACGCTATGACTCACAGCACATTATTTTCTTCTGTACGTTCAGTTCTTTGTTTTGTTGTTGTTGCATCGAGTAGAGAAAATGTTGTCTGAAATCTATCGATAGTTCGACGAATAAGCTGCTCTGATGGACAATTATGTAAACCATAATTTTCACGAAGTGCTCTATAAGTTTGGCGAATAGAACACTGATTTTGAAAATAAATTTCAACAATTTGTAAACGTTGTTGCGGCGTGAGTCTTTCCACGATAATTTGTTAATGCTTACTGAACAGAAATGTCAAAACAACATGGCTTCTACCTTCTGTCAAATCACAGTTATCCCTATCAAAAGTTTTATCACTCTAAAAAAAACACCCGATAGTTTAGAGTCAATTTGTACCGAAAATGCGGAAACCATGCTAATGAGAATGTTATTATTAGGTATATATCGTGGAGTGTTAGAATGAGAGTATCAATACACTCGGCACAAGTGTATTTGAAGACAAGTTTGAAATCTATTGCCAAATTTGTACCAAAAAAAGCAGAAAACGGGCTAATAGTATGTTATTATGTAGTCCATTCGACCTGATAGTCGAAGGCTTAGTATTAGGGCTGTTGAAAACATTAGGGATTTAGAAAAATTCAGCCTGTATCAAAACCAAGCCCTGAGAAAGTGTGAATGATCCAGTCAAATCCTTAAAAACTACCAGTTAAAGTATCTGCTCTAGTTTCTCATTCATTTGGTGAGTAAGGAGCTCAGTTGACATTTAGTCAGAGATTCAAATAATTCACTGGAAGGACATTTCTCAGGTTTATCAAAAAAATCTCAAACTAAACTTTAGCAAACGTTTGTTCAGGGGACTACGTTTCTTGATCTGTGTGTAATGTAAACCTCGCTTAATTATGATAAAATATAGCTTCACATACGATAAACAGATTTTTCTGCAAGGTTGACCAGTTGGTAATCCTGTCGGATCCACTTCATTTCAGGAAGTCACAAGATTATAGCATCTGAATAATTCGAACTGACATCTGATTGTTATTTATCTGAATCATAATGTGGTTTGGAGATTTCTGATGACTCTTTTGGTCCACACAGGAGAGCCACCTAAATAAGGCACTTTTTTCGAGATTCCTGCTTGTAAAAGGATAGTTGGATATCGGATTGGTATAACCAGTTATGATAGATATACTTTTCTAATGACCTTATATCCCGGCAGTAATTCACTGAACACTGGCTTCATGAAGCATATTTATTTCTATTTTGTAACTGTGTGGTTATACACACATTTGGTTCATTCACCTTAGGCTTATTAATGGTCCTTTCCACACCTCTGAACTGGTCTTATTCTCTTCTCGATTCGAATACATTGTTTACTAGTTGGATTGAGTATCAAGCCGGTAGCCTTCATGGTTCTGATCTTGGCCCATTCCTATTAGTTTTATAGCGAATAAGCCGTTTTATATCCCTAAACTGACCATTTTCTCTTCTCTAGTTCATCCGACGAGCACGGGCCCTTCAGCGAGCGCTTCTACGAGCGAAGCACCAACACTCGAGGGGTAGCAGACGGCGAGTTCATCCGCCGCAGCGGCTACCATGACACCAACCGCAGTCGCAACAGGGACCGGGGTTTTCGGAACGGCCCCTACAACGTCATCATGGACCGTGGATCTCATAGGACGCTTAATAATTCCTGGAGCTACGACAGTGGCGGCGGCAGTGGGGGTTGCGCGGGAACGGGGGTACGTTACAATAGTCAAAACGAAACAGGGTACACGACGGCGACGACGACGACGACGTCTGTCGTCGACGGCGGCAGCAGCGAGAGGCGGGGCACCTCGGACCAAAGTACAAAGAAAAAAACCAAGTCCAGATCGGGTAGCCGTTCGCCATCGCCTTCTGGAAGCACATCTAGCAGATCTCCGTCTAGGTAAGAATTGATTGTTAATTCGTTGATTGTTCATTGGTGATCTCTCCTTTGGTTGGCACGTTTTGAAGTTAAGGTGTTTCTAGTTCGTCCTAAGGGTTTGCTCATCATTAAATTTCATCGAATATTAAACATGAACGGTCTTGTAGGAATATGGCGTCGACTTCACTTATATATACTCTACACTGTTTCCTTTCTTCAGCACAAAGAACAAACTCCCTATGGAGGGCACACTTACCAACACATAAACCTCTATTTGGTCGTAAGGGGGTATTGGTGCCTCCGATGTGAAATTGGCGAAAAGTGAAAATTTAAGAAACGTTCGAATTTAGTTCGGACTAAATCTTTACGCGTTAAGCTTAAAGCTCTGTCTAAACAAACAGATTTGGTCCTTAAGTTATATCAGTTAACAGTTTTCGGGGTATCCAATTTAGTAGCTATTTCAAATGAAGATAAACAAACATAAACAACTCTATTACAACTAGGAATAAATGAAACTATTTAAGAAAGATCACAAGGATAATTTGCTTTAATGCTATGAAAGGAAATGAACGTTTGAAATGATAGGAGAAAATTTTGTTAACAAATTCTCTAATAGTTTTTCTCGTTAAGTCCATTTCATATTTGTGAAATTGGTATAACTAGGGTTATACATTTTCCAATCAAAAATAACATTTTATCGAAAAATGTTACACCCTAAAATTGTTATAACAGATTCGTGTTTCTTTGTTCATAATGGTTGTCATATTTGAATGTAGCTAATTTCCCAGACGGTATACAGACATTATTATGTACTAAACTATCTCGATGCCTTGATCGACTGTTACGTTATCTATCGGGTATATTTTTTAGAGTGATAGAAGTTTCGATAGGGATAACTGTGATTTGACAGAAGGTAGAAGCCATGTTGTTTTGACATTTCTGTTTAGTAAGCATTGACAAATTATCATGGAAAGACTCAAGCCGCAACAACTTTTACAAACTGTTGAAATTTATTTTCAAAATCGGTGTTCTATTCGCCAAACTTAGAGAGTGCTTCGTGAAATTTATGGTTTACATAACAGTCCATCAAAGCAGCTTATTCGTCGAACTATCGATAGATTTCGGACAACATTTTATCTACTCGATGCAACAACAACAGGACAAAGAACTGTACGTACAAAAGAAAATATCGCTGCTGTAAGTCATAGTGTTAATGATGATTTGTCTATTCGTCTACGTTCACAACAAGTTGGACTTTGTGCATCCACCACATGGAAAATTTTGCGTGAAGATCTTGGTCTGCACCCATACAAGATCCAACTTGACCATAATAAGCGTCGTTTGTTTGCTTATTGGGCCCTAGAACACCTTGAAGTTGATCCACTTTTCTATCGTGAAATTGTGTTTAATGATGAAGCTCATTTCTGGTTGAATGGCTATGTAAACAGGCAGAATTGCCGTATATGGAGTGAAAACAATCCTCAAGAAGTTCTGCAGGTTCCATTGCATCCTGAAAAATGCACTGTATGGTGTGCTTTACACGCTGGAGGCATCATCGGTGTATACTTCTTTAAAAACGATACTGGAGCTAATGTAACAGTGAATGGTGCTCGTTACAGATTGATGATCAATGAATATTTGTTTCAAAATTTGAATGGTATCGACCCAGAAGTGTTTTCGTTCCAACGAGATGGTGCTACACCTCATGCTACTACCGTAACAATTGATTTATTGAAAGAAAGATTTGGCGATAACATTATTTCGAGAAATGGTCCAATTAATTGGTCTTCAAGATCATGCGACATGACTCTACTGGATTATTTTCTTTGGGGTTATGTCAAGTCATTGGTTTATGCTGATAAACTAGAAACAACATGCTTTGGAAGCCAACATAACTCGTGTCATTAATTAAATAAGGCCTGAATTACTCGTAAAAGTGGTCCAAAATTGGTCTGGTCGAATGCGGTTCCTCAGAGCTAGTCGTAGTGGACATATGCCGGAAATTATTTCTAAAACAAATGTCATAAAATTATCTTTCAAGTAAAAAAAAATTGGCTTCATTCTTAATTTGAATGTGTTTAATTTCAATTTAAAGTTCTATCACTCTAAAAAAAACACCCGATATTTACTTTCCTCTTGTTTCTATTTTATAACCTGTTCTTCGGCAGATTTGGGAATTTTTTATTAATAATTAGATTCTTCCGGTTGGCGGTTTCAAATTTCCTCGATTTATCGGTTCAGGAAATCCTTGTCCTAGTCTGCGTCGCAATTTTCATTCCTTTGTAAAAACAATGTTTCGGAGAACTTTCACGAAAGTTTTTTCGCGTAACATGAGAGAGAAATTTACCTCATTTTCATTCGTAAGAACCCGCCTGCGAATATTTTGTAGACGATCGAGCTAAAATACGAATTTTTCCGCTTGAACTCACTTGGCATCCGTTCATATTTACGTAATTTTAAATCATTCAGAGAATCACCTTCGAACTTGGCAAATTTTCAACATGAAAATGGAACATTTCAATTCATTTTGTTGACAATAGGTGCATGAGTTCTGTTATATGAATTTTGGACGTTGATATACAAATAAACCTCTCTTGTTTCGGTGCAACTGGTAATTTATTAAAATATTATTGCGTAGAAAAATTTTTGTTGGTGCTTCGAAAGGTCTCTTCGACTAGAACTTGATTTCGTCTAGTAATCGAAGCGTCTTGTCTTGAGAAGCAATCTATCGAAAGTTAATATTAAATATTAATATTATGTCGATTCGAAGTATTTATGAATTTAATATCAATCAATTCAAGTTCCGCTATGAAAGATATCTATAGATAGAATGGTCTTCGAACTAAATTCTGAAGATTATTGAAAATAATTTCGATACCATCTGCATTTTTTCGAATTTGTATATAATTATCTTAAAGATACAAAATAATTTCTTTCGTTTCATATGGTCGTCGTATATTATTATACACCGATTATCTGAAGACACTTTAATTAAATTGAATTATAAAATATTGTTTTCTATTATGCAACTTGTTCGAGAGAATATAATGGATATAATATCACATTTATAATTTCCCCAGCAGCTGGTTTTCGTTATTCGCATTTTATAATACTCAAACGATTTTTAATACATCACATTATTCGCGACCTCGCGAACCAAAAGAATTGCATTTGCTGAGGACTTTTTAGGAAGCAGAACTCACCAAAGATCGACCATCCTTAAAAACTACCCATATATCTACATATTTGCACCAAATATTTTTGTTATAGTTGACTAATTTCAAAATTCCTTTTTTTTTTCATTATCTAAAATTTACATTTTTCGGGTCAGTTCCAGTAGTTTTCTTTATTGGTTGTCAAGTGTGAGTTTTTGAATTACGTCCAACTAATTGCCGTTGGAAAAATATTCTTGCTAGTACATAATAAGAAGGTTGTTGACTCGTCTGTACAATGCGTTATTGCTTTTCTGTGAAAGGCGCCATCAAATTGGAGCCTTGGAACATTGAGATAGTAATTGGGATCTTCTGGAATCGCTAAAACGATTGCAATTCAAGACTAGTGGAAATTATTCTAGGAAACGATGAACGTGAGGTCACTTTCTTGGAAGCTGGTCGAAAGTACAAGGCCGGTTCGATTAATATTGGACCTAGTTTTGTGGTTTGGATTATTATTCGTCATAGTTTGAGGTCACTCTTCTCAATTGTAATAAAAGAGCATTTTGATTCTTAAAATTTGAATCAATCGGTTGAGGTAATGTTTGGGCATCTCCATTCTTTTTTTTGCAATATCTGCAGACTATTGTAAACAATTCTAAAATCTGCGTTCTAATGAACCTGATTAAAAATATTGTTCTCAAGTTGTCGCAACTGTTTGTTCAACATTTATTTGAGTATATTAATTAAAATCCTGTATACCATTATCGACCAAAAACTGTTACTACAACCCACCTTTCTAGGGTTTCTGCATTTGTATGTTTAGATACTAAAATAAAAGAGTACCTAGATCATCGTTAAATAAGAAATGTAGAAAACAGGATTTCTCATAACTTTCTTATTATTTATAAACAAAGTTAATATTATCTTGCCGAAATGCTTATTTGATGTTTTATAAAAAAAACATTTGTGCTAAATTTTGTATCTATCGGAATATTGATGTACAGTAAAACTATTTAAAGGGGGTTTAGGTTAAGTATTAATATATCCAAGACAAGACGATAAGAAAAATTGGAGAATATAATGAAAGTCCATATCGTATACCGATAAAAAACTTATTTATGTGATCTTAAATCACGTGTTTTATCTGTACCAAAGGTAACATTAGAATTCTGCATAGTTTGGCGAAACAAAAAAATTAAATTTCAGAAGTTCAACCTTAAGTATTTATTGAAAATATTTGGGGATATTGGGATATTCATGGAAGATCCCCTTCAAATTTTGTCCAATATAATCTTTCCATGGTTATAGCACATTTTTTTAAAATTCAAAACGAATTGAAATAATGTAGAATGAGGCATGTTGAAACTCGGAAGCTTCCACGAATTCCCTCATAAAATATAATTTCATTTAGTTTTATACCTCTTATTTATGACTGGATTCCAGTCGTGGTTAACGGTTAGTATAATCTGATGTGTAATGTAATTTCATTTGTGGCATTTGGACTTCTGCGCTAAAATTCCATGAAATAATTATTGAAGATTTTCTTGAACATACAGTGTATTGTATAGGCCGTATTAATTTTGCGGTTATTGTGGCATTTCTGGTATTAAAATCATAATAGGAATGTAATAATTGGATTCAAGCAGTATTTTCGATTAAGTCTGATATTGAGATTGAATGGAAGATTGCTCAGTTCACAAAACTCAATTTATAGTGGAAATATTATCTGTATCTTATCTATAGGTAAAGAAATTGTATTCGATTGTCTTGAAAATTCGTGCTTTTGAATATTGAAATAACTACTTTTAACTCAATACGAATATTTAATTAGCCAATCATGTTTTCTACATGGTGTTTTCAGAGTTGATATTTTTTTAAAAGAAAGAAGATTTCATTAAAATAAACCATTTTAGGAAATATATACCGCCAATTTATTTAAATACGTTTAAATCATTCCTCTTTTCACTAAACACTCGCGGATATCTAGATTTTCCCCTGCTGCATTTTTATTTAACTCTCCAAATATTTAATATATTTGAATAAATATGCTTTTTTACAGTGAATGACATTTGACATAATACATCCAATCACAATATCATTTAAAGTATGGAGATGATATATCTATGGTTTAAGTCCTAATTAACAGGACGGGATTCAAAATTTTCTGAAATTTGAAGATTTCGAATTGAAATCCTTGCATATTTTATATAAGCGATTTTTAGTGAAATGGTTTATTTTAATTTGTTCTACCTCTTGTTAAAAAGTCTCAACTTCGGAAACACTCTGTATATGTTCAAATGATGGAATATACCCAATATTTCTATATGTATGGTATTTTGAAATCTTCAGTATTTATTTAAAATGGATTTTCACCAATAAAAGTATTCAACGTTGATATATTTCATGATAGATTGCTCTGGGGGATTGATCTACCCCTTCATCATGACCCAAAAATGCTTATGTTTGATAACTCATCTCAGGATTTAAGAGCCATTTTATGAAAGTCCCTCAACTCCGCCATTGTTATAAATAAGTATTTCTTGTTGTCGCCGAACAATTCGGTTTATGCTACAACCTTCGCCTACTGAGTTCAATATGTATTCGTCAAACTTTGACAGAATAATCGTAAAAATTGAGATTTTCGGTGGACCATGTCAAATGAGCATGAACTCTCAAAGGACGGTATTTTGGATTGTAAGTTGAATTAAGATTTTTCCATATTTTGGATCCTAGAAACACGTCCTGAAATGAATTAACGTTAAATCCGTTAAATTACCATTGTGTTTATCTCGATCGAAAGCTGGCACCCATAGTTGAGCAACAAGAGTCGTGTTCTATGACTATCTCATTCGGAATGCAGACAGGAATATTAATTCCGCGAAATTGTACTTCTAACATTAGAGTCGACTACGGCCATTAGCATATTGTTGCTGCTCCCAGAAATCGAGTAGTTTCGTGTCGGAGTTGCATAAGCAAATGGGTCCGATCTAAAGGTGAATCATATCACGTACGGGTCAAAGTGCCAGATGAATAGACAACATCAGGTGGCACGATTGCCAACGCAACGACTTCAAAACAGGCTGTCGGATCTTGGTTCGTCGCTTGGGGCTTGTTTCGCGCGAAAAACCACCGATATGGCGTGTGAGGAAATCGTGTCTCGTAATTTCGAAAATATGTTATTATCTAGAAGAAGCTACGTGTGACTGTCTGCGAGTAGGAGATTTGTTCTTCGATCGGTAGACTGTGGTATGTTATTACATGTCTGATGGTTATAATTAGCGTGTTAATCCTTGCGCCACGCATACATGATGTCTGGTTTTGGTAGGGTTCTGCAAATCTTCTATAATTGGGAGAGAAACGATTTCAGAGATTGAAGATAAAATTTGTACACGTTTTTCTTCAGGTTAAAAAGGGTGGTATTAATACCTTCACTCAAGTTTACATGCATTTTTTAACAACAAAATTCTGTTAAATAACACGAAATATCACCAAGTTTGCTGGTATGCTAAAAAATATCTCAATGCTTTTCGTAACATATCTTTTGAAAGGCGATAAAATTTTATGCATGTTGTATCGATGAAAAGCTCTAATAACTTTTATCAGCACATCAGGCGGTGTCGTTAGGATGTTCTGTTAATATGGAATAGCTTTTCATTGCATGGATAATCCTAGTTACACCCAATGAAATAGAAGTTAACAGGAAATTCAGGAAATTGTATTTAAATCTGAAAGTAGATTCACTTTGGCCATAATTGTTACATGATGGACAAAAATAATAACCTTCTCTTCATTCTTCAACACACTCCCCAGACCACCGAAGCGTTTGTTTCATGACGGTTAATCACAGATTGTCACTCAGAGAAGACATCTTCAACTTGTCGATATGAATCTTGTATGATACGCAAGACATGTTGTGAGTTAAATTATTTCCAGATAATTTATAATATTCACGTTTTAGTGAACGTAAAAAGAAACCTTCAATCATTTTTAACATTAATCTCACTCATACATAGTAATTAAAATCAAGTTTGTCTGTTTCTGTAACTTCAACTCATAACGTGATTAGATATATGTTTAGGTTACGGTATATAATGATGTATAATCTTAAAAATTGAAGTCCGAACTCGGATTATGAATTAGGGTAAATAAAGCAGACCAGGATTTAACCTCACACACAGAGACAGCTATGTTCACACCCTTATTTGAGCGGAAAAGTATTTATTTACTACATGGAAATAATATGCCAAAAAATTTAATTCGAACACACTAGAACTTAGGGGCGTACGAACGTTCACCCTGATGAACTCAATCTGTGCAACACACAGTAGGCTTATTTACGACGCCAGTTTTATGCGGCCGTTTTGCGTCATAAAGTTTTGAAATACGAGGATGTTAACCGTTTCAAGGACTCGAGGTATCGTATTTTACTGATAGCCCGTTTCGTTTCGCACGCCTCGAAAATAAACATCGAACAGGAAATGAATTCGAAGCCGAACTTTACGGTCTGTTTGGTTTGCCGAACTGAGGAAATCATGAACCTTTTTCCGTAAATAGGTTTCGATATTTGTCCGCTACCTTTCCCTGAAAATAACTGTTGAAATGACAGTTGACGATATATACCAACTGATATATCAATAATATATATAACTAATTTTGATCATTTTATTGCTGTACAATTTCTACATTAACACGGGTGAAATTAGTAGGGCGAATAATAAAAATAATTGTTACTGCCTTAAACGATCATCTATACAAGAGACTTTCTAATGGATTCTAGGAAAGTACTTGAAATTTCAATATTTCTATGATATATATTACAAACAGATAAAAAAGCTTGTAATAACAATTGAAGGTACTGGCGACTTACGACCAGTTTCATAAACAATATCAAAAGGCTCCTTTATGAAAAAGGATCCTTTAAATGGGACCATCAGTTTCATAAACGCACATCGACCGTCCTTTACTTAAAGCTTCCTTTAATGCGCCGGTCATATGTTTCCGGCTGTTGGCTATCCTGAGAACTAGTGATTTTACGAATATAGTTGGTGATATTCGTAAAAATTGTGAGTTATGCGTCGGAACTTGTGAAAAGAAAAAGAAAAGAAGCGTAAATCAGTCTTTGCATAAACATGGTTATGTGCAGAAGACAGTATATTGGAATTTATATCATTATTACGTTCGAACTAATATATTTTAGTGAACGTGAGTTATAGGAATGAATATGGAAGAAAAGAGAAATAAAAAAGTATTACTTTAAAACCTGAAGAGGAACTACGTCTCTTGGAATTGATTGAAAAAGAGAATTTTAATATTATACTGATTTCAATGCTCCATTGGAGAAATGAGGACCAGTTCAAATCCAAATATGACAATATAAAAACCTTAACTAGAAAGGTGGTAGCTGCTCAACGTAGTCATATTAAAGGTACTGGTGATGGGGCTCCATTGAAATTGAGGGAGCCAATTTCCAAACAGTTGAGCCCAACTGTTACGAACCCACTTGCCGAAGCGAAAGAGAATTCTATCACCATTGCTGCAGACTAAGAAATCCCCTCAAATTCGAATTAAAAACAGAAATTTCAATATAACATTTTTATTTCTTTGTTCTCACTTGAAACTTTTGTTAGGAGAAGTTACCTCAAGTAAAACAATGAATCAGAAATACAAACATAGAAACCTATCTAAATACATACCTTGTAAAATCTTATAAAAATTATATGAAATCTTGTCATGTTGAAGACATTAATTGAATATGAAGAATAGTTTCACAAGTGACAAGCAAATTTATTTTCAATTATCACACAAATATAAATTGTAAATTAGCAAAATGTTCATAATTCAGACGAGCTGCATTAACATTAGTTGAATTTGTTTGAAAGTCCTCTTTCTGCTGCAATCATTCATTTGGAAATATTTCGTTCATATTTACAGCTATATTGTGCAAAACAGCGGTTGCAACAATAATTGTCCTTATGGCCGTTAACCTAACACTCATTCCTATAGACAGGATAGGAAAACGACGTTTCGAAACTTCATACTTTCTCTCCACCACATTTCTAGTTCATATAATTGACTGCTTATATAAATTTTCAGCTGCAGTTATAGCTTCCGGTAACTTTGTCATAAGATAGGTCTGCAAACTATAACCACTATCACCAAGTAACAAATACGGTCTAAATTTGTCACTCTCAAATTGTCTCTTCAAGACACTGTTATTAAAGATGGTTTGATCATGTGTTGAGCCAGGTCATCTAGCTACAATATTTCTGATTCTCAAGTCTGAATCACACACGGTTTGAGTGTTGAGGGCAAAATAATGTTTTCGACATCGAAAGATATCTGCATCATCACCACCCGAAGAAGTGATTTTAATTAATGTGCAATCTATAACACCAATGACACGTGGAAAACTAGTAATTCCATAAAACTTTACTGCTGCTTGCATTTCATGATCCACATATCTTTATATATTGTGGACACAGGGATGTGATTGAAAAAGAAATTCTTCGAATAATTTTAGAAGCAAAAGGTTTAGAAATTCCTATGAAATCTTCGGCTGTTTGTTATCAGCATATTTTCACTTCCATAGAATCTCAATGTCAAAAGTAGTTGGTTCATCGGTTCAATATAGCTGTCTCTGAAAATTGTCAATTTAATGATTTGGTATGCAAAGATAAAACAGTTGGTTTGTCAGGCGAAAACGATCCAAGAAATCTAGTCGTCTAACGTGGAAAAATGTCTCTCCTTTTGTAAATTTTTGGTCTTCTCACAATTATTTCTTCATCATTTGATGAAGAACTAATGCTTGAATCAGCATTCAACATTTGGTGCAACATATTTCGTAGGACTCTAAAATAAAAAAAAATGGCAAATGTGACGGAGGAAGGTTATGTCTACTGTTTTCGTGTTTATCGAGCACCTGCGCAGTGTCGAGCTTCTCGTTAAAGGATCCCTTTTCAGCCGTTAAAGATCGATTTTCTCACTTTAAGATAAAGGACGGTTTTAAGTTCTCTTTAACCTTAAAATTTGCTTATGAAACACGTTTTATCCTTAAAGGAGACTTTTTGGGAAAATTGAGGTTTTAATTTCGTTTATGAAACTGGCCGTAATTCACCAATTCTTGTTAATTAAAGAGGTTCTACCCAACTCATTTTATGTCCACACGTCATCTTTTGATTTAAGTTTATTCAAAGAATATTGTAATAACAAGAAGAATGTCCATTCAGATACAACCTTGCATAACCCTATATATACCACCTCTAACAACGATATATTACAATTGAAAGTAATAGGCCTCAAGGTTAGCCCTCATAAAACTGACAATTATAAATTATAACACCGTCCTTCGCAAGTAAACCCTACTTAAGCCCAAAACCCCTAGAATTCCCATGTGACGAGAAATAATTCATATTGCCGGGCATGTGGGTACCCTAAGGACTAATTATTTTAATTACACATTAGAGCTTAGTACGCCTAGAACAAGAATATTTATCTGAAAGAGTACGCATTAAGTCGGTTATTAGACGATAATTAGTATCCTTGAGAAGAAATGAAATTCATGAATGAAACATTTTATTTTTCGACCTTCAGTCTTTACATTTTTTCTGCTTATTAGTGCATAACTTCGGAAACGATCTTGGCTTTTCATATCGATGCCGCGACTTAGGATTGGAGAACTGCCTTTGAAAATTTCCATAAAAGGTTAACGAATCGAACTAGTCGTTCTAGAAATCATCCTTTTTCTACTATTTCACAACTTATGTCTTTGGTAAACCGAAATCTAATATGCTCATATCGTTTCACCTAAGTGTATACAACAAAATATGTAAAAACAGAAATTATGTATTTCGATATCCTGCACTTGCATAGTAAAATCAACAAAGTTCTTATCAAACGTAATAAATAGAAATTTGAATATCAAAACAAATTGAAATATGTTTATCTTCTACAATTTTAATTTCCAAAAGAATTTTTTATTCAAAAAACTTTTAGAATTAAATTAATGTCTAAAACAAGCACCCCTCACATTTAATAGACGTTTATAATCAAAACTCAATATACAATGTCAAATGAAATAAATAACCCAACAGATATACGAAAGTAATTAAAATTAATAAATAAATATTCAAAGGAGACAAAATTTTGTTTCTGGTTTTACCTTTAAGAAATACTACTTGCCTTATAAAAACATGAACACACTTAAAGGACTTCCCAAAGAATATAATTTATTTGAAATATTTAATATATTTAAATATTCGAACAAATTATTTCAAAAATCTCTAAAAAATGTGCACTATATCTTCAAAAAACAAATATAATTCTAGATAATCCCGTCTTCAGCCCTTTTTCAATATTACAAATATCAAAATCAAAAACATAACCTGCATCACTCACGTGTTAAAAGACTTAAGCTTCGAACTACAGATCAACTATATATTCAAGATTGATCTATGTTCTAACAAAATCAAAGAACAAAGTGAGTTATTTTAAGGTTTACTTAAATTCATTGACATCCTATAATGAGATTTATTGAAGCCAAAATATAATTATATATTATATATAAAATAAAATAGAAAGGCTTTTTACTTGATAGAAGGAATATAACAAAATTTGAATATCAAAACAAATTGAAATATGTTTATCTTCTACAATTTTAATTTCCAAAAGAATTTTTTATTCAAAAAACTTTTAGAATTAAATTAATGTCTAAAACAAGCACCGCTCACATTTAATAGACGTTTATAATCAAAACTCAATATACAATGTCAAATGAAATAAATAACCCAACAGATATACGAAAGTAATTAAAATTAATAAATAAATATTCAAAGGAGACAAAATTTTGTTTCTGGTTTTATCTTTAAAAAATACTACTTGCCTTATAAAAACATGAACATACTTAAAGGACTTCCCAAAGAATATAATTTATTTGAAATATTTAATATATTTAAATATTCGAACAAATTATTTCAAAAATCTCTAATAAATGTGCACTATATCTTCAAAAAACAAACATAATTCTAGATAATCCCGTCTTCAGCCCTTTTTCAATATTACAAATATCAAAATCAAAAACATAACCTGCATCACTCACGTGTTAAAAGACTTAAGCTTCGAACTACAGATCAACTATATATTCAAGATTGATCTATGTTCTAACAAAATCAAAGAACAAAGTGAGTTATTTTAAGGTTTACTTAAATTCATTGACATTCTATAATGAGATTTATTGAAGCCAAAATATAATTATATATTATATATAAAATAAAATAGAAAGGCTTTTTACTTGATAGAAGAAATATAACAAAATTTGAATATCAAAACAAATTGAAATATGTTTATCTTCTACAATTTTAATTTCCAAAAGAATTTTTTATTTTAGAATTAAATTAATGTCTAAAACAAGCACCGCTCACATTTAATAGACGTTTATAATCAAAACTCAATATACAATGTCAAATGAAATAAATAACCCAACAGGTTATTTCATTTGACATTGTATATTGAGTTTTGATTATAAACGTCTATTAAATGTGAGCGGTGCTCGTTTTAGACATTAATTTAATTCTAAAAGTTTTTTGAATAAAAAATTCTTTTGGAAATTAAAATTGTAGAAGATAAACATATTTCAATTTGTTTTGATATTCAAATTTTGTTATATTTCTTCTATCAAGTAAAAAGCCTTTCTATTTTATTGTAATAAATAGAATCAGCAAGAGTCAATATTTCCTTCAATTTTCAGGTCCTAAGTTCTCTCCACGTTTTTGTCATCGCTAAATTGTTGTGATACTTCTTCACAATACCCTCTGCGTTTTAGAATCTTAACAACTTCTAATATTTGTTCCAGATATTCATGGCTAGACTATTAATTGTCAGCACACAACATTTATATTTCAATAAGAAAAAGCTCTCATAATACATATTTAATCGTGATCTATCTGTCCACTATATGGTAATAAGTTTTGTATATTCTATGATTTCTGTGTTTTGTTAAATCGCTATTGCACATTGAGAAACAGCTCAGTTTACTAATCTACTAGCAGCATTCGGGAAGAAACTGTTCAGAATTGATAATCCGCGAACAATGTTTTTTAAACTGCCAAAGCGTATAGTGACGTTCCAATTGGAACCATAGACAAAGATAGCCAACGGAGTATTTCAGATCATGCATAGACGAAATACGATTCTTCTATTCTTGTAGATATGCACAACATTGGTTTCGATTTAGAAGGTGAAAAATGTTTCAATGAGGAGTCTTTAGTATTTCACAGATCGTACACTTCACAATAATCATGTCAGGACGAGTAAAAATAAGCTCGTTAGAGATATTTGTAAATTTCTTAAGCGATGATTAAGGTAATATGGTTGCTTCGCTGTGATCTTCTGCGGACGTCAAACCGAATAGAAAGTGTTTGCGGAGTTCCCTAACTATGGCGAAACATCCTAACATACAGTTATTCTGAAGAAACTTTACGATCCTGATGATGTGAACGAACATCGGAGAATGACTTTGTGATGTTTTTGCTCACCACTTCAAGAGGTCTCCAATGCAAAACCGCTTGATATATGTAGATTCAACAGCCCTATCGTTGACGGATTTAAATCTTGCGACGATCATAAAACGAATGTACAAGTAATAAAAAGAGGTATTAAATCCTGGCTTTTTGGCATAACATGGGCGACAGAGTCGCGTTTATGTCTTGGATCTAACGTTCTCGCCGCGGAGATAAGCAGTCCATAAATAAATACAAAGCCTCAAACAAAGCCAAATAGAATTCGCAGACGTAATGGGAGGTTCCAGGGAAGGGAGATCCCGGATGGACTCGAATGGCCTTTATTCGACCAAAGTTGATGCGTCCGATCAGTACGCTGGCCCGTTAAAATATTCATGGCTATTGTCGTTTGCTGTTTATCCGCAAACTTCCGTATTTATCGTCATGAACGATGTTGGAAACGGAAAAATGCCAAATTTTGTTGATACTGCTTCCTTGCGGGACGCCAAAAAAGGCGAATGATGTTTTTGTAGTTGCCTTAGAGGAAAATAATTACTAGGGTTGATATAAAATGAGTGAGGCTCAAAATTATTTGATCCTTCGATCCCTTGTTGAATTACTGGGTCAAAACTTCGTTAATCGCTGCTTTTTTATTATAGTTTAGTATAATGTCCTCTTTTCTTGAAATATCTGAGGTATATATCTAGCCTTCATCTTCAATCAGGGTATCTCTCCATCATTAATGATTTCATGGACCAGAAACAACGATTACAGAAGAGTAACAAACCTCAAAAAAATTCTTTTTGTGAGTGGAAAGGCTATGTTCTGGAGCAAAAAACGCCCGGTGCGGATCGAATGTTAAAGACCTACCTTGCACACAAAAGCATTTTCAATCCCGTATAAATTTTCCGTCTATTTGCTACGAACGAAAGAAAATACAACATTTCCCAATTTTGCACTATTTTCGGAGATCATATATTAGTATCGTATTATTTCGACCGAATATTGGATTATTTTGATAATACCGTTTAACAATCAGGACGCGTGGTTCAGTTGTGTAATAATTGATATTTACTGCTTCGCAACTGTCTTCTATCGATGTTATATGATGTCATGAATGCCCAATACATGGACATTTTGAATATTCTTTTATTGAAACACCTTTCATATTGGCATTTTTTTTCTGAAGCAGTTTTCCCGTGGAAAAAATCTAATATATTGTCAGTTAAAAAGTTTCTAAACCGGATGAATCATTTATCGTTCTGCGTTTACTCAAAATAACAGTTTTAATGCTTCTTTCACGCCTAAGAGATTGGATTCAGAGATATCAAAGCTGCAATACTGGCCTCAAACCATCAGTTTTCGTTTTTATTTGAACCTAATGTAGTAAAAGTAACAAGGATAAGAGATTTGTGCTGGAGATCTGCAGACAAAGCCCATCTGAAATACAGGATGAAGTCGGAATATTTCCTCTGAAGTCGTTAAGAGAGTTAATTTTAGAAATTCAAACGGGAATATTGCCTCAATATTTCACTACTTTCTGTGTACCCGTACAGAGTTGAAACAAAATGTAAAAAACGAAGGGGTTTTCGTAACAATAAAAGGATTCCTTATCGCTTATTAAAAACGATTTTTCCGGTAAAATCTGAGACGAAAAACACCCTCCCCCATGAATAATGCATAAGAAAGACGACTCGCGAATACCAAAATCGCCCCAACCTTCATCGGCGCCCTTTATCGTGACGCAGACGGCGGTTTTTATCTCGAAAACTCGTTGATTAGTATTCAGGAGTCATCAGCGATATTCAGATTCGAACCCGCCACAGGAAGTACGTCGTTTTTAATTAGCGAGGTTGCCATAAAGATGAACGACGCGAAGAAAGACCACAAACACGATTTGGTCGGTACCAAAAGCGGTAGGCTGCAGAGTGGAAATTGGTCGATAGATCCATCTTGGAGATTCCGACCGTGTATATCAGTATAGCGTAGAGAAATCTCGCGTTTCTACTTGAAATGGCGGCTTTGATAGAGTCGTTCGGTTTAAAAGTAGATTAGGCTATTCGAATATGGTGTTTCTTGTTGACATTTCGCTTGGTGGATCGGCTGAATACCATTATTCTCGTTATATTAATAAACCGTTGGTTGAGTGAAGAGACATATATAGTATTTACATAGTTTCAACCAAGTGCCTATACCATTAACTAGATATTTGCTGTTTGCCAGTTGCACTAGTGAGTCTTTCCAGCTTCAGACGCTCTTTCATGTCATCTGGTCAGCTTTAACGAACTATGACCTTTATACACCCAAGATGCCTTTTCCCTACTCAATGATAGAGCTTGCCTCCTAAGATACTCTCTACAAATATATTTTTCTTTATTGTAGCATTGAAGTGTTTTTGAAATGATGAATATTCGATGAGAATTTGACATCTAATTCATTTTAATAGAAGTGGGTTAGTAATTTAAACAAATGGAATTCGGAAGAATATAAAATAAGTTTTGACAGCCCTCAGGCTTGCTCTGTCGATTAGATTGACACATCGTGCCGATTGTTATCGTTTTCATGAGTTATAAAAGGTGCTTTTTTTAGAGTGATAGAATTTTAAATTCAAATAAAACACATTTAAATTCAGATTGAAGCCAAATTTTTTTTTATTTGAAAGATAATTTTTTGACATTTAAAAATAATTTCCGCCATATGTACACCACGACTAGCTCTGAGAAACCGCATTCGAGCAGACCAATTTTGGACCACTTTTTCGAATAATTCAGGCCTTATTTCATCAATAACACGAGTTATGTTGGCTTCCAAAGCGTCTATTGTTTCTGGTTTATCAGCAGAAACCAATGACTTCGCATAACCCCAAAGAAAATAATCCAGTGGAGTTATGTCGCATGATCTTGGAGGCCAATTAATTGGACCATTTGTCGAAATAATGTTATCGCCAAATCTTTCCTTCAATAAATCAATTGTTACGGTAGCAGCATGCGGTGTAGCACTATCTTGTTGGAACCAAAACAATTCTGGGTCGATACCATTCAAATTTTGAAACAAATAATCATTGACCATCGATCTGTAACGAGCACCATTCACTGTGACATTAGCTCCAGCATCGTTTTAAAGAAATATGGACCGATGATGCCTCCAGCGTGTAAAACACACCATACAGTGCATTTTTCAGGATGCAATGGAACATGCAAAACTTCTTGAGGATTGTTCCATATACGACAATTTTGCATGTTTACATAGCCATTCAACTAGAAATGAGATTCATCACTAAACACAATTTTACGATGAAAAAGTGGATCAACTTAAAGCTGTTCTAGGGCTCAATCAGCAAACAAACGACGCTTATTATGGTCAAGTGGCTTTAGTTCTTGAACCATTTGGATCTTGTATGGGTGTAGACCAAGATCTTTACGCAAAATTTTCCATGTGGTGGATGCACAGAGTCTTGTTGTGAATCTGGATCATCATTAACACTATGACTTACAGCAGCGATATTTTCTTCTATACGTACAGTTCTTTGTCTTGTTGTTGCATCGAGTAGAGAAAATGTTGTCCGAAATCTATCATAGTTCGACGAATAAGCTGCTTTGATTATGTAAATAATAAATTTCACGAAGTGCTCTATAAGTTTGGCGAATAGAACACTGATTTTGAAAATAAATTTCAACAATTTGTAAACGTTGTTGCGGCGTGAGTCTTTCCATGATAATTTGTCAATGCTTACTGAACAGAAATGTCAAAACAACATGGCTTCTACCTTCTGTCAAATCATAGTTATCCTTATCGAAAGCTCCCCCCCTGTCTCTGTACCTTGTCGTGGTGGGGGAGCTTGTCATAACGAGTGTCCTAGTTTCATTTATGGGATGGAGGATATGGTTATGATGCCTAAAGCAGAGACTCGCAATCCTAATTTCCTTTCTTCGTTTCTTTCTTGCATAATACCTTTCCATCATGTTGTCCCAATCCTACCTTTTCCTACCGCAGGACTGGGAATCGTACGGGGAAGCTGGCTCTGATTGACGACCAGAATCTGCGACCCTGCGATCGATTAGAGTTCTGTTTTTCTTTCATTGGCGAAGGCGATCCCCGCTAATCCTTAGCGTGGGTTTCCAACCTTCGTCCTCTTAGCCCGCTGAAGGATCTTAAATGGTTGCTGAATGAAAAAGGGAGACTACGACGTTTCGAACAAGCTGGGGGGTTTGGGAGATTCGCTCTGCTCGCCCCCAAATTTGGCTCCGTTTTTAGTTCCTGAAGCTCCTGCTGCGGGGTCCTGATTGGTCCGTTGGAGGACAAAGGGAGACTGCGACGTTTTGAACAAGTGTGGGACCTTGGGATATTCGCTGCGCTCTTCCCTAACTCTGGCCCCATTCGTGGATCCTAAAGTTAACTTTTCCGCTGCGGGTTCGGAAGTGGTCCGCTGGAGAAAAAGGGAGACTGCGACCTTTCGACAAGGTTTGAGGGTCCTTTAAGATACGCTCTGCTCTCCCCCAAACTCTGGCGCCCTTTTGATCCTAAGGCCCAGTTCTATGATGCTTCGGAACCTCGCTTTTGGCGGCGAACAGCAAAGCGACCCTGTGGCGCGTGGGGTCCATGCTGACAGGCCGTTATCTGTGTTGATTCGTTGCTTCAGTCTTTCATAATCCATAGGCACTCTGCCCAAATGATTGAGTGGTGGGATCGCTACGGCGATCCTCTTTGGTGTGGGAGAGGTGACTTGTGGGGGTCCCTCACCTAATTGTGCTGGCGCGGAGTGTTCTATAATCCTTTCTCCAAAAACTCCTTTCTTTCTCTTTCAGCTTTCGGGGGTCTGCTGGAGTGTCAAAACTTGAGCAGAAACCCGGGACAACAATGATGACAATGGTACATTAATGTTATTAGAGAGCTCTGCTCATATTTTAACTTGTACAATTCTGAGTATGTATCCTTATCGAAAGCCCTATCACTCTAAAAAAACACCCGATATTAATAATGGATAATAACCTCTAATTCGTAATATCTCAGTTCCTGAGAGATCCTTGTTATAAATAGACGTACGTAAAAGAAAACGACCACAAAATCTCTTTAAATAATAATGAAAATGAACCAATTATATTTTCAAATGGAGAGAATAAAACTACGTACCTTATTAGTCTTAAGTGAAGACAATTTTTTCATATAGAAGTACAAATAACTTCGTTTTAAATTAATGCAAATCTAGACCACAGTCTGAAGATAAATGTATACTCTTATCAGATGGATTTTCTAAAAACCGGAATTCTGCAATATCCTTACAATTAGTTTTCCTCGGTTCAACAAATCCATCAAAAACAAAGATACTAATTGTGTGACCCTACTTTCATCGAGTGAATCGAAGTTAATATTGTTTCTGTACAAAGTTTTATTACTTCGGTGGATTTAATGAACATTTTCATTTCCTCAACTAATGCCACCATTCATTTAAGTTCAGGCTATGGCACCCATCACCGTTAATTTCATTTCATGCCCATTCACCTCATTCTTCGTTCTGCCTTTTCCTTTTGTGACTTCTCGCAGATATTCGACGCTGAAAGAATTTTCAGATTGCATCGACAATTGCAAGAGTTCAAGTCATTCACTCTGTGATTCATGGTGCTGGTCTATTTGAACTGAATGAAGTCGATACTATTGTTGGAGGAATTGCGCCAAAGGGATCTAATTTCGCTACGAAAAAACCGGCGATCCTTGCGGTTTGCCGGAGTTTACGGCGTCCGACTCAGTGTCACCAACCATTGGAGATAATTCTTGGGAGTTTCGGTGACGCTTTTACTGCGCGCATGTTGCACTCACGCTTAATTTTCGTTCCAGGTCGCGATCTAGGAGCAGTAGTAGCTCATCAAGTTCTTCCACCTCTAGAACTAGCTCGACAAGTACCCCTAAATCGAGAAGAACTGCCGCCAACAGCCACTTAGCTCACTCTGACGATAGAAGACCCTTAGCTATCTGTGTTAGGAACCTACCCCTAAGATCCTCCGATACCTCCCTGAAAGACGGTCTCTACCACGAGTACAAGAAGCACGGCAAAGTTACTTCGGTAAAAGTGGTCGGGCAAAATTCAGAAAGACATGCCATCGTATGCTTCAAGAAGCCGGAGGACGTCGAGAAGGCACTGGAGGTCAGCTATGACAAACTCTTTTTCGGATGTAAAATTGACGTAGCCTCCTATCAGGGTTTCGACGTTGAAGACAACGACTTAAGGCCCTACGAGGCGGAGATAGACGAATTTCACCCGAAAGCTACGCGAACCCTTTTTATCGGCAACCTGGAAAAGGATACGACGGCCTCGGATCTCAGAAAACACTTCGACCAGTTCGGTGAAATAATCGAAATCGACATAAAAAACCAAGGTAATGTGAGTTTGTACGCGTTCTGTCAATACTCGGACATAGTGAGTGTTGTGAAAGCCATTAGGAAAATGGACGGTGAACATTTAGGAAACAATCGTATCAAATTGGGCTTCGGGAAGTCAATGCCGACGAACGTGGTGTGGGTGGACGGGATAGTGGAGAACGTGAACGAAAAGTACCTGAGAATGCAGTTTGACCCCTTCGGTCCCATCAGCAAAGTAAGCATCGATAGGGATAGGGGACAGGCGCTTATCTTCTACGAGCAAATGGTAGGCGCGCAATCAGCCGTCAGCAAAATGCGAGGTTATAACCTGAAGGGCAACAAGATCCAGGTGGACTTCGCAAGCAGGGAGTGTCAGCAATCATTCTACGAGCATTTGGAGAAACAGGGCCCCGTCCCGATCGACAGAGGAGAGGAGAGGCGGGATTCCACCTCGAGAAGTTTCGATTCTTCTCGTTTCGCAAGGTAAGAATTGTGTTCTTCCGCATAAATAATGAATAACGAGTGCGAACTTTGAACTTTGCTGTAAGATTCATTCTATTATCCTCTTAAGATTGTATTATGTAAGCTTGAATAAACTAACTTACATTGTGTTTGAAACTTTGGGTGGTTGTTGATCAAATTGAACTTCCTGCGCTCTAGATATAACCTTCTAAACGAACACCTTAACGGTAATATTCTTCATAAAGATATGCTTACGTAACCCACTTGTAGCGGTTATTATTTCGTTAATCCTCTCATTCACGTTTCATCCAACCATCCCATTGTTATCATTCACAATACATTCATCATTTCCCATCTGCATTTCAAGGTGCTTCATTTGAGGAAATGTAAGTTGAGTAGAGGTCATTCTGTCGAATAAGTATCGAAAAATCGTCATTGAGTAGCATCAGCAATGCAAAAAGCGGTATCAAGAGTCGAGCAAATTGTATGTCTTCAAACTTTTTTCACTAATTTTCTTCTTTGGCTTCAATATAACCGAAGCGTTAGTGACATTAGACGAGTTATACCCAGAAGGAATAATTTCTTGTTAATTGGGCAATATGGCAATCTTACGTCTTAAATGAAACAGTCGCAAGAAATGTTATTAACATATCCGAAATAAACATAATTTGTTTGGCGACTCCGTAGCTGAGTAAACTCCTTTATAGATGTAGGCATTGACAGAGCCAAGCAATTTGAAATTTGTGGATTAGGCGCATCAGTCTGTGGAGTTGGTGCAAAACAGACTTAGTTTTCTTGCTGAAAAAGTGGTTTCTATGACATCATACATAATGCGCATTTGTCATACCGACTGGAATAAAGATAGGTTGTGATCTGATACCATAGTTATTAGCCCTTCGCATTATTACTCCAACAATCCAATGAACGGCAAAATATTAAGCCTTACTTCTTGGAGAAAGTTCATAATTCGACGAGAAATATGGGGACGAGCGTTTTCTTGCTGAAAAAAAAAACTGGGAGAAACTTATATCAGTTAGAAGATCCAAAGGCTTCACTTGACCAAATTTACTGCGAATTGAAACCAAAATATCTATTTCTAATCATCTCACAAGCGCCTCCAATGATTACCCGAAACATTCGAAACAGTATCAAATTATTTTTGATAATGGCATATTATTTAACCGATTAAATAGGATATAACTCCAACATTTGTGAGGTTATTACCAAGTAAATAAAAAGAATCAAAATTGGCGTTACTCATTCGATACAAATAACTTACTACAGATTAAATATTAAAAGATGTTTAATTGTCCACGATGCTCTCATAAAATATCTAATCTCAACACCGTGGATTTCGAAATGAATGATTAAGCAATGTAAACTGAACGTTTCATGCATTCTACTAACCTCCAACCTTTGTCGTTAATGAAACTAGCCTTTCAAGAGAAGTAAAGACGTCCGCTACAATTTCTCGATTGTCCACTTTTGTAAATGATTGTAGAATTTTGTTTGAATAGTTCTGGACTAAACTAAGTCTTCGAAAATTCGATGAGTACAATACGTTAATAACTAGCTTAACAGATGTTTTTCAAATATTTTTCGTGTCAAATTGAGTAAAGAGCTAAACCATACAAAAACTACATTATTACCTTACAGATACGACACTCCAACAAGACCAAGGACGTCATCCTACAGCAGTCGTTCAAGCATTACAGCTAGTCAAGTACCCTCGGCTATACCATCACCAGGGACACCAGGTTCTGTAACGCCAAGAGGTACTAGTTCGAAGTCGCGGATAGGCCGATTCAACGATTACTACGAGAGTGGTGATGTCGCCGATCGGCATTTTCGTAGTTACGATGAATACAGTCAGGGGTCAGCAGCGTCACAAGACGATCCATACGATCCGGATTACAGTTATAACAACCACGAAAGCCCTATGCACGTCGATATTATCGAAGCCAGAACGACGCAAACTGCTATTTCCATAGATCACGCAACAGTCCCTTACGCACCCCCTGACATAAGGAACCTCCAGAAAGAAAGAGTCCACCTGCTCGAGCAATTGGAAGATTGTCCGAGTTCGGGGGATGAACATATAGTCTCGAAGAAACGACTAAAATTAGACTTGCTAGATAATGCGTTAGGTACCGACGTTATAATAGAGGCTAATAGAGACCATAGAAAAGTTATGGAGGTGAGACGATTGTCAGATGTCGGTATAAAACATCATTCCAGAAGACCCTCAGCTGATAACAAACACTCTAGAGATTTAATCCACGACAGAAATGCTTACATTCCTCATGGCATATGTAAAAGAAGGAAGACCGGTGGTAGTGATAGCGGCTCTAGAAGTCATCACTACGATCACTCAGGGTCCGAAAGCGTAGGGGGATCCAGACCTGGTACACCCCTATGTGATGAAAGACCGGAGAATTTCCAACCCAGTGAACCTAGGAGAGTACCAAGAGAAAGGAACGGACCACTCACCCTTCCTCTTCCTAGATTTGCATCCCAAATTTTAGGCAGAGGTAGTGTATCTGTAGCTGGAATCAAAGGTCAAAAAGACGTAGTTCTCTCAAGTCCTCCACCGGCTGTTACTAGCCCGAAAATTTCAAATCCAAAACCATCGAGTCCCGTTCATGTTCCACCACCGGCTTCACCTCCACCAAGACCGCCTAGCTTGAGTTCCAACTCAAGTGACAGTGAAAATCCACCAAGTCCATCGCTCGATGAGAGAATCAAGTCATTAGATGAGAAATATGAAAAATGGTCTGGTAGCAGAGCGTTGAGTGCGGCCGGAGGTGATGCATTGGCGAAGCTTGATGCTACTAGGGAAAAATTCCGTCTTAGACATAAGCTCTTGGATTTCGATTTGAAAGAAGTCCAACCTTCAGAAATTGTCAAATCTGTGATGGCCAAACGTTCGGTTTTCGATGAAGACCTTAAACGTTTGGAAAACGTAGGTGAAAAATATGAACCAAAGGACTTCACGTTATTTCCAAGAACTGCGTCGATAATACAGAGTTCCACTTCTGCAGTTCCCTCAACTACAGCTTCTACTATCAAAATAACTTCACCTAGCTTACAAATTAGTTCTATGCTCTCGCCAAGATCTTCAGGTAGGTTATATCCACATTTTAAATTATCACCAAGTAACAATATTTCTCTTCATTTTCCAGGCAACAATATGATTCCTGCGAAAGGTCTACAGTATCCATTTCCAAGTCATCCACCAATCCAACCGGCTACACCAACTCTTCTACAGCAGACACCACCAGCTACACCATCAGCAATAGCTTCACCCACCCCACAGATTCAAACAGCAAGTACAACAACCAGGAGCGCGAACCACGGTGAAAATAGACTCAAATCGTGCGCGAGTGCTTCTAGTGATAATAGATTATCTAGCAAAGTGAATGTAAATAGAAGTGTGGTACTTAACAATTCAACTGCACCCATAAAATCAAGTGAAAAGAACTCAGGTAACATTTCTAGTGATCTGTGTGCATCAGCATCGATCACTACTACGAATGTTGAAACTAAAATCTCTAGAACAATCAAACATAGTGATAAATTAACGAGTAGAAGGGACTCTAATAATGGCTCTCCACGTGGTGACATCAAATCAAGAAGAAACAGTGACGTCGGTTCGCGAAGAACAGAAGACATTGATAAATTTGGTGATACTAGTGCAGAAACTGAACGTAAAAGTGAACGCGCAAAAAGTGAAGAGCGAAAAAAAGACCAACAACAAAGAGAAAAACAGCGACTCGAAAACGAAATATTGGAGCGAGATCGATTGGAAAAGGAACAGCAAGAAAAGGAAAGGTTAGAAAAAGAAAGATTGGAAAGAGAAAGGCAAGAAAGAGAAAAAGAACTCGAAAAAGAGCGACTAGAAAAAGAAAAACAAGAAAAGGAAAGAGCAGAACGAGAACGATTAGAACGAGAAAATTTAGAAGAGGAGAAGAGAGAACAAGAAAGAATCAAAAGAGAAAGAGAAGAGCAAGAACGTTTAGAACGATTACGACGTGAAAAAGAAGAAGCAGAAAGAAATAAGACAATGTTAGAAGAGCGACAGCGTAAAGACAGAGAAGAAGCTGAACGAAAAGAACGAGAACTGAAAGAAAAAGTCGCCGAAGAAGAGAGACAGGCAAAGAAGGAAAGACAAGCCAGGAAAGAACGACACGAAGCTGAAAAACTGGAAAGAGAAAGGCGTAGAGAAGAAGAAAAGAAAAACAAAGACGACAATCACGAAAAAAGAAAAGATGACTACAAACATCGAGAAAATCATGGTGAAATCAAACATAGAGATAATAATGTCATTAGTGATAAAATAAATTCAAACAATGAACACAAACACATTAAACAAGGCAGCAAAGACGAAAAAGATAAAACAATTCATGAAATCTTTCGAAAGAACGATTCTCATGATCGTAATAATTCAGATAAATACAACAAACATTCTGATAAAGACTCTGATTATCGTAGAAAAGAAAGTATAAAAGAAAATAGAGACAACAACGCGCATGATAAGGTCAAAGAAAATACAGAAATTCGACATTTATCGACAGATTCAGAAAAATCTAAATCAAATTCAAGTAAACTAAAAGATGTTATTACTCCAGCAAATGTTGGAATAAAAAGAAGAATGAGTTCTCAAGATAATTTTGAGCATATAAGTGAAGCCAAGAAGCCAAAGTTACACTCAGATAATAAAAAAATATCTGAAAGAAGAGATTCCAAAGATAGCACAAGATCAGATGAAAAAATTAAACCAAAATTGAAAACTTCTAGATCTCTCGAAGATAAACACTATCCATCCGAGAAAACAAATTTTTTGAGAGAATCGGAAGAGAAGAGGAAAGAGAAAGACAGAAGGGAAGATAGAGATAGAGATGAAAAACATCGGGATAAACAAAAATTCGAAAAACAAAAATCTAAGAGCAAAAGTAGAGAAAAAGATTTGAGAGAATCGCCTACGGCGTCCGTAACTAAAGAATTGACTGATAAAGACTTCTTAGCTAGTTTGGAATTGAGGTCAACTGACGATATTGAAATACAAAAGGAAAAAAGATCTGAAACCAAAGAAAAAAGAAGATATGACTTGACAGATACTGATACAGAAAAGAGAGAGAAAGATGATAAAAGAATGGAAGGCAAAAGAAAAGATAAATCAACCGAGAAGGGTAAATCTAGAGATGATCAAGGTAACAGAAGTTTTGATGATAAAAATAAATCTCTGAAAAAGGATAGAATTCGAAAACCCACTATTAATAGTTCAGATAATAGTGATTCTGATGAACCTAGAAAACACTCCATCTTCGATATAGTGGACGATGAACCTGCATATATTTCAATGTATGATAAGGTTAAGGCAAGAAGCTGCAAGAATATGCAAAAACAGGAAGAGGAAAAGCGCCAAGAAAAAATTAAAGCCAAATTCAGTCAGTTAAAGCAAAGTCGAGCTAAAAGGGAAGAGAAGAAAAGGTCTACCTCTTGGGATGAAGATTCTGACTCTGATAGAGAAAGAAACGATAAGAATGATTCAAAAAGTAGAAGAAATAAGATGCTCATCATCAGTTCTGACGAAGAATCTTCTGACTTTGGAAAATCGCATAAAAAGAGGGGAGTATTTACCGATTCTGATTCAGATCGACAGAGACAACATAAGAATGAACTTACAGAAGCAAGTGATGACGATGTCATTGAGCATAAATCTTCGAAATCATCAAGAGGTATCACTGAGACGAACTCTGACGACGATTACAAAAATTCGATCAAAGAAGATCTGTTTTCCATATCCAAAATGGAAATTTCTTCATACCTTGATATCAACATATTCAAAATGAAAGACGAATTCCGAAGATCAGTTGAGAGGGAACGAAGACAGAGTAAACAAGAAGATTCATTCGATAAAAACGATGGAGACTTTGTAGAATCGAAACCTCCTTTAACAGAAATAAAATCAGAAAAAATCAATAACCGACATCCCTACATTGATAACTCTTCTGCTGACGAAAGTACAGAATTTAAAAAAGAAAAACTCAAGAAGCATAAGAAGAAACAAAAGAGGCCCAAACATTCATTGAGCAGTGAAGATTCCAATAAATTCGATCCTACCGAGTCTTCACAGAATGATTCATCCGAAAAAATGAAACATCACGATAAGAAGAAACAGCATAGTAAAAAAGATAAAAAGCGAGATAAGAGTAAGGATAGGGAAAGATCCAAAAAATCGAAAAGAAGTAAGTCGGCATCTAAAAGTGAATTCAAACATGATGGAAAAATGGAAAACATATTTGGATCTCTATCAGACTCATCAGAAAATGGCATGAGAGACAATGAGCAATCAGATAAAAAAATTAACAACTCATTCATGGAAGGATACAACGATGAAAATATTCCATCGAGATATAGTGATTCAGATGGCGAAAAAGAAAAAACTATCAAAGTTGAGGAAATTGACCCTAAAGATGATCAAAAAGTAAAGAAGAGAAAAGAACGTAGAAGAAAAGAAAAAGAGCGTTTATTACAAGAAGCTGCAGCAGCAGCTGCATTAGCTGAAGCAGCAGACCATTTTAATGAAACCAGTATGGATTTTGCAGACATGGGCAAACAGCTTGAGGCAAATATCAAAGATGAACCAGTGGACCCAAATGACACTAATACAGAGAAGAATGATATGAACGATCAAAAAGATGACATATTCAACTATTATGAGAATTCTATTTATCAAGATTTCAAAAAAGAAGACAGAAAAGAAGGACGTGAAAAGAAAAAGAAACGCAAGAAAAGCAAGGAAGAAAGACAAAAGCATCATCATCATCACCATCATCACCACCATCATGAAAAGAACAAAGTAAAGAATGAAAACAAGAAGGATTCTCTTACTTTATCTAGAGATGAACCAAGTACACCTATTGTACATGAATCAAAAACTCAAAGTCAGAGTTTACCTAATCTTCTCGACATTCCAAGTCCTCCACAGGAAAAAGTTCCAGTTGTTGAAACTCTTTCTGTAGTTGTAAAAACAGAACCTATTGATAGTTCAATCCTTCAACCTCAAGCATCATCAGTACCACAGCAACATCTATCTCCTGTTTCATCCAAGGAGAAGAAGCGGGACAAATTTATACCAGGTTTCGGTTCTGAAATCGATGAAACCATTCATGAAAATGCTGTGAAGTCAATTCCAGATTTTGATGCGATCAAACCAGATTGTCCGAAAGTCGAAGATGTTAAATTAGAAAAACCAGAAGAAACGCCTGAAGAGAAGCCCAGGGCTGTTATTTCACAAGAAGAAACAGAAGACGCTGTTGCAGCCCTACTTGGTGAAAGTTTTTCGAATGAGTTTGGAAAACATTATGCTCAGGATGACTTAAGCAATACGAATGATGACACATCCGCTACTTTGGTAGAAGAACCTACCGTGCAAGATGATGAAGAAATGAGACAAGCTGTACAAAGTTTAGGAGCGGAAGATCTTGAAGTTAAACCCGAAACTCCACAAAGTGAACATGAACTACAAATCGATACAGATACTGAGGAACAAGATGAAATTTCTCTCAGGTTTGATCAGCAACCGAAGACGCCAGATATGTCCGAGTTGCTACAGCCACCGAAAACTCCTGATATTCCTACATATTACAGATCAGAAGAATCCAAACTTACACCTTCTCCTCTGGTTATCAAGACTACACCAACAAGTATTGGTAGCCCACCATCGCTTGCACCAATAACGCCCCAACCATCTATAATTACCAATGCTAAAAGAAATCTTGACAAAGTGGAAGTTGCCAGCAAGATTCCACCTTTAGCACTTCCACCCTTGATTGAACCAACAAGAACTGTCATATCCCATCCATGGTCAACTAAAGCAGACGAAACTGTTTCTAAAGTGGAATCTAAAATAACCCTTGTTACAAAAGCTAGTTCTCCACAAGTACAACACAGTGCATTGGTTTCAACATCCGCGACTATTATCTCAACTCCACCAGTAAGGACATCAGTCGTGAAAATTTCTGAACCATCTTATCCACCTCTTACGGCTATATCAAAACAAGAAGCTATTACAACAAAGGCAGACATTCCTCTAGCAACCATACCAATATTACAAGTAGCCACGCCTACTCTTCACAACCTACCAGCACGATCTCCATTGCAGCAAGCTTCTACATCAAATCCATCACAAGACTTGCATACTGGATCTACCAAAGCTGCTACCTCTATTTCGAAAATTCGTCTTCCAATCACTTCAGTTATGGTATCAAAACCTCTCCAAGCAACCACTATAAACCTACCACAACCAAAAGTAGCATTCACTTCGGAACCTCCAAAGTTGATACCAACTCAAGATGCAAGACCAAGAATGATATTCCAGAATGCTAGTGCTACACCATTCCCCTTCAATTCAACTCAGAAGATGTTGGTTCAAACGAACATCCCAGTAGCACGTGGGTTACTTGTACCTGCTAGACCTGGACATTTTAATTATATTCCTTCACAAGTTGCTTTCAATACCAATATTGGTGAAAAATCGAATGAAATTTCTAAACCATCCACTGTGCCAGCTCCTATCACTTTAGGTCAGAGCTCTCCAACTAAAATTATTCAAATGAAATCACAGTCGATAATAATTTCTCCAAATTCCCATATCTCACCAGGAACTTGTGTTATAAATAGTCAGAAGATAATCAAAACCCTTATACCTGATAATCCGCCAGGATTGGTTGCAATATCTTCAGCACCTGAAACATCAAGTGGAATGCATCTGACTTCTCTTAATAATCAAACAAATGTTATCACTTCAAATTCAGTCATAGATAATTCTTCAGAAATCAAGAAAGGAACATCAGAAAGGGAAGTTTCAATTGCAACAACTCCAGTTACAACTACAGTTTCTTCTACAGTGAAACAACTTGAAGATGATAAAAAATCAGATATTGAATCAAGTATTATAAAGCCTTCTGATAAAATTGTATCAGTCCCAGAAGAAAAAGAGGAAAAACCAGAAATCAATAGTGAAGATGGGCCAAAACAAAAACTTGCAATAGAAACTGTAACAGATGAATTGAATCAGACTCTCAAAGAAGCAATGGATTCTGAAAATCGAAAACGAATAAAAGAAGAAGAAAAAGTAATTGAGGAACCTAAGGTGGAAAAAGTAGAAGAATCCAAACCAGACATTAAAACTGAAGTTCAGGAAGAAGTAAAGCCCAAAATTGAAAGTGACTGCACACCTGCTAAAGAACCTGAAAAAGTTGAAGAGGAAAAAACTGATTCTGAGAGTATTGTATCAGATATCAGCAAAGATTGTTCAAGTGCAGATATGCCTATCAAGGACTTACTATTGGATGGTAGAGAAGACAAAGAAGATAGTGATTATTGGTCGCCTAAAGATGTCAACATTGATTCTGTCATAAAAACATTATGTTCTGCAGATGAATTATCTAACCACAGCACTGACAACGTGTCAAATAAGGACGATGACCTTCCTAAAGAAGGAGAAGAAGAAATTTTAACATCTCAGAAAGAAAAAGTTGAACAAGAAACTAACATCAAAGAAATAATTGATAATAAAGAACCAGATCATAATAAGAGTGACACGGAAACCGTGGATGATTCTGTGGAAGACGATGATAAAGAAGTTTTATCAAGAATTGCTACTAGACGTGGAGGAAGAGGTAGAGGCCGTAAGGCTAGAGGTGGCTTTGAAAGGGGAGGAATTCAAACTAGACGTACTAAGATTCTGTCGAAAGAACCTGTAACACCAACCAAACGTTTTGTTACTGCCCGTGGAGGTAGGGCAAAAGTTGAAAGGAAAGTAACAAAGCCAGAATCTGAAACACCTACAGATATCTATGAATTCAGAGAAGATGAAGAGAATCGTCCCAGGCTAATACTAACTATTAAGCAGTCCTCCAATACTAACTCTGCAGCAGTTCAATCAGCTGTTGTTAAAGAAATACCTAAAGATCCTCTTCCAGTTCAGTCACCACCGAAAGCAATAGAAGTTAAAGATAAAATTGAAGACTTCTCTCAACCTTCAGGTAGCACTAATACGAGAAAGTCAAAAAGATTACAAGAGAAAGATATTTCGAGAACTTCAGTGGATGATACAATTGAAGATGTGGTAAAAAATGTAGTAACTAGGTCAAACTCTTTGGCTACTAGAAGATCTACTAGACAACCCGCTCCGACAGTTAAAGTTATGCCTGAAACTCAAAGAAAATCAACCAGAGGACGTAGAATTGGCCGTAGAGCATCAGAAGCTACTGAGGAAATTCCAGAAGAAAAAGAAAAAATCAAAGCGTCTGAAGATACTACCACAAGTACATCTGTAGAAACATCAAAAGCCGAGGTTGAGAAACTTAAAGAAACAACAACTCAGATGAATACAACAGTTACTGATAGAGAAGAAAATAAACAACCTCAAGTTGCTGTGAAGGAGAATTTAATTGAAAAGCCACCAATTGGATTGAAAGCGGCTGTCCTAAGACGAATCAAAGGAGAAATGGGACAAGAACCAATGACCTTAATAGATCCTGTTACAGGCTTGTTAACACCAATGAGAGAATGCGAAGAAAATAAATATATACCTGTTCCGGGTGAAAACAAACCAGGTATAATTGCTACATCAAATCAACCAACTACAGTTGTAACAGCTACAGTAGTGAAGCCAATGCAGCAAACAGTTATTACATCATCTCAACAATCCACTCCTATACCAGCGGTTAAACAACAGTTAAAACCGCAAAGTTTAAAGGCCCATGTTTTGTCATCTCAAGCAGCTCAAGCTGTTGTTACACAGCAGCTTCCATCTTTGCAGAAACAAAACGCTGTTATTGTGAGCTCGGCACCGTCTTCATTAAGTGTGGAGACTAAAATGAACATACAACAAAATCAAAATCTGAATGTTAACGTTACTTTGCCTAACTTCATACCGGCACATTTGTCACCCAGAACGAGCCTTACTGTAACATCAAGCTCTCCAAAACCCCCAACTGTGAAACAGCCAACGAGTTCCCCGAGTCAAATGTACAATCTCATCAATCAGCAGATGATGCAAATCAATAAGTCTTCGCCTGGAGTTCCAAAAGGAATTGTTGCCAACGCTCCAATAATGACACAACAACAGTCTATTATTAAACAAGTCCCTATGCCCAAAGCAGCCATGATGCCGAAGACAACCCATCCAATGCACGTTCCAGCAGGTGTACCAAGTTCAGTGCTTGGAAAAATACCATCGCAAACTATGGTCACGAATGCTGGTCGATTACTACAAGGAAAGAACATGATGGAACCGCCTAAAGTAGATGTTACACTTTCTAACTTAATGTCTGTTAGAGGATTGTCCAGTTTGTCGCCACAGGGACAACCCAGACATCATCCACAATCAGGCATGCCTGTTTCTGGATACGAAGCTAGTTTGGTAAGTTTTAGTTTATACATCTCAATATAACCTAAGAGGTATTTTTTCACATAACTGATTTGTTTCTTGGATCACCAAAGTACAATAAAGAAATGATGATTTTAAGTTCTTTGGTCTCTTACTAATTGGGTCTTTTCTATACTAACATGCAGCATGGAGAGCAAGGTCTTTATAATAGAAGTCGTAGTCCACCACCAGCACATCAAAACTCGCCCTCACCTAAGGTGATTTTCTTAATCTTCATTTGTGTCTTACAACTTGAATTTTGTGTGTTTGTTATTTATTTTCTTCGCCATTGAATTATAATTATGGTTCATATTTTTTTTATTTCCAATTAGTCAAAAATGTTCAAATGGTTTTGATTCAATTTTTATTGAGTATAAAATAGTAATTTTATTTGTTGTTGGTCAAATCATTGTTTGCGTGATCCAAAAGTTTTGTATGCTTGTTAATTAAAACATAATATATTTGGTAGGTGAGTGAAACGAAATGTATGTTTGTATGTATGTTTGAATTTATTCTTGTTTAACTATAATCATATTCAACGATGTATTTTTTTCAGGCTGAAACTATACCTCATTTTCCACCTGGTTCAGTCACTCTTCGTCCACATGATCTACCACCTCCACACTATATGCATCCATCTCATGTTATGTATCAACAGTATCTGAGACAGTCCTACCATTTCCCAAGGTTAGTAAAACATATTGAACTTGTATCTTAAAATGTAATTTATGAAATACCAAGTGTTTATTTTTGTAACATTTAAAACTTAATTATTGAGTATGGAATTTTTCATTGTTTTTAGATCATCTGTTGTTTCTGGTGGTATTGAAAAACCTGGAGATGGACAGGAAGGTGAGGAAGCTCCAGTAACTTCTCCACCTTTAGAATTGAGGATTTCGAACACAGTAGGTCTTTCTCTTTCTAGTCGTGGTGCTGCTGTGCCTCATAGTTTACATTCTCCCCATGACAGAGCTACAGGTATGTTTTAATAAAGTTCCTTTTCATTATTCCAATTCATTAATTAATTTTGTTTGGTAATGGCTTAATTTGTGCATATTTTTATTTGCAGATTCCCCTCAAATTGGTCAAGTATATAACATGCCAACTGCTCGAATGCAGCATTATAATTTGAATCGATACTATGAACCAGCTGCTGAGCCACCTCCAGCTCATCGACCTGTTACTAGCCATAGTTCACTAGCAGCTCTTGGAAGTGACAGGCCACCTTTATCTCATATGGCAGCATTAGGCGCACCTGACAGATCTTTAGTATCGCATTTACCACCGGATAGACCCTTAGGCTCCCATTTGGCACCTGATCGACCTTTGGGTTCTCACTTGCCACCTGATAGGCCTCTGAGTGGTCATTCTGCTCTAACAGGTCATCTACCTTTGGGTAATCCCGAAAGACCTTCATCTAGTCATTTACCACCAGATAGACCTATGTCTAGTCATCTAACACCAGATAGGTTGTCAGGAATTTCAACACCTGATAGACCAGTTTCAGCACACACAATAACCTTAGGTGCTGGTTTAGGAGCTGCTGGTAACCTTATGGGAGCAGTTGCAAGACATATTGGAGTTGATGCACCCACAAGCCAAAGAGGATTGCAAGCTGCCACACCACCTCATGCAAGCCAAGTTCCACCTCAGGCTGAAAGTCTAAATATATTATTGAAGGTAAGTTAACTTTCAAATATTATTGAAAATGGTATATAGTGTTCTTTAAAACAAAATTTTCAAAATCTTATTTACTTTATTAGCAATATCCAAAGATGTGGCAAGGTCTTTTGGCTTTGAAGAATGATCAAGCTGCTGTTCATATGTACTATGTATCTGGAAATGATTATGTCGCCAAGTGTAGTCTACCTAAGAATACCGATGGATCAACACCACCACTTAGAATATTCCAACGAATGAGACTAGAACCACCACAGGTAGAAGGAGTTGCCAGAAAGATGCAGGTATGTTTAGAAAGCAAATAACTAATACTTATATGGAAATCAGTATAATATGTTGAGAATTAGGTCTGATGCGTGTTATCAAGGATCACTGTGCATGTCCTTTTATTTTTGATAATTAATGAATTTTATTGAGAATGTCTGTTGTGACAGACACACCTAACAATATTTGTAGAAAATCAACCCTTAACTGCTACAGACAAATCCGAATAAAAATCATGAATTTGGGAAAAATGAAATTATAATTCTGAAGAAATCATAATTATAACTGAAACAATTGAAAAATTTTATTCAAATACAATTCGGACATAATTTAATGGAACATTGTAAACATATAGGTGTTTTACACCTCGAACAGGTGATGTTCGTTTTATGGTCCTTTTTACTTGGATATTTTGAACATCTTTTACTTTTCGACGGTAATTCGTTATCCACAGATGTCAAACTTTATTCCATTTGAAATTATAATTAGATCTGCAGTTAACCTTCGTAGTTTGCAGGGTATGTGATTGTACACTCGGCATTTCATATGAGGTGAGTATAGGGCAGCTCTGAGCTATTTCAAAAACTGAAAGCATTGTTTTTCAGTTCCTAATGAAAACTGGTATAATACATGGCTATTTGCTCCTGAAATATTCAAATGTCATGGAAAATAACCATGGGCCAATGTTGCGTTCCTCAGGAAATGAATGAGTTACACATTTTTTTCTGCATCTTTAGATTAAATATTGCTCTCTTCAGTGATATCGATATCTCTGAACAATCTTCTGAATCTAGTAGGTTTCAATCGGAGTCAATATCATGCCCACTATAAATTTCGTAATCTTCTTTATCTACATCACTCCATTGGCATAAGACAAGAGGGTTTTACCACATTATACTGGATCGTTTACCAAGGACAATCAATTGGTACTACATAATTCTTATTATCTTCGAAATCAATCCAAAATCATTAAATACTTTCTCTAATTCTTTCTCAGTTGAGGTTTGTAGTTGTTCTGTGCCATGTAGAAAACCAGAAAAATAAAAATTAAAGGACGCATTCGTTGCAATGTTGTCCAGATTGCAATTATTTACGAAATTATAAGATAAATAATGAAAATATTCCAGAATGAATCAAATGATCGAAAAAATAACAATACATACATGTTGTTGAAAAAAACACTATTTATAACACTAATACTATTGTTGGGTTTGCCAGACCCAGGAGTGCGTATATCTCACTTCGAAGGCAAATTTGACAATTAAACAATATGGAGTCTCAAAGGGTACTGAGAAATAGGAGAATACACTCAAGCTCAAATCTACCCCACTTCTTTGAGTCATAATTTCAAGCTTAAGGAATGTAGCAGTTAAGGATTAAATGTTCAAATCATCAAACAAATTCTCAAATTCCTCCCAAGTTCTTCTGAATATTTTGTAGTTAAAAATATTTCCAAACATATTAACCATGCTAGGATTGATTGAAGCTCAACTTTGAAGTAAATTATCTTCTGTTCAGCAAAATCTAAAATAATCTTGTATGAAATATTTTTCTTTTCATTATAATTAATATGAATTTAATTCAAACACAGTTTGTTTATTTACAAGTCCCAAAGTGTTATGAACTTTTTAAACTATTTTTATACAACAACTAAATGCATTTCACTACCGATTTACCTTTTTTGGCCAGTCTGAATACGTGTTTCTTTGGTCGTTTTTACTTATTTCATGATCTATTTTAGATGGAAAAGGAACACTGTATGCTATTGGCATTACCTTGTGGAATGGATCACATGGATGTACTTAAACAGTCCAACAATCTGACTAACGGATTTATACACTATTTACAACAAAAACAAGCTGCAGGAATCGTGAATGTAGCTGCTCCTGGAACTACACAACCTGTAAGTATAAATAATTAATTAACGCAGCAAGCACCATAACAATAGACTATAGAAGAATAACCTCAAAAATGCCCTCAAAATTTTTTTTTCTGGTGGAGTCAACAAAAAGACTACGGGTATAAATCTGAACTCAAAGACCGATCTAACTGATAGAAGCATTTTCCTTCCCTTATAACTTTTCCTCTATTTTTGCCCAATTTTCAGAGGGCACATGTTACGTTCAGTACCTGCATGGGTAATGAAGGTAACATATTTTACATATGAGTGTAGTTCTGGCAACAATATTTGTTGATATATGCCCTGAAAACTTATTTATATAACTTATGATTCTAATGTGAATAACTTAATTGATAAAATTTTTTTCAGCCTGCCTATGTCGTCCATATATTTCCAACTTGCAGTTTTGTCGAAGAGAACCTCAGGAGAATAGCCCCAAGCCTCCTAGAGTGTGTCTCTGACATTGCTCATCTACTTATCGTGATCACAACAGTGTGATAGCAGCACACCTTAACCATATTAAGGAATGGAAATATAAGTATGGTCTTTTCGTTTAGTATTTTATCGAAAATTTAACATTGAATTCTGCATGACTCATGACTTAACTACTAATTTGTGTCTCTTTTGGCTGAATTTGGAATTCAGCCTATCTGAAATTGTGAATTAATCCTGATAAGATTACTTAATATATTTAAAGTTTCACTGTGATTTCTTGAAATAAAAAAAGAATGTTATTACTATTAATAAAATGAATAAAAATGCTAAAAATAAACTTACTACCTATTAAGAGATCTCATATTGAACTTAGTTATACAAATTTTTCTTGTTTAGAAGATCTTTATTTTCGTAAACATCTTGTAAAATTTTATTATTCTTATGAAGTTGTTGCAATATTTGTGATTATTTCATAAGGGTGAGTCGATTATGTTAAATTTCGTTTCTATTTGCCTTGCGGTTCTGTTGCTTTCTTTATTTTTTTACATTTAAATTGTTATTTTATTTATTTATTACTGGTTTTGACTGATACAGTGCGTCATTTTTTGCTACTGCATCAAAATCTGACCCTGTTTCATTTGATCAAGGTCAATTAAACCATCATGCTAATATTTCCAATATTGTCACTTTGGCTTCTTCAAACTTGGGTAAAAATTTGGTGTTCAAAAACAGTTGTAACTCTAGAATGAAAAATTTAATCCATAATTCATCCAAAATTTACAAACTGCAAATTAGTATGAGTTTTATGACTTTGATAGAGTGAACATTTCATTTTTTCTGTAATTACCACCGAAAGTTTGAATGAGTGAGTTGAGTTTTTGTTAATATTGTTTTTTTAGTTTATTTTGTGGTAATTACAGAAATATCGGAACCTGTTAATATATCCATGAGAGTTATCTCTTAACTTGTATTTGTACGTTAGGAGGTAACTTTTGGGAGTTTTGTACATTTGCAACCTAACCTCAAGGTGCTTTTCAAAATTAACAGTGTAAATTTAAACGTTACCCGTTTGTAGTTTGAAAGGAAAAATGGCAAATATAAATGAGCATATAGACATAATATATAAATATTGTAGCATACATAAATTATATGAAAATCAATCATTTTTTTAAATTAAATTGTAAAATACATGTGAATAAATAGCTTTTAGTTTGTTACTTTAAGCTTCTTTTCGGTTTTCTTTAAGATGTACAGTGTACTTTAGCTGTAAGTATAATTTAGCCTGCGTTACAAATAATATAGGGAACATTGTGATGTCTATATATTACTGTATATTTTGTACATATATGAAAAATACTGTGTATTGTGAGTATACATTATTATAACTATTATGACAAATGGTGTAAAGTGTTTTATTTAACTTTGTAAAAAAAAGTTAAAGGGTATTATTGACTTAGTTATAAGCTTTTGCTAACTTATTCAACAGTGCATTTGTCCTAAAAATTTCATATGTGCGAATTACTTTTTAAAGAAACCATATGCGATGAATAAAACACAGGATTCTGTGTTATGACATCTGATAGTCAAATAAACCTCCTTTTTTGCATTTTTTATTAGAACTGTTCTCCAAAACAAACGCAAAATATGAAAATGAAAATTTGTATCATTACATATTGGCAGGAAAGCTAAAAAAAGTGACCCAAACATATAATTTTTATGGAAACCAGATAAGAAATAAATTGAAAAATTCTTGTGATTTATTTTCACTCAATTATGCGTGGCCTTTTGGTTCGTTCCACTTACTAAATTTCAACTCTATCGGATTTGAAAATATTTGAAGAACTGTTCTTGTCCATTTTTGAACATAACTAGACTCTAAGTGTACCATGAAAATTTCAAGTCTAGTTCTTTTCGTCCGGAAATAAGTATTTTGACCTACCATCATCTCCACGACATTTGCCATGATTCTTCTTATCGTTATTACACACCTAAGTATCAAATTCTATTTCGATAGGATCTATTAAGAAAATAATAAAAAGTTTCAAATGTTCATAACTGCGAAGTCATTCAACTGATTTTTCGCATTAACAAACATAACTACCTATTGAAAGATGCAAGACTAGCTTTTTCCATTCAAAAGTTTGAGTGTTTACAAATGGACTGGATGGTCAGACAGTATTACGTTTAACCTTGAATTCTTAATCAGCAAGTCCAACCTGGTCGTTTAAGACCATGTTTGACTCTCTTTTTTATCTTCTGATATGATTGTTACGAAATTTTGTATTAGCTTTTGTTATTTTACATCTAAATGCTAAATTTAAACTAGATCCTAGGACTGTTGCTATGGTTTCAATGCTCTCATAATTTTGCACAAACATGCTTATCATTAGTTTTCTAAATACAAATTTTAGATCGATCGGATTTGTAGTTTCGAAAACATAATAGGAAATTCTAATGTGAACAACTGCGGAATCATCCAACCAATTTTGCGCATTAAAGAAATCAACCGAGATATTTAGGTCCAAAACCTATCTTGAAACTTTCAGAGTTCGAAAAGTTCCATTCGAAAGTTAGTGTGTTTACGGACAAACCGGTCGGACATAATTACTTTTGACATCGGTGGGTCCAACCTAGTCATTTGAGACAGACTTTTAGGCAAAACGATAGCACTCTGTTCCTTAGATTAAGTGTGCAAAGATCAAGACTAATTGTTCGATGTTCGTGCGAGACTTCTTGTCTGGAAAAGCAATTGGACGTATTCCTATCTTTTTCACAATCAAATGAAAATTTAAGGTCATTGCATAGAGAAATACAATTAAAATATGACAAGTTCTTACTTCCTGATCGGAAGAGGTACTATGCCGAAAGTATTGAATAATGTGACAATAAATCCAGATGCTTGTGGTCAATTTGTAAGGAAATATCCTGAAGAAAAAGGCATAATGGAGATTATCGAATTGGGTGTACTGATTGTGAGATAGCCCATTCATATCATTTAACACATATGATTCTCATACTTTAAAAAAGTCTTGTACACAGACAAAACTTCAGTACTCCCTCATTGAAAACAATCAATCATTGGTGGCGCAAAGTAGAATGGGTATATATCGATAACTTTCCTTCAAAGTGATTAACTCTGGAAAGCAGCTCATCAACTGTCATCAAGCATTAGTCAAGAATCAATCATTATATCTCAAACCTATAACCCCTGCCGAACTAATAAATTATGATAACTAATGACCACAGCAGTTGATGTCATAAGACTCAAAAAAGCATTATAAATAATTCCTTGAAATATACTGTTTTCCCGATCAACTGAAATTAGGCAATGATTAAACCTCTATTCCTTCTAAACTTGAAAATTATGGACCTATAAGTATATTACATAGCTTCTCTGATACTTGAAGTCATCTTTCTGAATTATTTGATTTCTCTAGTAGTTGTAACATCATCATTGCAAATCAGCATGGCCAATTGAAAAATAAATACACCATCATTGCTATATTTGATTTGACCCGGATAATTCTGTAACAACTTAGGAATGTTTTTGCATATTTTCAAGATTTTTAATTATCTCAGTATAGAAATACTTCTGAAATAAGTATCCATATATGGAGTGGGAAGAAACAATATGTTTCAATAGAAAATTGAAGATTGTTGAACTGCTGGTAGGTGTTCCACAAGAGAGTATTTTGAGTCCATTACTTTTTTTATTTACATCAACGATCCAGATCTTCCTTTGTTTCTGTTTTAAAAATAAGTAGACGATACGAATCTCCTGGTTTGGAGCAAGAATTTGGAGAATACCTCGGAAATAGCTACTATTCATGTATGTATGTTACTGAATGATTCGAAAATAAAACATTAATATTAAATCCAGAAAATACAATGTTCATTTTATATCGGACAAAACAAGCATGAGTTGATATTCCTGACAATCTAAATCTAAATGGCACTGAAATAACTCTACAAAAGAATTGTAAATTCTTGGATATCTACTTAGAATGGGGAACTCATATTGAATATCTATGTCATAAACTGAGTAGTACCTCTTTTAGTCTGAAGGATGTATCGAAACTGTAGCGTGTGTAGCGAATAACTTCTTCGCTCCTCGTCCAGAAACCTGCCTTGCTCTGTCGCAACTTGACAACCTGTCTAAATATTTCTGACTAACCGTCCCCGTCGAGTTCGAATAGAGCAAGGTACACAGCGTTTGACGACCATCGTTCCAAGCGGAACACATGGTCCACACAGGCAGAGCTGCGCATCACGCCTGTATGATGAGTTTCAGATGCGCAGACTCCGAACTAAACGCCATCTCCCGAATCAAGAGGTGGAAACTCCCTCACAACACCGCATTTCCATCGAGAGCTTTATTGGTGATCCCGACGTTATTGGAGGGATTTGCTTTAAGAGCGAACCAACCCATTCATTTGGAGGCCCTAATTGCTCCCTATCCATTATTCCGAGACAGCCTTTCTTTTCGTTCCACAGATCCCCGCTGGAGATGGCACCGCGACCAGACCAGCAGCGGTGCCTGATCCCAACGCCCTATCCCGTGACCTTTATCGACGATCACTGGAGGGGGAGTGTGTAGCGAACAACTTTTTCGCTTGTCGTCTAGAAACCTACTTTGCTCTGTCGCAGCTTGACCGGCGTATCAATAGAGGACCCGACCAGTCTAAAGATTCAAGACTAACCGTCCCCGCCGAGTTCAAATAGGGTAAGGCATGCAGCGTTTGACGACCACCGTTCCAAGCGGAACACATGGTCACTGGCGTCACAGGCAGAGCTGCGCATCACGCCTGTGTCTGATGAGTTTCAGATGCGCAGACTCCGAACGAAACGCTATCTCCCTATTTAAGAGGTTGAAGCTCCCTCGTAAGAACACCGCTTTTACTACCAGAGCTTCAATAGATACTAATTCATCAAAGGTTTTTATCATCATGCTTTGAATTTGTAATGAGATAAGACATGATTAAAACAATTTTCATTATCCACAAAAGAGTTACCTGCTCTATAAACTGAATCAAGTTTAAAGATAGTTGCAGGGGAGTTTTCAGTTAAAATAACATCTTTACCATATCTGAAGTATTCGTTTATGAATCTCGTTTCTTTTGAAATATATTGAAAATTTTTTAACAGCCCACTCACAACTATAACACAAGAAGGATTAATATTAATTATTCTGTTCGTTCATTGCATACGTCTATAGTTAGAACCAAATTGAATACGTGTGTATAGCAATGAAGAAACATTGCTTGTGGTGCTACAGATTTGATTTTTGCCTGTAATCCGTTTACTTCTCCCGACATTACACTAGCTCCATCGTATATTTGAGCCACTAATTTTGAATGCAATTTGCCAGATAAAAAGTGAAATAAATCTTCAGCAGAACGCCCAGAACTTACATCATAAAATCCTATGAATCGCTCAACAAATTGCTCATTTATTATATAACGAAAAATGACGGATAATTGTGAATGGCAGCTTATGTCAGTTGTTTCATCAATTTGCCATAAAGAAAACAAAGATTTGGAAATTTCGTCCTCAATTTTTTATTCACAACGAATCAATTAATTCATTTGTATGGTTTCAGATGTGCTAGAAAAAACTGATCTACTGTTAATAATATTTTGTAAAAAGGTTATTAAATTAGTGTCAAATTTACTAACAAGAATAACAAATTCTTTGAAATTCCCGCGATTTAAAGATTCATTAGATTCATCGTGCCCCCTAAAAGTTAACTATTGTATACAGAGGTGCATCGTAATATCTATCGGACTTTTTAGAATTTTTCGATTTTTTTTCCTATGAGGTATCATAGGACAAGCCGCCACTGCGATCGCAAGAGATGGTAATCGTTAGGTGCAATGTCTTGCCTGTACAGCGGGTGGGGTAGCACTTGCCATTTGAGCATTTCTAAGTAAGCTTTAACGAGCGACGCAACATTTGTCATACATTGTCAATAAATTTTCGTGTCTGTAATACAATAATAAAATAGTAATCTGTTATCAAAACCGCACGAACTTATATTCTCTACTTCTACTTAAATCTTTTTCCTTTTTCGACTAGACATTCAGAAAAAATATACAGACAATAAAAGACCTTTTTTCATTATTTGGATTTTGTACGTCCGCTGCCTAAATTTTTTACACAATATACATGTAGAGAAAACCTGAAACAAAAAACTTCAAAGACATTAGAGGGTTAGGATAAAAATTATGAAATGAAATACAAAATTGTTGTAAAAATAAAAAATTGAAAATTATTATTGATTGAATCTGACAACAGAAGATATCATCAGTTCAATATTTCAGACAAATAAAAATAATATGAAAATGTGTTGGAATATGTCCTAGAACATAAACAATAATTATTATGGATTGAATTTGAAATCAGAAAATTATTAAAAATAATTAAGATGTTATTGAGATAAGTTCCGTAATAGAAAATGTCAAAAGGGATTTATATTGTGTAACTCATGACGTTTCAGACAGTAAAATATTAAACGTTTTCAAGTGAATACTGTGGTCAATATTTTCATGTTGGTTATTCAATTGAAAACTGTCAGAGATACCTTATTGACCGAAACATCGTGAAACACAATATAATTTTTTCTTGACAATTCCTATTGCTCATCAAACTCAACCCAGTCAATCTGTCCTCTCCCATTATACTTCTCAGCCAGGTCTTTACCCTTCGAGGGGTACTGAAAGATCGTTCAACAGTAGCCGTAGTAATGAGGAATCCATGCCTTGTTGCAAGGAAAAAAATATTAGCCCCCTCGAAAAGTGCAGCCACTTCAATATCCTTTAATTTGTTTCCTGCTAAATCTTTCTTTTCCCACAGATTATACCACAAATCTAATAATTCTGCAGAGATATCATCCAAATCAAAAAATTCCATCAAAGATTTTGCGTTTTTTTCCAAATCTTTTGAAGTACTTTTTAGCACGTATGAAGGATGAAGATGGGATAAGGCAAAAGCAGGTGTATTCTCGTGTGGGGCTCTAATATTCAAGGATAAGGTTAAAGAGTCAAGATAAGGGATAATCAGCGATCGTCTCCAGTATTCAATCGCAGTCTCAGATGCCGGATTACTTCTGTGTATTTGCTTTTTAACAATTCGTGGAACTGTTAACACAACGCCGATTTTCCCCGCGATATCATGTGATTTTTTGAGTACTTCCTCAGAAACATGTTCAATTTCTTGTTGATCCTTCTTGATGATATCAAGGATTTTACCAATGTGTTTCCCCACCATAATTAAATCCATATTTTTAACCAAATTTGATTATCAAAACAGATATTATATAATGAGTTTTGATATTATATGTCTATTAAATATAAGCAGCGCTTATAAGATATTGATTTAATTCTAAAAGTTTTTGAATACAAATTTTTTTGAAATTAAAATTGTAGAAGACTGACAGATTAAATCAGTTTTGATATTCAAATTTTGTTATATTCCTTCTATCAAGTAAAAAGCCTTTTCCTATTTTATTTTATCCATATTTGTAGAACGTTGACAACGGGTTCCAAAATCGCAAAGTACTTTGCAATCATGACAAATCCTACAATGAAAATTGGTTTAGTTACTGCAGTGCAATTGATAGGCAAATTTTTTTTAGCATAGTTTCCTTCGATCGAGAGATGTTCTAGCGCATTGACGATTTCATGAAAGCTGTTTGAAAACTTTCTGATGCTCTTGTATTTCTCAGACCATCTGGTCTCACAGAGCCTTGATAAATTAGGAGCCGAAATCCTGCGTGTTGGCAATTCACTGAAGAAGGAGATTGTATCCTTAACAGTTGCAATCAATTTTCTTATTTCCGGTAGTTTGCTAGCATCATTGAACACAAGATTTAATTTGAGGCTTGAGCAATGAACAAATAAAGATTTATTGTTCTTTTTTCTCAAAATGGCCTGTACACCACCTTTTTTTCCAGCCATTGTAGAACATCCGTCAAATCAAAATCCAACACAATTCTCTGCTGAAAGTTTTTGATCAAATAAAAAACTCTGAATTATGCTAGCGATTGTTGGGGCATCTTGAGATTTCAGCTCAACAAAGCCTACAAATTCCTCTCTGATTTTTTGTTGATTCTCTTCATAAAACCGCAATCCGATAGAAAGCTATTCTTTTTCAGCGATATCTGTTGTTTCATCGGCCATTACAACGTAAGCTTCTGCTTGTTTACAGTCATCAATAATTCTTTCTTTGACAACTTCACCACATAATCCTATATTTTCATTCTGAATTTTTGGTGAAGTGTCGACTGCATATTTCCGACATCTATCCAAGTGATGCTTTAGCTTCAGATCACCACAGTTAATTCTCAAATTTAAATGGTCAAAGAAAACCCCTTCATCTCCTTCCTTCTAAGTGGCAAATCATGAGTTCCACAAAATATGATACAAGAAATAATTGTTGACAATACTTGTTTGTTTTCTTCAATCATCTTTTGGGACCACTTTGCAACTGTACATCAACTGGAACATTTTCAAGGAATGCTTTTGCAGCAGCTGTTGAAGTTTTGTGGTAGTGACTGCCGACGTGTTTTCTACTATCTTCATGTATATCTTTAAACTTCGTGTATGAGCTTACCATGAATGACCCCAAATCTCCCTCAAGTGTAGTAATACTAGGAGGAAAAGGAACACAGTGCATACATAAAGCACCTTTCAAACGACTTGAGTAGACTAACCAAGGAGTATATTGATCTGCTCTTTCTTTGAAATAAACCATACATTCCCTGAACTAGAAGATATGGAAATTCTACATCTTGCGACAAAGGGCAATAAAATTAATATTTTCGAAGTTCTAGAAATTCATAAACACCAAAAAGACCCGGCAATAAATCTATTGAAAATGCAGACTATAATCTATTATATTGGATGGAGTAGTCCGTTACTTTGTGATAGTTCATTTTAATGGAATGAAATAAGGAATTACTTTGTTTTCTATCACTTTTTATTATAACTGATATACAGTGACTCGAGTTTCGTAGTGTTTACTACATTTTCAAACTGAACAAACAAATTAGATCTCAACTATTATATATGGGGATTGTAGGCTTCGGCAGAGCTTCGAAGAGAGGGGTTTTCCAAAGTTCCGTCTGTTTGTTAAGTAGTTTTATTATTGGTACGTGCTTTTTATATTTTTCAATTTCTATGGATTCCAGGATGTCAAGTTTTTTCCCTTTCGCTTCCACGTGCAAGATAACGAGGTTGTTCAATTCTGGGAAGGTGTGATCTGTAGTGAAGAAATGGTTCGCAAAATTGGTTTAGGAACCGGAAGAATAATTCCAATTTTGCGAACCATTTCTTCACTACAGATCACACCTCCCCAGGATTGAACAACCTTGTTATCTTGCACGTGGAAGCGAAAGGGAAAAAACTTGACATCCTGGAATCCATAGAAATTGAAAAATATAAAAAGCACGTACCAATAATAAAACTACTTAACAAACAGACGGAACTTTGGAAAACCCCTCTCTTCGAAGCTCTGCCGAAGCCTACAATCCCCATATATAATAGTTGAGATCTAATTTGTTTGTTCAGTTTGAAAATGTAGTAAACACTACGAAACTCGAGTCACTGTATATCAGTTATAATAAAAAGTGATAGAAAACAAAGTGATTCCTTATTTCATTCCATTATAATCTATTATATAAAGAAAAAAATACGCAACTAAATCTTTCAGTTTGAAAATGTAGTAATACTACGAAACTCGAGTAACTGTAAGTAAATAAAGCGTGATAGTAAACAAAGTAATTTCGTTTTTCTAACTAAAATGATCCATCACAAAGTAACGGATTACTCTATTCAATATTTTTTCATTATTAAAATAGTTATTTCAAGAATTGTGGTGTATTCCAGCAACAAAATTTAATAACGATTAATTTTTTTGCTTCCAGGGGGGCAGCTGCCCCCTCCAGCTCCTCGTTAGGTACGCCCATGTTGCATATCATGTATTGTGTTGTAGTAGTTTATTAGGTTTCAGTGTAGTTTATTATATTTTTATTGGATCTTATGTACTATATTGTGGTGTTTCTTCTGTTATTACATTTAACATTTTTTGGCTGTTTTCATAATGAATTTTTACATTGGTTTTTCTCTTATATACATTATCACCATTTTTTACAGCAATGCATACCATTATACAGTTTTTCTCGTATCTTCATTATTCACCTCTGTTTTCTTTGTTATAATATTATTTCAACAACTTTTCATATTATTCTTTTTTTGTATTTTGTATTCCATTTCATAATTTTCATCTTAATCATCCATTTTTTTGAGGTTTTTTATTTTAGGTTTTGTCTACATTATAGTGTATAGTGCTCCAAAATTCATGCATTTACTTTTCCATTAAAATTTAAATCAATACCTACCTTTATGTGTATGCCGAACCTTTTGCAACTTCTGCTTCAAGCATATTATTTCTAGTAAAGAAAAACTACTAAGATTATGTTGAGGTTTTGTCAATTAATAACAGTGAAAATATTAAATAATATTAGAAAAAACAGCATTAGCAGCTGCGTCTTTTAAAGAAGAAACGCACATTGTAGAGAAGAGACATCACAAGCTTATTTTCTAAAATGAGGTTAGAGTCGAACGATATTTCCAAGTAACGTTTCCACCTCATTAATTTCAAACGAAATAAGAATTTTTACAAGAAAACAGCTACAACATTTTCAGGAATTTGATCGAAAGCGTCATTATCTACTGAAAAATATTTTGTGATGAAAGCAAAATACTATCAATTTTCCGATTTATTTATCAATAATTTTCTAAGAAAACATCAACATATTATAGTTCACTGCCAAAAATATAGGGATACAGTTTTCATTAAAGCTATGTAATGATCATACATATTGGTCTCTATTTGATTAGAGCATTTTGAAAACTTCATTTCAGTGCAACATTCCTGTTGGATGAAAAAATTAAATGGATGATCAAAGTATTGACATCTATTTCCAAACACTTTCATTGAGAAATATTAAGTAAAACAGCAAGTTTACTTGAAAATATTTCTTGTGACTCTAATATTGCAACGAATTTATACATAAATCTAGATGAACTTGATTTTGAGGATCAATCAATAAGTATCTTCATTCAAAGAGAATGTTGTGTACCTTCATTGGTTAAACAGACCCATTTTAAATAAGGTATTAGTTTTTATTTGGAAGTTTACTTTATAACACGCCTTTCCTCTAAAAGGGTTCAGTTATCATCTATGACATGAGCAAAATATTGGTTTATCAATTTAGGGAAGTTTTTTAATGAAAAGCAGTCAAGCCATGATAACATTGGCCTTCATTACCCACTGTATAGAATAAGCGGATATGTTGAGATGGTGTTAGTGAAATTGTCACAAGTTTTTGCAATAAGTTATCACTGTTGATGAAATCTGAATGTTTTATTATATCCCAAAGGCCAAGTAACATTCAAATATAAATTTTCAGGGGATAAACGGACACATCTAAAATATACAGAATGTTTTTCAAAAATTAAGATCTTTATTTCTCCGTCAAGAGTACTTATCTATCGATCCTATTGAAAGAGAAATAGATTTCAACAGTAGAATAGTTTGTCTTGATATGAAACAGTAATTTCGTACTTTTGTTATGGATAAGCCTTTAATAATGAACAATAAATAAAGCTAGGAAAACTTAACAAAGGAATGCGAAAATGTGAATTGTATAGGAACATTAAATAAGACCTCTGAACTCAACTCTCATTCAATGACAAAAATACAAATGAAAATAGTTTACCATATTTTGAAGCTCTTACAGTTCTCTTCACATATACATTTTATACAATGTGACACACATCAAACTTTATAAAAATCTCTTTTTACATTTAAAGAATAATCAATATATACTAAGAAGGAAATACATATTAATTACAGGTAGAGTCAGTCCAGATATGTACAACTGTTAAAAAGTATTTTTCTTTATCAAAAGAACCAGCTTCTATTGGTTTGGAAAGTAAAGGTTCTATTGATTAATCTAAAAATATCATCACTTGACATGATGATTTTATCAAAGCCACAATTAGACAACCAAATATCTTTATTTTTTGCACACCCTATATCAAGTTAAAGAATTCATATTGGCACACCATAAACTTCATCAAGGAATGAAAATGAATTTTGCCAACGTTAAATTCACAACAATTATAATTTGAACATACAAATTGCTAAGCATTGAATCAATCATATGCATTGAAATAGTAGTATTACTTTACAGCCATTAATGTTTGTTTCATTCATTACAGATTTACAATACAAAGAAATGCAACTAAACAAAATAACATTTATATTAAAGGATTTCACCGATGTACTTCTATAACAAAAATAACAGACAAATACCTAAGTAATCAAATAAAGGAACTTTTCAGGAGAGCTTCATTAATCTTTGAGATTGATTCCGATGGTAAAATTATTATTGTGCCGTTTCTACATAAGAAATGTTAGAGATTTTTAGAGAACGGATGAAATTTTATTGGAAGTTGTTTAGCATTCTATGAATGAAATGAACTATTGGCATTTATCTGTAAGCCTAAATTTAGTATGCGTTCCTGACTATTAAAACATTATGGAGCACAGCAAAACCCCCATTATTAGTGTATGATCCAAAGAGGTTTGACGCATGGCCAAAGCTGGTAATCTGGGACACTCATTAGGGATAATGAGCTGTTTCTAAAGAAATACATACGGAAGGTTTATATTTATTTGTATTCATAAAAATTGTCCATCAAAATCTATATTTTATTCATATTCTTCAGTCAATAGGTCAGGTTTATAAGTGTCAAACTTTACTGGAGTCAGTTTAATTTTTGTCTTGTATTCTAAACTGTTAACTCAAATATCAATTCATTGAAGAAGATGCTCTGATTATTTGAGCCAATCATAGTCATTAAATATTTCGTTTTGAAAAACAAGAAAAGGTACAACAATCACTTATGACACCCATTCATTCAATCTTACTATTAGTAGAAAAGTATTTTATAACATACAGATATTCAAAGAACAAGAGATGAATATTGAAATTACTTGAAAAAAGATCTTATTTTGTGCAATGATTAAAATAAATACAAAGAAAAAAACTTCACATTATGAATGACTATCAAAAATAATCCCAAGTACTTTAGAAAAGTGAAGAAATTTAGTTGAAACAGAAATTATAAGAACAGAAGAAAATGACTCAAAAAAATTAGAAAGCAAATACCCTGTATCAATAGTTCATACATCAACTTTCTGATTGTAATATACCAGTTACATGAATCACTAAATTAAAAATTAAGGTATTCGGTTTAACATCCAATAACCTGGATTCTAGTTTAATTTGTGTATTTTACTGAAGTTTTCGGATGATCCTCATTTAAGACTTATGTTACTGTGTAATTAACTATTTTTAATATAAACCACATACGGATAATTTTACCTTGACGTCTCTATTGAGGAAGCTCTCCTTCAAGATCAAAACAACTTTTGTAGCCTTAACCAAACGATTATACTTTGAAATCAACATGCATTTTTTTACACTAGTTTTAACTTACAACCGCATAGTACATTATTTGGTGCAAGAAAATCAGCCCCTATCAGAGGACTTATGGTTTAGTGGAAAACTGTTAGATCAGTCATTTTTTCATTAGTTTTCGACTATAAAAAATTACTAAACTCGTTAGTATCATTTCAGCAACATCGACTTTATATTCTATCGATCAAGTTAATGAAAACAAACGTAGCCATTACTTCATATTATATTTCTAAACTCAGTTATGCCAACACTGTTATTGAGGTGTGAAATAATAATTATAATCTGGCATAGTTAAGTTTTAAATTTTCGTCTATACAAAATTTTCATGTCCATCGGACTTCAAAATAAAACAAATTCTTATATTAAATACTCCCTTGGGACGATTTATCCAGAATATTTATCGAAGTGATCTCATGTGGTTCATTTTTTCATTCGAGAAGAAGGCGGATCCTTGGAAGAACTTCCCCTCCTAGGAAGACCTATCTGAGCTGTTGTCTGACTAGGGGGCGCCATGGGTAAGCCGGAGGCGCTTCCAAAATAATGAAACATTATTAATAATTTCCTATCTGCTACAAGACATTAAGTGCAAGATTTTTCATAAAATAAGTTAGAAAAAATATGTATTATTGCTTAATTTGCAGTTGTATCTACATTAGTACTTGAATATTGTGCGGACTGGGTATTTGCACTTCGGTAACCATATCCAAATCTACTAATACTTTTGGCGTCTGATTAATGTTTATTTAGTTTTTAATATTTTGTCTGAACTAACTGTTCCATTGTTACAAGCCGGTTTGCACATCCATTAATCAATTATTTAATATTTCTTCGAACAAAGATTACATTAACAAAGACAAATAAAAATTTCCAAATTGCCAAATAAAATGGTTACGGTAAACAATTATCACAAAAACTTATTATCGGATGTAAACAGAATCAAGCCTTTTTCTTACCAGGCTAAAATTTCAGAACATTTTCAAAAAGTATATAAAAAGTCCAGACAAATCAAAATGAAAGAATTTAAATGTTGAAATATAAATGTTAGGTTTGACCAATAACAAGAAATATTTCTACATAGATAGATCATGTGGGCCATATTTATGACTTTATTGAATATTTACTACTTGCAAATTACATTAACAACAGGCTACTCAGTTTCCTAGAATTTCTTAACAGTTCAAGAAAATAAAACAGAAAGTATAAAGATATACAAAAGAAAACAGTTAATAAATAGTTAACAATGTAAAGTTCATAAAGCAGTAAATGAAATCTGTGCCAGAACCTAAATTTGTTAGATAAGTTTGTTGTTACACACTATTTTAGTGCAAGCCAATTATTTTTAGCTAAGTGTGATGTTATAATGTTTGATTCATATTGTCTAAATCCAATAGAACTTAAACTTAAGATTCTATTGCACGGTCAAAATTATTAACAAAACAATAATACACTATTGCTTGTATATACCACTGAATGACCAATATATTGATTGAATATGGATGAATATTTATTTAATTTTTTTTCATCACTGAACATATGCTAGTATATAACTTATAATGTGAATATTCCTACTGCTTCTTGTTGAAGAATATTTTATATTTGATTGATTTGGTCCTTATTTGATAGATAAAATAAAATGAATTTTCATCAAGTAATGACCAATTCAGTTAAATGAAATAATGAAGAATAATTTCCACGAATTTAACAAATTAGTCATTTGTGGCCACTTGTAGCTTCTTCAGGTTGAAAATTTGAACCAACTCTAAAAAAGTTACCATCACATCTTAAATAAATATGGCTGAGGCAAAACTTTTGGACTTTTGAAAGTGAGTATATTCTTTTAATATTTTAAAATGTTTCATAAAGAACCAAAGTCATGGCCAAGACTATTTTGAAATTTGAAGAGCATAATACTTATAGAAGAGCAAAGAAGTTATCGCACAGACAGAAGATAATATTTTGAATAGTTTAATAAACGTATTATTTGACGGGGTTGAAAAAATGGTTGACCAGTATAATTTAGGTTAGTAAAAAAAGTAGAAATCTTGCAACTTGCACATTATTTCCTAAGATGAGTGTTTCTTAATCAATCTTTATTTTAATTAATTTCTTTTAGAGCATGTCTGAACAAAGTTTTAGCAGTCTTTAAATTCTATCCTTTAAATGAAGACGACAATAGACAAAAAGATGCTAATATATAATCAACAAATCCGACATATAGAATTTGTCAATAACAAAATATATAATTATTAATCTATCTATTTCTCTCTATTTTGAATTTGTTAGATTCGTCTTTATGTAATAAATAAAATATGGATCTTTTTCGCTTAGTTTTCCTTCAGATAAATAAAAAAATAATAGTTCTTCAGCCGGATTTATGAGTACCTATGGATAGATATCGGGTGTTTTTTTAGTGATAGAACTTTAAATTGAAATAAAACACATTTAAATCAGGATTGAAGCCAAATTTATTTTTTATTTGAAAGATAATTTTATGACATTTACGTTTTGAAAATAATTTCCGGCATATGTCCACCACGACTAGCTCTGAGGAACCGCATTCGACCAGACCAATTTAGGACCACTTTTGCGAGTAATTCAGGCTTTATTTCATCAATAACACGAGTTATGTTGGCTTCCAAAGCGTCTATTGTTTCTGGTTTATCAGCATAAACCAATGCCTTGACATAACTCCAAAGAAAATAATCCAGTGGAGTTATGTAGCATGATCTTGGAGGCCAATTAATCGGACAATTTCTCGAAATATCATTTCAATAAATCAATTGTTACGGTAGCACCATGTTGGAACCAAAAACTTCTGGGTAGATACCATTCAAATTTTGAAACGAATAATCATTGATCATCGATCTGTAACGAGCACCATTCACTGTAACATTAGCTCCAGCATCGTTTTTAAAGAAATATGGACCGACGATGCCTCTAGCGAGTAAAACACACCAAACAGTGCATTTTTTCAGGATGCAATGGAACCTGCAGAACTTCTTGAGGATTGTTTTCACTCCATATAAGGCAATTTTGCTTGTTTACGTAGCCGTTCAACCAGAAATGAGCTTCATCACTAAACACAATTTTACGATAAAAAAGTGGATTAACTTCAAGCTGTTCTAGGGCCCAATCAACAAACAAACGACGTTTATTATGGTCAAGTTGGATCTTGTATGGGTGTAGACCAAGATCTTTCCGCAAAATTTTCTATGTGGTGGAAGCACAGAGAACAATTTGTTGTGAACGTCGACGAATAGACAAATCTGGATCATTATTAACACTATGACTAGAGCAGCGATATTTTCTTCTGTACATACAGTTCTTTGTCTTGTTGTTGTTGCATCAAGTACAGAAAATGTTGTCCGAAAACTATCAATAGTTCGACAAGTAAGCTGCTCTGATGGACGATTATATATAAGTTTGGCAAATAGAACACTGATTTTGAAAATAAATTCCAACAATTTATAAACGTTGTTGCCGCTTTCCATGATAATTTTTCAATGCTTACTGAACAGAAATGTCAAAACATGGCTTCTATCTTCTGTCAAATCACAGTTATCCCTATCGAAAGTTCTATCACTCTAAAAAAAAAACACTCGATAGATAAATTAACAACTTTGTGACAGTGATGTATATTACTTGGTTACTTTTAGCCCTTACTATGGAATAAAACATCTTCTCCGGTTGTGAATTTCTTGATTGTAAGACTCAAATAAATTTTACACTAAACTGTAGGGTCATTAAGCCCCAGAAGTATGTAGAAAAAAATATTATTGCAAAATTCGACTTTATTGATTAACATAGTCACATTCCATAGCCATACAATTATTTCGATAATTTTTCAAAATTTTCGATGCTTTTCTTATACAACAATTTGTCTTTGGCCTCAAAATAGGCTATAACCGGCCGGTGGGTTAGTGGTTTAAATGATTTTACTGTTGGGTTGAAAATAAGCAGTGCTGTCTGAAAGGCACAGTAAAAAATCTTAACTAGAACACAACTGATCTCCTAATTCGCACAAACTACATTAAAGCTCCCGAGGGATCTTTATAGAAAATCTAGGAGTATCAGGATAAAATCAAATCAAGTTATGGCTATAACCTCATCAGTCAGATGGGGGGTGTGGAAACAATTTGTAAATCGTTCATTATCATCATTGTTTACAACGACTTGGGGATCGGTGCGTTATCTTGGTTAAATAGTGGTTCTTTCTTTGTCGTGCAAGGCCTTTTCTGCTTGATTGCATCATCCAACAACGCAATGTAGTATTTGCTGTCCCTTATTCAGATAATCAATTCTGATTATTTCATGGCAATCCTAAAATACGCAAAGCAAGAACTTTTCAGCAGAATTTTGAATACGAAATTTCTTAGGCTTTAAAGAATCAGAGTGTTTCAATTCCATCGGTTGCTACCAAAATTTCATCCATGGTTTTAACATGTTTAAAAAGTCTGTCTCTCAAACTGAGCACATATAGAATGACGCATCTACCTTTGCAAGCTTTTGGTTAACATCCAAACATTGGGGGGATCATTTTGCAGAAATTTTTGTAAACTACACGATAGACCTCTTCAGAAGAATTATTCAGCGCCCAATTCGATGATTTTGTAAAATCATATCAAGAAGTCCAACAATATTTTTGAAGAAGGACACAGAAACTGGCCTTCCTAATCGATCTTCATCTGCAATGGAAAATTGACCACTTTTGGAACTTGCAATTCAATTTTTCATGGTTGCATATGAAGGTCACTAATAGCCATGGATGTTAAGCATACCTTCTTAAATCTGCCCATTTTTTAACCCTTTAAATACTTGATGATGGACCAATACTCAAATTTTTTGATTTTGACAATATTGGTCAATATTTTTTTTCAAATTTTATTCAACAGCTTAACTGGTGAATCAATAACACTACTAATATATAATTGTTCGTAGCTACGGATTCGGCAAAATAAATATCAATGCATCTTCTTATATAAAGACCATAATGAAGCTTGGGTTTTTCAGTCTTATAATGAATAAATGGAATAAAATAAAAACAGACTTTATTTCAGTAACTTAAATATTACATTCTTTAGGAGAGGTAAATTTTTGAGAACTTTACAAAGTACTTGTGGCACATTTCTGTATTAAAAAAAATTTGGTAATTAAAAAAAAATAACACTGAAATTTAATTCCTAAACGTATCTAAATATTACACTTCTCCTTATGAGGAGAAATATGAATAATTTGAGTAGATTTGAATTTTGCATTGTTTTTAGAAAGAATTTTAATGCAATGAATAATTATTAAATCTTACACTTAAAAATAGTTTTAATTGAGTGCAAATGTAGTTTGTACTAACTATTTTTAATTTGAACCAAGAAATAATTAATTAATTTGGTTTTTGCGAAGTACTTAACAGTTCTTCCAAAGAGCTATAGCATGGACCTTGAATAAATACTCGCCGTTTTCAACAGATGATATAAGCGAGACTGTATGTATGTTTAGGATCTGTAAGTAAGTTTACAGATTCGCTTTTTTGTAAATATAGATTCTAAAATAAATCGAAAATTAGAAATATTGGAAGTATCTTTACTATGATTAATTTCAAAAATCAATACACTACTTAGGAGATATATTTTTCATCACACGACATTAAAGAAACTAAGATATACTTACTCAGCCAGATAACAACTTAGGACATTAATGTTTCGAAGTTTCAGTTAAGTCCTCTATTTGGCAAGCAATACAAACTAAATCAGAAAACAAGACGTTCCAAATATAAAGGAAAACATTGGATGATTTAAGAAAACTATTAAACCTCTCACATGCCCTGAAAATTCTATCTGATAACACAGTCATAGACTCCCTCATAGAAACTCATAAAACCACATGGTATTAGCAAATTCGAAGGAACAAAGAAAAAGTCGAGGTTTACTTGCAAAATCAGAACAACTTAATTTAACCAAATAATTCTTGAAATGTCCGTAGAATTCAAAGTTATCGCGAGGTGTCAAATATAGAAAATGAAAAAATACATTTCGATGTATAAATTTACAGATTCTTTTTTATTATGTTTCTTTAATTTCTGAATTCTTGATATTAAATGTTATATACCTTTGAATGGAGATGTATCTCCATAGATACAGTTAAAATTAATCATAGTAAAGGTACTTAGAATATTTGTAATTCTCATTTACCATAGGTAATCTTAAAACTCAGTCATCAGTGTTCCTAGACAACTTTTTTATCGTTATTGAACATTTTTAGATCGTGTCAAAAGATAGTATTTGCAGATGATTCTACTATATTACTTTATTTAAACAAAATCAGCTACTGAAGTAAATAGTTCTTGAAACCTACAGCAACCGTTCGCAGACAGGAATAACATGCAAAGAGTGGTTTAGATGCTTCGAAATAAATATTTCGATGTCGAACATAAAAAACGTTCTGGATCAAACTTGTGGAAAAACTGAAGATCAATTAATAAAGAGTCAGCTGAAGAACTTGTAGAGTCTTTAGAATTGGTTGAATTTAGAATTGCATTAGGAATGTTCTGCTTCAACAGGTGAAAAGCAAAGTTGTTTTTTCATTGTAGTGCATGCAGTATGTAACCCAGAGCAGTATTATGAGCTAAACAGAGGAGTGAAGACATAAAGATTTTGTAACACCTTAACCTTCGGCAAATTGTAATGTACTTGATTTTCATTCGTTAGAATCAATTGCACATGGAGTTACTAAACATCTGTTCCATTCGTATAAAGATGACAAAACATGGCTAGACTATTGGATAACCACAAAAGACACGATAATTTTCCAAGAAAGAATTCAAAATGATGATAGAAAGGTGGGCGCAATACCTTGAATAGTTAAAGACAGTTTTAATAAGGCATTCATTTTAGCCGAAGAACAATGAGAACTCATTCAAGGTCCTAATAGTTACGAATAATTTGAAATGTGTCACTAATTAATTTATGTATTAATAGAGTAATTTTGATGATAAGCTCCAAAATAAAATAACTTGATTACTTAAAAATTGGTATCTTATAAACATTCATCTTTGGTACTCCTAAGTTTTTGTACTCCATTTGAAATTGCATATTTTCCCTTAGGACATAAATTCTTGGATATACTTTGCGAGAAAAACCGTTCATTGCTTATATTTTCAAACCAAGAAACTCATAAACTTGAAATCTAAGGAATTCGAAAGTATATTTTCCATTCAATTTTCAATTCCTTAGCTGGGCAGAAACGAAAGACACCTCTTGAAAAATATCCAATTTGGACACTCTTGTAATGGAAATTCTGCACATTTCGTTTTTCTTAAAATTCAACCAAATAATACTGAGATTATCCTGATAGCAAATGAAAAGATTTTGGTTTGAAGATACGTACTTTGACACTCTGGCGTTGAGTTTTTCTGACATAGTATATTTAAGGGTTTTTAGGTTTTCTTGATGTTAAACGTCTGAGAAAGCTGAAAAATGTTAGAAAGCATCGATATGAATTTAGTTATTTACAGGTTTTTTAAAGAACTGCTAGAGCAAGATTTATGAACTCACTTTGTCTGTTTAGTAGGGTGGTCTGAGGTAGGTAAATTCTGAGCTCCTTGATTAGCCCTTAACCTTATAGAAACTCTACGTTCATAGCTATCATACAATCTAGCAGCATCTGAAAAAATGGTTAGTATAAGAGATTGCAAATGGAAGTTCAAGGGTAATGCAGACAAATTCCTTGTGGATTTCATTTCTCACAAAAATGTTGGGGTAAATATCTGAATTTTGGTATTTTACAGATATCGATCAGTATTCAGCTTGGTCTCCTGAACAAAAAATGTGAACCAAAATGCAAGGTCTGTCTTAGTTTAGAAGTTATGGGTTCCAAAAATTGGTCTATCATATCAGCTCACTGTTTCCACTATAAAAACACTCGTTGTTTTCCTAACGGAAATATTCAACAAACATTATTAATGGAAAAAACATTACCAAAAACTTTCGGGAAAATGTGGCGAACTTCGAGGTAAATTTGGCACTGCTGCATATTTCTTCGGCAATAAGACTGAAGAAAATATGGCGGAAATTACTAGTAGAGTCCTATTCTACATCAGTTGATTTCAAAAGTATTGATAGCTAATAACGCAATATCTGACAGAACATCATTTCAAATATCGGAACAGTCATCCTTGAGTCAACGGTCCGAATGTTATTATATGGAACCAGAATTTATTGCAACTAGATTTTGCAATTATTAAATATAAAAAAATTCTTTCGATATTCACATTATGCAAAAGTTACATTGTGTTACCGCAATTTCGAACTTTCAAGTGAAGAATTACACAGTTCAGCTTAGTCTTTCAAGATTTTTTTTTGTGTATCAGATGGAACTGAAATTAAAGATGACCAAACTGAACTGTGTAAATGCCAAATATTTAATCCTTGAAATTAGCCAATTATGTATTTCTGCTTACTGTACCTAATTTTAAAACTCTGTTCTGTTGTTACCACTATTTTTGTAACTAAATCTGCATAATATACTCTGTACCATTCATTCAAAACTTCAGTAAAAAAAATGTAAACTTTACATAATGTGAACATCCGAAGTATTATAATTACAAAAACCAGCTTTCTTATGATCAACTACCAAATAGTAACAACTAAAACAGTGCATTATTTCAAAATTTATGTACATTTCCTTCTAACAATATTCATTATATATATATATATATATATATATATATATATATATATATATATATATATATATATATATATATTTTTTCATCTGTCATATTGCCGAATATGTAGCAGTGCCAAAAGTAACTCGAAGATAGTCGTACTTTCCCTGAAGTTTGTGGTTATTATTCGCTCTAGAATCTCAATGTTTTTTTCCTCTTCCTTTTCAATATTTCCGAAATAAAACACCGGAAATATTCAAAGATGATGGTGAATTAAAAGAGACCAGTGTTTTTATAATGGGAAAGGTGGACCTGAAGATGGGCCATTTTTTGAACTTTAGGGGTCCATAACTTTTAAACTAAGACAGACTGCCACATGTTGGTTTTTTGTTCAGGGGACCATGAATATGATCAATATCTGTAAGATACTAAAATTCAAATATTGACCAATGTTAATAAGCAATTCCAACACCGAAATTTCAGAAGTGAAGAAAATCACGGTTTTGATATAAATAACATATTCTCTTGTCACATCCGGCCTAAAATATTTCAATCAAAATTTTATAAACATAAAATTTTGATTGAAATATTTTAGGCCGAAATTTCACTTTCAGAGCTACAGTTAATAATTTATCTTCTCAGTTGATCGAATAATGATCATTTTTAAACCTGTTGTGACAAGAAATAACTATTTTCATTTTAGAACAATTAACAACAACAAATAGTAATAAATCATGCTTAGGGTCATGCTCAATTCCCATTATACTGGAATGTAGTCAAAATTGTACACATGAAGAAAATGGAAGTACACCTCAACCTCAAGAGAATGTTATTATACGTTTGCCTACCTTCAAGGGCTTTCACTGCCATGATGAGAGAATTAATGTGAAGGTAAAACGAAAAAACGAAAATTTAAAATAAATTTTTTTTATTTTAAAATCTGGGAACAGAATTTACTAAAACTGATATCTTGTATGGTTAAGATAGTGCAATATAAAAATACTTAATTATTATATACAGAACTATTAAATACTGTTATAAAAATAAAAAAACTCAGATGGTAAAATGATTCTCTAATAAACTAGATACAGTAAAACGTGGCAGTAGAATAAAAAAACATACAAATTAATTGCATTCTGTTATTCCTGATCAACATCTGAGCTGTTTTATGAAAACAGAACTATTAATTCATTATTTATGTACAGTCTACGTAAAATTATTCGGAATAATTCTAAATGGATTTATTCAAAACTTAATTAGTCGAAATTCATATCACTCTTATTGATCTACTTTTTATTTATATCACTCTAATGATTTCTTCACAATTATTGAGGTCGAAGGATTAAGAGGGTATTCCAAGATATGGTAGGTAAAATTTGACAACCGCTTATTTTTTAACTTCCAACATTCCACTAAGAAAAACAATGAATTACAATAATGCTTTTTCAAAATTTATGGGCCGAGAAGTTATTTTGATATAATTCAAAATTTAAAAATTGAGAAAAGAATATCCTGATCTTTACAAAATTATCTTTATGTGATATAATATGCACACACATTTGGTTCTTTCAGTTTCAGCACAGTGATTGGCAAATAAATTTGTAATAATTTAGAAATGGTATATTGTTTATAGAAAAATTTAACTTACCTCCGATATTTTATTATTACTATGTAAATTAATATAGCCGGCATTTATAGCAAACATTTGAAATCAGATTAGTTGCAAAGATGACTCAGAAAAAAAAACATTTTCAATTCAACTGAAAAATTGCTCACTGTAGGGTTGAATCCTTCAAGATCGGCTCTCCTTTGGGAAAATGTTTAACAAAAGTTGTCTTTGAACGTTTCCAGAACGTTATTCCTATTCCCAAATTACTTACTACCCTGTAGTCTATAGTGTAAATATTGCAATAATGTGGTAGTTTAACTAAAGTGGTGATCAACATTACGAGGACATTGTTCGGTGGTTTAAAGAGTTTCGTTTCCAAAACGACTAATATCAACACCAACTACAACGTTCATTTGGAGTATTATGTGGTTGTTGTTGCTAAATTGCTACTTTGGCAGAGATCAAAAATCAATACTTTATCAAGGAGATATTCTTACCAAATAAATTATAACTGCATTATCAGCATTATTCAAAATACTTTAGTATTAGTGGAATTTTAAAAGCTAAAAAATTCAACAGTTAAATTTCAGAAAACACTCATGTATATGATAAGTTGGAGAATTTAAACATGTTTTCAAAGATGAGGCATTTGTTCATGGGATGTAGAACTTGTCAAATTGAACCATCACACAAAAATATAGGTTGTAAAATATCAATTATTTCTGATATCTCCATAGATTGTAGGTTCCAAAAACGATTTGCGTTAATTGAATTCAACACTATGTAGGAGGAAACACAATAATTAGGCTCACCATACCTTCTCAATTAAATTTGAGGTCTCACTTTTTGTCTTCCTTATTTGTTTCTGCTAAATTTATTTGACTGCTGCCAAGGGCATAAAAAGTACATAAATCGAAATAAAGCATTTTTGTGGCCTAACCAGTAAATTATTCATGCCAATTTTACTTAATAACGATAACAGATCTTCCCAAAGTAGATATATATGACCCACAATAGTCCCAAAACATTTTTTAGTTACAATATTCCTCAAATGTTTTGGTTTGAACCTATCTTCAAGCCCCTCTTCCCCACTGGGCACTATGGGCACGTGCCCAGGGCCCCGCGATCGAATGGGGCCCCCTAGTTCCTGCCAGATTACCAAATGATAACCGATATTTAGGTATTACCGAAAAACATTAATTTTGAAAAATCTGATGATAATGACTTACTACAATACCTGCGCTTATTATATTAATAAAATTAATAATATAAAATAAAATAGAAAGGCTTTTTACTTGATAGAAGAAATATAACAAAATTTGAATATCAAAACAAATTGAAATATGTTTATCTTCTACAATTTTAATTTCCAAAAGAATTTTTTATTTTAGAATTAAATTAATGTCTAAAACAAGCACCGCTCACATTTAATAGACGTTTATAATCAAAACTCAATATACAATGTCAAATGAAATAAATAAATAATTAATTTTAATTACTTTCGTATATCTGTTGGGTTATTTATTTCATTTGACATTGTATATTGAGTTTTGATTATAAACGTCTATTAAATGTGAGCGGTGCTTGTTTTAGACATTAATTTAATTCTAAAAGTTTTTTGAATAAAAAATTCTTTTGGAAATTAAAATTGTAGAAGATAAACATATTTAAATTTGTTTTGATATTCAAATTAATAAATTTAGAACCTTGTTTGTCTTTCTTTATCTATTGTAACTAAATAGTGTTTTCTCAAGGTCATAGGGGCCCCATGATCCTAATGTGCCCAGGGCCTGAAATAGTTTAAAGACGGCCCTGCCTATCTTGTATTTTCACATTTTACCCAAATCAGGAATTCAGTGTTTGGAATCTGCTAATATAATGAATTCCTGTTCTCCAAATTCACTTAAGCACTGATATGAGATAAATAGAGAAATTTTTTTTTGTGATTGCTATTTATTGTACGACTCTTTGTATTCATCTGTACTCAACTGTACTTTTTTCCATTTTATGCTTTAACTTTTTCTATAAAATAATAACAAATAATAATAGTAATAACTAGTGTAATCGACTGATCAATATAATCGATTGATTACATTTTATTGGGTGGTTCAATGAGCCGGTAGGTCAAATGAACCAGTAAGACATTTACGGCGCGAGGGCGTGCATAATTGTTGTCTGTGATCTCCGAAAATCGGGGAAAACTCACTTTTTTTCGTTTGTATCAAATAAACGGTAAATCGCAAGGGAGTGAAAACAGTTAGAAGAATTAATGTTGTGAAATGATTAATTTTGACAACTTCTACATCATGTTAAATTAAAAACTTGCTTTTTCAGTTCCAATCAGGATTCATTTTTTCGACTGAGAAAATAAGTTCTTTATTAGAATCAGAAAATAAATAAACCTTCTTAGCATTAGGAAGATGATACCTTTCCACTAATTCCCGAGTTAGTGAACATTCAAAAGCAATTTGATTTTTGGTCAGGTAAACATCTGAGCCTTGATTTCAAAGGCTTGTAGCATGCCAATAGTAAGTACCTTACCTTTGAAAACACCTGTGAAGCTCCGAATCCAAACTAATTTATTAAATAGATTTTTTACAGAAAATTGTTCCAGAATGAAAATAATTAATGAAATTATCATTTTACTAATACTGAATTTGATATTTTAAGTATATTGCTTCAGTGTAACTACATCCATAAGGAATCTCAAATTTGTCTACAAAACGAAATGTGTACACTAAAAGTTAGGTGAATGTCGATTTTTGAAGTGTCAATTTGCATTTAGATGTTTCATGAATATCACAATTGGTTACAAAATGAGCCTTTATTGATGCAATTTTCTCTCTTTGTTTTAAATATAAGATTTTACAATTTTATTAGTATTTAGGATTTACAAACCATCCATATGTATGTTCTAGAATTTTTAATAGTTCGAGGTGTAAAATTTTATTCATAATTTTTCAATTTACTCAATTTCAACATTGGTTTCCATTTAGTTCTCTTAATTTGGTCGAAGTGAATATTTTACTTATTAATGATGAATTGTGTGATGTCAAAAATAATTTAATAATTAATAATACTAATAAATTTGCTAATAGCATGTTTTGTATAAAAAAATTATCTGGATTACATGAACTAAGCTGAGAATCTGTTTGATGCTTTTGAAATAGTGATATATTAAGAACATCATTATTTAAAATTTTTTTTGTGCTTATTAATTCTGTTTGTAAGTAAAAATTTCAAATGAAATTTCAAGACAGAGAATGATGTTCTATGAAAATCTCATCATTTTAAATTATAATGCACTTTATAGGGTCTCCAGTTTTACTGTTAATATATTTCAGGACGTGAACTAAAGGTCGAAATATGAAAAAATCTTCATGTCAATCTATATCATCTATTAATCTTTAGGGAGTTAAAACTCCTTCATCATGACCACAAAAACCAGTTTCGCGATTATTTTAACCAAATTTGTCAGATATAAATTAAATAAAGTATAAAAGGGTTTTTGGATAAGCCAAATTATTTGATTATAGAATTCCTACCAGAAGCGGAGATAAATGGGAGGGATTTTTATGAAGAGACTCCTAATTCCTGAACTAGTTATCTTATTGAATTTTCAATCAGAAATCAGATTCCTCAAACGTTTATAAGGAAAAAAGGCACTTGATTGAAAGCACTACGAAGCACCATTATCTAGAAAAAAGGTTATATGATGTGTGCATTCTAACAAAGCCATTAGAAAAAAATTAAGGACCCCTGTAACTTCGTTAAAATTGAATTTTCTCAAGAATGGTACTTTGGAACATTTTCAACCAAGTGTACCTCTTTTCATTAGAAACATTTGAAGAATCTCATTTTTAATTGAAAAGTTAGATCACCACAACTCAACAATAAGGAGTCCCCCCAAGTTATCTAAGAGATTGGTGGAAATTATTATTTCTTGTTATCACCAAATTTGGCTTATCCAAAAACCTCCCCACATTCTGAACTTCATATGTACTTGCCAAAGTTTGACCAAATAATTGTTATGGAAACTCTTTGATGGAGAGAAGTGCATATAAAATGAAGAATGAAAATTGAGTTGATTTATTGACTGTTAAATATTCATGTACAAGAGAACTTACAGCAAATATTCTTCTGCTTGATGTACTCTTGAGAGTATTATAGAAGGGTGAAATTGTCTAGTTTGATTTTCATGTATGGAACCATAAAAAATTTTAATAGCATGTGTACCTCTAACTTGCAAGAGTCTTATTTATGGAACTGTGAATCTGGAACTAACTTGCATGTGTGTAACAGCTTGTAAAATAGGCATACGCATAAATAATGTTCCTCAGGAACCAAAAATATTCGATTACACGAACAGTCTAGTGCACTCTTTTAACAAAAATTTCCACAATAATAATAACAGGGATGCATTTGAGAAAATAGGCTGATATGAATTTTTTTGCATATTTTGACCTCTAGAATCACGTCTTGAAATATAATAATGTTCAATACGAACACCCCCTATTGGCTTATTATGATAAATTCTATCCCATAAACTGGAACTAAAGACTGACCTTCAGACATACATGTATATATGTACTTATATCATTGAAATTACTAATTATCATCAATTGATTATTTAGGTGATTTTCATAGTAACAGCAAACATAAGTAGTGAAATATAACTATTATTCTTTAAAATAACTTATACAATAACACAAGATTTCAAGTGCTTCTAATTTACCTAAAAAAAATATATATCTAGAGAGTCAATCATCATCGATAAAGGCACAGCATGAATACCATCAGCAATCTCCCAATCACACTTGTTTTTCAACAATAACATAAATTTTCAACAACTCTAAGAACCAAGGTTCCATTAGAGCAAATTCAACGAGTTACTGTTGAAGTTAGAAGGTACTTAGTTTTAAGGGGCTTACTACTAGTGATAACGTCATCCAGGGGGTTTGCAACTACTGCATTATTTGGTGGGGCCATGTGTTCTATACCATGAGGCCTCCTAGATCTCGAGGGAGCTGCAGATGTGGTCGAATCACCAGGGGTGGCAACATGCGATCCATAACGAGCATTTCTCTGCTGTTGTTGCTGCTGCTGTTGCTGGTTGTTTTCGTCAACGTATGTCCCTCGAGAACCACCTGAAAATATTTAATAGTGATGTAATAGTAGAGTTACTGACTTCGAAATGTTAAGACTTAATATTATTTAATGTTAAGACTTAATATTTATTTATACAGACTAGAACGAAGTAGAGTTACTGACTTCGAAATGTTAAGACTTAATATTATTTAATGTTAAGACTTAATATTTTATTTTATTTTAATGTTAAGACTTAATATTTATTTATACAGACTAGAACGAAGTATTCCAGATCTGAGGAATTTTTTCCTTAGAGACAAAGAAAGGAAAACATATAAAAAATTTTCTCAATATAAGAAGATTGAATGTGCAGTAAAAGTCAGAAGTTTTTTACAAACCTAAACAAAGCAGGAAAGTAATGTTTTTCATCTGCAACAAATACATGGATTGACCAAATGAAACAATTATTCATCCAATTCTGTGCCAAGTTGATGGATTATTTCATTTTCTATTATGAAATAACCTTATTTTCTCTTCTGATGAAAAAACTATAACGTCTGATTTTTACGTAAATACAAAGTTCCAAAAATGTCAAGTGAATTGTTATTGGGTTATTAAATATTTATCGGAACCTGTTTTTTAAGCCCAGACAACTTTGCGTACTAAAGATTAACTTTCAAACAGTTATTAAATCTTAACTTTTCGATTTCAATTGGGTTAGATTTTTATTTTTGTGGTCTTGAAGAAAACAAATTTCTAACAGGCATCTTTCCTTAAAAACACTTAGGCATGAAGTACTGAAAATATAAATTAATAACCTTATAAATTTTACAGAAAGGTCTATATTTATTTTGTTTACCTATTTCCCTTGCTTATTCAGGAACTAATAATTGTAGAACATTCTAATGAACTCAAAAACGTTGATAAATAATTAAGAATTCTTGTTTAATTATTGCTCTAACTTCTGAACCCTTAGACTACACTGATTATATGTGATGACAACCAAATCTCTTGATTATCACCTCAGTAAATAGTTTCTCAGTTGGCTCATGTCCAAATCCTTCAATTTTACAGATTAATAGTCCCATTTCATTAGATTTGCTCTAATAAGCATGCATACTGAATTTTGTATGGAAAAATTATTATCTAGCATTCTAATTTCTATATCGGATATATAATTAAAAGATACTCACCAAATTTGAGCATATTCCAGTCAAATACATAGTCGTATGTGAAACCTTGTCGGTGGAAAAGCGTCCGGAAAAGCTGCCTTAAGTAATTATAGTCAGGATTCTGTTCAAACTTCAATTGTCTGCAATAATGTAAGTATCTGAAGAATTCCCCGGGATAACCCTGTAAACAAGAAGCGATCAGAGAAATATACAAATAAATCTTTGAAAACTCACCTTGCACAATTCTTCAAGAGGTGTGGACATTTTTTTCTCTGATATTCTTTCATATTTCTGTCTTTTAGTGGCGGCTTTTAGTCCTTGCCATGGCAGGGAGCCTCTATTGAAGTACATTAATACATAACCTAATGACTCGAGATCGTCTCTTCTTGATTGTTCTATGCCAGAGTGTGTGTTTATACTAGCGTATCTTGCGGTACCTGAAACAATTTAAAAAAGTGAGTATTTCTGCATAAGATGTAAAATGAACTTGACGATCTTATACAACATCAATACAATAGCTAAATTTGAACAAAAATAATAATATATTTGGACTGGATTGGTCAATGTTTGAAAGAAGTTATTTATCATTGGCTCATTGTACGAACTTCATCAGAATACAAGTAAGTACGAAACATACATTTGTACCATTAAAATAAAATACAAACATGTGTTTCATTAGGAAGTCAATAAACACATCCGAGTATGAAAGAAGGATCATAAATTTGCATTTATTCTTGTTGTTTCGATTTTTTCAGATGTAATAATTTACTGACTTTATGCCATGATTTTTGCAACCCATCGTTCACGTTAAAGCGGCAGTCCAGTAATCCTAGTTCGAGAAGATGATCCAGCAGCAAAAAAGCGGTCGTCTCTAGTTGTTGTAGTCCTTTCAAGCCATTTCAACACTTACAATGGAGACACAACTCAATAAAACAATTTGCAATAGACAGATAAAACCACTGAATGAAAACATATGCAAACAGTTATCGAAACTTTTTTATTCAAGCAATCACGATAAAATCATCACATACAAATAGTAAAGTATGTACAACCGAAAAAACAAATACAACTTACGGGATGACCCTAATTTTATTCTCGGCAGTGTATATAGGCTGTTTTCAAAGGTGATACTTTTAACAGGAGGTAAAATTCATCAAACTAAACCGTTTATAAAAAAAAGAACTAGATCTGCAGAATGAAGAAGTGAATGACTATTTTTTAATAGGCTTCAATTACTTTAATTGTGTTTTTCAATGATTCAATCTGTAAATGAGCCGAAGATGTCAAAACCAAAAAATTAACTTCATAGAACACTCGACGCTAAAGCTTAGATCTGTCCAAACTATTGTAACATCCTATATGAGAATTGTCGAGTTTATTAAACTAGCAGCACGAATACTCTGAACATAAGAATAAATTTCAATATTTTTAAAAAATTCTATTATATTATTAATCAGGAGGAATTGGTTCAACATTTCTGTTCTGAGGTTTATTCTGCTAATCTCGCTACAAATTTTAATTTTATAAAAAAAAAATTCTCAAAAACTTTTAAAAATTAAATAAAATAAATGTCTTGAAAAACACAGTTTCAATTCAGTAGACATATAAAATTAACATTCATTACACAGCTCCAAAAGGAATAAAAAAAATAAAATTATTAAATAAATATTGAAGAATACAAAATTTTGTTTCGTATCAATGTATTAGATAATCTCAAGAATTTCTTCAAAATAACTCTTTAAATAAGTTAAAGAAAAAACCCAAAAACATGCAGCACATCTTCAAAAAGGCAATTTGAAATTACCACATTGATAACCCGTCAGTCCAACTTCGTATCAAAAATTAAATGTAATTAATAAAAATATATCTCAGCCGACTATAACGACATATCTTTTTATAAACAAACTTAGAATATAATGAATTTTTAAATATCAAAAACTACTTATTTTATGTTTGTCACAGAAATTATACAAAGTTTGTAAGGTATTCTTAAGGACTCAGTTATATCCAAATAATATACTATGTATATGAGTGAATAACGAAAATATCATTATTAATATATAAAATAAAATAATAAACAAGGTTTATTTTTACTTGATAGAAGGTTTATTACAATATTTTAAATATCATACAGATTTATCCTTCAAATTTTATGGAAATTTTTTCTCAAAAACTTTTTAAAATTAAATAAATGTCTTAAAAAATACAGTTTCAATTTAGTAGACACAAAATTAACACTCATTACACAGCACCAAAAGCAATAAAAGATGTGCATCATGCTTTTGAAGGAACTTTTTTAAAGAGATACTTTTGGAGAAATTCTTCAGCTTATGTGCATTTTTAGAAAGAAATTTGGTTACTTTAATACGAAACAAAATTTTGATCCTTCAGGTATTTATTCAATATTTTTGATTAATAATTTTTATTTCCTTTGTATTCTTTTCTTCCTTTTGGTGCTGTGTAATCAGTGTTAATTCAATATGTCTACTAAATTGAAAATATGTTTTCTAAGACATTTATTTAATTTAATTTCAGAAAGTTTTTGTAAAACTAAAATTTGTAGTAAAGTTGGGGGAATAAATCTGTATGTTATTCAAGGTACAGTATATCATGATATTCAATGGTTTCGATTTTTATTTGACGAATATTTATCTTCATTTGAAGAGTAAACAATTTTAAATTTCTCGTATTTTCATTTTTCAAACAGTTAAGATTGGTTGATATATTATTTTGAAAACCTCCTAAAATCCACGATGTTGTATGAAAATCCCATTTCCAGCAAACATTTTCACTGAATGTTATAGTTGACTTTATTTTTTCCCAAAATACTTAATATACATAAAAATTTGTTTAATATTAATTTTTTTCGTTCAAAATCATTATAATAATGGTTCACATGTCGGGTGTTTTTCTAGAGTGATAGAACATTAAATTGAAATAAAACACATTTAAATTAAGATTGAAGCCAATTTTTTTTATTTGAAAGATAATTTTATGACATTTATGTTTTGAAAATAATTTCCGGCATATGTCCACGACTATCTCTGAGGAACTGCATTCGACCAGACCAATTTTGGACCACTTTTACGAGTAATTCAGGCCTTATTTCATCAAAAACACGAGTTTTGTTGGCTTCCAAAGCTTCTATTTTTTCTGGTTTATCAGCATAAACCAATGACTTGACATAACCCCAAAGAAAATAATCCAGTGGAGTTATGTCGCATGATCTTGGAGGCCAATTAATTGGACCATTTCTCCAAATATTGTTATCGCCAAATCTTTTTTCAATAAATCGATTGTTACGTTAGCAGCATGAGGTGTAGCACCATCTTGTTGGAACCAAAAAAATTGTGGGTCGATACCATTCAAATTTTGAAATGAATAATCATTGATCATCGATCGATCAGTAACGGGCACTATTCACTGTAACATTAGCCCCAGCATCGTTTTTAACGTAATATGGACCGATGATGCCTCCAGCGTGTAAAGCACACCATACAGTGCATTTTTCAGGATGCAATGGAACTTGCAGAACTTCTTGAGTATTGTTTTCACTCCATATACAGCAATTTTGCTTGTTTACATAGCCGTTCCACCAGAAATGAACTCCATAATTAAACACAATTTTACGATGAAAAAATGGATCAACTTTTAGCTGTTCTAGGGTCCAATCAGCAAACAAACGTTATTATGGTCAAGTTGGATCTTGTATGGGTGTAGACCAAGATCTTTACGCAAAATTTTCCATGTGGTGGATGCGCAGAGTCCAACTTGTTGTGAACGTCGACGAATAGACAAATCTGGATCATCATTAACACTATGACTTACAGCAGCGATATTTTCTTCTGTACGTACAGTTCTTTGTCTTTTTGTTGTTATTGCATCGAGTAGAGAAAATGTTGTCCGAAATCTATCGATAGTTCGACGAATAAGCTGCTCTGATGAACGATTATGTAAACCATATATTTCACGAAGTGCTCTGTAAGTTTGGCAAATAGAACACTGATTTTGAAAATAAATTCGAACAATTTGTAATCGTTGTTGCGGCGTCATTCTTTCCATGATAATTTGTCAATGCTTACTGAGCAGAAATGTCAAAACAACATGGCTTCTACCTTCTGTCAAATCACAGTTATCCCTATCGAAAGTTCTATCACTCTGAAAAAAGCACCCGATATTTATTTAATAATTTCTAGTTGACAATTTATATTTCCTTAATTCCCTTTGATACTGTTTAATAAGTTTTAATTCTGTATGTCTACTAAATTGACAGTGTGTTCTAATTTAATTCTAAAAGTTTTTGAATAAATTTTTTTTGAAATTAAAATTTGTAGGAGGTAACAGAATGAATCTGTATGAGATTTGAAATTTTATAATAATCCTTCTATCAAGAAAAAAGCTCTGTTTATAATTTTATTGTGGCAAATTAATAAGAATTCCATCATGACTGGATGAAAGAAGAATCTTCGCTCAAGGAAATCCGAGACAGCATAATGCAACGAGCGTTACCCTTGTATATGCCATATCATTCTTCGCTGTTCATTTCCATTATGTATATGTATGAATATATCATTGGTTCTCTCCTCCTAGGCAAAATTGCGACAGCCAACGTCCACTTATAAGGCTATTACAGGAGCAGAGAGGTAGTTAGATTGCGGATAGTAAATGTTGTCCATCCTTGACAATGCAACAATCTTATAATATTTCATTGCGCTAATGACACACCGATGGGAAAAAATTTGAGCGCATACAAATGAGAGGTCAGCAACGGGGTAAGGGCACTCTGCGTTCTACTAAGAATACCATTATTGCACGATCAAAGTATAACTGTTTTAGATTGTCGGGTCTCGAACCAATGGATAATCTGATTTGGTGATTGAGCTTCGTATATTTAGTCGCTATTTTGCAAAAGGTATAATTGGAAGAATAATACCAGGTGCAGAAGTATGAAACCGAAATTTACCAATAGATGGTGCTAGGCATCAGTTTAAGTTACAGTGACTATATTCCCAGTGGCGACATAGGCGGTTTGATTTTCTATTGATCGATCACAGTCACGTGGTACAAATCCGCCATGTTTTGCCAACGTCAAAATAACTGTTATTTTGTCTTGGTCAAAGCATTTGTTGTTATATCAATGCAATGTTTACCTTCGGTTGAATAGAATCTTCTCTTGGAATCAAGGGCGGATCCAGCGTTCAATTCAGGAAGGGGGTCACATACATATATATATATAAATTTTAATCAAATGATGAAATCAATTTTTCTCTTTTGTCTCGAGAAACGAGTTATGACTTCCTCCACTTGAATGGGTATGCATTTGTTATGATTGTGCAAATCCAGTTAAGCGGTCTTCTACCATTGAAGCTATGAGCTAAGTTTTGAGTCTCCTAAGAGTCCTAAGACCTTTCTGCTGTGGCTACACTAACTGGTAGTGTAGCAAGAATACATAAAAATTCTCTTACATTAGGATACATTTCAGTATCACAATTTTTCTGTAAGATGAGAAATCGACTGCGGAATATTCTGTTTCCGCTGCCATTTTACCTTCCACAGCCGATATTCGTTTATGAATTAGCAGTTTATAGTCGTTTGCAAGCATTTAAGTAGTTTCATTGTCTTCACCTTCATCAGTGTAATCGACTTTTGGAATAGAAACAACTAGTTGAAATAATTTAGTAGTTCTGGAGACAGACGGTTCTCTAAGTCATTTACTACAGAATCTAGAAGAGGGATGTATATAGCCCTGCGGAAATACTCTTCAGCAGATTGAGCAAGATGGTTATTGGCTCTGTGTGTTTGTCGTGATACTATTCTGGGGCATTTAATTTCTGCATCTAGTTACTCAGCTACTTTTTTTGCCCCTACAAAAAGCTGTAGGAAAATTGTGTCAGCCTTTTACCTTTTATTTTCTAGGACTGTATATCATTTATGGCATCCGTAGCCCTTTTTAAATCAATTGCTTGAGGCTACTGAAAAACATTAAGTTATATTTAAACTACAATTTGGCTGTTTACGTGATATAAACGAAAATTTGAACTACTTTTACTGAACTTTTGCTCAAAAGTTACTGATAAAATGAATTATTCAGATCATACGTTCATGCATTAGTATCTAAGAATAAAAAACACAATATTTAGGTACCTAAAACATCAGTCAAACAGATAGATATGATGAATTCCGAACTGCGCAACGTTTGCAGTATGTCATTCGCGTCATTGGCAGTTTTGTGGTAGAAATCTTTTCCAAAGCGCTACAAATTTTCACTAAGTTGTCTTTAAATTGTAGATGCCCATCATTCCTCTCGACCCAGCGCCTCTCAGAGATACTTTGCATTGTAACACCAAGTTTTTTTTTAAATTTGATGCCTCTTAGTGGGTGCATTGGCAACTGCCGTAACTTTTCTCATCGTGCCCGAGGTGTTGCGGCAAGAAAAAACTTTGGATGACGTAGCTAATATATTAAGAATGTGATTACTGCACCCTCAACGTTTGACATATACAGCTTTTTTTGACAACTCCTGTACAGCACCCCTTGTATCTGAGGCAATAACCGAGCAGCGGTCAGTCCCAATACCCACATACCATGTTCAATCTATATTAGATTTGAGACAGAGATTTTCAACGATTTTCGCCAGTGCTACACATGTCAACCGAGGCTATATAATGTCTAATGTTACATCGAATAAAATTGAAAAGTGTTTAGCTTCCTTCACTTTCTTCAATAATTCTTCCTGAACGATTTCCTTGCAACATCAGTATACTCATGTATGTTGCGTTAGATTTAGAAGTTTAAACAATAAGAATAGAAAAAATATCACTAGTTAACCTAGATTCAGCCCAGGGGGGGGGTGATTGATGACCCCCCCATGACCCCCTTATTCTTTTGTTTAATCTGGCAACACCTTCATTTTGAAGTGTCATAATTAGCTTCATTTTCAGTATTTGTCATTTCGTTGAAGTGTAAACAACATAGTTTCTGTGTGCTCTGAAAATGTCAACTTCTGTACCGAATAATGTATTTTTTTTCGGGGAGTTTTACTTCATTACTTCAATATGAAGAAAAAGGGCACTCTTGTGCTTCCCTGAATTTCACGTAGCGAAATACTTGGATCTTCCTCAACTGTTTGAAGCACAATATCGTCGTAAGGTAAGCAAATTCTTCCTTCACCATGCACTTTGTTTGGATGTCGGCCCGTTGTGAAGAGTGGACGGTGCATATTCGTAAAAACTCGATGATCTAGATAACAATCAGCATACATTCTCGAAGCTGCACTAGCGTTACATCTGCATTCCCCATAAATGAGGTGCATGTTGGCATATTCCTATGTATGGTATACATAGACATGATGCCAATACACAATCACAGGTTAGTCCAGGCAAAATCAAAGTTCGTCGTAAAGAGATCAAAACTATCCAAATCACAAGTAAACAAATCTAATAAACGAAGCCAAAAGTCGCAAGCACACAAATAACAATATCAAATACGGAAAGATGGGCAGTAGTAAACCACGGGGCGTAGCGTACTGATCTGTATTGCGTTTACGTGTGCCAATACCAAATAGTGGCGTCACTATCTGTCTCACTCACACTTTATGGAACGGCTAACCCCATTTCATTCAAACCAGATAGAAAGTTCGAAGAAATTGTTCGAAACTGTGTTTCTTTAAGAACCGTTTTTTTTTTTACCGATCTAAGAAATAATTTAGTGAGTGTTTAACCATTTTAGAATCCCTTATAAATAAATAATAAACTTTTACAGTAATCTGCCAAACTGATGTAGTACAGTTTTTTTTTCAGTACAGTCTGTTAACGTTGTGCAAAATATTAATTTTGAATACTTGGTTCGGCAAAAAGTGACATTATTTTCCAAGTTGGGAGTAATTGGCTTAAAATTGAAGATCACAGGTTACAGAATTATTCGGGATAACATAGGAAAAACAAAATTTGAAGAAAGTAGAAAATTGTAGCAACAGGAGTTCAGAAATCATCACAGGGTGTGCATTTTCTCGAATAATAAAAAACGCAATATAATTTGAAAAGCACACGACGACTTAGATTTTTTAAAATATTTTTCTGATGACTACCATGACTCAGCCTGTTACCCGATTCCGGGTAACAGGCTGGATTTTCCAATAAGAGGTTTTATTTTGGATATCCCTCCATCTGGACAGCTGTCACTTTTGAAAGGGTCATCTTTTGACATTTGACAAGTAAAAACTACGCCATTACTAAAAATTGAACGACACACGCTTCAAAAACGCATGAAATTGTTAAAATTAAATACAAACATGTTGAAAATTTTGCAGTCACAGTTTGTAAAACACTTTCGGGTCGTGAAGCACCTTCTCGGCCGGCAATAGTGAAATTGGTGGAAAAATTTAGGCTGTTGGGACAAGTTAGTGATGTGAAGAATCGAAACCGTGTGCGCCGTTCAAGAACAATAGAGAATATTCCTGCTGCTGTAGCAGGTAGTGTAGACGAAAACCCAGAGTTGTCGATTCCTCGTCGATCTTTGGAATTAGGCATTCTACAAACGAGATGACACCGTATTTTGCATAAAGACTTAGATCTTGAGGCTTTTAAAGTTCAGTCAACACAAGAGCTCAAGCCGTCTTATCTTCGCTGATTGGGTCTTTGAAATGGATCAAAATGATTCGGATTTTCATCGCAAAATCATCTTCAGTGATGAGGCCCATTTTTACCTCGTTGATAGGCAGAATTATCCAATTTGGGACTCGGAAAAATCCAAGAATGATTGTTGAAAAGCCTTTCCATCCTCAACGTGTCACTGTTTGATGCGGTTTTTGGGCTGACGGTGTGATTGCACCTTACTTATTCGAAAATGAGGTTGGTGAATGGATTCCGCTACCGAACTATGATAAATGATTTTTTTATGGCCGGAACTGGAAGATATTGAAGTGGAGGACGTTTATTTTCAACAAAATGGCGCTACGTGCCACAAAAACAACGAAACAATCGCATTTTTGCAAGAAAGGTCGCTGGCCATGTTTTATTTCTCGATGAGGAGATTACGATTGGTACCCGAGATCTAGTGATTAAACGCGTTTAGACTATTTTTGTGAAAGATAAGGTCTATTTCAATGCTCCACAATCGAATAAGGATTGAATTCGTGAAATTATCGAGGGCATACAGCCGTAAATGCGCGAATTGGTCATGGAAAATTTCATGAAAACGATATGGTGCTGCAAGCGTAGCCGTGACGTCCCTTTGGCTGATATCTATACCATTGTTAATGGCATATCTTCCTCTTTACAATGAAATAAACATCCATTGATTTCTCTTAAAATATACTCGTTTTTTTAAATATTAAAATGAAACCTCTCATTGGAAAACCCCTTAGAATCTTCCACAATTCCAACTACTTCGTATTCTCCAAATGCGAGAAACTCCGAATATGAAAATCGAATGACCAATGACAATTTACAAAAAATAATGTGATCTTAGGTATCTATTCGGCTTCAAAATACTCCTGCAACTTTTACCGTAAAAAGTGAATTAGCATATAGATCTAAAGTTATTCAATAGATTCCGTAATGATAGGAATAATATTCTAATTAGAAATATTACATAAGGTAAGATTCAAGTTACTCTTGATTACAAACAGAATTATTTATAGTTGTTACCCGTATTCTTGACCTTTAGATGAGGATTTTTATATCGAGATCCTAGCAAGAACGGTATTTTTTCATTATGGGACAGAATAATTCATTTAAATGAAGAATAAGTAACGTATTCAATAATATAAAATGCCTGCGAAAAATCAATATAGCAGAAAAATATGCACTTTAAAAATAAAATTATAAAAGTACGTTAAAATACATTTTACTGATTTACACCGCTCCTCAAATATTCAGGGCATGGGCGTACCCAGCGAGGGGCAGCTGCCCCCCTGGAAGAAAAAAAATCGTTATTAAATTTTGTTGCTGCAAACATTACAATTCTTGAAATAACTATTTTAATAATAGAAAAATATTGGATAGAGTAGTCCGTTACTTTGTGATTGATCATTTTAGTTAGAAAAACGAAATTACTTTGTTTACTATCACTAGCTTTATTTAATTGCAGTTACTCGAGTTTCGTTGTATTACTACATTTTCAAACTGAAAGATTCAGTTGCGTATGTTTTTATTTACATGTTATAGTCTGCAGGTTCAATAGATTTATTGCCGGGTCATTTCGGTGTTTATGAATTACTAGAACTTCGAAAATATTCATTTTATTGCCCTTTGTCGCAAGATGTTGGTCTATACAGGGCATCGAATAGTGGGGAATTCTACAGGTCCGTCTGCTCGTTCAATAGACTTATTGCCAGGTCATTTTGGTGTTTATGAATTTCTAGACCTTTTAAATTTGAGAATTGATTGTGGTGACCTGAAGCTAAAGCATCACTTGGATAGATGTCGAAAAAATGCAGTCTACACTTCACCAAAAATTCAGAATGAAATTATAGGATTATGTAGTGAAGATGTCAAAGAAAGAATTATTGATGAGCAAAAGTTTACGCTGTAAAGGCCGATGAAACAGCAGATATCTCTGGAAAAGAAGAGCTTTCTATCGGATTGCGGTTTTATGATGAGAATCAACAAAAAAATCAGGGAGGAACTTGTTGAGCTGAAATCTCAAGATGCCCCTACAATCGCTAGCACAATTCAGAGTTTTTTAGTTTATCAAAATCTTTCAGCAGAGAATTGTGTTGTATTTGGATTTGACGGATGTTCTACGATGGCTGGAAAAGAAGGTGGTGTACAGGTCATTTTGAGGAAAAAGTACAATAAATCTTTATTGTTTCATTGCTAAAGCCACAAATTAAATCTTGTAGTCAATGATGCTACCAAATTAGCGGAAATAAGAAACTTGATTGCAACTGTTAAGGATACAATATCCTTCTTTCGTGAGTCGCCAACCCGCAGGACTTCGGCTCCTAATTTATAGAGGCTCTGTGAGACCAGATTGTCTGAGAAATACAAGAGCATCATAAAGTTTTCAAACAGCTTTAATGAAATCGTCAATGCGCTAGAAAATCTTTCGATCGAAGGAAACTATGCTAAAATTTGCCTACCAATTGGACTGTGCAGTAACTAAACCAATTTTCATTATAGATTTAGTCATAATTGCAAAGTACTCTGCGATTTTTTTTTTAAATATGGTTTTGATTATGGTGAGGAAACACATTGATGAAATTCTTGATGTCATCAAGAAGGATCGACAAGAAATTGAACATGTTTCTGAGGAAGTACTTAAAAAATCACGTGATATCGCGGAGAAAATCGTTAACAGTTAACAGTTCCACGAATTGTTAAAAAGCAAATACACGAAAGTAATCCGCCATCTGCGACTGCGATTAAATACTGGAGAAAATCGCTGATTATCCCTTATCTTGACTCTTTAACCTTATCATTGAATGTTAGATTCCCACACGAGAATACACCTGCTTTTGCCTTATTCCATCTTCATCCTTTATACATGCTAAAAAGTACATCAAAAGACTTGGGAAAAAGCGCAAAATCTTTCATGGAATTTTTTGTGTTGGGTGATATCCCTGCAGAATTAGATTTATGGTATAATCTGTGAAAAAAGAGAGATTTAGCAGGGGACAAATTAAAGGATATTGAAATGGCTGCACTTTTGGAGGGGGCTAATATATTTTCCTTGCAACAAGGCATGGACTCCTCATTTTAAATGCTTTTAGATCCACTACGGCTACTGTTGAACGATCTTTCAGTACCCTTCGAAGCGTGAAGGCCTGGCTGAGAAGTACAATGGGAGAGGACAGATTTTTTAAGGAAAATCCGGAGTGGCTTGAAACGAGAATTTTGAACAAGTTTTCTGCAAATTCAAGAAAAATGATAATAATATAAGGCGTGTAACTAGAATACATTTTTTTTTCAAGCAAATAATTGTAATAACTTTGATAAAGCACTATTATAATTATACATATTTTTCTAAACATTTTTGTTTCATTCACCTTCGGGAAAAAAAAATTCCGTGATTAAATGTTCCCGACCATGGTTTTCCCCCCCTAGATTTGATCCTGGGTACGCCCTTGATTCAGGGTATTCGCAAATTGACGTAAAATTCTGTAAAAAACTCGAGGAAATCACTGACGTGAAATTTTACCTTAGACTTCTTGTCATTATTTCGGAGAATTGTTGTAATGGTTTCGGTAGCGTTCAATGCTACTCTGCTCACAAAATAAATATATTTTTAAAATTTTTAATATACGATACTTTTTTCAAATACCGAATTTTTGATCGATGGGAAAAATAATAAATGCATTTCAAATGAAAATTATTCCAGAACCATTGGATCGATTTGATCCATTAATTAAATCAACCGAGATATTTAGACCTTATACTTACCCTGAAAATTTCAAGTTTCTACGTCGTTCCGTTCAAAGCTATAGTGTTTACGGGCCGGATAGAATTACTTTTGATATCGAATTCTTCCCATGGGGAAGACCATTTTAGACTTATTATTGTGCTTCAAGCAGTTGAGGAAGATCCAAGTACTTTGCTACGTGAAAGTCAGAGAAGCACAGGAGTGCCCAAAAGTACAGCTCACAGACAATTGAAAAAACATAAGCTCCACTCATATCATGTACAGCGAGTACAAGCTCTGTTAACTCGGGATTATGAACCTCGGGTTGCGTTTTGCCAAGCCATGCTACAAAAGAACCGGGAAGGACCACAATTCTTAGAAAAAAATTTGTTGTCGGATGAATCTACATTTAAAAAATATGGTTACATGAACCTTCCCAATTAACACGAGTGGCACGTAGAAAATCCGAATTTAATGAGACAAGATAAATCTCAATATCCCTTTAAAGTGAACATGTGGACTGGAATTTTGAACAGAAGAGTCATAGGATCTTTTGAGTTGCCAGTGGTTTTGAATGCTGAAATTTATTTAGATTTTTTACGAAATCAATTGCCAAATTTACTTGAAGACGTGCCACTCAGGTTTTTTCAGAGAAATATGGTTTCAGCAACACTGCCCAGCGCACTATGCTCTCACAGTTAGAGAATATCTAAATGAAGAATATCCGGCAGATGGATAGGGCGATCTGGAATAATCTCGTCGCCAGCCCGTTCATCTGATTTGAATCCCTTAGATTTTCTTTACTGGGGAGCAGTGAAGGAAAAAATTTATTCAAAACAAATTGAAAATGTAGCTGAGCTTCGGGAGAGAATTAGGGAAGCAATGCAATTCGTCAATAACGGAAGATTCGCTCGTCTGATATCCCGATCTTTTTTAAAAAGATGTCGTGCATGTATTGCGACTGCAGGAGGACAGTTTGAACATCTTTTGTGAATTTATTAAATCTTGTTATGAAACGAATCTGAATTTCTTCAAGAAAAATCTTTTCTTGTCCAATCTAAAAAAGAATGTAGTTAGTGTTATAGCATTTTAGAATCCTTATTAAATGTGCTAACTTTTGAAGTAACTTGCCAAACTGATGTCGTACAATTTTTTTTTCAGTACAGTCAATTGAAGTTGAGCGAAATTTTAATTTTGAATACTTGGTTCGGCAAAAAGTGACATTTTCGAAGCTGGAGCAATTGACTTAGAATTGAAGATTACAGGTTACAGAAGCACTATTCGGGATAACACAGGAAAAATAAAATTTGAAAAAAGGAAAAAATTGTAGCAACAGGAGTTCAAAAATCGCCAGAGATTGTGCATTTTATTGAATAAAAGAAAGTGCAATATTATATAATTTGAGAAATACAGGACTTGGATTTTCTTTTATATTTTTCTGATTCCTATTATGACTTAACCTGTTACCTGATTCCGGCTTGACGTCGACTTCTGGGACATCCTGTATAATTGTTGTTAAAGTGTTCTAGTTTTTTCTTCAATTCCTTATCATAATCGTTGGTTTATCTTATTAGATAAACAAAGCTAGTTTATCATCGAGATAATTACAAACAATTGCTCTTGAAGTTAAAATCACCGCTATGTCAAATACAGTCCACTAAACCAATCGTAATTATTCATTGCGATTAATTAATCTGCGATAGTTTGTTATTTTAAAATACTGAAAGAAAGTTAGTGCGGTAAACTAACCGTTGTACGATACATTCAGAAAAAATATTGCATTATTTCCTATGTAACAAGTCGACATATTATTTTGAGTTAACCTTTAACATTTTTTCAATTTTTCCAAGTTGCAATTGTTATAACTAAAGGTAATTCAATATTTTCTTGGCTTTTATTTTTCATTCTAAAAGTTGACTGAAAATGATGGTTCGAGTTTTGAAATGTTGTTCTGCAGCATGTTATATTTGAATTTTGTATATACATTTTTTGGCTAAAAATTCGTTAGTCAAAATACCTAGTTGAAACATTATTTTATCGATCATGTTTGTTTTTATTTTCTGTCAATTCTCTTCATTTTTTGAAATGTAAGAAATTTGAGTATTTCATGTCTATCAAGAGAGTTGTTTCCATTTTGATTTAATTTTGTAGAGATTTTACAGAAGAATTCTATTTGTATATTATTTTTTCATTATTTGACAAAATTATCTTAAATATTTTATAAACATTTTTCCTCAACTTTTTAAAATTAAATTTAATAAATGCCTCAAAAAACACAGTTTCAATTCAGTAGACATTTAACACTCATTACACAGCACCAAAAGGGGTAAAATAATTCGAAGAACATATAAAATATCAAATCAATACTTGAAGGGTACAAACTTTGCTTTGAAACGATGTGTTATGAAAACCAAATTACTTTCCGAAAATGAACAACACAACCTCAAGAATTTCTTCAAAAATGACTCTCTTTAGAAAAGTTCCTTAAAAAAACTCCAAAAACATGCAGCACATCATCAAAAAGGTAATTTGGAATTACCACGTCGATAACTCTTCAGTCCAACTTCGTATCCAAAAAATAGAAATTTTTTTATGAAATTAAATTTGAAGTGAGGTTAGCAAGAAAAATCCGTATATTTTAGATATTATTTGATGATGAATTTCCATCAAGTAAGGACCGAATCAATAAAATATTTAATCAAATTGTTTTTTCTATATTTAATTTTCTTATTCAAAAAACTTTTAGAAATAAATTTATTTATTTATTCTTTATTTACTTATTATTTATTAATTTTAATTAATTTTTATTCATTAATTTTAATTACTTTCGTATATCTGTTGGGTTATTTATTCCATTTGACATTATATATTGAGTTTTGATTATATACGTCTATTAAATGTAAGCGGTGCTTGTGTAGACATAAATTTATTTCTAAAAGTTTTTTGAATAAAAAAAAAATTTTTTTTGAAATTAAAATTGTAGAAGATGAACATATTTCAATTTATTTTAATATTCAAATTTTGTTATATTTCTTCTATCAAGTAAAAGGCCTTTCTATTTTATTTTAATTTTCTTATTTGGGATTAAAACCTGCTCCGTAAATTTGATATTTCGTGACTCCAAAGTCGTCACGCTACGAACGAAAGATTTCAATGAATAAAAATTCAAGACTTTTTTTCGGCTGCAAAATACAGACAGTTGGACAAAATAAAGGTATTAGTGATGTAAGAATTATTTGATGCCTGCAGATATGCTTGCAATCAAAACCGATAAATTATTCTATAAGCTTATCTACATTGAATTCCCAATAAAACTATTGTTTATATTTATTAAGGTGTATCTTCAAATACAATCGACTGGGTTGTTATATAAATTACAACTCATTCGATTTCGTTATTCTGATAAGGAAAAGTTTCTGGAAGTAGATTAATAATTAAACTAGAACGACAAATGAATTTGCTGTTCCTGAATAATCTAAAAATAAACATCAGCAACCATTATGAAATTATTGATTATATTTAAAAACACTTAAGGCAATCTTTTCTTTAAATATTAAAACACCAATTTTCCGCATTCGATAGCAGAAGTTGAAATGTGACAACATTGACCTCTTTTCTAATGTAATAACGAATCATATTTTTGCTTTCAGAGACACCCTGCACTTCACTCCAGAATTTGTTTATTTTGTTCTTTTATGAACATTTTGTTAGAGGCTGTTTCAGCTGTTACTATTTGGGAGTTAATCATAATTTAAACAAAATTTTGAAATTATTATGTTTTATCACCAAATATTTAAAATTTTATACGTTTTTTGTGATTCAAGTTTCGAAGTATCAACATCTTCGGACAAATGAAAATTTAACAATAGGCGCATCAGGTAGAAAGCATTGTGACCCACTTTTGTTTTTCGCCTACCATGGCTACTAAGATTTTACACTGTTTTTTTCAATAGACTCAAGAGTTCAAATTGATTCAATAATATTTTGTTCATCATCTATCTTTCATTAGAAAATCAATTAAATATGTGCAAAATGTAGACATATGGGCTTGATAAAAGAAATCATCTTCGAATAATTCTTCACGATAAGTTCATCGTATATCAGTTTCGTTCAACATTGGTCATTGAAAAGCTTGTTTTCCACTCTCTGAAAGAAACAATTTCATAAAATGAGTTTACCAATTGAAGATTGTGCGAGAATAGTGGCACTCATTGAAAATGGGATGAGCAAGAGATCTGTTGCTAGAAGAATTAATGTTACACAATCAACAGTCCAAAGAATATTGATAAGGCACTAGGAGACAGGCAAGCTGACCAGAAGACCTGGATCTAGAAGAAGACGGTGCACATCGTTGAAGGATAACAGATTCATGGTTTCCACAAGTCTTCGAAATAGCCATCTTACTGCTGTTGAAGTTCGAAATCAATTGATAGAGGTACGTCAGGTAAAGGTAAGAGAATGGACCGGAAACGACGTCTCTCAGAATCGAATTTACAACGATACAGACCTGCGACAGGTTCAGAACTTCTCAGGGAGCATCGAATTGCCCAGCTCAGTGGGCCCAGGTACTTTTCTCTGATGAATCCAGATTCAGCATTCGAGGAGCTGAAGGTCGTAGACGCGTTTATAGACGTCCAGTATATATAGACGATGCCTGTATAGAGGAGCGAGTTCCATTCGGTGCATGATCTGTGTCTTTAGAGGGCCGCAGAGTTGGTTTTAAAAAATGGATCTTTAACAGCAGTGAGGTACATAGAGGAAATGCTTATTGACCATGTTGTTCCTTATAGACGATTTTTGGGAGAACAGGGAACTTTTAGGTATGACAATGCACGCCCACATACTGCTTGAGCAGTAACAGCCTACTTGAATGAGGTTGGAATTTCAAAGTTCAACTGGCCAGCACGAAATCCTGACTTGAATGCCATCGAACATCTATGGGACCAACTGGAAAGAAGAATCAGAACTATGATCCATCGCCCAATAAATAACAAGACCTCCGTGAAGCCCTTCGCCATGAATTGGAGAATATTCCACAAGAGAATATTTCTAAGGCTCATCACGAGCATGCGAAGACATTCGGAAGCTGTAATCAGAGCTAAGGAATGTCTCACGTCATACTGATACTGAAATTTTCACAGTTACGATACTTTTTTTAACTTCGAAGTTTTTCATTTTTTCAAAAAAAGCTCATTATTCATTATACAAATCAAATAAAAAGTTTCATTTTTCTTCGGGCAATTCACTTTTCCTACCATTTCAGAAATTTCATGATTGTCGTAAATATTTCAACTGAGAAAGATATTTGAACAGTAATAATCAAGTAACCCGTTTATTCTGCTTGCCAGTGTATAATAAAAATCTTCAATTTTAGAAACGAGACAGAATTTAAAGATAAACTTGAGAAAAATATGAATAACTGCTAAGCAACTGGACTGAATTTGACTTTTGACGAACTCGATCGAGATACTCAGGCACCACACCTATCTTGAAAGTTTCAATATAGTTCGAAAGTTAAGAGTGATTAATGTAGCGCTCAACATTGCTCCACTCACAATTATTTTTTTTTTTAACTTCTACTAATACCATCCTCACGGAAATTTTTACTTCTGAATAACGTATTTCAGATCGATCAGATTTGTAGTTTCGATAATGTTGAGAAAAATTTCAATGTAAATAACCATCAGACTGATTATGCTCATTAAAGAAATGGACTGAGATATTCAGATGCCCAGACCCTAAACCTACCCTGAAAGCAATTCTATATGTTTTCTTTGAAACTTCCAATAACACGATCCTCACGAAAATTTGCATGAACCTGGGCGTTGACAGTTTACTCCTAAATGACAAATTTCAGATCGATCGGATTTGTAGTTTGGATAATATTGAGAGAATAAAAGGAAATTTCCAATGTAAATAACTACGAAACCATTGGACTGATTTCGCCCATTAACGAAGTCGACTGAAATATTCAGGCTACAAACCCGTAGAAGTTTAGAGTGTCCAGCTTTTTTGGATCGAAAGTTATCTTGTTTATGGACGGCCAGCTGGACAGAATTACTTTCGACCTGTGCATCAGATGCACATCGGTGTGTCGTTCAAGAACATATTCGGCTGAAAATTCGAAAATTACAAACATTTGCGCGAAACAATAGCACGCTGGACCAAGCGCGTAAAAATGTAAGAATTTATCTATTATAGTAATTAATGTAGTAATTAATTAATTAACCTTGATCATAATTTTATATAGTACGAATTTATAGTCATTCGGTAGGTTTTTGAAGTGCAAACGGTATGGCGACTTTCTTCTATGGACGAAGTTGATGGTGCATTGGGATTATCTAAATCTCAAGATGTTTTGAGAAATGTTACTCTCATTCGATAAACAGTCCTTCGACAATAGATGTATCGCTAAGCAACTGCAAAAGAACGCCAAACTCCATGCTTTTTAGGTGGTACAGCTACGGCGGAAGCAATGTTCTGTATATGTACCATACCAGGTTCAGGCAGTTTCAAAAAGTGGCTTTTACTAGGAGTGTTGGTGAATGCGTTTCTACCAATTGGTTCGGGGTGGGCGTTGCAACACAAGGCATAAAACTGGCATGGTTCAACCCGATTGCAGGTACTCTGTCCAAAAGGGCGAATACGTCAGTAATAGATCTGCGCCATCAATTAAAATAATATAGATTAATTCCACAATTTATCCCTAAGTTCTGGAAATAAGTATATTATTCTATTCAATTAAAATGAATTCCTATCAAGTAAGGACCGATTCAATTAAATTAAAGATCTGTGCTAGCTTTAAGGGGAGGGATATTATGACGTGTTAGTCTCCTCGAGTTCGTGGATTCTGGTATCGAGTACTTCTCCTCTTGGCGACCGTTAGCCTTCTTGGCTCCTATTAGAAACAAGGCGGAAGCTTGCAGAATTATTCGTACCAAAAATTGGTGTTGGACTCGTGGGGACAGTGGTTGAAAGCCTGCATACTAGGCTAGAAGGGTACTCTATCGATTAGGGTCATAGTTCTTGAGTCTGGGTAGTCCGGGGCTGCAATTGGAGGTTTAGGGATCTTGACCATGATGCAGCTGGGCTTGAACCCGGATCGTGTCCAGACCTGGAACGGTCGAATAGAGGGTGGAGATAAGCCCCTTCAGCCTATGAATTATGTCTTAAACAACTCAAGCACTGACAGTGCATGGTCATAGAAGTAGGATAGTACTTCGCAGCTACTAGTCTACAATGGAAGGGGGCTTTTGTTTCATTTTGCCTGCTGATTAGGCATATTCCAATACCACGCCCATGGGAGCAGTGATCATAGGCTCAACGGGCAGGTAGATCGCTATTATTCTAACTGCGGAACTACCAATCGGTTGTACCGTACGTTTAATTTTTTTATAATAAACTAATGGTGATTACCAGGAACACTCCCCATATACAAATGTTTACTCTGGAGCAGTGGATGAATTGCTATGAGTCAAACTCTAACCATTTTTATGGCTTTTCATGCAATAAATATTATCATTATATTATTTCCTTTTCTGAGATTAGAAAATCCTTGCATGCCTTGTCTTGAATTAGATAGTGTCCTGAAGTTGAGCATTACTCTGTTCCACTATACCGTTGACTAAAGCAGAATATTCGCGGGCTTTTACTTATTTTTTTCTTATGTTTGAGCGCCCGCAGAAAGGGAAACCTAGCTGGTACCTCGAGCAGAAAATTGTTTCCTGTTTACTTTCGTCTTGATTCTACACTGAAGGATACACATCAGCTGGAAGCGTGTTCCACAACTGGCCACTTCGGTGGAAAGAGAACTTCTGATAAACAGAAGTTCTCGGATTTGTTAATTAAACTGCACAGTGCCGCGTGCGAATCTAGCGGCAGCTGGAATCATTTCCTTCAGTTGCATGGAGCATAGACCGTGATATCTACAGAAAAAGCACAAGTCGGCAATTCTGCATCTATGTTCGACTGCTAACTGGTTGGTATAGTTGGGCACGTGAATTCTACCAGGTTTTCATATTGGCATAGTGAGCATGGCTCTTCACCATGTGACTACTCAGCAGTACCCACAGTCCACCTCTAGAGGTAGAAAGTGTGATAAGGATTACGCCATATCATCGCGCGAAGCGAGAACCCCTCCGAAGAGATGAACCCACCAGCTTCCAGTTTGGGCCCCAACTCGAAAGCCAGAACCGTCTGAGTGGTAGCAGCGAAGCACTATTCAACCTCTACTGGCTCTGCAGGTCAGTACCCTAGTTGGTTTGTGACGCAACTCACCCGCAGGAAGAAATTCTTATCCAAGCACCCGAACGCAGTCCCATGAACTAAGATAATCTCAAGATTGATGACTTCTATGGATCCTGGTACGAGCACCGTCAACACGGGCTGTATGTCCACACCGAACCTATGCGAAGTCATTTGCATGGGTTAGGTGGTATAGTTGGGCAGTCGATCAGTCGAACTGCTCTTTTCTGGATGGAATCCAAATTTTGTAACGAATGCTTGGGTGTTTAGCTCTAAACATGAAAGCAGTATTCGAGTCCAGGTTTGATCTGGGCTTTATACGGTAGAAGAACCTGATCTGGAGATAAATACTTTCTAGCCGTAAACAAATATCCCAGCTTATTTACAGCAGTCAGTCACATGTTTTCTCCAATAAACCGCAGAGTTGACAGTCACGCCAAGAAGATACATGGAATCACTTGGCTGAAGCACCTGATTTTCCATCAACAAGTCAGTTCACGAGCTGAGTTTTCCGAGAATAGGTTGTTGTTTGGGTCTTCGAGACATTGAATTGCACCAAATTCTTCCGTTGACCTCAATCATTCATCTTTTTGAGATCTTTGTTCAGGGAAACGATTTGCTGGCATCAGAGGGTGATACTACTCGATGCTCAAAGGTTTGTCATTGGTGAAAGAAGACATTACTGACTACTTACTTAAGATATAGAGGTAGTATGGTTAATCAGCAACATCATAAGCTAGAACGTCATTGATCTTCTGAATTGCCACCTACGAAGCTGCCCAAAATGGGGATGTATTGCTTAAATTTAATCTATTCGTAGATCGAAAATGAGTTCTAATTTTCACTCATATTAAGTTATTATAGAAATATATTTTTTGAATATATCTTCAAAACTTGAAGGAAGTCCTTGTTAGCCAGTTAACCCGAAGAGTTTAACCAGAAAAAGAGTATTCAGAACTTACGTACGTTACACTGTATCTCGATCTATAATCGGAATAACTTGCACCACTCACCTGTTAAATTCTTATTTTCTCTATATGGTATGTGCTCATTTGTCTTTCCGTCTCTATATTTCTTTGCTAGTCCAAAGTCAATTATGTAAACTAGGTTGCCCTTTTTGCCGAGGCCCATGAGGAAGTTGTCGGGCTTGATGTCTCGATGGATGAAATTGCGCGAATGAATGAAGTCGGTGCGGGATATCAGCTGGTCGGCTAGGAGTAGTACAGTCTTGAGGGAGAACCTTCTGGAGCAGAAGTTAAAGAGATCCTCCAGGGACGGACCGAGGAGTTCCATTACCATTACGTTGTAGTCACCTTCTGATCCGCACCATTTGATCTGCGGAATCCCGACTGGAAAGAAAAATGGGTATTGATAAAAAACATTAACATCACTATATTTCATTGTATCCAGTTAAGTAATAGTATTTTTCATCATGATCAGATATGAAGAATATATATTAAAAGGAAAAAATTATTAAAAACACTGACGTAAAGTCAGAAGCTATTCAACAGTTTCATTTCCCCTGAAACTTTCAGATTTGCGAAGTAATTCTTAAAGAAGGTACATATGATTACTAAAAACGCAGTATTCTCAGACATTCGAAAGTCAAACAAACGTCATTTTCTTCCATTTTACAACCGATTTCCTGAATAAACGGATAATGTCGTAATAATAGCAAATAATGGTCAAAAGGCTCCATCCTTCGATCAATCTCGTTACCTATGGGCAAGGGAAAAAAATATATTAAACAAAACTTCATATGACTTTAAATTCGGAATTATATATTCAACCTCCTACAATTTAACCCTTGTGTTAGTACCCGGGTACCCACCGCGGTGTATTTGTATGAATAGCTTAAAGAATATTTGATATTTTATTTTAAGCTCTCGAATCGTCGTTCTTTATCTCAAAAGAAAGCTAGTCGTGAGTGCATTTAATTTATCTATTTTTTATTCTTTTTTTTAAATAAGCTTAAACTTCAGCTATCGCCCCGCCCCATTGGCAACCGGATACCCAGGTACCCACAATGGAAAGAATAGAAAATAAATTGAAAATGGTTTCTATAAATGGTTGCAACTAAATTTTATTGAAAAAATAAAGAAATATTACATTTTTTCATAATTAATGAAATTAAATCTGACATTTAACACATTGTATGAGATTAATTGAGTGCTCATCACATACTGGCTGGTGACAATTGGCACAGCTCTTACGAGTCTTTCGCCGTCTTTTTATTGGCAAGGCATTGCACACATGACAAGATCCTATCACTTTTTTTCTTCCGGTTTTATCTTCTTCAACCACCGTACCAGGATTTATCTCGATTGTTTGTGACGCATTATTTGCGGATTCGCCGTACTGTGTTCAATCATCGGCAATGCCTGTTCTTCATTTAGCTTCCGCATAAATTGACGACGTTCTGTCGTTTTTTTGGCAATCATTTTATTATTTTCGTAATAAATTATATATGATGCAAGTGAAGAAATGTCTAGCATGTTGAAGAACAATGCCATTGGCCATCTCGAAGATAGTCGTTGACTTGTGTACCTCCGGACCATTTGGTCCATTGTGTCAACGCCAGCTTTATATCTATTATAAAAATTTATAATTCCTGGTTTTTGCTTAGCGTCATCACCAACTGATGCATCTGAATGCATTGTAGATAACAGAATGACAGCTTTATTTTTTTTAGGAACATAATGAACATGGTAACCTTTTCGTGAAATCCAAAAACTCTCGAATACTGCTCTTGTGTCTTATTTGCTCCCATAACACTAGGGATGTAAGGTTTATTTTTTTTTAACGTGCCAACAATGGTAATATTCCATGATAACAAATGTTTAGCAACGGGTAGAGTAGTAAAGAAGTTATCCATGCAGATGTTTCTACCACTACCTCGGTACGGAGCCGCCAATTCTTTCACTACTCTTTCACCCTGATTTTTTTCCCAAGTGCCATCTGTTTTACCAGTGTAAATAATCCCTTGCAAAGGATATGCGTTTTCCGCATCACAAATCCACCAGATCTTTACACCATACTTAGCTGGTTTCGATGGTATATATTGAGTGAATCCAGTACGGCCACGGTATGGGTAAAGCTGTAAATCAATTGTCAAGTTTGCGGTTGGTTATTATTATTATTATTAATTTTATTTTTTGTTTAATTGTCACTAACTATTCATAGTTAAAGAAAAAAATGTTTAGAATTTTTTTTTAAACAAAATAAACAAAATTTTTAATATTCAGATCTGTGGGTACCCGGGTACCCGGTTGCTAAAAGACGTCGGTAAAGTTGGTTACTAACATAAGGGATATATAGAAACTATATACAAAAACTATCAAATTGACATCCTTATATATAATCAATATAAAATATTTTTTAATGTCTCGGAAAAACCTTTTAAAATCCCGACATGAAACGTATTAATACAAATGTATTAAGAAAAACTATATAAGTATGTATATTAACACACAAATACAAGAAAATCCATTATTTCAAAATCATCTAAAATCTTCTATCAAGTATTGACTCACATTCAAATTGATTTCTAAAACTTCATATACTTTTCGTATTTTTCACCGAAATCAGATAAGGGGGAAATTCAGACAATTCTTGTGATTTATCTTCATGAACTTATACATGAGCCTTCCTGTCGTTATTTCACGAATTATTCAGCAGTTATGTAGTGGATTCTGTCCAATCTTGAACATAAATGTCTGGACTACAAACGCATTTGTATCTGTAGTCGCTCCAGATGTCCGATGCTTATATTCGTGTTGTATATACATCTAAATATCAAATTTGGTTTCGATCTGATCAGGAGTTTCGGAACGACTGGGAAAATAAGAAAAAGATTCATAGGTGAATAACTGTGGAACCATTGGATGATTTTATCCATTAAGGGATTAGACAGAGCTATCCCAATCAAAAACCTACTCTGAAAGTTTTCAAGTCTTCTACTCTTTCCGTTCGAAAGTTGAGTATTTACGGACTAGCCAGACCGGTCGAACCGAATTACTTTCGACCTAGTAAAAGGATAAGAAGAGGTTTTCTTCTTGATAGAAGGAAGATTACAAAATTTGAATATAAAAACAAATTTAATCCTCTCCTACAATTTAATTTCAAATAAACTGTTAAAAAATTTTTAGAATTAAATTAATGTCTTATAAGCACAGCTTATATTTGATAGACTTATAAAATCGAAACTCAATATACAATATCAAATGGAAAAAATAAATCAACAAATATAAATTGTCAATTAAAATTAAAAAATGAATATTTGAAGGAGACAAAATTTTGTTTCTAATCTAACAATTATGAAAACCAATTCCTTTTCAAAAATACAAAACATAATTTAAGGACTTCTCGGAAAATATAATTTATTTGAAATATTTAATATATTTAAATGAGTTACTTCAAAAATCCCACAAAAACATGCATTATATCTCCAAAAAACAATAAGAATTCCGATAAGGTCTTCATCGGTCCAACTTCAAATTTAAAAATTAAAATCAATCATCATCAAATAAAACTTACTAACAGATTTCTTGTTATCCTTTCAAAAATACAAAACATAATTTAAGGACTTCTCAGAAAATATAATTTATTTGAAATATTTAATATATTTAAATAAGTTACTTCAAAAATCCCACAAAAACATGCATTATATCTCCAAAAAACAATTAGAATTCCGATAAGGTCTTCATCGGTCCAACTTCAAATTTAAAAATTAAAATCAATCAACATCAAATACAACTTACTAATACATTTCTTGTTATCCTCGTTTGAACATCCACATTTATTTGAAATATTTAAATAAGATCAGAAACAACATTTTGTCTCTTTCAAATAGTTATTTTTTAATTTTAATTGACAATTTATATTTGTTGGGTTATTTATTCCATTTGATATTTTATTTTGAGTTTTAATTTTATACGTCTATTAAATATAAGCTGTGCTTATAAGACATTAATTTAATTCAAAAAACTTCTTAAAATTTTTTTTGAATTTACCATGCGAACTTCAATAAAGCACTCACTTTACAATTTAGGAAAAAAACATCTACGTCACACGTAATGGGAAAAAAAATAAGGGCGAAGGTCATACACGTAACATCCGAAGGCGTCCGGTAGCTTCATCCGATTCTTTTGTTTTCTTTTGGAACTCGGTCCTTTGTTCTTTAATAGGTCAGCGCAATATCGAATTACGTCAGTTCGTCAACGTTTAACCGACACCTCTGAGTAAATCAACAGGAAAATCCGGGAAATGACGCGTCAATATTGGGAAAGAGCATTCTAAGCGGACTGTCGAGTTTTGGTTAGCTACCTATTTCATCTCAATGTTATTTGCAAATTTTGAGAAGGAAGTTGTTTCGAACTCCCCAATAGAGCAAATTTAGAGAAGACTTGAAATTTACAGGGTGGATTTCAGATCCAAATAGGAAGAAAAAGTGAGTGTATGGTCAAAATCCGCCCATGCAAATCTGGAAATATACTTTCAACAACTTTTATTATACTTTATTTCGAAAAACAAAGTACTTGCAGATACTGGAAAGACTCAATCTTTTTTATCTCGATAAAAGTTCGACCACTTGAAACACGATTCTAATTGTGGCCAAAAATTCATCGTCTCAGACGTGGCACATTTTTGATTGAATGTGCTTTGTTAATAAGACAGATTGCCGTTATTGGTGGGGCAGTTTATGGCATTGCGGCGCCATTGGATCTTCTTTCTTCCGAAATGAAGATGGAACAACCGTAACCATGAATAGCTACCGCTATAGGTCCCTGTTGCCCCAATTGCTATGGCCATAACTTGAAAACATCAATATTGAAGAGATGTGGTTCTATTAATATGGCGTTACATGCCACGCTCGCTTCGCTGAGGGAAAGGTTTGACAATAGGATGATCTTAGGTGTATTGACCGCCAGGGTCGTGTGATTTGACACCTCAGGATTATTTTCTTTGGGGCCATTTGAAAGAACAAGTCTATGCCAAGAGGCCCCAGGCTTTGGATCACTTGGAAATGAATATTCGTCAAGTACTTGGTGAAATATAGCCGGAATTATTGCACAGGCTGATCACAAATTGAAGCGATCGGGTGTCTTAGTATTAACGAAGCCGTGATAGACATTTGAACGATATCTTGTTCCGAACATAACTGCATTGCCCAAGCTTGAAAATAAAGCAAGAATTGAGCTGATATGTCAAACCTTTATTGTTTCATTTAAAATTAAAATCCTATCAGTCTTAATGAAAGACCCCTTATTATAATTGTTGATAAACAGTTAATGTAAGTGATTCCAACGAATGCTTTGGAACATCTTAATGTTTACTAATTCCTCTGAAAATAGATGTACACGACGTTTATATCCTTTTTCAGTTTATAACGTTAATCAATAGAATTTCTTTGTAAACAAAAATTTCTGTTTATACTACCAATACTATAAAGGAGGTTGAAGGTTTCATCTTCTACAATTAAGCATTTTTCATTTTCGACAACAATTCTGAGGTACATCAGAATATCGCCAATGATGATCTACTTACCAATATCGATGACCGAATTTGATAGCACAGGCCCGCCATTAATTTTTTCAGATATTCGATAATAGTTCTTTAAATTCTAAGGCTTTTTCCACCTCAGTGATGGTCTGTCGTTCTTTACCATACCATGCCACTCTTTTCTATTCCTGAATATAAAGAAAAATCTAAAAGCGAAGCGTATCGATAATGTGGATGCTTTAAAAACACCTTCGTGAAGGGCACCGGAAGATATGAATACTGAACGAATTCCAGATAAACTCCAAAGAGTAAAAAAAAAAATTTGACATTTGCAACTCATCTAAAAAAAAGTACTTGGATATAATTTTGCTCAAAAAATTATAATAAAAACCCTGTCCATTTGGGCCCACCCTCGTAAATATTTCAAGTTTCTCCACATACGTTTCATAAGCCATCACCTTGAATCATGAATAATCTTGAATACCATACTGACAAGATTAATTAGTCTTAGATATACTGAAACTAATTATGGAATAGATATGATTTTTAGGAATTGAAATTGGAACGAATCGAACATTTGAAATTCAATGAATGAAGTTATTCATCAAGATGCTCACATTATTTGTTTCACTTTCGAAATTTAAGTTGGACCATTTCTCGAAATAATGTTATCGCCAAATCGTTCTTTCAATAAATCAATTCTTACAGTAGCAACATGAGGTGTAGCACCATCTTGTTGGAACCAAAACACTTCTGGGTCGATACCATTCGAATTTTGAAACGAATAATCATTGGTCATTGAACTGTAACGAGCATCATTCAACTGTAACATTAGCTCCAGCGTCTTTTTAAAGAAATATGGACCGATGATGCCTCCAGCGTGTAAAGCACATCATACAGTGCATTTTTCAGGATGCAATGGAACCTGCAGAACTTCTTGAGAATTGTTTTCACTCCATATACGGCAATTTTGCTTGTTTACATAGCCGTTCAACCAGAAATGAGCTTCATCACTAAACACAATTTTACGATAAAAAAGTAGATCAACTTCAAGCTGTTCTAGGGCCCAATCAGCAAACAAACGACGCTTATTATGATCAAGTGGCTTTAGTTCTTGAACCAGTTGGATTTTGTATGGGTGTAGACCAAGATCTTCACGCAAAATTTTCCAGGTGGTGTTGCATCGAGTAGATAACATGTTTTCCGAAATCTATCGATAGTTCGACGAATAAGCTGCCTTGATGGACGATTACGTAAACCATAAATTTCACGAAGAGTTTGGCGAATAGAACACTGATTTTGAAATAAACTTTGTTGCCGCGTGAGTCTTTCCATGATAATTTGTCAATGCTTACTGAACAGAAATGTCAAAATAACATGGCTTCTACCTTCTGTCAAATCACAGTTATCCCTATCGAAAGTTCTATCACTCTAAAAAAACACCCGATTTAAAGAAACCGACAACTTCTAAGCATAAGTAGTCAGATGGCTAACGCTCCGTACTTCGAAATTTCGTATCCAGGCGCAACGTGATTTTTATTCACCATATAAAACTTATTTTCGAGCAGTAACTCATGGATTTGAAATTTTCAGGCGAAATGGACTTTACGTAAATGTTTTTCACCATTTTTGTATAAAAAAGAGGTCTTTGGGCAGTTCATTTGAAAAATTGGCTAGAGGATAAAACCTTGGGGTGTTTAATCAACGCTCCTCTGATTAATCGATTATGTTCGTATATTGTGGAGACAGCCTATCAAGACCTCGAGAGTGCGATAAAATTTACGATGAGAAATCGATGAGGAACAGGACATAAGTTGTTTATTTTCGTTACGATATTCCGAGAATTCCAGGAGAAATTCGTAATCAGCATCCCAACGGTGTCCAAACTTATGCAGTAGTACTGTGAACCTATTGCAAAATAGAAAAATTTTAACGGCAGTCACTGACTTTTCATCGGAATCTTACGCACATTAGTATACGATTAAAAAATAGTGAAAAGCACTAATGTGACATCTGGAGATTTTGCGCACTTGTTTATATCCCCACTACTTCACGAAATTCTGCATAAGCCTTCTTTTCTTCATTAAATGAAACGAAATAAGAAATTACTTTGTTTTCTATCACTTTTCTTTAACTGAATATACAGTTACTCGAGTTTCGTAACGTTTACTACATTTACAAGCAAAATAAAACAAATTGTATCTTAACTATTATATATATATATATATATATATATATATATATATATATATATATATATATATATATATATATATATATATATATATAAATATATATATATTCGTTAGAGGCTTTGAGAGATGGGGTGGGCCAAAGGTCCGTCTTCTCATTTAATAGTTTTATTTTTGAAACGTGCTGTTTGTATTTATTTTCCTTTCGCTTCCAGATGCAATATATCAAGATTGTCCCATTCTGGGAAGATATGATTGGTTTCTAAAATATTTTTCGCAAAATTTAAGTGATCTTTCATGTTCGTAAATAAAGATTGATGTTCTTTGAAGCTTTTTTAGAAAGATCTCCCGGTTTATTCTATATATACGCTACTGCACTGTTGACAACTTTATATTTTCAAAAACTAACATAAAAACAACTTTCACACCCTCACATAAAATTTATAAGCTACTGCACTGTTGACAACTTAATTTCAGCCGGTTGTTTTTGTCTTTTGCATTAAAAAAGGGGTTGGAAATTTTATGTGAGAGCTTCCACACACTCACATAAAATTTCAATCCTCTTTATAAATGCTAAAGACAAAAACAACCATCAGAAAGAGGTTGTAAATTTTGTATGAGGGTGTGAAAGCTCTGTCATAAAATTTACAACCCCTTTTTAATGCAAAAAGCAGAAACAACCCCCTGAATAATTCTGTAATTAACAGTGCAGTAGCGTATAAATTTTATGTGAGGGTGTGAAAGCTGTTTTTATGTTAGTTTTTGAAAATTTCAACTAACATAAAAACAGCTTCAATATTCTTTTCGTTATTTTACGTCTAAATGCTAAATTTAAACCCAATCGTTGGACTACTGCTATGGTTTCGCTAGCACTTAACGCTTCTCACAAAATAATTTTTTTTAATCTTCTAATTATGCGATCTTCAAGAAAGTTTGTTTTAGCCATTATGTTGTTAATTCACATCTAAATGGTAAATTAAAAATAGATCGTAGAACTGTTGCTATAGTTGTGGCAGTGATCAAGACTGCTCCGCTAGTAAAATATTATTGTTTGCTTTGAAACTTCTGATTATTCTACACGAAATTTTGCATGTATATTTTATATTACAAAAATGATTTTCTAGAGCAAGTTTATAATGTCTGTATATTCCATTAAATGAAGTAAATCGGTTTTAATGATTCAGATATGTTTGATTGAACAATCGCGATATTTTAAATCACTAATGACTTAATCGAGCGGTTTTCTTAGGAAATTGCGAAGTAGCTACGGATATTCGATGTTATCTTGATATTTCGATTCGTTAAAAATTTTTTATTGTGTAATTGTCGGAATCGTTCCGAGATTATGAATAATACATATAATTTAGCGTTGATATTGAATTCTATCACATCAGTTTCATGTTTTCGACTGAATGAAAAAAAGCGACGACGAGCCGAATTCCTTTTTTTCTTTATTTATAATTATGGGAATTTATAATTCATCGGGAAAAAATCATTAAAAAACCCATTATCAGTCAGAAGTTTTATCACACTCGTACAGTCATTTAAATGAATTATACTAATTTATAACATCATGTTCATTGGAAATATGTCGCTTTGACAACTTCAATTAAGACATTATCCAAAGATTTTCAGTCCCATTTTTTAACTACAACAAAGTTATTTATCATAATAAATAATAATAAATTTCATTATAATAAATTACCATTGGGGTCCTATAGTCAGGTATAACTGATAAATAAATAATAAATCTTGAAGCCTGAAAGTGTCGATCAGATAGAATAATAAAAAAGCTAATTTAAATTAAATAACAATCCATAGAAACTAGAGTCCATCAAAACTTTTCTCGCTAAAAAATTATTAAACACTATTGCGGCATTTTCTTATTGAATTTTTTTTTTTTTTGCAATACATGTTTATTTTTGAATTTTTGATGATGGGGTAATGTATTCCAGATTTTGAGCATAAAATAATCATAATTTTTTTGTATATAGATATGGTTATGAATTATTGAAGTCCTATATTAGTGAAAGACGATTCAGAGTGAGAGATGGTAGTGAGGAATCGAACTACTTTCCAATACAATCAGGAGTTCCTCAGGGAAGTGTCATTGGACCACTGCTATACGTGCTGTACACCGCTGAACTACAAATCTTCATACCATATTGTCGCAGATGATATAGGCATTCTTGCCGTTGACGAAGTTCCACAAAATGCCACTAATAAATTACAGAAACATTTAAATGAAATCCAAAAATGGCTCCACAAGTGGAAAATCCAAATAAATGAATCCAAATCTGTGAAAGTGAATTTCACCTTACAGAGAGGCCAATGTCCAACTACCTGTATAAATGAATAATGTACAAGTACCAGAGGTCTCAAATACAAAATACTTGGGCATGCATTAAGATAGCAGACATACATGGAAGGAACACATAATTAAGAAAAAGAAGCAAATAGACTTAAAAACACAAGATCTAAATTGGCTTATAGTTAGGAAACCTAAATTGGCACTGGAAAATAAGATACTCATCTACAAAACAGTCATAAAGTCTATATGGGCATATAATATCGAGCTCTGAGGATGTACAAGCAAATAAAATATATCAATGATTCAGAGAAGCCAATCAAAAATACGAATGATAGCAAATGCTCCATAGTACGTCACTAAACAAACCCTACAAGAAGATGTACGAATCCCTTATGTGAAGGATGTCATTAAAGAGAAGAGCTAAATTGGAAGGCCATACCAACCATCTATTGCATTCATTGGTACTGCCACAATACAGAACTAAGAAGAAAATGGCAAGCTGACTTGAGATAGGGAGGGTCTTTTTCACTGGAAAAGGCCTAATAATGACATGTGAGAACCTCAAGCTCCATAGTTAGCAAATTAGCTTATATAATGTGTGTATTCTGATTGCTAATAAATGTATTGTAATAAAAAAGATATGGTATGTTTTTCCTGCACAAAGGTAAGTTTTATTCTTAGTGTTATATTCATGATTTAGGAGCAAGATTTTAAAATCATTATAATTATGGTTCACATATCGGGTGTTTTTTTTAGAGTGATAGAACATTAAATTGAAATAAAAAACTTTTATATTAAGATTGAAGCCAATTTTTTTTTATTCGAAAGGTAATTTTATGACATTTATGTTTTGAAAATAATTTCCGGCATATGTCCACGACTATCTCTGAGGAACTGCATTCGACCAGACCAATTTTGGACCACTTTTTCGAGTAATTCAGGTCTTATTTCATCAAAAACACGAGTTTTGTTGGCTTCCAAAGCTTCTATTCTTTCTGGTTTATCAGCATAAACCAATGACTTGACATAACCCCAAAGAAAATAATCCAGCGGAGTTATGTCGCATGATCTTGGAGGCCCATTAATTGTACCATTTCTCGAAATAATGTTATCACTAAATCTTTCTTTCAATCAATTGTTACGGTAGCAGCATAAGGTGTAGCATCATCTTGTTGGAACCAAAACACTTCTGGGTCGATACCATTCAAATTTTGAAACAAAATAATCATTGATCATCGAGCACCATTCTCTGTAACATTAGTTCCTGCATCGTTTTTAAAGAAATATGGACCGATGATGCCTCCAGCGTGTAAAGCACACCATACAGTGCGTTTTTCAGGATGCAATGAAACCTGCAGAACTTCTTGAGGATTGTTTTCACTCCATATACGGTAATTTTGCTTGTTTACATAGCCGTTCAAACAGAAATGAGCTTCATCACTAAACACAATTTTACGATAAAAAAGAGGATCAACTTCAAGCTGTTCTAGAGCCCAATCAGCAAACAAACGACGCCTATTTCGGTCAAATGGCTTTAGTTCTTGGACCAGTTGGATCTTGTATAGGTGTAGACCAAGATCTTTACGCAAAATTTCCCATGTGGTGGATGCACAGAGTTCAACTTGTTGTGAAGGTCGACGAATAGACAAATCTGAATCATCATTAACACTATGACTCACAGTAGTGATATTTTCTTTTGTACGTACAGTTTCTTGTCTTGTTGTTGTTATTGAATCGAGAAGATGCAATGTTGTCCGAAATCTATTGATAGTTCTTTGTCTTGTTGTTGTTGCATCGAGTAGCGAAAATTTTGTACGAAATCTATCGATAGTTCGACGAATAAGCTGTTCTGATGGACGATTATGTAAATGATAAATTTCACGAAGTGTTCTATAAGTTTGGCGAATAGAACACTGATTTCGAAAATAACTTTCAACAATTTGTAAACGTTGTTGCGGCGTGATTCTTTCCATGATAATTTGTCAATGCTTACTGACCAGAAATGGCAAAACAACAGGGCTTCTACCTTCTGCCAAATCACAGTTATCCCTATCAAAAGTTCTATCACTCTAAAAAAACACCAGATATATTGGAAATATATAAAAAACTATCAAATTGATATCTTTTTATATAGTCCATATAAACTATGGGTGACGCTGATAAAGACATGATGAAGGCATTTGTTGATGCAAATCGGCAAATAACAACACATGAGATCGGTGAGGAGTTAAATTTAACGAATTTAACTTCTTTTATGACTACTTGAAAGGCCTGCGTTTAACCTCGATATATGAGTTCTCACGGAGAGAAATAAGTGTCGTCGTGTTGCCGTCTGCGATTCACTTCTTAAACGTCACGAAAATTATCCATTTTTGAAGCGCACCATTACTGGGGACGAAAAATGGGTTGTATATAACAATGTCAAATGCAAGACATCATGAAGCAAAAAAGATAAACCGTCTCAAAGCATTTCGAAAGCCAATATCCATAAAAAATGTGATGCTGGCTGTTTTTGGTGGGATTTTGAAGGAATCATTTTTTTTTTTTGAACTTTTACCGGATGACACAACAATTAATTCGGAAGTCTGTACTCAACCAGACAAACTGAATGATGCACTTCAACAGAAAAGGCCAAAATTAATCAACAGAAATGGTGCAGTGTTCTACCAAGATAATGCGAGACCTCATACAAGTTTGGTCACTCGCCAAAAGCTTTTACAGCTTGAATGGGATACACTGCCAAACCCACCATATTCTCCAGATCTGGCGCCTTCGGATTATTACTTTTTCCGGTCATTGCAAAAATTTTTGTACGGTAAAACCTTTACTTCAAATGAAGACGTCAAAAATCACATGCATCAGTTTTTTGCCAGAAAAGACCAAACATTTTATGAGCTTGGAATCATGCTACTACCAGATAGATGGTCAAAAGTGTTGGACCAGAATGGCCAATATATAATTTAATAAAATATTTATTCATTATACAGCAATTGTCTTTCATTTTCCAAAAAATAATTGTTTGTCCCTCTCAAAGATAATAGAAAATTATTTTGCAAAACAAAGATCCGTGTATCAGGATTACATTAACTCGCAAACTTCTTGCTGGAGCATTATATTCAATAATTATAAATAATATTAATACAATAATTAAATCCTACATGATATTATGTCATGTAGGTCAACAACACTGAAGACATCAAGGCAAACAATGAATAATTATAGTATTTGCGAAAAGCGTAAGATATTTTTTGAATAAATAAATTAAAGATGCAATAACTTCGATATTCAATCTCATCAACCGTTTTAACAGATTTTTCTCAACTGAAAACATGTTTAAAATCAACAGAATAGTACATAAAATCGAAATGGTCAAATTCATTTTATTGCTAAACCACGATTAGTGAATAGAAGAGGATACGAATGCAAACTGACAAGAACCGGTTTGAAAAAGTTTTAAAATTCGGTACGCCGTCGTTTCAAGTAGGAAACCCATTGAAATCCATAATAATTCAAGTAAACATAAACAACCTGCGACAAATACTTGGTAAATCAGTACACGTAATTCACCTACGTCCTCGGGAGATATTCTTGTTTGTATCATTTGTCAAATAATAAGAACTAGCTTTGTGCTATTGATTACCGGGCCAACTGAGTTGACGAGTCAGTTTTCATTTTTTCTCGTATTGGAGGGGCTATTGAATGAATTGGATGAATCAATGACGTTTACTTTCTGAGTGCACACAGATACTACAATCGAATAAAAAAAATATTTTATACAGGGAGTCTGCTTTTAAAAGAGCCAAACTTCAAGGGGAGATCATACAAGTTATTTGCAACAAAAAATGTCATATAACCATTGGTTGAAATGTTGATGGTTATTGTTCAATTAAACATTTATTGATTTCATGAAATATTTAAATTTTTTCCATAAAATCAATAAGACTTCAGTTATCCTTGTAGCCTCATCAAAATTGACCACATATCTGGAAACGGCATTAAATTTGCTACAAGATAAGAAGTTCTGTGTGCCAAAAATTATTATAGCGGGCTTGGTAAGGAGATGAATATCCCGATTCTGAAGTGAACAAAATCAGTCATATTTCTCCAATGGCTTTATCGATAAGAAATTATTAATTATGGTCATGTTTTCTTTTCAGCAAAATATACCTCAATTAGTGTGTTTTCGAATGACATATCAACTTTTGTGCTAGCTGCTTGTCCTCTGCCATAATATCAGGTCTAAGAAGAAAAGTTGAAATATTCCAAACCTTAATATGCTCTATCTTGAAGCTCTTCATATTGAATATTAGTAAGTAATTCTCATGGAAATCATGAATCTATCTGTCGAATCAAAATAATTCAAACGAATAAAGTGAAGTTTAATAATACAAATTTTATGAAAAAATGTACAGAAAACAGACTACTACTACCTACAACAATTGTTCGAAATGTCCGCCGCCTTGTTTTGTACATTTCACACATCGTTTTCGCACTGAATATACAACACTGCGAAGTTCACAACGTTTCTGACGCATTTCTGCACAACACAATTTTATTCATTCGATCAGATCCTGTCGAGTCTGAACGCGAATTTGATATACTTTTTTTTTCAAGGTGTTCCAGACATGAAAATCCAAGGATCGAGGCTCATTGGTGGCCATCTTACCGGACAGTATCTTCCAAGCCATTCATTTGAAACCAGACATTGTCTGTTAGCCAGGGGCTTTTCATCCAATATGACTATTGCTTTGGATTAATGTAATAAATCCTTCAGCGTTAAGACAATCAGGAAATATTATAAGGCCAAATATTGATGGTCATTCAAACAGTTAGTACTCGTTGGAACTCTTGTTTGGACATAATGGAAAGATTCCTGAAATTATCTTCAAATGTCGCAGAGGTATTAGCATCAAGAACTAAGAATAATGTACCTGACATGGTAGCTACTTCGCAATTAACTATTTAGCGCGATTAAGTTACGCTCCTTGGTCCATTTAAAATATCGGGTGTTTTTTTAGAGTGATAGAATTTTCGATTGGGATAACTGTGATTTGACAGAAGGTAGAAGCCATGTTGTTTTGACGTTTATGTTCAGTAAGCATTGACAAATTATCATGGAAAGACTCACGCCGCAACAACGTTTACAAATTGTTGAAATTTATTTTCAAAATCAGTGTTCTATTCGTCAAACTTATAGAGCACTTCGTGAAATTTATGGTTTACATAATCGTCTAACAGTGCAGCTTATACGTCGAACTATCAGTTGATTTTGGACAACATTGCTTCGACTCGATGCAATAACAACAAGACAAAGAATATCGCTGCTGTAAGTCAAAGTGTTAATGATGATCCAGATTTGTCTATTCGTCGACGTTCACAACAAGTTGGACTCTGTGGATCCACCACATGGAAAATTTTACTTAAATATATTGGTCTTCACCCATACAACATACAACTGGTTCAAGAACAAAAGCCACTTGACCATAATAAGCGTCGTTTGTTTGCTGATTGGGCCCTAGAACAGTTTGAAGTTGATCCACTTTTTTATCGAAAAATTGCGTTTAGTTATAAAGCTCATTTCTGGTTGAGCGGCTATGTAAACAAGCAAAATTACCGTATATGAAGTGAAAACAATCCTCAAGAAGTTCTGCAGGTTCCTTTGCATCCTGAAAAATGCACTGTATGCTGTGCTTTACACGCTGGAGGTATCATCGGTCCATATTTCTTTAAAAACGATGCTGGAGCTAATGTTACAGTGAATGGTGCTCGTTACAGATCGTTGATCAATGATTATTTGTTTCAAAATTTTAATTATATCGACCCAGAAGTGTTTTGGTTCCAACAAGGTAATGCTACACCTCATGCTGCTACCGTAACAATCGATTTATTGAAAGAAAGATTTGGCGATAACATTATTTGGAGAAATAGTCCAATTAATTGGCCTCCAAGATCATGCGACATAACTCCACTGCATTATTCTCTTTGGAGTTATGTCAAGTCGTTGGTTTATGCTGATAAACCAGAAACAATAGACACTTTGGAAGCCAACATAACTCGTGTTATTGATGAAACAAGGCCTGAATTACTCGAAAAAGTGGTCCAAAATTAGTCTTGTTTGTATGCGGTTCCTCAGAGTTAGTCGTGGTGGACATATGCCGGAAATTATCTTTAAAACATATGTGTCATAAAAATATCTTTCAAATAAAAAAAAATGGCTTCAATCTTAATTTAAATGTGTTTTATTTCAATTTAACGTTCTATCACTCTAAAAAAAAAACACCCGATAGTTATAGAAGACTTGAGTGCCGAGAAATATGTTACAGATAGTTTAGTAAGACCATTAACAAATTTATTAAAACACAAAACAACAACCTAAAACATGTACGGCTATTGGAGTGTCAGTACAAAATGATTAATTGAAAGGTATTGAAAATACTTTTCTTGGCCAAAGCAACTATCTTAGGTCCCCGCTTCAAAATGTTACATTTCATGTCGACATTGGCTGCTACTAATGCAATATCAGATCTATCAAAAGAATTAATTGCAGAACACAAGAGAAGAGGAAATCGTTCACCTACAGTGCTTCTCTACGTTGAAAGAAAGAAACAACTTCATCATTATGGGACAGACATGAAGATATGCTCTTGAAAAATATGTCGAATGCCAATGAAGTTTTCGGCAGAAGTTTTGGTATAAAACCTGCTGAATTAAAACAGTATTTAGATCAAATATTTCAAGGTCATCAAATGCACTAAAATTTTGGATCGATAGTAGACATTTTACTCTTGTGCTATCAGAAATAGATGTTAAATATATGATTTCTTAGCTATATCTGTAACATCGGAACGAATTGCTTCTACAATCAACCTTTTAGTGCCTAATTATCGTAGTAGTTTTACTACGAATTATTGATACGCATAATTGTTTTATTAAAATTAAAATAAAAGAACCTAACATTTTCACACATTTTAAATTCAATTTGTTTAATGTACTGAATTATAAACTGGGTAAATTCTTTTTCAAAACAAAGCCGTTAAAATAAAATTTAAAAAAATATCGATATATCGAAATATCAATTTTTTTTTCGATATATCAAACTCCGATGTTGATATATTAAAAACTATCGGTATATAGAGAATCCGATATTTAACAAAATATCAGCACTCACTTTTGAAGTTGTAATCTCCTGACATTTGACAGGCAAAAACTACGCCATTACAAAAAAGAAGCGATACAAGTTTCAGCGACGCATTCAAATTGTTAAAATTCCCTACAAAAATGGTGATAATTTTGTAGTCACAGTTCGCAAAACTAAAGCACTTTTGGGTCGTCGTGAATCTTCTCGGTCGGCAATAGAGAAATTGGTGGAAAAATTTGAACAGTTGGGATAAGTTACTGATGTGAAGAATCGAAACCGTGTGCGTCGCTCGAGAACAACTGAGAATATTGCTGCTTTAGCCCGTAGTGTTGACGAAAACCTAGGATTGTCGATTCCTCGTCGATCTTTGGAATTAGGCATTCCACAAACGACATTACACCGTATTTTGTAAAAAGACTTAGGTTTTAAGGCTTTTGAAATTCAGTTGACACAAGAAGTCAAGCCGGTCGATCACCATCAACCGCAAATCTTCGATGATTGGGTTGTGATATCATCCAAGCAATCACCCCTCTCTGTTTGTACCTCCAATTCAAGAACGCCCGGAGAGAAGTCATTCAAAAGAAACACTTTTATCATAACATTTAAAACCTACAATTAATTTGTTGTCACAAATAGAAAACACACTGTATTAGGAACAATAAACGGTAGGCCTTTCATTAAAGGTTACTTATTATAAAATTTCCCGGCAAAGAACAGCATAACAAATAGAAACCTGGTCGAATACTCAATCAAACATCCAGAAAGATCGTTCAGTTTAAACTACGTTCTCGTTCACAATAAGGAAGCATACCATCGACAAGAAAACCATTAAATCCAGCCCGCAAGTTCAACTTGTTAGATTTTTGACATCGCCCGGGTCAAGAATGACAGAACTACATTTCGAATACGAATCCGGTCTACGTGAAACCGGCTCCTGAAACGAATCGCTGCGCTACGATCTACGAAAGAATTTTTTTTGGACTTTATCCACTTTCACGCATCTCTGATCACGCCCAATTAGGGAAATGATATTTCGGTCTTTCGCGTGAAAAAAAATGGTGCGTTACAGACAACAGGACTAAACTTCATAGGACGTTTCAGTGAAAACGCTCGGTATTTCCGGGCCAGACGATGTGTTGGGATGCACGGTGGTTGTTAATTCCGGATATCTCAACACTCCTCTCTCCATTAGATATTCTATACGTTGGATACACCAGTGCTCGAGTATAGTCCGTCTAGAAAGTATCCGGGAAAAATCGATTTTAATTATTTAGTATATATTTTTAATTCTTGAATTAGAAAATAATAACAAAATATTCATCTTATTTACTTATACAACCTCTACTTAACCGTAAACACTTGACTGAACGTCGAAATACACCCGAAACTAGATCTCCTCCAGAATTTTCGCTGATTGTAGTCCAGGACTGTAAAACTGACTGAATTAAATCAACTTTATTTCTTCGCGCTACTCATTCAACTTCAGTCTTCATTAGTCTCCATATGTTTTCAATGGGTCTAAGATCTGGTGAAGCTGCTGGCCATGGAATGGTTGTCACTTGGTGTTCTTGCATCCAAGCTTGAGAATAGGCCGAAGTATGGCATCCTGCATTATCCTGCTGAAAACGTCAACCCTCTAGATATAAAACATGCGCCGTTTCAAGGAGAAAATCATTTAGAATGCCGCAATACTTATCATTATTAATGGTACCATCATCTATACAGAGAGGCGTAGCACCACGCCTCTTCGTCTTAGAATGTTACAAAAAAGAAGTATATTGAAATTATGAAAAATAATAAATTCCGGATACTTTCTAGACGGACTATACATATGGATGTTATGAGTTACCATAAATTTCGACTGGATATATAGGTCATTATTACTGCCTTCGAAATCAATTTTATTCGAAATATACAAATAATACGAGAGTTGTTGAATGTATTCCCGCTATCGGAGTGATTTGCTAAAATAAAATAGAAAGGCCTTTTACTTGATAGAAGAAATATAACAGAATTTGAATATCAAAAATATTAAAATATGTTTATCTTCTACAACTTTAATTTCAAAAAAATTTTTATTCAAAAAACTTTTAGAATTAAATTGATGTCTAAAACAAGCACCGCTTACATTTAATAGACGTATATAATCAAAACTCAATATATGTCAAATGGAATAAATAAACCAACAGATATACGAAAGTCATTAAAATTAATAAAAATATATTTAAAGGAGACAAAATTTTGTTTCTGGTCTTACCTTTAAGAACACCAATTGGCTTTTAAAAACATGAACACACTTAAAGGACTTCTGAAAGAATATAATTTATTTGAAATATTTGATATATTTAAATATTCGAATAAGTTAATTGAGAAATAACTCAAAATATGCACTATATCTTCAAAAAACAAATATAATTCTAAGCAATCCCTTCTTCGGTCCTGAATAATATCCCAAATATCAAAATCAAAAAACTAACCTATATCAGCAACTCACACGTGCAACTGAATGAACGTTTCGAAACACAGATCAACTTTATAATTCAAGATTGATCTATGTTCTAACAAAATCAAAGAACAGTGTAAGTTATTTTTAAGGCTTATTTAAATTAAATATTTCAAATAAATTATATTCTTTGAGAAGTCCTTTAAGTGTGTTCATGTTTTTAAAAGGCAATTGGTGTTCTTAAAGGTAAGACCAGAAACAAAATTTTGTCTCCTTTAAATATTTATTTATTAATTTTAATGACTTCCGTATATCTGTTGGTTTATTTATTCCATTTGACATTATATATTGAGTTTTGATTATATACGTCTATTAAATGTAAGCGGTGCTTGTTTTAGTAGAAGATAAACATATTTTAATTTGTTTTGATATTCAAATTCTGATTTGCTAAAAATGCGAGTAATCTAATTATCTCATTCACTAAAAACACTATTTGAGGATTTTAATATAAAATTTCACTTATTTACGATCATTAGTTTTCTAGGTATACCCAGTCAAGGACGACTAAAATGACTGACGCCACAATGATGAAAAAATCGAGCATCGCACGGTTACAAGGTTCCTCACTGAACAGCTCTTTAAAATCGAAAAAGGTGTACGTCAAGTAGACCCCATTATCTATTTACAGCATTGTTAGAGCAAACATTCAGAACCAATGAATGGGGAAATGAACAAGGCATCAAAATCAATTGGAAGTATTCATCTTATCTTAGATTCGCGGACGATATTGTCCTCATTTCAGAAAGCCAAGAAGAACTTCAACAAATGCTGAATGACCTGAATACTCATAGAAATAAACTGGACTAACGATAAATGAAACAAAACTAAAGTGATGACAAAGAGTGAAGAAAAAGAAATAAAAATGAACGATAAAACCATTAAAAAATGCATATGAGACAGTAATTTATTTCCACAAAAATGTTTGTACTACTACAACAATTGTTTCACCACGATGGGGCTTCTTCAAGTATTACATTGTACTGTCTGATGGTATTCAGTGTAAACGAGTTTAAATACATTGTTAGGTACGTGACCCAATAATGGAAGCACATGTCATAAAAACTCTAGGTGTTTATTGGAGTTTGCCGCTAAAAATGCCATTAAGGAAAGATATTCAGTAATGGAGACTTATCAACATCTATTTGTTCGTTCAAAAGGATTTTACGGGCATTATACCTGTTGATTTCAAGAAATTCTAAAAGTGTTAATCTAGAACTTTAGCTTTCAACGTGGATAATTTCATAATTATTGTTGAAATTATGCCTAATTCCTTAGCATATATCGAATGTACGGAATTGGATATATAACCCCTTTGGTGTTCTTGGACACGTTTCTTGAATGATCTACCAGTCTGGCCAATGTATACTGAAGATAAAACCATTGACTATGTTCAGGAATATTGTTATCTTAGCCAGGTCGTTGCTTTTACAAATCGTCAGAACAAAGAGATTAAGAGAATAATAGAAAACTCTTGTGGTCAGTACTGGTCACTTGCGTTTATCCTGAAGGATGACTTTCCTATGAATATCAAGAGGAAAGTAATGAATATGTGTGTACTGCCGTTCTTTCATATGGCGCCGAAATTTGGCCCCTTACTGAAAACACAAAACGTTAAAAGTATGTCAAAGAAGAATGGAAAGAAGTTTATCATGAATCAAATTAAAAGACCGAATAAGAAATGTCAGAAGAAAAACACAAATAAAAGATGTAGGCAAAAAACTGTTCGAGAAAAAGTGAACTTGAGCTGGCCATATAGCAAGGATGTCAACTGAAAAATGGATCAAGTTGGTGCAGGAATAGTATCCAAGAGATGGTAGAAGAAGCTCCGTGGTCGTCCAGCAATAAGATGGCAGGATTCAATTAAGAAAAAGAAATGAATATTATGGACACAAATCGCTCAAAATAGGAAACAGTGGAAGAAATTTGGAGAGGCTCTTGCTATAGATGGGCATTGTACGAGCTCATGATGATGATGACTAAGCAGAGAAAAAGTCAAAAAATCATTCATGCAGAGATGGTTGCTGTTTAACAAGACTGTGCCGCGTGGTTATCTTCCGTTCAAAAGTGCCATTGAAAGAGAACAGTCGTTTAGTCGTCATCGCATCGAGCTGAGGTTTTAATTATTCCACTGCTACACTCGACCCTCGTGGTCCTCTAGATTAAGTCTGAATTTCCCATGTTTCCGATTGTCTTTTCCACACCTATATAAGAACATTTGTAAGTTTTCATACATAATCAATCCAAATGTAGAATATGATAAAGCCACAGTGTGGCGAAACTATTGTCATCCAACAATAAAAAGTTTGTGGAAATTGAATTTTATTTATTATTAGTTGAAAATGAATTTCCATAAAGTAAAGACCGAATCCATAAAATATTATCCATTCCTGTATGTCGCTACAAGTTTATCATTATATTATGTTTATGGTAATCATGCTCTAGCTGAACAAACGTGTCAGAAGTGGTTTGTCCGATTTAACAGTGGCAATTTTAACTTGGAAGACGAAGAACAACCCCAACAAAGTTTAAGAATGAAAAATTAGAACCAAGGCTCGATAAAGATCCATCACAAACGCAAAAGGAACTCGCAAAAACACTTGGAGTCACTCAACTAGCTATTTGCTACCGTTTAAAAGCAATGGGAATGGTAGGAAAATGGGTGCAGTATGAACTAAAGCCAAGAGACGTCGAACGTCATTTTTTAACGTGTGAACAACTGCTCCGAGGGCAAAAAAGAAAGGGATTTTTGCATCGAATTGTGACTAGCAGTGAAAACTGGGTCAATTACGATAATCCAAAACGTCGAGTAACATATGGATGCCTCATCAACCATCAAGCCGAATATAATGACGAGAAGATCATGATATGTATTTGGTGGCAGCAGAGGGGTGTTGTGTATTATGAGCTGCTACGATCGAACGAAACGATCACAGGGGAGGTCTACCGGCGACAAGTGATGTGTTTGAACCGAGCATTATGAAAAAATGGCCGCAATACGCATACAGACACGACCAAAGTTATTTTGCAGCAAGACACATGTTGTGTCGCCCCTTAAAACGTACGTAAAAACGCTCAAACGCTCAAATGGGAAGTCCCACCCGGCGTACAGCCCAGACATTGCTCCTTCCGATTACCATCTCTTCCCATTGATGCAGCATTGCCTGACTGACCAGCACTTCTTCAATTACGATAAAATAAAAAAAAATGGATCGTAATGGATAGTGGCCAAAGAGCCGGGCTTTTTTCGCAACGGGATCCGTTAATTGCCATTAAGATAGGAAAAAGTATTGTGGCTAGAGATTGACAATACTTGGAACTTAGAATGTATAACCAATTTTTCACAAAAAAGCTTCAATTTTGGAATTTAAAAAAACGCTCGAACTTATTGATATTCCAATTTTTGCCTCATATTTTCGAATAATAGTCTTAACAAAGATATGTATTACCTATGTAGCGGATATGAGGGGGAAACCCATAATCAAGTTTTGACTGGTGATATCCAAAATTCTAATTATTCGGGAATTCATCGATTTCCAGTAACTACCACAATACAAGCTAACTTTTGCTCTGAAGAGATCGTCAACTATCAATATCCAAATTGATCAACTATTTAAGAATCATTAAAAATACAAACAAATCATAGAATATTATCATATTCAAAAGAATAAGTGCAAATTAAAATTATCTTCGATGATAACTGCGTTGTTTGCTCCTATTCTATGAGTTCTTCGATTGCAGTTGTTCTGAGAAGTGGTGAAATATTGTGAAGAGTCAAGTTCAACGTCAATGACGAGACTGAAGAACCCATTTATTTTTCAATTTCAATAGACTTCCTCTGATTAGTCATAGGTCATTCCAAGAAATAATGATACTGTTATGATATTCAACATTGCCTCAGAATGCTTAATGAACCTGTTTTGAAGAGACAGAATTCTCTTCATTGGCGAGGCGCCTCTACCGAAAACAATGCATTTTAATGAATGAAATGGGGAATTTTTAAAACTACGCTTTTTCGGAAAATAAATTCTATATTGAGATATTTACTCAATAGTATTTCCAATAACTTGTTCGATGTTGCGTTGAAATATATCCTATAAAGGGTATTTCAATGGGAACGCCCCATTTTTAAATTAACATTACTCACGAATGGCAGCCATTGTTTATTTGTGACATTGACAGAATTTGTCAATGTCTACCATGTAATCATGAAAGGTACTCACTCCAACAACGTGTTTGAACTCAAATTTTTGGTCGTTATAATCGTCCGGATGAAAGAACAGTTGAACGTCTAGTGAAAAAGTTTGAAACAAATTTTACACTTCATGATGTTACAGTGCCAGTGAGACAAATAAATGCAAGAAGTGAAGAGAATATTGCTGCCGTACGTGGAAGTGTTCATGAAGACCAAATTTTATTGATTTCTCCACGTTCTCAAGAATTATGCATCTCCCAGACGGCTTTGTGGCGAATTTTACGAAAAGACCTAATTTCAACAATAACTATGAAATAATACACGTTGAAAGCAAAAGTTCTAGATTAACACTTTTAGAATTTCTTGAAATCAACAGGTACAATGCCCGTAAAATCCTTTTGAATGAACAAACAGATGTTGATAGATCCCCATTACTGAATATCTTTCACTAATGGCATTTTTAAGCGGCAAACTTCAATAAACACCCTGAGTTTTTATGACTTGTTTTTACCATTATTTTGTCACGTACTCAACTGTATTTAAACTCTGTTATACCAGACTCAATCAGTCAGTAGATTGAAGAAGACACATCGTGGTGAAACAATTGTTGTATTGTAAACATTTTTGTGGAACTTAAAACACTTTCTCTTATATATGTTTTTAATTAAAATGAGTTTCCACCAAGTAAAGAGCGAATCAATCAAACATTTGTAAAGGATGTGGCACCTAGAGTTTGCATTTTCAAGTAATAGTTATTTAGAGTCTGGTAACACTTCTGTCATTTGTGTTATGACAGAAAGTTAGTTTAATATTTGAAATTAATGAAATGGGTTGATTTACGTTCGAGCAAAACTGGGAAATATTAAAAACTTATTTCCATAGTGGTGAATCATCTATGCGAATTGTTAGAAATTTACATGGAAAATCAAATAGAAATTGAATACTCTCACGGCAATTTGAAGATAAATTTGTTTGTGAAAACTGGATCGTTATTTGATCAAACAACCCGTTCACGTTATCATCCAGTGAAGGCATCTGAAAATGATCTGATGGCGAATATTTAAAATCACTGACGTGAAGTCCAACGCATTTGCGTCCTTGTTCAAAAGTCCCTTTCCCTTGAAAATTTCAAATCTGTGAATTACTTCCTGAAGCAGCTACATATGAAAGATAAAAACAGACTTCTGAGTTCTGTCATCCGAAAGACAAATAAACGTCATTTTGCAATTTTAGAACTGCTCTTCTGAAGAAACGGAAATCTCGATACTTGATAATTGTTAAATGTCTGCATAAACACTCCTACGGTAAAACGGTAGTTCAACTCATACTCGTTAATTATGCTGCGTAAATACATGGTCAAAATCTTCCTTGTTGCCCATCAAATCAGAACCAATTACTGCTTCAAACGACGTAGTGGTACTTCAATGATGCCATCAGCTGCTCATCGAGGAGCGGCACCTTCCAGGAAGTTTATCTCACGACACGGTCGTATCAATAGGCCGCATCGTTCACGCGATTCAAATCCAACAGGCTTTTTCTTGGGGGTCGTCTAAGGTTCAGATGGAAGAAAAGATATGGTACGACGAAGACTTGTCACATGCCGCGTTGTCGCACACGAGATTGAGATAGTAAGACATGCTTTAACGTGCCGCAAAAATTATTTATGTTCGACTAGTCCGACTTTTACGTTCTTGGTACAATTTCGTCAAATCCTTTTTTTTTTTTTTATTGAGACTTATGCTTGAAAAAGCATGCAGAAATTCCTATACGGCAGAGCTATTCACCATTGTAACGTAAATAGAGGTCATTCTTGATAGAAGGTATATAAAATAATATAAATATTTTAAAAATGTTTATTTTATGTCATGATATAAGTAGTACTTATACGACATTATTTTAATTTATTTTCAGAAGTTATAATCATTGAATATAATTTTTTGGAATTAAATATGTAGAAGGCTAATTTTTTAAAATTGTTTAAAAATTTTTAAAATATTTATATTATTTTATATACCTTCTATCAAGAATGACCTCTATTTACGTTATTTTATTTATAATATATAATTATATGGTTTCCTCAAACATTCATACAGATAGTCCTTGTGTTATAGCAAAGGCCGTTAAATTTGTCTTTCAATCTTCTAGATCAGGTTAAACCACAGAGATATTTTTGTGTGTAGTGGATACCTATTTAAGGTTCTCATTTAAATAGAACTTTTTCTAGAAGGCGAAGGGTGAGTTTGAATATATGTTATTAATTGATTTTATATTTATTGAATATGAATATTTGAATACTGATGAGCAAAGTCGATTTTAAAACTTGTTTTTCAGTAATGTTTTGCATATCTTGAGTTTTTATATAAAGTACCTTGGTTAGATATCCAATAATATTGAATAGTCTAAGTAAGATAGTTTTGTGATAAAATTCTTAAGATTATGTTGGATATTCTTGAAAGATATTGGTTTTCATAGGATTGATAAGCAGAAACAAAATTTTGTCTATTCAAAATGTTTAATTTATAGGATTTTAGTTGATCATTTTTATTTATTGGATTTTGTTATACCATTTGGATGTCTTATAATGAATGTTTATTTTATGTCATGATATAAGTAGTACTTATACGACATTATTTTAATTTATTTTCAGAAGTTATAATCATTGAATATAATCTTTTGGAATTAAATATGTAGAAGGCTAATTTTTTAAAATTGTTTAAAAATTTTTAAAATATTTATATTATTTTATATACCTTCTATCAAGAATGACCTCTATTTACGTTATTTTATTTATAATATATAATTATATGGTTTCCTCAAACATTCATACAGATAGTCCTTGTGTTATAGCAAAGGCCGTTAAATTTGTCTTTCAATCTTCTAGATCAGGTTAAACCACAGAGATATTTCTGTGTGTAGTGGATACCTATTTAAGGTTCTCATTTAAATAGAACTTTTTCTAGAAGGCGAAGGGTGAGTTTGAATATATGTTATTAAATGATTTTATATTTATTGAATATGAATATTTGAATACTGATGAGCAAAGTCGATTTTAAAACTTGTTTTTCAGTAATGTTTTGCATATCTTGAGTTTTTATATAAAGTACCTTGGTTAGATATCCAATAATATTGAATAGTCTAAGTAAGATAGTTTTGTGATAAAATTCTTAAGATTATGTTGGATATTCTTGAAAGATATTGGTTTTCATAGGATTGATAAGCAGAAACAAAATTTTGTCTATTCAAAATGTTTAATTTATAGGATTTTAGTTAATAATTTTTATTTATTGGATTTTGTTATACCATTTGGATGTCTTATAATGAATGTTTATTTTATGTCATGATATAAGTAGTACTTATACGACATTATTTTAATTTATTTTCAGAAGTTATAATCATTGAATATAATCTTTTGGAATTAAATATGTAGAAGGCTAATTTTTTAAAATTGTTTAAAACATTTTTTAAAATATTTATATTTTACCATTGTTTTATTATGAACTAATTTGAAAATTTTTAGCCTATTTTTGAGTATTTCGTTTCAGATTCGTTGAATCTATTCTTGATGAACGTTCTGTCTGTCCTATGTATTTGCTATCGCTAGTTGAACATGTCAGCTCCTAAACTACCGATTTATGTTTGACATCGAATATTTCGCATTAAATAATAGAGATGATATTTTTTTTAATTATATAAATAAGAAATTTTCAGTCTACTTGGTGAAAGTTCTGATTTAAAATTGGAAATCAAAATTGAAATCAAAACTCCGAAAGATGTTGAATAAAGTATTTGATCATCTTAGTCTTTTTTTTTAGTTTTATTCTATTTGAACATCCATGGATACATTTATGTATATCGTATGTATCGGGTTTTTTTAGAGTGATAGAATTTTCGATAGGGATAACTGTGATTTAACAGAAGGTAGAAGCCATGTTGTTTTGATGCTTCTGTTCAGTAAGCATTGACAAATTATCATGGAAAGTCCCACGCCGCAACTACCTTTACAAACTGTTGAAATTTATTTTCAAAATCAGTGTTCTATTCGCCAAACTTATAGAGCACTTCGTGAAATTTATGGTTTACATAATCGTCCAGAAGGAGCAGCTTATTCGTCGAACTATCGATAGATTTCGGACATTTTCTCTACTCGATGCAACAACAACAAGACAAAGAACTGTACGAACAGAAGAAAATATCGCTGCTGTAAGTCATAGTGTTAATGATGATCCAGATTTGTCTATTCGCCGACGTTCACAACAAGTTGTAATTTTGCGTAAAGATCTTGGTCTACACCCATACAAAATCCAACTGGTCCAAGAACTAAAGCCACTTGACCATAATAGGCGTCGTTTGTTTGCTGATTGGGCCCTAGAACAGCTTGAAGTTGATCCACTTTTTTATCGTAAAATTGTGTTTAGTGATGAAGCTCATTTCTGGTTGAACGGCTACGTAAACAAGCAAAATTTCCTTATACGGAGTGAAAACAATCCTCAAGAAGTTCTGCTGGTTCCATTGCATCCTGACAAATGCACCGTATGGTGTGCTTTACACGCTGGAGACATCATCGGTCCATATTTCTTTAAAAACGATGCTGGAGCTAAGGTTACTGTGAATGATGCTCGTAACAGATCGATGATTATTTGTTTCAAAATTTGAATGGTATCGACTCAGAAGTGTTTTGGTTCCAACGAGATGGTGCTTAACCTCATGCTGCTACCGTAACAATTGATTTATTGAAAGAAAGATTTGGCGATAACATTATTTATGCTGATAAACCATAAACAATGGACGCTTTGGAAGCCAATATAACTCGTGTTATTGATGAAATAAGGCCTGAATTACTCGAAAAAGTGGTCCAAAATTGGTCTGGTCGAATGCGGTTCTTTAGAGCTAGTCGTGGTGGACACATGCCGGAAATTATTTTTAAAACATGATGCGTTCAAAATGCATGTTTTGGAGATACCTCAATCAGAGTGGCCAACGTACTTCGAATATTGATTCAAACAGATGCAGAAGTGGATAGATCCTCACGAGGAATATTTTGAAAAACAATAAAGCGATTTTCGACGATTAATATTTGTTTTTGTTATCTAATCCCGAAATATAAAGGGCAAACCTCTGTATTTTACTTTGAATTTTTCATGAAATTGAACCTCTTATCATATACCAGATATTTCATAGGTGAATAATTCATATCGCTGTTGTCGACCTTTGCAGAAAAATATCTTAAAATAATATTTTGATATACTATCTGACAAAGAAATTGCAAGACCCATAAGGAGCTGTTTAAATTTTAATTTTTTTTTTTTTTTGTAAAACATAGATAATATGGCAAGGAGTAAAAGAATAAAATTTGGAGAAAAAAATCGTGAAGGTCTTTTCATGTAAACATTTTTTGTTACTTAAATATGTAGTCGTTTTTTGCAATTTTTTTAAATTTTACAACAAAACCATCTGTTCGAGGAGATCCAAAGTCGACGTTTAGTTGTTGTTAAAATGCCTAGAGCACGTGTACGCGGAATTTATCGCCAGCTAAGTGAATTTGAAAGAAGTCGAATTATTGGTCTAAGGGAGGGGGGAGGGGGTTGTCATTTCGAGAAATCGCTCACCGTACCAACAGAAATCCAACCACTGTTATGAGATGGTGTCAAGCGTGGTTTGATAATGCCCAAAATCGAAGAAGAGTAGGCACCGGACGTCGAAGGGGCACAAATGAAGTTCAAGATCGACGTCTAAGACTTATGGCTATTAGAGATCGATTTGCGACAACTCGATCTTTGGCTGATGAGTTGTTTGGAGAACAAGGTCATCCCTGTAACTGTCCGAACGGTTAAGATCTTTTGGACTGCAGCATTATCGACTCCATCTTGTGTTACCTCTGACGGTTGAGCATCGCCGGCAACGATTACAGTGGTGCAGAGAATGTCAACATTGGAATAAGGAATGACATCAGGTCGTCTTTTCTGATGAATCTCGATTCTCCTTGGGTGGACATGATGGCCGGAGAAGGGTTAGACGACGTCGGGAAGAAAGACGTGAACCTCAGTTTGATATTGAGCGTCATGTACACCGGGCAGTAGGCGTTATGGTATGGGGTGCTATTGCACATGCAAGTGGGCCCCCTTTAGTCTTTATTCGAGGTAACATGACAGCAACGCGTTACCTTCAAGAAATAGTGAAGCCATATGTTCTCCCTTATCTTAACCGGCTCGAGAATCCAATATTTCAGCAAGATAATGCTCGACCTCATGTTGCCAGAGTTAGTTTAAACTTTTTTGAAGCGACCCAAGTCAATCTTTTGCCATGGCCGCCCAGATCCCTCGATCTTTCGCCCATAGAGCATGTTTGGGACATCATGGGTAGAAGACTTGGAAATTTGCCCCAGCCCCCACGAACTTGGCGGCTCTGAGACATGAACTACAGGTAGCTTGGGATAGTATCCCTCAAGAAGAAATAGACCATCTTATTGCATCAATGCCAAGACGTCTTGGGAAGTGTACAGATAATCGCGGTAAACAAACACATTATTAACAAATTTATTAAAAAGAATTGTAAACCCTTCGTTTTTTTTCTTCAAATTTCAATCATTTACTGCTTGCTATACTATCTATATCTATGGTTATTAAAAAAATTAAATTTTAAACAGCTCCTTCTGGGTGTTGCAGTTTCTTTGACAGTTAGTATATTAAATCTTGATTTTCAAAGACAATTGCCTGGTATACTGGGCATACTTCATGAGCAATTTAGATATAAAAATTCAAATCCAATTCCTAAAACTTTAAATAACATTCGACCTTCAAGGCCTTCCGTTATAAATCTCCAAATACGCACGCACAATTTCTACAGTTAGATAATCGAAAATTCAATCAACGGTCGCCGATGACTTCTTCGTTATTCACAAGAAAACATTCTTGGCCCGCTCCGAACAACAAGAACCGTTGCGCTTTCGCGGATCCCCGCACGAAGCATTTTTAACACTTTTTTTTAAATGGTGTAAGGATGACGCGCATGTTTGGGTCAATTGCGTGACGTACACTACATCACAGGCGGTCGGTTCCTCTTGTCCAGTTTTTCGGTGCCAAGAATTGTTAAGTTTGTCGTAACGTAAATTGCTCGACGAGATGGAATTTTATGTCTTTTCAGAAGGATTAAGTTGATAATGGAAGCTACATCTGGTATATTCGACTGAATTGGAAATTAAGCAATTTTTTTTAAATCTAATTACGGAGAAATTAGAATAAAGTTTCGTTCTTTTGATTTATTATCTTGAATATTGAACTTTTTCTTGCGTGGTTGATCATTATGGTTGATCATAACTGCAGAGAGTTTTGAGAAATTACTATTTTTAATGCCAAACATTTGAGATATTCACACATTTTTGGGACTGTTGTTCCGAAGTATTACCTACATTATCTTCAGACAAATAAAAAACTCAGCAAAAGGTACAGGATATTTGTGCAGCTTGAGGTACAAAAGAACGATAACAAGTGTTATAAAATATCGACCCAGTAGAAATGAATCTATTGTAACGAAAAGATGACGTTTCCGCCAAAACAAGCTTTGTAACATATTCATAGTAACTATAGTCCGTCTAGAAAGTATCCGGAAAAAAGCTCAATTGTAATTATTTAGAATATAGTTTTAATTCTTGAATTAGAAAATTATAACAAAATATTCATGTTATTTGCTTATACAACCTCCATTCCTGTAAACACTTGACTAAACGTCAAGGTATCGGGTGATTTTTAGAGTGAAATTAGTGGTCTATTGGCCAAACTTATAGAGCACTTTGTGAAATTTATGGTTTACATAATTGTCCATCAGACCAGCTTATTCGTCGAACTATCGACAGATTTCGGACATTTTTCTCTACTCGATGCAACAACAACAAGACAAAGAACTGTATTTTCAGAAGAAAATATCCCTGCTGTAAGTCATAGTGTTAATGATGATTCAGATTTGTCTATTCGTCGACGTTCACAACAAGTTGGACTCTGTGCATCCACCACATGGGAAATTTTGCGTAAAGATCTTAGTCTACACCCATACAAGATCCAACTGGTCCAAGAACTAAAGCCACTTGACCGAAATAAGCGTCGTTTGTTTGCTGATTGGACCATCGAACAGTTTGAAGTTGATCCACTTTTTTATCGTAAAATTGTGTTTAGTGATTAAGCTCATTTCTGGTTGAACGGCTATGTAAACAAGCAAAGTTGCTGTATATGGAGAGAAAACAATCCTCAAGAAGTTTTGCAGGTTTCATTGCATCCTGAAAAATGCACTGTATGGTGTGCTTTACACGCTGGAGGCATCATCGGTCCATTTTTCTTTAAAAACGATGCTGGAGCTAATGTTACAGTGAATGGTGCTCGTTACAGATCGATCATCAATGATTATTTGTTTCAAAATTTGAATGCTGCTGCCGTAAGAATTGGTTTATTGAAGCTAGCATAACTCGTGTTATTGATGAAATAAGGCCTGAATTACTCGAAAAAATGGTCCAAAATTGGTCTGGTCAAATGCGGTTCCTCAGAGTTAGTCATGGTAGACATATGCCGGAAATTATTTTTAAAACATAAATGTCATAAAATTATCTTTCAAATAAAAAAAAAATTTGGCTTCAATCTTAATTTAAATGTGTTTTATTTCAATTTAAAGTTCTATCGCCCTAAAAAAACACCCGATACAAGAAAATCCAGTGCTGCAAAATTATCTAAATTACGCAAAATAAAGCATCAAATAGAAATAATTGAACGAGAATAGCTTGACAGCTATTTCGATCTTTAGACCTCTTCAAGAATGTATCGAATTCAGATTCAAATACATCACAAGATCAAAATTAAACTCATCAAATAAAAATAAATTTTGATCTTGTTATATATTCGAATCTGAATTCAATACATTTCTGAATAGGTCTTGAGACCTATTTGATCCTTTATTTTCAGAATTTTAGATCATTTTGGAGTAGTGGATTTTCTTGTATTTGTATATTAATATACATACTTATGTAGTTTTTATCAATACATTTGTATTAATACGTTGCATGTCGGGATGTTAGAAGTTTTTTTCCGAGACATTGAAAAATATTGATTATATATAAGGATATCATTTTGATAGTTTTTGTATAGTTTCGATATATATTGAAGAAGTTAGAATATATCATCCTGAACTCAAAGTCAGTTAAACTGTACTTCTATGAAGTATTGACTCACATTCAAATTGTATATATCGGGTGTTTTTATTTTAGACTGATAGAACATTCGATAGGGATAATTGTGATTTGACAGAAGGTAGAAGCCATGTTGTTTTGACATTTTTGTTCAGTAAGCATTGACAAATTATCATGGAAAGACCAACGCCGCAACTACGTTTACAAATTGTTGAAATTCATTTTCAAAATCAGTGTTCTATTCGCCAAACTTATAGAGCACTTCTTGAAATTTATGGTTTACATAATCGTCCATCAGAGCAGTTTATTCGTCGAACTATCGATAGATTTCAACAACATATTCTCTACTCGATGCAACAACAACAAGACAAAGAACTGTACGTACAGAAGAGAATATCGCTGCTGTCATAGTGTTAATGATGATCCAGATTTGTCTATTGGTCGACGTTCACAACAAGTTGGACTCGGTGCATCCACCATATGAAAAGTTTTGCGTAAAGATCTTGGTCTACACCCATACAAGATCCAACTGGTTCAAGAATTAAAGCCACTTGACCATAATAAGCGTCGTTTGTTTGCTGATTGGGCCCTAGAACAGCTTGAAGTTGATCCACTTTTTTATCGTAAAATTGTGTTTAGTGATGAAGCTCATTTCAGGTTAAACGGCTATGTAAACAAGCAAAATTGCCGTATATGGGGTGAAAACAATCCTCAATAAGTTCTGTAGGTTCCATTGCATCCTGAAAATATGGTGTGCTTTACACGCTGGAGGCATCATCGGTCCATATTTCTTTAAAATCGATGCTGAAGCTAATGTTACAGTGAATGGTGCTCGTTACATATCGATGATCAATGATTATTTGTTTCAAAACTTGAATGGTATCGACCCAGAAATGTTTTGGTTCCAACAAGTTGGTGCTATACCTCATGCTGCTACCATAACAGTTGATTTATTAAAAGAAAGATTTGGCGATAACATTATATCGAGGAATGGTCCAATTAATTGGCCTGCAAGATCATGGGACATAACTCCACTGGATTATTTTCTTTGGGTTATGTCAAGAAATGGTCCAACTTATATTTCTTAAGTGAAACAAATGTGAGCAGGCACTGTAGACCAGCCTGGTCTCCAGTAACATAAACGGAGAAGAAAAAATTTGAAAGCAAGGATGCACAGTCACTTCCATTTATGATTCATAATTTTTCAAATATGAAAGATGTTTCCAGTATATATTAATACATGTAATTCCAATCGCGAAATCTACCCTTCTACATCGGTACCGCTCGGCCCTCCCCGTCATTTCAAAGTACCGTTCTAGGCCCATAACCTTCTGGCCCTCCGATCGCCGCTCTCCATGCAAGAACAGGTCGATAATTCACCTCGAGATCTATCATGCGGAACTCCGTGTTGGACGACGGCAGGTGCGTTCCGCACCGTTTTTGTGGCCGTCGACGTCCCTAGGCTACGCCGCTGCGCTCGAGAAAGGAATGTCCGGGAAAAGATAGATATCATCGTCGTCGAGGCCTCGGTTTTATTTTTCTATTAGGCGAGGGCCAGCGTCCGATGAGTTCTGAATGGCGTAGAAGCCCGTTTCTCTTGAAGGTGAAATCCTTCAAGTTATGCAATGGTATCTACCTGCTCAGAGTAGAACAGCCATCAAGAGGAGGCACGAAATTGTTACGTTGCGCCCCTTTGTCCGAATGAAGAATGAAAAATCCGGAATGCCGAAATACTCAGGCTGTGAATCAGAATTAGACGTTAGTTTTATAATCACATATCGAGTGTTTTTTTTTAGAGTGATAGAAATTTAAATTGGAATAAAACACATTTAAATTATGATTGAAGCCAATTTTTTTTTTTTGATTTGAAAGACAATTTTATGACATTTACGTTTTCAAAATAATTTCCGGCATATGTCCACCACGACTAGCTCTGCGGAACCGCACTCGACCAGACCAATTTTGGACCACTTTTTCGAGTAATTCAGGCCTTATTCCATCAATAACACGAGTTATGTTGGCTTCCAAAGCGTCTATTGTTTCTGGTTTATCAGCTTAAACCAACGACTTGACATAACCCCAAAGAAAATAATCCAGCGGAATTATGTCGCATGATCTTAAAGGCCAATTAATTCGATAGTGATCTTGATTAGAAAATACGTAAATATGTAAAAATCATTTTTCTGTAATTTTGGCACTATTGTTTGAATACGAAAATTTCCCCGTATTTGAGAAAAACCCAATTGGAGGGTTGCCTCGGAAGGGAATTTCAAATAACAGACGATAAGGAAACTTGTAATGTCATGCTTCTGTTTCAACACTAAAAAAAGAATTGAAATCAATTTAACATGGCCTCCTCCAACTTATATATCTTTTATAATTCTTGTAATAAAAATCTTCCAGATGTCAAGGAAAACAATAATCTGTCCACCTATAAAATTAGTAGCATTTCGTATTCTTCTATAGAGTTAGTCCCGCGAATTAATTTCATTGGCATAAACTAAGGACATCATTAGTTCCCCAAACACAAAAATCGAGAGGGTTATAATCAAGACTTCTTGCAGGTCTTTCAAAATCACTTCCTCTGCAAATCCATCGATGAGGAAATATGTCGCTGAGATGATTTCTAACAATTAAAGGGAAATGGGGTGGAGCTTTATCCTGCATAAACAACATTTTCCTTCTTACATCTAGTGACAATTCGTCCAAAATATCAGTATGCGGCAAAATAATAAATAAGAGTGTTCTTTTAAATTTGGAGGAAGAACATATGGCCCCAGCAGTTAGTCTAATGCAAGACGAGTTTGCACCTAAGTTGGGGGTGACCCAAAAAGCAGTGTCTTGTACGTTTGAAATCTATGGACTGATTCAAATGCAAGAGGCAATTGGATTTCTTATGAATTGAAACCAAGAAATTTGGAAAAGAGATTATTTTCTTGTGAGCAACTGCTTCAAAGGCACACACCGGGCGGTGACTGATGACAAAAAATCTTCTACGGCAACACTAAGAAAAGAAAATACTGCGCCCTGTCCGGCCAATCGTGGCAATCGACCTCAACATCAACACCAAAGACGAATAGTTATGCTGTGTATCTGATGGGAAGTTATTTTTTTGGATACCAACGCTCGACCTCAGAAATTGCCTGAGAGGTAGGAAAAGTAGTGATGGACAATATTTTGAATGATTTGTTAATTCTTGTTACCTCTTGAAATACATTTTTCAGCTAAAAATACGGACTGAATTAATTTGTACTCTTAATACTTTTTTTGTTATTTTCCGATTCGTTTGGTTCTTTCTTCACAAATAATGGGCCAAAATCCTTAGATACCAGGAGAATCATAATCATCATTCTCCAAGACCTATCTATACATAGGCCCCGATCGAAACTATCAGAAACCGTTACCGGGCAAGATAAACTATTATAACGAGCACAACGCACTCCAGCACCGATATTGTTACGATCTCAAACAATATAAATTGTATTCCAAGCGACCTCGCATTATCTTTATCAATTGCGCCGACGAGATATCTTCGAGATTTTCGCTTCGATCCCGTCGCGCTATTTTTTTATTACTCCTTTGTCCGAAGTCGATGTTTTCCAGCAAACTTCGGCGTTATTTTGTTTGATAACCTGCATCTTGAACGAGTCGTTGACATTGCTTGCGCCGGATCATTTCGTTATCTCTCGCAGATACACAGGATTACAAAATGTGCTAGTCCGAAAGTAAAAAAAAAAACATAATAAAGAATAATTCATTTTGTGGTTCCTGTAGTAACTTTAAAGAAAACACATTTATTCTAGATTTGGATCAAATCTTCATTTCTATTTATTTTTTGGATCTTGTAATTATTAATGCGATATATAACATCATGCAAAAAGTGGTTCACTAAAGTTCTTTCTTGTAGGACTTGACAAGTAATTTTTGATAACTTTTCGACAACATCAGAAAATAACTCAGCCATTACTTAGCAAATTTTAATTTTCAAAGCATCAAAAGTTTTTGGATTGTGTGTACAAATATCATCTACTTAAAGATCACTTGATGAAAGAGCCATGCTCACATACCAGTGACTACAAAGGTGGGTACCTTATTCACTGGGTCGTAAGATACCACCTACACAAGATCGGTAAAGAAGTCTCCTTTTTGCTTCCAGTATAGAATGGTTACTAAGAAGAACTATCTTACCTCTTCTGTGATGTGTCAGTTCCGCAGTTTAGATTAAAGTGCGGACCTATGCTCACTGCCTCCATGTGCGCAAGATTGAGATATGACAAATCAGCACGGAAAACGAAACAGTAGTCCCCTTTGCTTCCAATATAGACTGGCAGCTTCGAAGCACTATCCAGCCTCTACTGGCTATGCAGTGTCAGTACTTGAGTTGATTGGGACCCAACTCACATGCCGTAGGGGCTTCTTTGCATCCACCGTCCTTCGCCTGGGTTGAAGGCCTAGACTCGCCATGGACACCCCCAGTCTATCTGGGTGTGGTCAGGACCCCTAAACCTCCAAGCGAGTCCAGGTTATCCAGGCGCAAGAACTACGCTGAAAGAGGCTTCATGCCTCCACAGTCCATTCAACCGCTCGAGGCCAGGATTCGTCGTAGACACTTCAATCGTTCAGGGTTCAAGCCCAACATTAAGCATGGTAGAGACCCCTAAACCTCCGGCCCAGTCCTGGTTATCCAGGCACAAGATCTATGACCCTGCACGGCAAAGTACCTAGCCTAGCATGCAGGCTTTCAACTGCTGCCCCCAGCGGTCCAACACCAATTAGGGTGGCCAGAAGTACGAATAACTCTGCGGGCCAAATCACTCATCCGTGATAGCCTTGTTTCCAAAAGGAGCCATAGAAGGTTAACGGTCGCCAAGAAGAGTTCGACTCGATGCCAGAATCTACGACCAAAAATGCAAATTTTAAATAGCCCACTCCTTACAATGCGTTTTATGAATTTGCGGTTGTAATTGACTCGTTCAGCGTGATTGAATTTTTGTAAGAAATTCAGGTCTTTTGTAGCGAGGCGGGCGGCAACGTGTTTCATGCCCAAAATGTAGTTTGAAATGGTATGAATGGATTGCAACTGTTACCTCTCACAGAATGAAATAGAATAGCAAAACATAATTGAGATGAACTGACAGAATGGAGCACTGCAAACAAAGTAAACCACAGATGCCGCTCAAACTCCCTGTGAATATAGAGAAAGAACAGTTGCGCCAACTTAGCGACAATCTCTTCAAGCGCACTTCATTTCTTGCCATTAACTAAATCGGCAAGTTTTTAGTTTTCCGTCTCTACGATTCCATTTTTCCCTTTTTTCGAATTATAAGTAATCAATTCAAATATTCCAGTTTCGTTTTTACAATTCAATATTCACCCCAACTATCATGTCATTTATACTGGGGCAACTATCGTTCACCGAAGTCGTAGCTTGAATTTTATAGGTTGACCAACGCAGGTGGTCGACGGTGAGTATCACCTTATTCCCGTTGATCGACCAAAGTAGTCCGCCTAATGGCGTGGTGCAATCAAAGTTTGCAGCTGGCGAGAGATAAACACGTAAATAAAATTTTAGGGTTATATGTGAAATACGGCATTTGCAGCGAAACTTATCAGGGGCTCCCAACAGCTGAGAAATAAATTGAATAGAAACATTCTTTTCAAAATACAAAACATAACTCGGTAGATAATGAATGAATCAGACTAAGATATTCAGCTGATTTCTGCAAACTATCTCAGACCATTATAGTAGAAGATCCGAGCCTAAATCGACCTTCACCGAGCTGATAATAGAATAAAACTTATTTTATAATAAATTTAGTATATTAGAAAATATATTAAAAATGGGTTTTCAAAAAAAATCTTGGATAAAATATTTTTAATTATTTTATTAAAAATGATTTTTCATTTCAAGATAATAAGAAAATTTTATACTGGACTTGAAGTATAAAACATATAGAATTTGCTAACGTAGGGTTGTCTATAATTTACCTGGACAAACTGCTAGGCTGTCAGGTAAAAACAGGTATGACGATGCTAGTTACTTTCACTTGTTATGATAATGGAAAAAAATTTATATCAGCATAAGCGCTGTTTTATTACCAATAAGTTGATATAGGGTTGTCTCCAAAAAAATTTGGTCCTAATAGGAGTTTGCGAATTTTAAAGATTTTAATTTCAACGCGTGTGAAAATGACAGAGAGATCCGAGGTAATAATGTGTAATAATAAAGGACCGAACATCGCAATCGTTTTTGATGGGGCCTGAAATATAAAAAAGTGCGCATGATCGGCACGTAAACTATGGAAGAAACGATTGCAATGTTCGGTCCTTTATTATTACACATTATGTCACGCATTTTCACACGCGTTGAAATTAAAATCTTTAAAATTCGCAAACCCCTATTAGGACCAAATTTTTTGCAGACAACCCTATATCAACGTGTTCGTAATAAAACAGTGCTTAAGTTGATATAAATTTTGTTCTATTATCATAACAAGTGAAAGTAACTAGCATCGTTATACCTTTTTATACCTGACAGCCTAGCAGTTTGTCCAGGTAAATTATAGACAACCCTACGTTAGCACATTCTGTGTTTTATACTTCAAGTCCGGTATAAAATTTTCTTATCATCGTGATGTTGCAACATATAATGAAAAATCATTTTTAAAAAAATAATTAAAAATATTTTGTCCAGGATTTTTTTTGATAACCCATTTTTAATATATTTTCTAATATACTGAATTTATTATAAAATGAGTTTTATTCTATTATCAGCTCGATGAAGGTCGATTTAGGTTCGGATCTTAGACTATTAAGTAAGGTGTATTCATCGAAACCACCAAGGTGAATGCATATTTTTCAATAATATAATAAAAGGGGTATTTTTACTTGATAGATGACTTATTATAATATCTTAAGTAACATACAGATTTATGCTGTTAACCTCGTTTTAAAGAAAGTTATTTTTGAAGAAAGTATTGAGGTTATGTTGTGCATTTTTGGAAAGCAATTTGGTTTTCATAATACATTGATACGAAACAAAATTTTGTATCCTTCAAGTGTTTATTTAGTATTTTTCATTAATAATTTATATTTCTTTGAATTCTTTTATTCTTTATGGTAATGTGTAATGAGTCTTAATTATGTCTTCTAAATTGAAACTATGTTAAGTTTTCTAAGGCATTTAATTTAATTCTGAAGGGTTTATGCGAAAAAATGTTCATAAGATTAAAATTTGTAGCGAGAATAAATCTGTATGATATTTAAGATATTGTAATAAGCCTTCTATTAAGTGAAAAACCCCCTTTTTATTATTTCATTGTATATATAATAATATTTTGGTTTTTCAACTCGTACAAAGTATCATTTGGATATAACTGAATCCTTAAAAATACCTTACAAACTTTGTGTAATTTCTGTGATGAATAAACAATACGTAGGATTTCTCAAAAATTCACTATATTCTAAGTTTGTTTAGAGGAAAACATGTGGTTTTAGTCGGGTCGGATATATTTTCATTAATTACTTTTATTTTTTAGATATGAAGTTGGACTGACGAGATATCGATGTTGTAATTCCAAATGGCTTTTTTGAAGATGTGCTACATATTTTGGAGTCGTTTTGAAAGAACTTTTTCAAAGAAAGTTATTTGTGAAGAAATTCTTGAGGTTATTTTGTGCATTTTTGGAAAGGAATTTGGTTTTCATAATACAATGATACGAAACAAAATTTGGCATCCTTTAAATGTTTATTTAGTATTTTTAATTAATAAATTATATTTATTTGAATTCTTTCATTCCTTTGGTGCTGTGTAATGAGTGTTGATACTATATGTCTACTAAATTGAAACTGTAATTTTCAAGACATTTATTTAATTAAATTCTAAAATGAGAGGAAAAAATATTTTTTCAAATTGAAATTTGTAGCGAGGTTAACAAAATAAATCTGTTAATCAATCAGGAATATTTTGCATTGGTTTTTTCTCTCTAAAAACTACGTAATGAGAATGTACTACTAGCTAGTCGACAAATCTCTTTTATGTTAAGAATAAACCAAAATTATAAGTAGTACAGTCGAATTTTTAGTTTCTTTTTATTTTTTGATTGAACTCCTGATTGATTTATCCACAACAGGATGTTAAATAAATCATAGAAATAACTGTAAATTAATGTATAGCCCATAACCTATCAACGCCTGATATCAGTACTTTTTGTGCGTTTGTTCTAGAGAACAGGGTGCCCAAGTTTCTGTAATTTTCGAACTTTGAGCCGAAAACAATTCCAAACGATTAGGTTGGACTCACTGATGGAGAATACGAGAATAAAATTAATTCTGTACGTCCGATCCGTCCTCAAAAACTATAACTTTCGAACAGACAGAGCTCTAGGTTGGTAGGGAAGGTTTGAAGCCTGAATATATCGGTTAAGTTCGTTAATGGGCAAAATTGGTTCAATGATTCCACGGTAATGCACATTTGAAATTTATTTTCCCAACAGTTTCTAGATAACTCGACAACCGATTTAGTATTTTGATGTACAAAACCAATACGAAGATTAATACCAACTTATCAGTTTTGTTCAAAAATGGTCAGAATCGGCTCAATTGTTCCGGAGTTATTTTCATTTGAAATTTTAGTTTTCAAATATTTTCGGACGTAGAAATCCGAGTTCAAATATACGAGGGGTGTTCAATGTATTCTCGGAATAGGAATAAAAGAACACTTAGAAAACTTTGGAAAAATTCTATTTTTCAATGTTGAGTGATCCTAGAACTTGAATACATTTGTTAGATCGATTATAAGCTTCTAAGCTTCTCCAAACCTCGTATATTCTTCCGGTTTCTCCCCAAAATAGGTATTAATTGCAACCTTCAGTTCTTCACCGTTGGAAAATCGCTTTCCACGAAGATATTTTTACATTTGGAATAGGTAGTAGTCACTGGGGGGGGTGGTCAAGTCTAGACTGTATGAAAGATGAGTACTTTTTTCGAAGCCACATTCCCTCACAGCAGCCTTAGCCACGCGGGCTTTATGAACTGGCGCGTTGCCGTTAAGCAACAACACCCCCGCTGTGAGTTTTCCTTCAATTGCTTCTCTTAAATTGCTCAAAGTGGTTGCGTATGATGCTCTCACCCTTTTTAGTGTATTTTATCGATAAATTTCCTTTGGAATCCCAAAGACGTAGCCATTATTTTTTCAGCAGATGGGGTGATTTTAAACTTGATTGGGGGCTGTGCATCCTTTTCAATCCACTGCATTGACTCTTGTTTAATCTCAGAGTCGTAGTGAGGAACCCTCCTCTCATCCCCAGCAACAAGCCGTGAAAATAGTCGATGGGTCTTCTCCACCGAGCTCTTAAAACTCTTTACAGCACTTGATTCGCACTTGCTTCTGAGGTGCAGTGAGCATTCTCGGTACCCATCTTGCACTGACCTTTGAGAGGTTAAGATGGTCATGAAGTAGCATGTATGGTACCCACGGATAGGTTTTTCATCTCTGCTAATATCTTGATTCTTATTCTGGCATCTTAAAGTACCAGCTTTCCCTATTTTTTCATATTTTCTTCATGGTGCCGCTAACGGGCCCGCCCGAGCGAGGATCGTTTCCAATGCTTTCTCTGCCTGAATGATGTTTTGACTTATTCCCTGCTCAGTGAGGAACTTCATAACGGCGCGATGGTCGATTTTCTTCGTCATTGTGGCGTCAGTCATTCTAGTCGTCTTTCACTGAGGATACCTAGAAAACTAATGATCGCAAATTAGTGAAATTTTATATTTATACCCCCAGCTAGTCTCATCATTATATGAGATAATTAGATTAATCACATTATTAGCAAATCACCCCGATACCGAGAATACAATGAAGACCCCTCGTAGTATTCAGATAACGACACGAGGCTTAAAAGGGATGCTGTGCAAAAAAGTTTATTGATGGTCAAAGTTTAAAAAATATTATTTTACAGCGGAAATCTATGTTAAAAGTAGGGCACTTCAACTTTTCGTTGTTATCTTCTCAGCTTCTTAGATATTATGGAAGAGGAGAAGCAGCTAGAACAAAAGTTGATATGTCATTCGAAAGCACACTAAATGAGGTATTTTTTGCTGAAAAACTTGAAATATTTTGTGAAATCAAGAAATGTTGAATTGAAGAATAACCATCATCGAATAGACCATTATATCACATTTTTTGTTGCAAATAACTTGTATAATACCCCTTATTTGAGAAATAATTCACAGATTTTATGACATTATTAGGGGAAATCGACTGTTGAGCAAGAGCGTTAAAGTTTCAGACTTCGCGTAAATGATTTTCACCATTTTTTCAAATTTGTAAAGTCCAACCATATCAAGAGATCGGACGGTTTTCATTTAGGTTAAATGCAATATTCAAACTTGTAGAAAATTGATTATGGGAAAACTTGAAACCAGTTTCAATCTAACACTAAAATAATCAAATACTGTTACTCTTTAAATGGTGCAAATTAACGCATATTCTTTAAGTATATTAAAACATCTCCTTCATTTTCTAAATGTCAGGAATTAGAAATTATTATCCAAAATATATACAATTACCCCTATTAACATATAACTAGTTAATAGATGTCTCATTAGACGAATCTCGGGATTGATCGTTTGGAATCTTCTTGAGCGGCAATTTTCCCTCATCAATATTAATACCTAGTAAGAGTGATCCCGCCTAGATTAACTAACGACTTTTTTCAGCAACAACTATCATTTCACTTTCAACCTGAAACCAGTATGGTATGTGATGCGCCAAACGATGTCCAACACCGATATTTATTATGCAAAAATATGAACAGGAAAATCATTGACTACCGACAATTACGAAATATCCGACAGGCAAGAAGATCGTATATTTTTGAGTTTCTTTAGGTATAATTTACATCTTATACTAGGTTGAGTTTATATGGAAGACAACATGCGAGCACAATGTATCGCTTCCAGCTTTTTTCGCCCTCTTTCCATGGCGCTATTATTTCATTACAATGTCTGTATGTTGTGCAGAAAAATATTGCATTAGAAATTTAATCAGTTTAATCATTAGACTGGTTAAATTTCATGGTAAAACCCTAACATGTCCGTCCGTGTACACGAGAACATTCCAAAGAAATATGGTCGATGCTTGGTAGAAGTTAACTGACTTTATTTCCAAAGGGTTTTAGAATAAGAGGTTTACTTTTGAATAGCCCGCTATCTAGGCATCTGTCACTTTCTAATCTGTCATCTTTGACATTTGACAAGTAGAAACCAGGGTATTACTGAAGATTAAACGATACACGCTTCAACAACGCATTGGAATTATTAAAATTCGCTACAAAAAGGGTGAAGACTTTGCAGTCACAGTTCGCAAAACTAAAGCACTTCTGGATCGTCGTGAAGCACCTTCTACCGCCGGCAAAAGTGAAGCTGGTGGAAAATTTTGAGCTGTTGGGACAAGTTAGTGATGTGAAGAATCGAAACTCTATGCGTCGCTCAAGAACAGCTGAGAATATTGCTGCTGTAGCCCGTAGTGTTACGGTAAATGGATTGCGCAACCGAGCAATGATCAATGATTTTTCATTGCCGGAATTGGAGTATATTGATGTGGACGGCGTTTATTTTCAACAAGACGAGACTCTACGTGCCACATAAGCAACGAAACAATCGCAATTTTACAAGGAAAGTTTCGTGGCCGTATTATTTTTGGAACATTCTTGGACATTGTAGCTTGACGCGCTTGGGGCGCTTGTCTTGACTAAGATCCTAGTTTCAAACTGGTGAAATGGGGGATTAAGTCTTGATGCCTAAAGCAATGCCACTCGCGCCTGTCACTGGACCCGTATGGTGGAAGTGGTCTATCGCAGCACAGGGCTTCACTATTGCAGTAAATCTCCGGATTTTTCTGTCCAATGGCTGAGTGCGTTATGTAGCATACTGCGTTATCTCGGGAACTATTCGTACTGGCCACACAATTGGTGTTTGAAAGTCCGCATGCTGGACTAGAAAGGTATTCCATCTATCTATTCGCAGAAACTCATGTTCAGGATATTTTGAGATGTGCTTCAGGGTTTAGCGGGACTTGACGGTTCGACTTGAACTAGGATCGATTGCGAGACTTTTCTGGGGTTTGTGGATCTCGACGATGCGACTTAGACGGTTGGTGCTTGAAGCCAGGATTAATTGAAATACATCACAAGGGTTCGTGGATCTTAACGTACAGGCCATATTGACGGCGCTCGTACTAGGATCAATTGAGGCATTAATTCTTGAGACTAACTTGGTTTATGGGACTGCATTCAGGTGGGTGGTTAAAAAGCCCTTTCGGTGAGTGAGCAAACAACTCGGGTGTTGACATCTGCAGAGCCAATAGAGGTTGAATACTGCTTCGATGCTACCACATGTAGGTTTCCGAACTGAAGCCGAAACTAGAAGCTTGATGGGTTCTCGCTAATGCGCGATGATAGGCGTATCCTCACACTTTCTGCTTCCTAGGCAGATTAAGGAGACTGCTGAGTAGTCACTTGGTAAAATAGCTATGCTCACATGCCAGTAACCTAACCGGTAAAATTCACGATGGCCATCGAGATCTTGTGATTCAACACCTTTAGATTTAGATATGGTCTATGCGAATATTCCACAATCGACTTAAGAGCTTAAAGATGGAATATGCAAATTGGTCCTGGAAATTTTCATGAAAAGGATATAGTACTGCCGTGGCGGCCATTTGGCTGATATCGTTTTCCATTGTTAATGGCATACCTTCCTCTTCACAATGGAATAAACATCCATTAATTTCCCTTCAAATATACTGTTTTTTTTTTTAATATCAAACTGAAACCTCTTATTAGAAAACTATACTTTATTTAAATGGTGCAAATTTTAAAGAGGATGAATAACACTGACGTCAAGTCGGAAGTGTTTGTGCACTTGTTTAGCATTCAATTTGCCCTGAAAATTCCAATCTGTGAATTATTTATTACGAAGATGTACGATGTATCAGGTAACATGTAAAGGCTAAATTTAATTTCGAAAGTGGGACTTTCGCTATGGTTTCTTCAGCGCTCAACGCTACTTCGCACACAATTTTTTGTTTTTACTTTGAATCGTCTAATCATAAGATACTCGTGAAATTTCGTAGAGGCATGTGCGTTATCATTATCCTTTTCAACCCTAAACTATTTTTTTTTGATTCAGTATAGGTTGACTGCCGCATATACATCTGGTGTTTTTTTTAGAGTGATAAAACTTTCGATAGGGTGAACTGTGATTTGACAGAAGGTAGAAGCCATGTTGTTTTGACATTTCTGTTCAGTAAGCATTGACAAATTATCATGGAAAGACTCACGCCGCAACAATGTTTACAAATTGTTGAAATTTGTTTTCAAATTCAGTGTTCTATTCACCAAACTTATAGAGCACTTCGTGAAATTTATGGTTTACATAATCATCCATCAGAGCAGCTTATTCGTCGAACTATCGATAGATTTCGGAAAACATTTTCTCTACACAAACAAGACAAAGAACTGTACGTACAGAAGAAAATATTGCTGCTGTAGGTCACTGTGTTAATAAGGATACAGATGTGTCTATTCGTCGACGTTCACAACAAGTTGGACTCTGAGCATCCACCACATGGAAAATTTTGCGTAAAGAGCTTGCTCTATACCCATACAAAATCCAACTGGTTCAAGAACTAAAGCCACTTGAACATAATAAGCGTCGTTTGTTTGCCCTAGAACAGCTTGAAGTTGATCCACTTTTTAGCGTAAAATTGTGTTTAGTGATGAATCTCATTTCTGGTTGCACGGCTACGTAAACAAGCAAAATTTCCTTATACGGTTACCAGTAATGTTTAATTTTTATCCTTTCACGAATATCGACGGCATGCAAGTAGTTACCTGAAATTTTTGACAGGAATATGATATCGTTAATCTTGCGTCTGTCTGTCTTCAGGAGATATGATATTCCGGAATAGCGGTTTTCATTACTCTCCTTCTTTCTTCTGTAGGCAATGCGTTTCAGAAATTGGCGAAATACAGCCTGAATTATTGCAAAGAGTGATAAAAAATAAGAGCGAACGGGTGCGTCAGTGACAACGAAGCCTAGATGGACATTTGAACGATATCCGAACATAACTGCATTATCCACACTTCAAGCAAGAATTAAGTTGATATTTCAAAAACGTTTACAATACAACAATTGTTTCACCACGCTCTGATGGACGATTATTATTATAACAATAAATTTCTATAAAGTGCTCTATAAGTTTGGTGAATAGAACACTGAATTTGAAAACAAATTTCAACAATTTGTAAACATTGTTGCGGCGTGAGTCTTTCCATGATAATTTGTCAATGCTTACTGAACAGAAATGTCAAAACAACAAAACTTCTACCTTCTGTCAAATCACAGTTATCCCTATCGTAAGTTCTATCACTCTAAAAAAACACCCGATATTAGAGACAGTTTCCACAAAAATGTTTACAATACAACAATTGTTTCACCAGGATGTGGCTTCTTCATTCTACTGAATGATGGAGTCTAATAAAACAGAGTTTAAATACAGTTAAGTACGTGACAAAATAATGGTAAAAACAAGTCATAAAAACTTAGGGTGTTTATTGGACTTTGCCGCTAAAAAATGCCGTTAAGGAAAGATATTCAGTAAAAGGGACCTGTCAACAACTGTTTGTTCATTCAAAAGGATTTTAGGGGCATTGTACCTGTTGATTTTCAAAGATTCTAAAAGTGTTAATCTAGAACTTTTGCTTTCGACGTGGATAATTTCATAGTTATTGTTGTTAAGATGATTAGCATATGTCAAATGTGCGGAATCCGATATGTAACTTCTTTGGTGTTCTTGGATTCTTTTCTGGAATGATCTACCTGTCTGACCAATATATGCTTAAGAGCAATCGTTGAAAGTTAACTTGTAGACTTCAGATTCATATTCTTTATTTGTTTGATTCTTACAGTCTTTTATGTAAGTTCCAAGGTTATTGATGGTTTTAAAAGCTGCATTGTAATTGAAACTATTTTTGAAATGTTAAGCAATATTTTCAGATAATTCATTAACATAAGATAACGAAAAGTATTTCTGTGTATTGTCTTCTTTTATGACTAGGTACACGATATTTAATGCCATGTTTTTATGTTTATTGGATACCATTTTTTGAAGCTATCTGTTTAAAAATACTGTCTCTTATATATTTTTTTAATGAAAAAGTAAATTCCGAATCAATCAAATCAAAATCAATCTTTTGTTTTTTCATTTCAAATTAAAATCTCACCAGTGCTAATGAAGTACCTTTAAATTTGTTTTCTTCGTGTTTTCTGAAATGTAGTATAACATTGTTTGTGATAATTATTATACAAGTTTTCCAAATTTTTATGAACCACACTATAGAAAGAGAAAATAGACAAAAAATTAATAATGGAACCATGAGTTCCAAATATTCCACAGCTTACTGGAACGTTTTGAGAATTTTGATTTTCTTATTCGAAACATAATTGCCATCTTATTGAGTTGGTGAATCTCTCTTGGGCTCTTACTTGACGACGCCACTGCCTAGATAAACTCCTATTAATATTAATTCATAATTACGAAGAAGAAACCAAGAAGACCAACATAAGAAGCAATACGATACAGACACAAGACTGTAAATTCCCGTCCGTTCTTTTTTTCTTCAGTAAGAAAGTACATCTTTGTGTCAAGTCGCAACAAATGTTTCCACCAGTGGTGTCAACGTCCTTCCAGACGTCGCATATGAGGCCCCTTTTTCTACTCTCCACTTGTTACTTCATGTCACAACTATCTGTGTCGGTATCAAAATGGAACGAACGATAGAAACAAACGATTTGTCCCCCGTTTCGTTATGAACACGCGGTTGAAGAATGCCTCTCACGAGGACGCTGGGAGACGTTTTTGTTATTAAAATGCACCACTGGATGTTACAGCCGATGCGGATAACGTCAACGTGAGGATGTTTACCTTTGTTCTGTACTGTTGTGCGTTTTCGATGTAATTGGAAAATAATCTGTAGGGGACCCTTCATTCTCACTTACACAAAGAACATTTCCGGTTGAAAATCATCCTGTCGAAAAAACGCTGTTCGTCCCTTCAAACTCTGGATAATACTCTTTCGATACTTATTCGGTTGTTCGGAAAGTAATTTTGTTTTTTTTTTTTTGGGGGGGCAAAATGAAAGACAATTTTCGTATAACGAATAAATATTTTATTAAATTATATATTAGCCATTCTGACCCAACACTTTTTGCCATCTTTCAGCTTAGCTGCATGATTCCACGCTCATAAAATTTTTGGTCTTTGCTAGCAAAAAACTGATCCAGGTGATTAATGCCCTCTCCATTTGAAGTAAAGGTTTTTTCGTCCGAAAAATGTTGTAATGACCGGAACAAATAATAATCCGAAGGCTGTAACGTTAAAAAACGCTCCACTGTTGATTTGAATTACAATCGCTAAAAAATGCTCCAATAATGTGATTATACTAAGACCGTTAATAAGTTTGGAGTTGCCGCAATGAAAGTCGACGTTGTTATTGCATGCGCTGTAGAGTAGCATAGTTTTCAAGAAGCGCAGAATTTCCCAGATTTCTTTCTTTCGTATTGTGGGGTTACACGAAAACACACATTGTAGTATTTTCATCGAATTAACGTACCTAATCCATGAAAATTGTGGAATATTGAATTTTTAGTGCTTCTTATATGACGTCTAATCAAAAAGCGGTAAGAATACGTAGATCCCGATAAATATTTTCTGCTTTTGTGAGTGGCAATGATTTTTTTTTATTCATTTCATTATCCGCAGGTTACACAGGTTAACATGTAACTTTATATGATATTATGCATTTAATTTCCCTTCTCATGCTAATAATCGAATAACGTGCTATCATTCCTGTGTTCTGGATATTTCATCTCATGTTTATTAACTTGTACTAATTTTAATATCTAGAGTCACTAGGGAGGTGTGAGATCACGTGTTACACAGGCATTGTCTTATATATTTGAAATTTGCAGACTTTGTACCAGAGAACTTTATACCGGAGATTTTATACCTGATGTTCTTAAAGCTGAACAATCTTACTGGATTGCATTTTTGCTTGGATTATCTAAATACCAGACAGTCTTTCTTGTGCCGGTTTAGAGGTATCTTATTACCGCACCATCTTGGTTCCGGACGCTCTAATGCTCATTTGTAACAATTTGTGACTGAACACCTGCTGATTATATGCAGAATGGGAACTATCCTTGGAGAAAGCACTATCATTCCGACACCTTGAAGAATAAAAATCCAGGATAACCTCAAAGATAAGTCCTTGCGTAAATCTCGTATCTCAGGCTTATTTTAAAACTGTACTATATTGTAGATAAAAGCCACTATATTAATTGTAAAGTTGAAATAAATAGATAGGGAGTAAGAGTTTGCATTTTCACTATCAGGTTGACAATTTGGGATTCATTCAGGAAAGACATAGATTTAGCTTTTCCTTGGCGCACTATGAGGCATTTTACGAAGTAGGATGTTTCAAGTGCGGACGGACAAAAATCGCTAGCTCAAGCTAGAGCGTTTAAGTTTAACTTTAGTTTCATATCTTTTTATCATAGCCTTTGCTGTGGTGGGTTAGCGAATTTTGGTTTCAAGGCGTCAGGTCTGGAGAATATGGTGAGTGTGGCAGTGTATCCCATTCAAGCTGTAAAAGCTTTTGGCAAGTGACCAAACTTGTGTGAGGTCTCGCATTATCTTGGTGGAGCACTACACCTTTTATGTTGATTAATTCTGGCCTTTTCTGTTGAAGTTCATCATTCAGTTTTTCCAGCTGATGAAAGTAGACTTCCGAATTAATTGTTGTATTATCCAGTAAAAGCTCACAAAAAACGATTCTTTAAAAAATCCCACCAAACGGACAGCATCACCTTTTTTTGATGGATATTGGCTTTAGAAATGCTTAGAGCCAGTTCATCTTTTTTGCTCCATGATCTCTTGCATTCGACATTGTTAGACACAACCTATTTTTCTTCTAAAAAAGTTTAAAAAGACGAAAATGGTGCTTACTGCTCTCCATGTCTGAAATGGCATCAACAAAAAACTACTGCGTAGAATAACTTTTTCTCACACAAGCCTTGCTATATCAGCTCTCAAAACATATAATATTTATACGGCTTAAGTGTAAAGTTGGGTTCGAAAAAACAATTAAATCTTCTGTCGAAAAAAAAAAGAAATTACTTTTAGAGCCTTCTAAAACAGCAATTAATTGAATCCAATGCTGTAGGAATAGTAAGTTAAACATATGAACACTTTGAACACTTTGTGACGGTTTCATTTAATAATCGCTTTGGAAAGAAGACAATAATCTCTGTTTGGTGGGATAATAAGGGTGTAATCTGTTAAAAGCTGTTAATACCGTAAACACAAAATTATGAACCAGAATATGAAAAGGCAACACAGTGATTTTGCTCTATGATAGTGTCCCATAATTCACAGCAAAAACGGTCAGGGAAACGATCGAGGATTTCAGTTGAGAAATATTAAGAGTTAAAATAAGTTATATAAGTATGGAAAATACAATCGGAAACAAAGGAAATGTTAATCTAGAGGACCACGAGGGTCCAGTGGAGCAGTGGAAGAATCAAAAACTCAGCGCGATGCGATGACGAATAAACGGCTGTTCTCTCTCAATGGTAGTGGGTAGTTAGGAGGCTTCGATCGGAAGGTTGCAGTTTGCTTTCATTCGCACTTCAAACGTGAGATGCGTTAGTCCATATCGATTAAAAATAAAGTAAATCGAAATGTTCAGTGTAGAAGAAAAAATTTAGATCATAAAATGGTACTTTAGTGGTCAATCAATTCAAGAGACAATAAATTCATTTTCTGTTGCCTTTGAAGAGAAATGTGGATGTTTACGAACATGCAGGTATTGCAAAAACCATTAGTAAAAAGAAGTAGATGTGTGTGCTGTTGATGAAACCAGTAAACCTTTTTCGAGTAAACAAGCTCAACAAATAAAAACAATATTTCAATGAAAGTATTTTTTTAAAAGTTCTTAAAATTATGTTTTGTATTTTTGAAAAGGAATTAGTTTTCATAATTGTAAGATTTGAAACAAAATTTTGTCTCCTTCAAATATTTATTTATTAATTTCAATTGACAATTTATGTTTGTTGAGTTACTTATTCCATTTGATATTATATGAGTTTTGATTTTATATGTCTATTAAATAAAAGTTGTGCTTATAAGACAATAAGCTTATAAGACAATAATTCAACTCTAAAAGTTTTTGAATAAGATTTTTTTTAAATTAAAATGATAGGAGACTAACAGATTAAATCTGTTTTGATATTCAAATTTTGTTAGCTTATAAACATTTTTGTTTACTATTATCAATGCTTTCAATACTAATGTGAAAATTATTATCAAATAAATATGATAAAATATTCAAGACTCAGTTCACTTTTGAGGAAGGAAAATCGTCTAGTATATAAAGGTCGTGCCAAATATATACATTATTATCATTCTGTATTGAATGGGAAATGGTGTGAGCAGGTATAAAAATGCCGAGAAATTAGTTGCCTGCTTTCAATAAGGCAAAAAGTACTATAGAAAAACCTTCATTAGCACTTTAAGACGATATGAAGAGGTTGCAGAAGTAGATAGCAGGTCTTGAAGTGATCATCCTCGTGTTACTACGGCACAAGACCTTTATATCGCACAATTAGTCACTATAAGTCAATTTCTGTCTGTTCTTCCTCTTAGATCTCAGTTTCAGAGGATACAAAATGGGGTTATTTCGAGTTCTACAGTACGTAGTCTGGTAATATGCAGGATTATGATATATAAGATCTCTCAGAGCTAATTCTTCATCACCAAGCCACACGTTTGCAATAAGCACGAGAGCAGCTAATGGAACAATTCAACCTGCGACCTCTGGACTATAAAATAGACGTCTCCAATGTTCTTATAAATACTGGTCCAGAATACTTAGTATAAAACAAAAATATATAGTTTTAAATTTAAAAAATGTCAACTTCTACAAAAAGGTGAACTAACGTGGAGTCAGGAGCGATCCTCACGAAATTTGGCATGGACATGCGCCTTATTATTCTACTTCAAAATGCTAAATTTAAGATCTATCTATATTTTCAACAATATGAAAAATTTTCAAACGATCCTCACAAGTTTTTTTTTCGTCTTCTAATTATATAATCCTCTCGAAATTTTGCACGAATATGTGCGTTATTATTCTACTTCTAAACGTGGAATTTCAGATCGATCGAACCTGTCGTTCCGAAAATATTGGGAAAAATATGAAAATGTTCAAACGTGAATAATTGCGAAAGTATTAAATCGATTTTGTCCATAGATGAACTTAGCCGCGGCATGTAGACTCCAAATCTACTCTGAAAGTTTCAAGGATCTAGCTCTTTCCAATCGAAAGTCAACGTGTTTAAAATCGGCCTCAGATTCTTCACCTTCAAGTCCAATTCAGTCGTTTAAAACCATTTTCGGCTAAAAAGTCGATTAAAGACATTTGGGCTGAACGATAGGATGCTGTTCCTCTTTAACTAGCGCGCAAAAAAAAAAGAAGATTGATCTTTACACCCACCTTACTTGAGTCTTTCTTATCTATAATTCTGTTAAATTCCTTTGAAATTTGAGCTAACCAAATTGCAATTTTGCATATTGAAATTCTATCTTAAACAAAATTTCCAAGTTGTTTACAAATAAACCCAGGGTCTGATGTACAGAATTTAATTTGACCAGGAAACCTTCAACAGTTAGTCATCCGAGTTTGGCAAAAAATAAAGATCCACAAAGTAATATCTTTAATAGAACATAAGTGCACCACACTTATACTATTGTTTTGTTGAAGAACAGCAAAATTGATACATTGCAGAAGAAACAAAATAAAAATTTGTGAATTATTCTAATTTATACCATAAATACTGGCATGCTTGATGTTACTAATCTATTGAGTGTTGCTCAAATAATTTTAGTACAATGTTGTTGGTTTGTTACTCAAACATCTAATTAATAACTGTAGATTTCTCAGCAATAAACATGATCATAAAATCAGGTCTAGAAGCCAGTTTTACTTAGAGGAGCAGAGCACTAATTAGTCTATATTATTAAGGTTATAATAAGGCTACAATGATAACTTGATAACTGCAAGAATTGTAATAGTATGAGGGAACTTCGAAAATTGTTGTAGAGCATATACAGGTTGTCCCAACGAAAATTTAAGCCCCCCCAAAACTCAGAATTAAAAAAAAACAGGACATTTTCTTTTTTGAGGGGGTGAATTTCCATCATGAGTTTATTCCTAAAAACCACCATCATGAAGGTGACATCAACCCCCAACATTTTTTGAATAGGGAGGATATGTTGGATGTGTTTTAGCTTCGAAAAGTACTTCACTAGAATCTAAGGGAGGAAAAAAACTTTGAAAATGGGGTCAGCATCAAAGAAAGTACCATTAATTGGTACAAATACAGCTTAAATACCACCAAAGGAACAGGATTTCAAATGGGTCTCTAAGAGATATGATATAGCGATCCAATCTAGGATACAAGCTACAATTAATGCAAAGAGTTCCCTTTCCATATCACTTGTTTATAATATTTTGTGATAAAAAGGGGTCCTTTGTTGGACCAAACCATTCTGTGGCCTTGAGAAACGCACCTATGAAGAAAAATTCCAGGAGAAAGGGGAATCTAACAGGATTCTGCAGGACTCCAAATAAATAGCACTCAGAAATAAATATTAGCAGAAACATACTATATTTTGTCACAGACTTTGTTGAAGAGTACCAAAGTGGTCTAATCAAGTTTGGCTTGAATGACAATTCAAGCTGTAGAAATAAATATTAAGTGATACTTAAAAAAAAAAAATATTTAATTTCCCAACAATACATTTTATCGCAAAGTTTTTAATCCTTTGTTTAACTCCAACATTAACTGTCCAAATAATTAATTATCATAAAACAGACATTTGACATAAATTATTTCAGATTCTCTTTCAACAAAGAAATTCTGGTCTGGAAGTAAGTTACGACTAGTGAAATTACATTATTTGCTCAGTTAACCTACCTTCGTTGTAATACTTTAATTAGCTAGACCTTTGGATTATTAATATTAATAAAGGTTAACTAACTTTCTTCAAGTCCATATCAGATATTACTAGTATTATAAGTAGATTGATTGATAAAAATTATACCATTTCAATTAATTTGCATTAATACCAAAGCAAGGTTATCGTTATGAAATATCTATAAAACTGCTTTTCAATTAAAACCATAATATATACTTCCTTTAATTCATAATTATTAATTTCATTGAATGAAGCTAATAAAAGGAGTATTTTGGAACTAATGTCACTTCTTTGTTGTTCTTATAAGATTTGATTTATGAATTTGTTTTTGTATTATAGGAATATTAGCTTCTTACTTAATCTGCATAACTATGTTTTGAATAAAGTGCCCCCAAAGTTCATAACCAGATCTAAATAAATTGAAACAATTTTTCTATTTTATAACATTCACATTCATCAGATTGTAATTCGCTGTAGCATTCATAATAAATATTAACAGTTACAGGTTGCCCACCCACATATTTTATTCATGAACTCAATTAATTCTTTTGATTTTAAATATAAAAATTTAAGGAGCTACTTAGAATCATATATTTACATAGATAAGAACTAGATGAGATTTCTCTTGATGAAATATTTGATACAGTACCTCAGAATTGAATAATCACTATTACAAAGTTTGATCAGTTCCAAAAGGTAAATAAACTATATTATATTTCAAGAAACTAATATTGATATACATTTATATTGAGAAAAATAGGCTACAAAAATATAAATTTTATCTCTTCAAATAATTTCAGACAGCAAATTCCAAATCGACATAGAACAAATCATGGCAAAACCAAGGAAGGTGAAAGGGATTAACTACATCAATTTAAAAAACTTCTTCCCACTTCAAGAGTCCTCATAATGACATTCAACTCTATAGCAATATCATTGAGCAATCTGATCATGAATCAAACCCACAAATGAATAACAAATAATCAAAATAACTCACCTCCACCCTGCATCATTTTGTAAAATTTTGATTCTATATGAAGTTGGGGATGTCTCGTTTTGATACATTCTAATTTAATAGCTACTTCTTCACCAGTCGATATATTTGTTCCTAGAAAATAAGTAATGTTTTTGTTACACTCATTGTTTAAGAACTATCACTTTGTTTACCAATCTAAACAACAGAAAAACTTGGATTAAACATACCTAAATATATGTCTCCGAATGAACCAGAGCCAATTTTTCGTCCTAGTCTATATTTATTTCCAACTCTTAGCTCCATTCCTATGCAATATTCACTTTTTCACATTTATCAAAAACTGATATTATAGTATACTCAGGCGGCCATGTTCTATTCAGCCTTTACCTAATCAAAGAATTTTAGACGTAATACGATCGTAAATGAACGGGTGATGTTCAGCAGCTCGGTTTAATAATTAAGACTATTTTAGAATTCCTGGTTTATCACAGATAAGTTAGTTATTAAATTCAGTTACCGAAATTTCGAAGTTTTTCATAGTTTAGCAATTAACTACGTGAATATCGTACGTAACAAATTAGACAACTGAGTAGAGCAAAGAAAAATATAAAAAGTGACAGGAACAGTACAATGACAACTGAGCACAATCTATGGTTGGTTTGGCCTACGTATTATTCGTACCTTACCAGTTTACGTTCACTTCTATGGCCGAAGAAAGGCAATTATTTTTTTTGGCTTTGACAGTGATGTAATGGAGTGCACGAGAGGCTGCGTTCGAAAACTGGAAAACGTCGGCATGAAATATAATTGCATATTGCTTGCCTGCGAATCTCATAGGATCCTAATAACCTTTTAAGCCGTCAGGCAAATATTTTATGCATATCCAGTGTTAATTCAGATTGATCATCTTCAAAATATCTTATGTTTTCAAGAACGTATAATACGCCTTCCTGAAAAGCCTTCTGTCATAATTGGACCTGTGTGTCTGCTAAGCTTAGCCAACAGATGTTGGAGGTCAATTCAGTACAAAAAAACAGGTACTAGAAGAATAAAAAAACTCTTCATCATAAGCAAAATATTTGAAGAGCTGGATATTACTCAAGTATTTGAAATAGACATAGACCTGTTATGTTGAATATAAAAGTTTTATACATTGATATAATTTATGAATTCTGAAAATATTCGTAGTGGGATCTAAAAGGATTAATGGGAAATAATTAATTTGAAATTATATAAGTATTATAAAGTTGAATTTTATTTCCAGTTATCACTAGTGAGTGTTTGTGTTGAATTCTAACATAATAATTGACGTTTCAACCGTCTAACAAAGGTGGGTAAAAATTTCTGTTTTTTCATTTTGATTGGTCTATGCTATAGCGCATCCACCAATTTACAACCACAAGTTTACTGGGTGACATTACATTACCAAGGAGGTATAATTTCTTAATCTTTTTAACTGTTCAAATTTTTTGATACTGTAGTAATCTTACATAAAGAATGAAAGGATAATATTCGCAAAAATTCGTATTCACATATAATCCGAAGAAAATTGTATGTGGTTGGAGGTTTAGCTGAAATCATACATGGTATACATCTACCCATCGACTCAAGATGATCGAATCAGCTTGTATTATCTCATTCCGAACCATGCTGAATGTCGTGGATTGACTGCGTCAAAGTCTGTGGAGGATGAGGCAAAGTAATAGTCTCGTCCCTATCATATTCGACACAATTCAATGGGATTTAAATCTGGTGAACGACGTAAACGCAGAAAAACGCTTCTTTCTTCCACGAACAATATTGGGACGCATGTCATTTTGCTGGAAAAGAACACGTAAACGTCCAACTAGGTAAGGCAATTAATAAGGACGAATAATTACGATTTCTACGTTGTCATGCAATACGGTTCGTGAATTTCTTGAATAAATAAGTTCGCTCTGCTGCCCAATGAATCTAACAATTCTTATATCGTTATGTACAACAGAATTAATCTTAACTACTATGTATTACAGAATACATGGCAATGAAAATTATTCCATAAATATTAGACTGAAGCTCTGAGGGAATGCGGTGTTCGTAGGGAGTTTCTATTTCTCAATTTGGGAGGCGGTGTTTCGTCCTGATCATGCGCACCTGAACTCTTCAGACAGGCGTGGTGCGTATGACTGCCTTTAACGCCAGTGAACTTGTGAACTCACACGCCGAATGAGCTTCTTATCCATCCATCCGAACGCAGTCCTATGAACTAAGATAGTCTAAAGATTGATTCCTCAATTGATCTTGGTACGAATACCGTCAATCCGGCCACGAACCCTTGTGAAGCCTTTCAATTGATCCGTTGGTCAAGCACCAACGGATCAATTGATTCTTTTAATTGATCCGTTGGTAAGCACCAACGAACTAGCCGTATCCTCGAGATCCACAAACCCCAGAAACGTCTCACAATCGATCCAGGTTGAGGACGAGGCCAATCGAACTGCCAAGTCCTGCCAAGGTCGCCATAAGACCAATGCGCCAATTAGGATACAATATAAAAGATCCAGTATACAAACAATAATTTAGAACATCTACAACATACGAGTTAATGATGTTTTGTCATTCTGTTATAAATAGGGCAAGGCACACAGCGTTCGACAACCATTCCGACGTGGAACTCAAGGTCGCTGATGTCACAGGCAGACATGCGCACCATGCCTGTCTGAAGAGTTCAGAAAAACGAAACACTGCCTCCCTAATTAAGAGGTAGAAGCTGCCTCACAACACCGCATTCCTTCAGAGCTTCAGTATAACAGCCTGCAAAGTCAGTGAATGCCCTAATGATAGTATACTGAATTATTTCGTTTAAACGTAAAGATTTATAACGCTAGTAACAATAGTACCACATTTTGTAAGAATATCTGAACGTTATTATTATGCTAGTTAGTAGTACACATTAAAAATCTGATAACGTAATCATTTTGTTATCAGTAGGTTATCGGAAGTAATTGTCACAAATTGTTACCTAACTCAACTTATTTTTTTTACCTTTCTCTGCTGATTTTTTTAGAGCTTTTCAAACCTGTTGCTATTTTTCTTTTTGGTATCTTAATATTCACCCCATTGTTGTACAGTTTTACATCCTCAAGATCGAATTTGGTTCCCTTTCATCAAGGTAAAAATAAATCCTTTGAGATTTATATTATGCATTGCCTTCTTTAAGAGAAAATGGCTCTCCATATGATATCATAAAACAAGTCACTGAAGAGAAGGTTATTCGTTGGCATAAAATAAGGTATAATGTAAAATGCATTTAAGAGATGAAAACTTCTACCATTCATTCAAGATTTTTATTATGGGATTTTGTTTTCTCGTTACATATTGGAACACACATTTTCGATTAACAAAATATCTCTGGAAGTATTATAGCGAAATTCCAAAAAAATTGTGTATTTTAAGTAAAATAGAGATAGCCAAATATAAAATTCAAAAGAATTCCTAATATGTTTATCAGAGATGTTCTGTTAACCTTACTGCATAATCATATTCATTAGATGGGAAATTGTTTGAATTCTAGATTTCAAATTGTTCACTGCACCTCCTTTATCTTTGGTTGATGGAAAAATTATGTAGAAAATAGGTTGCAATATTGTTAACATCCGATGTAGAACGATAAGTACAACTTTAAGAAGAAGCCCATTATCTTTTTCACGAACCACTTCCACTATTTTTGTGAGAGTTGCTAAAACGTCCCCTCTTAGTAGAGAATTAGCCAAAAATAATAGAACATCCATTGCATTATCTGAAAAAAAATATCAATTCTAAAACGAACACAGTTAATTTAAACATACTGTCAAGAAAGTATTGGAAATTGGTTGTTCAAAAAGCCCGTTTGAAAGCATTGTCAAAGTTCATTTTGTCGTAAAGTTGGCAAAACTAATCTCTCTACTTTAGTTTGAGCGTCAACTGTTATTTAGTGCTCCATTTGGTCAGTTCATCTGAAGAGTTTTGCGCATTGCGCTTCTCCATTTTTGAAGCGCATCATTACTGGGGACAAAAACTGAATTTTATATAACAATGTCAAACGTAAGAGATCATGGAGCAAAAAAAATGAACCGGCTTAAAGCATTTTGAAAGTAAATATCCATATGAAAAAGGTGATGCTGTCTTTTTTTGAGCTTTTACCGGATAACACAACAATTAATTCGAAAGTCTATTGTCATCAGCTGGACAAACTGAATGATGCACTTCAACAGAAAAGGTGCAGCGTTCCACCAAGATAATGCGAGACCTCATACTAGTTTGGTCACTCGCCAAAAGCTTTTACAGCTTGAATGGGATACACTGCCACACCCACCATATTCTCCAGATCTGGCGCATTCGGATTATTATTTGTTCCGGTCATTGCAACATTTTTCGGACGATAAAACCTTCACTTTAAATGAAGAGGTCAAAAATCACCTGGATCAGTTTTTTGTCAGCAAAGACCAAAAATTTTATGATCGTGGAATCATGCTACTACCAGAGAGATGGCAAATAGTATTGGACCAGAATGGGCAATATATAATTTAATGAAATATTTATTCATTATACGAAAATTGTCTTTCATTTTCCCAAAGAAAAACGAAATTACTTTCCGAATAATCCAATATGTTACAACTATGTTGTTTGGAACGAAGTGTCAAAAGCCGAAATATTTGCAAAAATTGACTCAGTCACGAAGTCGATTTCTAGGTTTTAATACAATTTCTTGCAAATGTTATCGTTTCTTTTTTGAATTAAATCTAATACGAGTACATTGCCAAGTAGAACAAATTATTCCTTCTGAGTGTAACATTTTGAATGTCACTGTATGGTGTAATAAATGGATGACAGGGTATTTATGGTTAGAAGACCTTGTATCGGTTCAGAAAGATATTTATTATAATTTATATTCAGTAAAAGATCCTCGGTTTTCGAGATATTCGATATTTTCGAAATAAAAAAAAATTATTCGCCACTCTTTTCACTAGTAGGACTACAAATAGAGGAAATTTTTTCAATCTGTTCTTCGGATAGTATCGCTGGATAGATGCTCTATCCAATACGAGTATTAACTATAATTTTGGGAGTATGCATACTTTTTTCAAAACAAATATTTAATAAATTATGAAATTGCAGTATATTTGGTGAAAGTTATGATTAATATTAGAAATCTGGAAAACTATCACCATTCATATTAAATAATAATTTAAATTAGATTGATATAAAATTAATATTTGTCTAGAAAAACAGTTACTCTTCATTTTAAGACAAACAAGATTTATACGCAAATTTATTGGTGTGAAAATCCAGAAAAACAGATACGATAAAAAACTTAATTCAAAATATAGGCTATTATAGATATGTATTTCATGGTTGTTTCCAATCCTAAGACAGCTCTAACATTTAAAATAAAACAGAGTAACAAGATTAGAAAGTTACCCATTTAAGAAAATAGAATAAAAAATAAATATTCTTCTAGTCAAGTAATAATTTTATATTAATCTAATATATATTTTCTAATGAATGTTTTTCAGATTTCTGGTATTAATTGTAACAAATTTCATGTTTTGCTAATTGCATACTCGTTCCGGAAAAAAACGTGCTATAGTTTTGCCCAAGCGTCTGTTCTTGTCGAATTTTGAGCCGAAAAAGCTCTCAAACGATTCACTGCCGGTCGGTTCGGCCGGCCGTCCGTAAACACTTTCGAACGGAAAAAGCTAGAGACTTGAAACTCCCAGTGTATGTTTGAGGTCTAAATATGTCTGTCAAGTTCGTTAATATGAAAAATTGGTCAAATGGTTCCGTTCTTACATTTGAAACTTTTTCTTATTTTCCCAATAGTTCCGAAACTACTAATCCGATAGGAATAAAATTCTTCTACAATTTATCAGTTGAATCCAATTCAAATATCTTTTCATTCTTACCAGCTTTTGATCCGACATCTTTTCTAGCTGATGTGGCTTGTTCGGTAATTTGAATAACACATACGAAAATCACTAAGAACAAAATGGTTATCTTCATGGTATGAATTTGGAGGATAAAATTTGCTTATTCGCCGAAGCCATGGTTTTGTTAACGTTGAAAAACGACTGTAATTTCGAGCTTCCATTACGTAGATAACCGCGCAACAAGTGAGAAGATAACAGAAAGAATAGTGAGCTATTACTTTTATGTTATTGCAATTGATAACTAAAAAATTGATTGAGAACGATGCGTCATGTTGAAAATTATACAATTTAGTAAAATATAGAGAATTTTGACATGAAATTCGAACAAATTTCGTTAAGATACTAATCTCTGAATGTATATAGGTTTTCGTTATATAAAAAATTTTAAAATATAGTTCTGGGTTTCTTCCAAGGAGTTTTCTATTCCTTGAGTATTTTTGTAAAATCGCTCTGCTTCGAAATTACGAAACAAAAATAATATTCCACAAAAACAGTTTTGATTTTTTTTCATTATTAATATACTCAAAATAAAATTGTAGTGGTTTGTAGAATACGGAATTTTTTTCATTCGTTTTTATTGGAAGTACAAATTAATTCAGTTAAAAAATGCATTTATTTCAAAAGATAATGATTTAACAAATTAATCAAAATATTGTCCATCACTGCTTTTCATTTTTTCCACCTCTTAGGCAATTTCCGAATCACGCCTCGGATAAAACTTCTTGTCCTTTGAGGCGATCCAATTTTGAATCCAATTTCACATTTGGAGTGAAATGATGACTTGCCAAATCATGTTGCATCCGTCAAACCAGCCAGTAGTCAGAAGAAGAAATGTCCGGAGAGTACAGCGAGTGCGGTAAGATATCCCATTTGATCGTCACCAGGTTTGAACCCACTGTGGTAAACCATCAAGATTCAGGTTAATTCAGTGGACAACAGCAAATTTAAATCGAGGTTCAATGCCCTGAATTAATTCGTTTATTCTAATCTCCAGACCAGTTAATGTTAAACTTAGGAATTCGCTTTCGAGGCACGCACGAACGGCTTCATGAAAGGAAATTCCTTTACTCTGGCCTATATATTGTAATAAGAAACTACAAATTGAAAAGTTCATAAGAGTTGATTGTACAAAACGTAAATATATTCCTTCAGATGAGTTACTGAACGGAAAGTTTCAGCGAAAAACGCTGACGTCGGAATTGACACGTCTGGCTTGGCAAGGTACCGCAGTTTTCGAAAACTGCTAAATAGGAATTATCAGCGGGTGAACAAACTAAAAATTTGGAAGGAGACTCGTACGAGGTATTAAAAGAGCCAAAAGAGAGTTTGTCGGGAGTCTTGACACACCGGAAAAACTAAGATCGTAAGATCGTCGAGAAAATATCGTGGTGTGAGGCTGGAATTGGTCTCAGAATTTAGCATTATTATTATTATATTGAGTGATATTAGCAATTATTTTTGGAAGTCTAAGAATTGAGTTAGAAGATTTAGAGAAATTGAACAGATAGTGCTAAGTTCCGGGACCAAGGAATTAAGAGTACCGGTAGTCGTTCTTTATCGTTTATTGTTCATGTGAAATAGGCAGTTTCTCATAGAAAATCGCGTGTGCCTAGTTTTGGTTTGAATTAATTGTCTTGGAGTCTAGGGGTAAGAAGTATCTAAGATTTTTTTATATTATTCAGGTTGAAATTATCTAAGAAGTATCTGGAAATTTTGGTATATTATTCAGGTTGAAATTTTCTGATTAAAGTAGAGTCAAAAGCTAAGAACTAGGTGGTAGGTTGACACATCTCTTCGTAATTATTGCGTTTAAAGAATTTAGACAGAATTAAGAATTATATAAATGATTCGTAGTGCTTGACGAATCCGCATCGCCCTCTCCTTAATTATTCAGTGCCATCTTTATAGTAATATAAATATTTTAAAAAATTTTTAAACAATTTTAAAAAATTAGCCTTCTACATATTTAATTCCAAAAGATTATATTCAATGATTATAACTTCTGAAAATAAATTAAAATAATGTCGTATAAGTACCACTTATATCATGACATAAAAGAAACATTCATTATAAGACATCCAAATGGTATAACAAAATCCAATAAATAAAAATTATTAACTAAAATCCTATAAATTAAACATTTTGAATAGACAAAATTTTGTTTCTGCTTATCAATCCTATGAAAACCAATATCTTTCAAGAATATCCAACATAATCTTAAGAATTTTATCACAAAACTATCTTACTTAGACTATTCAATATTATTGGATATCTAACCAAGGTACCTTATATAAAAACTCAAGATATGCAAAACATTACTGAAAAACAAGTTTTAAAATCGACTTTGCTCATCAGTATTCAAATATTCATATTCAATAAATATAAAATCAATTAACAACATATATTCAAACTCACCCTTCGTCTTCAAGAAAAAGTTCTATTTAAATGAGAACCTTAAATAGGTATCCACTACACACAGAAATATCTCTGTGGTTTAACCTGATCTAGAAGATTGAAAGACAAATTTAACGGCCTTTGCTATAACACAAGGACTATCTGTATGAATGTTTGAGGAAACCATATAATTATATATTATAAATAAAATAACGTAAATAGAGGTCATTCTTGATAGAAGGTATATAAAATAATATAAATATTTTAAAAAATTTTTAAACAATTTTAAAAAATTAGCCTTCTACATATTTAATTCCAAAAGATTATATTCAATGATTATAACTTCTGAAAATAAATTAAAATAATGTCGTAATTATTTTATGTCATGATATAAGTGATACTTATACGACATTATTTTAATTTATTTTCAGAAGTTATAATCATTGAATATAATCTTTTGGAATTAAATATGTAGAAGGCTAATTTTTTAAAATTGTTTAAAAAATTTTTTAAATATTTATATTATTTTATATACCTTCTATCAAGAATGACCTCTATTTACGTTACCATCTTTATAGGGATTTTATTGAGTTTAGGATTTATATTGATAAAACTATTATATTTTGGCACACTTTATCATTATACTTCTAAAAATCAATAATTGAGTGTCATTACTATTTTCATTATCGCAGAGAAAATTTATTAACATCAAAGACCTTCCATTTTCGCGAATGCCGTACCCTTCCTAGGACCGCTCGACTAGGATTGGTTCGCATTCCTTTCTTAAATAAGTCAATTTAGTAATATTTTCCATCCGACCACCTCCCACAAAGAGGTGGCTTATTACACCACCAGATACACAGCATAACTTTGGAACAATAAACGTTCAGCTTTAGTGTTGATGTTGAGGTCGATGACAACGATTGGCCGTACAAAGCGTAGTATTTTTTTCCTTAGGGTTGTCGCAGGGATCCACTTTTCATCACCGTCACTATCCGATGTAAAAAAAACCTTATTTTTTGCCTTTGAAGCTGCTGCTCGGAATAAAATGATCGCCTATCCAGATCTCTTAATTTCAATTCTTAAGGAACCCAATTGTCTTACTTTTGAATAATAGATTTCAAGAAGTGAAGCGGCATATATGCTTATCCAATTCTTGGCCGCCAAATAAGCGTTTCATTTTCATGGTAATATGCACGTAAATATATATTACCAATAGATGACATTTTTTTGAAATAATGAGTAGCGGATTCACTTTCGGTTTTTTTTTTCATTTAGTATTGTGGTGAAGTACTTCTTAATAGTTTCTTTAATTTATGTTTAATAGATGAGATAAATTTGATCAGAGAAAACCAGCACTTCTGATATTCCTCTTTCGTTGCCTGTCCCCTCTTAAGATATTCTAAAAGTGGGCTTCTCTGTCCATCATGAGGAGAGTTGGACATATTTTCATAGGTGATACCACCTATTCATGCTAATTCTTGTGGCTCTTTGTTTTGCCTCGTCTACTGCTCCATAGATTATAATGAGATTAAAACATACATCTATCGCAATGCATCATTAATAAAACAAAACAACTTATATCAAATTCATATATTTGTAAAGATTAAACTTAACATAAATTTCAATATAACTTTTTTATCACAAAATATGAGAAACAAAAATAATATGGAAATTAATTTTTCATTGAAAACAATAGTTTCGAACCCTGCTAGAAAAATTTTGTTTTGAATTATTCTTCATTTTATCATCTATTAGAATAACACTAATGTAGAAAGTATGCCAAAATGCATTAATATCAATATCACAATCATTTCTCAGTTTTAAAAGTGTGAAATAACAAATTTACTCATTTAAAGATTTTGCTGAAATATTTCAAAACACTTAGGTTATATTTTACAGTAAAATATAATTCAGATAAATACGACAGTACATAATAATAAGCACTGAATAAGATTTATTGCATTTATTTTTCAGAACAGTACAATTCCAGTATATATATCACAAATCCCAAATCTATCATTATGTCAGAAGAATGGTTCAATTTTAATAAATTAACATAATTTGAATAAACCCGGAACTGAATGCTTGAATTAATAAATTAAATTCTTTCGCTGGAATATAGGTATAATTTGTCAAAATAGTTCTTAATTATTAGGCCAAGCCTAGGCACTATTACTGTAGCTGTTTGTTTACAGCCGACTTGATATTCTGCAGTCTCCATTCAGAATGCAATATGTTTTAATTCATTAAATGGCTTGTTGTAGTGGATAGTTTAAGAAAGTAAACCATAATTACATAGACAAATTTTAAGAAATGATTCAATGACCTTGTTCTAGGTAAAAAACATAATAAAACAGAGAAAAATGAGTTTAGCAAATTTTATGACTAGACACATGATTAGTAAAAAATAGCGAAATAAATTATTGAAAAATACATGAGTTGGCAAAGGAGAATCTGTAGGTCTACAAAAACTGCCACTAGGAACATACTCTTTAAAACCTTAACTGCAACTAAATTTAAAATAATAATCGAAATTTCTTGAAACTCTGACTGGTACTCGTAATAAGGTATCTATCTGCTTCTATTTCAAATGCTGGTCGTCAGTATAATTTCAAAATCATTCTGCTATTGTAGAGAAAAGTGAATCTCAAATAATTAACAATTAAAAAATATTGCTTTAGTTTTAATAAGAAAGAATAGTCTACAGTGATGAAAAATTTGTTTTATTTCTGATGTCAGTGTGTGAGTTTTACTTTAGTGAAAAAATTATCCAAATAAATAAACCTAAATAATAAAATTTTGGCAGTGGAAATTTCTCAATTGTAATTTTCAAGTTTTGTTGTCTTTTGACAATTTATTCTATGGTATCCTTACCAAAATCATTGTTATTAAAAAAAAATTCTAAGGAAAAAAATTTCATATTACTTTCCAGGTATTTTTCTTTTTTGTGGTATCATAATGAAAATATTTTGGTACTTTCTTTACACAATATTACCCCACAAAATTTTTCAAATGAACTCAACTGAAATAGCAATAGTAAATAGAAGACAACACGCCCGAAGTTACAAATAACCTTAAAATATTACATTTCAAATAATTTATCTATATACAGGGTCATTCGCATAAATGTTTCCCTACATGTTACTCTGAAATTTTGCCGTACAGATTCTGAAATTTTATATTAATATTTTTACCAATAATTATTATGATTCGATGAAAGACATATTGATCATCAACTTAATTATTTAGAATTTTGCATTTTTCACCATTTCTGCATTTGGTCAATATTTTAAAGTTGTACACTATATTTGAAATGTGAGATTTGCGTAAAATTAAAAAGTCCATACATATTCTTTAAATGTTTTAAGGATGAGTCTTCTTTAACAGGTTATAGCCATTTACGAAAAAATTTCTGTATAAAAAATTGCAAGATAAATAAAATATTCTCGACCAAAATTTCCATTAATTTTCAGTGCGGATCTGAGTTCCCTCATACTCATATCTCAAGCAAGACTGCTTGGTAGACACCAAACAAATTCAATTACATAGTGATGTTTAAGTTGTTATGGCATTTTCATTAATTTTATGAAAAATGCTGCTACAACTTTAATAATTTGTTTCAATATAATGTCCACAATGTAACACAAAACAAAATTACACTACAACGAACAGTAGGATATATTTACTAAGATTATATAATAAAATGGAAAAACCGAATTAAATTGCTGAAATACCTAGAAGAATCTGATGGAGTTGGGCTGTTTTTGGTAAACTAAAACTATTGGAAATAAAGACATCTTGATACAAATTTGTAAGACCAGACATGTTCAGGCACCATAAGGTAAACTAGCAAAGTTCCTGAACCACAAATTCCAAGAACTAACAAACTTTCACCCGCAATACACTATCTTAATTCAGCTGATTTGATCCGAAAAAATGAAAAAATCACAACACATAATTTTAAGTTAGTTTCTCCTGATGTGGACAATACGTTTCCAGGTTTTAGTTGGAAAAATCCTTCATAACAATAATATCAACCCATAACCCTCAAAATTGTTTCTGATATAGGAATAAGTTCTTCAGAAAAAATCAGGTCTTTTTAAAAGAAGACTATTTTCAACAACCTACTCAATGACTTATTGATGGAACACATCTTTCTATTTCTACTTTATTTTAATGGAAATAATGGCACTAAAGTACGTTTAGTCCATATTTGATGGAATTCATCAGATTACAAGACATACAATTTTTGGTATTTGGATTTATCTTTCTAAAAAATATGTCAATTTCACATTAATTGTTTTATAACCGGTATTCTATTCAGGATCACTTTCAAACTAATCTTTTAAAACTAATGAAAAGAAGGGTGCCATAAAATTTGGTTTGTTCATTTAGAAAGTTTTTGTTTTTATTTATTTCATATATTCTAATAAATTCAATTCTATTTATCGAATAATAGAAGTCCGAAATTCAACTTATAGGATATTAAAATAACAACTTTCTATAAGGACAAATCAATTTTTGTCACACTCCTCTTTTCAATATTTTTAAGGGATTAGTTGGAACGAAAAAGAGGTTGTGACGACAACTTAAAAGAAAATACTGCGACAAACATGAGGCCTAAATAAGTTTGGAGATGATAGAGTGGAAATCACAATAACAACTCAGTTTTAACTTAAGGAAGGGTTTAAGAGTTATACAGCAACAACACCTTTGAAAAATATATTTATGTGCCTCTATCTAATATATTTCTAATAGGTGCGGAAAAAATGCTAAAACATGATTAGAAATGCTGATATATGGCGTATTACTCGTTTTATATAGTCCAAAAGGGAAAGATTTCGTAGATAGAGTGTGTCAAAAGTTAAATTTATTTTTACATGAATTATAATAAGCTTTATTCGTGATAGACACAAAGCTTCTCTTAAAATATCTAAAGAGGGGACAAGCAATGAAAGAACCGAATTTCAGAGGTGCTGGAGAAGCTTCTGAGGGATCTTCACAGAAGATCTAGGAGTATCCGGATAATAATGATAATAAAATAATAATACTATTAAGTTGAGATAAAAATATCCCCGGAAAAAATACTATCACATTTGTTTAAAAAAAAATATATGTTCACATTATCTATATGTATGTCTCAGATGATATTCTGTTTTCCTAGTGCATTACTTCCCTTGGATGAATATCGAAACACTTCCCTGGTGTCGTACCTGTATTGTCAAACTTTGTTCATTTCTTTTATTGAACTCTTTTCAGAGAAATGAAAAGAAGGACTTAGAACTGAAATTACTTAAAATGAGCAAATTTACCTGCAGTTGGCAACACTGCTCGATAAAGCAAATGCATAGTATCCTATGCAGGTCTGTAATTTCCAAATTTCCACCGCATCATTTAACTTTTAACACTATCTCGAAATCATCCATTTGCAGTGAGGTAAGGTGGGTTAGATTATCAGCCTTTTTAGTCATATTTTAGCATTTTTGCCGCCCCTTCTAGAGACACCTGTATATCAGTTTAGCATCTTGTTAAAATAATAAGCACATTCAAAAACAATGAAATAAAAAAACTGAACTTTCCGTTAGGCCTGGTCTAACAGGAGATCACATAGCATGTTAGATTATTAATCTGTAAAAATATTCATGTATGAAATTTCAGTTTTTTTGGTACAGTTTAAGAGAAACATTGTCAGCCATGCAAGGGCACTTTTATTCATGGAGCACCCAATAGAAAAAGTTGACGTGGACTACAGGCCATAACAAAAAAATTGATAATCGAAGCAATATTTACTCAGAAAAGAGAACCATACCTGCCGTTTTTATTGCAATCAAGTATTCGTTGTCCACTTTTCTTTATTTACTACTCTCGAAGGTTGCGCAGTTAGGGAACATTTTTTTGAGAGTTCTAAAAACAATCATAATACTATTAATCAAACTTTTTCAACTCCAAACTGATCACAAACCAGCAAAAAAACACAGCTGCTTCTAATTTTAATTTACTAGCGCCATCTCCCTCAGCAGAATTTACTAGCGTTAAGCAAAGAATTCAATGCTAAGCTCAGTATTACATATTTCAAAAAAGTACCGGTAATTGGCCAATGAAACAAGTATGTTATTCAAATAAATAATGAATAATTGAAGGCATTAAATATTGGGAATTATACTGTTCAGTTTGGTCGTTCATGATTACAAAATTTTTTCTGTGTAGAAAATTGAATTGAATTTCTGAATGACCTAACTGTGTAATTCCCAAATATTTAATACCTTCAAATGATACCTGAAACCTAACATCCTTATAACTGCCGAAAGATCTATTTCTCCTTGCTGTACCTAATTTTTAGATTCTTTTTACCTTGTTATTATCACTTTTTTATTCCTGAACCTGCATAAAATACTCTGAATCATTCGTTCGAAACTGCAGTAAAAAAATGTAAGCTTTGCATAATGTGAATATCCAAAGTTTTTTGGTAGTAAGTTAGAGTAATTAAAAAAACCAGTTTTCATATTCAGTCTCGATATTTGAAATGAAATTCTACCAAATATTTATATATAATTATGAAATAATATATATCTATATTCTCATTTTTGTTGATTTTCATTCAAACCAATATCGTTATTAGCGGTTTGAGAATAGCACGCAACTCTCAATTTCCTCCATATTTTCATTTGCCATACTGCCAAAGGATTATGTAGCAGTGCCAAACTTATCTTGAAGATCGCCGTACTTTGCCTAAATTTAGTTGATACATGATCGCTCTAGAATTTCGATGTTTTTTTTTCATTAAATATTTAAGAAAGAAAACACCGCGAATAGATGTATAAATGTTGAGAGATGATTTGTGAACTAAATAAGATCAATGATTGAGTGTTTTCATAGTGGAAAAAGTGATCTGAAGATGGACCATTTTCGGAACTTTGGAAGCCCATCACTTTTAAATTAAGATGGAACATATTGGTTTCATACTTTTTATTCGGGAGACCAAGTTAGATACAATGGCAGCAAAATCTACCAAAATTCAAATATTTACCAAACAGTTTTTCCTTTGTAATGTTTATTCAGAATGAAATAAAGTGTGGTTTCAACTTTTCTATAATCATGACACATATTCTCCAATTATCATTTTATGACTGATTTGATATAATTTATTTATAATTTTGATGAAAATTAGGATATATCTGGAATTTTCAATGTGAGAATGAGCGATGATGAAGTTGTATATAATCTACAAATGGAAAAAATTGGACAATTGGATAATTTTAATGGCGAAAATCAAGGGCATATTGGAAAAATCATATTTGGGGACCTCTAAGCTGTGAGTTACCCATGTCTGGTGTAGAAGTTTAGCATAACAAAATAATAAATACTAGAAAATAATACAAGAATCATCGAATTTTCAGAATAAAATATGTACAAAATTACATACCTATTGTATCGAGTTAAATGCTGTATTATTAGAATGTTTATGTTATTCAATGCAGAAAAATGTATTCGGCCTCAATAATTGTTGATAATGAAACTAATTTGCTAACAGGAAAAGGCAAATAACAAAAATTTTAAAAGTGACTAGTACTTTCAACACATTTCAAAGAACTTGTCGACAATTTCGTACCAAGGCAAAATTTCATCATTATTTTCTTCAACTTTCACTATGCTACGACGCCTACGCCATTCCCTCATTTTCTCTTCGTACAGTGTCACTTTGTCCAAATCGAGCAATTTGACATAAACATGGCTGATTCCCCTATAATCATACTCCAAACCTGAATAAGTTTCTCCAAATAATTTAGAATTAATCGCTATAGATCTTATATACAATTTTTCAGCATCGACATAACGACACATTTGGTAATTGTATAAGGAGGCTAAATGTCCCAGACTTAAGGCTACTTCATAATCAGATTCTCCCAAAAGTTCTTCTTTGATGGCAATCGCCTTCAAATGCATCTCTTCAGCTTCCTTCAATTTTTTCATGCTCTGATACAGCCTGCCTAAGTTTCCGTATTGTTTAGCAGTCAAAACATTTTTCTCACCAAAGGTTTTCAAAGATGAAGCTAAAGCTTCCTTGTGCAGTTCCTCAGAATCTTTCAGAAAATTAGCCTGCATTGGATCGTTTTCTTGCAATGGGATATCCAAGGCCACTTCTTCAATAATCAGAGCCTTCACTCTTTTGGCTGAAGCCATAAGGAGATGATCAGGATGAAGAAGTCTATTCATTATTTTCAGAGCCTTTTCAGCATGTTCACTGTGAACAAATTTGGAAGGAATTAGCAGAAAGATTGAGAAAATATTATTAAAGAGTTCAAATTTTCAACAAATATTAGTGTTCAATTTACTATTTAGCAATTATTTCATGGTTCATAACATGACAATGATTGTCCATGATTCATTATAAATGAAAAAGAAAACACTTGTATCTAATTTCCACTGAACTTTACTTTTCACCAAGTTCAACTGATTTCCACCCTTAGGTTATTATTAAGAAGTTACAAAATGAAAATAATTTTAAGCTAGTTTTCTCTGACATCGATAATATGTTTCTGAACATCCCAATAGAAAAATACCTACCTTTAGTGAAAGAAATAATAGGGAGACCGAAAAGTAATGTCGTTTCTGCGCTTATTTGATTGTCATTTGTACTTCGAACTTGTGTCAAAAACATTTTAAAGTTATTATAACTTGTTCACTTCTAAATAATTAAATATTACACTTTTCTTGCAATTTGGGGTAAAACGGCCAGCTAAATAATACCAGGAGAGCATATGCGGCATTGAATGTTTTTTGAGTTTCGCAAGGGTAGTAACGCAACAGTTGCGACCAAAAACATTTGAGATTTATATCCAAGTGCATTAGACGTTCATAAATGCCGAAGATGATTCTCTACATCCAGATCCGGTAATTTCGATCATCCCAAAAACCTTCTATCTGTTTGGTGAAGTACACGCGGAATTGTTCATTTTGAAGTGCTGAAACCTGGACAAACTGTTAATGCAGATCTTTATTATAAACAAGTGGATCGAGTGAACAAATCTTTAATCGAAAAGTATCCGGCGATTGTCAACAGAAAAGGCGTTATTCTGCAACATAACTATGCAAGACGAACCTTAGAAAAAATTAATGAATTGAGGACTGTACTGCCTCACCCACCATACTTGCCCGATATCGCAACCCTCGGATTTCCATTTATTCCAATCGCTACAACATTTTCTTAGTGGCAAAAAAATTGAAAATTTGAATGATGTCCAAAATGACAAGATATTTTACTCTAAAACCAAGTGATTTTTATTGGTCCGGAATTGAAGATTTACACATTAGATGGCAAAAGGTTGTTAATAACGAAGGTGATTATATTATTGATTTAAAATAAAAACTTGTTAATAATTTATTCCTTTGAGTTTAATTTAAAAAAGCGACATGACTTTGTGGTCCACCTAATACTTATCAACAATAATATCAAGCAGTATATAATTTCCAAATTTTGTAATCTTTTGAAAACCCGTTCATCTCAGAAATACTTAAAATACAAGAATAATTTTTTTCAGAAAAAACAGACCTACCTATAAGCTAGTTATTAGCAGATATCTTTACCAGGTGTAGAAGTATGAAACCGGAATTTTTTTATGAAAACTACATGTCTGTTGTTTGAAAATGATAAGAAAAATGTCCTTTAAAATAATATCGATTGGTATTTATACATTTTTCCAACCTCTGAGGCAGTTTATGACTGCCACACCAAAAAACCAGTTCCTCTTTTGAGGCAAACCTGTTATCAAGCAATTTTCATACATTATCATACGAATTGAAGCGTTTTTCAGCGAAAGCGTGTCCCAGTGATGCGAACAGAAGGTAATTGGACAGAGCCAAGTCTGGAGAATGTATAGCGTTGTAGAAGAAAGGCCAACAAACGATTGGCCAACATAAGCTCACCCGACTACGAGCCAAGAACGGCACTTCAATGTAATAGTCCTCAGCCGGGACGAATGGATCCAGCATGGCCGACCTTGACTTAGAGACGGCTCGCGAAAGACGAACGGAACGGGAGCCGGAGTCTATGGGAGCAAACTGAGAATCAACATCTCATTGAGGGTCAGTCAAAACGCAACCAAATTCCAGGCAAAACTATTTGCCATTGAGACCACGGCAGATCTGCTGATAAAACGGCAAATCCACCATGGCAAAATCAAAATATTTACTGATAGTCAGCTAGTACTAAAAGCTCTGGAATCCAGCTGTTGTACATCGAAAATAGTCTGCAGTTGCCGCACGGGTTTAAACAGGCTCGGTATGTATAACAGAATCACTCTTGTTTGGATACGGAGCCACTCAAACAATTTGGGTAACGAAGAGGCAGATCTGCTGGGATTTGCTGGAGCCGCGCTGCCTCTGGTAGGACCGGATCCATTCCTGGGAAGACCACATGATGTGGCAGAATGAACTCAAGACTAGAGTCTTTCTGGCAGAGCCATTATGGCCTGAAATATTCGAAGTTGTTCCTTGGAACAGCTTCGAACAAAAAGATGGCGGACCTAGCGCTGGATAGGCCAAATTAAGAACACCTTTCGAAATTATGACAGGTCACTGCAGGCGGAAAGCGCATTTGCACAAAATCGGTCTGGCTGAAGACGATGAATGCAGGCTATGCCTTGAGGACACTGAAACAGCTATGCACATCGTCTCAGAGTCCCAGCGGTGAGTCGCATCAGATTCGAGGTCTTTGGTCAGATTTTTAAGCCCACTGCGAACTGAGAAAATTACCCCCGAACAAGATTATCGGTTTTATCCAAAAACTGGATCTCCTCAGGGAACTATAAATTAGGGGTGAACCACAATAGTCCGTGCGGACGCACTGGTAAGGTGGACAGACGCCCGCTCACTATAAAATAATAATAATGTCTCTCATCTTATCGTCGCTATATTCTTATACATCTGTCTCAGCCCATAAGACAAAATCTCTATTCATCAGAAAATAAGTGACTCCAATCCTCTATTGACCAATCTATGTTTTCTTGTGCAAAATTCAACCTCGCAATCCGTTAATCACATGAAAACATCTACACTGTTTACCATTAATATTTTAGCAATAATATAATTCAATAAATATACTTTAAATTCATACAATTGTTAGTCAAGCTTATAACAATAAATCATTTAAATTTGTTCAACAATACTCATATGTGTATTATAAAGGAAAACTGTTTACCCTGCTTCTGAAAAAACACCGGAACTGTATTCATGGACATATAACACATATGCTAGATCTTCATGTGCTAGAGCGACAGAAATATTGTATTTGTTGAATATGTTTTGTCTGATACTCAATACCTTCTTATAGCTCTTCACACTTTCTGCCGTAGAATCTGAATTCAACAAATAAAAACCATAATCACTCAATGTGTCAGTATAATGGGGATGTATACCATTAACATAAATGTCAGATGCCATTTTGAGTGCTTGTTTAATTAAAAAGCCAGATTGGTTAAAACGCCTCTTAACAATGCACGACTTAGAGGCCTGTCTTAATACGTCTATAATAGTTCTGCAAAAATATTTGATAATTATTAAAGAAATAAAGATGATATCAACAATAATTAATTGTGACTGAGTAAATACCTTACGTTTGAATCGCCATTAAGTGATTGAAGGGCTTTTTGTGACCATTCTAAAGCCTGAAAATATTATAAACTCATATTATATAAATATTCATTATGAGTGACGTAAATAAATTTTATAATATCATCCAATGTTCCCTTGAGAATTTCTCCCATATTTATACACACAAAATTGATGATTAAGATGAAAATCAAATTTCGTAAGTGGAGACAATACCATAATTTGGACAACTCAGAGCTAATTCTAAAAAATTGTTATGCAAAGACTACCGAAGATTTTAAAAAAAAAATCTCTAAAAATAGTTGTAGAAAACAATTTCATTATGTTATGAAATTTAATTGTAAAATCATATATCAGGTCAGGAATTTACTTCCAAAGTGTTTTTGAAACCTTAAGCCGCCAATGAGGACTTGGACTGTACGAAGTGTTTTCAAAGGTAAGTGTATTTCTTAACAGAAGATAGAACTCATTTCATAAAAATACTAAATACAAAATATTCAAAGAGACAAAAATATACAAAGAATTTTTATTCATTTTAGAAATCTTTAGCTGTTTCAGATTTTTTTGGTTGTAACATGGTTTATGCGATGATTTTGTCATAATTGCTTGAAAAAAAATGGTGAAAAGCAGTAACGTAAAGTCAGGAGCTTTTTCGCGCTTGTTTATATCATCTACTTTGCGTTACCTTCTTGTTGTTATTTTACATCTGAATGCTTAATTGAAACTCATTGGTAGGACTATTGATGTTGTTGCGGTAGTGCTAAAAAGCTGCTCTGCTCACAAGTTTTTTTTTCTTCTCATACAATACCCACGAAATTTTGCATAAGCCTTTGTGTCATAATTTTACATAAAGTGCTAAATTTAAACGCAATAGTAGGACTGCTGCTATGGTTTTGATAGCTTTCAATACTGCTCTCTCACAAAATATAGTTTCTTTCAACCTTCTGCATAGAACCGATTTCGCCCATTAACGAATATAAGATATATGATAGGTTGGGCCGTTGCTTGGTAGAAATCAGTTGTAATCGTCATTATAAAATAAAACACTTGTTTAAATTTTCTACTTTATTTTTGGTATTGACGTACGTTCTTTGCTTGAAAGACTTCATCAGAATACGAAGTAACAGTTGTTGTACAATGAATTTATAAGATTTTTTACAGAAGGTGTACATGTGTTTTTAAATTGTTCGTCGGGTTATTATTATATTATTATTATTATATTATATCCATTGTTGTAAGCAAGCTTACAACAATGGATATAATACATCTCTAATAGATAATTTAATTAACCAACATATACACAAAAACACAATAAAAGAAATTTATCCAGTAACATCTGATCTATCTGAACACAAATACGTTAGCCTCACATATCTCGGAAACATTAGTATTCAACTAAAAAACCTACTTAAAAAAGAAAATATTAAAGTCTCTTTCAAGACAAACAATCCTATTAGCAAATACATCAAAAACAATAAAAACAGTATGGATAAACTTCAATTATCAGGTGTATACAAACTCACTTGGCCAGATTGCCCAAAGATTTATATTGGTAGAACAGGTAGAAATTTCGGTACACGCCTAACAGAACATAAAAGAAGTTTCGATAAAAATAAAAAAGATTCACATTATGCTAAACACCTTCTTGAAAATAACCATTCTTTCACAAAAGAAATAGAAATTCTACATGTTGAAAATAGAGGTCTAAAATTGAACTTATGGGAAATTTACGAAATAAATAAACATAAAAAGAGCAATAACCTAGTAAATGAACAAATAGATTTTTATTACACCCCTCTTATTCAATATTTACAAGGGATCGAGTGAACACGATTCTGAAGGGAATATTCTTTGAGAAAACCAACCCGACGAACAATTTAAAAACACATGTACACCTTCTGTAAAAAATCTTATAAATTCATTGTACAACAACTGTTACTTCGTATTCTGATGAAGTCTTTCAAGCAAAGACGAAACGTACGTCAATACCAAAAATAAAGTAGAAAATGTAAACAAGTGTTTTATTTTATAATGACGAATATAAGATACTTAGGCTTCACATCTGCCTTGAAAGTTTCAATTCTCTAGCTCCTTCTCTTTGAAAGTTAAAGTGTTTACGGACAGAATCACTTTGAACTTCTTCATCTATGCTTCCAAACTAGTCGTTTGAGACTATTTTCGGCTCAAAATTCTAAAATTACAAACTTTTAAGCAAAACGATAGCACCCTCTTTCCTAGAACAAGCGCACAAAAACTGATTAGACAGAATAAGTGTATGCATGAAAATTTTACTATGATTCCATAATTCAAATACAATATGGACATTAAATAGTTACCAAATAAGAACAAAATATAATTTAGAATTTGCTGCAGATTTCTAAGATTTTCTTCACCACCATAGAGATCATATTGGATATTATGATTCTCACATTCCTTGTAATATTTCAAGGTCATTAAAATAAGTTACATCAATAACAATGGAAATACCTAAGATTTTTGTGGCTTTTGTTTAATTTTCTATTTGACGATTCATTAAACCAAGGCGCAAACAATTACAAATCTCATTTGCCTTAATTTTCCGCATAATTCACAGCAACTTGATGTGAAAATTAATTATTTCGCGAAAAAATTCAATAAAACTTTCACTTTGAGGCAGAGTCCGAACCCACAGCATAAAGATGCATTCCAAGTACAAAGACTGCAGTCCAGCAGCCTTATAATAATGCGATCCTCACGAAATTTTGCACGAACATGTGTGCACTTAAATACCAAAATTGGTGAGAATAAAAGATAACAGATGAATGCCAAAGGTGTTGAAGTGGAGACGAAACGAAGTAGATATTGACGTTTTGCTTTAATATTTCTCCAAATATTTTCAAAATTACAGATTCGATCGATCTGAAATTCAGCATTTAGAAGTGAAATAACAACGCACATGTTCATGCAAAATTTCGTGAGGATCGTAAAGAAAAAACATTTTTTGTGAGCATCATAGGTGTTATGAACTAGCGCAAAAAAACTTGACTTCACGTCAATGCTTTTCGCCTTTTTTGTCAAACTGTTATTGAAACAACAACTTTTATTATTCAAACAATCACGATAAAATCATCACATACAGATGATAAGTAAACTATGTTACAATCGAAAAAACAAAAGATTTCTAAAATAAATGGAAATTACAGGATGACCCTAATTTTATAGGCAGGGTGCTTCATATGTCGCTCCAAAATAAAAATTTCTCTAAGAACTCCTAATCACATATTGCTGATTTTTGTCAGAAAATAACTGTTAAAATTTAAATTTTTGTGTGAGGCGTGATGAAGTTAGGATTATATAGACTTTTTTTCTCAACTTTTTCATGTTTCTAGCACTTAAGCATCTTTTTTTTGAGATATTGTAATCTGAGAATGCATTTCTCTTTTCGGCAATATACTAATTTAATTAATATAAAACTTCAGTACCTACCTCATTATATTCACTTTTCATGTAATATAAAGCTGAAAAATTCGTATATATTGATGCCAAATTTGGAACATCATCAATGTTTTCTAACTCTTTAATAACCATATGGATTTTTCTGTAAGTATTTTCTGCAGCTAACAATTCTTTAGAGGCCACTTCTGCATATAGTTTTCTATAAAAAAAGTTTTTTTCAATAAAGTATAATTAAAATATTATAAATCAGGATACACAAGTTAATTCAAAAAATTTTAATAATTGTTGTATAACAATGAAATTTTCATTCTATATTAATAGAGGCTAATCCTGATCATGTAAAAAGTACTGCTATTCTTATATTTCCATCACAGCAGAACTAAAATATCATGTAAAATTCATTTTTTTCACTTTGTTAATCCAAAGAAAATACCTCGATAAATATTTCTTAGGATCTTGAATGTTTTCTTGCACTGTCTTTCTTATGAAATTATAATGTTGATATTTATTACCAAAATATACACTCAACCAAACTTATACAGAATCAACTAGGATTTTACATAAAGTATTTGCTAAAAAAATGTGATTGGATATTAAAATATAGTTCAAGATATTTTATTGATAGATATCTCCACTCCTCAAACACTGCTTGAATCAGTTCTTGTGCGTTTACTATGTTGTTTAGACAAGCACTAACTCTTCTTTTCACCATTAGTATGTATTATTTTATAGTGAGCGGGCGTCTGTCCACCCTACCACTGCGTCCGCACAGACTATTGTCGTTCACCTCTAACTTATATTTCCCCGACGAGATTCAGTTTTTGGATAAAACCGATAATCTTGTTTGGGGTGATTTTTTCAGTTCGCAGTGAGCTGTAAAAGCCTGACCAAAGACCTCAAATCTGATGCGACTCACCGCTGGGCACTGTGAGACTATGTGCATGACTGTTTCAGTGTTCTCAAGGCACAGCCTGTATTCATCGTCTTCAGCCAGACCCGATTTTGTGCAAATGCGCTTTCAGCCTGCAGTGACCTGTCATAATTCCGACAAGTGTTTTTAGTTTGGCCCTATCTAGACCTAGCGCTGTTCAAAGCTGTTCCAAGGAACACCTTCGAATGTTTCAGGCCAGAATGGCTCAGCCCGTTATCGTCCGCTTAGCCACTTCACGTGGTATTTCCAGCAATGGTTCCGGGCCTACCAGTGGCAGCGCAGCTCTAGCAAACGGCAGAATAGTTTGAGTGGCTCGGAGTGATTCTGTTAGACATACCGAGCCTGTTTAAAGCCGTGCGGCAACTGCATACTGTTTTTGATGTACAACAGCTGGATTCCAGAGCTTTTAGTATTGACTGACTATAAGTAAATATTTTGCTTTTACCGTGGTGGATTTGCCGTTTTATCATCAGATCTGCCGCGGTCTCAATGGCAAATAGTTCTGCCTGGGATATGGTTGCGTTTTGACTCAATGAGATGTTGATTGTCGGTTTGCTGGCATAAGCTCCCGCTCCCGTTCCGCTCGCCTCTTTTCACCATATCCCATAAATTTTCCATAGGGTTTCGAGAAAACAGCAAGGCAGTCTAATACTTTCATACCCTCCAAGGCATTTTTGGCTACTTTGCTTGTATACGATAGAGCATAAATAGAAACGCCTATCCAAAAGTCTTATTATGGAATCAACACAAATCTACATATCTCTGCACAGTTAAATTTTAATGCATGACAGACTTCTCGCAGCATAATCACACCCAAAAAATCACTGTATCTCCTTTATATTTAGGAATCAGTCAAACACCTTAAAAGCTGGCTTTCACAACCTCTCAAAATACAGATCCGTCAGTCATCAGGTGTAAGACCGATTCTAGTTTTGTCTGAAAATAAGATGTTTCTGCCATTCTTCTATCTTTCAGTTTTGGGACAACAAAAACCACACTAACTGATTGATTTTCTTTTGTTTGCATAGCTTTTTGGAACCTACCTTGCATTATTATAGCAATTACTCTGTCTCTGATAATTCCACAAACGGCATTTTCTTCAAATTATTTGAAAATATTATAATAAATAAAATCTGAAATTTTAACATTCATATCAGCCAACAGTACAGCCAATAACTGAATTATTTTTCATGAACCAAACAACTCCTATCAGTAAAAATAATATTGTTTCATGTACCGGGTTTTTCACTAAAATTTGACCCCCCTTTTACTTTGTTACAAATGGAGATACAAAATTAATAAACCAATAAAATTCAATTAACCATCCATATAGAAGTGTTCTAGAACTCCGGCTACATTTAATTTTTTTAGGGTTTCCTTGAAACGAATATAGTGGAAAAAATAAAATAGAAAAAATTACAATGAATGATATCCAAACACTTTCACAGTTATCAATGTATTATCGGTATAGGCATGAAAGAAAACTCAGAAAATTTAGGAAAAATTCATTTTTCAATATAGTCCCCTAGAATTTCAATATATTTGTTAGATCGAGAAATAAGCTTCTTTAAACCTCGTAAAAAATATTGTTCCTCCTCAAAATAGGTATTAACTGCTACGTTCAGTTCTTCATCGTCGGAAAATCGCTTTCCACAAAGATATTTTTTCACATTTGGGAATAAGTAGTAGTTACTGGGGGCCAAGTCCGAACTGAATGGAGGATGGGTAATTTTTTCGAAGCCACATTCCCGCACAGCAGCCTTCGCCTTCGACCTTGTGAACCGGCGCGTTGTCATTAAGCATCACTCCCCTCGCCTTTAATCGCTTCTTAAATTATGCAAAGTGATTGTAATAATGCTGCTGTGATGCTTTTACCTTTTTTGGTGTATTCTATCAATAAAATACCTTCAGAATGCCAAATGACAGTAGTCATCATTTTCCCTCAGATGGGGTGACTTTAAACGTTTTTGGGGGTTGTGCACTCTTTTCAATCCACTGTATGCACTCTTGTTTACTCTCAGCGTCATAGTGATGAAACCACGTCTCATCCCAGTAACCAGCCGGTTGAAAATAGTCGATGGGTCTTTTCCACAGAGCTCTAAAAACTCCTTACAGCACTCAAGCCGCATTTGCTTCTGAGGTGCGGTGAGCATTCTCGGTACCCATCCTGCACTGACCTTTGAGAGGTTAAGATGGTCATGAAGGATAGCATGTATGGTATCCACAGATAGGTTTGCCATCTCTGCTAACATCTTGATTTTTATTTTGGCATCTTCAAGTACCAGCCTTTCCACTTTTTTCACATTTTCTTCAGTGGTGCCGCTAATGGGCACAACCACGCGAGGGTTGTCAATGCTTTCTCCACCTTTTTTGAATCCACTGGATCACTTTTGAACGAAGGATTCAGGGCACAGTCTTGGTAAACAGCAGCCATCTTTTCATGAATGATTTTTTTACTTGTTCCCTGCTTAGTGAGGAACTTTATAACGGCGCGATGTTCGATTTTCTTCATCATTGTGGCGTCAGTCATTCTGGTTGTCTTTCACTGAGGATACCTAGAAAACTAATGATCGTATTATAAATTAGTGAAATTTTATATTTCTGACCTCAGATAGTGTCATTAGTAAATGAGATAATTAGATTACCCACATTATTAGCAAATCACCCCGATACTGAGAATACATTGAATGCCTCTCATATTTAAGTGTAGGATCTTAATTACAGGTAAAGATTCAAATGCAAATTTCAAAATATCAGTCATCTTTTTACAAACCGTTGGATATTTGAGAAATACTTTTTCCAAATACATACAAAGAGGAAAGAAGGGGGCTCAAAATATGGACTTAACTATTGAGTGTTGAGACAATGAATCACCCCTTTATGTACACATAAAAATTAGGGATAAATTATATTTAAAACCAGGAAATGAATCAGGGTAAAAAATTCTCGGGATTGAAGTTTTTGCTTAATGACAAAGGTTTATTTGCAAATATATCAATTTGTTATTCTTAAATTCACAATGGCATTGTATCAGTAATCAAGCCTTTGCGAAAAGGTTAATAAACAATCCTTATCTGTCCAATACTTTTTATCTTCTCAAACAAATGGAGGTTCATTCACCTAACATACATATGTTGAAAAAGTGTAAACTGTTAAATATCAGAAGTGATTATTTCTACCATGTTGCAATTCAAATATTATCTGCATGAGATCGTAAAGAGATATTACAGGTAAATATTTTCAACTTATTATCAGTTTTGTTTTGATGTACTCTGTTAATTTAATGATTCAGGTGTTTTATCAAGGTGTTATCACTTTTTGAATTAAAAATATCAACCTTGTTTTTCCTGATCTGAATGAAGGCCAATATATTTATTATAGATAACCTTGATTTCATTCACGTGAACTTTATTTCAACGTATGAAAATGAAATTTTACGTAGAGTTGCATGAACTTTGAATTAATTTTGGTAGTTCATTATTTACAATGAATAGGAGCCAAAACTAATTTTATTTATATTACATGGCAATCGCATCACAGAATGTTATTTGTTATGACTATAACTTTTTTCCCGATTTAAAAATCGTTTTCTGTAATTGGTTATTCTTCTTTTGTAATTTCTAATTTATTTCCGACAAATATATTCAATATACAAACATTCCAATTGTACTTGTACAAAATTTATCAATTTCCCTCATTCTCATTCCAATAATCTTTACAGTTTTCTACTATTATTTTAGACTACTTCTGACTATTCGTTAAAATTTCGCTAATTTAAGTCAATATTAGATTTAATAAAATTAATTTCAATATGTTGAATACTTATATGCCTTTAATATTGGCACCTTTTTCGTTTGTGACAATTGATGATTTGTTAGTTTATTAATAGAATTTTTTCTATTTCTTTCAGAAAATGCGTGTAGAAAATTATATTTAAATTCGTCATATAAGACTGTACCGCTTTTAAAAATGATGGAGGACAGCACAGTAAATGACGTTTTTGGAAGGAACAATTAGCGAAAGAGAATGGGGTAGTTTGCATGCTGCTAATCAGCTAATTCCAGCTTAGAGGACAAGCCAGGAGAAGATTGACCACCTCCGTATTAGCGACTGTGTAAGGAAAGCTGGACAACTTGTAGACCACTTAAGGATCGAGCATCATCTGGAAAGCTCAGGAAAGTATAGGAATTGGATGAGTCCCCCATGAATTCTCTGACAACAAGCCGAGCGTGTCCTAATTTTCTCCCAATTTTCACAAAATAATGAGCAAATACCTTTTGCGAAGAATTTTGTCAGAGGTGATCCTCCTTAAAAACCTCAAAAGAAAAGGTTTGCTTATGGTCAGGCCCAACACTGAAAGTAATACCGAAAGTGGTCCACTGTAAAAATGCTATGTGGTGTCTAGCAGGATACAGAGGAATCATTGTCAACACTGGCGAATTTCGGCGAAAAACGACATGCGACCATTCAAGATCAACAGTGACATCTACCTTGCTCAACTCAAACGTCTACCAGAGAAGAGACCGTGCAAATAATGAAAACGTCGATTTTATTCCTCGCCATCTCAAACCTGCCTTACTAGTAACCCACCATTTGGCTGGCCTCTCAGGGATGGTTTCTCAGTCCCAAATCTCGGTATTCACAGACCTAGTCCATTGTGACCTTTTTTTTGTTGATTAGAATGAGAAAAACACTAAAAGCAATTCTGTATTCTGCCATCTGAAAGTCGAATAAACCTCTTTTTTTGCAATGTTAGAACTATTCTCCTGAAGAAACGGAAAATCTTATGAAAATTAAAAATACATGAGTGTCGATAGCTTAGTGGTTAGAGCCTTAGGTCAGGAACTGGTTCAACAGGTTCAAGTAGGAAAGAAATTCTCTATTTGGACATGTTTCGCCCACCATCCCACTGTTGGGTCGAAAATTAACAGTGCTGTGACCTTAAGTGACGTAAGGTCACAATAACAAAGCCTAAGAACACAATTGAACTCCATGTACAAGCTAAAAAAGCTTCTGAGGGATCTTCATAGAAGATCTAGGAGTATCAGGATAATATATCAACATCAAAAAAGCCTCCATTTTTCTCCCTTGATCTGCAAGACTGTGCACTGGCAAGAAAGAGTGGAAAAAGAATATATTGAACAAAATTTTATATACATTTCATACTTTTTTCAGAAATCAGATAGGAAAAATTCAAAGAATTCTCGATCCGATTTTTACTTTCGAAAATATTCGAAAAAGAAAATTTCAATTGAAAATAACTCAGGAACCATTGAGCCAATATTGTCGATTTTTGAGCATGATATCCTCCAAACCTATCCTGAAAATTTTGAGTCTAGGTGTTTTCTTTTGGAAATTAGCATTTTTACCTCCAGTCATCCTACCAGAAGGCCAATCCACCACGGAAATATCAAAATATTTACTGATAGTCAGTCAGTACTAAAAGCTCCGGAATCCAGCAGTTTTACATCGAAAACAGTCTGGAGTTGCCGCACAACTTTAAACAGGCTCGGTATGTATAACAGAATCCCTCTTGTTTAGATACCGAGCCACTCAAACTATTTGGGTAACGAAGAGGCAGATCGGCTGGCGCTTGCTGGAGCCACGCTGCCTCTGGTAGGCCTGGAACCATTCCTGGAAATACCACTTGACGTGGCTAAGCGAACGATAACAGGCAGAATAAACTCAAAAGTAGAGTCATTTTGGCTGAGCCATCCTGGCTTGAAACATTCGAGGGTGTTCCTTGGAACAGCTTCGAACTAAAAGATGGCAGACCTAGCGCTAGGTCTGGACAAAGCCAAACTCAGAAAACTTGTCGGAATTATGACAGGTCACTGTAGACTGAAAGCGCATTTGCACACAATCGGTATGGCTGAAGACGATGAATTCAGGCTGTGCCTTGAGGACACCGAAACAGCCATGCACATCGTCTCAGAGGGCCCAGCGATGAGTCGCATCAGATTCAAGGTCTTTGGTCAGGATATTATAGCCCACTGCGATCTGAAAAAATTACCCCCGAACAAGATTATCGGTTTTATCCAAAAACTGGATCTTGTGGAGGAAATAAAAATCAAGAGTGAACCACAATAGTCCGCTAGGACGTAGTGGTAGGGTAGGCAGACCCCGCTCACTATAAATAATAATAATAAGGGCTAAGACAGAAGGGTAAGAATGTGGTAACGACAAGGTGTGTATTGCCGAGCAATTTCCACTTGATAGATACTCAGTTATGGCATGAAGAGCATATCATTTGATGCTCACACTCCCTTTTTATAGATCTTACTAAGGCCAATGACTGTTTGTAGAGATTACACATATGGGAAAAACTCATGAAGATGGGAGTAAAAGCCTTGTTGTGGTTTGAATCCTGCCTGACAGAGAGGAAACAGAGAGTCGTAATCAAGAAAGATGGAGTAAGAGCCAAATCATCAGTAGAAAAATGCGAACATGGAGGGAAGTGTATTGGGTTCAATTTTGTTTATTTTATTTATAAATGATTCATACAGTGATCTTGAACTGGATTTAACATCAATAATTGGTTCTGTTAACGATACAAATGTATTAATTGGAGGTAAAACATGTCCATCCATTAGCACCAAAGTCTCTAATATCTATAGACTGATCAAAGAGTGGTTAGAAAAAAATTAACTCATTTTTAATGAAAGCAGTATCGTTCACAGAAAGAAGAAAATCAACCACCTAGACGTTGATGATAGAATGATTATTTTGGACCAGTTTACTAAATTTCTAGGTCTATTTATAGATCAATTTTTTTAAATGGTCAAACCATATAGAATGGCTCGGTAAGAAATGGAACGCAGCTTATTTGGTATGAGAACTTTAATTAATTATGTTGGAGAAAGTTGCATCAAAAGTATATATTTTGCCAATTTGGAATCATTAGTTCGATATGGTATTATATTTTGGGACTAATATGAATGAAATATTTCTAATTCGAAAGAGGATTTTGAGAATTATGTTTAAAATGAAATATCGTGACTCATGTCGTGGTATCTTCAAAAAGAATGGCATATTAACAGTACATAGAATTTACATCTTGGAATGATTGAAACTTTTGTTTAAAAATAGATGTAGATTCAATATAAAGAGGAATGACCGATACCCTGTGAAATCCAGAGATCTTCATTATCCTGTACATCGTCTCACTATGACAGAGACATTCACAATATATGTGTATAAGGTTTTTCAATCACCTGCCTCAAGGAATGAGGATTTTTGGATCTTATGAGGAGTATTGCCAGGATATTAAAGCATTTTTGTTAAGGTTGGAGCCTTATTCATTGAATGATTATTTCAACAACAGATTCATTGATTTTTAATTGAGTATGTTTAATGTCCCTCTTTTGCAGTTGTATGTATTGATTAATGTATGTAGATTGCAATGAGAAATAAAGTGATTATTATTATTAGTCTTTATCCAAAATGGGACCTTGACTGCTCATAGGTGCTGACAGAGGTTCTGAAATGTACTACTCTGTCAAGAGAGTACCAGGAATTTTCAATTAAAACAACATTTTTACATTTAATCGTCAAAATTTATTGGTTCGCCTTCAAAATAGGCTCCATTTGCTCCAATACATCTAAGCCAACGGCACTTCCAATTATCGAAACATTTTTTATAGGCGCTTTCCGGGATGGACTTTAGCTCTCGCGCCGAATTTTGTTTTATGGCTTCAATCGACTCAAAACGGGTGCCACGAAGGGGCAATTTTAGTTTTGGGAAGAGAAAAAAGTCGCAGGGAGCCAAATCCGGCGAATACGGTGGTTGCTGAAGCACGTTTGTTGAGTTTTTGGCGAGAAAGTCAGTCACAATCGTAGCTCGGTGAGAAGGCGCGTTATCGTCATGCAAAATCCATGAGTTGATCGCCCACAAATTTGGCCGCTTCTTACGAATACGCTCACGCAAACGTTTCATAACGCCTAGGTAATACTCCTTGTTTACCGTCTGACCCTCTGGAACGAATTCGTAGTTTACCACGCCACGGATATCGAAGAAAACAATGAGCATCACCTTCATTTTCGAGCGGCTTTGGCATGGTTTTTTCGGTTTCGGCTCATTTTTTGCCACCCACTCCGATGATTGCTGGCTTGTTTGCATATCGTACTCGTAGACCCAGGTCTCATCACCAGTTATAATGCGTTCCATGAATGTAGAATCGGAATTACAGCGATCCAGCATGTCTGAAGCAACCTGTTCGCTATGACGTTTTTGAAGAAAATTCAGGTCTTTCGGTACGAGTCGTGCGGCCACCTTTCTCATGCCCAAAATATCAATCAAAATCGTAGGTGCGGACTCGTGGGATATCTTAAGATCATGTGCTATCTCTCTCAAGCTGGTACGACGGTTTTCCAGCACCCTTTCCTTAATTTTATCGACGTTATCTTCGATCGAAGCCGTCGATGGGCGACCACTTCACGACTGTCCTTGAAGGCTCTGTACCACTGATATGCACGAGTTTTCGATAGAGCATTATCACCAAAGGCCTTTTGCAACATTTTCAATGCATTGGCACACGAAAATTCATTTGCAACACAAAACTTTAAACAAATTCTTTGCTCAACGTAATCGCCCATAGTCAAAATCGGCACGCACTCTGACATCGACTGACTTAATCAGCTGTTGCAAACACACTAGTTGACAGATCCCGCTTAAGCTTGGCATAGTAATTAAGGACAGTGGTACCAACCTAGGAAAAAAAATTTTTACCTGCCTCATTGCCCCGCCAGATTTAAATCGATAATTCCCGGTACTTTCTTGACAGAATGTACCATTCATGGTTATTCTTGGAGAAGACTCAACCATTATATGTGATAAAACAAAGCCCTACACTGCTAAGATAGTTATTGGTTATCTTGACGAGGTTGAAATCACGAGAATTATTTGGTCTCTTAAAAGTTCAGATTTAAATCCAATGAAACATGTTTGGGATGAAATAGGAAAACATATTTGCAGATTTGTGCTGGCTCCCAGAAATTCTAGAGAGATATTGGTGCATTTCTAATAAACTCATAACTTTGAAGAAAATATCCATTAGTTTTTTTTTTATAGCCGATTAAAAATGCAAATGTCAAATGGCCCACCCTTATTATTTTAAATGAAACAACAAATGACAAAAAAATGGAAAAGAAATTTCTGTAAATACAAGTAATATATTTAGACTAAAAAAGAAATGCTAGGGAAATTACTAAAAAATCAGAAAGAATTTCCAGAGAAATGAAAGAAAATTCAGAAATTTTAGAGCAGAAAATGCTAGAAAATTCAAGACAAGTTGAAGAAACTATGAACAGAATAATAAGAATCGAAAAGAACATATATTTCCTCTTATTGGAATTCTTAAGGCTACAATGGAGAATGTCAAGATGATTCCAAAAATCATGAAAAACACTGACGTGAATTTGGGAGCTTCTGAAAGCTTATTCATATGACCCACAATCCTCACGAAATTTTATATTAGCCTTCTTGTCGTTATTTTAATCTAAATTCCAAATTTAAATTCAATCATACCACTGCTGATATGGTTTCGGTAGTGCTCAGTGCTGCTCTGCTCACAAAATATTATTTTAATTTTAAATTGGCCTTTGTGTCGTTATTTAGATCTAAATATTATAGCTAAATTTAAACTTGATCTTGGGAATATTGCTATGGTTTCTTCTGCGCTCCGTTCACATCATTTTTCTTTTTGTTTTGAATCTTTTATGATCATACGATCCTCATGAAATTTTTCAGAAATAAGAGCGCTATCGTTATACTTCTAAATCCGAAATTTCAGATCAATCAGATTTGTAGTTCAGAAAATATTAATGAAAATAAGAGAGAATTTCATACGTGAATAACTTCGAATTAATTGAACTGATTTCCTCAAATAACGAATTAAATCGTGATATTTCTACCCCAAAAGTTTCAAGTCTCCATCTCTTTCCTTTAAGTTATAGTGTTTAAGGTAGCGTCCAATGATGATTTGCTCAAAATTCTTTTTTTACTTCTAATCATACGATCCTCACGAAATTTTGCACGTCATTATTCTTCTACTAATTGCCGAATTTCAGATCAATCGAATCTGTAATTTTGAGAATATAAAAAAAATTCAAACAGAATAACTGCAAAACTTTTGGACTGATTTGGCTTATTAACGAATCTAGCCGAGATATTTAGACTCTCAGCCTTCACTGAAAGTTTGAAGGCTCTAGCTCTTTCCGTTCGAAAGTTAGTGTGTTTAGGGAAGGAGCAGCCGAACAGAATTACTTTTGACCTTGGATTTTTCACCAGTGAGTTCAAACTAGTCGTTTAAGACCATTTTCAGGCGGAAAAACGAAAATTACAGACATTTGGGTGAAACGATAGCACGCTGTTCCCTGAGATAAGCTCACAAAAAAAAAAGAGAGCAGATGTCACAAATTTATCAGAAACAATTAGAGATGACAGAAAACATTAGGAAGGGGCTGCATGAACATTTCAAATTAGATTCAATGGAGTAATCCTCCTTAAAATTAAAAGAATCACAACATTTATGATTGCACAATGGTTTAACCTTCAAATCTTTAATTCAATATTATTGTGGGATAAATTTATACCCCTCTATCTGGTTAAAAAAGCCTTTTAGATGTGTTTCTATAAAATTTTTTGTTCCAGGTTGATCATACAATCACAGTTTGCAGTTAGAGTTACAAAACAATAATTTACCTGACCATTAGATAATATTATAATATCAATGTATACTTACTTGTTATAACATTCCAATAATTTTTTCAATATATATTCAGTCCGTTCAAATTTATGGCACAATTCCTCTGTAATTTTTGTCACTTCAATACAGCTGTTGTACCAACTGCCCTCATTGAAAAAGCCTCCAAATCTTAATCCAATATTAATAAGGTACTTCTCTAGGTTTAAATGTGAATTTATAAGAGTTTTGTAACTCTCAATTAGCGTATCAGAAATACCAACACATTTATTCCCATGGTCAAGTAATTCTTGATAAACTTTTATCAATTTTATATCTTTGCAACTGAGTAAAATGAGTCTATTAAAGAGTTGGATATCTCCCAATTCTCGGACAAGCAGGCATATGTGGCCATCTAAATAAAGCTGAAAAATTAAATATGTTATATCATAATTTCAGCAAGTTACTGAATGAAAGGAGGAACAGGGTGATTTATAGGCGCAGCTTTTTTCCCCAGAATGTCAAAATAGTAATAATTGAAATTAACATATGACTTAATAAAATAATGGAGTTCCTTAAAATTCATAAGATTTAATAAATATGTCTTAGAATATTTATAAACGTGTATGCATATTATAAAAGACCTTTGCCTACAATGGAAACTACATAGTTAAAATACATATAGTTATCCTAAGAAGTCCACCAAATTAGATTATTTTTGGTATAACTCTTCTTCTAAACTGCTAGGTGTTTTATCAATTTAAATAACAGATGTTTCACAGGATGAAGGATTTTGTTAAATGGCCATTTATAAGTATTCTTACAATAAGGTACATTATTATTACTAATAAACATTTAAAAAAACCCATAGCTTATTCCTAACTGTTTCACATTAATGCCTAGACGTATTGACGGTTTTTAATCTAAAAGACTTTGTAAAAGTGAAAGTTCTACCTACCTCATAAAAACAATCGAAAAGAATATTATTAGGAAGACTTCTTAGTTCTTTTTCAGATATTATGCAGCTCTTTACAATATATTGAGCAGTAACCTTCAAACATCTATTATACAGAGACATCGGTACACGATTCATTGGTTTTTTTTTTTAGAAACTCTCACTAAACTATTTTGAAAGAAATCGGGGAAATCACAAACGCTAATAAACACAAAACAGCTGATAAACTAACAGTTGATCTGTTATGATTTTTCTTCTCGAACCTCAACTGTCATTTTTACTCAGCGTGAAACACACACACAGAATACTCTAAAAAAATTATACATAGAAAATTAATGTCTTTCCTGTTAAGGGGCCTACAGACGCCAAACATGGTTGTACAATATAGCTTGTGAAATACTATGTTAGTTTCGATATTGTCCAACAAATGGTGTAAAATTCAAACAGAGTTTGATATTCAGAGGATGGAGCCTAATCGATACAACCATGTTTAAGTGTGGCGGTGTTTCTCCATATTAATATACAAAATTTTTAGAGGAACGGCACGGACTAATTCCAATAAAACATTTATTCAAACGGATGTAAAACATTGTGTCTCCTGTGTGGAAAAAAAAGAATGAACCATGTTCGACGTCTGTAAGCTTCTTTATTCATTATTTCAAGGATCTGAAGTAGAGATGGGTACAATCAAGTGATCACCCCAGATGTTAATCTCTCGATTCTTGGGGTTCTTGTAGTCACATTAGTGACTTCTCAGATATTCGGAATGGTATGTGTAATTTTAAAATTGTAACATCGGAAAACGACAATTTATCGTCTACTATATACAGGTTGTCACATTTGTATTATAAAAATGCAATCCTGTACTCTTTCTATGTATCACCAAAATCGAATATCTGCTTGAACTTCGTGGATTAACTGTGTCAGAATCTACGAAGGATGGTGCAAAGTGGACAGTGTCCTCTTCATCATATCCCACACTTTTTCGATGGGATTTAAATCCCCACTTCAATGAGCGGAATGACTACAGCAAAACGTTAAGCTGCTGTTTGGAGAATGTCCATAGTTCGATGAGTAATATGGGGAATTGTGTTGTCTCGCAGAAAAAAAAGTGCAGGCGGCCATCTAAATAAGACGGTAATGTGGACTAGGACACCATCAAAATATGATTTCAGCGTTCATAATACATATTAAATATAATTGGTCATTATAATTGTTCCCTCCTCTTATCTGCAACTAGCGACCCGCCCCGGGTTCGCGCGATGCGCTATTTATAGGCATACGGCACACCCCGCGCTCGCCGACTGCACCAAACCGGGACGCCAGTCACTGTGCCTCGCTTTTTAATTATCTGATATCTTCCAAGATATCCATTTTAATGAAATGCTGTTAAGGGCAGTTTTGATCTACATAAAATGTACAACGTATGTAATGTATTTAATTGGATAAAGAATATTACTGTATTGTATGAAATAGCTTGGTAAATAAAATATAATTTTTTGTAATATGTAAAAGATAAAAATGGTTGCTGTGGGTTATCATTTGGAGACAAATATATACCATCGCCGACTTTTATCGATCTTTTTAAGATATACAATTCAGTAGTACAATTATTTGATCTGTATATATATATATATATGCATCAAAATCGGTTGAATAGTTCAAAAGATCTAAGTGACTTGTAAATGAATTTTTTCTGCTACGTTAAAATGAGAGTATACTGTTTGTAAAGACAATATTATTTACAATTATTAACAACTATTTGCTCTGAAGGTGGGCTTGAGAAATGAAACAGATAGGTATGCCTCGTACGGCAACTTCCACTTGAATACTGTACAATATGAATCTGTCACTGCAGGTAGTTTTCAGTCACAGACTGTGAAAGAAAGATACAAAATCTGGCTTCGTGAATGAAAACACTCAAGAGTTCTAAAAATAACCAACAGCAGGAAAATTCTTAGGACACATTGGCGTAGACACTATGTATAGATACGAATTGGTTTGAATAGCTTCCACAGCTTACTTTATTACTCCTCATCGCTTGAAGATGGTTTCTTATTTCCAGCTGTTCGAAATTAGGAGGAACCTTAGGGGCAGATGATGGTTGAGACAATAAATTGATAGAATAAAACGAAAAATAATGTGAAAAATTAAATTAAAATCTTTTCTGTCCAATGTGAAGAGATCCATATAATTTAGTAATAGATACTTAGGCCAGACAAACCACGTAGGAAATTCATTCTTACTTCTGTTATAGGTGTATGGTAATTTCATAGACTTGCACGATGCAAACATAACCCGGTACAGAATGTCTGCGCTGTTAATTAGAGACAGAATGTAAATGAGAGTGAGGAGCATTCTAAGTCAGAAACAGAACGCCAACTTAAAGGTGTGCTGTTCCGTACTTTGCAACACGGGGTGCTCACCCATAAAACTGTCGTGGTTCTACCCGATTGCAGGGACTCTGTCCATAAGGGTGAATAAATCAGTAATAGATCTGTGCTAGCTTTAAGGCCAGGGACACGCTGACGTGTTGGAACCTCGAGTTCTTGGTTTCTGGCATCGAGTAGAACTCCTCTTGGTGACAGATAGCCTTCTAGGCTCCTTTAGGAAAGAAGGGATGGGTGGATGCTTACAGGATTATAATCCTGGCGACCCAAATGGCGTTGGACTCGTGGGGGAGTGATTGAAAGCCTGCATCCTAGGACAGAAAGATATTTCTTCAAGGTCGCACATGGGGGCAGTGTCCATAGACCCAGCAGGTAGGAAGGTCACTTTAAGCCTTTAACTGCGTTGTTCAGTACTTTATGTGAAAACCTTTACCCTTTCTATCGTGATTGTTTAATCTATGGTGAGAAGGACGCTAGGTTGTGTAAACAATACAAATTATACCTAAACGTAGGCAAGAAAACAGTGGCGGGAAGTTCAAATATTCGAAACACAGTAGTCAAATAGTATATTTATATTGATAACAATAAAAGGAAACAACCCTCAATGATATTTAAATAAGGTTATTCTGATTTTCACAAATTTTTATTGTTGTTTACAACAATCGTTTCACTATCACAGTAGCATCATCAGGCAAGATTACATTTTGAATAACTAAGCTTGTTTCCGAAATCCGTTGCTATTTATATTACAGTAAGTGCAATAAATTTTTATTGAGCACTAAAACCCAAAAAAGAGTCTCTGCAAATTCCAACTTATCTGAATATATTTAACAGAATGAACTGAAACTCTACTCAACGGTAATCTGAAGCGTTTTTGAACTACCCTAAGTATATTATCACAGATTTGTGATATAATTTTATCTGCATGTAATGTAAATAAACAAAGACATAGAATATATCTCATCAGCATATATGATCAGTGGTAATATTTAATACATACATTTTTTCACATACTGTTCCAAAATGGCTTTCCTTAATTGCGAAAAAATTATTTAATGATCAGTTTTAAGGTGAATTTCTGTCCAATTAACATAATAACACCGATACAATTCAATATTTCATATTCTAATGACCATATAGCGAAGTTGCTGAGACCAAAAAGCTAAGGACTCAATACAAGGACTGCTGTGTTCTGTGGTATGACGTACAGGAAATTTAGCAAAACAAATACACCATTTAATTTCTATCTCTGGGGTTAAGGATATTGGGATTTTATAGGATATAGTAGTTGATATTACTATTTTTTCAATAATTATTTAATTATAATTAATATAATTAAACAAAATGCCGGCAGAAATCCGAAATCTTAAATTGAAGGTAAAAACGACTCCTATTTTCTTATATGATTTGTATCATACTTCCCTTTTAGATTGTATTTTCGGTGCATTTAATATTAATCGCACTGGGTGCGATGGGATATTGGAGTACATCAGCTTTCTTATTTTATAATTCCATATTTTGTTTCATGTTAATATGGGGAATTCATTCCCATGAAAGCGAAGAACCATTACAAATGGTAATATTCACTCTAATACACAACTAATACTTTTTAAATTTTTCCATTATTTTATTTTAGGCACTTATAGTGAACGTAATATCTATTGGTTTAGATATTTTTCTGTTTATATTCTCCTATCCAGCTGATCGTAAGTATTTAAGATGTGTTTGTCATCATTTTCCATTTGAATACATGAATATTTCAGATTCAAGTGCAAGAGAAAAGTTTTCAGCAGTTATCGCTATCTTCAACTTATTGGCACGGCCAGCTTCCTCGATAATCCTATTCAAATTAGCTCAGCAAAGAGGATCCAGTACAGGTATTACTTTGAGACGATAAATTTATTATGAATGTTGGTGTCACACCCGTAAATGAAATATGTTTTTATTCGACAGATACTTTGGCTGAGATATTTACAAGAGGTACTACCAATCAGTCGAATTATGAAGACATGGACAGAAGTACACCGCCTGCTCAATCATCAGATTATGGCTTTGCTTCAGCTCAAAGAATTTAATGTAGTTTTTAAAAAAATTCTAAAATACTTTTGGCATTTTCTAGGAAAGTCATTTGATACAAATGATCAGATTTTTCTGTCAATTTTAATTTTATATTGTTATATTGAGATTTTTTCTGTTACATCAAAGATTTATTAATTAGTTTTTAAAAGTTATTGACCGCTATATTTTATTTATATACCTAACTAATTGGGTTTTGTTTATAAAACGTGCCTTCTTCATTACAATTATTACATTCAGTAATATAATGTTGAAATAGGGCTTTTAAACAATATTTACACTAAATGTCATTGAACAGCTTTTTTATTCATCCATAAATTTTTGGATAATATGAGCTACTAAATAATTATCAGTACTTTAGGAAGAATTATGATTAAACTTCATATTTAATGAGTTTGGTAAAAAAATATAGATTATAAGTAATCGTCTGTTTTATATATTGAAACTTAAAAAAAACTATATCTGTAAATAGTATTATTTTATTTTTAGTTGACTAATTGTGCGAATCATATTCATCTGATAGATTAATTACACTTGTCTACTAATATGTAAGTAACAATATATACAAAGTTATTTTAAATATATTAATTAGATAATAAATAACGAGAAAATGCTTATTTAGTTATGATTTCATTTGATTAGTGCATTAAGAATTTTATTCATTTGAAATTTTGTGTAGTATAGTTGATTTAGTTTTTTTATTGTTATCCAACTATAATAAATATTAACCTTAAACAAATGATTATTGTGAATTGCACAAACTATACTTACCTGATGAGCTTTTAATATTAGGTGAAGCAAATTGCAAGGATGAATATTTCCAAAGATTGTTTTTGGTTTATTGCTTTCTGAAATGATGAACTTTTAAAACTTCTCAGTGACAAAAACTGCCCTCCGTCTAGAATTTTTCACAGGTTTAGATTTCGAAATATGAAGAATAAACAATCTGTTCATAGGAGATTCTAGTAACATTTAATCCAAAAAAATTATGTGTTGGGCAATCATAGTTACACTATTGTACACATCAAGAAAATGAAATGGTATCTGGTCTAGATGTCTGCATGTGTCTCCTCTTTCAAGCAACTTGAGTTTTGTTGATTAACTGTGCCTAATAATGGTTTGAGGGGACTATCATCTATGGTAGCCTGATCACCACTTATCTTTATTTGAGGCTAAATGGTATGCATGTTGATGTTCTCCTATAAATCATTTTATTGCTTATCTAGATGGTTGCCCATACACTCTTTTTTAGCGTGTCCCCATATTGCTCGTCGAAATATGGACCTTCTCCAAGGAGACAATGCTTTGCTATGGCCATCCTGTTTACTGCATTTAAACTCCATCAAAAATGCGTACGATGGGTAGGAGAGAGGATGGTGCAAAGTAAATACTTTGCACCATCCTCCATAGACTCTTACACAGTTAATTTATGAAGTTCAAGTTGATAAAATTTCCTGCAAATGTTATAATTTTATTCTTGATATAAAACATATCAAGCCTTATTTTACATTTAGGCCCCATTATATGACTGTATATGAAAATTATAGATATAGAAAAGATATCACGCTGTCCTCTGGAACAAGTGCGCAAAAAAGTACTCTGCAATACTTCTAATGTCACTGAGTTATATGATCAAAACTACTCACTGTATATTAAAATTATTCATTAATATGCAAAACTCAAAGCGCCATCAAAAGAACAAACATAATTTTCTAATGATATCCCTCCAAAAGTCCCAAAGAAAATCGAGATTCTTAACCGCAACCAACAAAACATAAATTCTGCCGAAAAAATTTTCAAAAATCAGAATGAAAATTTGCTAATTTTTTCACATTTCCTTTTGAGTTGAAAAAATTATTCATTACGTCATTTACAAAATAGTAGGAAAATTAAAAAGAAAACAGCAAAGGAAAGAAGAATAGAATAAAACTTCTGTTGAAAACATAGTGTTTTAATAGTTTTTGTGTGCTTGCAAGTCGTTTTGTCAAGGAAATATCTGTATTTTTTGAATTTTTATGGTCCTCTCAAGTATCACAACTTTCGAAATATTAAAAAACTTGGAATTTATAGTGCACTTTGAATGAATGTTATATCAAGCACTTAAAAAGAATTCAAAATATAAACACTATTATAGATTAGAAGGAAACCTTATCTTCATATTCTGCAGATTATTATGTCATTCAATAAGATTTATAAAAAATTATTTTTCTATTATGTCAGTTGGAACGCAGCTGAAGCAAAAATTTAAACGTGAAAATTATAATTTTATATTTCTGAATAGTACTTGGATCTGTATTTTGTGGTAAGTAGAAGTCCCAGAATTAATTCGCATAATCAACTTTCATTTTCAACTAATAAGAAAATTATGAAAAACGTTAAATGATAGCCAAAGAAATATTATGCTTAGGCCGCAGATAATATAATATTCATTTATCTATGGATATTGATGAAGGTACTCGCTGAGGCTCCTCACATAAATAAAAGCTTTAAAAAGTATTCAGAATTTTAGCCCTTTTAATTATTGGTCATTTTTTGTGTTATACGTAACTCAAATAGCATAGACAATATATAGTCTTGTTGATCTATGCTCAAATAGTCTTTCCTCAGGCCGGCCTGCATGTATCGTATATCAATCAAAATGCATAGAATTTGTAACTTCCATGCATATTTGATTTAATTGGATTTTAATTTTTTTATTCTTATATGGTCTAGTTGTGAAATCGTTGCATTGTCGTTGTCGGGAAAGTCTTTGTGAATGAGCATAATTATTGAAGGATGAGAGCAGTCATTGTATTGTCAATTTTTCATTTGCATATAATACCATTGATTGATTGTTTCTTCTATAACGTTAAGGAATTATAAATATTAAACATTAATTTGCCATTTCAGTTACGATAATCATGTTGAAATCAACTCTCTGTGCTCTTCCCGTTTTATTACTATATGGTATTAGGAAATACATCGAGAGCAAATGGGGAAAGTGTAAAAACAAAATTAAATTAGATGGCAAAATAGTTGTAGTGACCGGAGCAAATTCAGGAATTGGTTTTGAAGTTGCAAAAGAATTGGCTTCTAGGAATGCCACTGTAATATTAGCTTGCAGAAATATGAAAAATGCAAAACTGGCTATAGAAAAAATCTACAGAAGCGTTAACACTTCTATTTCTTTAATTCCGATGGAGCTGGATCTAGCCTCTCTAAGATCGATCAATAACTTCGTGTGTAACTTCAAAAAAAAGTTTGAAAACCTCGACATTCTAATCAATAATGCTGGTGTAAATAATTTTAGGCAAAAAGAACTTGAACTGACTAGTGATAACTTGGAACTTCATTTTGGAGTGAACCACTTAGGTCACTTCTATCTAACTACTTTACTTTTGGATGTCCTGAAAAAATCACAACCTAGTAAAGTCATTATTGTGTCTTCTAAACTTCATGAGAAGGGGCAAATAAATTTGGATGATTTGTATTTGGGAAAACAGAATAGCAAAAATCTTTATGCAGATTCCAAGCTAGCCAATTTATACTTTTGCCGAGAATTATCAGAAAGGGTGGAGGATGATCGCATTGATGTTTTTGCAGTATGCCCTGGTTGGGTATACACAAACTTGTTTCGAAATTATATCAAATGGTATCATTACATTCTGTTTTTACCTATAGCGTTTGTATTTATGAGAAGTGCAAAGCAAGGGGCTCAAACCGTCATTTATTGTGCTACAGAACCAGGTCTACAGACTGGAATAATATACAGGGATTGTCAAATGTATGGATCAAAACATAAATTTGATCCCATCGTTTCACAACAGTTATGGAAGAAGTCTGAAGAAATTATTGATATGATTAATGAACGTCAAGTAACCTGATTGTTGGTTCAATAGCAATTTGTGTATATGTTTACAGTTGTAATTCTAATATTATAATACTGCATTAAAACTGTTTGTGCAACTGTAAATATTTGAAAATTTAATTATGTCATAATTATTTATATTACTATATATTTTAATACTCTTGTGGCTCCAGGAGCTAGAGTAAAGATTTAGTGAAATAATTTTGTTTTTTGACTTTTTGACCCCTCTGAGAATTACTTAAAAAGTGTTTAGTAATATTTCATAGAATCAATGTGAAAATTTGTATTACCATGTTCTTCAGCATAGTGAATAGAAATTTGTCATTAATTTTACTGTTGCTCATAGAGTGCGCTATCTACACCCTGCTGAGTAGGTAAATCGAGTCAGTGATAAGTTATCAACAGGTCATCGATCTAAGTCCTTCAGCTATAATAAATTCGATTTATTTGGATGTACAATAATAATTACCAAAAAAAAGAGAAAGTTCAGTAAGTTTGATAGCTTCTTAGTTTCTGCAGTAATGCAGTTGGGAATTTCCTATGTAGGTGTTCTACTGGTTCGTTGTGCATTAAATCACTTATATCTTCCAATTCATCCAGCCTCTCTGGTATAATAATTGATTGGGAGGGTTGTGCAGTATGTGCTTCATCTTTGTTTTTGTTCTGAGGGAATATGTTTCAGCCACCTCCAGAATTTTCATCATCAACCCTGTGCAATTTGCATACATAATCTTATTTATAAATGACATTATTCTCTTCCAAACCAATTTTCCTCTAATTAATTTTTTTATTTTCAGGTGTGATGGGATGGTCAAATGTTCAATTCTTGGTTATAAATTGATAACTATAATTCAGCTGAATCTTTCCCGTACTATTCAAACATCCTCAGGATGCGGAAAATTTTCAATCAGTATATGATACAAAGCATGTTTTAGATTATCGATCATGTTGCAAAGCTGTGCATTATTTGTTCGACCAATGCGGTATTTATCTTGCGGCTTGTATGTCTCCTTGATATAGAAAATAACTGACATAAGAACTATAAAATCAATAGCTGGGAACAACACTCTCACTCATAATGTAGACAATTCAGTTACACAGAAAACTGTAAACCGCAAAAACAAAATATCACTTTTATTATTCAAAGTGACTTCAAATATACAGAAATTGGGTGTTCATAAGTCAATATTTTCAACTTGCAATAGAAAATATATAGATCAGACCAGACATTCATTCAAAACTGATTCAATGGATATACAGGTATGGAAAAGGCAATCTGAAATATAGAAAATTCAGTATTAATCAAGAACACAGTGGAGCAGTGGAAGAATCAAACACTCAGCGCGATGCGATGACGAATAAACGACTGATCTCTCTCAATGGTAATGGGGAGTAAAAGCAGACTGCAGAGCCTTTCGATCGAAGTATCAATACTGTGCACTGCCATTGAGAGAGAACAATCATTTATTCGTCATCGCATCGCGCTGAGGTTTTGATTCTTCCATTGCTCCGCTGCATTCTTGATTAACATTGAATTTCCTATGTTTCAGACTGTCTTTTCCATACCTGTATAATAGTCCGTAATAAAAATGATTTGAATATAATGAAAGACCGATCATACTGGTCTAAAATATTCAAAATCAAAAATTTGTTGACCCATTGTTGTATCATTCTTTGTGCCTGATGGCATATTTATGCTTAAAAATAGCTAGAGGATATTTACCCTGTTAATTTTTCTGTTGTCTGAAAATGAGGCAATATCTCGAAAGTTTAGATACAAAAATGAGTATGTAAACATTTGAATTTTTTAGTATCAAAATTTATGTCAATTTTAACAACCAAAACAGTTCAATATCTGTACTTATTCGACCGAGTCGATGGAAAATCATTTAAAGTTGATGAATCAATTCGTCAAATATCTGACAAAGTTATTATGTAGCAAAGAAATTATTATATTTATGATAACTGTGAAAATTTAAATAAATCCCTAAAATGGCTGAAAAAATGATAAACTAGAATTAATTTTCATCATAAGTTGGGATGAGTTTTGCACTTTCATCGAAATACGAGATAAGTTTGAAATATGCCAGTCAACCTTAATCTTTGGTTTTCTAGATTATGAGTTTTAAGCGCAATCACACATGTCTAATTTTCCCCCTTTCTTCATTTTTTCTAACTAATTCTTTTCAATTGTAAATAAGACTTAAAAATTATTCAGATACTGAACGGTTTCAGCCGTTACTATTTGGTAGGTGATCATAATTAAGACAAGTGGTAGAAATATCAATAAATTGATATTTCACACATTTAATTGTGACTTGAGTTTCTGGAATTGAATGTGTAAAATATCAGTTTATTGGCAGTAAAATATAGTAATTTGTTTTAATTAAAAAATATTGTATACAGGGTGTCTACTTTTAAAAGGGCCAAACTTCAAGGGGAGATCATACAAGCTATTTGCAACAAAAAATGTTATATAACACATGGCCTAAATGTTGCTGGTTATTCTTCAATTTAGCATTTCTTGATTTCACGAAATATTTCAAATTTATCCATAAAATCAATTATACTTCAATTATCCTTGTAGCTTTATCAAATTTGACCACATATCTGGAAAGGGCATTAAATTTGTTACAAGATAAGAAGTTCTGTGTGCCCAAAAATTATTATTGCGGGCGTGGTAAGGAGACGAATATCACGATTCTGAAGTGAACAAAATCAGTCATATTTCTCCAATGGTTTTATCGATGAAAAATAATTAATTATGGACATATTTTCTATTCAGCAAAAATGGCTAAGAAGATAACAACGAAAAGATGAAATATCCCAAACCTAAATTTGCTCTATCTTGAAGCTCTTGATTGAACATCAAAGTAAATAATGAATTTAAAAATCTGACAGTTTCTGCCGCGTAATAATTTTGGGTATTAGTTTTCTTGAATCTAATGAATTAACTCAATTTATAATGAGTATTCTAGAAAAAATCGAGAAAATCATGCCTGTTTTTTCAAACATCGAATATCGCCATATGTTGTTTATTTATGGATTTGCTAATGGAAATGCTCGCGGAGCGGTTCGAGAGTACGGTTTGCGTTTTCCCAACAGACGAAAATCAAATAAGAAGACATTTGTGCAAGTGTTCAGGCGATTAGGTGAAGCAGGCCCTTCCAACATGAGTTAAGGGTTAACATGTGGTTGGGAGTCATAAGGGGTGAACTTTTCGGACCAGTAATACTTCCTGATCGCTTCAATGCTGAAGAATTCATTACATTAATCTAAAGCAGCATAATAGGCATATTGGATGAAATGTCCCCGGCTAACAGACAAAATGTCTAGTTTCAAATGGATGGCTGCCCAACTAATAACATCCGAAAGTACGGGATTTAATGAATGCATATTTTGGGGTACAATGGATTGGAAGGTACAATCCGGTAAGATGGCCACCAAGGAGACCCGACCTTACGCCTTTGGATTTTTATGTCTGGAACACCTTGAAAGAAAAAGAATATCAAATTCGCGTTCACACTCGAGAGGATTTGGGACATTGTTACAGGCTTTCCCAGGGTCAGTGATTCCCTATACTTGGGAACATATATATCTATGCTTGCTCATTGCCCCCTTAGGGACTCATCAGTATACCAGATGAGATGGTTGAACTAATCTTTCCATGCCTTCTTGGCGGTCACCTATAATCACTTCATAGTTCAAAGTCATACTTGACTAGCATACAATCTCTCGGGAACAAAAGAACTTCAGCCCTTAGTGATTCCAAAATCTTCATCTCTCCTTCTAGGTTCTATATGTTTCATTCTAAGGACACTCATCAGATGGAATTTCTGACTCCACAATTTCAGGAAATTTTTAAGACCTGTAACTAAAGTGTACAATGGATTTCCATCAAGTAAAAGCCAGCATGATATGACGTTTTAAGACCCGCTTTGAACTGGCCTAAACCCCCAAATACTGAAAAGAAGCAAAGCTAGTTTTCAAATAGAAAGCAGAGCGACGACCTCCTGATGAGACCAAATCATATCGCCCAATATAACTTTCTACCATTAAATGGATTCAGCCTGTGCTTGTGGGACGAAGAGTCACAGCGTATCTTGGAGGAGTATCGGTCATAGTGCTACCAGGAGAGGATATTCACAGAGCGCAGTCCTGTCCCCATTTCCGTGGTGGACGAACTACTCAGACGATTGACCGAGCAGTGTTTCAGCTGCCGACGATAACAATTAGGGCAAAGTTCGAAGGAACAGCATCAGCCCTAACCCAAAAGTCTTTGACATTATCAATAGGTTGGGTTTGAAGAATGGATACAGTGTCAATCCAACCAAAACAGTTATTGTTCAAACTGACAGCGCCGGTATTTAAGGGTACAGACATGGTTTTCCGAGGAGGTTAGTATCTTGCACCTGAGTAAAATTAATGCCAAATCTACAATGCGCTTTGGATGTGCCACAAACTGCTTGGCAAGACCTGGGGTCTGAAACCCAGAATGATCCATTGGACATACTACTCTGTCAAGAAAGCACCGGGAATTTTCAATTAAAACAACATTTTTACATTTAATCGTCAAAATTTATTGGGTAGCCTTCAAAATAGGCTCCATTTGCTCCAATACATCTATGCCAACGGCACTTCCAATTATCGAAACATTTTTTATAGGCGCTTTCCGGGATGGACTTTAGCTCTCGCGCCGAATTTTGTTTTATGGCTTCAATCGACTCAAAACGGGTGCCACGAAGGGGCAATTTTAGTTTTGGGAAGAGGAAAAAGTCGCAGGGAGCCAAATCCGACGAATACGGTGGTTGCTGAAGCACGTTTGTTGAGTTTTTGGCGAGAAAGTCAGTCACAATCGTAGCTCGGTGAGAAGGCGCGTTATCGTCATGCAAAATCCATGAGTTGTTCGCCCACAAATTTGGCCGCTTCTTACGGATACGCTCACGCAAACGTTTCATAACGCCTAAGTAATACTCCTTGTTTACCGTCTGACCCTCTGGAACGAATTCGTAGTGCACCACGCCACGGATATCGAAGAAAACAATGAGCATCACCTTCATTTTCGAACGGCTTTGGCGTGGTTTTTTCGGTTTCGGCTCATTTTTTGCGACCCATTCCGATGATTGCTGGCTTGTTTGCATATCGTACTCGTAGACCCAGGTCTCATCACCAGTTATAATGCGTTCCATGAATGTAGAATCGGAATTACAGCGATCCAGCATGTCTGAAGCAACCTGTTCGCGATGACGTTTTTGAAGAAAATTCAGGTCTTTCGGTACGAGTCGTGCGGCCACCTTTCTCATGCCCATAATATCAATCAAAATCGTACGTGCGGACTCGTGGGATATCTTAAGATCATGTGCTATCTCTCTCAAGCTGGTACGACGGTTTTCCAGCACCCTTTCCTTAATTTTATCGATGTTATCTTCGATCGAAGCCGTCGATGGGCGACCACTTCACGACCGTCCTTGAAGGCTCTGTACCACTGATATGCACGAGTTTTCGATAGAGCATTATCACCAAAGGCCTTTTGCAACATTTTCAATGCATCGGCACACGAAAATTCATTTGCAACACAAAACTTTAAACAAATTCTTTGCTCAACGTAATCACCCATAGTAAAAATCGGCACGCACTCTGACATCGACTGACTTAATCAGCTGTTGCAAACACACTAGTTGACAGATCCCGCTCAAGCTTGGCATAGTAATAAAGGACAGTGGTACCAACCTAGGAAAAAAAATTTTTACCTGCCTCATTGCCCCGCCAGATTTGAATCGATAATTCCCGGTACTTTCTTGACAGAATGTATACTATGGTGGTAACGACGTATGCCTCTCTAGTATGGTGAAGCAAAGCTGAGGAAAGGACAAGTTTACAGATTTAGAAGCTTTAAAGACTTGCTTGTCTGGTCATCACAGGATCTGCATAATCAACTCCAACAGCAACAATAGAGGTTTTATCGAATCTCACCCCGCTGCAAATATATGGGCAAAAAGAGGTCTGATGAGTGTCCTTAGAATGGGATTTTGGAATTAGTGGCTGAATTTCTTTCATTCCCAAGGGATTTTATGCCAGTTAAGTATGCTAACTATGAAATAGGTGACCACCAAGAAGGCATGAAAAGGTTAGTTCAACTTTGGAAAAACCATATCTGGTATACTAAAGGAGCAATGAGCAGGCATAGGCATATATGATCCCAAGTATAGGAAATCACTGCCTATAACAAGGTTCCAAACCGAAATTCTGGCTATAGAGATATGTGCCTAAGTCCCAGAGAGTACAAAGTAACTAGAATTTTTAAGTCGAGGACCATCTGGGGTTGTAAAAAATGAAATGCAACAAACTAGTCCTAGTTCAGGTACCAGGTCGCCAGGGCATTGAAGGAAATAAGAAAGCAGACACCCTTGAAAAAAGGAGAGAAGCAAACACTTCCTCCATCAGATCGACACCCTTGTGTTGGGTATAATCCACTCTTATTATGGCTCAAGTCGATGAATGGGGAAAGAGAAAAAGGAATTCTCACTGGATTAACACCCTAGACGAACGACAAGACAAGGCGCTCTCTAAAGAGAACACCTAATTAGCCTTATCGCTGTCAAAGAACAGGATGAGGTTGCTCTGGGCTTCTCACTGTCCACTGAGTTCCGGGAGGGTGGAGGCCCTCGGGAAGAATTCGTACAACCTGGCCACCCAATTAGTGTTGGACTTGAGGGGGCAGTGGTTGAAAGTCCGCATGCTGGACTAGAAGGGTATTTCATCTATTTGTTCGCAGAAACTCATGTTCAGGATATCTCAAGAGTGCTACAGGGTTTAGCGGAACTTGACGGTTCGACCATCCTTGTCCTGAAGCAGGATCGATTGCGAGATGTTTCTGGGGTTTGTAGATCTCGACGATACGGCTAGACCCTTGGTGCTTGAAACCAGGATCAATTAAGAGACTTCACAAGGGTTCGTAGGTCTTGACGTACAGGCCGGATTGACAGCGTTTGTACCAGGATCAATTGAGGCATCAAACTTGAGATTGTCTTAGTTCATGGGACTGCGTTCGGTGGGTGTATAAGAAGCCCCTTCGGCGTGTGAGTTGCGTCCCAAAAAACTCGGGTACTGACACCTGCAGAGCCAGTAGAAGTTGGATAATGCTTCGCTGCTACCAGTCACAGTGTAGGTTTCCGGACTGAAGCGGAAACTTGGTGGGTCCAACTCTTCGGAGTGGATCTCGCTAGTGCGCGATGATAAGGCGTGTCCTTATCACACTATCTGCTTCTTGGGCAGATTATGGAGACTGCTGAGTACTTACCTGGTGAAAGAGCCATGCTCACATGCCAGTAACCTAACCAGTAGAATTCATGATGTCCACTGAGTTGTGAGATACCACTTACACAAGATCGGAAAAGAAAACTTTGATATGTGTAGGTTATATGAATCGTCAATAAAAACTACTAAACACATATTCTGTCAATGCAAAGCACTGCTGCAAACCAGCTCTACTGGATAGCATGACTTTCATGCCAACCGATATAAGAGCAAAGTCTTCCAGGAAAATCATCAACTTTGCGAAGGAGATAACCTTCCTGGAAAAAACTTAGTACTATGGTAAGGCACAAAAGACCCTATTGGTCGCGGTGCAAAGGGGCTGTCACTGAGCCAAACGACCACAACTAATCTAATCTAGGCATTCAGAGAAATCAATGTTTTCTCCAAATTTTTTTATTTCAAAGAAAGCTATAAAACTCTGAACAAAAGTTACAATGATATATATATGTTAATATTAAAATTATATTATTTCAATTGATTTTTTGAACCTTGATCGATTATGTGCAAATCGTTCGAATTAGCTATCTTTATTTCTTTCCCGTTATTAGTTCGGAAAAAAAAGAATCATCATCTGAGTTTGTCTCAGTATTATCTTCCACATCCGATAGGTTTTTTAAAACATCTGAAATCTGTTGATAAGTTTGACTTTTATTCGATGTTTCCATATCTAAGAATGAAAGAAATTTTGAGTCATTTTCTGATGACTCTGATGCAATACTTGAATTTTTTGTCAAACTGCTATCGGCTTTGAGTGGAGTTTGAGAATAAATGATTGATAAAATTGGTTCATCTTCATTTGATGCGATATCTTCGGTTGCTTCAACTTTTATTTTTTTTTTAATGTTGAGGTAAGATGGGTCGAAGTTTTTATTTTTTTTTATCGATTCATCCTCCTTAAAATTTTTTGTAAAATCAGAATATGTTTCCTCATCTGATTCTATTTCTTTGGTAAGATTGTTAGGTTCAGTTTTTACTCTTTTAGCGAGACTTGTATCAGATGAATTATTTTCTTCACCTATCACTTGCAGTTTCTTCGAGTCATGGATAAAATTTTGTAATTCTGTTCCTTCTTCATCTGGAGATGAAGGTATTGAAAAACTAGAATCTGGAAAATTTACAGTATCATCTGCATTTTCTTCCTCGTTTATTTTTTTCCTTTTTTTTGTTGGTTGCTTTTTATCTTTGGTTCTTTTTAAGTTTGACTTAGTTTTATAAATGATTTTGATATTATGAAGTTCACCCCATTCTTGCAGTTTTTGTTGATATTCCTGAAATTTTATTACAAATTAGTTATTACTCCAACTTAAAGAACAGATGTGAGCTAAGATTTAAGTAAAGATATGAATGAAATCAAGATATTCAATACTGAATAATAAACACATTAGGTTTGGCAACTTTAAAAATCATGTCAATACTTCGCTTGTTAGAAACAATGGTGCGACATATGGAAATTATTTGATTTAAGTAAAAACTAGAGAGAACCTACAGTTGCCCATCCAATCAACCCAATTTATCAGTACATTGTCGATTGTTTGGGGTTCAATCTCATGAATGGCAACTTTGATTTACTGTTTCAAAGCATCGATGGTTTCTGCATAGTTAGCGTAATATTTATCCTTAATGATCACTACAAAAAATAGTACTCCAAATGAAAATGAGCTTCATTGCTAAAGATGATTTTTCTGGGAAAATGCTCATCATTGGCCACACGATCATTAGCACATTGAGTGAAGTAGAAACTTCTTGCACTAGTTGAACTTTGTAAGCCTCCACATCGAGGTTTTTATGCAAATTCTCCTTAGAGAAGAGCAAGAAATTTTCAATTCTTGAGCACGATGACGAGTTGATGTTGATGAATCTTCAGCCACATTTTGGGCTACAGTAAGAATGTTTTCAGGTGTGCTCACTGGATGAAAATGTGAACAGGTTGTTTTATTTTAATATTTCCTTCACACAGTCTACTCCACAATGGCCATTGTGGAGTGGACTGTGTGGCATGTGGTGCCATCTACTTGAAATCGCATATCATCGATGTCATAATCTTCCCAAATTGGCACAAAAAGTTGTTTAACATTATATGCCAGTGCTCGTCATTTGTTTGACCAAATTCCCAGCATCGTTGAAAAAAATAGTCCAATAATTCCTTCAGCAAAGAACACACAACACAGTTTCACTTTCTGTGGATACATTGACGTTTTGATAATGACCCTTGGATTTTTACCCATCCATATTCTGCAATTCTACTTATTAACGAAGCTATTGAATGGAAATGGACATTATCACCGAAGAGGATTTTGATGGAAAATTGGTATTTTGAAGATTCCTGGGCTCATAAACTTCTGAAATAATAAAGTCATTTGGCTACTGAGATTTTGCAATTTGACACAACTGAAATTCTTTCTCCAAAAAATCAAAGATGGGATTACAGCGAGGCTTGATGAGAATAAGTAGCAATTATGCAGAGATGTTATAAAAAATTGAATCTATCGATAAAGAACTTTTTGAGTGTCAATATATATTTCTAAATACAGATTGTTGTGCTATAAATATAAATACATAAACATTTGTAGGTTAGCAGTTTCTCAGATGAGGGAAACGAATTCTCTGGCAGATTTCAGAATAGCTTGAAAAGTTTTCAAAATCGAAAAGTACCAATATTTTCATTGAAATTATCCCATCTCTACTGCTGTTTTTATGAATATAACAATAAAGAATTCAGTACTAAGGTCTGAGGATATAATGACTTCAATGAAATGTTTTTATATTATACCCACAGGGTATAAATTTCAAAGTAAAGTGAGCTATCATGAACAGATTTCCCTATAAGAAGTAGCTAGATTTGTTTACATTATAGAAAAATTGCAGGTAAAACAAGTACCTTCACATCTTCTTCATTGGGTGTCTCGAACGAATCACAGAATTTCCAGGTGAGTCTTATCCACCAGAAACGATAATTGTCTGATAAGGCTAAGGAATGTAAATGATCAATCCTGTAAAAATCGTTAAGTTTCCCGACACATCCAGGGCTTGCCCAATTTAACATCAACCATTTAAGTTTCTGATCTGGTTGTTTCTGTTGAGAAACGGAACATTTAGTATATTTTCATTCACATAAATGGATGTAAAAGCTAATTGATATTTTATGGTAATTTATTTGGATGTTCTGAGCAGGGAGAGGGTTTTTGTAACATTTCATTTTCACAGATCGTGTAAGTGATGTCATCTTGATTCATTACAAAATTAACTATAAATTTTTTACAAGTAAGTGAAAAACTATAAATCACGAAAATATTTTAATAAAAATCCGACAAAGAGAAGGTCCAAATCAACAAAACACTTTCCATGAATCCGCATTTGCTATGATACACGCATGTCTCATTCAGTAGTTCAGAGCACAAAGATTCATTCAATAGATTAGTTACTCTAGATATTAGTGGGAACAATATCCTCTACACATATAAAAGTTATGAACTTTCATAACTTGCACACTTAATAACTCACATAAAAGTTTCTTTTAGTAAGTCCTATATTGAAACTTCCCCTCAATTTCTTTACAAGAAGTTTTGCTGCTAAAGTATCGAAATCATCCATTACAACACAAAATAAATTCCAATCCAACAAATTCAGTGCTAATTTCAATGAATCAGACCTCAAAATATATACAGAGGAATGATGAAAGTCTGCAAACCAATCATCATTATTCATTTCAGATGTATATAACTTGTATACTTACTTTCTGAGGTGATTATATATGGCTTGAATCCTACTTCAGAGGCATGATAATGCCATTTGCAAAGTGAAGACTCTGATGAAATTATTAAAACTGGTGATTGTTCATTAATTCTCTCTTTAACTGAACTTAAAAAAGCACAAACTTGTAGGGGCATGTTTAAATCTTCATCTTCATTCAAAATCGCCCCGCCCCTCTAAAATAATGAAAAATAAAAGATGGGGTTCTTAGTTATTTGCATATTAATAATAATGTCTTTATTTCGCATTCAAATTCCATAAATAGATATAACATAAATAATCAAGATAATCAAAATTCAATATGAATGCAAAAATGGTGAAGTCCAGATGGGCAGCTTCAAGATGAGTGAATAAAAAAGAACATATGCAAAAAAGGCTAATCTTGAACAAAAAATAAATGAATAAATCTTGGTAGAGACACATAAGCGATAATAAATTAGACTATATTGTGAGGAAAACAAAAAATCTAACAGAAGAACATAACAAAAGAGGAAGAGTAGTGGAAAAACTGATTAGTGATGTGATCCCTCAGCATCCATAATAAACTTTTTATATTTTTGTTTGAAGGTGAATCCTGAAAGACCATAACATGAACAAAGAGAATTGAAAAATCCTGCAATAATATATGAAAAGCTACATTCGTACATAGCAGTTCTATGAAAAGGTGGTGTTATCTTTGTTATCAAACAAATGTTCAAATTATGAACAGAGGACCTGAACTCCACTTGCTCGTATAGGTAACTGGGCTTTTTGAAAGAAATAATGTGGTAGGAGAAACAAGTGCAATGCAGCTCCCTGTGCTCCATGCTCAACCAACAAGAAACACTGCTGTGATCTTCGAATTCCATAAATTAATCTGAGGCATGAATTTTGAAGGAGTTGAATCCTTTTCTTGTCAACAGCAGTAATACAGTCGCCATGCACGACATGGCAGTGGTTGAACAATGACAAGAGCAGCAAGTCTCAGAGCAGGATTTTCATTCTCCTCGATAAAAATAAAGAAGTTTTGATCTCATATACGCTCTTCCCACACACCCAGAAACATGAGAAATGAACCTGAGAAAACTATCAAACATGATTCCAAGGTTTCGAGCAGTGTTCTTCAACGGTAGAACAGTCCCCCTAATCCTCATTACGTCACCCAAATAATAACATCATGCCTGCGACCAAATAGCATCAAACAACATTTGTCAGGATTAAGTAACAAAGAGTGTTCAAGTGCAAGCCCCTGCATGACTTCAAGTTCCTCACTCATAATTTCAGCATATTCAGCCACATCTCTTTACGGGAATGAGAGGAGAACCTTGGTGTCATCTGCATAAAATTGAGCTGAGCACCGGCCTTTGGTAGCCAGAATGTATAAATTGCATAAAGTATGGGTGATAAGATGGATCCTTGAGGATTAAGAATTCTCACCTCTTTCACATAATTTTCGAATAAATATTGAATTCCAACAATATGTACATTTGAAAGGCCTTTGAGAAGTTTGTTAGATAATTTCTCCGTATATGTGTGCTTGTCACCCAAATACCAATCATCGTTTAAATCAAACAGCTAAAATGAAATTAATTTATTGAAAACTCTACCCAAAATATTCCTCATTTTACTTCTTCGAAAATAAACATAACTATTGATACATTTCTTGAAATCTACACATGACATAAATGCTAATTATTTGGATGTATAAAATCATTAAATAAAGAATAGCGACGAAAATCGAAAAGCTTGTTTTTGTGTTATTTTCATTATCAATCAAATAATCGTAGACACTATACATTTTTTTTAATTTTCATAGATGTTTTCGTCGATGTCAGTTTGAAACATATCTACTTTGGGTTATTTACTGTCAATTTTGACATTTAACTAAGATATTTGGTGTATCGGACCTAAAATCCAAATAACCATGTAAATATTAAATATTTATGTAAGTTTTAGATTTCAGAAGTTATCGTCCAAACTCAATTCTTCGCTAGTTAAAGTCTAAAGATTGTTAAATTCAATTAAATGTACATTAATAGAGACATCAATTTTTACATTAGGTAATGTGGTTCGTAGCTAATTATTCGTAGTATATCATCCAGAAAGATTAATATAATAGATGACGTGACATTGAAGAAATCAAAACATAAAACGTTAACCTTACTTTCTTGATGTAAATTTGGATGATAAACTTTCGAGACTATCAATTAGATTAGGATATGCTAAATTCAATAATGCCAATATTGTCACCGCATTTATAAAAATACATGTTATGAAGACTATCGGTTATGTCATCTGCGGACTCAGAACCCCATCTGGAGAATTCGTCGTCTTTAAACGGCCACGAAAACAATGATTTTGATGAGGACGCAACAACAAGAAAAAATTCAGAAATTGAACAGGAAGACAAGGTTAAAAAAAAGTTGAAAAATAAGTATCTAAACAAAATGATTTATTTATTGAAGGAATTTCTTATTATGGTAGCTGTGGGCTTAACTTATGCTGCTATAATGATTGAGTAAGTTTTATTAGAATAATTCAGTTTTCTCAAAGAATTATATTATGATAAAAATTTTTTTCAACAGTCCTCCAAAAGTTGGTAAAAGTCCAGCGGCATATAGGTTTTTCCCTGATGATTCTTATGTAACAGATTGGTACAGAGGTGAGATCAGTGATGCCATTAATCAAGCTAGAAGTGCTGACATAGCCTTTGTTATGTTTTATGCTCCATGGGATGCTGAGTCGCAACATGCCAGAAAAGAATTTCAGGTTGGTGTTACGGCATATTGAGAGAAACATTTACTACAGCTTATCTGTTTATTTATTGTTCTACTTTACAAAGTCCAAGCAACCTTAGGGTTCAAATTTTATTTCATTTCTATTATTTTTATTTATTAGGATACAACCTAAATGATGATTCATTCTTACAGGTAGTTGCTAGATATTTGCACAAACAGATCACATTTTCAGCAGTGAATTGTTGGCAACCAGGTAGTGAGTGTAAAACTCAGTACAATAAAGTACACAAATGGCCAGTTCTTATAGCTTATCCCACACATGGAAGAGGTGTTCAGTATAATGGCCCACTTGTAGCAGTACATATGATGGCATTTCTAAAAAAATTGATTTCACCTTTCTCTAGAAAAAAAGCATCTGAACTTCTATCACAACATGATGTAAGTATTTATCTTTATATGTTCATCACTGATATACTTATTATCATTAAGATATTGATTATTTTTATTCAAAGTATTGTGGATGAACCAACAAACAAACTGTTTCTGTCAATTCTCCTAGATTTAGCCATCAGATATGAAGTCAAATTAACGAAAGAAAAACTTACTCCTTAGTATAATGTTGATAATGTAAAGGGTTTTCCAATAAGAGGTTTCATTTTGAATTGCCCACTATCTAGGCAGTTGTCACCTTTGAAGCTATCATCTTTTGACATTTGACAAGTAAACACTATGCGGTTACTAAAAATGTAACGGTACACACTTAAACAATGCATTGAAATGGTTAAAATTCACTACAAAAATTTTGCAGTCACAGAGTTCGCAAAACTAAAGCACTTTTGGGTCATCGTGAAGCACGTTCTCGGCCTACAATAGTGAAACTGGTAGAAAAATTTGAGCTGTTGGGACGAGTTAGTGATATGAAGAATCGAAATCGTAGCTCAAGAATAACAGAATATTGCTACTGTAGCCCATAGCGTTGACAAAAACCCAGGTTTGTCGATTCCTTGTGGATCTTTGGAATTAGGCATTTGATAAAAACGATATTATAGAGTGTATTTTGCATAAATACTTTGGTCTTAAGGCTTTTAAAGTTCAGTTAACATAAGAGCTCAAGCCAGTTGATCACCAGCAACGTCTTATCTTCCCAGATTTCATCAAGAAATCATCTTCAGATTTGGGGCTTGGAAAATCCAAGAATGAAAAGCCTCTCCATTCTCAACGTATCACTGTTTGGTGCTGTTTTTGGGCTGGCAGCCTGTTTGGACCTTATTCAAAAATGAGGCTGGTGCAATTGTTAATGTGAATGGATTACTGAGCTATGATTACTGATTTTTTATGACCAGAATTGGAAGATATTGTAGTGGACAAGGTTTATTTTCAACAAGTCGGTGCTACGAATAATTGTGCTTTTATTGCTATAAATAGACTCAAAAACTTTTTACCATGCAGTACCCTTATTGATATTTATTATAGCCTTGTTTACATGTATCTTACAATATTTTGATTAGGGGTAGCTGTTTCTCTAAAGTTTTTGTGGAACAGGACCTTGTTTCTGCTCCAAACTCTCGCTTGTCATGTTAGTTAAAATTTATTGCCAATAGAATATTGTTAGTACATTGCATATACATTCTCAAATGTTTCTTATATGCTAAGAAGAATGAAACTAAATGGGAACCACTTTTGAATTCATAAAAAACAAGAGATTCTGGTTCCTTAACTTGTAAATAGGGATGTTCTCAAAGCATTAAACTATTCAACAACCATTTGCCATATTATATTAAATCTTTGGTCAAACATACGTTAAAAAAAAATTAAGGAATTGTCATTGGTTAAATGTTTCTATTCAGTTGAGTATTTTCTTTCTGATTCCACAAATGCTAAGAACAATAATTAATTTGTTTACTTTTACCTGACTTGTCCTATACATATTGTACTGTCCCAAAGGATTAATAAAGTATTATTATTACAGGACCCTCTGGTTTCTTCAATATAAGTTTTTGGGTAGTTATCATATGAATTGATAACACCTAATGATTTTGATTTATTTATTCAAAAAAATCTAAATCCAAAACAAAACAGTTTACTAATCATCATATGGTACCTTTCCAAAAAAATATTGGACAATCTGGAAGGTCCTCTAACATAGAATAAAAAACATAGGAAATCTTTCTTCAAGAAAAAATTAATTTCACATATGCAGGATCAAGTTATCAAGTAACAGGCAGATAGGCAAAAATCATAATATCCCAACATACACCAATTCCTATTGAATACATAGTAATTTATAGTTTTGGTAAAAAAAGCATATTATAATTTAATAATTTTAGTCCTTTTCATCATATTCTTGAAACGTTAGAACGAGCTGTTTAGGATATTCCTACCCATTTGAGCTTAATATTCCTAGTGGAAGAGCTGTAAAATGTTTTGCGATTCTCTAAGTTGAGGATAAAATCTTGTTGAGTTTATGTATTCCTATTTAAATTCAATATTAACTTTTGTCAAGTTTACACTCAATAAATTATATTTATCTATTAAAATAGGTCATTTCTGCAATAAAATGATATATTTTGATAGCATGAGCTCAATCGTTTTAATTTTGTGGAACTAGATACTCAATATAATTTTTTTTACTAGGCAGTTGTTGTTGGTAGAGTAAATGCTGCACCTTTCAGCAGAGAGTTTAATGTTTTCTACCAAATAGCGCTGAGACTGTTGGAAAGAGATCCACTACAAGAAATAGCTGTATCTATCGAAACACAGCCTCCATATTCTGAAGATGGGGAAGTTAATATGCCCATGTTTTTCATTCACATGTGGAATGAAACTTTAGTAAGTATAAAAATACAATATTCCAGTATGGTTTTTAAGAAGAAATAGTGTAACCTTCATTAAACTGTAATAACTATCTGAAAACCTGAAACAAAAATTTTAAAAATAACTTTAATCTTTTACAAAGTCGTTATTCTGCTTTCTCAGTGAAGTTTAGTTATTTCACTACTATATTATTAGTGAGAATTGTGCATGTGTTCAAAGTAGCCATCATCTGTAGACAATATCAGAGGTAGCTAAATTTGGACAAAAGGATATTCCTTTTTCTTGATTTCATCAATTGAATACTATAAAGTGGGTTCATACTGACGCGATATTGGGTCAGTAAGGCATCTTATAGTTTCACATGATACTCACTCTTAACACTGAAATATGAAACACTGAAAATTTTAATAAAATATATAAAAAGTTATTATTTCTGTGGAAAATACTTCATAAGGTTTTGTAATGGAACTGAATATTTCATTTCTTTTTTAGATTTATTCTGATAAAGAATGGGAAATTGAACCCATTTTGAGTTGGGTTTTGAAGCATGTCCATCAGGTTACGACATGGATCTCACCAAGCGGATCTAAGAGTGTTTCATTATCCCATTATTTGCAACCAGGACCTGCTTTGATACTTTTCACCCCTAGAAATCCATTAGCGATTCATAATGATTTCTATAGCATGGTAAATATTTCAGGAATACGAGAATTGATCAATAATTACCAGTGTTTAAAGACTGGAGTCATTTTTACAGAGACATTGCTGTCATGTACTGCTGTCTATCTATGACTCCACACTGAGATCAGACTGATCCATAGGTTTGCCCTGTTTAATTACATTTTTTCTGTGTTTTTTTATAAAATGGAAAAAGGGCAATATTGATCTGTAATTCACTTTTTTATGGAAAAATCTGAGCTGAAACATAAGGTCTATGGAGACCTTTCATCTTCTATTAAAATCGTGAGACACCTATGTATCTTGATTTAGCATAAGTAAACTGAATCTATTATTATATGGAAAAATCAAGACGCATTAGATATTTGTGATCTAACTTATTGTGCAGTCTGAAATATCTAATATTTTAATCATAATTAAAATGAAAACATGCTGTATTAGGATTTAAAAATAATAATTTTTTTATTTAGGAATAATATAAATGCAATAAAATAGAAAAAGGCTTTTTACTTGATAGAAGAAATATTAACAAAATTTGAATATCAAAACAGATTTAATCTGTTAGTCTTCTACAATTTTAATTTCAAAAAAATTTTTATTCAAAAAACTTTTAGAATTAAATTAATGTCTACAATAAGCACCGCTTATATTTAATAGACGTATATAATCAAAACTCAATATACAATGTCAAATGGGATAAATAAACCAACCAATATAAAATTTATATTGGTTATTCTTATTGATCAATTCCTCGGTGCTCTTATTTTATAATTAGTTGAATTTTGATATATTTTTTAGCTGAGGGGAATCGCATATGAATACAATAATTGTGGGGACAGTCCTTCCGTAATGAAGGCTCATCTTTCAATAAAATTGGAGAGGCGAGGTAAGTGAGATCATCTGGTAATTTTTTTAAATAATTTTGAATGTCCTGTTTGAATGATTGGAAAGTATTTTTTTGGAACTATGTATTCTTTTCTCATATAAGAACTATCATCTGTTATGACCAAACCTATTATCTCTGTACATACACTAGTTATCATAAGAAGTTACACAAACAAATAACACAAAGAAAAATCAAATAAACTCTACCATAACTGCTTATGCAGATATAATGAATGATGCAGTTTATATTTTTTATAAAATTTCAAATTACAAGATTGAAATATTGGCTATTCCCTTACACCTATTTAAAAATTTATGTCAAATAGGTGATACCCTCATACTTGATAAACAGAGAACACTCGATTTTCCAATCTTATGCTTTCTTATTGTAGTTTCAGCTATTAAAAGAGTTAGATCAGATTATAGTAAGTAACGGGAGCATATAACTGAGCTGCTCTTTGCACAAAGATATCAACAAAACCAAAATACCTTTCTTTTATGTGGCCTTTTTTGTAACATAGCAAATAATCCTTTATAATTGAGTAATATTGGATATGTCAACTGTCTCATCTAGAATGATGACAAAGTATGGCATCCCGGGTTACTTTACAAAGTGAAAAAACATCTTCCTTCATACTTTAAATTGATAAAGACCTCCGAAGAGAAACCTGCCCTCCAGTCACCATGAATCAAACCACAATTCCTAAAAAAAACCAGGTTAAATATCTGGGACTATATTTTGACAGCAAGCTCGGTCAAGGCTCGCAAGCAATATACTATACAATAAATTAATTGTATCAGCTATCATATTGGCTTATAGACTGTAAGATTTCTGATTGCCAATAAAGAGATAGAAAAAAAAATCTAGAGTGATACTTCATTCACTTCATTTTTGAATTTAGACAATTTCTATAGCACTTAAAATAAGGTCATTCTGAATAAAATTTGATTTTCCTTTGAACTCTGTCGAATTTTCTGAATAACGCTTCAAAGTCGTCATATTTTGCCACAAAATGAATCATATCAACATAATCCCCCTTATTTGGTTTAGTAGAACGAGTTCTAATCTTTATTCAAAAAAGACTTACTTTCAAAAATGTAGTCATTGTACTTACGACAGGAGTTCAACCTACAAAAAGATCCAAACTAGGTAAATTTGGCGAAAATCAAGAGTTTTCTTATAATTTAAGTATAATATAAATCATTATATAGTGGATAACATACGAACTGTCAAAATTTTCAAGCAATATATTTATTACAGGTAAACATAGTAATAATATACATTTCTTATTCATGGTAAATTTTAAAACAATTTTTAACACATAAGGCAGGTTTCTCAGAATATATTGGGCAGTGATATCTTGTTATTTTTGTATTTTTTGCCTCGTACATGCTCTGTGTGACTTTTTGTGATGAAGCATTTTTTCACTGGCGGTAAATTTTCAAAATGAAGAAATGTAGATTTAGGCTCTTGTCAATCTTCTAGCAATTATACAATGAATAGCTCTTCGAAAGAAATCCCTATTCTGGGATGGTTTATAAGAAATATGAAAAAACCCATATATGCAATACATCAATTCAGCAACATATTTAGACAAGTTTAGATAGGAAAAACTTGAGTTTGGATTTATTATTATTGAACTATTAGGAATTCAAAAGAAAGGATTAATCACATCTTTCCTGATATCTCCAGGTGTTATGGTAAAGTTCACCTTTTTCCCTGCACATCTTTTATTATTTCTAAGTCATCTATAACAGTCAAACTTTTTTATGTGTTTACAGAAAAATATCTTGAGCAACTTAGACTCGTTGAAGGATGCAATTTGAAAAAATTCAAAGTGAGAAGGGTGACCACATCTAATCTCTGGAGCAATACCTCATATTGTTTTGAGAAGAAATATCAAACAGAAAACATGAAAGAAAGTTATGACAACATGATTAATTATTATGGTGGAATGAAGAGTTTATGTGTGAAATTACTTGAGAATTTGGAACACGATTGGGATGAAAATTTAAAATATAGAGCAAATAGTGGTTATAATATCTACCAAACATCTAAATTAAGTGGTAAGTTATTCTTCATTCACAAGCAAAATAATTGTTATTTAAACTGAAAATACTATTTGGGATCGAATTCTAATCCAAGTTGAATAGTCTTAACTTGTATAATACATTGGAAGGGTGCATAATTTTTTAAATCCTATTCTTTCGAAAATAGCATGTTTATTACCTTCAGTCGATCGGCTGATCTTTAAAAATGTTGGAATTATTAAATAATTATAAGTCTCATTTACCTTAATTTAATTAAAAGACATTATTATGTTGCTTCAACCACATGGCAACAGAGCAATGAGTAGATTTTGCTATATAAACTTAAAAAATGCAAACGTCATTTTTTAAATTTCTGAAAATTAATTTACTCACAATCTTTAGGAAATTTTGAATTAGCCTTCTTGTTATTATTATACATCTAAATGCTGAATTAAAATGTTTGAGGTTGAGTTCAACACTGCTCTGTTCCCAAATTTTAAACTTCTAATCATAGGATCCTTACGAAATTTAGCACGAGAATGTATGTTATTATTCTGTCACTAAATACCCCATTTTAAGATCGGTCATATTCGTAGTTTAGAAAATATGAGAAAATTCAAAAAATAAAATTATTGATTTTGCCCATTAATGAACTTCACTGAGATATTTAGATTTCAAACCTACCCTGAAAGTTTTACATCTCTTCCTCTTTCTGTTCAAAAGTTATCGTGCTTACGGACGGCCGGACAGAATTACTTCTGACCTCGGATTCTTCAATAGTGAGTCCAGTTCAATCATAAATTCGGCTGAAAATTTGAAAATTACAGACATTTGAACGAAACAATAGCATGCTGTTCCCTAGAACAAGAGCGCAAAAAGAAACATTAAAAGTCTATAGACAAATCTTTGATGATTTATTCTGAGGCATAATCACTATTTGTTACAAATAGTGCATCCTATTTATTTGGCAGAGAGTTGATTCCACAGGCAAAGAAGTGGCCATTTTTAGAGGCAATCCACGCTTTAGTATAAATCACCAAGTTATCCAAATCATCCTAAATTTTATTCCTCTGACAGTTTTCAGTGAGTGAATATGAACGATTTACCCCAGTAGATCTATTCCTTATTGGTGATGATTTCGATGACACGACGCATTATCCTAGTGATCGAAAATATAGTTCCTTTCATCATAAAACTATCTTACTTAGACTATTCAATATTATTGGATATCTAACCAAGGTACTTTATATAAAAACTCAAGATATGTAAAACATTACTGAAAAACAAGTTTTAAGATCAACTTTGCTTCATCAGTATTCAAATATTCATATTCAATAAATATATGTTTTACATATCTTGAGTTTTTATATAAAGTACCTTGGTTAGATATCCAATAATATTGAATAGTCTAAGTAAGATAGTTTTATGATGAAATTCTTAAGATTATGTTGGATATTCTTGAAAGATATTGGTTTTCATAAGATTGATCAGCAGAAACAAAATTTTGTCTATTCAAAATATTTAATTTATAGGATTTTGGTTAATAATTTTTATTTATTGGATTTTGTTATACCATTCGGATGTCTTATAATGAATGTTTATTTTATATGTCATGATATAAGTGGTACTTATACAACATTATTTTAATTTATTTTCAGAAGTTATAATCATTAAATATAATCTTTTGGAATTAAATATGTAGAAGGCTAATTTTTAAAATTTTTTAAAAAAATTTTTAAAATATTGAAATAACATTATTAGAGTGTCTGATTCTAGTTGTACTTCTCAGTGCTGTTCTTTCTGCAGCTTTCAGGTTTTTAATCAACGGGTTGATTTGATTAGAATTGCATGTGCATATTCTAATATTGGTCTAAGTATTGCTTTGAATAGTTTTGTAGCATTTGTGATGGATAGCTGATTTCTAATTATTAATTTGGAGAAATTGGTTTGCTCTAAATATTGCTGTTTTTTTAATTGTCTTTGTATTTTGGTTACAATTCAATTAATTGAAACACCAGTTTTGAGGAAATTACTATGCATTTACTACAGAATTGTTGTTGAATGATTATATGTTACTGCAGTTTTGAATTCTCGTTCATCATCTAATAAAGTTACTTTGTCAGACGATTAAATATAATGAACTGTGATTTTAATGAATTGAGCTCCAAGTGCCAGGTTGGAACCAGCATTCAGTCTCATTCATTAACTTTTGGTAATTGTCTATGCCCTTCTTTAGAATTTATTTCATGGGAGGGTATCTTCTGCATACTGTAGCATACTACTCTGTCAAGAAAGTACCGGGAATTTTCAATTAAAACAACATTTTTACATCTAATCGTCAAAATTTATTGGGTCGCCTTCAAAATAGGCTCCATTTGCTCCAATACATCTATGCCAACGGCACTTCCAATTATCGAAACATTTTTTATAGGCGCTTTCCGGCATGGACTTTAGCTCTCGCACCGAATTTTGTTTTATGGCTTCAATCGACTCAAAACGGGTGCCACGAAGGGGCAATTTTAGTTTTGGGAAGAGGAAAAAGTCGCAGGGAGCCAAATCCGGCGAATACGGTGGTTGCTGAAGCACGTTTGTTGAGTTTTTGGCGAGAAAGTCAGTCACAATCGTAGCTCGGTGAGAAGGCGCGTTATCGTCATGCAAAATCCATGAGTTGTTCGCCCACAAATTTGGCCGCTTCTTACGGATACGCTCACGCAAACGTTTCATAACGCCTAGGTAATACTCCTTGTTTACCGTCTGACCCTCTGGAACGAATTCGTAGTGCACCACGCCACGGATATCGAAGAAAACAATGAGCATCACCTTCATTTTCGAGCGGCTTTGGCGTGGTTTTTTCGGTTTCGGCTCATTTTTTGCCACCCATTCCGATGATTGCTGGCTTGTTTGCATATCGTACTCGTAGACCCAGGTCTCATCACCAGTTATAATGCGTTCCATGAATGTAGAATCGGAATTACAGCGATCCAGCATGTCTGAAGCAACCTGTTCGCGATGACGTTTTTGAAGAAAATTCAGGTCTTTCGGTACGAGTCGTGCGACCACCTTTCTCATGCCCAAAATATCAATCAAAATCGTACGTGCGGACTCGTGGGATATCTTAAGATCATGTGCTATCTCTCTCAAGCTGGTACGACGGTTTTCCTAGAACCCTTTCCTTAATTTTATCGACGTTATCTTCGATCGAAGCTGTCGATGGGCGTCCGGAACGAGGCAAGTCCTTGAAGGCTCTGTACCACTGATATGCACGAGTTTTCGATAGAGCATTATCACCAAAGACCTTTTGCAACATTTTCAATGCATCGGCACACGATAATTCATTTGCAACACAAAACTTTAAACAAATTCTTTGCTCAACGTAATCACCCATAGTAAAAATCGGCACGCACTCTGACATCGACTGACTTAATCAGCTGTTGCAAACACACTAGTTGACAGATCCCGCTCAAGCTTGGCATAGTAATTAAGGACAGTGGTACCAACCTAGGAAAAAAAATTTTTACCTGCCTCATTGCCCCGCCAGATTTAAATCAATAATTCCCGGTACTTTCTTGACAGAATGTATATTGTCCTGATCCTGATTGTATGAATATGTCCCTGTAGTAAGTATTATATAGAAGTGGAGATCATTGTGGTGTGTTTTGTTATGGAGATGATGTATTTGATGTTTAACCCTGGTTTTAACTATTTTATTGTATTCAAATTTATTTGCAGATATACCTGATTATAGATCTTCAGATAACCTGAAAATTGCGTGGAGTATGGAAACTTGCAGATCATTTCTAGTGGCTCAAAAGTATCAGTCTTTAATATTCTCCAAAGAATTATATAATGATGATATAAAGGGTTCAGATATAACCGGCTTGAAGTGTAAGACAAATAAAACCCTTTCCTTTATTGCCATGGATAGTTTATACTATCATCATTATGCAGAAAAGTTGGGTATAGATTTATCCAAGAGACCCAATAAAACAGCATTGGTGATTTTAGATGATAAAGTAAGCTAACTAAAAAAATCACATATATGAAATTACAGGTACACTTTTGAAAATCTAGAAAACTGATTAGTATATAATTTACCACTAATGTATCCTTTGTAGCCTTTTCCAAAAAGGTATTGTGCTAACATCATATAATTATAAAGATATTATTGCATGAAAAATTACTGTAAGGTATATCAGAAAGACTTGATAATATAAACTAATTATTCACATTATTATAAAAATAAATCCAATGAGCGAAAAATATAAATTAACTGAAGCACAGCTCTAACTCGCATCTATTGATACATTTCGCTTAAAATTGAAAAAGAATTTAAGGAAAGACCTCAGGTTCGCACTACTTCTTTTCAATTTCAACAAAACTTATTAGTTCATAATTTTTCAGTAAAATGTTGATACTTATTGCATGAAAAAATTAACAATATCTTTCCTAGGAAAAGTCTGGGAGTCATGTGACCACTTTTCCAAATGAGAAAACTAATTATAGCATTTTTTGGTGATAATTTATATCAGAAGAAAAAAATTATTTATTATTCAAGAATGAAAGTCACTTAAAAAAATCTAAAAATTTAAAACTATAATCAAAAGAAAATAAAGATGACTTTCATAAAATGAAGCAAACTTGTTAATGTCGGTTGAAATACAATTCATACATCTAACCCCAAGCATTTTGTTTAAAAATAATTATATTACTGAAAAATTGTTTGGATCAACCATTTTTCATGTTTTTTGATTCATTACATCAAATTGATAATTGGATAAAATTGAACACTTAAAGTAAAAGTTACAGAGATAGTGCACCTGTATTCTTGTTCTATCGTATGAAACTGTTACGATTTACTTAACAGCTTATTTTGATTTTTTTTTCAAATAATAATCCTTTGTGATTGGTAAAAAAATTTTAGGGTCTTAACCAAATCAAACAATCCGATATTTTCTTTAGAAAAAGATTCATTAATTTTTTCTTGCCATGCATCTCAGCAATATATTAAGGAAGAATTATGGTTTGTTTATTCTTCCAAGTTCAACACTTATGACTCTATTTTTGTTTGGAAAGAGTTACAAATTAACACCAAATTTCAGGTAACTTGTGGGCTAATCATTTTCTTCAGATTTCCTCAATTGTTCCGATAACTTCATATGTACATAAAAAGATCTTTTATTGGTGGAAAATAAATTGTTTTTTTTTTAAAGATGGAATCTCATTATGTGATGCCAGGGGAAGTGACTGAGCCTAATATAAGAGAATATATTGACAACTACACCCGAGGTTCATTACATCGTGCCTTAAGTTCGTTAGCTTCTGTTAGATCAGAGAATACCCATTCCTACCCAAATAATCATCAGTGCAATGTTGACGGAGCCAGATTTTGTGTGAAAGAACTGTCAGCTGCTAACTTCCTGGAAATCATTTCTCAAACTAATAAGGTAAGAACAAAATTCTGGATCAATTAATGCACTGATAACACAAGATTACAAGTTTTAACATTTTAGAAATTGGAAAATTATTTCAAGAATATAAATTCAATAAGCAACTTTTCTGTGTCTTTACTTTTTCTTCTAAAATCTATCTATTACCATTTGGGGGTCAGTTTGGGTTTTTTCACAGGTCTTCTCCCTCTAAAGCCCATCTCAAACAAATTTCTGCGAACTCTTCTTAGGAAACATTGCATCCTGCCCCTTCAAATTTTTTTTTTATGTCAAGATGGGACAGACTTTTATTTTCCATCACAATATTCTTTAGCACTCTCTGACTTCTTGTAGTTACTAGCTTTTTTCTACCACAGCTTTTCTTAGGGCTGTTGCAGATTCAACAGTTAGCAATTTTTGGCTTATCTGCTTCACAGATGATTGCAAGGTATTTTTTGTATTTTTTTTATTCAACTTAACAATTTTAAGATCGAAAGGGACAATAAATTAGCGATCTGCCAAATTTCATTCTTCTATATTGTTCTGTGGAACAATATTTAAGTATTTAAGAAAAACAAAAATTTTCTCCTAATTGCAACGGGCAGTAACTTCAAGGGAAAGGTGCTTAGAACAAAAAATTACATGAAAAACCCGCATTAATTTTCCTAAAGAACCACCTCTTAAAATTTTCCGCATCAATTTATAAACACTTTGTATAAAATAATGTGACAAATTTAATAATTTAACAAATTCAACACAAACTAGGTGAAACCTTGAGGTTTTTTCTTTTTAATGGTCTGCCTGAATTATCGATTGATTCAACAGCGACTAGTTTAAGATGTTACAAATCAGTGAAATTAATTCGATGTACAAGCACTAAAAAGTTATTGGTACTTTCATAAATTTTGTGTTTATTATTATTATTTTATTTTTTGTTTTATTACAGGCTGTGATAATTTTCTACTATTCAAAACAATGTTCTTTTTGCAATGGCATTGCATATCGATTTATGACTATTGCTAGATACTTCTCTTCCATAGAAGAGCTTCAATTTGCTAGGGTGGATGGCGATCTCAATTTGTTACCCTGGGAATATACAATGGAAATATATCCCACTATATTATTCATTCCTGCTAACCAGTAAGTATGGATTTTAGATAACAAAAAGGTCAATTTTAAGCAATTTTTTTAAGGGTTTCAGAAAGTAGGGTATTTCCAATGGATATGCCAGTAACTTTGTCTAATTTGATTGGATTCATTTTGGCAAATTTACAACCTTGTCTTAAGTTAGAGGCTATGTGGACTCTCTGTGATAGAGTAAAGGTAAGTTATAATTGTATTATATTTCAAATTGAAAAATTAAAGATTTTAATACATCATAAACTGAAATAATAAAAAATATATTTATATTATGGATGAATAATCAATAAGCATCTTGCTTAGATGACTATTCTGTGGGAAGTTGATTTAACTTCCTTGTATAGTCAATACAAAGTAAGAGTATAAATAGGTTCGTGAATATTATATATTCAGCTAGCCACTAATTTTGTCCATTTAATTATATGTAAAATATATACTAATTATCACAATCATAACAATTTTCAAGAAATTAAAGGGAAATATTGAAATATACAATTCAATAAAAACTTATAATATTGTTCCACTCTGTATTGGGATCATCATTGGTGCAATCATAATGAATATTATAGTTAATTTCAATTTCTAAATGAAAAAATTAATTATTTTCATATTTTGTTTCAGTTGAACTCCGATAGTATGGACTGCAATGCATCTTTGAGACTGCAATTAGCACAAACCATCGATAAAACTCTTCAAGAATGGAGAACTTCAGATCAAAAAGGAAAATGCATATTATCATTGAAACTCCAACACTTACATAGTTTACATACTCTCTTCTTGCGATATCCCCATAATGAGACATTAGTTGAAAATCTATTCGATAGACTCAAGTTAATAGAGATGGCCCCACCACAGACAGTTGCTTCAAGAAATTAAAAGTTTGTTTCAATGGTTTGACCACTTTAGGCTCCTTAAAACTGAGTGAAGAGTGATTGATTCCGTAACATTGAATATGTACTCATTGCTGATCCATATCTACACAAGGGTTTTTCATTTGTTCATTAATTTTTGACATAAAACAGTGTGCAATGATTCAAGTGTCAATTATTACAATATATTTATGCTCCCCATTTCAACAATGGACATGCATTACAGATTGAAGATGAGATTAAACTCCCTATTTACGACAATAAAAGTATCTACAAAACTATTTCTAGCACCTGAATGGACACTATATATAAAAATATAAATAATCGGGCAGGATTTACTGGATATCTTGACTACTGCCCCAGATTTATTGAATTCTACCCTAACGACCTGTCTTGATATTACTAATTATGTGGTTTGTATTTACGTAATTTGATCTTTTGAACTCAACTCTGAAATCTCGAAGGTCGAAAAATGGTTCATATTCAATTAACTTATAACACCATAAAAATAATTAAATAACGTGAAGAAAAGTGTTAAAAAGTTCAATACCAGTATGAAAATGATTGCAATACTAATTAAAAATTGTGGATTGGGAAAATGGAAGTTTACTATTCTGTAAGTTACTTAAGAACTATAAAGGTTAGAGAATTTGTAAAAAATTACATGATTGAAAAATTTTAACCTCAAGTTGTCGCAAGTATAATCTTATTAATTTGCTGAAAGGATCCTTTGAAATGGAATAATTTCATAGCTTTTGTTTGAAAATCCTTGCACCTTAAATGAAGGACCGTTGCTAAAAACGTTCAGGTAGATTTTCATAACTTTTTCCTTTCTTTCCTTCGTGAATTTGTTGGTACCAACCATGCTTCGATTCTATTTACCATAAGCTATTAAATAGCCTCATGATTTCAGTTTTGGTCTGATATTTTTTAGTCGAGGCCCTTCAAATGTGAATGCAAAATCTGAAAAAATTACACAAATTTTTTTTGCAGAATCTTTTTCATTAAATCACCTACAGCTGATTTAAAAATGAATATAAAAGGGAAAATAAACCTTTTTCTATGGTGGATTTTGAGGCAGCTTTCAATGGATTCTATTTTTATATCAAATGAAAAGTTGTAACAATAAAGTTCCAGGAGTCTCTCACAATTTTTTTTCAGTTTATTTAATATTTATACTTTCCAAGAAATTAGCACAATATCACTCTCCTTTTTTTGGATCTTCAATTTTCAATAGTTTTTGCAATTTTTTATGTGCGGGTTTGAAATTCTTGCATATTAAACCTGTCCAGGATATGAACCGAAAAGTTTTCTCAGAAAAAAAAATTTAGGGAAAGCAATTAGGATGTTTTAAATAATCTAAAAAGTCTTAAATGACGAATCGGTAAATAAATCAGAATTTTTAGACTTTTTAACCGCATAATTCATTTCATAAACTACATATGGTCGTTATGGTAACTTTAAAAGTGATTTGATTTATTTTTGATTAATTATGCCAATGTTTCATTCCTTTAACTTTAAGTGAGTATATTTAAAATAAGACTTTTTTCTCAATTTTGGGATGTATATCATTCATAAATTCCGAGCCCTCGTTTTAGTCTCGAAGGGGCCAAATATGTGAACTGATTTAATTTGGGTTTGTTTAGGTTTATAAGAAGAAAATTTTTTATCAATCGTAATTTCTGTTATATCTTTTAATATCTTGATTAATTTGGATCAAGATATTTACAAATGTCATAATCTGTATTAACCATTGTTTATTTTTTTGTATATTGAAATAATCAGAAATCTGTGATAAGTCGATTTGTAGATTATTAAACATTGTCATAGTTGACACCCAAAAGTCCTGAATGAATAATTTTATTATGGTGGTAGATCGTGATCATGAAATGGGTGTCACCTTTTGTACCTACTATTTAAATACTGTAAATAATAAAAATAAATTAATATATTGGCAATGAAAGAATTATAATATTATTCGATTTGTTTTCCCCATATTTTTATTCTTGTGCTATTTGAAATTTATTTTTGAAGCTTTGTTTAGCCTGATTGTTTCACTGAAGGTGTTTAAATAAAGAAAATATTTATTTTGAATTGTGCAAAGCACTGACGTGAAGTCAGAAAAAAGCTTTTCTATGCTTGTTCAACAGTCACTTTCAAATCTGTGAATTATTTCTTGATGAGGCTACATATGTTGAATAAAAAAAACATGACTGATCTGTTTAGATTTAAAATCTACCCTCTAAATTTCAAGTCTTTAGGTCTTTTCGTTTGGAAATTAACTTTTCCACCTCCAGTTGTCGGTCTGGATGGCTGATCCTCATGAAATTTGGCACAAATCTTCGTTTCTTAATTATACACCTAAATATCAAATTTGATTCGGATCAGATTAGTAGTTTCGGAACTAATGGGAAAATAAAAAAGAGTTGTTTATAAATGTGGACCAGCTGGTCCATTTTGCCCGAATTTAACCGAGATATTTAAGCACCAAACCTACCGTGAAAGTTTCAAGTCTCTAGCTCTTTCCGCTCGAAAATTAGAGTGTCTATGGATGGATTGGAGTGCTCAGACAGAAGTATCTTTGACCTCAGATTCTTCAGTGAGTGCAACGTAGTCGTTTGAGACCATTTTAGGTTCTAAATTCGAATATTACAGACATTTGGCAAAACGATAGCACGCTTTTCTTTAGAACATGTGCGCAAAAATTGTACAAATGTGATGGTAATTTTCTCATTATATGTGAGCTAGTCTATGTATAAAGTTTACTTTTATAATTATCTTTAATAAAGTAAAAACTATTGCAGATGGGTAGAAGAGTAAATGTAGGTTGATGAACTATTTAATACACTATCGAAATCTGCATAAAAATGGCTACCATGGTTGAAACAAAGAGTTCTTGAGGACTGAAGCTATCTTACATTTTTAATATTCTCTAGATATCGATTTATGAAATTTCTATACAAGGAGCAGTTTTTATATTATTTAATGCCTCAGTTGTATATGGAAAGTTTCACTACTGATTGATATCCTGCACAATGATATAAATACAAAAATAAGTTAATTGAACTATATGAAACTAAATACATTTAAAGAGAATATTCATAATAGAGGTTAATATTCAATTTTGAAAATAAAAATAGAATAATTCTGTAATCCTCTACAAAATTTATTTTTTAGAATTATATATAAATATAGAAATCAAGTTTTTATTGAATTTTTATTTATTAGAAGTTTTACAGAACGATTCTATTTTCATCTAAATTGAAGTATCTTAAAAAAGTATACAGTTAGATGCAGAGAAAACTGATTGAAGTTCTTCTAAAATCACATGAATTTAAAACGTAATAAAAATATGTAGTTATGTCTGAAATATGATACGAGGGCAAATTAAATATAAACTAGACTTTGTTAAAAAAAATACATATTATGATGCATATATATTATTATTATGAAAAAATTTGATATATTTTATTCTTCTATATCTTCTATTAATACATTTTTCCCAATGAATGGCAAGCTTCTTTGAAAATGGCATCACCATTTTCGAAGAATGTAGTCGGTAGTGTCCTCAGCCAACTGCTCATGATTACCTCTTGATCATTGTGAAAACGGCGTCCTTCAAATTCTTCTCCGTGTGGATGAAACATGTGATAATAACATGGGTACAAGTCTGAGCTATAGGGCGTATGCTCGTGTATTCCCCAAAGGAATTTCTCCAATTTTTATGGGGTTAAAGCCGCCGTGTGTGGTCGAGCGTTGTCATGAAGCAGAATCACACTTCGGATTGATGTGTCTAGTCTTTTTCTTCGATAAGCCAACTTCACCTCATCGAGGAACTTACAATAACATTCAGTATTGATCGTATGTGTTCATGAAGAAAATCAATAAGCTGTACGTCTTTGCTATCCCAAAAAAAGCTGCAAGAACTTTTCCCACAGACAGACGGATTTTGGTTTTCGAGGTGGGGCGTCTCCAGGCTTTCTCCTCTTCTTGCTTGCTTGTTTAGATTCTGGAGTTTAATGATGCACTCGTGTCTCATTACAGGTGACAATATGACATAAGAAATCATCACCCTCTTCTCGATATCGTGTTAAAAGCTTTTCACACACAGCAAGACGCCTTTGTGATTTTCCGTTGGTAGGCGGGGAATCCATCTTGGCGACAGTTTTCGTTAACCCAACTAATTAGAAAATATTGATTGAGTATTTCTATACGATATTTCTACTTCTGCAGCAATTTCATGTACTACAAGTTGCCACGCTCCCCGTGGCATTAGAGCTTGTCGCGCTAGGGGCGCTTGTCTCGACTAGGACTCTAGTTTCATCCCGGTGAAATGGAGGGTTAAGTCTTGATGCCTAACGTAATGCCGTTCGCGCCAGTCAGTGGATCCGTATGGTGGAAGATCGACCGAATGGGGCACTAGTTTCACCGTTGATCAACTCAGTGACAAGGGTGTCCGTCGCAGCACAGGACCTCTCTCTTAAAACAAACGTACTCTACCCTATTGAAGTAAATCTTCGGATTTTTCTGTCCAATGGCCTAGTGTGTTATATAGTATACTGCGTAACCTCGGGAGGGTGGAGGCCCTGGGGAAGTATTCCTACGACCTGGCCACCCAATTGATATTGTACTCGAGGGGGCAGTGGTTGACAGTTCACATGCTGGACAAGGAGGGTATTCCTTTTATCTTTTCGCAGACACTTATGTTCGGGATATTCTCATGAAATGCTTCAGGGTTTAGCGAGACTTGACGATTCGACCGGCCTTGTCCTGAACCTGGATCGATTGTGAAAGGTTTCTGGGGTTTGTGGATCTCGACGATACGTTGTGTTTTGACGCCAGGATCAATTGAAATACTTCACAAGGGTTCGTGGGTCTTGACGTACAGGTTGGATTGAGGGTGCTCGTACCAGGATCAATTGAGGCATCAATCTTGAGATTATCTTATGTCATGAGACTACGTCCGGGCGGATGGATAAGAAGCCCCTTCGGCGTGTGAGTTGCATCCTAAATAACTCGGGTACTGACAGTAGCCAGTAGAGGTTGGATAGTGCTTCGCTGCTACCACTCAGACGGTTGTAGGTTTTCGAACTGAAGCCCAAACTGGAAGCTGGTGGGTTCATCTCTTCGGAGGGGTTCTCGCCTCGTGCGATGATAAGGCGTAACCCTTATCACTTTTTTTGCCTCTTGGGGCAGACTGTGGAGATTGCTAACTAGTCACTTGGTGAAAGAGCTCCGCTCACATGCCAATACACTAAATGGTAGAATTCACTACAAGTCGCCAGTCAGATTCAGTCAGCTCATGGATTACATGCAATCGGCGGGCTTGACTCTAAGTTATAGCGTTTATAAAAGAACGCATGAAGAATCAAATCTTGTATCAAGTCGGCTGATGAATTTACTGACTGACACGCAGGTGGCCATACTTTCCCGTCTCTTTCCCTTCGACGACGTTGAAGGGGATTCCTACAACAAGTTTGGGAAACAAACCTCCACATTCTGTTGTCTTTGTACAACACATGGCTCAACTTTCCATATTTCCGAGCGCATGGAAGAAGGGCAGGATCTGCCTCTTGCTCAAATCAAAAGAGAGGTCTCTGGACGATCCGAAATCGTATCGCCGAGTTTGCCTGTTGAGAACGGCAAGCTCTTCGAACGCCTTATGCTCGCAAGAATTGCCCCCCTCTACTCTGTCTCAGGACAAGAATCAGAGAATCAGTTCGGCTTTCGCGCCTGCAGATCGACTGAAGATGCCGTCAGGCGGGTTTTCAACTTCGGCAGAGAGGCGGAACAGCCCTACGTTGCTGCCCTCTTTGCTGACATCGATGCGGCCTTTGACTCCATGTGGTGGCCGGCAGTAATACCTCGAATCAGGTGGGCACTGCCAGGCTCCGGTTATCTCAGACTCCTGAAGTCATTTCTATCTAACCGCTCTATTACCCTCAGCCAAAACGACTGCAACTACAAGCGGGAGGTTAATAGAGGATGCTCCCTTCCTCTGGAACGTACTCTTCGACAAGCTTCTCACTCTTGTTTCTCTTCTCCTGCCTCCTGAGGTCAGCGTAAGCGTCGCTTATGCCGACGACCTCGCCCTCATCGTCCACTCGAAAAGCCGTAAGGACCTCGAAGAAGCCCTTACCAGTCAAATCTCAGTCCTGGAGGATTGGTTGCGAAATAACAAGCATCAGATCTCTTACAAAAAGACCCTTGAAGGGAAACTGGATCTGAAACGACCACCAAACATTCGTCTCTCCCAAGGTCCACTACGGTGGACCACCCAATCTACCTACCTTGGGGTAGTCCTGGATGCGGGACTATCCTTCTTTCCGCATATAACCTACATCCGGTCGAAAATATCAAGCCTGAACAAGAAGTTCAGGCGACTCTTTAGAGCAATAGGCGACGACGGTAAAAACGCTATGCGTGTTTATTACAAGTCCGTCTTTTTTCCCGTGGTTCTAGACTGCTGCTCGGTATGGGCCCACCGCTCAAACAACACCCATTTTCATCGAAACTTATCCGCTTGCCACCGATCAATCCTCCTCAATCCTCCTCATGACGTCTTCCTGTAGAACCGTAGCCACGTCGGTACTTGAGGTTCTCACAGTCAATATCCCCCTTAATCTTATGGCTGAATTCAATTCTGCTAAATACCATTTCAGACATGGTCTAACATACAAATTTCGTGACAGAACATTCGACTCTATCAATGTCTCTGGCACAAACTTCAAAAGTATGTGCACTAAATCCTCAAACGAGTTATGGACTCGGCTCCAAAACTCATGACAGGAGAGTTGGGACCTCTGGCAGAAACACCCATCTCTGGCTACCAACGTCCGATTCTCCAGCGAAAACCCCTATTTTAATCCCTCTTACTCTCTAACCTGTTTCGTTTCATAATAGTACGCGGCCCCTTCAGGGCCACCCTGAGAAAACTAAACCTATCTCCTCATCCTCCTGCTTATGCGACACAGCGGACGAGACATCATCCCATGTCTTGTTCGAATGTAGCGAATACATACCGCCCTTTAGGCATCCAACCCTGTCAACACAATCCTCATCTCCTCGTTGATAGACCAAGTGGCTATCGTCAAATCTCTGGTGCCTACAAGCCAGAGCAGATGCCTCTCTTTTCTTTTATTGCATATTCTTTTCATTCTCTTTTAATTTCTAATACTAATCATATCTTTTCTGATGATTGATTACTGACGAACCAAAGTCTCTCTTGAAACTTGTTTTTTAGTAATGTTTTTACATATCTTGAGATTTTCTAAAAAGTAACTTAGATATCCAATAATATTCTAAGTAAGATAGTTTTATGATGGAATTCTTAAGATTATGTTAAACATTTTTGAAAGATATTTGTTTTCATAAGGGGGATGAGCAGAAACAAAATTTTATTCATTCAAAATATTTAATTTATAGGATTTTTGTTAACAATTTATATTTATTGGATTTTGTTATATCATTTGGATGTCTTATAATGAATGTTTATTTTATATGTCGTTTGATATAAGTAGTATTTATATGACATTAATTTAATTCCCGATTTATTTTGTTCACTTCAGAATCGTGATATTCATCTTTCGAGGATATTGAATCCAACTACAGGAATAACATGTTGGAAAGGATAAATATTACAGGGTTGAAGGACGATTTGAGTAAACTGAACTGCGATTCATTATATAACATTAAAGACGCACAAAAAGCTACAACCTACTTTATTGCTAAAATTAAACGAAATATTGAAAAAAATACCAAAACTTATGAGGAAAAACGAAAATACATAAAGAGAAAGGATTGGATTACCATAGGGCTAATAAAGTCTATAAAAAAGCGCGACAAATTGTACAAGGAGTGGCAAAAAAATAAAGAAAATCTAGGGCTAAAAGTGAACTATATCAAATACAGAAATCATTGGAATAAACTCATCTATATTACTAAACTCGACCATTGTAAATATCAAATTGAAAAGAATATGAATAGTTCGCAAAAACTCTGGAAAACTATAAAAAATATTACCAACACCAATAGTAAGCCAACAAGAATAAGACAGCTGAAATCAAAAGATGGAAAGTACGCAGACTCCAATAAAGAAATCGCCAATACGTTCGGTGATTTTTTTTCCAACATAGGACAAGAGCTAGCACAAAACATAGAAAAGCCTCCAGTGTCACCTTCCCCCAGAGTGACAAATCCCTGCTCATTCTTCCTCAAACCTACGGATGAGAGGGAGATTAGTGAGATTATATTATCTTTGAAAAATAATTGAGAAGGAAGTGGAATCGAACATTGGCTTACTCTGGGTATAAGAATATCGAGTAAATACAAACCGGAGCTTCACGAAAAAATGCTGAAAGGAATGGTGACTGAAGAATACTATAAAAAATATTCAGCCATATTCAAACGCATTGTGGAATTATCTAAGAAAATCTCTGATCAGGACTTTATAAATAAATCGAAAAATAAGACCAAAACAACTTGGACTTTAATTAATAACGCGACGAAAAATAGAAGCGCTACTGATGATACATTGTTTGAATCGTTTCATGGAAAAAATGAAAAAAAGCTATTAGATGAAATTAATAAATTCTTTCTGAAATCTAATGTTTTGAAAAACCATAAGAACACTGATGTTGCAAAAACCATAAATCATTGTGATTCAAGCATTTTTCTGAATCCAGTTATTGAGCAAGAAATGTATCATTACATATTTTAACTTAAAAATAAAAAATCTACTGGATATGACGAAATATCTGTAGATCTACTGAAAAAATGTGCACCGATGTTGACGTTACCCCTAACACATAATAAATCAAATGTTTCAATACGAAAAATATCCACAAGCCCTCAAAGAAGCTTGGGTTAAACCGATTCACAAGAAAGGAGAAAAAGACAATTTCAATAACTACCGTTCAATATCTCTACTCTCAAATGTTAATAAAATATTTGAAAGAATAATTTTTGATAGAGTAATGAAGTTTTTTGAGAAGAATAACATATTAGTGGAACAACAATGTGGATTTAGAAAAGGCAAATCGACCATAGATGCATTATATCGAGTTACTAAATTTGTAATAAAATCATTGAATAAAAATCAGATAACAGCGACACTTTTCTTAGACTTGACCAAAGCGTTTGATACAGTAAATCATAACATCTTACTGCAAAAATTGGAAAGATATGGTATAAGAGGTATAATGTCAAAATTATTTCGTTCATACTTAACAGGGAGAATTCAGGGGACAACTGAAAAAGGAAAAAAATGGTAAGCAAATAATATCAAATGCCTTGCATGTAGATAGGGGGGTTCCCCAAGGATCAATATTAGGTCCCCTACTTTATATAATCTACACAAATGATTTAATTAAAGTTACATCAAATGATACTGTAATGTATGCCGATGACGTATCAGTAATCTGCGTTGGTTCCACTCCAGATGAATGCAAAGCCGCAGTTGAAAAAGATTTAGAAAACCTCGAAAAATGGTTCGGGAAGAATAATCTCACAATGAACATCACTAAGACCAAACTGATAGTATTTAGAGAAAAGAATCAACATACCATCAACTTAATTTTTCATGGTGAGAACATAAGAGCTGAAGATATTCTACCATTCTTGGGAATCCGTTTAGATCGGGATTTGAATTGGCGGCCATATATTGAATATTTGGCAACAAGCCTTGCAAGGTACTGCTATGGTTTAAAGATCCTGACAAGAACAATTGGGTCAGATGCTTCCCTGACAGCATATCATGCATACGTCCACTCCAGATTCACGTATGGAATCATCTTCTGGGCGAATTCTGTTGATGCTGAAAGAGTCTTCATCATACAAAAATGTTTGAGAACTGTCTTTAAACTAGAATACAGCGAATCATGTAGAGATATCTTTACGAATAATAATATATTAACACTATAGTACCTGTATATATATATATATATATATATATATATATATATATATATATGACTGCATTATGTATGTAATCAGTAATTTCACAAACTTTGAAATGTTAATGCTTGATCATGATTATAATACCAGAGGAAAAACTCATCTTAGTTTAGAAAAACCAAATTATGCCTACATACAGAAGAATGTTGTTCATATTTTAGTGACAATTTGGAATAAATTACCACAAACATTCACAACAAGACCTTAACTTATACAAAAGAAAACTTTGAAAAAATTTGTATATGAAAGAGGCTACTACAGTGTGAAAGAGTTTATGGCTGAGAAAGACTTTAATGAACTTTAATATTTAAGATATGATTTTTGTGACGTGATCTACATCATTTTGTGATATTCTCAGATCAAATGAAGATCTATTATTATTATTATTAACACGAATACTTAACTTGGAATCACTCTATTGTAAAATACTTAACTTGAACTCAGATAACTTGTTTTAAATGAAATTCCCTACGAAAGCACATCAGAAAAATCACCAAATAATAAATAAAGAACCCCAGTAAATAAATTTGGCTATGCAACTGTAAACACTACTAATGTATCAGTATTTGCATACCCTTAAGGGTCAATATCAAATATTTATGCTCTCTCAAATAAGGAAAATAGTGTTCTTTGAAGTATGTCTAATAAAGTGAGCAGGGACTCTATTATTTACAATTCACATCCATGTTATAAAGAACAATTTCATCTGCCTTCCTTATTATTTCGATGAGGATAAACATAATGCAAAAAAAAACGTGATTCCTGAAATGAATTGATAATGTAAGAGATACTGTGATCGGCCAAGGATTATAACTGTTCGAATGGATCGATATGTTCAATTAAAAGCATGAATATATAACGTTGTGACTGCATCTCATCTGAGTAGTTTGTTGCTAATGGTTTATAATGTGCGTGTTTAAAGACATATCTACTGGAGATTGAAAGAAGCCAATCTAGTTAAAGACGGTCACGAATGTATCAGTCGTTAAACGGAGGCAATGGCTCCATTCAACTAACATAAGCTTAACACTGACGAATCTCCTTCGGTTTGTATTTAGATTATAGATGATTACGTGTTTTTACAGCACCTGGTGCCAAGAAGCTTTTTTGTGGAATATATTTCACCCTATTTCATATTAAGCCTATATTTATGTATGCTTGAAGTTGGATATATAAATTGAAGCTCTGAAGTGAATGAGGTCCTTATGAGGGAGCTCTACCTCTTAAGGAGGTGGCGTTTCGTTCTGAGAATGCGCGCCTGAACTCTCCAGACAGGCGTGGTGCGTATGTCTGCCTGTGACGCCAATGACCTTGTGTTCCACATCGGATCGGTCGTCGAACGCTGTGTGCTTTGCCTTCCTTGAACCCGGCGGGGACGGTCAGTCAAGTATTGCTAAGACTAGTCGTGTCCTCTATATGCTACGCTTGGAAGTAGAGCAGATCAGAATTCCGGATGAGGAGCGAAGAAAGTGGTCACTACATACTTCCCCTCCAGTGAGCGTCGATAGGGCCACGAAACAGGGACGTTGGAATATGGCAGGAAATAGTTCGTCGCTGGGCTGGACGCGGTGCCATATCATCGGGGATACTGTGGAACGAAATGAATCATTCATAAGTTGCTTCCATATGGGGAAACACTAAATTCGTATCTCTAGTGTCAACAACTGGAACGCTGAAGTTAGCGATTGACCAGAAACGGCCAGAATTGACCAACAGAAGAGATGTTGTGTTCCATCTGAAAAACACCAGGCCGCACACGTCGGCAGTGGCTAGCCAGAAACTTTGGAGCTTGATTGGGAAGTTTAAATGCATCATCCACCTTATAGTCCAGACTTAGCACCAAATGATTACCATCCTTTTTTAGTATTGCAAAACTTCCTGAGTGATAAGTAATTAGCATCAACAGACAATTGTGAAAATCGATTACTAGAGTATTTCGTCAATAAGGACCAAAACTTCTATGAGGGAGGCCTTGTGAAGCTACCTTTAAAATGGCAACAAATTATAGAACAAAAAGGTGTATATTTGACTCAAATCGGACAATCCGAAATATGATAAATAAAGTCTCGAAGTTCACGAAAACCTAATGAATTTTTCCTCAATCTATTATTATTATCTTTTAATATATTTCCTAGGATTATTCTAGTCTAGTATTCTTTTTATCCCTGACACTAGGTTCATTTTACATAAAGTCCATCCTAAAGGGTCTTTCAATTGAAACGCCCTATTTTTAAATTGACATTACTCACGAATGGCAGCCACTGTTTATTTGTGACATTGACAGTTGTATTTGTCAATGTCTACCATTTAATCATGAAAAGGTATACACTCCAACAACGTTTACAAATAATCCAAATTTATTATGAAAAATCGAGATCTAACTTTACGTGCTTTAATTCCAATTTTTGGTCGTTATAATATCGTTCTGGTCGTTATATAACAGTTGAACATTTGATGAAGAAGTTTGAAAAAAATTTTACAGTTCATGATGTTACAATGCCAGAGAGGCAAAGAAAAAAAAGAGGCGCTGTTAATGAAAGATCCTTTATTCAGATATTGGCTATATCTTAGGGAATGCAATGCAACATTGATTCCGAAATACATAGGTTATTTTGATATATTAGCAATATTTACAACCGTCCCGGTGAGATCGAAATTATCAAAACTGTGTTTCTCGTCGAAATTCTATTTCCAATAAACTAATTGGAAATTTACCTTACACCAGCATAATTACTTTTCTGCACTGTATTGACAATTTGCGGCAATTGTATTCTTGTAACCATTCTTTTACACTTGACTTTACACAAATACTTTATATCGATTCTTACGTGTTCAGTTATCTAAAGATGAACTAATAATTCGAAACTTCAGTACTGAAAAAATGTGGAAACTCAATTCTTCTGACCATGCGTAATATTTTTTATCCATTGCTCAATTGTTTGAAAATGATCCAGTTCTTCGAAATTGCAATATTAAAAAATTTAATCCTTCAATTTTAACAAAATTTGAACTTCTCAATTAAACTTAGTTGCAATATCTGGGCTGTACGCCGGTAGGGTAGGACTTCCAATTTGAACGTTTCTGAGTACGTTTTAACGGGCGACGCAGCACGTGGCCGTGCATTGTAATACCGCAAAATAACTTTGTCGTGTCTGTCGGCGTATTGCGGTCGTTTTTCTCACAATGCTCGGCTCAAACGCATCAATTATCGTCGGTAGACCTCCCTGTAATCCTTTAGTTCGATTGTAGTAGCTCAAAACACACCACACCCAGCTGGTCCCACTGAGTACACAGCATGATCTTCTTGTCATGAATATTCGGCTTGATGATGAGGCATTCATACGTTGTCCGATCTTTTGGATTATCGCTAGTGATAATTCGATGCAAAAACTTCTTTCTTTTTGCCGTTGGTGCAGTTGTTCACACCTGAAAAAACGTCGTTCGACTTCTCTTGGCTTCAGTTCATGCGTCACCCAATTTCCTACCTTTCGGATCATTCACATTGCTTTTAAATGATGCCAAATGACTGTTTGGGTGATCCCAAGTGTTTTTGCTAGTTCCTCCTGTGTTTGTGATGGATCTTCATCGAGCCTTGCCTTTAATTCTTCACCCTTAAACATTGGTGACGCTCCGCATCGTTCTTCGTCTTTCAAATCCAAATTGCCACTTTCAAATCAGTCAATCCACCTCTGACACATTCGTTCAGCAAGAGCATGGTGGCCATGAACATCCACTAAAATACGATGACTTTCGGTAGCCTTTTTCTTCATATTGAAGTAATGACTCCCTGCAAAAACACATTATCCGTTACAAAAGTTTAAATTTTCAGTGCACACAGAAAGTATATTGTTTAAATTTCAGCAAAATGACAGATACTGAAAAGAAAAACTAATGATGACACTTCAAAATGAAGGTGTTGCCCGATGAAACAATGGAATAATAAACTAGTAACGATATCTGTTATCGAAACCGCACAAACTCTTTTTTATTCCTAATAATAAATGTCAAAGATCAGAGATTGAAAAGGAATATTATGTAAGAAAACATACAGTTAACAGAAAAAAGCAAAAGATTTTAAAATTCACAAAACCAGATAAGGTAATACGTTAGTGGCAATAGATAAAATACTTTATATCGATAAAACAATAGATTTCATCGAAAGCAGAAAATTTAAAACATTTCGGAAAGACCCATTCAATGAGGAAATCCAAGAAATATTAAAACGGACTAATAGTATAATCACACTGAAGGATATACGAGTAAATAAATTTGTAACAATGAACCCTCAGGTATCACAACTTTATTCCTTTGAAGCTCCTTGGAATGCGGTGTTATGAGAGAGCTTTCAAACCTCTTATTTTCGGGAGATGAGTGTTTCGTTCCGGCTTGCAAGCCCCTGAATTCTTCAGATTAGCAATGGGGTGCAAGCCTGGCAATGATGCCGGGACCTTGTTCCGCTTGGAACGTCGTTTGTCGAATGCTTGTACTCTGCTCTACTTGAAGCCGGCAAGGATAGTGAACTGAGTATCGGAATGCGATCGCTTCTTCTATATGATACGCCGAGAAACTGTAGCAGAGCATAGCGGTATTCTGGGTAGGGGGCGGGCGTGTCGCCACACACTCCCTTCCCAGTGAGGGTTGGTAGGGTCACGGTATAGGGTGTTAGGATTTGGCATGAAACAGTCCATCGTTGAGTTGGAAGCGGTGCCATCTCAAGCGAGGGATACTGCGGGACGAAATAGGAAGGTTACCTCGGAAATGTTGGATGGGATCATCGATGGTCATCAACGATGGGATAGTCGGGTTCACTAATGAAGCTTTTTGGCGATGCGGTGTTATGAGGGAGCTTCTAAACTTTTAGTTTCAACTTGCAAGCCGCTGTGTATTGTTTCAACTTGCAAGCCGCTGAACTCATCAGATTGGCGATGGGGTGCAAGCCTGCCAATGATGCCTGTGACATTGTTCCACGTTGGAATGTCGGTGTCAGTACTTTACTCTACTTGAAGCCGACGAGGAAGGGAACTATGTATCTGAAAGCGGTCGCGTCTATGTTAATGTAGGCCAGCTGCTCAGTGGTAGAGCTTAGGGCTCGTAACCGGAAGGTCACGGGTTTGAATCCTGTTCAGGTCGGAAATAAATTTTCTAGTTTGACGGGTATCGAGAACCATTTCACTGTTGGGTCAAAAATTAACAGTGCTGTGACCTAAAGAGGCGCAAGATCGCAGTAACAAAGCCTACACAGAACACAACTGAACTTCTATCTCGCACAAGCTGAAAAAGCTTCTGAGAGATATTCACAGAAGATCTAGGAGTATCAGGATAATAAATATTTAAAAAAATATATGCTACACAAAATATGTAGCAGAGCAGAGCAGAACTCTGAGTAAAGAGTGGGCTCGTCGCAAAATAGAATATCGGATAAGACCAGTAATTTCATATTACACAACATTAGCATACAAACTTTCTGAATTCCTTATGGATATCATCAGACCTTTATGTAAATTTCAATCACAGTTTTGCATTAAAAATTCATTCATTCATTGACTTATTGACGAAAGAAAAATTACCGAAATACTACCCAATACCCAATTAGTGTCATTGGATGTAGTGAATTTGTTTTCTAACGTACATGAAGATGTAATAACCCTTATTTAGGAAATGTTATTAGAGAATAAAATGAATTGGGTAATAAAATCAGATATAATCCATTTACTAAAAATTTACTAAAATCAAAATTATTTCACTTTTAATGGTGAAATCTATAGCAGTACAGAAGGCTTAATTTTGGGGAGTTTCTTGAGCCCACTTTTAACCGATATTTTCATGGATAGGTTGGAAAAAACAATTCAGGAAAATAAAACTAGAATCGCTAACAAGATAATTTATTGGTACAGATATGTAGATGACATTATGTATGCTTTAAAAGTACCAATAAACAATTTTGAGGTTTTTTTAATTAACTGAATTCATTAGGTAAAATTCTGAGTTTACAATACAGGTAAAAACTGGAAACCCATCAAAATATTTAGATTTATAAAAACTAAAGTTATTTTTCATAAACCTCCTCATACAGATATAAAAATTCCAAAAAACTCAGTTTCATCCAATCCAACATAAATTATCAGCATATAATATAATAATACATGACACATATATTATTAACATTTCCTTTATCTGCGAATTACTTTAATCAAGAATTGAATTTAATTAAACAAATAGCAACTAAAAACGGTAATTCGTCATCTATAATGAACAGTATGATAGCCAGAATACAGCATGATAATTGGTTAAACAGCTGACAAACGTGATTTGTTCATTTAATGTTTTTAAATTTTTAAAACTATTCCTAATTAATTATTAATTCTGAAAGATATGTTTATGTCTATGTTATTAGGTAATTTTTCTATTTATAGAGATGGGAAGAGGAAAAAATATACATTTCTCGCCTACTTTGGTACACCATCTCTATAAATAGAAAAATTACCCAATAACATAGACATAAACATATCTTTCAGAATTAATAATTAATTAGGAATAGTATTAAAAATTTAAAAACCTTAAATGAACAAATCACGTTTGTCAGCTGTTTAACCAATTATCATGCTGTATCTGGTCAAAAACTTATACATCGTTTTAAATTTTGCATAAAAAAATAAGTATCTGAAACTGAACATGTTAGAAAGTTTGGAAATAAACCGATCAAGAAATTCGGGGACTTTATTGAATGAACAAACTGACTTATCTAATTCACTTTTATTGGATCTATTCACCTAGGGACCCGGTGTATCAAAAGTAATAAAATATTTGTGCCTTTATCTCAAAACAGAAACCATTTAAATACAGTATGAAATCAAATTTTAGAACAAGCATTTGAAGAAGTTACTCTCAATAATAAATAGAAATCAACATATACTGTATATGAATAGTTGCAAAAAAATATTTTGGCGTTGATTCCTTGTCAAAAATAGGAAAAATAGGATGACGTAAACTTAATTTTTTTGAGCCTCCCCTGCTTAGTTACAGCCCCCTAGAGAAGGCGCCCGAAAAATAGTTTTTAATTTTTTTCTTAAAAACCAAAAAACTGACAAGAATATAATTAAGCAGACATTATGCGGGCGAGAATGTATTCAAAAAAATTTTTGGTGGTGTTCCTCTATGATTGCAAGGGGTAGAAAAAAGCCACCCCTAAACGTTCTTTCGCAATAAACCTTTTTCCATATTCCTATTTTACAATAAAGAAATTAATTTTGTATAGCGTGATCCATTATTAAAAAATAAGGTCTCTTGTAATTTCTTGCTAAAATTCAAGGTTTTTGAGAAAAAAAATAATTTATTAACATGTTAGCTTGAGAGGCTGGAATTATTTCCGAACTAGACTTTATCTAGTAAGCGGCTGTCATTTTGTTATGACAACTGACTAGTTTTAACTGTGATTCAATAACAATTATTCTTTGATCTGGCTTATCATTTTGAGAAAGAATCAAAATTACGAATTGTGTTGGCGTTTACTTGATAAAAATCCATCATAAACTATTATAATTAAATAATACTCACACATTTTTATTTCTATTGTGTATGGATTGAAATATAACACGTTTCTCTAATTTTTATCTTCTTCAGATGCTTTAAAACAATTGGTTCAAAAATTGGTCACCCACAAAATTTAAATCGAGTTAAAGTTCTGTAGTTTTGTAATGAGGGTAATATAAGGTTTTTCATTACTTATGTAAACCACTGGGCTACAAGTAGACACCCATTGAAGATGAACTTGATAATTCTGTCAGGGCATTCAGTGAACCCCAGAATTCATTAACTAATTTATTTCTACACTTTGTAATAAGTTTAGTTTTAGCCATTATTTTATTTATGTAAAATCTTGTAGAATTCAACTCATTTAAGAATGGGTGTGGAATGTCGTCGGTCTCAAAACAGAATCCATTTAAATACAGCATGTTATCTTTCTGCCCTTGGAATAATAGTGTGCAGAGCTCAGCGGGACAGCATAGGGCTCTTCACCGGGAGGTCCGGGTTCGAATCCTGTTCAGGTGGAAAATAAATTTTCTAGTTTAGCGGGCGTCTGCCACCATTTCACTGTTGGTTCAAAAATTAACAGTGCTGTGACTTAAAGTGGCGCAAGATCACAGTAACAAAACCTACCCAGAATACAACTGATCTAGGAGTATCAGGATAATAATAATAATAGTTGTTCACAAGGGGAAAACGGCGTTCGACGTCTCTTGGCTTCATTTCATACGGCACCAATTTTCCTACCCATAGACGTATAGGACATAGGATAATAAGTCTATGTTCCTTCCTACCTTTCGCATAATTCCCATTGCATTTCAACGATGGCAAATGGCTGGTTGAGCGACACCAAGTGTTTTTGCGTGTTCCTCTTGCGTTCGTGATGGATTTTCATCGAGCCTTGCCTCTAATTCTTTATCCTTAAACTACGGAGGCACTCCGGGTCGTCCTTTTTCCAAATCAAAATGTCCACTTTTGACACGTTCGTTCAGCTGGGGCCGAACACTCACTAAAATACGATTTTCGGCAGCCTCTTTGTTTATATTGAAGTAATGAAATGAAACTCCCACATTATTCAGTACAAAAGTGACATTTTCACAGCACACAAACTATTTTTATTTATTATAATGATGACAGAAAAAGAAATACACTAGTATACATATGTTATGAAACCTAACACCCAATTTTATACTCGTTGTATATGAGCATTTGAAAAAGTTACTATGTAAACGAAACGCGTCATGTGAGCAACTCACAATAGTACTAGAAATCAACTTATATAAGTGTATTATTCTATTAAAGTGGGCGAATGTCACCCATCTTTGGTATCAGGCATCCGGCTTTTAGAGATCTTAGAAGGTCCTCAGTCCAGGATCATTTTGACTTGGTTTCGTCCTTTTCTAGAATAGAATTTGGATGCTTTCAGCACCCCATAAAATTTCTGATTGTCAATTTTCCATTCAACATCCAGAAAATTACACGAAATTATCGGAAGATAAACAGACAAAGTGAGCAGATATTATAAGACAGTTGGTGGTCTGCATCACGACATGCACGGGGCCAAGGGGGCATATCCTTCGGCCAAGATGGGTGTGTCTGAGCCCCGTAACATGTAATTTGTGTGTCAACAAATGATAATAGCGGAGGAACTAACGAGTTTTCGACTTATTTATTTCTGTGAGCGAGCCTGGAGAGAGCTGGGGCGTTGTTGCTTTGCTTCGAACATCGCAGAGATCTCGTTATTAAATCTCTCGAGATGCAATGAGGCACTGCTATGCAAATTATAGGTAATATTTATTGTTCGAGATCGGTTTTTTCCAGTAATTGGTGTGGATAGGATATGTGGTTTGTATGTACGCAAGGAACGTCGATAATCAGATCTAATTAGCCTGGCTCTTGATAACAGTGGCGTGTTTTCTTGAGGAATCAGTGATGTTGCCAGAGTGATTTGGCATTGGGAGGAGATAGGAGTGGGTATATTGTACTGATCCTTGCTCTGAAACGTCCTAGGACTATTAACAATTGAAAAAAATCTGCTAGCAACTCCTATATTCCAATCCCTGCTTGTGTCCTATCACTGCTTGTGTCCTATCACTGCTTGTGTCCTTTCACAGTGATGTTGTCAGAGTGATTTGGGAAAGGGAAGAGATTTGAATCAGTATATTGTACTGATCCCAGCTCTGAAACGTCCTAGGACTATTAACAATTGAAAAAATCTGCTAGCAACTCCTATATTCCAATACCTATCACTTCTTGTGTCCTTTCACAGTGATGTTGTTAGAGTGATTTAGGGAAGGGAAGAGATTTGAATCAGTATATTGTACTGATCCCAGCTCTGAAACGTCCTAGGACTATTAACAATTGAAAACAATCTGCTAGCAACTCCTATATTCCAATACCTATCACTGCTTGTGTCCTTTCATAGTGATGTTGTCAGAGTGATTTGTAAAAGGGAAGAGATTTGAATCAGTATATTGTACTGATCCCAGCTCTGAAACGTCCTAGGACTATTAACAATTGAAAAAATCTGCTAGCAACTCCTATATTCCAATACCTATCACTGCTTGTGTCCTTTCACAGTGACGTTGCCAGAGTGATTTGGGATAGAGAGGAGATAGGAATCAGTATATTGTACTGATTCCAGCTCTGAAACGTCCTAGGACTATTAACAATTGAAAAAATCTGTTAGCAAGTCCTATATTCCATTACCTATCACTACTTGTGTCCTTTCACAGTGATGTTGCCAGAGTGATTTGAGGTAGGGAGGAGATAGGAATCGGTATATTATACTGACCCCAGCTCCGAAACGTCCTAGGACTATTAACCATTGAAAAAAAAACTGCTAGCAACTTCTATATTTCAATACCTATCACTGCTAGTGTCTTTTCTTTCGTCTAGTACAATACTACTTAATGATAGGTTGTATAGATAACCCAAATTTTACCTCACAAAAGCAAGGAAAAGCGGCGGGAAAATTAAATACTCAAAGACATGATATAGGAGGATTTCTTGATATCTATTCAGCCTAGACTGATTCTATGAATAAAGAAAGAACCGTCATACCATATCAACCAGCAATAACTCATCAGGAGTAGTCTAGTCAAACTAAACAAAAAAAAAAGTTATAACTTAGACAAAATTCGCAGAGAGCTGAAAATTGGTATAGACGTTGAATGAACCATTACAAATGAAATGTCAAAAATCCCCTTGGATCCTACTTCTGCAAACAAATTTATCCAAGGTCAAAGGTAAAAAATTCAGTTTTTTTTCCATTTTTCTCCTAAAAGATAAGTTTCATCGTGAAAATAGGTCAGACAAAAGTTGTATCTCATACAATTCTCTATCACAATTATTCAGATACCTTTTTCGTACGAATCACCCTCCGTGAGATATCACGATTTTAAAATTTGAAAAAGTAATATTCACCATAATATGCACTTATATGCTACCTGTATGCGTCATCCAATACTCAATATAAGTATTGGTTTGTAGTACTCACATACTGAAGCTTGTACAAATTGAATGTGTATTTTAAAATATCGGGTGTTTTTTTCAGAGTGATTGAACTTTCGATAGGGATAACTGTGATTTGACAAAAGATAGAAACCATGTTGTTTTTACATTTCTGTTCAGTAAGCATTGACAAATTATCATGGAAAGACTCACGCCGCAACAACGTTTACAAATTGTTGAAATTTATTTTCAAAATTAGTCTTCTATTCGCCAAACTTATAGAGCACTTAGTCGAATTTATGGTTTACATTAAGACAAAGAATTGTACGTACAGAAGAAAATATCGCTGCTGTAAGTCATAGTATTAATGATGATCCAGATTTGTCTATTCGTCGACGTTCACGATAAGTTGGACTCTGTGCATCCACCACATGGAAAATTTTGCGTAAAGATCTTGGTCTACACCCATACAAGAACCAACTGGTTCAAGAACTAAAACCACTTGACCATAATAAGTGTGGTTTGTTTGCTGATTGGACCCTAGAACAGCTTGAAGTTGATACACTTTTTCATCATAAAATTGTGTTAAGTGATGAAGCTCATTTCTGGTTGAACGGCTATGTAAACAAGCAAAATTGCCGTATATGGTGTGAAAACATTCCTCAAGAATTTCTGCAGGTTCCATTGAATCCTGAAAAATGCACTGTATGGTGTGCTTTAAACGCTGGAGGCATCATCGGTCCATATTTCTTTAAAAACGATGTTGGAGCTAATGTTACAGTGAATGGTGCTCGTTACAGATCGATGATCAATGATTATTTGTTTCAGAATTTGAATGGTATCGACCCAGAAGTGTTTTGGTTCCAACAAGATGGTGCTACACCTCATGCTGCTACCGTAACAATTGATTCATTGAAAGAAAGATTTGGCGATAACATTATTTCGAGGAATGGTCCAATTAATTGGCCTCCAAGATCATGCGACATAGCTCCACTGGATTATTTTCTTTGGGGTTATGTCAAGTCATTGGTTTATGTTGATAAACCAGAAACAATAGACGCTTTGGAAGCCAACATTACTCGTGTTATTGATGAAATAAGGTCTGAATTAGTCGAAAAAGTGGTCCAAAATTGTTCTGGTCGAATGCGGTTCCTCAGAGCTAGTGGTGGTGGATATATGCTAGAAATTATTTTTAAAACATAAATATCATTAAATTATCTTACAAATAAAAAAAATTTTGACTTCAATCATAATTTAAATGTGTATTATTTCAATTTAAAATTCTATCACTCTAAAAAAACAACCAGAAATCACTTCATCACTAAACACAATTTTACGATGAAAAAGTGGATCTACTTGAAGCTGTTCTAGGCCCAATCAGCAAACAGATGACGCTTATTATGGTCAAGTGGCTCTAGATCTGGAACCAGTTGGATCTTGTATAGGTGTAGACCAAGATCTTCACGCAAAATTTTCCATGTAGTAGATGCGCAGAGTCCAACTTGTCGTGAACGTATTATAGACGATTAGACAAATCTGGATCATCATTAACACTAAGACTTATAGCAGCGATACTTTCTTCGGTACGTACAGTTCTTTGTGTTGATGTTGTTGTTGCATCGAGTCGAGAAAATGTTGTCCGAAATCTATCGATAGTTCGACGAATAAGCTGCACTGATGGACGATTATGTAAACCATAAATTTCACTAAGTCTATCTATAAGTTTGGCGAATAGAACACTAATTTTGAAAATAAATTTCAACAATTTGTAAACGTTGTTGCGGCGTGAGTCTTTCCATGATAATTTGTCAATGCTTACTGAACAGAAATGTCAAAACAACATGGCTTCTACCTTCTGTCAAATCACACTGATCCCTATCGAAAGTTCTATCACATTAGAAAAAACACCCGATATGTAGAATATGAATTTTTCAACTTTTGAAACGGCGATATCTCACGAATGGTGATTCATACGAAAAATGTATCCAAATAATTTTTGTAGAGGGCCTCTGTTTGTTTTTACAAATTTCACATTGGAGAACTATATTATATATATATATATATATATATATATATATATATAATATAGTCATATATATATATATATAAAATAAATATATATATATATATATATATATATATATATATATATATCTCCAATGTGAAATTTGGAAAAACAATCAGAATTCCCAACCAGAATTTCATATATATATAGGCGAGTAAACACATTATATATTCCAGTGGTGTAAATATATCCAAAATGAATGCAAATTTAAAGTTTTTCACAATTTTTGAAATATCAAATTTTAAATCCCTGTAGAATTACGATCACTTCACACATATACAATGGACAATTAAAGATCGAGTTCGTCTTACACATTTTGTTCATTGCACTAGTCATAATTTGAACCTTATTGGGAAAGATGCATTATCGTGCAATAGGAATACTGAGGAATTATTCGAAACTGTTTTTGGCCATACTTAGTCGATTAGAGCAACTACGAAACGTTTACGAGAAAGGTATTCCAAAAATCTCGAATTCGACTCAATTTTGTGGAAAGTACGATGCAGTTCATCATTTAAAACAAAGGTTTTGTAATGTTGTTAAATGTTTAAGTCAGATATTTTTTTACTTTCACTGGAGCAACACTGCAACCAGGGACGAAACTTCGAATCTAACTCTTTCCGAAGTGTGTGCAAATTATTAGATATCCCTAAGACAGGATAACAGGATAACAGCTCTTCATCCACAGTCAGATGGCATGGTTAGACAGCAACCTCAACTTGGGAAGTCATTGAAGCTAGTCGATCATTGAATATTCTATCTGATAAATAAAAAATTTTCCCACGAAAGCCGGAGCTGTCAAGACTTCTGGACAGCTTTATTGAATTTAAGGAAAGAGATAATGAAGTACCAAGTCACCAAGTCAAGAAATTGGCTGTACCAAAGTTGAGTTGTAGGTTGAATCAACTCAACTGGAGAATTCCCCGTAATATGCTGCAGATCTTAGTATGAAGTTATAACTCAAGAAGAGTCCCAAACCGAAAAGGGGTGCTATTTCTATCAGCGAGAAAACTGCAGAAACAGAGAATCCTGTAGATTTAGCCACAGTATAAAATATGTTCAGGGACTGAATAGCCTAGGGGGGGAACAGTGTAACAATCAAGCCCTCTACGCCACTGCTTTTTCCCAACCCTTGTTCTAGAATGGTCGGGGCTTTACTGGAAGCTCGAGAAACTGTATTCATGTATATAAGCGACCGTAAAGACACGATGATGATATATATATATATATATATATATATATATATATATATATATATATATATATATATATGTATGCAGGGTAGCATTAGCTATCGGGGCGTGACGACCCCGCATACCCGAGTCATCCAGAGCCTCAGGTCAGCATCCTGAGGCTCTGCAGAATATATCGCTCCTATCACTAGAAGCCAGAATCAGGGCGGTAGGGGACAGCGGGCTGGTCCTCTTCGGAACCGTCTGGAGGCAGAGCCCGATGGGGTCAGCTGTGGTGCAAGCGGCGCAGCCCCCCGAGATGGCACCGTAAGCCAGGATCTCGTTTCACGGAATATGGAAGGAAGCTCAAGTTTGGACGAGAGAGGATCTCGTCCCACGGGAGTTTCAAATAGGCGAGATGCGAGAACGCGATGGACGGAGGAGGACAACATCCTTATAATGCGCGTTCATTTTATAGCGAAGGAAATGCAACCAAGAACAGGAAAGACATACAGAGAGCTACTTACAGAATTATGGAATGACACCAACCCGCAGAGACCATCGTACGCCAACCTTCTGGCAAATAGAGTCAGGTGGCTTCTTGAAAGGGAAAAGTTCTCCACCACTGAACTTGACACCATTGCTCAAAGTTATATCCCGCGTGGTGCCCCTATAAATGCAGAGCCTGATGAAGAAACACGAATGGAAACCAGATCACATATCCGAATGAGCGTACAACCATCCAGGCTAGAACGTAATTATTACCGAAACCTCCAGAAATACTCAGGACTTTCTCCGAGTAAAAGGGCAAACATCCCAAGAATGAAGCAATCCAAAGAAATGCTAGAGTGTGTCCAAAAAATCAACAGGATAATGGAGAGATACATCGATGTAACCGCCACACTGAGAGAGGTGGTCGACTGCGTATACGCTGGAGCAATCACAGTATGCGAAGATCTCAAAATAAGCATAAGCGGGGCCCAACCAACTCGCCGTCAAGAAATGATACCACCATGGAAAATGAGGCTGGAAAAGAAAATTAGGATTATAAGAAAAAGAATTGGCACCTTACATACTTACCTCAATACAGAAATACCGTCCAACAGGATCATGAAGGGAGTACGGCAGATCGCATCAGAAGCACGTATTAGAACAAATGGCTCGAACCAACTTCTCGCAGAGCAGATGATGGTGGTCCTCGACAAGCTGAAACAGAAGGTGAAAGCGTTAGGAAACCGCATACAAAGGTACAACGAAAGAGTAAAGAGGTATAGGAACAACCAGCTGTACTACAAAAATCCTAAAGAGTTCTTCCGCAAGCTTGAGAACGCAAACAACACGGAAGGAGTGAACCCAGATGAGAGAGAAATGTTTGAAGTCTGGAAGGGAATTTGGGAGCGAAGGGAGACTCATGATGATGAGGCTTTCTGGATAAAAGACGCTGAGAAGGAGGCAGGAAACTACACCATGGAAGATCTCGAAATTATGGAGGAAGACATATCATCTGTCCTTAAGAACTCAAATAACTGGGCTGCTCCAGGATCTGACAAACTCCATAATTACTGGTGGAAAAACTTCAAGGCCACTCACCATAAATTGGCCAATTTTTTTCAGAGAGCGTTGGCGGAACCCTCCATCATACCAGAGTTTTTCACTTTGGGGGTCACCCATATGCTTCCAAAAGGAAACACCAGTCCTGACCCCAAGGCTTATCGACCCATTACATGTCTTCCTACTGTCTATAAGATACTCACAGGAATAATCACCAAACATCTGTGGAAGCATGTAAGCAAGTACAAGATCCTTGCACGAGAGCAGAATGGCTGCAGAAGAGGTGCCCAGGGCTGCAAGGAGTTGTTAACCATCGATCATCTTATAACCAAACAGGCAAGGAAGAAGTTAAGGAATATCTCGGTCGCATGGGTCGACTACAAAAAGGCTTTCGACTCGGTCCCGCACTCCTGGCTTCTTAAAGTTCTGAAACTCTACGGTGTATCTGGAAACATTATAGGCTTACTAGAACATCTGATGACAACCTGGAGGACGAACTTAACATTCGGCAAAATAATAACACCAGAGATAAGAATCTTAACTGGCATCTTCCAAGGGGATAAACTCAGCACCCTCTGGTTTTGTCTAGCTTTAAACCTCCTCAGTAGGCTGCTCAACAACAACCGATACGGATACCTTGTGGACGACAGGTCAAACATCAAAATTACTCATCAACTGTATATAGATGACCTCAAGCTATATGCCGCGAATGAGGAGCAACTGAGGAGCCTTCTTGGGATAGTGACATCTTTCACACAAACCATCAGAATGGAGATGGGGCTGGACAAATGTGCCTCATTACACGTCAAGAGAGGAAAGTTGACACAAGGGGGAGAAATGCTTATTCAAGATGAGGTAACTATACAAGAACTAAGCCCAGAAGAATCATATAAGTACCTGGGTATACAACAAGCATTGGAGATAAGAACATCAAAACAGAAAGAAGATTTCAAAAATAAATTTTTTGCTAGAATAAAAAAAACCCTCCGCAGTAAACTGAACTCCAAGGCAATGTTTACGGCAATCAATACATGGGCAATTCCAAGTATAGCCTACTCTTTCGGCGTGATCAGGTGGTCAAGCACAGAGTTGAAGGCGATTGACACACATGTGCGAGTCCTAATGTCTAAATACGGCATCCACCATCCCCATGCATCGGTGATCAGACTTTACATGCCTAGGCACCAAGGAGGAAGGGGTTTGCGAAATGTTGAAAAGGCCCACAATAAAGCGGTAACTGAACTCAGAGAATATTTCCACTCAAAAAACTTACCGTTCTTTCAATCAATATGCCAGGAAGACCGCAACATCACGGCTTTAAATCTGGCAAGCAGAAATAACCCACCACAGACGCCATCATCTGAACAACTACTGGAGGAATGGCACGGCAAACCCTTACATGGCAGGTATCCGGAGGCACTGAAAGAAAATAGAGTTAATAGAGAGCAGTCACTAACTTACCTTAAATCCGGTTATTTATTCCCAGAAACCGAGGGACGTCTCATCGCAATCCAAGATCAGGTAGTGCCAACAAGAGCGTACCTGAAACATATAGCCAAAAAGAACATACCGACTGACAGATGCCGGAAATGCTGCCAAGCCTTGGAGTCTATACAACATGTGACATCCTCATGCCCCATTCTTGCACCCAGGGAGTACACCCAGCGGCATAATGCTATGGCAAAAATCTTTCACCAAGCCATTGCCATGAAAGTAGGACTCATACTTACCTCTCGAAGGGTACACGAATACTTACCCAAGCCGATACTTGAAAACAGTCAGTTCAAACTCTACTGGGACAACCCGATAATAACGGATAGATCGGTGCCGCACAACAGGCCCGACATCGTGATCTTTGATAAAGGAAACCGCAAAGCAACAATCATTGATATAACCGTCCCGGCAGATGATAACATAAGTAGAGCGTACACGGAGAAACTAACAAAGTACCACGACCTGGCTTTTGAAATAAAAGAGATACACCAGCTAAGAACGGTAAAGATTCTGCCCCTGATAATCTCCACGAATGGATTGGTTGAGAGCCACCTGGCAGAAAATACGGAACTCCTTGAACTGGATCAGGAGTTGATAAGTAAAGCTCAGAAGGAGGTGATCCTCTGGACAACAAGAATTGTTAGAATGTTCCTTACAGCTGCCTAGAAGGTCCTTGGTCGTTAAGACCCGGACCTTCTAGAGGAAACTCCCATAATGGTGATTATTAAAAAAAAAAAAAAAAAAAAAAAAAAAATATATATATATATATATAGTTGCATATATATATATGTTGTATAGTAGAAATTAGACAATTTAATTAACCGAAAACGAAAAAATGAATTGGATGGGGAAATCACTAAAGGAGGCAGAAAAATAAGTAATTTTTATGTTCAAAATATCACTCTTATTTTAACCCACCTATTTGAGAAGAGCGATATCAAAGAAATACTTAGTTATCTGAAGAAGCCAAAGTTGCGAATTAATTATTGTGCCATTCAATGTGGAAATCAAGTGTGCCACTCTAATGGATATAAATTCACTCATCGTTTAAAATTTAACAGCCCTCGTTTCAATGTGTTGAAAGAAACTGAAACTATTTTGCCACGATAAACCAATCGTGATAAAGGGTGTTTCATTAACAGCGTCTCCTTTTGTTTTGTAAATAAAACACATTCATTTAAAAATTATTGAAATTTTTATTTCATTATAAAGTACAATGGATACCATTAGTTATGAAACAAAACATCGTTTAAATGTCCACCACGAAAACGCTTGCAGGAATGAAGTTGTTGAACCCAATTTTCCACTACTCTCTCACACAAATCAGGTCGTATGTTAGCAATTACTCCTTTAATATTAATCTGTAAATCATCTCAATTTGCTGGATGATTGCTGTAAGCCAATGTCTTAATGTAACCCCAAAGAAAGGAGTCCAATGCAGTTAAATCACAGGAACGAGGCGGATAACTTATCGGTACACTTCTTGAAATAATCAAATTACCGAATTTTGTTTTCAATAATGCTTTGTTGGTTTAGTTCTTGGGTTAAAACAATTTTGAATGGATGTAAACCAAGGTATTTTCGTAAAATTCGCCATAAAGATGTCTGGGAGATGCCTAGTTCTTGTGAACGTCAAGAAATCGATTAATTTCGGTCTTCACTAACAGTTTTACGTACGGCAGCAGTATTCTCTTCACTTTTTACATTTCTTTGTCTCACTGGCTCTATAACATCATGAAGTGTAAAATTTGTTTCAAACTTCTTCACTAAACGTTCAACTGTTCTTTTATCCGGACCATTACAACGACCAAGTTAAGTAATGTTAGAGTAACAAATCGCGATTTTTTATAATGAATTTGGATTATTTGTAAACGTTGTTGCAGTGTGTACCTTTACATGATTAAATGGTAGATATTGACAAATACAACTAAAATAAGAAGGAACGGTTTTTTACTTGATAGAAGGATTATTACAAAATTTGAAAATCAAAACAGATTTAATCTGTTATCTTCTACAATTTTAATTTCAAAAAATTCTTTGAAGAAACTTTGAGAATTAAATTAATGTCTTTATGAGCACTGCTCATATTTAATAGACGTCAAAATTCATCATACAATATCAAACGGAATTAGGAAAAACCAACGAATATAAACTGTCAATTAAAATTAAAATATAAATAAGCAAACATTTTTTGTTTCGTTCCAGGCATGCGTAATGAACTCTTCAGACAAACTTACGAAGCCCTGTTTGTTACAAAATGCATTGTTTTCCGATCCCATATGAATGAAAAATAACCCTTTCTCAAAAATATAAAACATAATTTCAAGAACTTCTCAAAAACTAATTTATTTGAAATATTCAATATATTTAAATAAATTACTTCAAAAAATCTCAAAACATGTAGCACATTCTCAAGAAATAATTAAAGTTACGATAAGATCAGTTCAATATTACATATAAAAAATAATAAAATCAATTAAACAATGTATAGACTTACTCAGTGAATCTTAGGAATACACGGTCCTCAATAGAAAATAAAAGTAAACACCTTTATAAATCCAATTTTATTTTATATATAATATATAATTATATTAGGTTTTTTAAATAAAGAAATTCATTATACAGTGTTGAACGGTTTTAACTGGGGCCAAGTGCCTTATAAGCTTTGTATGATTTTCTGTGAACGTGGAACATAAGTACCTTGGATTTATAAAGGTGTTTACTTTTATTTTCTATTGAGGACCGTGTATTCCTAAGATTCACTGAGTAAGTCTATACATTGTTTAATTGATTTTATTATTTTTTATATGTAATGTTGAACTGATCTTATCGTAACTTTAATTATTTCTTGAGAATGTGCTACATGTTTTGAGATTTTTTGAAGTAATTTATTTAAATATATTGAATATTTCAAATAAATTAGTTTTTGAGAAGTTCTTGAAATTATGTTTTATATTTTTGAGAAAGGGTTATTTTTCATTCATATGGGATCGGAAAACAATGCATTTTGTAACAAACAGGGCTTCGTAAGTTTGTCTGAAGAGTTCATTACGCATGCCTGGAACGAAACAAAAAATGTTTGCTTATTTATATTTTAATTTTGATTGACAGTTTATATTCGTTGGTTTTTCTTAATTCCGTTTGATATTGTATGATGAATTTTGACGTCTATTAAATATGAGCAGTGCTCATAAAGACATTAATTTAATTCTTAAAGTTTCTTCAAAGAATTTTTTGAAATTAAAATTGTAGAAGATAACAGATTAAATCTGTTTTGATTTTCAAATTTTACAAATACAACTGTCAATGTCACAAATAAATAGTGGCTGCCATGCGTGAGTAATGTAAATTTAAAAATGGGGCGTCCCATTGAAAGACTCTTTACAAGCAGTGAATGTTACAAATTACTGGACTTTATTTTACCATGAATAAACGAACGCGATGAAGTGGCTGATGCAGTCACTGAATTTGCAGTTCTTTCATTTCGTTTTTTAGTCGCACGTTCCTCGAAATATATAGATTAAGTTTGAAAAATTTCAGGGGGTTGGAATTTTTTGTCGACGTTGAAGTAATAAATCAAAATGAAGAACTGAACCTTTGAGCTGGCGCCCATGAACGAGACATCCAAGAAACCACCGAGAAACCAGTATACCTATCAAGATGGATAGAATTTAAAATCTATTATGAGGCGTCTCAGGTACGTAACAGGCTTCAGGGAAAAACAAACATCTCGTTTTCGTATGAGCATCTCGTGTGTAATTAAGAGAATACGTAATCCTATACCTTCATGAAGGATAGATATAGGTATAAAGCGGCAGTTTTTAATCGAATAGGTTAAAACTGGTTTCGGCTTTCTAGAATATGATCTTAATGAAAGGCGAAAGATTTTTTTATTTTATGTGGTATGTATCTTTGAGATTTATCTTCAGGACTTGTAGATACGATACGATCGATGGAATGATAGATTGATTGTATTCTCGAAACTATTCATTATCCTTTGCTTCAGTTTCAGCATTGCCAACTAATAATCTTTGTTTTTTTTTTTATAAGTGATGGTTTTTTGAATCTATAGAAGAAGTGTTAGCCAAAGGAGAATCTAAGAATTGCGGTTTATATTAGGATTAAAAACAAGTTCATGCGCTTTTGATAACATTCAGTGTGGTCCAACGAAAACTTAACACCTCGATTTGCCGGCTTTGAAATGAAAATGAGGAAAATCGCTCGGACCCGTCAATTTTTGATTTGAGGGGATAGAACTTTGCCGCTCTTCGCATCCCCGTAACTACAACACCCTAACGGGAGTGAGCACGACCCCTTGATTTTGAGTAGAGATGAAGGGTGTTGCGATAGCTCATTTTGAAGATCTTATCGAGTACTATCCGATCCTGAAATTTTGCTCAAAAATTTTCATCGATAACGAAATGACAGGTAAAATAGTGGAAAAGTACTTACTTTTGTGATTGTACTAACGGGGGTTAGTACAACCCCTTGATTTTGAATGGGGATCAGTGGTGTTGCGATATCCCATTTCGAAAATCTTATCGAGTACTATCTGATCCTGAAATTTCGCTTCAAAATTTCCATCGATAAAGAAATAACAGTTAAAATTATGGAAGACTACTTTCTTTTGTGATTAGTTTATTAAATATTGGAAATGGGTACCACTCACTTTCATGCAGTAATGTAAGTTTTGCTGAAAACGTTCACGTACGTTACTCAAGATTTCTGCTGTAATTTGACGGTATTCATTAATGATCCGAGTTCGCAAAGAATCTAGTGACTCAGGCTGGGTAGCGTAAATCTTGGATTTCAGGTGACCCCATAGAAAAAAGTTCAGTGCAGCCAGATCAGGTGATCTGGGTGGCCACTCAATATGTTCCCTTCTTCCAATCCAGGCGTGAGGAAAATTTTCATTTAAGAACTGACGCATCGGTTGGACGAAATGAGGTGGTGCGCCATCTTGTTGCAAAATGATCGTTCGATGGTCTTTTGCATTCTTCAATACTCGCACGAGGGTTAGATAAATAGCGTTCTCCAATAGATCTAAAAAAATTTGGGCAGTGAGATTACCGGGTATAAAAAAGGGCCGATTATGTGATATCCATAAATACCCGACCAAACATTTAATTTTTGGGGACGCTGAGTATGCACCTCGCGAAATAATCTTGGATTTTCGTCTGACCAATAACGACAGTTATGCCGGTTTACAATGGCGTTAAGGTAAAATGAACACTCGTCCGAAAAACAGATATCGAACATGTAGTTTTGATTACCGTTAATCATTTCAGTGACCACTTCACAGAACTGGAGTCGGCGATCTGGATTATCCTCATTCAGTTCCTAAACCAATCGTATCTTATAAGGATGAAATTTTTGTTGTTTCAGGATTCTCATGATTGTTGTGCGTAGGTAGGTAGGATTCATTGCTACATAACCTAAGATCTCGATTCGTCTCTTTCATGCACCCTCTTTTTGTTTACGACTGAACCGGTAACGTCAAATTTGACAACCAGTTGCACAATGTAAGCAGCGGATATATTTTTTCCAGGATGTCGTTCGTTAAATAATGTCGCTATTGTTCGCGCAGAATTGTTATTCCTAAAAAATAATTTGATCATTTCCACCCTTTCTTCTACGGAATACACCATTTTAAGGTGTATTGAATCGCTTTGACACTTGTAACGTTCTTAAAAATTCACGATAGACTAAGGTAAATCAAAAACATGGTCCGTCTCCTTTTTTGGACAAGAAATCAATACTTTTTTGGCCGAAAAATTAACAACCTAACTACTAAATACCTTTGAAATGGATCGGATACAAAAAATATTCTGATGAATTCCACATCGCCTCTTTCACTATTATTTCATCATCGATGGATATTTTGAAGCGAAATTTTAGGGTCAGATAGCACTCGATACTATCTTCAAAATTAGTTATCGCAACACCAAAATCAAGGGGTTGTGCTCACCCCCGTTAGGAGGTTGAAGTTACGGGGATGAAAAAAGCGGAAAGGTGTTCCTCCTCGATAAAAAAATTGACGGGTCCGAGCGATTTTCCACATTTTCATTTTAAAGTCAGAAAATCGAGATGTTAATTTTTCGTTGGACCACCCTGTATATCACTAGTTTCTTATTTCATTGTTTCATCTGGCAACAGTTTCATTTTTAAGTGTCATCATTAGGTTTTCGTTTCAGTATCTGTCATTTCGCTGAAGTGTAAACAACATACTTTCTGTGTGCTCTGAAAATGTCAACTTTTGTATCGAATAATGTATTTTGCGGGGAGTTTTACTTCATTACTTCAATATTAAAAGGCATTTTATTTTAGTGAATGTTTATGGTAACCATGCTCTAGCTGAACGAACGTGTAAGAAGTGGTGTGCTCGATTTAAAAGTGACAATTTTAATATGAAAGACCTGGAGCGCCACCAAAGTTTAAGGTTGAAGAATTAGAGGTAAGTCTCAATGAATATCCATCACAAACGCAAAAGGAACACGCAAAACACTTGGAGTCTCTCAACCAACTCAACCAGCCAGTTGGCATCGTTTAAAAGCAATGGGAATTATCCGAAAGGTAGGAAATTGGGTGCTATATGAACTGAAGCCAAGAGACATTGAACGAAGTTTTTTCACGTGTGAACAACTGCTCCAACTGCAATTAAAAAAGCGGCTTTTGCAGCAATATAGGATTGGGGATGAAAAGTGGGTCCATTTCAATAAGCCATAACGTTGGGCAACGTATGCATACCTCATCACCCAGCTGAATATTCATGGCGAAAAGATTATGCTGTGTATTTGGTAGGACCAGGTGGTAGTGGTGTTTTATGATCTGATGCAATCGAACGAAAGGATCACAAGGCAGGTCTACCGACGATAATTGATGCGTTTGATCCGAGCGTTGCGAGAAAAACGGCCATAATACGCCGACAAACACAACAAAGTTTTTTGCATACATGTTGAGTCGACCGTTAAAACGTTTAAATAGCAAGACCTACCCAACCCACCGTGCAGTATTGATATTGATCCTACGGATTATCATCTCTTCGGATCGATGCAACATGGCCTGACTGACTAGCACTTTTCCAAATACGGTGAAGTCAAAAAATGGATCGATGCATTATTATTATTATTAATAATGAGCAGGCGTCTGTCCACCCTACCACTCTCCCCCCCGTCTCTGTACCTTGGTGGGGGCTTGTCTTAACGAGTGTTCTAGTTTCATTTATGAAATGGAGGATATGGTTATAATGCCTAAAGCAGATGACTCGCAATCCAAACTTCTTTACTTTCTTTCTTTCTTGCATAATACCATTCCATCATGTTGTCCCACTCCATCCTTTTCCTACCGCAAGGCTTGGAATCGTACGGGGAAGCTGGCTCTGATTGATGACCAGTATCTGCGACCCTGCGATCGATTAGAGTTTTGAATTCCTTTCAATGGCGAAGGCGATACCCTGCTGATTCTCAGCGTGGGTTTTCCAACCTTCGTCCTCTTATCCGCTGAAGGATCTTAAATGGTTGCTGAAGGAAAAAGGGAGACTACGACGTTTCGAACAAGTTGGGGAACTTGGGAGATTCGCTCTGCTCGCCCCTAAATTTGGCTTCATTTTTAGATCCTGAAGCTCCCGCTGCGGGGTCCTGATTGGTCCTTTGGAGGACAAAGGGAGACTACGACGTTTTGAACAAGTTGGTGGCCTTGGGAAACTCGCTCTACTTACTCCCAACTTCGGCCCCATTCTGCTCAAATGACTGAGTATTGGGATCGGCACTGCGATCCCTCTCTTGGGAGGGCGGAGGTGACTTGTGGGGGTCACTCACCTAGTTATGCTGGCGCGAAGGTCTCTATAAAACTTGCTTCAAAGTTTCTATCTTTCTCTTTCAGCTTATCGGGGGTCTGCTGGAGTGTCAAAACTTGAGCAGAAACCCGGGACAACGGTGATGACAATGGTACTTTAATGTTATTCGACAGCTCTGCTCACAAATTAACTTGTACAATTCTGAGTATGTCCTCCCTACCACTGCGTCCGCACGGACTATTGTGGTTCACCCCTAATTTATATTTCACCAATGAGATCCAGATTTTGGATAAAACGGATAATATTGTTCGGGGGTATTTTTTTCAGTTCGCAGTGGGCTATAAAAGCCTGAATCTGATGCGACTTACTGCTGGGCACTTTAATACGATGTGCATAGCTGTTTCAGTCTAATCAAGACACAGCCTGCATTCATCGTCTTCAGCCAGACCGATTTTGTGCAAATGCGCTTTCAGCCTGCTGTGACCTGTCATCATTCCGGAAGGTGTTCTTAATTTGGCCCTATCCAGACGTAGCGCTACCATGCCATACATTATCTGTACTCTAATTACCGTAGTGTAGTGTATAGTCAATAAATCTGCCTGGGCTTTGAACCCTAGGTTTTACCGCAAATTCGCCTACAGGTCCAGAATTCCAATTTATTATTACATTGTCGATTGTTTGGGGCTCAATCTCATAAATGGATCTATGTTTCAAAACATCAATCGTTTATGGATGGTTAGCGTAACACCCATCCTTAACGGATCCCTAAAAAAAGTAGTCCAACGGAATGAAAATGAACTTCATTGCTAAAGATGATATTTCTGGGAAAATGCTCATCTTCGGCAATTCGATCATTAGCCCATTGAGGGAAATGGAAACGCATCGGATGGTCACTAGGCTTGACTTCTTCAACTAGTTGAACTTTGTAAGCCTTCATACCGAGGTCTTTATGCAAAATTCTCCTCAGAGAAGTGCGAACAATGCTCAGTTCTTGAATACGATGACGAGTTGTTAGATGTTCAGTCACATTTTCGGCTACAAGAGTAATGTTTTTAAGTGTGCTCACTGGACGAGTACGTGAACTGGTTATTTCATCAAATAACATCCAGTTTAACGAACTTGCTTCACGAATTGATCCACAAATTGCCGTGAGGGCATTTCTTTTCTACTGAATTTTACACGTAAATTTCTAACAGTTTGGATAGAAGATTCACCATTTTGGAAATAAGTTTTTAATATTTCCCAGTTTTGCTCAAGCGTAAATTGACCCATTTCGTAAATGTCAAATATTAAGCTAACTTTCTGTCAAAATACGAATGATAAAAGTGTTGACAGATCCGAAACAACCACTACTTCAATATTATAAAACTGGATGGCCCCCACAAACGAATAAAATATTCATATTTTCAACTTATTGTTGGATGAAATAATACTTATTGACATTGAAATGATTTTATTTCATTGAAGTTCACAGAAGTTTCTTTTTTTCAGTATAAAAATTTAAAATCTACCCCAAAATTGATAATAAACCACTCTAATCTATTGGAGATATCAACAGTGGGTTAAGAACGAAACTGCCGTTTGTTGAGCGGTATATCTCCTTTGTTTATATCTGACAATTCTACCATAATAAGCTCTCAAACGACCGGAGAAGATTAACGAAATTTACGAGCTTTCGGCATTCGAAGTGGCTTTATTTGCACTTGTAGAGCCCGAAAAGCGAGACGGGGCTTAACATCATTGTTTTAAGTAAATGAATACCTTACTTCAAACGCGGTTATCGCTCGCCTTTTAAACGACAATAATCCTTTGATAATTCCTGATATAATGATAAGGATACTGTAGAACCTCAGTAAGAAGTTGCCGCTACTTCGGTTAATTCAAAAAAGCTCATCAAACATCGGCTTCGTGCAGCAGCATTATTGAAAATTGTTTACGTCGAATAAATAAAAATATCGGCGGTTTTGGTCATGAAAAGATCTTTCAGAAAACACCTTGTTATTACCTACCAGTTCTATTCGATAAGAAGCAGCGTTCTTTAGCAACTAGAAGATCAAAGGAGCCGCCTATTTATTGAAATTTATTGGTCCATAAACGGAAGGGATTGAGAGGCCGTAGGTGATTATCAGCTCATTGTACTGTGTGTAGAATACACGTGTGTTATTTAATTTCTATGAGGTATTCTATGGGAAAATTCATGAAATAAATTACCTAGCAACCTTCAAATTGGAATTAGCAACGAAGACTTGTTCTGGTATTCTCTGAACTATATTAAATGTAGTGCCCGAGCGGGCCTTAGTTTAATTTAGAAAATATTAGGGTATTTGAATTCATTATTACTAAACAACGAATCATCAATAAGATAGGTACCAGAATTTGACTAAATCGGTACTTATTTGATGGAAATTCGGTTCAATTAAATGAAATACAATAATGAATATTATTTCCAAAACTTGTTAATTCACAAAAATTGCTTCGTCGAAACTGTGGCTTCTTCAAGTTCACATTTCGAACTTAATCTGAAAATTATTTTAATGTTTAGGCACAAAAGTAGAGGTACAAATAACAAACAATTTTCAGAAATAAAGAACTTTGAAATTCTTCTAAACGACCAGTCAAAAAAGACAAAACAGAGTCATTTCCTAGCCAGAATTCGCAAAGAACTGAAAATTTGTGTAGGCGTTAAATAAACGCAAATAAAGTGTCGAAAATCTCTTTTGATACCACTTCAGGAAAAAAATTATCCAGGGTTAAAAGTAAAAAATTCCATTTTTTCCATTTTTCTCTGAAACTGTGAGTTTTAGCACAAAAATATATTTGACAAAAATTGTAATACAGTTGTCTACAAAAACTGTTTAGATACTTTTTTTCGTAGGAATCACCATTCGTGAGATATCGCGGTGTGAAAATTTGAAAAATTCATATTCTATATAATATGCACTTATATGCAGCTTGTATACATCATCGGACGTTCAATATAAGTAAGAAAGAATCTATTGGTTTGTGTTAAACCAAAATGACTGACCAAATGTTTAATAAAATTAAATTAAAACGCCTTGATAGAGTACTCCCTCTTTTAAGTGCGAGTAAGGTGCCTATAGACCTTGTATTAGTATCGGATGTATTTTTTAGAGTGATAGAACTTTAAATTGAAATAAAACACATTTAAATTAAGCTTGAAGTCAATTTTTTTTTATTTGAAAGATAATTTTATGACATTTTAAATAATTTCCGGCATATGTCCACCACGAGGAACCACTAAGGAACCGCATTCGACCAGACCAATTTTGTTCCACTTTTTCGAGTAATTCAGGCTTTATTTCATCAATAACACGAGTCTGTTGTATCAGCATAAACCAATAACTTGACATAACCCCAAAGAATAATATAAGAATCCAATGGAGCATTTCTCGAAATAATGTTATAGGCAAATAACAATAAATCAATTATTACGGTAGCAGCATGAGGTGTAGCACCATCTTGTTGGAACGAAAACACTTCTGGGTCGATACCATTCAAATTTTGAAACAAATAATCATTGATCATCGATCTGTAACGAGCACCATTCACTGTAACATTAGCTCCAGCATCGTTTTTATAGAAATATGGACCGATGATGCCTCCAGCGTGTAAAGCACAACATACAGAGCATTTTCCAGGAGCAATGGAACCTGCAGAACTTCTTGAGAATTTTTTCCACTCCATATACGGCAATTTTGCTTGTTTACATAGCCGTTCAACAAGAAATGAGCTTCATCACTGAACACAATTTTACGATAAAAAAGTGGATCAACTTCAAACTGTTCTCGTGCCCAGTCAGCAATCGAACGAGGCTTATTATGGTCAAGTGGCTTTAGTTCTTGAACTAGTTGGATCTTGTATGGGTGTAGATCAAGATCTTTAGGCAAAATTTCCCATTTGATGGATGCACAGAGTCCAAATTGTTGTGAACGTCGATGAATAGACAAATCTGGATCATCATTAACCCTAGGACTTACAGCAGCGATAATTTCTTCTGTACGTACAGTTCTTTGTCTTGTTGTTGTTGTTGCATCGAGTAGAGAAAATGTTGTCCGAAATCTATCGATAGTTCGACTAATACGTAAATCATAAATTTCATGAAGTGCTCTATAAGTTTGGCGAATAGAACACTTGAAAATAAATTCTGGCCATTTGTAAACGTTGTTGCGCCGTGAGTCTTTCCATGATAATTTTTCAATGCTTACTGAACAGAAATGTCAAAACAACATGGCTTTTACATTCTGTCAAATCACAGTTATCTCTATCGCTCTAAAAAAAAACACCTGATATTTCAACACATAAGCATAACTAAGACATTTGAAGATAAAATTGAATAATTCTTGGAATATGAATTAGCTCCTAAGCCTCTATCACATTTCAATGCAATGTGAATGCTTAAAACACCTGATATTTCAACACATAAGCATAACTAAGACATTTGAAGATGAAATTGAATAATTCTTGGAATATGAATTAGCTCCTAAGCCACTATCACATTTCAATGCAATGTGAATGCTTAAAACGATGAAGTCAGCTCTTTATAACTGGTTTGAATGTGTAAACACTGAAATCGATAACACAAATGCTATCTACATTATCGATGGATGGTATCTATTACAGCTTTTTTTTGAGATTCAGATGAAATATTTCATATTATTTTTGAAAAATATGTTCAGTATATACAAGGACATTTTGGTCATAGTGTGATTGTATTTGATGTTTATGTTGATCATAAGAAAAATATTAAAGCTGCAATTTAACATCGTCGGACTTCAAACACATCTTCATCTGCTGATGTCGTTTCTAATTGATCTAAGCTCCAAGAAACCAACAACAATTTCTCGAGAAATAGTCTCAATAAGTCAATAAGTCTTCATTTCAATACTATGTCAATAATTTACAGCTTCTGATGTTCCAATAAAACAAGGTGATAATGATGTTGAAGTCCTTATAATTGAAACAGCAATAGAATAATTCGAAAGACCAAATACAAATCTCGTTGTTAGCGAAGATGTTGATTTGTTGATACTACTGACTGCATAGACTTCAGTTGATAAAATTTTCACTTTTTGAAACCTAGGAAAGCTCAAGTACAATCAAAAATATATTCATCACGAAGTTATAATCGAAATGTCAAACTCATATAATATTTTATTCTTACATGCAATAACTGGTTGGGATACTACATCAGCAATTTATGAAAGACTTGAAACGGCAGTATTTAAATTGTTCGAAAAACTTAATGATTTAATTGATTGCGCAAAAGTATTTACAAAGATTAACTTCTCTTCACACAACATCGTCACAAATGGAATTCATTTTCCTCTTGCTATGTATAGTGCTCCAATTAATTAAATTAATTCCATAGACAAGTATAGATATTTAAGGTTTGCAAAATCTGCATGGAATAATGAAACAGTACAGCTGTCTTATCTGCCTTCAATATCTGCTTCTGTCTTTCAACATTTGTGCCATGTGTATTATCAAGTTCAAGTGTTGCTAGGCAATCAACTGAACTCAGAAGAATGGGGTTAGAAATTAATAGATTATTGTTTGGAGCCAATTCAAATCTTACTCCAGCCTGCCCCAGAAAAATTACTTTGAACTATTTTTTTTAACTGTTAAAAGGATTGTAGTTAGAATTATGGCTGTCAAAAAGTGAGATTATTTTATTCGCCAGATATATTAATTGTTAGGATCAGTATGTATCAATTGTTCTAATATTGAATCAAATTTAATAGATGATAATAAAGGGTCTTTCAATGGGAACGCTTCATTTTTAAATTGACATTGTTTATTTGTGACATTGACAGTTGTATTTGTCAATGTCTACCATTTAATTATGGAAAGGTACACACTCCAACAACGTTTGCAAATAATCCAAATTTATTATGAAATATCGCGATCTGTTACTCTAACTTTACGTGCTTTAACCCCAATATTTTTGGTCGTTATAATCGTCCAGATAAAAAACAGTTGAACGTTTAGTGGAGACGTTTGAAACAAATTTTATTCATCATGATGTTACAGTGCCAGTGGGACAAAGAAATGCAAGAAGTGAAGAGAATATTGCTGCCGTACGTGAAAGTGTTCGTGAAGACCAGAATTTATCGATTTCTCGACGTTCACAAGAACTAGGCACCTCTCAGACGTCTTTGTGGCGAATTTTAAGTTGTTTTGACCCTAGAACTAAAACCAACAGATCATTTAAAGCGTCGTGTATTCAGTAATTGGTGCTTAGAAAAAATCGAATTTTCATAAGAAAATCATTCTCAGCGATGAGGCTCATTTCTGGTTGAACGGTTATGTTAACAAGAAAAATTGCCGTATCTGCAGTGGTATTCAACCTGAAGAATATCAAGAACTGCCATTACATTCTGACAAACTTACTGTTTGGTGCGGTTTTTATGCTGGAGGAGTCATTGGACCTTTTTTTTATTCAACGAAGTTCATGAAGGGGTAACTGTCAATGGAAATATCGTTATCAACTGATTTTTTATGGCCTGAATTGGTTAGTCTTGATTTGCAGAACATGTGGTTTCAACAGGACTAAGTAAAAATAGTACACGAGAGTAGTTAATTATAACTCAAAAAGAAAAGCTGTTGGAGAAAAATTGTTGCTATATTTAAAAATTACGCGTTAATCTGCGATAGAAACAAAAATCACAGGAAACAAACAATTTTTTTTATTTGACCATTGTAATATTTATAACAAGTGAACTTTTAGAGTTAGTTCAAAATGTAAACTTGAAGAAGCCACATTGTTGGCCAAACAATTGTTGCGAATTAATAAAGTGTGGAAATTATCTCTATCATTCTATTTAATTGAAATAGATATTGCTATGGATTTAACATCATAAACCATTGAATAATATCGGTAATTGGTTAGAAGATTCTTATTGATAATAATAATAATATTCTTTATTGGTCCCTTTTGACATAACAATGTATGGGACAATTCGAATAAATCATGAACTAAATTCAGAAATTGTCATTCAAATATTCATTAACATTATCATAACATCCCTTGAACAAAATTTTACGGATGGATTTCCTGAATTTAACCTTATCTAATGATTTTAGACCGTGAGGTAAATGGTTGAACAATTTCATTTCCTTATATGCAGGAGAATTTTTGAGCTTGCTAGTTCTCTGTCTTGGTAAGGAAAGAATTTTAGTATTCCTAGTATCATATTCATGATACCCAGATAGAGTGGCCAAGCTATCTGAATTATTTCTTATATGAAGAAGACATTTGTATCGGGTGTTTTTTTTAGGAAGATAGAAGTTTCGATTGGGATAACTGTAATTTGACAGAAGGTAGAAGCCATGTTGTTTTGACATTTTTGTTCAGTGAGCATTGACAAATTATCATGCAAAGATTCACGCCGCAACAACGTTTACAAATTGTTAATATTTATTTTCAAAATCAGTGTTCTATTCGCAATACTTATAGAGCACTTCGTGAGATTTATGGTTTACATGATAGTCCATCAGAGTACCTTATTAGTCGAACTATCGATAGATTTCGGACATTTTCTCTATTAGATGCAATAACAATAACAACAAGACAAAGAACTGTACGTACAGTAGAAAATATCGCTACTGTAATTTATAGTGTGATTATCCAGATTTGTCTATTCGTCGACGTTCACAACAAGTTGGACTCTGTGCATCCAGCACATGGAAAATTTTGCGTGAAAATCTTGGTCTACCCCCATATAAGATCCAACTGTTTCAAGAACTGAAGCCACTTGACCATAATAAGCGTCGTTTGTTTGCTGATTGGGTCCTAGAACAGCTTGAAGTTGATCCACTTTTTTATCGTAAAATTGTGTTTAGTAGTGAAGCTCATTTCTGGTTGGACGGCTATGTAAACAAGCAAAATTGCCGTATATGGAGTGAAAACAATCCTCAAAAAGTTCTGCAGGTTCCATTGCATCCTGAAAATGCACTGAAAGGTGTGCTTTAGATGCTGGAGGTATCATCCATATTTCTTTAAAAACAATGCTGGAGCTAAGGTTACAGTGAATGGTGCTGGTTACAGATCGATGATCAATCATTATTTGTTTCAAAATTTGAATGGTATCGATCCAGAAGTGTTTTGGTGCTACACCTCATGCTGCTATCGTAACAAATTGATTCATTAAAAGAAAGATTTGGCGATAACATTATCTCGAGAAACGGTCCAATTAATTGGCCTCCAAGATCATGCAGCATAACTCCACTGGATTATTTTCTTTGGGGATATGTCAGGTCATTGGTTTATGCTGATAAGCCAGAAACAATAGACGCTTTGGAAGCCAACATAACTCGTGTTATTGATGAAATTAGGCCTGAATTACTCGAAAAAGGGGTCCAAAATTGGTCTGGTCGAATGCGGTTCCTCAGAGCTAGTCGTGGTGGACATATGCCGGAAACTATTTTCAAAACATAAATGTCATAAAATTATCTTTCAAAAAAAAATTTTTTGGCTTCAATCTTAATTTAAATGTGTTTTATTTCAATTTAAAGTTTTATCACTCTAAAAAAACACCCGATAAATACAAATACAAGGAAGAGTTAATATGTCATTCTGAATAAATAATGGTTCACAAGATGAACTTGAATCACGATTAAATATCATACGTAGGATTATTTTCTGTGCGTATTCTATCTTTATCGGAGGAAGATCCCCACAGTAAAATATTATAGACTATATGACTATAAGCTAAGCTGCAAGGAAAAGAATCCTTTACACGATATTACATAGTATGCACTCTTCAATTTTTTCTCAGCGTGTCGATATGTTGATACTACTTTAAATTGACATCTACTTGAATGCCTAAAAATTTTATGCATCCCTGTTATGTTGTAACTACATTTGGACACTTGATAATCAATGGAACTCTGATGACATTAGAAATTCCGACATATTGACATTTACAGTGAGACAATTTGTTTGAAACCAGTCAGAAAATTCCTGGACAACCTCCTTACTGGTAGACGTAGGTTCTTCAATATATTCGGCTGCCACAGCAGCAGAAGTATCGTCAACAAATAAGATTATCCTACTTCCATGGATGTTGTTCGGTAGATCGTCTATAAAAAAAATAAATAGAAGCGGCCTCAACACTGAACCCTGAGGTACTCCTGAAGTGATATTGAATTTACCGGAGAAAACATCCTTCTCATGAACCTTCATAGTTTTTTCCGAAATAAAGTTATAAAGCCAGTTCTAAAAGACGCCACGGAAGCCAAGATTATAGTACTTATATATCATGAATTTGAAGGAAATAACTCCAAAGCATTCGACAAGTCAAAGAATAATATCATACCATTAGACCTTGATCAAAGCAGTAGAGCGACCAGATCTGAATCCGTGCTGATAGTAAGATATTACATTGAATTTATTTGTAAAGTTAACAATTCGCGTGAAAACAATTCTCTCAATAACTTTGGACAAAGTGTTAATTTTCTGTGGTCGGAGTCAAACTTATCGCTATTACTATGTTTTTTTGAAATGCTTGGCAAATGCACTAGAGATAGTCTTATCGGAGGTTAAAGTTTTTCCGTTTAACTGTATTGTCTCTGTTAAATTATGGGTTTTATATTTCGAAAGTCTTTTTATAGTGTTCCAGTAAGTTCGTCCTTTCTTTTCTTCTATCTCTTTACACGCTTCCAGATATTTAAGTGATCGGTAATTAAGAATTATTCGGTGTATATCTTTATTTACGTCATTGAAATTTTTCTTGGATATTGGATCATTATTTGTTTGAAATTCTCGGTATATCTGTTTTTTTCACTTTAATCAGTTTCAGGATGTATGGGGAAAGAGTTTGGCTGCAGTATTTTATTTTTGATTTCGGCGTTTGATTTATAACTATTCTTATTAGATTATCGTGAAAATTTATTATGTACTCTGGTGATACTTTTAATTTCGGATTTATCACATGCATTTTGGAGTTTACTGCCTCCATATTACATTTATTGTATTGTAGCATGTTTTCCTCAGTATATTCTAATGGTTTCTTTTTGAAATCTAAAGTGAATTATATGCCCAGATGATCAGAGCAGAGATTTGGAGTAAGAGTAATATCTCTTATATTCCTAGTACAGAGAACCACATCAGGTTGTATTTTGGTTCTTTTTCATTACAAACGTTGGTGGTGTCTCTATTCTAGGTAAGTCTGAATTTTTTATGAAATTATTAATTTGCGTCCTTTTGCGAGGATTCACATTGAAGTCTCCCAAAATCATACAGTACTTGTATTGCGATGCCTTCATGAACAGGTTTTCTTCAATTTGTTGGCTGGAGTGGTGGATGTACACACGTAAAAAGTGTATTTTTTCGGAGTTCAATGGAATAGTAAAATGAAGAATATCATTCCAAATGATTGGTAATAATTATATCAGTATAATTGCCTAATTGTACTGCTACGATTCAACCGATGGATCAAAATGTGATTGAAAATGTAAAAGTAAATTATCGAAGCGGTTACTACAAGAAATTTTGTTGAATGAAAATGAAGATATAAACAAATTTTTGAAGAATTTTTCATTTCTTATACAATGGCAAAGGATAATGAAGAAATGAGTTTATATTATTAAGAAGAATTCGACAAAAAGCTGTCGAAGTAAATTATCAAAATGAACGTCAAACGATGGTGATAAAATGTTAATAATTTAACGGTTTTTTTTGGATCATTTAGAAATGACATAATATTTCCCTGAAATTTTTTTGCTTTCAAATTCATATTTATATTCAATCAATGTTGATAATCTTCCAAATTGATTTCCTTGTCAGAAGAAACCTTAATCCGTCCACTTTTTGGATAATAGATATTCATTAGCAACTCCATAGTCGGAAGGTTTTATTAATCCGAACAGAAGTCTGAAAACTTCCGGTTCGGATTATCTAATCTCTACTGTATTTTAATTTTCACGCAATTTTCATTTTTTTTTCTGAAACAGTTCTGAAATTGCAAAATATGACGTTTATTTAACTTTCGGATGACAGAATAAAAAAATCTGTGTTTTACTCAACCTATCATATACAGGAATTTTATTAATTAATTTTATATTACGTATAAAACTGTTTGGACGTTGGTTTGTATACGATATAACACGATATATTTATAATTTATCACAGGACATGAAGGCTACCGCTAATTTGACAGGCTTTAGAGTTTTGCTCTTCAAAACGCTAATTTGTCGATTTTACGACTGAGCTTTTTGAAAATCTTGTTTCCTTTTTACTGATGAGCGTTTTAACATTTTGCATGAAAAAATCAAGGAAAGAAACTGAACCTGTTAGAAAGTTTAGAGATGAACCATTTAAGAAATTCGGGGAATTTATTGAATGAACAAACTGAAATATCTAAAATAAAATAGAAAGGCTTTTTACTTGATAGAAGAAATATAACAAAATTTGAATATCAAAACAAATTGAAATATGTTTATCTTCTACAATTTTAATTTCCAAAAGAATTTTTTTATTCAAAAAACTTTTAGAATTAAATTAATGTCTAAAACAAGCACCGCTCACATTTAATAGACGTTTATAATCAAAACTCAATATACAATGTCAAATGAAATAAATAACCCAACAGATATACGAAAGTAATTAAAATTAATAAATAAATATTCAAAGGAGACAAAATTTTGTTTCTGGTTTTATCTTTAAAAAATACTACTTGCCTTATAAAAACATGAACACACTTAAAGGACTTCCCAAAGAATATAATTTATTTGAAATATTTAATATATTTAAATATTCGAATAAGTAAATTCAGAAATCTCTCAAAGCATGCACTATATCTTCAAAAAACAAATATAATTCTAGATAATCCCGTCTTCAGCCCTTATTCAATATTACAAATATCAAAATCAAAAACATAACCTACATCACTCACGTGTTAAAAGACTTAAGCTACAGATCAACTATATATCGAACTACAGATCAACTATATATTCAAGATTGATCTATGTTCTAACAAAATCAAAGAACAAAGTGAGTTATTTTAAGGTTTACTTAAATTCATTGACATTCTATAATGAGATTTATTGAAGCCAAAATATAATTATATATTATATATAAAAAATATCAAAACAAATTGAAATATGTTTATCTTCTACAATTTTAATTTCCAAAAGAATTCAAAAAAATATTCAAATGAATATTTATTTATTAATTTTAATTACTTTCGTATATCTGTTGGGTTATTTATTTCATTTGACATTGTATATTGAGTTTTGATTATAAACGTCTATTAAATGTGAGCGGTGCTTGTTTTAGACATTAATTTAATTCTAAAAGTTTTTTGAATAAAAAAATTCTTTTGGGAATTAAAATTGTAGAAGATAAACATATTTCAATTTGTTTTGATATTCAAATTTTGTTATATTTCTTCTATCAAGTAAAAAGCCTTTCTATTTTATTTTATATATAATATATAATTATATTTTGGCTTCAATAAATCTCATTATAGAATGTCAATGAATTTAAGTAAACCTTAAAATAACTCACTTTGTTCTTTGATTTTGTTAGAACATAGATCAATCTTGAATATATAGTTGATCTGTAGTTCGAAGCTTAAGTCTTTTAACACGTGAGTGATGTAGGTTATGTTTTTGATTTTGATATTTGTAATATTGAATAAGGGCTGAAGACGGGATTATCTAGAATTATATTTGTTTTTTGAAGATATAGTGCACATTTTTTAGAGATTTTTGAAATAATTTGTTCGAATATTTAAATATATTAAATATTTCAAATAAATTATATTCTTTGGGAAGTCCTTTAAGTGTGTTCATGTTTTTATAAGGCAAGTAGTATTTTTTAAAGATAAAACCAGAAACAAAATTTTGTCTCCTTTGAATATTTATTTATTATTTTTAATTACTTTCGTATATCTGTTGGGTTATTTATTTCATTTGACATTGTATATTGAGTTTTGATTATAAACGTCTATTAAATGTGAGCGGTGCTTGTTTTAGACATTAATTTAATTCTAAAAGTTTTTTGAATAAAAAAATTCTTTTGGAAATTAAAATTGTAGAAGATAAACATATTTCAATTTGTTTTGATATTCAAATTTTGAAATATCTAATTCATCTCCATTAGACATATTCACTTAGGGACTCGACAATAGTAAAAAAAAATTATTGTACGCTTTTCTCAAAAGAGAAACTATTTAAATAATTTATGTTACCTAATTTCAGATTAGTTGTTTATAAGCATTTGAAAAAGTTACTATCTAAACGAAACGCGTCATGTGGGCAACTCACAATAATAAATTGAAATAAAAAATTATATCTGTATTATTTAATTAAAGTGTACAATCGATTTTTAACAGTACAGGTCAACACCATTCGAAAATTTTTAAATAAAAAAAAATTAAAGTGTACAATGGATTTTTAACAGTTAAAGCCAGTACGATTCGAAGGTTTCTACACTTTCGAATGGATATTATGATAATAATTATTGAGGTGGTTTAGTCACAATTGTTCGCTCAGAAAATACTATATTCCATATTATGACTTCAGGAATACATTTTGGAATGTAAACAATTCCAAATTGTTGATGAACAGAAGGTGGCTGTAAAAAGTTAACGCGCTACTTAAAAAAGGATTTGTTATATCCGGTAACCTGCCTAAAATAGCAAGCATGTTTGCTTTGAGTACGCAGGGTTGTATTAGCTCCATTCCTTTTACTAGTTTTAATTTTAATTTAAGTACAATTAATACCATACTTTTTAAATTGTACAGAATAGGTTTTAAATTATTCTTAAATAATGATTTCTTTCAGTCTATCCTTCTGGCACTACAAATTATAATACATATTCATAGAGAAGAAATATCATATTCTGAGAGAAATGTCCGTTGAGAAATATTTCATCCCTCTCCATTTAGGATGTGAAGGTTTCTTAACATAAAATTTTTAAATAAACTGAAAGCTGTATACATCAAATACAAAAAAATATTTATTATATTTTTCCAACTTCTTCCATATAAATACTACTTTATGTATAATAGAAAAATTTCAGTTCGAGAAGATAGGATTTATATTCTTTTTACACTCATTTCTGAAAGTTTTGGTTGAAAAAAACATTCAGAAAATATTCATTTGATCACATTAATATAAAAAAATATTAGTGTGTCGAGCTTAATAGATAATAAATTCTATTTTCTAGATTTTTCTCGGAAGATGTTTGGTCTTCGGTTATCAAAAATTTGTCGAAAATTTGCAAGATATTTTCGATTGCTCATCATATTTCAATTAAACCAAGCATTAAATTTGAAGAAATTCAAAATAAGTTTTCATTTTACCTTAATCAGTAGTTTGATGATGAAATTGAGTCTTATCGCATTAGGGTTTTCGACAAAAATCTGATTACTTTTGCAAATTACCATGTGTCATTAATAATAGCAGTATTTCAGTCTCCAATTGAATAGAAAATTTTTGACCAAATTGCAAATTAGACTTTTTTTTAAATATGTTACTGCATGATTAATTAAAAAAAAATGATACTATGTCTTAAAGAAACTTTTTTAATTCAATCTTATATATACATTTATAATTATATCATAATTTAATATAAGTTCAAAAATTTAAAAAAATTGTGGAATGAAATTTTAAAACATCAATGTGCAAAATTCATATTTGGTTGAGAATTTTAAATTTGTATAATTTTCTTTTCACTTCGATATTCACTATTGTAGGCTAACTTGAATTATTTGAAATTTTCGAAATATTATGATTGACGAGTAGATTTGCTTAGAAGAAAACTTTCTCTACTGCTGTGTTCTTTAAGATTTAACGATGTCATATTTTTTCTGTGGTTGATCCAAGATACCGAAGTGAAATTTGAGGCACTTTGTTGGATCTAAATGACGAAATTTGCTGAAAATAAATTGAATTCTCAAACTTATATGTTTAACACTGCAACATCTGACTGATAACAATCCACATTATTGGCAGATTTTCTTTATTTATCGGCATATGTAGATAGTTATTTAGGTATTCATGACAATTTTAACAAAACCAAGATGCATGAGCCTATCGAGAATTGATTTCAGAATTTTCCCAACTTAATTGATAGTTCAGAAATTTCATAGGTCTGTACTTAGGATATTCAAAAAATACCATTATTTAACGCGTCATAATAATAATGTTAAAGTTTATTTGATGCAACTTTATAAATTATTAGTTCAATTTTTCACCCGATATTATTCATAAGAGATCATACATGATATAGTTCGTAGAAAAACATAAAATATATTCAGGGTAAAATAAAGAAGACGGGCTGCGCGAATCAACCTGCATATTTAAATTTATGTTCAAAAACTTGACATGTCCCAGTGTTTTTTATAAATTTCTAACATAAGGACACAAATAATTTTATCCCATAACTGGTTTTCAGACTGTATATGTCTAATAAAATTGAAACAATGTTTTCTAAGGCATTTATTTTATTTTATTCAATTTATTTTCAAGAAATTTTATAAGATTAAATTTTATAGCCACGTATATCAGAATTGAATGTTTGATATTTACGATATTGAAAAAACCCCTTTATATTGTTTTATTTCACAAATATTATCTCATAAATACTAAACTCTAGTGGATAATACAACAAAACCTTACATTCAGTCAATGATAATTTTCTTTACTTTGAACTTAAAAGAGCCAAAGGAGAGCTCCAGCAATGTTACATCATTACAAATATCGTAAAATGTGCTGAGTATTCTATATACAGGAGAGTTTTGACCGTAGTGATGTTAGCCATTTCTGTTGAAATAGTTTATCTTGATGTGTTTTACCTAGTGTTAAAAAAGTCTCAAGCTTGCAAACATTCTGTAAAGTAATAATCAAGTACCAGAAAATTAAGGAGCCGATCATGTTTTTAAACAAATGCAAATTATTCAGCGCGCAGTTGTATATACGAACCTGACAAGCTTATTATTTCATACATTTTCTAATTGGAATAATCAATAGTTGAACGAAAGAGTTAATGATGCCTCGTTAACTTCCTACATTTATATTTTACTCTTCGAGTATGAGGTTTTTCCCAGAACATATCTTTAAAAAAAAACCTGGCTTGCTATATACGATATATAATTATGGACCTGTCAATAGCATGTCGACTGAGTAAACAGAAGATATATTAACAATCCAATCGGTGCGATAATGTTTATTCATGGCACGTGCAAAATCGATGCGGTATTAATTTTAATTGAATTGTGATTGTATCAGTCGAGCTAAACGAGTACGGCAAAAACAGCATAAAAGTCGAGCACCATTTCGCATTCAAGATAATGAAATTGATAGCGTTATATCGATAAATTCTGATTGATATATACTGTTTCAGATAAAAATTAATGGAAAATGGCATTATTCTCCATTTTGGGGTTCAATCTAATAAATGACAAATTCGATTTCGTGTTTCAATGCATCAATTGTTTTCTCAACGGATCCCCACAAAAATAGTCCTCCGAGGTGAAAAAAAGCTTCATCGCTAAAGATTATTTTTTTTGGGAAAATGCTCATCTTCAGCCATGCGATCATTAGCTCATTCAGCAAAGTGAAAATGCATCGGATGATCACGAGGCAGGCTTCACTTCGTGCTCTGTTGCAAATTAATCAATTTACAAATGCGAAATTCGGTCAGATATTCAGGAATCTACTCTCACAGTGCAACTTCTAAAAATGAATGTATTATGGTGATAGAAATTCTATAAAAGTTTCGTCTACCGCGGTGAATATGCTAAACGGCCTATTATACAAAAGGTACTACTGACTGAATCAGTCACCACGACGAAAATATATACAGTAGACTCCCGCTAGTGTGAACACAAAAAAATTTTGCTAGTTCATATTTTCGAGCCGTTCACACTAGTGAAAGGTGTGTAAAAAACATGAAATAAATGTTTATAGGATTGAAATAATCGTAAAAAACCAAACCTGATTTTAAACTTTAACTGAAAAAAAATAAAAATTTGTCATTTGAAATGAGAAGTTATTTTTGTTTGTACTTTATTGGCTGATAGTTGAGCATTCACTACTTTATACTGAATTGTTCGTTGGTTTTCTATTTTACCTATGTTTATATCAGTATTTTGTTTGGCCCATTGAGAAATCACCTTTAATGCCTTCAGAACCTCTGCAAGTTCTGAAGTTTCCACATCAGAGTCGCTTCTTTCGGGATCGGTGAGGACATTCGAATCACTATCAATATTAGCCAGACTTAGGTTCACTTCCTGCATATCTCTATTCCAGTTTTCCACATCTTCACAGTTATACTCGGCCTAAAAATTGAAAAATATCCTGAGTAGTTACTTATTATCTTAAATCGAAGTTGATTCGCTCGGATATTTATTAAGTACGAGTGTTACAAAATTTTATCAACTGACCATATTAATTATGTTCAGTTCCGGGAATGTTTGAAGAATGAGATAATGAGAAGAAGAACAGAACTTTGTTTGAGGGTAGTGAAGGACATTTTCAAAAATTGCTGTAGTTCAGTTCCTGTAGTTTTTTTGTTTTGATTAATTTTTGAGTTTTACGTTTCTTGTAGTAAATAATTTTTTGTGATGATTATACGAATTTTTATGAATCATGACTACAGATCGGTAAAATAATCATAAAAACTAATAATGAATTTATTCACCTCAGCTTACCAATTGGATTTTCATGACAATTTGGATTTTTCTGAGGATTCCGAGAGAATAGTTCAAAATTTTTTTCTCGAAATCGTTAGCAGATACGATGAAACTACCATAAAATTCATAGTCCGTCTAGAAAGTATCCGAAAAAAAAGAAGCTGAATTATAATTATTCAATATATATTTTTAATTCTTGAGTTACAAAATTATAAAAGAATATTCATCTTATTTACTTATACAACCTCCATTTAACTGTAAAAACTTGACTAAACGTCTAGGAACACCCGAAACTAGATCACTTCCATAATTTTCGGTGATGATAGTCCAGCTCTGTAAACTGACTAAATTAAATCATTTTCATTTCGTGGCGCTGCTCGTTCAACTTCAATCTTCATTAGTCTCTATATGTTTTCAATGGGACTAAGATCTGGTGAAGTTGCTGGCCATGAAATAGTTGTCACTTGGTGTTCTTGAATCCAAGGCCGAAGTATGGCATCTTGCATTATCCTGGTGAAAACGGCATCCCTCTGGATATAAAGTATGCGCCGTTTCAAGGAGAAAATTGTTTAGAATGCCACAATAGTTTTCACTATTAATGGAACCATCAAATATATAGAGGGGCGTAGCACCACGCTTAGATGTTGCTCCCCAAACCAATATTTTGGTGGAAAATTTAAACGGTAACATGTTGTTTTGATAGGATTTTTAGTGAATTTCCACCAAGTTGGAAACAACTTTCATCAGATATAAAGACATTATTAAAATTATTGTCTCGAAAACATTGACAAAATTCTATCCTTCGTTCCTTTTGTAAAGGTGTCATTATAGAGGTTTATTTTGGTTTCCTTGATTTGTAGCCTTGTCTTTTCAGTGACATACGAACGGTTTCTGGACATACTTTCAAATTTCGTTGATTTCCAGATCTGTTAGTTAATTTGCGAGACCCCAGGCGCGGTTGTGTCATCCTAAGGCCAATAAAGCGTTTAAATTGTTTCTTTTAATCTTCCTGAAACTGGTCTATGCCTAATATCCATGCCATTTTTTATCCTCTTTATTGTCTCATATACAGCACTTTTTCAATTGCACTAATTTTTTAACGTTTCTATTTTCTATATAATAATATGTAACAATATTCTACCTGTTTTCTCTTTTCTAGTTGCGACATTATTTCATAAATTCTATACCTGTTGACTATCAACAATATTTGTTAAATAGTGTTGCCATGCTATTGTGTGATAGCCAACTATTATATTTGCACAACCTATTTTATACATTACTTTTGTCTTAGAATGTTACAAAAAAGAAGTGTATTAAAATTATGAGAAATAATAGATTCCGGATACTTTCTAGACGGACTATAGGATAACAAAAAAATATTTTTACAATTTTTCAAACTAACAGGGGCTGACCAGAAAAAGTTCTGAAGTAAAACAAGGAACAGTGCTCCAGAAAAAATATCACTCTGTAGATTTGCAATCAAAATTGGCAAGTCACATGGTGTAAACTTTTAATTATAATAATACATATTCTGTTGAATATCTTGTGAAATGCAGAAACAAACTTGAAAAAACTTCAAACTTTAACACCCTGTATCTCGAAAACGAAACGTTTGAGGTCCCATGCTTATGGGATTATTTTTTTTCTTGAAATTATTCAAGGAATGTCCCCTCTTCGTTTGTAACTCCAATTTAGGAACATCCTGTATATCTAATGTGAACCATATAATTTAAAAAAATTTTCGAATTACTGTTTCAAAATTGATGTTTATTTTTGCAAAATGTAATATTCACATAATAAAAACATATTAGTATCATTATGATATCTGAAGGGTGTTTCAATAAGAGAGCAAGATTTGAATTGCGCGCCATGTTTGACGGTCATAATGTCACATGATTATGACGTGACAGATCGAAAGTTGACAGATGGGAGTTAGTAAACATGGAGCATTACACGGTGGAACAACGCGTCCTTGCCACTATTCGTAAAGTGCGTCTAATATTCGGTCGAAATAATGTGCCTAATTCATCTACTGCGAAAAGAATAATAAAAAAATTCGAAAGTACTGATTCGGTTAATGATGTTAAACATACGATACGCTCGTAGAGGTCGTTCAGAATAAAACATCACGGCAGTTCGCGAGAGAAAGGCTAGAGACGTCAATTCGCAATTGGACACAAGAATTGGACATTTCAACAGGCACTCTTCAGCAATTCTCACTAAAGATTTACAGCTGCATGCCTACAAAATCCAACATTGACGATCTTGCAGGAGTTTGCTCCTGTGTCATTTTCCGATTTGGTGGCTAGAATTGGCCTCAACGCTCTTGCGATTTAACGTCTTTAGACTTCTGGCTGCGGGGTTATCTGAAGTCACAGGTTTATCCAAATAAGCCTGCAACCATCGAAGTATTGAAAGCCGAAATTAGACGCTTTATCAATGAAATACCACCACATGTATTCAATAACGTTATTGAAAATTTCGTCAAAAGGGTAGGCATATGCCAACAAAGCCGTGGCCATTCACAAGATAAAATAATAAGAAGCGGTTTTTTTCTTGATAGAAGGATAATTACAAAATGTTATCAAAACAGATTTAATCTGTTAGTCTTCTACGATTTAAATTTTAAAAAAATTTTTAAGTTAAATTTTTAGAATTAAATTAATGTCTTATAATAAGCACTGCTTATATTTAATAGACGTTTAAAATCAAAATTTATTATACAATATCAAATGGAATAAAAAAACCCAAAAGAAATAAATTGTTAATTAAAATTAAAAATTAAGTAATATTTAATGTTTCGTTCCAAACATGCGCACCTGAACTCGTCAGACAGGCCGTGGTGCGTATGTTCTGCCTGTAACGAACATTTGACCAAATGTTTACTTTCTGGTCTTATATTTATGAAAACTAAATCTTTTTCAAAAATACACAACATAATTTTAAGAACTTCTCCAAAACTGATTTATTTGAAATATTTAATATGTTTAAATATTTAAATAAGTTACTTCAAAAACTCTCAAAAATATGTAGCACATCCTCAAAAACAATTAGAATTCAGATAAGGTCAGTTCAACTTACATTTGAAAAATAAAATAAAAATAAATAAACTTGCAATCTTACCAAACATTTTCTGGAAACTCTGTGAATGCAAATTTGAACTAGGTAGGTTATATCCAAGGTACTCTATGTTCTATGCTAAACACAGAAATCACACAAAGTTTGTAAGGCACTTTATGGCCTTCCTTAAACCACTGGAGTATAATAAATTTCTTTATTCAAAAACCTAATATACTATATATTACTACTCCGTCAAGAAAGTACCGGGAATTTTCGATTAAAACAACATTTTTACATTTAATCGTCAAAATTTATTGGGTCGCCTTCAAAATAGGCTCCATTTGCTCCAATACATCTATGCCAACGGCACTTCCAATTATCGAAACATTTTTTATAGGCGCTTTCCGGGATGGACTTTAGCTCTCGCGCCGAATTTTGTTTTATAGCTTCAATCGAGTCAAAACGGGTGCCACGAAGGGGCAATTTTAGTTTTGGGAAGAGGAAAAAGTCTCAGAGAGCCAAATCCGGCGAATACGGTGGTTGCTGAAGCACGTTTGTTGAGTTTTTGGCGAGAAAGTCAGTCACAATCGTAGCTCGGTGAGAAGGCGCGTTATCGTCATGCAAAATCCATGAGTTGTTCGCCCACAAATTTGGCCGCTTCTTACGGATACGCTCACGCAAACGTTTCATAACGCCTAGGTAATACTCCTTGTTTACCGTCTGACCCTCTGGAACGAATTCGTAGTGCACCACGCCACGGATATCGAAGAAAACAATGAGCATCACCTTCATTTTCGAGCGGCTTTGGCGTGGTTTTTTCGGTTTCGGCTCATTTTTTGCCACCCATTCCGATGATTGCTGGCTTGTTTGCATATCGTACTCGTAGACCCAGGTCTCATCACCAGTTATGATGCGTTCCATGAATGTAGAATCGGAATTACAGCGATCCAGCATGTCTGAAGCAACCTGTTCGCGATGACGTTTTTGAAGAAAATTCAGGTCTTTCGGTACGAGTCGTGCGGCCACCTTTCTCATGCCCAAAATATCAATCAAAATCGTACGTGCGGACTCGTGGGATATCTTAAGATCATGTGCTATCTCTCTCAAGTTGGTACGACGGTTTTCCAGCACCCTTTCCTTAATTTTATCGACGTTATCTTCGATCGAAGCCGTCGATGGGCGACCACTTCACGACCGTTCTTGAAGGCTCTGTACCACTGATATGCACGAGTTTTCGATAGAGCATTATCACCAAAGCCTTTTGCAACATTTTCAATGCATCGGCACATGAAAATTCATTTGCAACACAAAACTTTAAACAAATTCTTTGCTCAACGTAATCACCCATAGTAAAAATCGGCACGCACTCTGACATTGACTGATTTAATCAGCTATTGCAAACACACTAGTTGACAGATCCCGCTCAAGCTTGGCATAGTAATTAAGGACAGTGGTACCAACCTAGGAAAAAAAATTTTTACCTGCCTCATTGCCCCGCCAGATTTAAATCGATAATTCCCGGTACTTTCTTGACAGAATGTATATATAAAATAAAATAATAAGAATTATTTTTGAGGATGTCCCACATGTTTTTGAGAGTTTTTGAAGTAAATTATTCAAATTTTCAAACATATTGAATATTTCAAATAAATTAGTTTTGGAGAAGTTTCCTAAAATTATGTTATTAAGACCTGAAACTAAACATTTTGTCAAATGTTTGTTACAGGCAGAACATACGCCCCACGGCCTGCCTGACGAGTTCAGGTGCGCATGTTTGGAACGAAACATTCAATATTACTTATTTTTTAATTTTTAATTTTGATAAACAATTTATTTCTGTTGGGTTTTTTTATTCCATTTGATATTGTATAATAAATTTTGATTTTAAACGTCTATTAAATATAAGCAGTGCTTATTATAAGACATTAATTTAATTCTAAAATTTTTTTGAAATTAAAATCGTAGAAGACTAACGGATTAAATCTGTTTTGATATTCATTCACAAGATATTTTGATTCATACATAATTCCCAAATGTATATTTTCTAAATCAATGAATATTTCAATACTTCGCCACAAAAAACCATGTTTTATTGAAAACTGATATCTTTCAATAAGAATTGAAACACCCTTTATGAAAAAAAACTTTGTTTGTAAGAAATTAAAGTAAATTTTAAAAAGTTTTCAAGTTATTTTTTAGATTAAATTTGTAGAGGTTTCGGAGAATTGATCCAGTTAATATCTGAATAATTGGAAAAAACCTTCCCAGTAATTTTGAATTTATATTAAGTTTTTTTTTTATAACTAGTACTTCCTAATATTTTTTGAATTTTTTTTTTGAATCGGTCATCCTGAGTATGTGAATACCTGATGAATGAAATGTATCCAAATTTGAGAATAAATTTACTAAAATTCCTGGGTACGCTCCTGCTAACCAGAGAACAATCGCATCTCTTTATGCTCCAGTATATCGGGGAAAGCAGAGAGTCGAGCGGCCAGCTTCAGCACCGAGCTTATTTACATGATCGGCTAAGATCGGCCGACTCGCGGAGCTTTCGGAACAACTACATTCCTTGAACCCGACCACGACCATCGGCCGTCTACCTACTAAAGCAACCTTTCCTCGAAGATCTACCAGAAACGCACCAGCCGGCCAAAGAAGTCAAACCACTCCAGTAGTGTTTGCGTTCTCTTCGATCGCGGTGCAACGTGGGTGAACTTCTGTGTTTACGCGCCTACCAAAATGTCGATGATTTTTGCGTTTCTAGTGCTGGTCGTCGGTACCATCGCGGAACCCTTGAGGACATGCGAACCTATACGTATAGACCTTTGCTCCGGTCTAGGATACAACATGACAGGAATGCCGAATCTTGGTGGTAACGATCAGCAGCATGAAGCTGATTACACCCTAAAATCCTTCTCTCCGCTCATACAATACGGCTGCAGCTCCCAGCTCAAACTCTTTCTGTGTTCTGTGTACGTTCCGATGTGTACCGAAAAAGTGGCAAACCCCATCGGACCATGCAGGGGACTCTGTGAAAGTGTTAGATCCAGATGTTACCCCGTGTTGAGAGGTTTCGGTTTTCCCTGGCCGGAGGCTCTGAACTGCTCCAGGTTCCCAGTGGAAAACAACCACGAGCACATGTGCATGGAAGGCCCCAAAGACAAGGGTATCGATGTTACAGCACCTGTTGATCCAGCGGTGCAAAAATTCAATTGCGCACCCCAATTCACCAGGAATGAATTTGGAGGTTGTGTACCAACTTGTGAGACCAACTCATTATTTGAGGAGCATGAAAAGCGATTTGCAGAGGTAGGTTCAACAAAGAGAACAGGCAGAATGTTTCTTACTAGATTGTTTTTACAACTGAAGTTGTCATTTTTCAAACTTCGAATTGTGTTGCCTTTACTTGATAGAAATCCTTAGTACAATTAATTATATAATACACATGTCATGTTGATTTCTATTTATATGTTAAGAGTTGCAACTCTTCAAATGCTTTTTAAAATCCAGTCAATAATTTGGTAATATACTCGTACAAGAAGTTTCGGTTTTGAGATTAGGGTACAACAAAGTTATATAATTTTTGGAAAAACCATGAACCTAATAGAGGAGAACTAGATAACTTGGTCTGGTCATTCAATAAATTTCCAAAATTTGTCAATTGGTTTATTTCTGAACTTTATAACAGATTCAGCTTCAGGTCTTTATTTTCCTTATTTAAAATACTCATTAAAATCATGTTTTTTTTGTTACATGTTCTGCATAGGCAGAATCTAACTTATTATTGAAATATAGCCAATGTTCAATTAATCTAGTATTAAAGGACCTTCCGGTTGGTCCAATATGAGTTTTTGTGCAGATTCCACATGATAATTGAAATATATCCGATAACTTTGATTTATTCAGTTTTTAAAATTTTTCCCAAAGAATTATTGGTTTTGAACGATACGTTTATTACTAATATTTATGTTATTGAGGAACTTCTTTATTTGCAGAAATGGTTTATCATAGTATTCGAGAAAATTGAATGTTTTTACGGTTTAAATTTTGAGGTATATTTCGTAAATAGCATTTTATACTGTAAAAAACAATTTGAATGTGAGTCAATACTTGATAAAAATAATTTTAAAATGACTTTAAATTCAGAATTACAACAAGATATATTGAAACTATACTCAAAAACTACCAAAATGATACCCTCATACATTCTGTCAAGAAAGTACCGGGAATTATCGATTTAAATCTGGCGGGGCAATGAGGCAGGTAAAATTTTTTTTTCCTAGGTTGGTACCACTGTCCTTAATTACTATGCCAAGCTTGAACGGGATCTGTCAACTAGTGTGTTTGCAACAGCTGATTAAGTCAGTCGATGTCAGAGTGCGTGCCGATTTTTACTATGGGTGATTACGTTAAGCAAAGAATTTGTTTAAAGTTTTGTGTTGCAAATGAATTTTCGTGTGCCGATGCATTGAAAATGTTGCAAAAGGCCTTTGGTGATAATGCTCTATCGAAAACTCGTGCATATCAGTGGTACAGAGCCTTCAAGGACGGTCGTGAAGTGGTCGCCCATCGACGGCTTCGATCGAAGATAACATCGATAAAATTAAGGAAAGGGTGCTGGAAAACCGTCGTACCAGCTTGAGAGAGATAGCACATGATCTTAAGATATCCCACGAGTCTGCAAGTACGATTTTGATTGATATTTTGGGCATGAGAAAGGTGACCGCACGACTCGTACCGAAAGACCTGAATTTTCTTCAAAAACGTCATCGCGAATAGGTTGCTTCAGACATGCTGGATCGCTGTAATTCCGATTCTACATTCATGGACCGCATTATAACTGGTGATGAGACCTGGGTCTACGAGTACGATAAGCAAACAAGCAAACAAAACCACGCCAAAGCCGCTCGAAAATGAAGGTGATGCTCATTGTTTTCTTCGATATCCGTGGCGTGGTGCACTACGAATTCGTTCCAGAGGGTCAGACGGTAAACAAGGAGTATTACCTAAGCGTTATGAAACGTTTGCGTGAGCGTATCCGTAAGAAGCGGCCAAATTTGTGGGCGAACAACTCATGGATTTTGCATGACGATAACGCGCCTTCTCACCGAGCTACGATTGTCACCGACTTTCTCGGCAAAAACTCAACAAACGTGCTTCAGCAACCACCGTTTTCGCCGAATTTGGCTCCCTGCGACTTTTTCCTCTTCCCAAAACTAAAATTGCCCCTTCGTGGCACCCGTTTTGAGTCGATTGAAGCCATAAAACAAAATTCGGCGCGAGAGCTAAAGTCCATCCCGGAAAGCGCCTATAAAAAATGTTTCGATAATTGGAAGTGCCGTTGGCATAGATGTATTGGAGCAAATGGAGCCTATTTTGAAGGCGACCCAATAAATTTTGACGATTAAATGTAAAAATGTTGTTTTAATTGAAAATTCCCGGTACTTTCTTGACAGAGTAGTATATAATCAATATAAAATAAAAAAACCTTTTTACATCCCGACATGAAACGTATCAATTCAAATGTATTAACAAACTATATAAGTATATAAGTTATTAACATACAAATACAATAAAATCCACTATTCCAAGATTATCTGAAATTCTCAAAATGAAGAATCAAATAAAAATAATTGAACGAGAACATTTTATAACTATTTCGGTCTCTAGACCTCTTCAGAAATGTATTGAATTCAGATTCAAATATATCACAAGATCAAAATTTAACTCACCAAATAAGATAAAATTTGGAACGAATAAACGCGGAGTAAGTTTTAAAGTATCCAAGATAAAACAGGAATGATCAGCATGTTGTTACCATTAACCATATAATTCTGAATTTTAAGTCATTTTATACTGTTTTTTGGCAATCATACTGTCTATTATTGATGGTGAATAATCGTTATAGTTGCTACTCCTATTTTTACATAAATGAATTTGGTTCATAATGGAAGAAGAGGCTGATGACTACTTAAATTATTCCGATTTAACAATAACTATTCAATAACAAATATAATTTTTCCTTTTCTTATAAACCTCATACTGATGTAATAATCATCAAAAACTCGCTTCATCCAATTCAATATAAGTTATCAGCATATTTTAGTATGACAAAAAAATTATTAACAATTGCTTTATCTCCAAAAAATTGTTATCAAACAAATAGTAACTAATTATGGTTATTCTACTTATGCAGAACATATAATAACATCAAAACATGATTTTGATGAGCGTTTTAAGAAAAATCAATGTCTAATGCTGAACTTGTTAGAAAGTTTAGATGTATCGTATTCTGGGAATATATTAAATGACAAGACTCATTTATCTAGTTTACTTTTATTGTTTTATTGTCTTAGGGATTTGGTGTTTTTTACAAAAGTAATAAAACTTTATTGTATCCTTATCTCAAAACAAAAACCATTTAAATAATGTATGTTATCAAATTTTTGGCTAGTTGTTTAAAAGTATTCGAAGAAGTTACTGTGCAACGAAACGCGTCATGTGTGGAACTCTGAAAAAATAGAAATCAACTTATATGTGTATTATTTAATTGGGTCAAAGCTGTCATTGTTAACTTGGAACCATTAGTAAGGAAATATTGATGGGTTTTAAAGTATATCTTCAACCAGTAGAAAGAAATCTAAAATTTTAAAATAACTGAAATAATAACATAAGTTCAATAAATTAAAATAAAATTCAAAGTAATTATTTGAAGTCAGGAATTTAAGTTCGTACATATACTTTGATAAAGTCTACTTATCAATACCTTTTACGAGCTCATTTAAATTTCCTTGTTGACATATTTTCAGTAAATTTGAACTATATATTTTATAATTTGTGACTATGCTTTGATATCCTATAATTTCTTTAGTATGTATTTTTATCGTATTTATGTATGCACGAGGATGTAATAAAAAATTCTAAGCCTACTATAGAAACAAAATTTGAAAGTCAAAATTTTCCATTATTCAATATACTAGAGAGTCTACTTAGAGAAGTAGAAACATCTATTAGAACTGATCTGCAATGCATCAAAAACAAATTTTTATCTTACTGTGCAAATCGGGCTTCCACAGCTTCTATCCCCTCTTCGTTGGAAGGAAATAAACGATCTTGTATATATTTCTGTAACCTTAAATATTTCGAGTTTTAGTACTACGAACTACGATTTGTATTGATTTTCTCTTTTATTTTGAAGAAAACTGAAGAAACGCATGGAATGCTTGTCGAAGCTTACGGTGAATATACTCTTAGTGAAGCATATTTTTTATATGGACTGATTTGCTTACAAGAAAAAAATTCTTGAAAAAATTTACGGTAATTTGACATATACTTGTTGTTGGATCCTCTGCAACACCTAACAAAATATTCAATTTCACAGTATTTTCAACGAATTGCTGTTTTCTTTTTAATGATTTGACATGCCCAAGTTCTCTGAATTGTGTATGAATTTTAGACACAGTAGCTGGTGGAATAATAGGCAATTGAATATACCTCTGATTAAATAAGTTTACCATTTCAACTTGACTTCTGCAATTATCATCGTTACAGGCCATCATTAAAATCCCAATTCGGTGAGTCTCAATTGAACATTTCATTATTACTTCTACAAGAAATACTTTTTCAATTAGTAATTCACTAATTCAATGTAAATCTCAACACCGCAACATCTGACTGATAACAGTCCACGTTATTTGCAGATTTTCTTTATTTATGGGCAAATGTAGATGGTTTCAACTTAATTGATAGTTTAGAAATTTCATGAGTCAATATTTAGGTTATTTAAAAAATATCATTATTAATTGATAAATTACTAATTTCATTATTTCACCCGGTATTTATACATAATAAACCATGGATTGGTTGAAATCAGGTTGTTTAGCAGGTTTTTAAAAAATATAGTATATACAGTGTTCCATTTAAAATTAACTATGTTGGACTTGCGCTATCAACCCTGTATTTTTGAACTTATACTTTAAAAGCACAGTATTGAATTCAAAAGCTGACGTATCCCAGTGTTTTTTATAATTATCTAACACAAAGAATTTTATTTCAGAAGTGGTTTCCACACTGTATAATTTACTACTCCAGTTCATCATTTTATCATGAAATTAATAGTTTCAGATGATTTCCTGATAAAACTAAACAGCCTCCATTCATTTATCCACGAGAATTCTTTCTTCCGCTTTCTATCTTTTGGGGTGATTACTTCTTTTGGGTTTACGGTTTCTGTAGCCGGATGTCCATAATTATTTGTGGTTTCCGCTCAAAACAGCTCTTCAACATATGTGCAAACATGTGATATATGCCCTAAAGATCTATTGAATTCAGATTCTTTTGAATGGTTTTGCAGGGTCACCTGAAAAATATTAATTTTCATCCAGTTCAATGGAGAGAAAGGATTTGAATGTTTCTAAAGAAATAAAGAATATTTGGGGCATTAACTATATACTTATTTTATTGTCAATTATCGCTCTTATAAGACGCATTTAACAACAATATAATTCTACAATTAAAATATTGCAATTTGGCTGAAAATTAAACAGTTTGTGGTGAATAACAAATTACGAATTTTCAATATGAGGACTCATTGGAATTTTAATTGAAGAGGATTTATAAAATTTCGAGGAATAATCACTAAAATAAACTTCAGATACCCTATATTATATGAGCATCCTCAATCACTACTCTGAAAAATGCAAAAACTCTAGAAACATCTTCTGTAGTTTTCAAGTGAAGGTAGTTGATTATTGGATTCATCATTTGCAATGTGAGAGACAGATACTATAAATATTATGAATTTTTTTGTAGCTTCTTCAAGTATATCACATTAAAAAAAAAATAATTTGTCTGAAAAATATTTTCTTCATACAGGATCCTTCAATAGCGCGTTGCGCTTCCATAGATGTCGAACTAAACATCTTAAAAATTTCGTTCGAAAGCAGGTTCCTTGTACTTTCATTTCTGCTTTTCAGGAAATTATTAACTAATATACAGGTTTTCCAAAAAAAATATTCAACAAATGGGTAATTCTTTAAATCCATCACCCTATATATTTTCAATGTTTTTCAATATCTCTGTCATGACGCAAAATATTAGAGATATTTTTCCAAGGATACAGATCTCATTCAGAGAAAATTGAGCGAACCGTAGTTCTCCAAAAATTCCTCTACTGGGGTTTAATTGAATCAGTTATTTAAAATGTAAGATACCACCTACCTGAAGATTCTACTTTGACAGCGGAACAATTTTTGTATTAAATAGTAATAAAAATTTGTGAAAATCAGAATAACCATATTTAATATTATTCCTATACTGATTTCCAGAAGTAATAGTAACATGAATTTGATCAGAACTTTTTTTGATTTGCCAAGTTATCATTCCTAAACCATCAACCTATCACACAGGTGGCCGTTATTAATTGTTAAATATGAAGAAACAACAAATTCTTATTTCTTGATGTTTTATCGGCCTTCCAAAAATCAAGTTATTTTTCTTTAGTGTGCAAGGTTACTTTTAAATACAAATCAGGATAAATTTTGGAAAAAAATGAACGATAAATATGATTTTCATATTGAGGCAGTGACACAGAAAATGTTTATTAGCGAGTCGAACTCATGCTTCCGAAGGCATCCAAAATCGAGTTTTCGGAGACTTGAACATATTTATAGAGACAAGAGATGTCAGGTACAACAGAGAAGAAATGATTTAATCGGTCACTAACGAACACAAAGAGCTTGAGGTTTTACTGAACATAACAGAAGATCCACACACAAACCAAAGAAAGTTTAGCGTAGCCTGCGGTATAAGCCAGCGTTCAGTTCAAAAACTTAAAAAGCACTAGTTTTACGCCTACCACATTCAGATGCACCAGGCGCTTGCCGATAGTAATTTTGAAAACCGGCTGAATTTTTTTTTATTGGCCAAGTTTTCAAATTATACAGAACCGTATATTGTTTTCGATTTTGTTTTATTCAGCGATGAAGCGTCAATTTCATTTTGACACTTTAAAAATGGCGCGAAATTCAAAAATAATCTCCAGAAGTATTAATAACAAGAGATCGAGTGCGGTACATGACGGCTTGAAACAAAAATCTAAATCGAATACACCATTTAACATTGATGTTGAAGTTAAGCCAGGCAATCCTGTTACAAACTGTACGATAAAACATATGTGGATTCCCTGTGAACTGAAATTTATCATGTAAATAAACAGGAGTTCTAGTTGATATCTGGATTAGGCGAAACTTCTGGTAAATATTTACCCGTACGGTTTTTATGATTGCAGTAAAAGTAGCGTGGATGTTCGATTTGTATCTCATGTAATTGGCAGGATACGAGCTCGCTATTTTGGGAGGCACAGATATCGTCTCTTGAAACCTTTAATTATGGATCAACGTACTTTTATATTAATAATGGTACACCGTACATTGTGCAGTCAGTGATCCCTGATTCCTTTCCATATGGATGACATGACTGAATATATCGAGTGTTTTTTTTAGAGTGCTAGAACTTTCGATAGGGATTACTGTGATTTGACAGAAATATAATAAGAAGCCATGTTGTTTAGACATTTCTGTTCAGTAAGCATTGACAAATTATCATGGAAAAACTCACGCCGCAACAACGTTTACAAATTGTTGAAATTTATTTGCAAGTCAGTGTTCTATTCGCCAAACTTATAGAGCAGCGTAAAGATCTTGGCCTACACCCATACAAGATTCAACTGGTTCAAGAACTAAAGTCACTTGACCATAATAAGCGTCGTTTGTTTGCTGATTGGGCCCTAGAACAGCTTGAAGTTGATCCACTTTTTTATCGTAAAATAGTGTTTAGTGATGAAGCTCATTTTTGATTCAACAGCTATGTAAACAAGCAAAATTGCCGTATATGGAGTGAAAACAATCCCCAAAAAGTTCTGCAGGTTCCATTGCATCCTGAAAAATGCACTATATAGTGTGCTTTACAGGCTGGAGGCATCATCGGTCTATATTATTCTAAAAACGATGCTGGAGCTAATGTTACAGTGAATGTTGCTCGTTACAGATCGATGATCAATGATTATTTGTTTCAAAATTTGAATGGTATCGATATAGAAGTGTTTTGGTTCCAACAAGATGATGCTACACCTCATGCTGCTACCGTAACAATTGATTTATTGAAAGAAAGATTTGGCGATAACATTATTTCGAAAAATGGTCCAACTAATTGGCCTCCAAGATCATGCGACATAACTCCACTGGATTATTTTCTCTGGGTATATGTCAAGTCATTGTTTTATGCTGATACACCAGAAACAACAGACTCGTGTTATTGATGAAATAAGGCCTAAATTACTCGAAAAAATGGTCCAAAATTAGTCTGGTCGAATGCGGTTCCTCAGAGCTAGTCGTGGTGGACATATGCCGGAAATTATTTTTAAAACATAAATGTCATAAAATTATTTTTCAAAAAAAAAATTGGCTTCAATCTTAATTCAAATGTGTTTTATTTCAATTTAAAATTCGATCACTCTAAAAAATCACCCGATACTGATACAGAAATGAGGACACCAAAATTTATCGTTCCATTTCAATGTGTTGGAATGTGGAGTGATATAGTATTAAAAAAAAAATATTCAGAGTAAAATATTGATGGATATCAAAATATATATGTATCATTTCAAAAATTGATGAAACCGAAACAAAAATCCTTACATAATATCAGAAGTATAGTGTGCTATCTGATTTTTTGAGTAGAAATTATGTCTCATTACCAAAAAAATTGAGATGTAGACATCTCAACGTTGGCCTTTACTTGATAGAAATCTATTATACTGATACTGAATTGTTTCATCCGTTACTATTTGGTAGTTGATCATAATTAAAACAAATTGTAGAAATTACTATGTTTTACTACCAATAAAAATATATTTTACACATTTTCTTGTGACTCGAGTTTCGGGAAATGAACTATCCCATCATCAGACAATTGAAGACCTAACAGTGGTACAGAGGTATTTAAACAAAAGTGATAAATATTTTGAATATTTCAATAGATAACACCTAATAGTGGTACAGCGGTTTACAAGCGGAACGTGATAAAAACCCGGTTAAAAAAGAGGGGCCTTCTAACAGATATCGGAATGTCGGCAATCCACAAAGAAGGTTATTAAACAGATGGTACCCAAATACCTTAAATAATTTTTTTTGGGGTTACATAGCTCCGTACAGTTATTCATTATTTTCACTTTATTTTGTTGTACATCTCAAATATTTGGATTTACATAGCTCCATACAGTCATTCATTATTTTTTAAATTATTTTTATTGTGAACGAATTTGAAAATTTTAATAATCAAGTTTCTTTTCATTTGAATCTACATGTAAAATTTTCTCAAAATTTTTTTTTTTCGAAAGGAATTACTAATTTCTAAATAATGAGTGGCAAAAGTTGAATTTTTGTTTACTTTTCATTAAATTTGCCCCAACAATTAAAAATAAAAAAGTGAAAGAAATTTTTACTGTAGAGTCCACAATTGCACTTAAATATACGGATGAGGTGGATAAAATTACCTCAAAAATTTCAAGAACCCTTAGAAACAACAGAAACATAACTAACAATAATATTTCGGATATAATCAAATCCATAAAAGAAAAAATTCAATCCGATGATCTTACCGTCACAAAAGCAGATAAATCAGATGCCATAGTTATCCTTTCTAGATCGAAGTACATAGAGAAAATGAATGATTTCATTAAAAATCAAGATATCGTAGAAACTCCCGTTGACCCGACGACTAAAATTCAAAAATCATTGAGAAAAAACTTGTCAGACATCTCCTTATTTAAATCAAATTATCATCTCATAAATATGAATCCTAGCCCACCAAAACTCTACGGTCTAATAAAAACCCACAAAGAAGATGCACCAATTCGCCCAGTCGTTTCCTTTATTAGCAGCCCTACCTATAAAATAGAGAAAAAATTAAATGAAATGTTTGAAAAGCTTACTAATTTCACTCCGAAATACACAAAAAATTCCATAGAATTAAGAACGAAGTTAAAAAATTTTTCTTTACCAAATAATTCCTACCTAGTATGCCTGGATGTGGATAATATGTTTCCAAATATACCGAGAAAAGATAGCATTCATTTAGCTTCAGAAATTCTTGAAAAATCACATGTAAATCCCGTGATACACGGTGATTTCATTGCCCTTTTAGAACAATACCTGCACAAAAACTATTTTCAATTTAATAATAAAATATACGAACAATTAAACGACCTAGCTATGGGCTCACCACTGAGTCCAATCCTTGCAGACATATTCATGTCAGAAATAGAAAATAAAATCTTCAATTCGAAACTACCTGTAGATATTCATTTCTGGTATAGATACGTAGACGATATTCTCACATGTATCTCCGGAACATCCAGACAACTGAGTCAATTTTTGAATTTCTTGAATAATATACACTCAAAAATTAAATTCAAATTAGAAAAAGAATCGAAGAAGAGTATTACATTTTTAGACCTCTCGATATCACACTCAAATAGAAAAATAGAATTCAACGTGTTCAGAAAACCCACATCCACTGATATATGTATTCCTATTGATTCCAATCACCCATTTTCACAAAAAATATCAGCGTATCAATCAATGATCCATAGAGCCTTCGCATTACCCTTATCAAAAAATAACCGCGAAGCTGAAGTCCAAATTATAAAATCAATAGCCGCGAACAACGGTTTCAACCCCAATATAATAGATAATCTAATTCGACAGAAACTATCTAAAATAGCTATGAGTCAAATTTATCCTATCATAAAAACTGAAGAAAATAAAAATTCATTTCTCTATCGTACTTTGGTAGCATAAGTCGAAAGGTGGCCAATAGTTTTTCAAAATCAGATGTCAATATTGTCTTCAAAACGCAAAACAAGTTATCATCGGTATTTTTTAACGCAAAGGACCCTACTCCAAACATACACAAATCAGGAGTTTATGAGTTATCTTGTTTTACGTGCAGTAATAAATGTATAGGACAAACAGGACGTTCCTTCAAGACGAGGTTCAACGAACATAAAATGAGTTTCATAAAAAATAAACAGAATTCTACTTTTGCCACTCATTGTCTAGAAAACGGTCATTCCTTTCCCACAATAGATAATCTTAAAATTTTACATGTAGAATCAAAAGGGAAGAAACTCGATTATCTAGAATCTGTTGAAATTTTCAAATTAGTTCACAATAACAATAATGTAAAAATAATGAATGACTACGGAGCTATGTAAATCGAAAATATTTGAGATATTCAAAAAGTAACATCTGTTTAAAACCTTTTTCAACGAACATAAAATTAATTTAATGAAAAGTAAACAAAAATTCAACTTTTGCCACTCATTCTTTAGAAATTAGTAATTCCTTTCGACAAAAGAAAATCTTAAGAAAATTTTACATGTAGATTCAAATGAAAAGAAACTTGATTATTAAAATTTTCAAATTCGTTCACAATAAAAATAATTTAAAAAATAATGAATGACTGTATGGAGATATGTAAATCCAAATATTTGAGATATACAACAAACTAACGTAAAAATAATGAATAACTGTACGGAGCTATGTAACCCCAAAAAATTATTCGAGATATTTGGTTACCATCTGTTAAATAACCTTCTTTGTCGATTGCCGACATTCCGATATCTGTTAGAAGGCCCCTCTTTTTTAACCGGGTTTTTATCACGTTCCGCTTGTAAACCTCTGTACCATTATTACGTGTTATCTATTGAAATATTCAAAATATTTATCACTTTTGTTTAAATACCTCTGTACCACTGTTAGGTCTTCAGTTGTCTGATGATGGGATAGTTCATTTCCCGAAACTCGAGTCACAAGAAAATGTGTAAAATATATTTTTATTGGTAGTAAAACATAGTAATTTCTAGAATTTGTTTCAATCTATTATACATTTTAGTTAAATGATACACATACAGGTATGGAAAAGACAGTCGGAAACATAGGAAGTTCAATGTTAATCTAGAGGACCACGAATGTTCAGTGGAGTAGTGGAAGAATCAAAACTTCAGCGCTATGCGATGACGAGTACACGACTGTTCTCTCTCAATGGCAGTGCTCTGCACTGCTTTCAACAATCAGAATCATTCGCACTTCAAACATGGGTTGCCTTGAAAATAAATCGGTCGAAGTAAATCGAAATGTTCAGTATACAAGAAAAAAATTAGATCATATATATGAGATATAAGTATCACTAGGAAACTTGAGTCACTGTATAATCGTGAATAAAGTGATGGAAAACGAAGTAATTTCTTATTTCATTCCAATTAAAATGAACCATTTAACAATACAGATTTTATGAAAAAATGTAAAGAAAACAGACTACTGCTACTTATAACAATTGTTCGAAATGTCCACTGTCTCGCTCAATACATTTCACACTTCGTTTTGTCACTGAATAAACAACACTGCGAAGTTTACAACGTTTCTGACGCATTTCTGCACAACACAATTTTATTTTTTCGATCAAATCCTCTCGAGTGTGAAGGCGAATTTGATATATTTTTTCTTTAAAGGTGTTCCAGATATAAAAATCCAAAGACATAAGGTCGGGGCTCTTTGGTGGCCATCTTACCGGATCATACCTTCCAATCCATTGCACCCCAAAATATTCATTCATTAAGTCCCGTATATTCCGGCTATTATGAGCTGGGCAGCCATCCATTTGAAACCAGATATTGTGTCTGTTAGCCAGGGACATTTCATCCAATATGTCTGTTAAGCTGCTTTGGATTAGTGTAATGAATTCTTCAGCGTTGAGGCGATCGGAAAAGTCATGTTGGAAATGAGAAACAATAGTTGCGTGGGGGTTTTATATTTTCCATACATGGCTATTTCGCAAATTTATCATACCTAATTTCGTGAAAGTGGCCTCATTAATCCATAATATCCTATCGCCGTCCCACTCTCCTAACTTATTTAGGTACCCCCTATAAAATGTTAGTCTTCTCTCAGCATCTACAGGTAACAGATTCTGCTCCTCTTTCAAATGATATGGATGTAACTTTTTTTTTTAGTTCTCGGTGTACTGTAGAATGATGAATCCTCAATGTACAACCAATTTGACGAGTACTTGTTTTGGGATTCTCCCAGACAGCTTGAAGTATAAGGTGCATGCTGCCCTTGTTGACTATTTCAACCACCTTCTCTGATTCGGAAACCATTAAATGAGCCTGTTTCACCTAATCGCTAGAAAACTTGTCTTTCTATTTGATTGTTGTCTGTTGGAAAAATGCAAAGCGTACTTTCGAATCACTACGCGAGCATTTCCATTCGCGAATCCATAAATGAACAACATATCGCGATATTGGACGTTTGAAAAACAGGCATAATTTTCTCGATTTTTTTCTAGAATACTTATAAATTGAGTTGATTCGTTAGATTCAAGAAAACGTACTAATATCCAAAATTAATAAGCGACAGAAACTGTTAGATTTCAAATTCAATGTTCACTTTGATAGTCAATCACAAGGAGCATCAAGATAGAGCAAATTTAGGTTTGGAATATTTCAACTTTTCGTTGTTATCTTCTCAGCCATGATATTATGGCTGCGGACAAGCGGTTAGCACAAAAGTTGATATGTCATTCGAGCGCACACTGAATGAGGTATTTTTGGCTGAAAAGGAAACATGTCCATAATTAATAATTTTTCATCGATAAAACCATTGGAAGCATATGACTGATTTTGTTCACTTCAGAATCGTGATTTTCATCTCCTTACCAGGCCCGCAATAAGAATTTTTGACACACAGAACCTCTTATCTTGAAGCAAATTTAATGCCGTTTCCAGAAATGTGTTCCAATTCGATGAGGCTACAAGGATAACTGAAGTTTAATTGATTTTATGGAAAAACTTGAAATATTTCATGAAATCAAGAAATGTTAAGTTGAAGAATAATCATCAACATTTCGAACATGTGTTACATGAAATTTTCTGTCGTCAATAACTTGTATGATTTCCACTTGAAATTTGACGCCTTTAAAAGTAGACACCCTGTACAATAATGAACTGAAAATAGCAGTATATTTGAAAAAGAAAGCAGATCAAAACAACATTATTTTCAAAATATCAGATAAAGGTAATACGAAAGTGGCAATAGATAACATACTTTATACCAATAAAACCAAAAATTTCATCGTAAAAAGACAATTTAAAATACTGAGAAAATACCCAACAAGTATTCAATAAATACATCAAATCGATAAAACGATCTATTAGTATAATCTCACGGAAGAATATAAGTAAATCACTATGTAAACAGCAAAATTGTCGCATCTGGGCAGTGAAAATCCTCAACTGCTGAAACACCATTACATCCACAAAAAATCCCTGTATGGTGTGCAATTTGCTCTGGTGGAGTGATTAACCCGTACTTCTTTGAAAATAAAGAAGGCGTCACTCAAACCATCAATTCTCATCGCTACAGTCAAATGATTACCAATTTTTTTGGCCTGAAATTAGTGATATGCAATTGGAAGAGATGTGGTTCCAGCAAGATGATGCGAAAAGCCATACAACACGTCCCGTTTTGGCTTTATTGCAAGAAAAAATTCCAGGACGCGTATTTCTCGTTTCGGCGATGTGAATTGGCCACCAAGATCTTGTGACTTCGTTTAAATGATGTTGTATTCCACACATAACGGCAAGGCCCAAGTATTATATTGAAATAAAAATTTAAATTGGAAGCACAATATGGATAATCCTGAATTTTCAGAGAATTTACGAAAGTTTTTTCTGTACGATTCCGACGGGAAAATAATAAAACAAAAACGCCAAACCACGATTCTTTCAGGGTAACCACCTAATCATAAGACCCCAAGCTACCGCAGTATTTCTTCATCTTCCAAAAGAACCTTTCAAGAGTTCACCAGCATCCAGTTCTTTCACAGTCGTGGATCTAGTTTGATCGGTGTCTCGTTAGTCCTCCTCACAACCGTACAAAATGCAGTACAAACAACATCAATATTCCAAGATCGAAGACCTTGAGGCATGACAATCAACTATCAAGTTCAGTCTTCAATCATACCCATACTTGTACATTCCGGAGTATTTATCGGCTGGCATCGAGAGAAAATCGCTCTGCGGTTATAATGGGTTGAGGTTCCATCCCAGCGAACCGAGATGGTCAGATGGTACGGTCTAGAAGAGAGGCTACGTTTGCACCACCCATACCGCACGATTTCGATTTGATTTTTTTTCTGATGTTCGTTTCTTCATGCTCGGCGTAGCGGACAAAAAATCAGGGCTTATTGATCTCGTACGTGTTGTGGGGCTTTACTATAGTTTTTTATCGGTATCCGGATAGAAACATTGCAGATTCAAGTACAATGGCTGTTATTTCCTTTTTAAATGAAAATTTTTTCGCACTAGTAGAAAATTATTATCATAACTTCTAAATGCCTGCTTTTTCGAACTTCAATGTAAAGATTCAGTTCACGGATGGACAAAATTCTCCTGCGGAGTCGAGAAATATATCTGAAGGGTGTTTCAATAAGAGCGCAAGATTTGAATTGCGTGCCATGTTTGACAGTCATAATGTCACATGATTATGACGTGAAAGATCGAGAGTTGACAGATGGGAATTAGTAAACATGGAGCATCACACGGTAGAACAACGCGTCCTGATTGTCAAAAATTATTATCAAAAAGTTTATTTGCCACTATTCGCAAAGTACGTCCAATGTTCGGTCGAAATAATGCGCCTAATTAATCTAGTGTGAAAAGAATAATAAAAAAATTCGAAAGTGCTGATTCGGTTAGTGATGTGAAACATACGATACGAGCTCGTAGAGGTCGTTCAGAAAAAAAAAACATCAAGGTAGTTCGCGAGAGAAAGGCTAGAGACTTCAACTCGCCATCGGGCACACGAATTGGACATTTCAACAGGCACTCTTCAGCGAATCTCACTAAAGATTTGCAGTTGCACGCCTACAAAATCCAACTGACTCAAGAACTTTTGTCAGCTGATGAACATCGAAGAGAATTCACCAATTGAACAGCAACCTGCTGTTTTTGCAAACAAAATAATTTTGCATTTGGGGCTTATATGAATGATTCATCAGAAGGTAGTGCAGTAACGGTGAATATAAATATATATATATATATATATATATATATATATATATATATATATATATATATATATATATATATATATATATATATAAGAATGTAATCAATTCTTTTTCGATTTTATTATTTATCTTACTAGCAGAAATATGGCCATAATGCTTGTGCACTTTTCTGATTAACTCTTTTCCGAAACCATTGGATGAAATTATTTTTTTGTTATTTTTGTGCAATTTGTAATGTATCTCTTTCTGTAGAATAGTTCTTCTCATATTATTTATCTTTAAGAGATTATTCTGTTGATCGTTTTTTATTTCATTTAATTCCACCAAATTACCTGTTCTTATAAATTCGTCCATATTCTCCGTTTCTTCTAGAACTGTATTTCTAGAAAGGCAATCTGCTTCTACATTTTTTTTTCCTGGTTCATATCTAATCTCAAAATCGAATTGTGATAGAAAATTCATCATGTCACCCAGTTCTTCATCTGGTCTTATACGAAATTCTTTCCCTTCTAATGGTTTATGGTCAATAACAACAATACATTTATGCCCTATTAGCCAATATTTCTAAAATTTAATTGCCTCTTTAATTGCCAGACATACTAGGAATATTGCTTTCTTGTTCTTTCGATATTTATTTAATTTTTTAGAAAAATAAGCGACGGCTTTCATTTCACCATTAATCTGTTTTTGTTTAAGAACAGCTCCTACTCCTTGAATACTAGCATCAGTATATATAGTAGTATAGGCACTTGGGTCAAAAATTGCAAGAATTGGCTCAGAACAAAGGATGTCCTTAACCGTATTAATTATAAACACCTTCAATATTATCAATGGCAGCAGTCTTAGTTTTTTTGGTTCGAAATGGCCTCATTTAATTCATCCTTCACCCCAACATTGCTTACAGTTCTTATGTTACCGGGTACGTTCTTTTGTTCAAAATTATTGGATTTATTCCTTAGCCGACATAAAGTCTCTGGATGAAATCTACCTGAAAAACCATTCTTCTCACAAATTGAGCAGGAATCTGTTCGGCAGATTTATTCATTCTATGATTTTCTTTATTTCGATCGTTGTCATATTTTTTTGAACTTTCTAGCTTTCGCAACTCACCCAATAATTTCTCGAAAGTTGTTACATTTGATCGATCTATTATATCTTGTAAATCATTTGGCAAACTTGTCACAATTAAATCAATTAATATGTCAGTTGGAAAATTATTCCGGAGATTTAACAACAAATTTTCTTTCCTAAAAGCGTAGTCAACTAAACTTCCTCCTATGTACCTAAATGAATACGTCTCTCTATATTTATGCCAACTTGTTTCACAAAAACTCTCTAAGCAGTTATCTTTCCATATTTGAAAACTTTTGTCTAAACCTAATGTAATTAATTTAGAATCAAACCATTCTTTCGCTATTCCATCCAGAAACAAACGTAAAATCAAAAATTTGTCTCTATCTTCTTCTACTTCACAACGCGTGCATTCCGTCTCGAATTTTTTTAACCATAAATGCACTCAAACATTCTTACCATCAAAATTATTCAGCACAAAATCCTCTTTTATCCTCTGGAAATCGTTCTTATTCTTCTTGCTTTTTCTTGAAAGTTCTACCGTATCCTGTGGTTTTGGTGATTCTTGCCCAAATACTGTTCTCACGTATGCCAGTGAATAAATCAGTTGTAAATATTCATTCTTAAACATCACATCTTCTTCGGCATCAAAATATATTTCTTTCAATTCCGGAGTTAATGAAATGACACACGTACGAAATGAACCTCTTACTTTAATCGATTTCAAGATATTCTTCACCTTCGGTAGAGCCGAAAAAGTTCATGATGGTCAGAAATATCCTGTTTGTCCTCTGGTATTTCATAATATGTATTTTCCGTTCCCATAGTTTGGATCTATTTGAATTTGTATATTTGGATCCATTTGTATTTTTCTTCTTATCAGTATTGGATGCTTCCAAAGCGATGCGAATTTTCATGGATGTCGTCATTATAGCTTACGTTTTCGATTTATAAGAATGTAATCAATTCTTATTTTTGTAGTTGAAGAAATAGATGATTTGATGTCATGATTCTGAAAGAAATTATTTATTAGTTTAAAATATAACAGAATAGCATTCACAAAATAAAATAATAACATACAAAGAAATAAAAAAATAGCTTATTAATCGAGAAGAAATCAAAAACAATGCTATTTCTTCGGGTTTCTCAATTCACATTTCTAACAGCTAACTGAATATCACATGTGACAGAATTTGAATATCAGAACAGATTTAATCTGTTGTCTTCTACAATTTTAATTTCAATAAAGTTTTTGAAGAAACTTTAAGAATTAAATTAATGTCTTTATAAGCACTGCTCATATTGCTTATTTATATTTTAATTTCAATTGACGATTTATATTCGTTGGTTTTTCTTAATTCCATTTGATATTGTATGATGAATTTTGATTTTATACGTCTATTAAATATGAGCAGTGCTTATAAAGACATTAATTTAATTCTTAGTTTCTTCAAAAATTTTTTTGAAATTAAAATTGTAGAAGACAACAGATTAAATCTGTTTTGATATTCAAATTTTGTAATAATCCTTCTATCAAGTAAAAAACCGTTCCTTCTTATTTTATCACATGTGACAGTTTTAGGTTAAAATCTCAGACATAGATCATAGAAGTTACAAAGTTGTTTTCCCTAAAAATAGCAGTTTTATTTTTACATATACATTCTGTCAAAAAAGTACCGGGAATTATCGATTTAAATCTGGCGGGGAAATGAGGCAGGTAAAAAATTTTTTTCCTAGGTTGGTACCACTGTCCTTAATTACTATGCCAAGCTTGAGCGGGATCTGTCAACTGGTGTGTTTGCAACAGCTGATTAAGTCAGTCGATGTCAGAGTGTGTGCCGATTTTTACTATGGGTGATTACGTTGAGCAAAGAATTTGTTTAAAGTTTTGTGTTGCAAATGAATTTTCGTATGCCGATGCATTGAAAATGTTGCAAAAGGCCTTTGGTGATAATGCTCTATCGAAAACTCGTGCATATCAGTGGTACAGAGCCTTCAAGGACGGTCGTGAAATGGTCGCCCATCGACGGCTTCGATCGAAGATAACGTCGATAAAATTAAGGAAAGGGTGCTGGAAAACCGTCGTACCAGCTTGAAAGAGATAGCACATGATCTTAAGATATCCCACGAGTCCGCACGTACGATTTTGATTGATATTTTGGGCATGAGAAAGGTGGCCGCACGACTCGTACCGAAAGACCTGAATTTTCTTCAAAAACGTCATCGCGAACAGGTTGCTTCAGACATGCTGGATCGCTGTAATTCCGATTCTACATTCATGGAATGCATTATAACTGGTGATGAGACCTGGGTCTACGAGTACGATATGCAAACAAGCCAGCAATCATCGGAATGGGTGGCAAAAAATGAGCCGAAACCGCTCGAAAATGAAGGTGATGCTCATTGTTTTCTTCGATATCCGTGGCGTGGTGCACTACGAATTCGTTCCAGAGGGTCAGACGGTAAACAAGGAGTATTACCTAGGCGTTATGAAACGTTTGCGTGAGCGTATCCGTAAGAAGCGGCCAAAGTGGGCGAACAACTCATGGATTTTGCATGACGATAACGCGCCTTCTCACCGAGCTACGATTGTGACTAACTTTCTCGCCAAAAACTCAACAAACGTGCTTCAGCAACCACCGTATTCGCCGGATTTGGCTCCCTGCGACTTTTTCCTCTTGCCAAAACTAAAATTGCCCCTTCGTGGCACCCGTTTTGAGTCGATTGAAGCCATAAAACAAAATTCGGCGCGAGAGTAAAGTCCATCCCGGAAAGCGCCTATAAAAAATGTTTCGATAATTGGAAGTGCCGTTGGCATAGATGTATTGGAGCAAATGGAGCCTATTTTGAAGGCGACCCAATAAATTTTGACGATTAAATGTAAAAATGTTGTTTTAATTGAAAATTCCCGGTACTTTCTTGACAGAGTAGTATATTTGACTGAAACATTGCCATGTATGTTTGAATTTTTTTTTTATGAAAAAGTATTAAAATTATTTTAATTTTGCAGGTTTGGGTATCTCTATGGGCACTCATTTGCTTTGTAACAAGCTTCGGTTCGGGCCTGACCCTTATAATAGGAGGCGGTAGAGCCAGGGCGCCACCCTTGATCAGCATGGCGCTTTGCTACTGCCTAATCAGCATAGGCTGGGCCCTAAGGATGTTTTCCGGAAGAATGACAGGTGGATGTCAAAACGGAGATGTAGCAGATGGACTGGATAACGTTAACTGCTCGTTTGTTTTTCTGCTGATCTACTATTTTGGAATGGCTGCTAAAGCTTGGTAAGTTACAACTAGTTGGTTAGAACAGTACATGTACAATAATGACTGCATCTGAAATAAGCATATTTATATTAGGATAATTGTAAAGTAAACCGGGCAATTTTTGTATGCAGTGTAGTTACTAGGACAAAATAGTGACGAGAATTTAAAATTAAAAAAAAAAAAAATCATAAATATTTGGGATAAACGGTAAATTTCTCTTAATTCAGAGTAAAACTATAACTACTTGAAATAACACATTTCAGTTTTGTGTGAGATTGAATTGATCGAACGCAATTTTCGGTAACTTTTCGGAATAAATGAAGTATAGAGTGATAGATCTTTAAACTGAAATAGAACACATTTAAATTAGGATTGAAGTCTATTTTTCTTTTATTTAAAAGATAATTATATGATATTTATGTTTTAAAAATAATTTCCGGCATATGTCCACCACGACTAGCTCTGAGGAACCGCATTTGACCAGACCAATTTTGGACCACTTTTTCGAGTAATTCCAAGCCTTATTTCATCAATAACACTAGTTATGTTGGCTTCCAAAGCGTCTGTTGTTTCTGGTTTATCAGCATAAACCGATGACTTGATATAACCTCAAAGAAAATAATCCAGTGGAGTTATGTCGCATGATCTTGGAGGCCAATTAATTGGATCATTTCTCGAAATAATGTTATCGCCAAATCTTTCTTTCAATAAATCAAATGTTATGGTAGCAGCATGAGGTGTAGCACCATCTTGTTGGAACCAAAACACTTCTGGGTCGATACCAATTAAATTTTTAAACAAATAATCATTGATCATCGATCTGTAACGAGCACCATTCTCTGTGACATTAGCTCCAGCATTGTTTTTGAAGAAATATGGACCGATGATGCCTCCAACGTGTGAAGCACATCATACAGTGCATTTTTCAGGATGCAATGGAACCTGCAGGACTTCTTGAGGATTGTTTTCACTCCATATACGGCAATTTTGCTTGTTTATATAGCCGTTCAACCAGAAATGAGCTTCATCTCTAAACACAATTTTACGATAAAAAAGTGGATCAACTAAAAACTGTTCTAGGGCCCAATCAGCAAACAAACGACGCTTATTATGGTCAAGTGGCTTTAGTTCTTGAACCAGTTGGATCTTGTATGGGTGTAGACCAAGATCTTCACGCAAAATTTTCCGTGTGGTGGATGCACAGAGTCCAACTTGTTGTGAACTTCGACGAATAGACAAATCAGGATCATCATTAACGCTATGACTTCAGCAGCGATATTTTCTTCTGTACGCACAGTTCTTTGTCTTGTCTACATCGAGTTTTCGAAATCTATCGAATACGCTGCAATCGATGGACGATTGTGTAAACCATAAATTTCACGAAGTGAAAAGAATATAACACTGATTTTGAAAATAAATTTCAACAATTTGTAAACGTTGTTGCGGCGTGAGTCTTTCCATGATAATTTGTCAATGCTTAGGGGACAGATATATCAAAACAACACTACTTCTACTCTCTATCAAATCACAGTTATCCCTATCGAAAGTTCTATCACTCTAAAAAACACACGATATAACTCATCAAAAAAATCGAGAAATGAGATTTACAACCACTGTATAAGGAATTCCTTATACAATGTTACAAGATGAGGAAGCTTTGGATATTCAAATTCGCCAATGATATTTATTCTCAGTAAAATCGGACAAGTTCATATTCTAAAAGATACCTATGGCGAATTCATTTATCGTGAGATAAAGTGAATATGGTACTCCCGATTTTAAGTGGAGACATGTACAGGATAGTATTACCTCCTGTATTTAAGTGCTCTATAAGTTTGGCGAATACAACACTGATTTTGAAAATAAATTTCAACAATTTTTAAACGTTTTTGCGGCGTGAGTCCATGAAAATTCGTCAATGCTTACTGAACAGAAATGTCAAAACATGATTTCTACCTTCTGTCAAATCACCCGATACAATTGCATTGCTACAACGTTCTTCAACTTTAAACATCTCAGAAAAAATACGAAACTTTGTTTATATACAAAGGAGGTTAGGAATGTATAATTGAAGTTCGATAAATGGAAAAATATGATAAGAGTTTCATCAATCTTTGTTATACTTAAATCATATACTAAAAAATATTTTTAATCAAAAGAGACCGACACACTCCTTATAATAGATGTAACACAATACAAAAAACAAATTTTATGCTCTAAGATCTTCCTCAATAGAATATTTTTCATCTCAGGCGAAAACCGACACAATGTTGTAAAACGCAGCTTAATACATTCGAAAATGGCAGCCACCTTCTTCATAGGATATTCTTACCTTGACTATTGTTGAGGGTGATCTTTTACCTGTTCTTCAAACATAGTCCCCACATTTTTATTAGACCGAAAACTTAACTTTCTACCTCTAAATACCCAATACTCGGATTTTGGACACACATTTGCCATAAATCAACATGCAAACCATAAAATTTGTCCTAATGAAGTTTTTACGACGTTTCGCCATGATCCAAAATCTACCCTAATGAGATGAAACGGAAGTCCAATTGGGAATTTGGTTGTATTTTATGATGTTCGGCCAACATAAAAAGCGCTGAGATTTCAGAAATATCTTCGCAAAATTTATAGGTCTCCAGTCAACTTGGGTATATAATAATAAAAATCCTTTCAAATACTGAAGTTAGTAGTTAATAAGTCAATAATATGACATCCAATTAATAAATGTCAAAGCTTAATAGTCACCTTTGTTCAAATAAAAAAATACATCAGGTTCATGTACTTTCAAGTTTTACACCCCCTTCGAATTATAAAAAGGAAATATATAAAAATAATTACCGTGATAAAAAAAATAAGTTGTTTTCAACTAAATTATTACAGATAATAGCTGGAATTAATTCTCCAGAACCTCTATAGATTTTAATCTAAATAAATCTCGTGAAAACATTTAGAATTAAAATTTGAAAACATTTCTTAGACACTGTGTTACTTTATAGACATGCATATTATCACCACATGTGGTGGAAATTAACTTATAAAGAATCAAAAGAAATACGAAATAATGACCATATTATTTAGACATCATTTTATACATATATGTTTCGATTAGATGTTAAATATTCAAAAGTTCCATCACCAAAAAATATTCAACATATAATTCAAAAGGCCTCTTTTTATTTTCTTTTTCTAAAAAATATATAGCACAAAAAAAATATAAAAGGCCTTTTGAATTATATGTTGAACATTTTTTGGTGATGGAACTGGTGATTCTTTAACATCCAATCGAAACATATATGTATAAGGTGATGTCTAAATAATTTGGTCATTATTTTATATTTCTTTTGATTCTTTATTAGTTAATTTCCACCACATATGATGATAATATATATGTCAATAAACTGATACAGTGTATCTAGGACATGTTTTTAAAATTTAATTTTAAATGTTTTCATGAAATATATTCAGATTAAAATCTGTAGAAGTTCTGGAGAATTAATTCCAGCTATTATCTGCAATACGCATATACTTCTTCATAGTAATTTTCAATATATATAAACTAAACTAGATAAAAATAATGGAAATGACAATCATAATAAATTATCAATATTGTGTGATTCATATGGTCCAAAATATACATTTTTTTAACATGAAAACATTTTTTAGTTTCAATACTTTTTATTCTTTTCACTGTTATATTTCGTTGTATCAAATCATCTTCTTAAGTATTAAAATCTGTTCTCACAGAATATAGAGGGGCGAGTAAAAATAGAGGGACGAGTAAAAATAGTAAAAATAATTATTAATAATAATAATAATTCAAAAATTTCAAGCAGTGGGGATTTGTTTAGGTCTATTTTATCTTTTTAAGTATTTAATTCTGTTCTCACAGAATATAGAGGGGCGAGTAAAAATAGAGTGGTGAAGGAATAATTATTAATAATAATAATTATTCAAAAATTTCGAGCAGTGGGGATTTGTTTAGTTCTATTTGATAGTTAAATAGAATTGTTTTTTATTGCATCTAGTGTTTCCTAGAGTTTCCTACAATATTAATTTTCGATATGTGACATTTCAGAATTGTCATCAAAATTATCCATTCTCCACAGAAAGAACCTCATAAATTCGGACCCAAAATCTTTTCAGTAAGGAGTGATTTGAATAAACAAAATAATAATTTGAAAATATATGATAATACCTTTTTCAACACAACAAATTTCTGCAACAACTAACCAATTTTGGGATAAGCATGGCCTATACGAAATTTCCGAATTTATCAGGTTCTTTCTCTGGAGAATGTGCTATATATTCCTTAAAAAAGGAAAATAAAAAGGACCTTATTGATTTATATGTTGAACATTTTTTAGTGATGGAACTTATGATTCTCCAACATCCAATAGAAACATATATATGTATAAGGTGATGTCTGAATAATTTTTTCATTATTTAATATTTCTTTTGATTCTTTATTACTTAATTTCCACCACATGTGATGATAATATATATGTCTATATGGTGATACAGTGTATCACCTCTACACCAGTGTAGAGGTTCTGGTGAATTAAAACCAGCTATTATTCTGTAATATCAAATGATGCAATTGGACGAGAATGGCCAAAAAATTTCATTTCCTCAGAAAGGAAAATGATTCAAATTTCTGAATTTTTTTGGCAATTTAATTTGATGACAATTTTACCGAATGATCGTTGGGGTACAGCGGCGTCAACTCATTTTGAACCCAGCGAGCATCCTTGAAACTGTCGAGGTGAAAACAGATGTGAGAAACACTTTCGAACCTCGTTAATTCCAAACGTGAACCATCGTTTTTAATTGTTTTCTGGTTGAAATCCACGTGATCGGTCGGTACCTCAAAGAGGCTTCGTTCAATCTGTTAACAAGAGTGATTGTCTCGCTAACCGCACGTTTGGTTAATGTAAGGTGAACATGCGGAGAGTGGACAGGATTGGAATCAGGATGAAGGATTCACTTGACAATATTTCGGATTGAGAGTGTTTTCAACATTTCCTATTACAAAAATTAATAGTCAAAACCTAGAAATGATTACGATTCACTACCAAAAATTTAAATGTTTACACATTTTTGTCATTGCACATTTGAAGTAAAGGGCTTTCCAATAAGAGGTTTCATTTTGATATCAAGAAAATGAGTATATCAATGGATGTTTATTTCATTGTAAAGACACATGTGTAAATCATAAACACGGAGTTGATGCTTTTTCAACAGAAGGTAGAACTCATAAAAATGAACCATTTCAACAAAAATCGTCTATATAAAATTTTCAAGGGTTACAGAGATGTAATCCCTTTCAATCGAATTTGATTCCAAATAATTGAAGTCTGGTTTTATTAGTTCAATTCAAATACTGAATTGTGATTGAAATTTTTATGTAAACATTCTACGGAATTTTTCATTAATTTTTCAACAGATGCGGCATATTTATTTAAATACAGGGAGGTAATACTATCTTGTACATGTATCAACTTAAAATCGGAAGTATCATATTCATTTTATCTCACGATAAATGAATTCGCCATAGGTATATTTTAGAATATTAACTTTTTCGATTTTACTGAGAATAAATATTATTGGCGAATTTGACTATCCAAAGTTTCTTCATCTTGTAATGAGCATATCATGGAAAAACTCACGCCGCAACAACGTATACAAATTGTTGAAATTTATTTTCAAAATCAGTGTTCTATTCGCCAAACTTATAGAGCACTTCGTGAAATTTATGGTTTACATAATCGTTCATCAGAGCAGCTTATTCGTCGAACTATCGATAGATTTCGGACAATATTTTCTCTACTTGATACAACAACAACAACAACAAGACGTAGAACTGTACGTACATAAGGAAATATGGCTGTTGTAAGTTATAGTGTTAATGATGATGCAGATTTGTCTATTCGTCGACGTTCACAACAATTCGGACTCTGAGCATCCACCACATGGAAAATTTTGCATTAAGATCTTGGTTTACACCCATACAAGATCCAACTGGTTCAAGAACTAAAGCCACCTGACCATAATAACCGTCATTTGTTTGCTGATTGGGCCTTAGAACAGCTTGAAGTTCATTCACTTTTTTATCGTTAAATTGTGTTTAGTAATGAAGCTCATTTCTGATTGAACGACTATGTAAACAAGCAAAATTGCCGTATATGGAGTGAAAACAATCCTCAAGAAGTTCTGCAGGTTCCATTGTATCCTGAAAAATGCAATGGTGTGCTTTACACGCTGGAGGCATCATCGGTCCGTATTTCTTTAAAAACGATGCTGGAGCTAATGTTACAGTGAATGATGCTCGTTGCAGATCGATGATCAATGATTATTTGTTTCACAATTTGAATGGTATCGACATAGAAGTGTTTTGGTTCCAACAAGATGATGCTACACCTCATGCTGCTACCGTAACAATTGATTTATTGACAGAAAGATTTGGCGATAACATTATTTCGAGAAATTGTCCAATTAATTGTCCTCCAAGATCATGCGACATAACTCCACTGGATTATTTTCTTTGGGGTCATGTCATGTCATTGATTTATGCTGATAAACCAGAAACAATAGACGGTTTGGAAGGCAACATAACTCGTGTTATTGATAAAATAAGGCCTGAATTACTCGAAAAAAATTTGGCTTCAATCTTAATTTAAATGTGTTTTATTTCAATTTAAAGTTCTATCATTCTAAAAAAAACACCCGGTACATCCTGATATGCGGTGTTTTTTTTTTATGTTGATTATTTTTTCAAATTTTTGAATATTTGTGTATTGTTACTGCAATAAATTTATTATTATTATTTTTATTATTATATGCCACTCGGCAGTCACTAAACTAAAGACTCGCGGATATCAAGGATTTTCAAACGAATATCTTTGTGCTGCATTTTGCTTGAACGCTGTCTGTATTATTGCTACCAAGTTTTTCTTTAGTTATCTTCTGATATTTCCATGCAAAATTTTTCTTTAGATCCAAGATTATTATGTTTTTCCTATTCAATAAATTATCGATGATGCAAATTTCTAAGTTAATTTCAAATTTCTTTCTAATTCTACGATTTTGACATGAGAAATGCAATCCTGCAAGTTATAGATTAAAATCAATTTTTCATACTATTTTTCTCTGATTTCAAAACAAATTCGAAAATTTCATTTTCCATTTTTTTAAAATTTTACCTGGAATATTCCATTTAGATCAATTTTCATTTTCAATGATATATGTAGAATTAGTTTTTTTAACGGTCACAAAGATTAAACGGTAGGCTTTTTTAAACTGATTATTATTTTGCACCAGGAATCATCTAACCGACTGGTTTTAGCATTTTATATAAATGATTTTATTATATAAAATACTAAACAGTTCCTACTCAAATATATGATCGTAAGTTCTCACGTCTAATGAGACCAGATTGTAAAACCTGATTAAGCCACGATGTGATAAAACAATTGTTTCCCGTGCATTTAAAATTGAAATTTTAATTTTTTTAACATTCAATGAAAATGAGTGTCCATCAAGTACAGACATAATCTATAAAATGTTCGATGAACGACCAATTTCTTATTATTACTTCAGACAGCTATTCTTAGCCTTTCGATCTGTCAACTCTTCCACATGCTTTAAAAAAAAAATCACATTCTTAATAAAATGTAAGTAAAGAATGTAGGAAATGATAAACTTATGTGGGAATTTCACATCTTATGATCATGATTGGTCCTTATCTTATTTAGCGGCGTAATGATCAGAATTCTCGAATATAAAACTAGCTCGCCTTCATTTGCACATAAATGTGTTGGATTTACTGCCTCTATATCGCTTTAATGCAACATTCTATCTTTTATTGCTGCATAATGTCGTATGTCGTACGACGGACATAATTTCGAAAAACAGGTTTAATTTAGAGAAATCGGCTACAACTGAGACTGAGTAGGGAAATAAAAGATTAAATTTTTTGTATTCTGTCGAAGAATATACATAGTTGAGTGAGTTTTATTGGTTTTATCACGTCTTGTTTAAGTTGAAGTGAATATTTAAATAAATTACAAAAGCGGATGGCTCAGAGGTATGCAAATATTTGAAAAAATTCAGGAAAACCAAAATTATCTCAAAATTCAATGAGAACCGGAATATTTAGAATTATCTAAAGAATTTATTCGTAGCTGTATATTCTTATAATACTCTGAAATTATATACCATAAAATTTTCAGGTGAATATTGGGCTATTTCAAATGATAAATCATTTGTATATATTTTTCAATATAATATTTAGATTACACACATTTTTGAATTGAGTTTGTTAATTGATCTCTAGAAAATTAGTTGGTTTTCAAAAAGAACTTCTTCCATATTTTATATTTTTAATTAATCGATTATACATTTTTTTCGTGAACATGAAAAAGGCACATTAAACATTGATATTAATTCTCAATTTTTTCAATGTTTTACAGAATCAATCTTTACAAAATCTTGAAAAAAATAGCGTGAAGTAAAGAACTTCTGTGCCATTGTTCATATCACCCACAATCCTCACGAAATTTTGTATAAGCCTTCTTGTCGTTCTTTTACATCTTTATGTTTAATTTATATTCAATTATTCAATCAATAAAAATATATACGTAATTTTTGCATGGCAATGCAAAAATTAGATTATTCCACAGAAATATCTAATGAAAAAAGATACGACATAGACTCAGCATTGCGCATGTGTGATAAAACCAAAAATTTTTCAAACAATTTGCAAAGATTTACTACGGAGAGTTTTCGAATATTACAAATAATAGCTGGATTAATTCTCCAAAATTACAGATTTTCATCTGAAAAAAATCTTGAAACTATTTAGAATTAAACGTTGAACATGCATTAGCTAACACTTTATCATTTATAGATATTAAAAAAATGTATATGAGACAGTAATTTATTTCCACAAAAATGTTTGTACTACTACAACAATTGTTTCACCACGATGTGGCTTCTTCCGGTATTACATTGTACTGGTTCAGGTAAAATAATGTACAGACAGTACAATGTAATACCTGAAGAAGCTACATCGTGGTGAAACAATTGTTGTAGTAGTACAAACATTTTTGTGGAAATAAATTACTGTCTCATATACATTTTTTTCAATTAAAATGAGTTTTCACCAAGTAAAGACCGAATCTATCAAATATATATATATATATATATATATATATATATATATATATATAATCAGCACATGTGGTGGTAATTAACTAATAAAGACGTCCATATATAATATATATGTTAAAAAAATGTATATGGGACAGTAATTTATTTCCACAAAAATGTTTGTACTACTACAACAATTGTTTCACCGCGATGTGGCTTCTTCAGGTATTACATTGTACTGTCCAATGGTATTCAGTGTAACCGAGTTTAAATACATTTTTAGGTACGTGACCAAATAATGGAAGCACAAGTCATAAAAACTCTAGGTGTTTATTGGAGTTTGCCGCTAAAAATGCCATTAAGAAAAAATATTCAGTAATGGAGAATGATCGACATCTGTTTGTTCGTTCAAAAGGATTTTACGGGCATTACATCTGTTGATTTCAAGAAATTCTAAAAGTGTTAATCTAGAACTTTTGCTTCCAACGTGGATAATTTCATAATTATTGTTGAAATTATGCCTGAATTCCTTAAGATGATTAGCATATGTCGAATGTACAGAATTGGATATATAACCCCTTTGGTGTTCTTGGACACGTTTCTTGAATGATCTACTAGTCTGGCCAACGTATACTAAAGGGCAATCTTTGCAAGTCAACTTGTAGACTCCGGATTTATTTTCTTTATTTGTACGATCTTTATTGTTTTTTATGTAGGTACTAAGGTTATTAATTGTTTTAAAAGCCACGTTATAATTGAAACAACTTTTGAAATATTTAGCAATATTTTCAGATAATCCATTGACATAAGATAAGGAAAAATATTTCTGTGTATTGTCCTCTTTTATGATTGGGTACACGAGATTTAATGCCATTTTCTTTTGTTTATTGGATACCATTTTGTCTATAAGAAAGGGATTGTAACCGTTGTTTGACGCTATTTGTGTCAAATAGCATCAAACAACAGTTGTTTCAATTATAACGCGGCTTTTAAAACAATTAATAACCTTAGTACCTACATAAAAAACAATAAAGATCGTACAAATAAAGAAAATAAATCCGGAGTCTACAAGTTGACTTGCAAAGATTGCCCTTTAGTATACGTTGGCCAGACTGGTAGATCATTCAAGAAACGTGTCCAAGAACACCAAATGGGTTATATATCCGATTCTGTACATTCGACATATGGTAATCATCTTAAGGAATTCAGGCATAATTTTAACAATAATTATGAAATTATCCACGTTGAAAGCAAAAGTTCTAGATTAACACTTAAAGAATTTCTTGAAATCAACAGGTATAATGCCCGTAAAATCCTATTGAACGAACAAACAGATGTTTATAAGTCTCCATTACTGAATATCTTTCCTTAATGGCATTTTAAGCGGCAAACTCCAATAAATACCTAGAGTTTCTATGACTTGTGCTTCCATTATTTGGTCACCTACCTAACAATGTATTTAAACTCGGTTACACTGAATACCATCAGACAGTACAATGTGACACCTGAAGAAGACACATCGTGGTGAAACAATTGTTGTAGTAGTACAAACATTTTTGTGGAAATAAATTACTGTCCCAAATACATTTTTTTAATTAAAATGAGTTTCCACCAAGTAAAGACCGAATCTATCAAATATTTAATATATATGTCTATAAAGTGATACAGTGTTATCTAAAGCATGTTTAAGATTTAATTCCAAAGGGTTTAAAGAGATTTATTTAGATTAAAATCTGTAGAGGTTTCGGAGAATTAATCCAGCTATTTTCTGTAAATTTGAAGCGGTTTTCTATCGTACTAGAGCCTTTTCTAGTCCATACCTGTAACAATCTCGAATGATTTAAAATGGTACTACACAAATGCATAGACCAAGATTCAAAATGGTAATGGTTTCGTTGGGAACCATTTCCATCTCCAAGATCGGACCAAACTCTTGCGGGGCAAGGTGTGCTGAAGGGGGTTCCATACCGTTGCATCCTGACAGGCCTCACCACCATAATTTATAACCAGGGTTCAACCTAGCTCGACTGGCCCGTAACAGGTTGGGAAATATCAATAATTTTTGATAATTTATACTCTCCGATGGTTGGTAGGACTGTTTATTTACACAGAGGTATAATTGCCTGTTCTCTTAAATTAAACATTTAATGGATACCCAAGGATCTATTGGTTTTGAGGATGTTGAGAGGTTGCGACCACGAAATACCTTCGTGCTGTCTGGTATAATCAGGATATTAATCGGAATTTTTCCCAGAATGACTTATGTGAGTTGATTAATGGTTTGATGCGAACGGTTCTTTTTTTTTCATCTGATGTCGGTTGTTGAGTCTGGAATTCTCGGTTATATATCCATGTATCTCAGATGCCCCCCAATGTTCATCTTAATTGAATAATTTCAACGAGAGACATGGTGATGATATATCATGATATGAATTGTCAGATAAATGAGCTGAGGATATAAGATTTTGAAAAAATTATACAAGCATTGACTTGGGGATCGCAGTTCTACCATGTTCGTTCATTAGTGCTTGAATTAATTCCACCTACCTCTAACACTAACTATTAGTTAAAAGTAAGGCATGAACGATTTGAATTTAGCTGAAATGTCATCGTACCGAATAATAATAAAAAAATTAACAATAATAGTGGTTCAAGAAGGGCACTCTGAGGTACTACCGAATTCATAGGAACCGACGATGAAAAATTTAAAGTTACCACTTGTATTTCTTTCCCGTGAACTATGTTCACCGATTGCAAACAATTTTTGAATATATTAGGAGTACAAATAAGTTTCCGCCGTACGGAACCCAATTTTTTTGTTTATGAATCATTCCTAATGATTTTAAACGATTTGAAACTGCTTGCTGAGTGACTTCTAATGTTAGAGCAAGTTCTTTTTGTGTTTGAGATGAATCTTCCTCCAATAATTCCTCCAATTCTGCATCCTCGTAAATTTTTGGCCTTCCACTGCGATCTTTGTCTTCTACCTCGAAATAACCGTTTTTAAACTTTTGAAACAACTCTCGACACGTTCTCTCACTCAAAGCACCCTCACCATATGCTTCTACGAGCAATTGATGCGCCTCAGCAGCAGATTTCTTTAAATTAAAGAAGTAAACTAATATTTCCCGCAAATGACGCTTACTTGGCTCAAATTTTGACATTTTCAACTTATAAAAATTATATTTTACCAATATAAAATCAATGATATTAATAGGTTATGTTGTTCTTGAATGTCCAAACTATTTTTTAAGCCGGTTATCATCTGCGAAAGCTAACCGAAACTCCGTGCCGCGCCATCTACAATAAAACGGCGGAAACTTATTTGTACTCCTAATATGATTTGAAGTAAAACACTTTATTTCCGCTTATATTTATTGTCACAACAATTGTTTCGTCAATTACATATTGACTTCATCGGATGAGTATGGTAACTAATAGGATGAAGTCAATATGTAATTGACGAAACAATTGTTGTGAACAATAAATATAAGCTCAAAATAAAGTGTTTAAGCGTTGATTTCAATGTTGAAGGCAAAGTATTTTGATCATTTTGATTTCGGACATCCATTGCCTGAATTCTTTGCATACACAATATATTCTAACCTGGAAAACAGAAAACTTCCTGAAAATTAATACAAAAATAATTGTAACAAATGTCTAACATATACTGTGAAATAGAGACAATAATCATGGATTGATTCTGAATTCACAATTTCTTCATATACTCGATATATTTTAACGTGAAGTGATCTTAAAAAACAGAAAAATTCACGAAATTAATACTTGTCTCTTTAAAAATCAAGTTAAATTAAATTTAAAAATATATATACAATTACAAATCTCGTCAAAAAATAAAGTTAAACATTATGTTGTGTATAACACGATGTTTAGGTCAGTAAAGTATCTCTAACCGTTATCAAGTGTCAAGATACTTTACTGACGGTCAGATATACTTTACTGACCGAAACGTCGTATTATACACAACATAATTTTTAACTTTATTTTTTGACGAGATTTGTAATTGTATATATATTTTTAAATTTAATTTAACTTGATTTTTAAAGAGACAAGTATTCATTTCTTGAGGTTTCCTTTTTTTTAAGATCACTTCACGTTATAATATATTGTGTATATGAAGAAATTGTGAATTCAGATTCAATCCATGACTATTGTCTTTGTTTCACAGTATATGTTAGACATTTGTTACAATTATTTTTGTATTAATTTTCAGGAAGTTTTCTATTTTTCAGGTTAGAATATATACTGTATGTAAAGAATTCAGGCAATGGAGATCCGAAATCAAAATTACTAAAGTGGTTTACTTCAAATCATATACCATGAATTTCCGTCAAGTAGAGACCGAGACAATCAAGAATTTTTGAATAGTTTATTAGATATACTTGCAGATATGAAGTTGTTAAAGAGCCGTTCATTAGAAAAGCAGACTATCTAAGTGCACAATATCATTAAGGATCACTAATAAATAAATATTAGGAGTACAAATAAGTTTTCGCCGTTTTATTGTAGATGGCGCGGCACGGAGTTTCGGTTAGCTTTCGCAGATGATAACCGGATTAAAAAATAGTTTGGACATTCAAGAACAACATAACCTATTAATATCATTGATTTTATATTGGTAAAATATAATTTTTATAAGTTGAAAATGTCAAAATTTGAGCCAAGTAAGCGTCATTTGTGGGTGAGGGTGCTTTGAGTGAAAGAACGTGTCGGGAGTGGTTTCAAAAGTTTAAAAACGGTGATTGCGACGTAGAAGACAAAGATCGCAGTGGAAGGCCAAAAATTTACGAGGATGCAGAATTGGAGGAATTTTTGGAGGAAGATTCAGCTCAAACACAAAAAGAACTTGCTCTAACATTAGAAGTCACTCAGCAAGCAGTCTCACATCGTTTAAAATCATTAGGAATGATTCATAAACAAGGAAATTGGGTTCCGTACGGCGGAAACTTATTTGTACTCCTAATATGTGTTGATAATTCTGTATGTTTATGAAGTGAAACAGTGTTTCTTGGGCATTTTATTCAATTTAATTCTAAAAAGTTTTTGAGAGATTCTTTAGATTAAATTTGTAGAGATTTCGAAGAACTGATCCAGTTTTTATCTGTAATATTTCAAAAAAACTCTTCGGAGTACATGTTCAATATATATTTGCTCGTTTTATTTATAATTTGTATTTTCACACATGTGCGTGGCGGTTTTGAGGTAATGAGTCTATGATCGTATCTTCTTTTCGACATTTTTCTATGGAATACCCTAGCTTTTAAATGGCGGTCAACTAATTTACCACGTTTTATTGAAGGTTGCTTTCAAACAGAATATTTGGTGAACGAGGGCATGTCGATATACTTTATTGATTGTCTTTATTCAGCTGCCCCCCAGGCATTAGATCTTGACGGGATGGGGGCGCTTGTCTTGACTAGGACCCTAGTTTCGCGCCAGTCACTGGACCTGTGTGGTGGAAGATCTCCAAATCGGGCCCTAGTTTTGCCGCTCTGGTGGAATGGAGGGCTGAGCCGGTTGATTAACTCAGTGACAGGGAGTCTGTAGCAGCACAGGGCTTCTCCCTTAAAACTAGCGTACTCTACCCTCTTGCAGTAAATCTCTGGATTTTTCTGTCCATTGGCCGAGTGCGTTATGTAGCATACTGCGTTACCTCGAGTGTTACTTGTACCACCTGGCCACCACATTGGTGTTGGACTCGAGGGGACAGTGGTTGAAAGTCCGCATGCGAGACTAGGAAGGTATTTCATTTATATATTCACAGACCCCCAGACCCCCCATGTTCAGGATATTCTCATGAAATGACTCAGGGTTTAACGGGACTTGACGGCCTGCTCGGCTTTGTCCTGAACCCGGATCATTGCGTAACTTTTTACGGTTTGTGGATCTCGACGAAATGGCTTGGACGTTGGTGCTTGACGCTAGGATCAATCAGAAGACCTCACATGGGTTTTGGGTCATGACGTACAGGCCGTGTTCACGGTGCTCGTACCAGGATCAATTGAAGTCATCAATCTGCGGATTATCTTAGTTCATGGGACTGCGTTCGGGTGCTTGGATAAGAAACCCTTCCGGCGAGTGAGTTGCGTCACAAGCCAACTCTGCTACTGACCTGCAGAGCCAGTAGAAGTTGAATAGTGCTTCGCTGCTACCAGTCGGATGGTTTTGGCTTTCGAGCCGAGGCCGAAACTGGAAGCTGGTGGGTTCATCTCTTCGGAGGGGTTCTCGCTTCGCGCGATGATATGGCGTAATGCTTATCACATTTTCTGCTTCTAGGGGCGGACTGTGGAGACTGCTGAGTATTCACTTGGTGAAAGAGCCATGCTCACATGCCAATATGAAAACCTGGTGGACTTCACGTATTTTTATTTAGCATCCAAATAACTTTCAACTGAGGAAAAGAATATAGGTATAAAGTTCAGGTTCCTTTCCTGGAAAATGTGACCTATTTAAATTCTATCTAGAGCTTTTTATGGTGATGAAATTTGTTATTTCTGAATATCCAATCGAAACAAGCTTATCTTTTATGATGGTTCTAGATGATTACGCTCAGTATTTTGATTCTTTATTGATCCACTGCCGCTCATATGAGATAATTATTCTATATGTTTATAAAGTGCAACAATGTTTCTGAGACATTCAACTTACTTTAATTCTGAAAATTTTCAAGGAGATATTTTAAAGGTTCCGTAGAATCAATCCAGCTGTTAACTGTAATATTTAAAAAACCCTTCGAGGTGAATTTTCAATCATTTAATGAACTGTTTTTTCTCATTTGATATATAATTTCGAATGCAGGGAAATACTAATAGTGGAAGATTGAATATATAATATTTAGAAAGGAAATAAAGACTCAGTATAAATTTGCAACGCTTTTCACCTATTCCTTCGTTTTGCTCGGGAGCAACAACCAGTAAGCATCGCTTTTTTTTTTACATCGGATGCAATTTGAAAATCACAGGCTCATTGATCCTCCAATGAAACTAGTAATGGTCAATAAAATTGAACGTTTTCTTACTTAGCCAGACCGCTGCAATAAAACGAATTAAGTCTCAAGTTTCACAAGCAATCACATTAATCAAACCGTGGCAGTGACAACGTCGCCGGTTTTTCTAACAGAATTACGACCTAAGCCGTCCATTCCTAACCCTTAAACGCCAATAATGGCTCATAAAATCAACACACACGTGAAGTTTATTATATCTTATAACGATCTCTCATATAATATCGGAAAATTCTTGTTAACCCCACAATCCATCATACGTGATAGATTTATGCAGTGTATAAACAAGCTTTTGGAAGCCATACTTTGTCTTGCGAATGGCGATTGTTAGACGGAACGTCGTCGGCCTCCTTTCAGAGCCACCTTTATGCTAAATTGTATTGTTTGAGAAACAAAAGGACATTAATAATTATTAAGCCGGCGAAATATGAGCGCTGTTCAAATTCTATTATGTCTCCGAACAAAGGGCATGTACACCAGTGTGTACATACCAGAATTCTACAAGACGCTTCTTGAATTTCCCTCTAATAATTATGAACTTTTACTCGGTGAAGGTGTTTTGAAAATTAAAAATCGAACTTCTCGAAACAGAAAAAAATCTATTTTGCATCAGAAAATTTTTTTTCCTTCAATGAATATTATTTTAAATGCAGATATTATATCTATCCTTAAAATAAACATTTACACAAAAATGACGAGGAAAGATTTACCGTTGAATATAAGTTTACTCGTAATTCGATTTGAATCATTAAAGTAAGATTTATTCTGCTAGACCATTTAGAAAGCATAAGGAAAAACAAAAATCAATTGTAATTATTTAGTATATATTTTTAATTATTGAAATAGAACATTATAACAAAATATTATTCTCATTTACCTATACAACCTTCATTTAACTGTAAACACTTGACTTAACGTCGAGGAACCGCCAAAACTAAATCACCTCCATTATTTTTGGTGATGATAGTCCAGGACTGGAAAACTGACTGAATTAAATCATAAATAAGGAGTATGAGCGATGGTAATATAAAGTTCTAGAAATAGAGACAGTGTAACATATCGGGTGATTTTTTAGAGTGATAGAACTTTAAATTGAAATAAAACACAATTAAATTAAGATTGAAGCCAAAACAAATATTCCAGGGGAGTTATGTCGCCAATTAATTGGATCATTTCTCGAAATAATGTTATCGCCAAATCTTTCTTTCAATAAATCAATTGTTACGGTAGCAGCATGAGGTTTAGCACCATCTTGCTGGAACTAAAACACTTCTGGGTAGATACCATTCAAATTTTGAAAAAAAAATAATCATTGATCATCGATCTGTAACGAGCACCATTCACTGTAACATTAGCTTCAGCATCGTTTTTAAAGAAATATGGAGCGATGATGCCTCCAGCGTGTAAAGCACACCATACAGTGCATTTTTCAGGATGCAGAACTTCTTGAGGATTGTTTTCACTCCATATACGGCAATTTTGCTTGTTTACATAGCTGTTCAACAAGAAATTAGCTTCACCACTAAACATAATTTTACGATATAAAAGTGGATCAACTTCAAGCTGTTCTAGGATCCAATCAGCAAAGCAACGACGCTTATTATGGTCAAATGGCTTTAGTTTTTGAACCAGTTGGATCTTGTATGGGTGTAGTCCAAAATCTTTACGCAAAATTTTCCATGTGGTGGATGCACAGAGTCCAACATGTTCTGAACGTCGACGAATGGATAAATCTGGATCATCATTAACACTATGACTTACTGCAGCGATATTTTCTTCTGTACGTACAGTTCTCTGTCTTATTGTTGTTGCTGCATTGAGTAGAGAAAATGTTGTCTGAAATCTATCGACAGTTCGACGAATAAGCTGCTCTGATGGACGATTATGTAAACTATAAATTTCACGAAGCGCTCTATGGCGAATAGAACACTGATTTTGAAAATAAATTTCAACAAATTGTAAACGTTGTTGCGACGTGAGTCTGTCAATGCTTACTGAACAGAAATGTCAAATGAACATGGCTTCTACCTTCTGTCAAATCAAAGTTATCCCTATCGAAAGTTCTATCACCCAAAAAAAAACCACCCGATACTTAGGAGAAATGTGTATCCCGACTGGTTGCTTGTATTAGTCATTTTAAAACGTGATGCTTTCCTTTCAAATTCAACTAGTCGTTCTACCAATTAGGCGAGATATTTTTGATAAAAGAGAAAAAACATCTCAAAAGCATTCCACTATCGGATTATTCAAAGCTGCTTAGAGTAAACACCCAAAGAATAATTCTTGTCACGTTCAACTATTTCGAATATGAAGTTACAGGTAAAACCAATGGCATAAAAGGCGTACAAAAATGTTGAGGTTTGAAATTAGGAATACAAAAAGAAGATTATATTTCATTGAAAATACTGAAGTTGTCCTGAATAAAACCGGAAACCATGAATGATAAAATTGCTTTGTGGATTATTGAGTATAGTGTATATTTTGATCGGAACATGAAACCCAGAGATACAAAATGTTGTGTTTGTGTTTTCTTCAAGTGGTACTTGCAGAAAATCAGCAAATATGAGCTTGTGATGTGATTAAATATATAGACTATTCTTCTAATAGTTTCAAATTGCATTGCAATAGTTACAATAACAATACTTTCGTTATTCAAAAATGAAATAAATTTGAAATTAATTCGTTTTTCATCAGTTTTTTTTATTTTTGAAGATATAGTGATCCTAGTTTCGTAGTTTTGCTACATTTTAAAACTAGTATATAACAAGTAGGATAAAGGTTTTATGTATTTCAGGACAGCTTTAGTTTGTATCGAACTTCGAAAAGTGGGTCTGCCCGTTTAATAGTTTTACTGTGGATAATTTTTATGAATCTCTATTGATTCCAGGATGTCTAGTTTCTGGCCATTCTATTGTCTTAACTTACAATTAAGAAATTCTTCGAAACAACCTCTCTTTTAAAAATCTTTTTTCAAAAAACTCTTCAAAACTATGTAACACATCTTTAGAAAGGTATTTCAAAAAGCTCCGATAATCCTCAGTCCACTTTTATATCAGCAAAATAAAAATAATCAATAAAAATATCTTTCATACTTAAAGGACCACGTGTATCTAGAACAGAAAGAACGCAAATAGTCAATTTAGTGGCTAGACTAATGTTTGCCTTCAGAATATACACTGAGGTTGAATAAAGTATTTTTCAAGAATCGGTTATTTCCAAAAAATACTGTATGCATGAGTGAAAAAACAAACAACGAAATAACATATTATATTTTCTTTCGATTTTTTCATCTCCTTTTGACACTGCCTGATTAGTGTTAATTCTATATGTATATTAAAGTGTAAGTAGTATTTTCTAAGGATTTTAATTGAGTTAACTTTTAAAGTTTTCGAAAAATTTTATAAAATTTAAATTTCTAGCAAGGTATTATTAGAATTATTTAAATATTTTAATATTTACAGATATATTCTGTTAGCCTTCTACATCTTTAATTTAAAAAAATTATATTTAATATTATAACTTCAGGAATTAAATTAATGTCATATAAGTACTACTTATATCAAACGACATATAAAGTAAAAATTCATTATAAGACATCCAAATGATATAACAAAATCCAATGAATATAAATTATCAACAAAAATCCTATAAAATAAATATTTTGAGTAGACAAAAATTTATTTTTGCTCATCCCTCTTATGAAAACAGATATCTTTCAAATATGTTTAACATATTTTTAAGAATTTCATCATGAAACTATCTTGCTTAGAATGGTCAATATTATTGGAAATCTAACTAAGTTACTTTTTAGAAAATCTCAAGATATGTAAAAACATTACTAAAAAACAAGTTTTAAGAGAGACTTTGCTTCGTCAGTACTCAATCATATTATTCAATAAAATATAACATCAATCAACAAAAAATATTTTCTCACCTTTAACAATTCAGAAAGCTTCTTCTTAACATTCTTTATACAGATGGTCCTTGTGCTATAACAGAGGCCGTTAAATTGCCTTTCAATCTTTAAGATCAATGGTAAACCACAGAACTATTTATTTCGAGTTAACATTACACTCCATTTAAATGTTCAGTATTCATTAACCAAGAAGCTTTCTGAATTGTTAAAGGTGAGAAAATATTTTTTGATTGATGTTATATTTTATTGAATAATATGATTGAGTACTGACGAAGCAAAGTCTCTCTTAAAACTTGTTTTTAGTGTCATGAGATTTTCTAAAAAGTAACTTAGTTAGATATCCAATAATATTGAATATTCTAAGATAGTTTTATGATGAAATTCTTAAGGTTATATTGAACATTTTTGAAAGATATCTGTTTTCATATGAGGGATGAGCGGAAACAAAATTTTGTCTACTCAAAATATTAAATTCAAAGGATTTTTGTTAACATTTTATATTTATTGAATTTTGTTATATCATTTGGATATCTTATAATGAATGTTTATTTTATATGTCGTTTGATATAAGTGGTACTTATATGACATTAATTTAATTCCTGAAGTTATAATATGAAATCTAATTTTTCGGAATTTAATATATAGAAGGCTATCAGAATATATCTGTAAATATTAAAATATTTAAATAATTTTATATACCTTCTTTCAAGTATAAACCTCCATTTATTTTAGGTATTACACAATTACTCTGTTTGATATTTAAGATATCGAAAAACCTCCTATCAAGTATAACCCCCCCCCCCTTTTTCAAAAGAAATTTTATTGAAATCATAATTTTAGCGAAATCTAAAGTATCAGATGGAATTCAGTTGAAACAACTGTAATCGCTTTTGTTCTATATGGAATCAAATGAAAGTGGGAATGGTGCATAATTCATAAAAATAAATTCAATTACAAACTTTCAATTCTTTAAACTTGGTATAAAACTAATCAACATTATTACATGAATATTAGAATGAGTACTTATTCTATATAATGATGCAAATAGGAAGAATCGGAAAATTTCGAAAACGAAACAAATTAATTATGCATATCAATTTATATAAAACCTAGCTCTATTTTTGAAAGACGAGATGAAGAAAAATTAAAGTTTTCATGTCTAGTGTCGACGTGGAGTAAAATATGTGCATTAATTAAACCTTCCCTTCCCATACATAAAAAGCATGACAGGAAAATAATTAATTCTTAAAATTTCATGCCCGAAATGAAATTAGAATACTCGGACATCTGCGGAACCCGCTCATAAATCTAAATTTTCCATCTTTCGTCGAACCGAATCGGGCACTAATTAAAACATAAGAAAGTAATCGAAGGGCTACATCATCAATCTCGTGCACTGATTAAAACATTTTGTATTCATTTCAACCATGCGCTATTTTGGCCCACTTATCGAAGCTGCTTAGCTACCGCATTCTATTTTTTCGTTAACAAGCGTCAAATATTCCCATCTTGGTTTTTTTGTTCGAGACCAGACTGCTAACAGGTGGGTAAAAATCCGGTTTGGATGATGCATCAACGGTTGAGAGGTTGATTTGTTGAGTTGTTGCTCCCTAGACTCCAAGAAATGTGTCAGCAGGCTTTGTTTCATCGTTGTGAGATCGGCCGATCCCTCGTTATTCGCCAAATTGAATTTTGGGAATTTGCAGCCGAAAATGTGCTCATATTGTATTTATTATGTAACATTAAAACAAAAATATCCAGTAATAGAAGAGAGAGAGAAAGAAAAGATATTTATTGCTCTAGCAAATGGCTAACGACTTGCACCTTTCTGCCAGTATAAGATATATCGTTTTTTCTTAAAAAGTAAATATACACAAATATCGAAAAAATATGGAAAGCGTGAAGTTGACGTTGTTATCTATCGCTTTTACCGAAAGGTTCCCTATTGCATCCATTAGGGGTTTGATTGTTTTTTTTTGTTTTGTTCTTGTTTCGGAACTTGTAGAACAACAAGCTGGAGGATTTGAAGGTTGTGTGATCTGCCCACAAATTTTTTTTCTTAAGGTTTGAAGTCTACTTAGAATCAGGTCTATTTTCATTTCTCATAGACGTCATTTGGTGGATTGTGGAATTTCCTGAATGGCGCATTTGTCAAACTACTGCTATCTACTATTTCAATATTATTATAGGTGGGTCTTTTACACTTGTTATACACTGCCCAAAAATTGAATTGGATATTCGTGAGAAAACTGACTTTTTCCACTTGAATCAAATTTTCAGGATTGCTGTACATAACATGTGGAGAGGCGTATTTTTGCGCATTACACTCACAAAATATGGCCCTCATGACACTGAATGGCTTAGTTAGAAAAAAATATCAAAAATTTCATTTCTTGTAGGTGTATGATCTTCTTTTATGTTGTTCTTATGTGCGATAATATACTATTGCAATCTATCTTATTTTGTGTATTATCAGTTGTGGATTAATTTTCACGAACAGGCGTTTAGAAACTGTCCAACTTGAACAATTAGTGTGTTGGTTAAACTAAGATTTAACTCAACGAGAAGTTGCTTACCGTCTCCGGGAATCGCAAAGTGTAGTTAGTAGAGCGTCGAATCACTAACGTATCGGTTTTTTTTTTAGAGTGATAAAACTTTCGATAGGGATAATTGTGATTTGACAGAAGGTAGAAGCTTTGTTGTTTTGACATTTCTGTTCAGCAAGCATTGACAAATTATCATGGAAAGACTCACGCCGCAACAACGTTTACAAATTGTTGAAATTCATTTTCAAAATCAGTGTTTTATTCGCCAAACATAAGCAGCTTATTCGTCGAACTATCGATAGATTTCGGACAACATTTTGTCTACTCGATGCAACAGCAACAACAAGACAAAGAACTGTACGTACAGAAGCAAATATCGCTGCTGTAAGTCATAGTGTTGATCCAGATTTGTCTATTCGTCGACGTTCACAACAAGTTGGACTCTGTGCATGCACCACACGGAAAATTTTGCATAAAGATCTCGGTCTACACCCATACAAGATACAACTGGTTCAAGAACTAAAGCCACTTGACCATAATAAGCGTCGTTTGTCGGCTGATTGGGTCCTAGAACAGCTTGAAGTTAATCCACTTTTTATCGTAAAATTGTGTTTAGTGATGAAGCTCATGTCTGGTTGAACGGCTATGTAAACAAGCAAAATTGCCATATATGGAGTGAAAACAATCCTCAAGAAGTTCTGCAGGTTCCATTGCATCCTGAAAAATGCACTGTATGGTGTGCTATACACGCTGGAGGCATCATCGGTCCATATTTCTTTAAAAACGATGCTGGAGCTAATGCTACACCTCATGCTCCTACCGTAACAATCGATTTATTGATAGAAAGATTTGGCGATAACATAATTTCCAGAAATGTTTCAATTAATTGGCCTCCAAAATCATGCGACATAACTCCACTGGATTATTTTCTTTGAGGTTATATCAAGTCATTGGTTTATGCTGATAAATCAGAAACAATAGACGCTTTTATTGATGAAATAAGGCCTGAATTACTCGAAAAAGTGGTCTAAAATTGGTCTGGTCGAATGCGGTTCCTCAGAGTTAGTCGTGGAGGATATATGCTAGAAATGATTTTTAAAACATAAATGTCATAAAATTATCTTTCAAATGAAAAAAAAAATTGGCTTCAATCTTAATTTAAATGTGGTTATTCCAATTTAAATTTCTATCTCTCTAAAAGAAACACCCGATATTAGTGGAAGTGCGGTTTATACTGGAAGTAGAAGAGCAAGAGCTGCGACCGCCGCATAAGATCGGCTAATATGGTTAACTGCACGACAAAATTCCTTCTTCACAGCACCAAAGCACCATCCGTGCTTTAAATTAATTAAAGTGCTGTCAAAGGTAACTCTTTTCATGTCAGGAGGTACAACTCATGAGAATTAACTAAATGAATCACCTAATGAGAATCACAAGATGAGAGATTTGTTTATTAAAATTTACCGATAATTTAGGAAATTATTTCATTATTATTATTTTGAAAATTGAAAAAGTCTAAACGGAACCATATTGTGGATTCGATGAAGTGAAATATGTCACGATTTCACGTGGACACACGTATAGGATCATTTCACCTCCCAGTATTTAAATAAATATGCGGAATCTTTGGACAGATAAACGAAAGCAAAAAACTCAAAAGTTCTTTGATTGTTCATGTTGAATGCTGTCAATCGAGGACGCATGCTCGCTGGCATCGCCAGAACTGACAGAACCGGACTCAAATTGCTTGAATCATTGAAATGTTGAATTTTCACTCCATTGATGCAAATGGCGACTCTGGTAGGAAACTCTACTCATCAGCCCAATTAACGCGCGATTATATTCATAAATTAATTGCAACGCTCATCCTACCGTGTAAAATCTTCGCAATTCACACTCAAGCCGACTACTCAACAATGGATATTAATTCTGTACACTGTCCCCAGGTTCAATAGCAGCGACAAGACGGAGCAATCATCATTTGCATCTTTACGAGCGGTAATAATTTCCATTTCATACCTACGAGCCTGTGAGAACGGTCAGCGCAATAAAATATTTACAGACGCACGCATAATAATTATCTATCAGCATCAAATTGATTTATACACCGGTTTCATTCCCGGTTTTTCGAGATATCTGGCGAGGCGATGAAATCGTTCAATTGAAAATCTTGGGGGAATACTTCTAGGAGGATATTAGATTCTGTGATTGCATTATCCACATAAAAGCTCTAAGAGGTTTGATTTCAAATGACGTAGTGTTTTCATGAAAGGTACAGATTGATTCGCTAAGGTATATCGTGTATGTACAGGATAGGTCAAATTGGACACTTTTGAAGGGATGTCCTTTTTCTGTACTAGATAGACGAAAACTGATGTCGATCCAGGTGATTTTTGACCTCTTCATTTCATGTAAAGGTTTTACCGTCTAAAACATTTTGCTATGACCGGAACAGATAATAATCTGAAGGCGCCAGATCTGGACAATATGGTGGGTGTGGCAGTGTATCCCATTGAAGCTGTAAAAGCTTTTGGCGAGTGGCCAAACTTCTATGAGGTCTCGCATTATCGCACTACACCTTTTCTGTTTAATTCTGGCCTTTTCTGTTGAAGTGCATCATTCAGTTTGTCCAGCTGATGACAGTAGTATTCCTAATGAATTGTTGTGTTATCCAGTAAAAGCTAAAAAAAAAACGATTTCTTTTAAATCCCACCAAACAGACAGCATCATCTTTTTTTGATAGATATTGGCTTTCAAAATGTTTTGAGCCGATTCATATTTCAGCTCCATGATCTCTTGCGTTTGACATTGTTATATACAGCCGGTTTTTTGTCCCCAGTAATGATGCGCTTCAAAAATGGATCATTTTCTTGACGTTTGAGAAGCGAGTCACACGTTAAATCCTCTGTCGGGAAAACACGAAATAACTTTCCGAACAACCTTATACATTAACGTGCCTATTACGATGAAAATGTATTTTTCAATTTTTTGAATCACCATGTCACGCAAATGGCGATACTTGCAAAAAAAGTGTGGAGACATTTTTTGTAGAGAACTGGACGGTCTACGACTTTTATATGAACTATTCAAATTCAGAATTATATATTCTAACTTCTACAATATATATTGAAACTATATACAAAAACTATCGAAATGATATCCTTATATATAATCAATATATATTATAATAAAATATTTTTCGATGTCTCAGAAAAACCGACATCAAACGTATTAATACAAATGTATTATTATGTATTAACAAAAACCATATAAGTTTGTATATTAACATACAAATACAAGAAAATCCATCATTCCAAAATTATCTGAAATTTTCAAAATAAAGGATTAACTAAAAATAATTGAACGAGAACTCCAGCATAGTTGCTGTTTCGGTCTCTAGACCTCTGCAGAAATGTATTGAATTCAAATTCAAATATATCACAAGATCAACATTCAACTCACCAAATAAGATAAAACCTGAAAGAAATAAACTCGAAGTAATCTTCAAAGTATCCAAAATAAAACATTTTTCCGAGACATTGATAAATATTTTATATTGATTATATATAAGGATACCATTTTGATAGTTTTTGTATATAGTTTCAATATATAATATAGAAGTTAGAATATATAATTCTGACTCACCAGTCTATAAGATTTCCAAATTCTTAAACAACCTAATGAATGAGAAATTAAAATTCAAATCAGAATTTTCCGTAAAAAATTCACTTGAACTCATAAATGATATACTTTCCGTCAAATTACACTCCCAGATGAGATATCACTTAATATCTTTTGACATTATCAACTTACTTACTTACTTACTTACTTACTTACTTATCAACTTATATACTAACATACCAATAGTGGACACTCTTGCGATACTCAATGATTTTTTGAATTGTTGTCTAATGAATTTGAATTAGAAACAACAGATATAGACAATATTATGATGCTAGCCAAACTAATTACTGTACAAAATTTCTTTACTTTCGATGACATAATATACACAATGCAATGGCTGACATTTATGTAAGTTATATTGAACGACAAATCATGCAACTACCGTTTGGAAAATATATAAGACTCTGGAGGAGATACCTAGATGACAAATTTTGTATATGGGCTGGAACTGAGGATGACCTCACAACATTTTTTAATAGCTTGAATACAAATTTCAAAATTCACTTTACTCTGGAAATATCCATCAATAATTCCATAAACTTTTTGGATCTGAAGATTGAGCTCGAAGATAATAATAATTTTTCATTCGACGTCTACAGAAAACCAACTCAAACAGTCACAATCATCCCCTTTCATTCTTATTATTCCGCCCCAATCAAAAGAACAGTTTTTAGATGTTTGTTCAACCGTCTTCTGGGCATACCTCTATCTAAAGAAAATTATAATAAAGAATTAAACACCATATACCAAATTGGGGAAATTAATCAATACTCGATATCATACATAGACAATATTTTGAAATCTATAAAAGATAAACTGCTCATCAATAAAATATACCCACACCGATCAATCAATCAACGATACAGTTCTCTGCCATTTTATAAAGGATTTAATGAAAAAATCAATGAAATTCTCAGAAAACATGACTACACATTAATTATCAAACGACATCAGACCCTAGAAAACATCTTGATTAATAACAAGAAGAAAATGAGCAACGTTCAATATAGTGGCATATATAAAATAACTTGTGCTGACTGCCCTTCCTTTTATATAGGCATGACCACTCGTTCAGCAAATAAAAGATTCAATGAATACGTAAAAAATCGACCAAATTCAGCGTTGGGAAATCATTTGATGGAACTGAATCATCAGACCACAATAGAAAATTTAAGAATCCTGCACAGAGAAGATAACTATCGGAGACTATTACTCCTTGAACAATATGAAATCTGAAGAACAAACAAAGCGAACACTTATTGAATGAAGTCTCAGAATTTCCAGATAGAAACCGTTTTAAATTCCTAGGAACGCTCACATAATAACTGTTTTAGTTTTGTTCATATTTCGCGCCGTTTGAATAGTATCCATCACATGCCAGACGTTAACATGCGCATATTTTTGATTGTCTCGGTTTTTACTTGACGGAAATTCATCTTCAATATAAGAAAAACAAATGTTAACTTCCGCTATTTTATTGATTTACACGACAATTGTTTCGTCATACCATGACTTCATCAGGTGAGTATTTAAACTGAGGTATACAATGCAAAACATGACCTTAAATAAACAGCTCTGGTACAAAAAATAGAGGGGTGAAAAGAGATGGTATACAATTAATGAAAAATATTAAGTAGGGGGGATCTGTTTAAATCTATTTGATCATTCAATAAAATTTGTCTTTTATTATATCTATAGATCTCTAAAGTTTCTAACAGACTTAGTTTCTGACTTTTGTTTTCGATATGTTATATTTCATAGTTCATATTAAAATTATGGCCAGTTTCTAACAAATGGTTGGCATAAGTTGAATTCGGTTTATTATTAATGTAACATTTTTCATGTTCTCGTATCCTTGTTTGGAATGAACGGCCTGTCTGGCCCACATATACACATGGGCAATCACTACATGTTAACTTGTAAACTCCTGATTTTTTGTTTTTAGGAATGACGTCTTTATTATTTTTTATTAAGCTGCCTAAAGAATTAATAGTTTTAAAAGAGATGTTATATTTTTCTTTTTTCTTTAAATATCTAGCAATCTTTTCAGATTTTTGGCCTATGTAAGTTAATGAAATAAATTTGGTTTCCTTTGAATTTTGAAATTTTGGATATACAAGTGATATTGCTTGTATATCCATCTTTTTCCACCCCTCTATTTTTTGTACCAGAGCTGTGTATTTAAGGTCATGTTTTGCATTGTATACCTCAGTTTAAATACTCACCTGATGAAGTCATGGTATGACGAAACAATTGTCGTGTAAATCAATAAAATGCTTTTTCATATCTTATTTGTATGTTTTCGCCATTGTTTACTGTTTTCGAGGGTTATACATAAAATGTTACATCAACAAAAAAAAGCTACCCCTCTATATACACCTGTCTGATATGTATATATTTTTAATAGTTTTGACAATATTATAATTTACTGCTGACGGTGAGTCCGAATGACACAATTTTTGGTTTAATAATGAATGACAAAATAACAACAATAAATAAATTCCAAAAAAACCATGATTGTCTGTGTTTTTACTATAAAGTGTACATTTTTATTTTTATATATGTGTTTATTTCAGCTGGCCTGATGATGGCTTAGTGCCGAAATCGATCGCCAATAGATTACTATTCAACAAAAAAGTGTGTTTATCTATATTGACCCTTATTGAATAATTCTGAATTTAAAGTAATTTAGAATTACTTCTATCAAGTATTGACTAACATTAAAATTGAACTATTTTTGCTATAAAACTCACTTAGCTGGAAAACGCAAAAAAACCATTTTTGCATACTTCACTAAAATTTTTGCACAAGGGGGATCGATGGGGATTTTTCACGATTAGTTTATAATAGTATTTTGAAAATTCATACCAATTTTTGACCATATGGGAATTTTTGTAACCTTATCCCTATTTTTAGGACTATTTTGACTGGACTATGTAGCATATATACAAATTGATAAGTTCTCTAGACCACTAAAATAAACTACAGGTAATGTTAAGCAGAAATGCGACCCTTTTCAAACAATGTCTAGCATTCATAAGCAGACGGAACTTCACGGACAAGCTGTTCTTGACCTCCCATCCAAACCGAATAATAACATTCATTTCAGATCCCTCGAAAATTACATTACCATTATTCATCTGCTTGATTGACATCGAATTAATTCAGAGAAGTTACCACCCATTATCTGCCATTTTCCGAGGGGCATCTCGTTGTCACTACATACCAACATACAGGCCGTTTATAACTTATACAAGGAGATAATGGATTGGACCAGAGTGTCGGCCCAAGATACAATCTGATAAATGACTCGGCAGAGAGCCAGCGGCCGGATTTAAAAAGAACATCTAGAAGACAATCCTACAATGGATGCTTCTCAGATCGCAGATAGGCGAACAGGTTGTTTTTGAAAGATCCAGTTCTCTCTCGCGCTGATCTGATAAGAGGATGATGGTCTCTTTACGCTTCGAGTGGATGGGAAACAGTTTTTCCGAGATGGTTTTCTGGTGGGGCATTGAATTGGGTAACGATCAGTTCGCACATTCGTACTAGGTGTATATGCATGGAAGAAAACTCAGAAAATTTTGGAAAAATTCTATTTTTAAATGTAGTCTCCTAGAATTTGTTAGATCGAGAAATAAGCTTCTCTGAACCTTGTGAAAAGTATTCTTCCGGCTTCTCCCCAAAATAGGTATCAACTGCTACTTTCAGTTCTTCATCGTCAGTAAATCACTTTCCACGAAGATATTTTTTCACATATGGGAATAGGTAGCAGTTACTGGGGCTCAAGTCTGGACTGTTGGGAGGATGAGTAATTTCTTCGAAGCCACATTCCCGCACAGCAGCCCTCGCCACGCGGGCCTTTTGAACCGGCGCATTATCGTTAAGTAACAACACCACCGCTGTAAGTTTTCCTCGCCTTTTCCCTCTAATTGCTTCTCTTAAATTACGCAAGGTGATTGGTATGATGTTGCTGAGATGCTTTCACCTTTTCAGTGTATTCTATCAATAAAATACCTTCAGAATTCCAAAAGACCGCCATTATTTTCCAGCGGATGAGAGGACTTTAAGATTGATTGGGGGCTGTGCACTCTTTTCAATCCACTGCATAGACTCTTGTTTACTTTCAGGGTCATAGTGATGAACTCACGTCTCATCCCCAGTAACCAGCCTGTTGAAAATAGTCGATGGGTCTTCTCCACAGAGCTGTAAAAACTCCTTAAAGCACTCGTCTCGCACTTGATTCTGAGAAGTGTTCAGCATTCCTGGTGCCCATCTTGCACCGACCTTTGAGAGTTTAAGATGGTCATAAAGGGTAGCATGTATGGTATCCACAGTTGACTTTTATTCTGGCAACTTCAAGTACCAGCTTTTCCACTTTTTTCAAATTTTTTTCCAGTTGAGCCGCTAACGGGCCCGACCAAGCGAGGGCCGTCTTCAATGCTTTTTCTGCCTCTCTTGAATTCACTTGACCACTTCCGAACAGTGGATTACGACGAGGCACAGTCTTGGTAAACAGCAACTATCTCTTCGAATGATTTTTTGACTTTTTCCCTGCTTAGTGAGCAACTTTATAACGGTGCGATGCTTGATTTTATTCATCATTGGTCGTCTTTCATTGAGGATACTTACAAAACTAATGATCGTTAATTAGTGAAATTTCACCCTCAGATAGTGTCATTAGTAAAGGAGATAATTAGATTACTCACATTATTAGCAAATCACCCCGAGAATACATTGAACACCCTTGGTATATATTACCTTACAAAAAATAAGGGAGTGGTTGGGAAGTTTTAAAGCATCCACTAAATAGTCCTCACCTGGTACCAAGCAAATTCCAACTATTTCTCGCATTGCAAAACTTTCTGAGTTAAGGACCACGACTTCTATGAGGGAGGCATTATGAAGCCACCTTTAAAATGGCAACAAATTACTGATTTGACCTAAATCTGAAGTCTTGAAGTTCACGCAAAAATAAAGGATTTTTTTCCCAACCAATATTAGAATGATCAAACATTACATAGCATCCAAAAGAGATAAAAGTATCTGAAGGAAACATAGCATATTAACCGAAATTATCTTGCAAACTTTAGCTCACACAGCTGTTTCATACCATAACAAATTCAATTTCAAAAATGCCCAACACAAACTTAAAGAATTCCTTGAAAAGCCTTTCTTAAAAGAGCTTTTTCAAAATATGCAACACATCTTCCGAATTCTTACCGATACTCTTCAGTAGATTTTTATGCATGATAAATAAAACAGTCGATAAAAAATATATCGCATTTTTGTCTTCCTTCATATACACTCCACGATGTTAAAACATGACAGATTGTTGAAGATTATTCCTAAAAAATTCTTTACATTATACATTCTGTTAAGAAAGTACCGGGAATTATCCATTTAAATCTGGCGGGGCAATGAGGCAGGTAAAATTTTTTTTTACTAGGTTGGTACCACTGTCCTTGATTACTATGCCAAGCTTGAGCGGGATCTGTCAACTAGTGTGTTTGCAACAGCTGATTAAGTCAGTCGATGTCAGAGTGCGTGCCGATTTTTACTATGGGTGATTACGTTGAGCAAAGAATTTGTTTAAAGTTTTGTGTTGCAAATGAATTTTCGTGTGCCCATGCATTGAAAATGTTGCAAAAGGCCTTTGGTGATAATGCTCTATCGAAAACTCGTGCATATTAGTGGTACATGAGTGGTCAAGGACGGTCGTGAAGTGGTCGCCCATCGACGGCTTCGATCGAAGATAACGTCGATAAAATTAAGGTAAGGGTGCTGGAAAACCGTCGTACCAGCTTGAGAGAGATAGCACATGATCTTAAGATATCCCACGAGTCCGCACGTATGATTTTGATTGATATTTTGGGCATGAGAAAGGTGGCCGCACGACTCGTACCGAAAGACCTGAATTTTCTTCAAAAACGTCATCGCGAACAGGTTGCTTCAGACATGCTGGATCGCTGTAATTCCGATTCTACATTCATGGAACGCATTATAACTGGTGATGAGACCTGGGTCTACGAGTATGATATGCAAACAAGCCAGCAATCATCGGAATGGGTGGCAAAAAATGAGCCGAAACTGAAAAAAACACGCCAAAGCCGCTCGAAAATGAAGGTGATGCTCATTGTTTTCTTCGATATCCGTGGCGTGGTGCACTACGAATTCGTTCCAGAGGGTCAGACGGTAAACAAGGAGTATTACCTAGGCGTTATGAAACGTTTGCGTGAGCGTATCCATAAGAAGCGGCCAAATTTGTGGGCGAACAACTCATGGATTTTGCATGACGATAACGCGCCTTCTCACCGAGCTACGATTGTGACTGATTTTCTCGCCAAAAACTCAACAAACGCGCTTCAGCAACCACCGTATTCGCCGGATTTGGCTCCCTGCGACTTTTTCCTCTTCCCAAAACTAAAATTGCCCCTTCGTGGCACCCGTTTTGAGTCGATTGAAGCCATAAAACAAAATTCGGCGCGAGCGCTAAAGTCCATCCCGGAAAGCGCATATAAAAAATGTTTCGATAATTGGAAGTGCCGTTGGCATAGATGTATTGGAGCAAATGGAGCCTATTTTGAAGGCTACCCAATAAATTTTGACGATTAAATGTAAAAATGTTGTTTTAATTGAAAATTCCCGGTACTTTCTTGACAGAGTAGTATGTTAGTTATATGTTAGTCAATAGAATATAATAGAGGAGTCAGTTGTAGTTTTTCGAACCCAACTTCACACTTAAGCCGAATAATCATTATATGTTTTGAGAGCTGATATAGCAAGGCTTGTGCGTGAAAAAGTTCAATTAATGCAACGCAGTAGTTTTTGGTTGGTGCGCTTTCAAATATGGGGAGCAATAAGCATCATTTTCATCATAGTTTACTTCTTTACTATAGAGAAAGTAAATATGCTGTTCAAGTCAGAATGAAATTAACCGATGTGTATAGAGAAGATGTGTTGACAGTACGCCAGTGTCAGAACTGGTTTGTAAAATTTCAATCCGGCAATTTTGATGTCGAAGATGCACCACGTTCCGGAAGGCCGGTTGAATCTCATAAAGACATGACAAAGGCATCAGATGATGCAAATCGGCGAATAACAACACGTGAGATCGGTGAGAGGTTGAATTTATTGGATTCAACTGTTTTTGACCACTTTGTCTAGGTTTAACCTTCAAGCTCGATATATGGGTTCCCATGTCCTCACGGAGAGAAATTTGCATCGTCGCATTGACGTCTGTGTTTCGCTTCTCAAACGTCAAGAAAATTATCCATTATGAAGCGCATCATTACTGGGGACGTGTTGTATATAACAATGTCATACGCAAGAGATCATTCAACAAAAGAGATGAACCGGCTCTAAGCATTTCGATATCCAATATCTATCAAAAAATGATGGCGATGCTGTCTGTTTGGTGGGATTTTAAAGGAATGGTTCAACACAACACAACAATTAATTCGGAAGTCTACTGTCATCAGCTGGACAAACTGAATGATGCCCTTCAACAGAAAAAGCCAGAATTAATCAACAGTTGTAGTGTTCCACCAATATAATGCGAGAATTCATACAAGTTTAGTCACTCGCCAAAAGCTTCTACAACTTGAATGTCGTACCTATCATATTCTCCAGATCTGGTACCTTCGGATTATTATTTGTTTCGGGCATTGCAAAATTTTTTGGACGGTAAAACTTTAACTTCAATTGAAGAGGTCGTAAATCAACTGGATCAGATTTTTCCAGCAAAGACCAAAAATTTTTTGAGCGTGTATGAGCTACTACCAGAAAGATGGAAAAGTTGATGGACCAGCATGGCCAATATATAATTTAATGAAATATTTATTCATTATACAAAAATTTTCTTTCATTTTCCCAAAAAAAAAAAACGAAACTTCTTCCGAACAACCCAATATATCAGTGAAATTCCCTCCGCATGTGTGAAAAACAAATTATAATTCTTATATACTGGACAAGAATAGATTGAAACATTTTATTACTTCAACGGTTTGATTCAGTATCTCAGTTATCAATCAGAATAATTATTTCAGTAGAAATGATTCGAATTTGTATAATCTCGAATAATTCCAGGGAAGGAACACACCGCGCATTCGCCATTTTGTAACTACGTGAAAGAGTTGTGAAAATATTTTAAGGATGAAAATCTTTACACTGAATACTTTAAAAAACACATCGAACCTTAAGAAAGTAAACTTCTCTATATACTATGTGAGCTCTAAAAGTAACTATCCTATCCTTATTTCACATTGTTCAATTATCAACGAACATTTCCAATCTCGATTCGAAATCTGCTCCAACAGCGAAAAACCGCAATATCCAATCCTAACAACTTAAATTTTCAATTAAGATTTATCTCCGACGAGTCCTTAAGTCCATTCTTCCCGACACAACCGATCTGTGCGAACATTTCTCGCCATCCGAAGCTCTTAAATTGGCTCCAGATTTACGATGTTATAAGCCGCGGGCGAGAATATTTGACTTAGCGCGCCGGCTCGGTAATAAGAACAAAAGTTTAACGAAATAAACGATCAGAAGTTAATAAAGTGCCCTATTGTTCGGTAACGCAACGCTAAACTTGGAGGAACGCCTATTCGGCCTTACCTGACTTTGCCTTAACGAGGTTCTCGTTTATCAGTTTTTCAAGTTCACGTTTAAGACGTTTACTCTGTGTACGAGGGAAGATCGTTTGAAGATTCGCCGATGGAATGTATAGTTACCAGGTGCAGATGTATGAATCTGATTTTTTTTTGTAAAAATATGACGACCGTTGTTTGAAAACGATAAGAAATATTTCAGTTTGAATAAACTCCATTGATGTAGAGTAAAAATAAGTTCGTGTGGTTTGGACAACATATGTCGCAATTATATCTTTGTTAAAGAAAGCTGAATTGCAATATTTTTTCGAAATTTCTGGTAAATAGGTGCTAAACACTCTGGAATATTGTTCACTCTTTGATTTATAGTAAATGCGGTGTGATAGTCCTTTTGATCTGGTCGATAAGTTTGCAAATTATTTCACGATCACTAGCTGAGTCTTAATTAAAAGTGCGCTACTTCATGTACTATCGCGCCTTCGATAGACAGTACTTTCTTCTTCTTTACTGTTACTAAGCTTGAGGTCTTGGATGTTATTAATAATTTAAAAAATAAAAAATGGTCCACATTTTATTTCAGCTAAAATTCTGCTGATGTTGTCAGTGAGTATTTTGCTCATCTCATCCCAATATATTGAGAGAATCCATTGTAATTTCGGTACACAAAGACGGTATCCTAGAGGACGCTACAAATTACCGTTCAATTTCAATTTTGAATCTTTTGTCTAAGGTATCGGGTATTTTTTTTTAGAGTGATAGAAGTTTAAATTGAAATAAAACACATTTGAATTATGACTTGAGCCAAATTTTTTTTTGTAAGATAATTTTATGACATTTATAATTAATTTCCACCACGATTAGCTCTGAGGAACCGCATTCGACCAGACCAATTTTGGACCTCTTTTTCGAGTAATGCAGGCCTTATTTCATTAATAACACGAGTTATGTTGGCATCCAAAGCGTCTATTGTTTCTGGTTTATCAGCAAAAACCAATGACTTGACATAACCCCAATGAAAATAATCCAGTGGAGTTATGTAGCATGATCTTGGAGGCCAATTAATTGGACCATTTCTGGAAATAATGTTATCGCCAAATCTTTCTTTCAATAAATCAATTGTTACTGTAGCAGCATGAGGTGTAGCACCATCTTGCTGGAACCAAAATACTTCTGGGTCGATACCATTCTAATTTTGAAACAAATAATCATTGATCTTCCATCTGTAACGAGCACCATACACTGTAACATTAGCTCCAGCATAGTTTTTAAAAAAATATGGACCGATGATGCCTCCAGCGTGTAAAGCAAACCATACAGTGCATTTTTCAGGATTTAATGGAACCTGCAGAACTTCTTGAAAATTGTTTTCACTCCATAGCCGTTCAACCAGAAAAGAGCTTCATCACTAAACACAATTTTACGATAAAAAAGTGGATCAACTTCAGCAACCAAACGACGCTTATTATGGTCAAATGGCTTTAGTTCTTGAACCAGTTGGATCTTGTATGGGTGTAGACCAAGATCTTTACGCAAAATTTTCCATGTGGTGAATGAACAGAGTTCAACTTGTTGTGAACGTCGACGAATAAACAAATCTGGATGATCATTAATACTATGACTTACAGCAGCGACATTTTCTTATGTACGTACAGTTATTTGTCTTGTTGTTGTTGCATCGAGTAAAGAAGATGTTGTCCGAAATCTATCGATAGTTCGACGAATACGTTGATGGATAATTATGTAAACCATAAATTTCACGGAGTGCTCTATAAGTTTGACGAAAAGAACACTGATTCTGAAAAAAATTTCAACAATTTGTAAACGTTGTTGCGGCGTGAGTCTTTCTATAACAATTTGTCAATGCTTACTGAACAGAAACGTCAAAACAACATGGCTTCTTCCTTCTGTCAAATCACAGTTATCCCTATCGAAACTTCTAAAACACTCTAAAAAAACACCCGATAATTTAAAGAATCGTATTTACTAAAATGACAAATTTCTTGAACAAGTATAAAATTCACAATCCTGCCCAACATGGTTTTAGAAGTGGTCGTTCAACGCTGTCAGCTATGCTAATTTTGTTGAGACCGCTTACGAATGCCTTGACCTAGGTTTGCAGGTTGCTGAATTGTTTTTCGATCTCTCCTGTGCGTTTGACACCCTTTCTTTTGAGTTCATTCTAAGCAAATTAGTGCCGATGACTCAGTGGTAAGAGCACAGAGCTGGTAACCGAAAGGTTAACTCCTGTTCAGGTGGGAAATAAATGTTCTAGTTGGAGAGGCCACCATTTCACTGTTGAGTCGAAAATTAATAGTGCTGTGACCTAAAGTGGCGCAAGATCGCAGTAACAAAGCCTACCCATAACACAACTGAACTCCTACCTTGAACAAACTGAAAAAGTTTCTGAGGGATCTTCACACAAGATCTAGGAGTATGAGGATATTGTAATAATAAAAAAAAGGTACAGTTTAGGTTTCAGGAGAGTATTTCTTGACTGGTCGCACAGCTATCTTAACCATAGGACTATGCGTGTTAAGGTGGGTGTTACATATTCCTATCAATTCCGGACTGGCTGCGAGATTCCCCAAGGTTCCGTGCTGGAACCACTTTTGTTTTTATTATTTATCAATGACTTACCCACCCACCGCACAGCCTAGATATTCATTATTTTATTTCATTGAAATGAATTTACATCAAGTAATGAACCCTGCAATTAAAAAAATATATACTTTACTTTATTTTAACTTATTTATATTCACACAAGTTGAGACAATTATCATATTAGATTTGCCTTCTTTAACAAGATGTTCTTAATCAATATCGATTGAAGATCTCACTAAAATTTTGCTCAAGAAATGAAAGCATTATGAAGATCAAATAACGGATTTTTGTTGAATATCCCTTGTAGAAATTTTCATGTAAACAACAACGTACAAAATTACCTATGGATGGCAGGCCTCACACATGGATTCTCTTCTTCTACGCAGCTCCTTATTTATTTTCTCATTTCACAAACATTTATCTCAACAAACGCGTTATTGTACCGCACTGCATGAATAAGAAATGGGAAGGAGTCATAGCGTATCAAGATGTTCCTCATCCAAGTAGAGGATGCTCCGAGACACACATCACGGTCATACCAGGTGGCTTGTTTTATTCAATGTGTATTTGTTTTACAAATGACGATATACGGATCTGAGATTAGGAAGAAGCTAATAAATAACAGAGAGTCTTGTTGAAATATACGAGAGCGTTTGGAGGGAGTAATTTATGGATATGTCCAAAAAATATATATTTCTAAGATTATTGTCTCTTAAAAATCAAGATGGATTCAAAATTACTGGACTTTGGTTAGTCTGTATAAAAAAAGAGAAACAAATATGTATTATTCAATACCGCCACTGAGCAATCCAATCATCAAAACATTTTTTTTGTGACCACTATTTTCTATATTCCAGAGGCTTTAACTTCCTGCGCTAACTTTCGATTAGAAAGAGCTAAAACCTTGAAACTCTTAGAGATACGTTTGGAGATCAAAGTATTTTTACATAAAATTTTTCAAACATTGAACAGAATAATCCTGTGAAACCTCTTCAAAATTTATTGATTTCCTTAATTGTTGAAAAATAGATCAAAATGCCTTGAAAACACTGTTTCTATTTAAATTAACATATAGAAATGTCAAACATTACACAACACATATTGGCCGAAATTATAACAAATTTCAGTCCATACAGCTGTTTCATATGAACCTTATGAATAACAAATTCTATTCCGAAAACTGTTCCACGTAAAATTGAAAAATCTTTTAAAAATTTTTTTCTTTTCTTTTCGAAAAATACTTAGCACAATCATAAATTATCGTTCATCAAAATATCTTGAAGCATATAAAACAATAGAGATACCACAAGGGCGCAACTACGGAAATACCATAAAAAAATTATCAAAATACAGAAAACATGAAAACACAAAATCTCACTCTAAATGGAAATGAATTAACAACAGACGAAGAAGTTGCCAACGCATTCACCTTACAATTTGAAAATGTATACAGAATTGACAATGACAGATTGTTTGATGATAAACACAAGAAACGGTAGACTCTTAGTACGAAAATGTCTTCCTCTATCTACAGAATGATAACATGGATTCAATAAAGGGTCTTTCAATGGGAACGCCCCATTTTTAAATTGACATTACCACGCATGGTAGCCATTGTTTATTTGTGACATTGACAGTTGTGCTCATCAATGTCTACCATTTAATCATGAAAAGGTACACACTTCAACAACGTTTACAAAAAATCCAAATTTATTATGAGAAATCGCGATCTGTTACTTTAACTTAACGTTCTTTCAACTCCAATTTTTGGTCGTTATAATCGTCCGGATAAAATAACAGTTGAACGTTTAGTGAAGAAGTTTGAAACTAATTTTACACTTCGTGATGTTACAGTGCCAGTAAGATAAAGAAATGCAAGAAGTGTAGAGTATATTGTTCAAGAATATCACAATCTAACCAGCCAATTCTGTGAAATACTTGGTGATAACAGTAGATCCTAAACTGAACTACAAACACCAAGTAAAAATAGTTAAAAAAAAGTACCATAGCTAGAGCAAACCACTTTCGCTCCATAACCTACAAGAACCAAGGTATCAGCACGAAAACAGCAAGTAGAATTTACAAATCTACGATTGTTTCGGTCTTTACTTGACGGAAATTCATCTTGAAAATATGAATAAAAACAATATTCTCATTTCCGCTAATATTTTATTGACACTACGATCGTTACGTCATACCATGACTTCTTCAGGTGAGTATTACAAGTAATACTCACCTGAAGAAGTCATGGTATGACGTAACGATCGTAGTGTCAATAAAATATTAGCGGAAATGAGAATATTGTTTTTATTCATATTTTTTAGAATTTACAAAGTGATATGCAGACCCACCTTAGAATACAGACGCCAATTATATGAGATCTGTAGTAACCCTCCATTGAAGGGAATAATGGCCGGAAAAAGAACAAGTCTGGGAAGAATAACAAATATAAGACATCCAAACAATCTCCTACACAACCGATCGAAGAAATGCTTTACCGGAGAACAAGTTTCGAACCAATAGAAACTAGGATCAAGAGGTTTAATGAGAAATTCATCAAAAAAGCTCATAACAATGAAATAATCCGTCCATTAGTTGTAGAATTAAATGAAGACCGGGCAAACAAAGATTGCTGATAAGCCACTATATCACCACTCACTGCATAAGAAATTTCAGTAATATTTTTCTATGTATTGCAATTCCATTCGAATGGTACATAAATATTCTCAAATATATCTGGAAGATTTCGGTCGTTTGGCATTTGGATCCAGTGAATAAATTAAAATTTGTGAAAACCAGAATAACCTTATTTAAATATTCTTCAAGAAAGAATATTTGACATTAACCCTAAAGACGTCAGAATCTATGTTCTTCCATAAAATATACATGTAGATAGAAAAAGCATGGTATGAAAAAATTGTTGTGTGAACAATAAAAATCAACGGAACTTAAAAATGTTCATATTTTATAAATTTCAAGTTGAATTTCTATCGACCAAAACCGAGACAATCAAAGATTTGACAATGTAATAATACTACCGAACTCGTTGTATACCTAAGCAATGGAAAAGTAATGTAAACAAAGTAATTTTCTTATTCTATCACGAAGATTCGTTATATGGGAAGGTCATAAATCAAAACATGATTGTAAAGTCTTTCATTGTATGCTGTGAGACTGACAATTCAGCAAGACGCATTTTTTATATAACCGACAGCACAATCCACTCCTTAGATCAAGATCGAACTTGACCACATTTTATCGGTAATAATTACATAGCCGATAAACAAAAAACATCACGTTTCTAATTGCAACGATCGTTGTATAATTCGACAAGATTGTCTTCATCATTATTCATACGGCGTATTTGTATTCTTTTTAAACTGGTCACTCATCTCACCTCCCATTAAATTTAAGTACCTGCTGTTCGTTTTAAGAGCTGGTAAGTTCATATGGTCTTAAAAACTTGCAGTTGCAGGATATACCTTACCTTCGACCAGTTCACTCCATCGTAATAGTAAAATTATCGTCAATTTCTTTGAAGTCGAGAAATTATTGGTTCTGCAGCGAGAGCATGCCATAAGGTCTTTACGCAGAAATTAATGGCGTTTGACAGCAAACATTAACTTTTATGAGAGCTGTGATCGATAAATAAATGCTGAAGCTAAATGGATATCCTGTATTTATCAGCCAGGGTTCATTTCAGTATTGAATTGAGTTCCTAGATTGAATATTAATTTAGAACAAGCTTTTAAATTATCCTTCAGGATCCATAATTACACAGCATGTTCCGGGATATAACTGGGGTCTTGAAAAATACTTTATACAAACTCTGTGTATTTTCTGTGGACGAACATAGAATACGAATGCTAACCATTAAGAAACCATTTGTAATCTATCTTAGTTTATAATGGACATTTGATATTGAACGAGTCGTGTTATGTGGCTCGTTGCACCCTCTTGTTGGAACCACATCTCTTTAAGTTCCATATCATTAATTTCAGACCAAAAAAAGTCGGTAATCATTTGGCTATAACGATGATGACGGTAAGTGACACACCATTTTTAATTTTAAAGAAGTACGGACTAATCACTTCACCATACCAATTTGCACACATTACAGTGACCTTTTGTGGATATAATGGCCTCTCAGCAGTTACATGAGGATTTTTACTGCCCCAGATGCGACAATTTTGTTTGTTTACGTAGCCACCGAGTGAAAAATGTACTTCGTCAGGTGAGTATGGTAACTTACCATACTCACCTGACAAAGTCAATATATGTAATTGACGAAACAATTGTCGTTGAAAAAGAAGCGGAAATAAAGTGTTTTACTTCAAATCATTTACGATGAATTTCCGTCAAGTAGAGACCGAAACAATCAAGAACCAAACGGTTTTGTTCAAGCACCCAATCGGCATATGTTCTACCTATTTTATGGTGAGCTGGCTTTAGTTCTTGTGTCAACTGAACCTTATAAGGATGGACATGCAAATCCAGATGCAAAATAAGCCAAAGCGTGCCGTAAGAGAGATCCAAATATTGTGCGCGCCGATGAATTGATGAATTTGGATCTTCTTCAATAATTTTACTTACAGTAGAAATATTTTTGGTCTAGCGCGAATGCTCAGATGGACGGTCAGGTCGACCATAATCTGCTTGTAATGCACGAAACTGGTTTTTTTTGGGTGATAGAACTTTCGATAGAGATAACTGTGATATGACAGAAGGTAGAAGCCATGTTGTTCGGACATTTCCGTTCAGTAAGCATTGACAAATTATCATGGAAAGACTCACGCCGCAACAACGTTTATAAATTGTTAAAATTTATTTTCAAAATCAGTGTTCTATTCGCCAAACTTATAGAGCACTTCGTGAAATTTGTGGTTTATATGTGTTATATGAAATAAAAGCAATTCTCAAGAAGTTCTGCGGGTTCCATTGCATCCTGAAAAATGCCCTTTATGGTGTGCTTTACGCGCTGGAGGCATCATCGGTCCATATTTCATTAAAAACTACGCTGAAGCTAATGTTACAGTGAATGGTGCTCGTTACAGATCGATGATCAATGATTATTTGTTTCAAAATTTGAAAGGTATCGACCCAGAAGTGTTTTGGTTCCAACAAGATGCTGCTACCGTAACAATTGATCAACAAATAATATATAACAAATGATCCCATTAATTGGCCTCCAAGATCATGCGACATAACTCCACTGGATTATTTTCTTTCGGGTTATGCCAAGTCATTGGTTTAAGCTGATAAATCAGAAACAATAGACGCTCTGGAAGCCAACATAACTCGTGTTATTGACGAAATAATGCCTGAATTACTCGAAAAAGTGGTCCAAAATTGGTCTGGTCGAATGTGGTTCCTCAGTACCTGGTTGCGATGAACATATGCCGGAAATTATTTTTAAAACATAAATGTCATAAAATTGTCTTTCAAATAAAAAAAATTTGGTTTCAATCTTAATTTAAATGTGTTTTATTTCAATTTAAAGTTCTATCACTATTAAAAAACACTTGATACTTACTACATATCATTATTGTAAAAAGTTTTCACAATTTTCACTCGTTCAGCAGTATATAAACGATCCACATTGAATGACTAACCTTCAACATATGAGGCTTTGGATCACAGTTCTGTCGGACACATGTCATTGAAGCAGGGCTGTGAAATCCGAACCATGAAATGGATAACCCGTTATAAGGTGATGATTTAAATAATTTGCTAACGTATTTACTAAAGAATCATTGTTTTTTCGATAAGTTTTCAGAATTTTCGCACGTTCAGCAGTAGATAAACGATCCATATTGTCAAGTGGTTAACCTTCAACTAAGCATATGAGGTTTCATAGTTTGACAAATATCATTGAAACAGGGCTGTAAAATCCGGACCACGAAATGGATAACTCGTTATAAAACTAACAATGGTCATGGTTCCATCAGTTGTCATTTATTTTGATTCAACTTCAAAAGATTCGAATGGTAAAAATCGGTGAAAACTGGTGTGAGTGCTAGAACCACGTAGAATCTAATTCTTATTCAAATATGTGGATTTCATCCGATTTTACACAAAGTTTTGCGTGTAGGAGGGATTTTAAAAATCTTATCCAATACTATCCTATTGTAACTGATAACTCAAAATTTGTTGCTTGACCCGGTTCGATGTGCGTATAATTAGTTGACTCAAGAATGCCCGTTGCTTTTCGACAGAGTTTCCCACGTATATCTTCGGACTAGTGAAACTCCTAAGAAGTCGTATGAATTAACAAACTTTCCTTATGCATTCTATTTACTCCTTTCATGAACAGTCGTAAGCTAAGAACGAGAAAGAGCAAATAAACGCATCTAACATAAAACAAACAACCACCATAACGACAAAACTAATAACTGGGTGTCTACAGGTTAAATATTTGAAGAGGAGCTTCTTGAATTGGCCTCGGTGATTACACATGTCAATGTGCTAGCTAACACGGACGCTATTAACAGCCGCATATGTGTTGCTCAAGGGCCCAAATTATGTTTATCCACCTCTGGATCTAGCCACCAGTAACACGATAGCTCTTCTCTAATTTCCTCGTTTTCTTGTTTACATAATAACATCAGCCGCTCCTAAAAGCTCTTTTCCTGTGCTTAATGTATTTTATAAATTTGAAAATTATGATTTCGATTGCTATCAGTGGAAGCGATGGAATAATTTGAAGAATTTGTGATGCAAATTGGACGGTTGTTGTTAATAATAATTAGCGTTGGAAAATATCCAGTTAGTGGGGTATCGCATGTAATTAGCCAGGTATTTAATTTTGGTCGCTACCGTATTGTTTTTTCACGAGCTGATGGTTACGATGTTGATGTGCTTAGTCAGTTGAATGTTTCGAATTTTAGATAATATGAAGAGGAAACGCTACAAAAAGCTACCGTTTTCTCCGAATTGCTAATTATACCTACATTAATAATGACCTATATATATATATATATATATATATATATATATATATACACACACATATAAGAAATAGACGATTTGATGTTATGATTCTGGAAGAATTTATTTTCTTTAGTTTAAAATATACCAGAATAACATACACAAAATAAAATAATAACATACAAAGAAATCAAAAAAAATAAATGGAAAAAATAGCTTACTAACCTGGAAGAAATCAAAAACAATGCTTTTTCTTCGTGTTTCTCAATTCACATTTCTAACAGCTAACTAAATATGACTTGTGACAGTTTTAGGGTGAAATCTACATCTAAAAACATAGAACATAGATCATAGAACATAGAACATCGAAGTAACAGAGTTGTTTTCCCTAAAAATAATTACATATATATCTAATATATTTATTTATTTAAAATATACATAAAAAATAATACACAAAAATGAATAAAACACAACTTGAAGTAAAGATTCAAAAAAAAGAGAAAAAATTGAAACGGATCAATCATTATGTATAGTTAGAGACAACTACTTTTCATCTTTTATTTCGAGAAATTTCTACACAATAAATTCTTAAAAATTGGAGGACCAGAACCAATCAAAACTTAAACTTATATATCCAACATCCGAAGAAGCCTTTTCTAAAAATTAGTCCTTTTCGTTGAATGTTTGGAGGAAGATGGCATGTATCGGGTGTTTTTTTAGAGTGATAGATCTTTAAATTGAAATAAAACACATTTAAATTAAGATTGAAGCCAATTTTTTTTTATTTGAAAGATAATTTTATGACATTTATATTTTGAAAATAATTTGCGGCATATGTTCACCACGACTAGCTCTGAGGACTAGCTTCAGACCAATTTTGGGCCACTTTTTCGAGTAATTCAGGCCTTATTTCATCAATAACACGAGTTGCGTTGGCTTTCAAAGCGTCTATTGTTTCTGGTTCATCAGGATAAACCAATGACTTTCATTTTTAGAGAAACCTGGACATAACCCCAAAGAAAATAATCCAATGAAGTCATGTCGCATGATCTTGGAGGCTAATTAATTGGACCATTTCTCGAAATAGTGTTATCGCCAAGTCTCACTTTCAATAAATCAATTGTTGTGGTAGCAGCATGAGGTGTAGTACCATTTTGTTGGAACCGAAACACTTCTGGGTCGATACCATTCAAATTTTGAAACAAATAATCATTGATCATCGATCTGTAACGAGCATCATTCACTGTAGCATTAGCTTCAGCATCATTTTTAAAGAAATATGGCCTCCAGCGTGTAATGCACACCATACAGTGTGTTTTTCAGGATGCAATGGAACCTGCAGAACTTCTTGAGGATTTTTTTCACTCCATATACGGCAATTTTGCTTGTTTACAAAGCCGTTCAACCAGAGATGAGCATCTTCACTAAACACAATTTTACGATAAAATAGTGGATCAACTTCAAGCTGTTCTAGGGCCCAATCAACAAACAAACGACGCTTATTATGGTCAAGTGGCTTTAGTTCTTGAACCAGTTGGATCTTGTATGAGTGTAGACCAAAATCTTTATGCAGAGTCAAAATTGTTGTGAACGTCGACGAATAGACAAATCTGGATCATCATTAACACTATCACTTTTCTTCTGTACGTACAGTCTTTGTCTTGTTGTTGCATGGAGTAGAGAAAATGTTGTCCGAAATCTATCTATAGTTCGACGAATAAGCTGCTCTAATGGACGATTATGTAAACCATAAATTTCACGAATTGCTCTATAAGTTTGGCGAATAGAACACTGATTTTGAAAATAAATTTCAACAATTTGTAAACTTTCTTGCGTTGTGAGTCTTTCCATGATAATTTATCAATGCTTACTGAACAGAAATGTCAGAACAACATGGCTTCTAGCTTCTGTCTATCACTCTAAAAAAACACGCTATATACTTTTTATTGATTATTTTATTTATATTCAAATAACTCCTAACTGAAGAGACCTGGGTTCGAATATTTAAGGTTCTTTTTCTGGATGATGTGCTATCTATTTTTTGAAAAGTAAAATAAAAAAGATCTTTTTCAACTCTAATTTGAGCATTTTTTGGCGATTGAACTTGTCATTCCTTAATATTCACTCGAAACGTTAATAAAACACTCTTTCATCTAGAATATCGATTAAATTTTCTTTTCATTATAATGCTTGGACCTTGCCGCGTGATCTCTTTCAGGACTCCTTATGAGGTAATTTTCGATGACTCGCCGACATTTCGGGCAATAACTTGACAGATGTTGGTTTTCAAATCGCCAAAATTTTGACGATTATCGGAATAAACAAAATCCTTCGCATAACCCCACAAAAAATATCCAAGGGCGATAAATCATAAGATCTTGGTGGCCAATTCACATCGCTGAAACGAAAAATGGGAATTTTTCTTGCAATGAAGCCAAAACGGGTCGTGTTGTGTGGCTCGTTGCACTATCTTACTGGAATCACATTTCTTCCAATTTCATATCATTAATTTTAAGCCAAAAAATCGGTAATCATTTGGCTATAGCGATGAGAATTGACGGTTCGAGTGACACCTTCATTTGTAAAGAAGTACCGGCCAATCACTCCACCAGACCAAATTGCACTCCTTACATTGAATTTTTGTAGATGTAATGGTCTCTCAGCAGTAACATGAGGACTTTTACTGCCCCAGATGCGACAATTCTGCTTGTTTACATAGCCACCGAGTGAAAAATGTATTTCGTCGTTGAAGAAAATTCGATGCGAAAAATCGACAGACACACGTTGTGATGCAAGCACCCAATCGGCATATGTGGTCAGCTGGCTTTAGTTCTTGTGTAAACTGAACCTTATAAAGATGGGGATGCAAGTCCAGATGCAAAATACGCCATAGAGTGCCGTGAGAGAAGCCCAAATATTGTGCGCGTCGATTAATTGATAAATTTGGATCTTCTTCAACACTTTCACTCACAGTAGAAATAGTTTTGGTCGAGGAGCGTCCATTTCGATGTTGTATGGACCTTGAGACATCAGTAACAGATCCAGTCTCTTCGAACTTTTTGACTGTGTTACCAATTGAACGTCATATGGACGATTATATCGATTATAATTTGAACTGAATCATGAAACGTACCTACTACAAAATCATTGTTTTTGTAGTGAGTTTTCACAATTTTCACAGGTTACGTAGTAGATAAACGATACATATTGTTAAATGGATAACCTTTAACTGAACATATAAGGCTTCGGATCACAGTTCTGTTCGACATATGTCATTGAAACAGAGCTATGAAATCCGAACCATGAAATGGATAACCCGTTATGAGGTGATAAGTTTGAATAATTTGGTCAATACTTTATGTATACAAATTTAAATATCAAAACAGATTTCTCTGTTAGCCTCCTGAAAATTTTATTTTAAAAAATTTGATTCAGAGAACTTTAGAATTAAATTAATGTCTTATAAGCACTACCTAAATTAAGTACACATATATAATCAAAACTTATTATATAATATCAAATGGAGAAAAAACCCAAGGAAATATAAATTATCAATTAAAATTACTATATAAATACTTGAAGTAGACAAAATTTTATTTCTGATCTTATATTTACAATATGAAAACCAAATCTTTTTCAAAAATGCAAAATCTAATTTTAAGAACTTCTCCAAAACTAATTTATTTTAAATATTTAATATATTCAAATATTTAAATGAGTTCTTCATCATGTGAAGTAGGACTGATGAAGATCTTATTTAATTTCAAATTTCTTTTGAGGATGTACTATATGCTTTGAGAGATTTTTGAAGTAACGTATTTAAATATATTAAATATTTAAAATAAGTTAGTTTTGGAGAAGTTCTTGAAATTATGTTTTGAATTTTTGATTTAGTTTTCATGAATGTAAGATCAGAAACAAAATTTTGTCTCCAAGTAATTATATCTTGAATGGTGGAGGTCCTCACTTGATGGAAATCCATTTTCATTTAATTTAAAAGGGATTAAATAAAAACATATTTAATAAAATTTCCACATTTATTGTGTTTCAACAATATTGTAACACTACATTTGCAACAATTGTTTCGCCAAATTCTTGGCTTCTTCAGGCGAGTAGTTTAACATCGAACTCGCCTGAAGAAGCCAAGAATTTGGCGAAACAATTGTTGCAAATGTAGTGTTACAATATTGTTGAAACACAATAAATGTGGAAATTTTATTAAATATGTTTTTATTTAATCCCTTTTAAATTAAAAGTAATTATATAGTAATTTCAATCGATAATTTATATTTCGTTGGGTTTTTTTATTCCATTTGATATTATATAATGAGTTTCGATTTTATTTGTCTACTAAATTTAAGCAGTGTTTATAAGACGTTAATTTAATTCTAAAAGTTTTCGAATAAATTTTTTTAAATTGAAATTTGTAGGAGGCTAACAGAATAAATCTGTTTTGTTATTTTAATTTTTTAATAATCCTTCTATCAAGTAAAAACCTCTTCTTATTATTTTACTTCATGCATTCTTTGATTCTTTATTAGTTAATTACCACCTCAAGTGCTGGGAATATATATGTCTATAAAATGATACAGTGTTATCTAAGGCATGTTTAAAATTTAATTCTAAATGTTTTCAAGAGATTTATTTAGATGAAAATCTGTAGATGTTTCGGAGAATTAATCCGGCTATTATCAGTTATATTCAAAAAAATTTTCATAGTAAATTTTCAATATATATTTTCTAACTAAATTGTGATCACCAATTTTTCCAAATGTTTATCAGTATATTTGTCTTGTTACAGGTGGGGTTGCTTGTGCGCCTGGTGGGTTGCAAGGGTAGGACTTCAATGGGCCCCTGAGAAGATGAGGAGCCTCGAGACAATCTTACATGTTTGCGCCTGGGGCTTCCCAGCGGGGCAGACAGTCGTCGCCCTTGTTCGAAGGGATGTCGATGCTGACGATCTCACAGGTAGGTCCTTCCGATGATTTATATTCTATTCTTTATCCTTCTAGATGATTACTTCCAGTTAATAGATTGGTGGATATTTCGAAGTTTTTTATTGATTTCCCGAAATTATAGTTCTTTCGTTATTTTGGTCGATCTGAAATAGGTTAATTGTTGTTTTCAGTTCCTATAGATATATTTATAGTGGTCTGCTAAATGTTGTACTTTTTATAATATTAACTGTAGAGTTTACGAGGATTCTATCTATTAACGTGGACAAAGAAAAAAAGGCGGGTTTTTTAATGAAAAAAATATTAGAAATTCTCCCATGAACAAAAAGAAAAAAGACTTTATTCTAAAACAAATATACCCTATTTCCGAATCAGAAAACAATAACAAAACTTTTTAGAACTATCATATTTCGAACCCACTTCGCAGAAAATAGCTCAAATAATTTCAACAACTAACAATAAAATATTATAGCTTTCACATATGAAATTTCGCCTTATTTTTTAATGCTAAAGATAAAAAAAACCACCTTAATAATACATGAGTTTATGAATCAAGTTGCCATGAATGCGGTGGATTATATATAGGATAAACTGATGGAACATGCACAAGAAGTTTCAAACAAAATCAAGCATCATTTAAGCATTCAAAAGATAACTCTAATTAGGCGAAACATTTTTTCGGAAAAAGTCATATATTCCCACAGTTGGAATATCTTTAAATACTATACCTGGAAACGAAAGGCAAGAAAGTAGACATCCTGGAATCAACAGGTCTATAAAAATTATCAGGATCCAGCAGTAAAACTATCAAACAAGAAGACGAACCTGTGGCATTTAAACATTTTCGATGTTCCACACAAACTGAAGCTTTCCTGAAATATCAAAACATTTGATATAAACCTGTTTGAAAATGTAGTATGGCTACGAAACTTGGGTCACTGCATCCTGAATAATGTAATAGTGATAGAAACGAAGTAATTTCGTTTTTCAAAATTAGATAGTAATATCGCCTTTAAACCGAAGGGCAAAATATGATCTCTATAATTTAATGTGGAAGACCCAAACCCAAATATACATAAATCGTTAAATAAAAATAAATCGAATATTACTTGAAAGGGTAATTTTTCCAATATTTTAAATATAAATCAGAATAATTCTCCGAAAATCTGTACAAATTCTAATCTAGAATATATCTCGAAAGCTTTCGGAACTTATTTTTAGTAGACAAATAGAATTATCAAACATAAAGCAGTCAACCGATAAAAGAATCAAGAGAAAATATAGAATATTCACTGAAATTATCGAGCAAATTTCATTCCATACAGCTGTTTCAAATGGACCTTATGAATAAAAAATTCTATTTCAAAAAAGACTCCACAATTCATACGGTTGTTCGGAAAGTAATTTCGTTTTTTCCCGACAGAGGATTTAATTGTATTTTTTCGAACCCAACTTCACACTTAAGCCGCATAATCATTATATTTTTTGAACGCTGATATAGCGAGGCTTATGTGTGAAAAAGTTTAATTGATTCTACGCAGTTGTTTTTGGTTGTTGGCCTTTTAAATATGGAGAGCAATAAGCAGCATTTTCGTCATATTTTACTTTTTTAATATAGAAAAGGTAAAAATGCTGTTCAAGCCAGAAAGAAATCAAACTATGTGTGTGGAGAAGATGTGTTGAGAGTACGCCAGTGCCAGAACGGGTTCGCGAAATTTCGATCAGGAAATTTTGATGTCGAACATGCACATGGTTCAGGAAGGCCGGTTGAAGCTGATGAAGACATGATAAAGGCATTAGTAGACGTAAATAGGCGAATAACAACACGTGTGATCGGTGAGAGGTCAAATTTATCGAATTCAAGTGTTTATGACCACTTGTAAGGCCTTGAAGATCGATATATGGGTTCCCTTTGTTTGCACGGAGAGAAATTTGTGTCGACGCGTTGAGGTCTGTGATTCGCCTCTCAAACGTCACGAGAATGATTCATTTTTGAAGCACATCATTACTGGGGACGAAAAATGGGTTGTATATAACAACGTAAACTGCAAGAGATCATGGAGCAAAAAAAATGAATCAGCCAAAGCATTTCGAAAGCCAATATCCATCAAAAAAAGGTGATGCTGTCTGCTTGGTAGGATTTTAAAAGAATTGTTTTTTGAGCTTTAACCGTATAACACAAAAATTAATTCGGAAGTCTACTGTCATCAGCTGGACAAATTGAATGATGCACTTCAAGAGAAAAGGTCACAATTAATCAATAGAAAAGATATAGTGTTCCACAAAGATAATGCGAGACCTCATACAAGTTTCTTCACTCGCCAAATGGGATACACTGCCACACCCACCATATTCTCCAGATCTGGCGCCTTCGGATTATTATTTGTTCGAGTCATTGCAAAATTTTTTGGATTATAAAACCTTATTTTCAAATGAAGAGGTCAAAAATCAAGTGGATCAGTTTTTTGTCAGCAAAGACCAAAAATTTTATGAGCGTGGAATCATGCTACTACCAGATGATGGCAGTGTTGGACCAGAATGGCCAATGAAATATTTATTTATTATACGAACATTTTTTTTCATTTTCCAAAAAAAAAACGAAATTACTTTCCGATTAACCCAATAAAAAGTCTTCATTATTTCTTTTCGAAACATAAAACGCATCCTCCAGAGAAGCATTTAAAATTCCCATCCTTTCTAATCAGTCGGAAATTTTTTTGGAAGTTAAGTAAAAACAATCAATAAAAAATATATTTTAAACCATTTGTATAGTATACTTTCAGCTAGAAGCAGACTGAAATAAACCTTGCATGGCAAGCCCCATAAGATTTATAAAACTCTATGTCTGTTAAGAACAGTGTTTTCAATAGGGGCCCATTAAAATTTACCATTTTGATATGTTATAAATAAAAAACTAATGAATATTTTTCCAAAGTATATTAGACAATTTGAACCTTGACAGGAAATGAAAGAACAATATCATTCAAATCACCGCAACTACTGACCATACAGTAACCGATCCGATCAACCCAATTTTTATGTTTTTTGTTGATTGTTTGGGGCTCAATCTTATGAATGGCAACTTCGATCGTGTTTCAAGGTATCATAAATTCTACCGGTTTGCAGTTACTGGCATATGAGCAGTAGTCTCCACAATTTACCCAAAAGGCAAGCTGTGTGATAAGGATATGCCTTATCATCGCGTAAAGCGAGAACCACTTCGAAGAATTGAACCCACCCCGCTTCCAGTTCTGGCTTCATTTCGAAAACTTACACCGTGACTGATAGCAACGAAGGAGTGTCCTACCGCTACTGGCTCAGCAGATCAGTATCTGAGTTGTTTGGGATGCAACTCATGCCGAAGAGGCTTCTTACTGCCACCCACCCGAACGCAGATTCAAGAAACAAGAAATCCCAAGAATTGATGCTTCAATTGATCCTGGTATTAGCCTGTCTTCATGCCCTACCCACGAATACTTTTGAAGTCTTTCAATCGATCCTGGTTCGAGCAGCAACGGGTCTGAAAGCCCAGAAATCTCTCGTAAACAATCCTAACTCAGGAAAAGGCCGATCAAACCATCAAGTCCAGCTAAACCCTGGAGCACATCTCAAGGAACACTGAATCACGAGCTTGCAGCAGCCAGATAGATGGAATACCCTTCTAGTCTAGCATGTAGACTTTCAACCACTGCCTCCTTGAGCCCAACACTAATTGGGTGACCAGAAAGTACGAATACTCCCGAGGATCTTCACCCTCTCGAGGTAAAGCAGTATCATACATAACATACTCGCCCATTGGACAGAAAAATTTGGAGATTTACTACAATAGGTTAGAGTAACGCTAGTTTCAAGGGTGTAAGCTCTGACCTACGACAGACACCCTTGTCACTGTGTTGGACAACGCAACTAAGTCCACCTTTTCACCTTTGCGGTGAAATTAGGGCCTCAGTCGGATGAACTTTCCACCACACGGGCCTTGTGACACAACGCGAGGTCTCTGCTTTAGGCATCAAGACTAAATCTTCCATTTTACCGGGATGAAACCAGGATCCTAGTCAAGACAAGTGCCCCCAGCGCGTCAAGCTACAATGTCATGGGGGATGTCTCTCAAGGTACCAATAGCTTCTGAGTGGTTAGCTTAACAATTATCTTTAACGGATCCCTACAAAAATAGTCCTCGGAGGTGAAAATAAGCTTCATCGCTAAAGATGAAGATGAAGCATTTTCTGGGAAAATGCTCATCTTCGACCATTCGATTAGTAGCCAATTCTTTTCTTGCATTAGTTGAACTTTATGAGCCTTCATGCCAAGGTCTTTCTGCAAAATTCTCCTCAGAGAAGTGCGACAAATGTTCAGTTCTTTAGCACGTGACGAGTTGATGTTGATGGATGTTCAGCCACATTTTGGGCTATAGTAGCAGGTTTTCAGGTATACTCGCTGGACAAGAAGGTGAACGGGTTGTCTCATATACCAATCCAGTGTTCACGAATAAATTGATCCACAAATTACCGTGAGGGCATAGAAGATTCAGAAATAAGTTTTTAATATTTCCCAGTTTTGTTCAAGCGTAAATCGACCCAATTCGTTGATGTCAAATATTCAACTAACTTTCTGTCGACACACGAATGACAGAAGTGTTACCAGACTCGAAATAACTACTGCTTCAAAATGCATACTTTACATGGCCCCATTTAACATAAGAATAAGTCAAGGTTGAACAGTAAGTGACAAATTAAACACACAAAGAAGGAAGTGGAATATTTAAAAATTATATTCCAGTTTTGGTGAACAATTTATTCTTCTCAATCTTTATAAGTTATGACCAGGTATTCCTATACATCCTAATGAACTACGACGGCAATTTCTCAACGCCAAATTCCAGCAAACATTTCGCTTCTTCGCATTCGGTCCGTTGGAATTCCTCGCGTATTCTGAAGATCCGATAAGCGACATTTAAAATACGAGTGGACAGCTGGACCTGAGCCTAGTTGTCCAGATTGAGCTGTAACGAGTCGCCAAATCTGATGGAATGCCGGGCGCGTGGTTAAACGCATAGTTTTCGACGGACGTTTTTCTACCTCGATTTATATTAACCGAACGAGAACGCAATTTCTGGCCGTCAGCCGAGTGGATTTTCTGGATGATTACGAACGCGAGAGAATAAAAAATGACAGCCCTCGCTTTTGTCAAGTGCAGACGTGGTCGAAAAACAAAGAAGGTTACGTTTGGGTTCATTTCGTTTGGAAGGGTTGATTTGGCAGATTTTTACTGCGCGGTTGAGGATAAGGGGTATACAGTTAGTGTTAAGGATTTTTAGGGGAAATAACGGATTATCCATTTCATGGTCCGGATTTTAGAGCCCTGTTTCAATGACATATGTCGAACAGAACTGTGACCCGAAGCCTCATATGTTTGGTTGAAGGTTATCCATTCAACAATATGGATCTTTCATCTACTGCTGGAGGGTGAAAAGTGTGAAAACTCACTACAAAAATAATGATTCTGTAGTAAGTACGTTTCGTTATTTAGTTCAGATTGGGGTCGATATAATCGTCCATCTGAGCGTACAGTTGGTAACAGTGAAAAAATTCGAAGAGGCTGGATCTGTTACTGATGTCTTCGGGCCCATACATCATAGAAATGCACGCTCGACCGAAGATATTGCTATTTTAAGTGAAAGTGTTGAAGAAGACCTAAATTTATCAATTCATCGGCGCGCAGAACCTCTCTTACGCACGCTATGGTGTATTTTGCATCTCTGTTTGCATCTCCATCATTATAAGGTTCAGTTGACTCAAGAACTAAAGCCAGCTGACCACAGAATGCGTAGAACATATGCCGATTGGGTGCTTGAACAACAACATTTGGATGACGATTTTTCGCATCGAATTTTCTTCAGTAACGAAGCACCTTTTTTACTCGATGACTATGTAATCAATCAAAATTATCGCATCTGGGGCAGTGGAAATCCTCATGTAACTGCTGCGAGACCTTTACATCCACAAAAGGTCACTGTATGGTATGCAATTGTGGTGTGGTGATTGGCCCGTACTTCTTTGAAAATGAAGGTGTCACTCAAACCGTTAATTCTCATCGTTATAGCCAAATGATTACCGTTTTTTTTTGGTCAGAAATTAATTATATGGTATTCGAAGAAATCTGGTTCCAGCAAGATGGTGTAACAAGCCACACAACACGACCCGTTTTGGCATTATTGCAAGAAAAATTCACAGAAGGCGGCGATGTGAATTGACCATCAAGATCTTCTGATTTATCGCCTTTTAATTTTTTTTTTGTGGGGCTATGCGAAGGATCGACTTTATGCCGATAATCGTCAGACTTTTGACGATCTGAAAACCAACATTCTTCAAGTTATTGTTGAGAGTCATCGAAATTTACCTCACAAGGATCGAGTCCTGTAAAAGATCACGTGGAGTATATTTAAATTATGTTCTATTCCACTCATAATGGCAAGGTCCAAGCATTATATTGATATAAAAATTTGATCGATATTCTGAATACCCAACCTAACCTTATTTAAAATATCATAATAAATTGATAATAATAATGTTTAAGAAACACATATTTGAATTATATCTTCGTCAACCCCTCAGTTCTACAGAGATTTTTATATTTAGAACATGTCGAATTTCAATGTTTATAAATAAAAAATTTGTATGTCATTTTAAAGGATATACAGGGTCTCCACTTTTAAATGGGCCAAACTTCAAGGGAAGATCCTACAAGCTATAATATTTGCAACAAAAATTGTCATATAACACATGCTCGAAATGTTGTTGGTTATTCTTCAATTTAACATTTCTTGATTTCACGAAATATTTCAAGTTTTTCCATAAATCAAATTGTACTTCAGTTGTCTTTGTGGCCTCGTCAAATTTGACCACTTATCTGGAAACAGCATTAAAGTTGCTAAAGATGAGAAGTTCTGTGTGCGAAAAAATTCTTATTGCGGGCATGGTAAAAAGATGAATATCACTATTCTAAAGTGAACAAAATCAGTCATATTTTCCAATTATTTTATCGATGAAAAATTATTAATTATGAACATGTTTTTTTTTTCAGCAGAAAATACTTAATTCTCTCTCTCCTTACCACGCTTGCAATAAACATTTTTGGCAGACAGAGCTTCTTATCTTGTAGCAAATTTAATGCCGTTTGCAGATATGTGGTCAAATTGGATGAGATATCTGGATAACTGAAGTAAAATTGATTTTATGGAAAAACTTGAAGTATTTCGTGAAATCAAGAAATGTTGAATTGAAGAATAACCATCAAGATTTCGATCATGTGTTATATGGCATTGTTATTGCAAATAACTTTTATGGTCTCCCCTCGGAGTTTGGCCCTTTTTGAAATAAAATTCCATGTTAACTCCGATCAAGTATATATTAAAAAAATTATTTTTATTTATTTTTTCGTAAATATCTGTCATTGCGAAACAATTGTTATATTTATAACAAATATGACAATTAGACTAACCATACTTAAAATATCCTCTCCCCATCCTATCCTAAGTGCTTTCTTCATTAAGTTCTTCATTTTATATTCAATCCTTGCTTAACCCACTCAAAAATAGTATCTCTCTTTTGTTTCTCTATCATACTTCTCGTTAAAATCCAGTAAATATTTCTTCCTCCTCTTTAAGAACATACCAGTACTGGTTCCCTTCTTGAGGTCCCTTGTCCTATGCATATGGCACCCTACGTACTCCACCAACAGATGATATCAAGATACATTAAAATGATCTGTTAAACTTAAAACCACTCCCACAATACTTCAGATCTCTTTTTAATGAGGCTCAAATAATTTTTCGCTGATGTTTTGACTTAATAAGAACGAAATGAATTGCATTAGCAGTAATCATTATTTGCGAGGTAACCCAGTAATTTAATCTTTTCTTGATTGACTTCGTGAGTTCTGCAAAAAACTGGTCTAAATATTAATGAAATCATTAAATTAATCTCACCTCTCCTTCAACATCTTTTTTGGTGGGGAGTTTTATAAATGGGTCTTCTTGAGATACCCATAATTGGTGAATATAATGAATAATTCATATTTATACGTATTTAGTTATTAATTAATTCCCAGACCAATGCGAGTCATCTTTATTTCTTCTTTGCGATAAAGTATGAAGTATAAAATCAGGAAACTTGTCCATAAAGAATTTTCTTTATTTATTTAGGTTCAAGTTTCAGGTGAGATATTGCAGTAATTGGCGATTTAAATAATATAGAAAAACGACAATAAAAGTGCAATATGTAGATTTTTAAAACACATGATTTTATGGTAAACTGCTTTATTCAACCTTTAAAATCGTGCAGAAGAAATACTTCGGTAGTTTACATATCCAATTACGTAAAATTCAAAATCGATTGAAAAAACTGTCTGGCTGCTCGTTGATGTTCAGAGCTGTTTTCCTTGATTTTTATGAAGTTCTGTAGAAAAAATTTGTCATTGATCCTTCAAGTATTTCAGACGTACAGCTTCATTCCAAGTTGAAAACTACGGACTCAAAATATGACTGATAAAAATAAAATTCTTCTTAAGAACCGAATAGATGTTGCAGTTGTTAAATATTTTTACTTATTGAGGTAGTTCCGATAATTGACCCCAATATTTTTTATGGTTATTTACATCTTTTTTCGCATATTTTTCTTTATCAGTATTTCTCTGAATTGATGGTTATTAGTATTCCCTTTTTATAATGTTTTTCCTATCGTTATTTCCGAAAATTGTTAGCTAGACTTTTCTCAAGTTTTCAGCTATATGTCGATTGAAAGATTGTACAAATTAAGTAAATGTGAACTAATTCAAATGTTAAATATGGTATAAAGTCACCTCAATCTACCCTTGACGTTTTTCCACTTTTACTTCAAGATTATCTGCTACCCGCGCAAGCTTTGAACTTCGGGTAGGTCCTTGAAAAACCTTCAATATCATAACGTAATAATAACGAATGTTGCTTTTCTGTCGAACAAGAACTCATATCAGTTGTACGTGGAAAACTGCCGAAATTTGGGGAATATCTCGATCAATCTGGTAGAGAGGCCTCGAAACTTTCGCCAATGACACATCCAACGGTTTTCCAGTGTGGTCACCGATTCTCTCTTCACGTTAACACGTGTCACTTCCAGAGTCATTATACCGTGCAACTCAATTAAGCTCAATCAAAGAAAACATTAATACGAGACGTCCACAACGTCGGCGGTTTTAGATCTTTTTCAGCCGACGCAAAGATGTTATTTATGGAACATGGTGGGGTTCAGGACTGACATCGAAAACGATGAATATTGAAGTGTGGATGATATTCATATCATTCCTTCATCGGTGCACTCTGTTTGAAGAGATTAGGTAACAACTAAGATTTGACGCAGGCGGTTATTCATTAAATTATGTTTATTGAATGTGCAATTTGAATTGTAGCTATTTTTTTGGTTGAAAGAAGTAGTTTTGGGATTTTTTCGACTTTTTAGCCGAAAACGGTTACAAACCGACTAGGTTGGACTCTTCTGTGAGACCGGTCTGCCCGTGAAGACTAACTCTAACGAAAGAGATTTGAAGATTTCAGGGCGGGTCTGGAACTAAATATCTCAGCTGGTATAATTTCCTTCAAGTGTCTGAAGCATCGACCATGATAATATCTATACAAGAAGCAGAAGTTGGCAACTCTTCTTCTATGTTTCAACTACTGCAAACTGGCTGACAATCAGTTGTGCTGCGCTTTACTGGATGGTATCCAAAAATTGTAACGAATACTTGGGTGGTGAACTCCAAGCATTAGAGAAGTATTCGAGTACTGGTCTGATCTGGGATTTATACAGTAGAAGAACCTGATCTGCAGAGAAATATTTTTTAGCCTTAAACAAATAGCCCAACTTATTTGCAGCAGACTTCGCAATGGCCCACATGTTTCCCCCAACAAATCGAAGAGGCCAAGAAGATGCATGGAATCACATGGTTGAAGCACCTGGTTTTCCATCATCAAGTAAGAAGTCACGAACTGAGTTTTCTGTGAAGAAGTTATTGTTTGGATGTTCGAGGCTCTGAATTGTACCCAATTCCGTTGAACCCATTCGTCTTTTGCGGTTATTTCGTGGAATCGATTTGCGGGCATCTATAGAAGTGAGACTCAATGGTGCTTAAAGGTTTGTCACTGGTGAAAGAAGACATCAACTTGGTATCATCTGCAAAGCTCACAACGTGGTTCTCGATCATAGTAAGAAGATCGTTTAGGTGGAATAGAAAGAGGGTGGGCGACAAAACTGAGCTATGGGGTACTCCAGCGTTCACGTTGAAACAATGGGCACATGAATGTTCCTGTTAGCGAGGAAACTCTTCATCCAATCGCAGAGACTCCCAGGAAATCCATACTTATTCAGAAGAGCTTTATGCTGGATACGAACGATAGTCTCGGATATGTCCAGAGCAATTCACTGGAGTTGCTTGAGGTAGTGAAGCTAACTCTCGAAAGAAAAGACATAAACACTTGAAATTTTGAGGGTATGTTTGGGGCCTAAATATACTACCTCGGTTCAAATATAGTTATAACCATTTAAAATTATAGTTTTCAAGAAGAATTTAGTATTTGGATTTATATGGAAAATTGCGAAAGTTTTTTCAACTCTTAAAATAATAGAAGCTAATGTCTTCACTGATGCATTGCATTGGTATACAAAAAAATTGTATACAGGTATACAAAACAGGTAGAATATTTATATAGAAAAGGTTTTCGAAATGTTAAAAAATTGACTGGACTGGAAAAAGTGCTCAATAAAGAGACAATAAAGAGAATAAAAAATGGCATGGATATGAGGCATAGACCAGTTTAAGGAAGAACGCGAAAGATGAAAAGAAAAAATTTAAAGGCTTTATTGGCCTTAAGACGTTACAATCCGCGCCTGGGTTTTCGCAAATTGGCAACAGATTTGGAAATCAAAGAAATATAAAAGTATGGTCGAAAAACCGTCCGTCACTGAAAAGAAAAGGCTATATATCAAGGAAACTAAAAAAATCCGACAATGACACCATTATAAAAGGAAATAAGGATAGAATTTCATCAACGTTTTCAAGAAGATGATTTTACTAATGTCTTTTTATCTGATGAAAGTTGTTTCCAACTTGCTAGAAATCACTTAAAAATCCTATCCAAGGAAATTGTTAAAATTTCCAAATTTCCCACCAAAATAATCGTTTGGGAAGCAATATCTCAGCGTGATGCTATACGTCTCTGTACAGTTGATGGTACCATTAAAAGTGAAAAGTATTGTGGCATTCTAAACGATTTTCTCCTTGAAACGGTGCATGCTTTATATCCAGAGGGGTGGCATTTTCAGCAGGATAATGGAAGAAGCCATAATTCGGTCTATATTCAAGCTTGGATGCAAGAACACCAAGTGACAACCATTTCGTGGCCAGCAGTTTTACCAGATCTTAGTCCCATTGAAAACATATGGGAACTAATGAAAATTGAAGTTGAATGAGCAGCGCCATGAACTAAAGATGATTTAATTCAGTCAGTTCTACAATCCTGGACTACCATCACCGAAAATTATGGAGGTTAAATGAGTAAATAAGTTCAATATTTTGTTATAATGTTCTAATTCAAGAATTAAAAATATATACCGAATTAATACAATTAAGCTTCGTTTTTTCTGGATACTTTCTAGACGGACATATATTGTGTAGAGTTATATCTGACTAAGACAAAAAACAGTGGCGGGAAGTTTAAATAAGGAGAAGGAACAAATGAGTTATATTTGAATCTGAAAGTATATGCTGTCGGATGTCAACCGAGTGCTTCAATCTCTCATAATCTCGTCGAAACGCTACCATCAACTTATGAAAACTTTAAGTTTTGCCCACTCAAAAACTCATTCTCTTTGCAAATACGAAATAAATTACTTCGCGATAACCAATCATAGCGACTTCCCACTTGAAATTTTTTTCAATACGAATAACTCGACAACCCAGACCGATTATTATGCCACTGCAAAACCAGAGGACATCTTAAAACAACATTATGCAGTTGCCACAGATAATAACAGTGATTTGGACATCATCATTGCAACAATTTCATGCGTACATGCTGAAGGAATGCATCAGTTCTTATTACGAAGATAAATATCTCGTAAGAACAGTTGAGCTAAACGACTCGACTCATGCGAAAAAATTACCGACTTAACTCCAGTGTACTATCTGTATTATAATACGTAATCGTTAAATATCTTCATTTTATTCATGAGTTTTCCCATAAATCTTGAAATAATTAGCTGGAAGAGTGACAGTCTCAATTTAAAACAGGATATCGTAGACGGCATTTTTATGGTAGACATATTGGTTGAGTTCCTAAGATGTACTTTACAATCTATTATTTTTAGAAATTACAATATTTCATCTCCTGAAGACCATGATTTAAAAATGGCGTAACGCATGTTTTAGTAGTTTAAATATGAAATAGGTTATGCTCACAGAATTATATTTTTCTCGAAATTTGGCGCTTTATTGGGAATAACTTACGTATGTAAACAGAATTTAATGAAACAGAAATTAATCTTTTGAACAAAGGATTCAAATATAATATTAATTCAAAAAACAAAAAAAATTTAGAATATGTAGCGTTAGATTCAGAACTAGCACTTAGAAATTAGAATAACACAAATATCGACAAACATCATTATCAATATGATTACAAACCATCATAAATTGTTCAATGGAAATTTTAGAATAAAAGAAGACCATAAAATTATTAAAACTATAAATCAGAAAATCACCGAAAATAATTTAATTTTCACCCAAGCCGATGAAGGTAACACCATTATTGCTTTAACGAAAAGTAATCATATAAGCAAACCAGTTACTTTCCTAGAATTAAATAATTTTCAAGTTATCAAACACGACCCGACAACAATATTCTAAAATCAAATTGAATCCCTAATAACCCCTGAATCCAGCCTCTTTCGGAACATTCCAAAAAATAAATTGATTTATATATGATATCATTTTATTTATATATTATTCATATTATTATTATATTTTTATATATCAACAACAAGACAAAGAATTGTACGTATATCAGTGCTGTAAGTCATAGCGTTAATGATGATCCAGATTTGTCTATTCGTCGACATTCACAACAAGTTGGGCTCTGTGCATCCACCACATGAAAAATTTTGCGTAAAGATCTTGGTCTACACCAATACAAGATCCAACTGGTTCAAAAACTAAAGCCCCTCGACCATAATAAGCGTCGTTTGTTTTGCTGATTGGGTCCATTTTTGGTTGAACGGCGATGTAAACAGGCAAAATTGCCGTATGATGAGTGAAAACAATCCTCAAGAAGTTCTGCAGGTTCCATTGCATCCTGAAAAATGCACTGCATCGTGTGCGTTACACGCTGGAGGCATCATCGGTCCATATTTCATTAAAAACGATGCTGGAGCTAATGTTACAGTGAATGGTGCACGTTACAGATCGATGATCAATGATTATTTATTTCAAAATTTGAATGGTATCGACCCAGAAATGTTTTGGTTCCAACAAGATGGTGCTACACATCATGCTGGTACCGTAACAATTGTTTTATTGGAAGAAAGATTTGGCGATAACATTATTTCGAGAAATGGTCCAATGAATTGGCGTCCAAGATCATGCGGCATATCTCCACTGGATTATTTTCTTTGGGGTTATGTCAAGTCATTGGTTTATGCTGATAAACCAGGAACAATAGACGCTTTTGAAGGCAACATAACTCGTGTTATTGATGAAGTAAGGCCTAAATTACACGAAAAAGTGGTCCAAAATTGATCTGGTCGAATGAGGTTCCTCAGAGCTAGTCATAAAATGTCATAAAATTATCTTCCGAATAAAAAAAAAATTGGCCCCAATCTTAATTTGAATGTGTTTTATTTCAATTTAAAGTTCTACCACTCTAAAAAAATCACTCCTTACATATAGAAAGTAAACGAAAGATAAATAAACACAATAAAATTGGAATATTACTTAACTAACAATTAGATTTGAATAAGTCAACCTTGTTAAATATATTCAGATAACCTGGAATTTACAGAGACCTTCAATGGGTTTTAGTGCTCAATAATTTTTTTTTTGTACCTACTGTGATATAAATAGCAACCGATTTCGGAAACAAACTTAGTTATTCAACATATAAACCTACTTGAAGATGCTACTGTGATAGCGAAACAATTGTTGTATTAAATAACAATAAAAATTACTGAAAATCAGAATAACCTTTCCTAATACTATTTAATATGGATTTTCATCAATTAAAGACTAATTCAATTAAATACCACCTATGTATCATTTGAATTGTTATCCTTCTTCAGTCACTTTCATTTTTCAGACCGATTATTCTTGTATCGAATGTATAAACAAGATCCTTGACAAACTTATTGTATTGTGCATGCATGAATTCATCGATCAACACAATATTCTGTCTAATAATCAGTTCGGATTTCGCAAGGGTATGTCAAAGGAAGATGGAATAAAAAATAACGGAAATTAGATACAACAATCCATCTCTGGCAATCGTAATAGACTTAGCAAAAGCATTTGATACCATTTCCCATCAAAAACTACTAGAAAAACTTTCGTGGAAAAATTTACAAATTGGTTGAAAGCTATATATCCTAGAGAAATCAAATTGTATCTCCGAATGGAAAATGGAGTAAGAAAAGTAGATTTATCTATGGAGTACCACAGAACACTGTACTCGGGCCTCTGTTGTTCAATTTGTATTTAAACAGTTTATTTGAAGTGAAAAGCGATTATCACAGTTGTTTATTTATTTGTTGTTGAAACATTTTTACTCCTGCGGAAGTATATTCATGCAACTTTAGGAATATTATTTATGAGGTTAGGACTTCACCTACGATTTCTGGTCTAGTGAATTTTTAGTCACTTAAATGTTTCAAACAAACCTGGTAGAATTGTGGCGACTTTATGCATACAATTTTTGTCACTTCATCTACTTTCGCTTATACAGTTCTTACCGTGGTGGTTTAATTATTTAGTTGCTTTTGAACGTCCTCCAGTGAGATCATTTCTCTTTGCATTCCCACACGTATGGATTCCAGTTCGAATAGTTGAAATTCTATCGGTTATCCCTTTGTTATTAGTACTGGTGTGGAGAAAAGCACCTCATTAAAGATTTTTACGACTGGTTCAATGACCATATGTTCACGCCAATTTGCTTTTCAATATTGTGGAACTAATTTCCAGGGCCGTACCAGCAGTACAATCTGAAGCGCAATATTGTGAATTCTGATCATCTGGCAAAGATTATTTCGAAATATGGTATTTTCATTAAGTTTGTTAATTCTGCCAACCTCACTACAATTTTTAATTTAACGAAAAATTTTCTCAAAAACTTTTTGAAATTAAATCGAATGAATGCCTTAGAATACACAATTTTATTTAAGTAAACATATAGAAATAACACTTATTTCACAGCACCAAAAAGAATACAAGAATCCAAAGAAAATATAGAATATTGATTAAACTTACCTAATAGAACAATTGAAAAGGTTGTTGATAGCAACGGTGATTACATTATTGATTAAATATAAAAACTTATTAATTTATTCGTTTGAATTTAAATCAAAAAGCGGCATTATTTTCCGATTCATCTAATAGATTCAAACTACTTTTTCTACGCTTCTAGTACTCTGAATCTTGTAAAATATTACATAAACATTTAAATCTTCTTTTCACTTCAAGTTATCTTAAGAAATTAACAACCTCTATTTTTTAAAACAAATTGTAGAAATTACTATGTTTTACTACCAAAAAATATATATTACACATTATCTTGTGACTCGAGTTTCGGGAAATGAACTATCTCATCATCAGACAACAGATAGTTCATTTCCCGAAACTCGAGTCACATGATAATGTGTAATATATATTTTTTGGTAGTAAAACATAGTAATTTCTACAATTTGTTTTAATTATGATCAACTACCAAATAGTAAGGGGGCGTCCATAAATTACGTGAGGTGTTTTTTTAAATTTCCTGTACCACCTTCCCCCCCTGGTGAGATGTCGTGAGATTTTATTCAACCCCCTCCCCCATCCACCAATCTCACGTGAGATTTTTCAAAATGTGGGTTTCTTACTTAAACGCGTTGGATTGTTATTGTAAAAAAAAAAAATAATTTACTTCGTACTTTTATTTACGACTAGTAATAAATATTGCTGAGAGTTATAAGTGTAATAAAAATTGAACAATAGAAGACTTAAATCGTAACTACTGTGATTAAAAAGAAGAATATCTACTCTAATTCAGTCCATGGAGAATCATGCGCGGTCTCAAGAGAGACTTTTGGAGCCAACATGTCCATATGATTTTCAGTGAAATCATCTGCTCCTTCAACTTCGTTACCAAAATAGTATATATTTTTTTGTTTCAATCAGAAAAAAAATTGCGTGATATTTGCCGAAACCCCCACTCTCTCCAACGTAAGATTAGATGAGATTTGACTCGACCCCCTCCCCCCCTTAAAGATCTCACGTAATTTATGGACGCCCCCTAACGGCTGAAATAATTCAGTAACTTCTATTTATTTTAAAAAAATCAGAAGATGGATGAAAGCTAAAGGCCATATCGTTTGTTTGACATGCAAATGATGATCACAGAGTACGGTCCTTATATTTGAGATTGCTCCGCTGGAATCATGGTTGGCTTTTCGATTAACGAGAAGCTCTTAAAAACCGGCTCGTTCTTGTCACCACAGAGTGCCATAACGAGAAGCGAATCGGTTCGTATGCAAAACAGCTGCCGGTTCTTTAGCGGCTCTAGTCAATACCCACCAACACATTACTCAGAGACTTGTTGCAATATCAGTGGCGGTATTTCTGGGTTTCAGAGTTACTTTCACTTCTAAATGGTGCGTTATCCAAGATGAAGATCAAACACTGCTGGCTAATGTTAATGTTTACATACGAAGTAGCTTCAACACATTTACCAAGTCTACATGGCCGGTATACTCCTTCTAATCTGAACTCTACTTTTCCAATTTGAAAATTATACAAGCGTTACAGCTTCATCACTTTGAAGAGATGCCCATATTTTTCTGATATAAAAACTGCTTCAGATTAGATGGAATAAAGCACAGTATTGAAAAACTTGTTTTTTGTCTTCTATGACTAGATGGTGTACTTAGCTCTTTGACTACAGTCACTCATTGCAAGAAAGAAGATTCTTTTGAAAGCAGAAGAGTTTTATTCATTGTTTAGTAATCTGGAGTTGCTTGGGAATCAACAGGGTTGTAAATTCAATTGTTGACATCAAGTTTTCACATTTTATTAGACTACCAAAACTATTGTTATGTATGACTTAATACTACATTTTCTTTCAGTGGCGGTACTGGTTGAGAATAATATTTGAATAAATTAACTAGTTATGAACTTTCTGATATCCACCGCATTCTAAAGTTCATCACTCCAATGAAAATGAAGTATGATCTCAAGAATTTATCACCTATGACTTTTTTTGTTTGCCAATGGCTAAAACTCTTCACCTATTCACTACTGGGTCGAAAATTCGCTAATATGAAATTTTGTTTTCTGTGGATGAAAATGAAGCAATAACTAAATTCAAATCATAGATCAGAAAATAAAGAATACCTTCAAATAAACAATTATATACTTGAACATGATCAATAAAAATTAACAAAATACAAGAAATTAAATAAAAAAGAGGATTTTTCTTGATAGAAGGATTATTACAAAATTTTCTTCTGTGAACCTTCCACAAGAAGGTTTACAGAAGAAATCTGTATGATATTTATAAAAATACAAGGAATTGAAAAAAATTAGATGAAACAAATTTAAAAAAGACACAACATCCTTATGATGACTCGTTTAGTCAACTCTGCCACTTAGAAAATTCAAATATTTAAAACTCACCAGACACATTCTATAATGGAAAATAATTATAATGATAAATAACGTATGCCCAAAAAATTTTTTCACAAATTTACTTATAATTTCAAACTTTCAAGAATTTGCAAATTCCATTCAATATGCAAAACATAATTTTCTTAATTTAATTTAATGAAATTGACGAATTAGATATCAGAATATTCCGAAAATGAATTATTTTTGGAAATAAACTGATCGTTGGGTTTTCTGGAACTCATATTTCTTCAGAACCAAAATATGGTCAATCAGTTTGGGTTTGGAATGCCCTGAATGAATTCAAGCTCGGATGTCTTCTTGGATCAAGTACGAGGGGTGTTCAATGTATTCTCGGTATAGGCACGAAGGAAAACTCAGCTAATCTAAATCTTGTAAAAAATATTCTTCCGGCTTCTCCTCAAAATAGGTTTTAATTGCTACCTTCAGTTCTTCATCGTCGGAAAATCGCTTTCCACGAAGATATTTCTTCACATTTGGGAATAGGTAGGAGTTACTGAGGGCCAAGTCTGGAGGATGAGTAATTTCTTCGAAGCCAAATTCCCACACAGCAGCCTTTACCATGCGGTACTTGCGAACCGGATCGTTGTAGTTAAGCTTCACCACCCCCGCTGTGGGTTTTCCTCGCCTATTTCCTTTAATTCCTTCTCATATATTAAGCAAAGTGGTTGCGTATGCTGTGATGCTTTCACCCTTTTTAGTGTATTTTATCAATAAAATACCTTTAGAATCCCAAAAGACCGTAGCCATTATTTTTCCAGCGGATGGGTTCACTTTAAATTTGTTTGGGAGCTGTGCACCCTTTCAATCCACTCCATGGGCTCTTGTTTACTCTCAGGGTCATAATGATGACCCCACGTCTCATCCCCAGTAACCAGCCGGTTCAAAATAGTCGATGTGTCTTCTCCACGATTTTCTTCATCATTGTGGCGTCAGTCATTCTGGTCGTCTTCCACTGAGGATACCTAGAAAACTAATGATCATAAATTAGTGAAGTTTTATATTTCTACCCTCAGATAGTGTCATTAGTAAATGAGATAATTAGATTACTCACATTATTAGCCAATCATCCCAATACCGAGGATACAAGTATTATCGTATTCATAAATTTTCGTAGAACATATAGAATATTTTTCTAGCAGAAAACTCGTTTTTGTTTTAGATGTTTTAAGAATTTCAAGAATCTCTGATTTAAATATTTCTTGACACGAATAGAATTCAGTTGCTGAAACCTTCAGTTAACTTGCTAGCTTCGTGGTCAATATTGAGATTTCATAATGGTTGCGATAGCTTCAGAGCTGCACTTAAGCTTTAGGCGCCATATCAATATTTTAATAAAATTTTAAACCTTCTTCTAGCACCGACCTTGCGAAATTCTCTCACCCAAATCTGAAACCTTCAGTTAACTTGCTTGCTTCGTGGTCAATATTGAGATTTCATAATGGTTGCGATAGCTTCAGAGCTGCACTTAAGCTTTAGGCGCCATATCAATATTTTAATAAAATTTTAAACCTTCTTCTAGCACCGACCTTGCGAAATCCTCTTACCCAAAGCAATTTTCTCACCTCTCACTTGATTGATATAATTATACAACTCATGCCGATTAATACGTAGTGAAATTCACCAGGGAAACATATACTTAAAACAAGTATGAATGTATTATCAATACAAACGGCTGATGAAAAAAGCCTGCATTTTATTAATTCCGGAAACTCAAGCTCACATGTTTCGAAAACAGTTACGACCATTCCATTACAAATTACAATATTTAATAAATAGGAACAATCCGTTACCGTTGCTTCAACTCTAATTCAACAAGAAAATAAGTATAGGTTTCTTCTTTTCGTGAAGCAGTTAACAGATGAAGAACTGGATAAATAAATTATTCTACTAGCTACAGGCAGCACTTTCAGATCCAGCGTTAGATAGGTAGTTATTATGGCAACTAGTTCGATTTTTATTTGCGAGGAATAATATTGAGCAGGAATATTAATTATCGCTTGTTTTCTTCAATACAAGTGGATATACAGCAGTTCTGCAACAAGCTGAGTTTCGGCCTTTCGAGTGCTTTTGATCTGAATTAAATTTCTGGAAATTACTCGTTTTGCTACCAACAAATTGAGATACTTTCATATTTTTTGACCAAAGTTTGACAGTATTATTTCATTTCTAGGCAATTGAATACTTAACAATGGATACAGCTGCAAAGAACTTAAAACTTTAATATCCTTTCTCACACAGTCATCTTAGGACATGTAGAGGTTTCTGTGTATTTATAGTACGTCTTGAAAGTGTCCGGAAAAAAGCAATGTGATTATTTATTATAGCATATATTTTTAATTCTTGAATTAGAAAATTCTATAATATTATTATTATATTTATCTTATTTGCTTATGCAATCTCCATTTAACTGTAAACACTTGACTAAACGTCGAGGTATATCCGAAACTAGATCACCTCCATAATTTTCGATTATGGTAGTCCAGGATTGTAAAACTGACTGAATTAAATCATCCTTATTTTGTTGCGCTCCTCGTTCAACTTCAATCTTCATTGGTTCCCATATGTTTTCAATTGGTGAAGTTGATGGCCATGAAATGGTTGTCACTTGGTGTTCTTGCATCCAAGCTTGAGTATAGGCAAGAAGTATGGCAACTTGCATTATTCTTCTGAAAACGCCACCCCTCTGGATATCAAGCATGCGCTGTTTCAAGGAGAAAATCGTTTAGAATGCCACATTTTTTTCACTATTAATGATGCCATCAACTATACAGAGAAACCATTATTTTGGGGGGAAATTTGGAAATTTGAACTGTATCAGATTGTTTTGATATATTAAGTGATATTCACCAAATTGGAAGCAACTTTCATCATATATAAAGACATTATTAAAAATTTCTTCTTTAAAAATGTGACAAAATTCTAACCTTCATTGACATCGGGACGGTTTCTGGACATGCTTTTATATATCGCTGATTTCCAAATCTGTCAGCCAATTTGCGTAACCCCAGGCGCTGATTGTGCCGTTTTAAGGCCAATTAAGCTTTTAAATTATTTCCCTTAATCTTTCGCGGTCTTTCTGAAACTGTTCTATGCCTCATAGCCATTGTCTTATATACAGCACTTTTTCCCAGTTCAGTCAATTGCACTAATTTTTTAACGTTTCGAAAATCTTTTCTATACAAATATTCTACTTGTTTTGTTTTTTCTAGTTGTGACATCATTTCATAAATTGTATACCTGTTGACAATCAACAATATTTGACAAATAGTGTTGCCATGCAACTTTGGTCATAGCCGACTATCTGCCCAACCAGTTCTATACATTACTCTAATCTCAGAATGTTACAGAAAAAATTTATTAAAATTATGAAAAATTATAAATTTCGGATAGTTTCTAGATGGACTATAACAACCAGACCAGTCTCTTCGTAACGTAAAAATACTTGCGGCGCACTGGAGAGACTCGCACCAAAGTTTCTTGTAATTTCGGGCTAACTACTCATCTTCAATTAGGTCGCTACAACCTTATGTATAGTCATTTCAACACTTACAATAACAATACAACTCTATCGAACAATTTTCAACAGAAAGATAAAAATTTAAAAAAAGCTAATTGCGGCTAATTTCATGCAATAATTTTTGTGTGTAAATGTATCATTATTTTCATTTCAAAATCAATTAACACCAAATACAATAATCTGAAATCTCTGTTTTGCTCTGCTTTCATTGATTTATTCTTCCGAAGATGACATAATTCGAATGATTTGTTCTTCTACTAACGATATAAGATGATAAGAAAATGGAATAGATAGAAGACGAGACAGCTTTGCGTTAATGGTAATTCATATCACTCCATAAAAATTTTATGCAGCATAATCGTGGAAGTTATGAAGTAGGTAATGCCTTGAGATGGGAATAAATCTAGGATAAGAATTTTATTCTCGTTCAAGTATGCTGATGTTAAAATGGCGCTCTTAATGTCAGGATGACCTGAATTCTAAATTCCTTTTTTCCTTTGAGTGGAAGTGAGTTCACTTTAACGCTTTTTAATAACTTTCAAACGATCGATATTGAAGCGCTAGATTGAAGAAATAAAACATTTAATTGAATTTGAAATTGCTGCCCAATAGGAACGCTTTGTTTTCAAGAACCTTAGATTAACTATATTTGAAATGATACAACTAGTGTTTTTTAGTATAATTGGATAATTTGCCATGGTAAAAACGCGATTCAACAAAGTTTGTATATTATTCATAATATATATGGTAACTTGAGTTATGTATGTATAATTTGACAATTCATCGAAGTTTGATTATTATTCAGAAACTTTAAAAAAATAATAATTTGTTTTAACTGAACATGATCTTCGTAATCGTTTATCTACATTGCTATCTGACAAATCGTTGAAAAATTGTTAATTAATTAGACTTTCCAGGATACCGATACTAATTAGATAATAAATTGCAAGAATCTGGGGTAATATTAGAGCCATATATACAGATAACAACTTGAAATTGTATTGGTCTTTAGTTGGTAGAAATCCATTTTACACTTAATTAAATAATAAACATACATGACGATGCATTCCGTTGCATAGTAACTTTTTCGATTGCAATTAATTCAGTTTTGAGATAAGAGTACAACGAAGTTTTTATTACTCTTGGAAAAGTACGGGATTTCTACAATAATAGACGCAATAGAGGTGAACTAAATAACTCCGTCAGATCATTCAAAAAATTCCCAGAGTTTTTCATTTCCAAAATTTCTAACAAGTTCATCTTCAGTCCTTTAATTTCCTGATGCAAAATCTTAAAGCGTTCATCAAAATCATGTTTCTCTGTTATTGCTGTTTTGCATGCGTAAAATCTAACCCATAGAAACTTTCTGAATTCCTCATAAATATAATGAAAATTCTGTTATTTCTAAACCCAATTTTTGATCATAAATTTCCTAGTAGTTATTGACTGAACCTAACATTAAATTTCAAGCAAATAATGATTGTTTTTTATTCATAATACACATGATAGTTTGAGTTATATATAATTTGATAATTCATCATGACAGAATGATGATAGCAACTAATAATGGTTTAGTAAACCTATATAAAGGGTTTTTTAATGGAAATGTCCCATTTTTAAATTGACATTACTCTTGCATGACAGCCATTGTTTGTTTGTGACAGTTACAGTTGTATGTGTCAATGTCTACTATTTAATCATGGAGAAGTACACTTCAACAACTTTTACAAATAATCCAAATTTATTATGAAAAATCGCCATCTATTACTCTAACTTTACGTGCCTTAACTCCAATAGTTGAACATTTGGTGAAGAAGTTTGAAAGAAATTTTACACTATATGATGTTACAGTACAAGTGACATGAAGAAATGCAAGAAGTAAAGAGAATATTGCTGATGTACTTGAAGTGTTCATGAAGACCAAAATTTATCGATTTCTCGATGTTCATAAGAACTAGGCATCTCCCAGACGTCTTTGTGGCGAATTTCTCGAAAAAACCCTGGTTAACATCCATACAAAATTGTTTTAACTCAAGAACTCAAACCAACGGATCATTTAAAGCATCGTGTATTCAGTAATTGCTGCTTAGAAAAAATGGGAAATGATGGACCGATAAATTATCCGCCTTGTTCCTGCGTGGACTTCTTTCTTTGGGGTTACGTTAAGTTATTGGCTTACAGCAATCATCCAACAAATTTAGACGATTTACAGATCAATATTGAACGAGTAATTGCTAACATACGACCTGATTTGTGTGGGAGAGTCATGGAAAATTGGGTTAAACGACTTCATTCCTGCTAGCGTTTCTGTGGTGGACATTTGAATGATGTTTTATTTCATAACTAATGGTATCCATTGTACATTATAATGAAATAAAAAAGTTCAATATTTTCAAATAAATAATGCGTTTTATTTACAAAACAAAATGGGGCGCTGTTAATGAAAGACCCTTTAGAACTCAGTTATTGAGAAAAATGAAGTTAGAAGACGACATACCAAAAATGAAGGCGTTTGTTGACTTCCAGTTCAACGCTGAAATTTGAGAGATTTATTCAAGGTCTTTTCCACCATCTATCTCAGCAACCATCTATCTGAGCTCATTACCATCCTTTCGCCAAGATCCGAATCTGCCCGACCTACCCGGTATTCCAAGAAGAATACAACCAAGAAACCAGGTCTCCATTGTTGGGTCCAGCACCTTTCGCATATGTCTTACAGTAGCCCATTGTTTCCATAATTAAGGAGCACCGTCTAGTCGTCTGGACTTGGGTTACATAAACGAGGCGAACAGGAGAAAATTCGCTCGCAAATAAATTATTCCTTTGACATTTGAATGGGTCGCTATATAAGAAGATTGGTCTACTAGGATGTTTTGGTTTAGCATAATCGGATATGTGATATATTTTATCCGCCCGGTCATGCAGGTATTCGCATTTTGCATATCGTCTTAGAGTACCGATGCGAAAGTCTGAATAATGCAGGAGTCAGAGGCGTAGGCGAAGAAGCTTTTAGTCTGGATCTCGAAAGATATAATGAAAATTCATTAAAGCACTCATATTCCTTATAGAGTCCCTTCATTTACTGAGTGTTCTATATAATCTATGACTATGAACTTTGGCAGATGACAGTTGAGCCTATTCCAATTTTTTTTCTGTGAACATGGGTTCGATTGGTTTTCATTTAGAAGATAGAACCATTAGAAGAAATATACTTCCTTGTTTAAGTCACTATGTTCATCACATCACATTGTATCAATTTTCTTTAACAATTAACGATCAAAATTATAACAGAGAATGGATATGTATCACCGAACGAGTTTATTTGGCCCTAAATTGATGCTAACTCCTTTTTTTCCACAGTATGGCTCAACTTTCCACACTATTCTTAAAAGAATGACTTTCCTGCACGTGTAATTTTTCGAGATGGAACATGCGAATCTGTTGGGATCATGCGATTTAACACCTTGAAATTTTTTTTTTGGGGGCTATGTCAAAGATATGATCTACATCAATACTTCAGCGATAAAAGTCAACATAAGGGCTGTTATTCGCGAAGCCACAAAAGTCGAGACGGACTTTGTGCTCCATCATAAGTTTGTACTTTGGATTGAAATCGAAATATCTTTGCTCTTTTCATAACACTCGCTTCTTTCTTTCAATTAAAACGAAATATTTTTTGGAAGACCCTTCCTAATTCAAGTTGTTTTCCATTAAATAATATACATATATGTTGTTTTCTATTTATTATTGTGAGTTGAACACATGACGCGTTTAGTTATATTTATTATTCCTCGAATGATTTTAAACAACTAGTCAAAATTTTGTTAACATACGATATTTGAATGGATTCAGTTTTGAATCCATTCTTTATTTATTTTTTCAGATAAAATATATATGTTCTAGACATGTTTTAAAACCACTCAAAATTAAACGAATACAAGAGTATAAGAAAACCCACATAATTAAATGATATATACAATAATAAAAAGTATGAAAGTATATTACAATAAATGGTTTATTACTTGTGGAAAACCCACCGGGATTATACGCGAATAGACCGAATAGATATGAATTAGATGACTCCGTCTGGTCATTCAATAAATTTGTATTGAATTCTTAATCGGTTTATTTCTGAACATTTGAAGATCAGCTTCAAGTCTTTATTTTCCTTATACAAAATCTTAAAACGTTCATCAAAACCTATTATAAGATGATTTGTATTGAGAACTGACCAGAAGGCGTGGCTTAAAAAACATGGCTACGTATTGTGTGCAATCAAAGAGTTTAACCATTAAGTTTGCATTAAGTTAGAGTGATTTTTAAGTTTATTTATGTTTTCTTTAAAAGAAATTTTTGATTGGGTTGGTTCAAATCCAGCTCAAAAAAATGTTGTAAGTGCAGAAAAAATTCTAGATGCTGGCCATTTAATTAAATGCGGTAAAAGCAGTGAAAGTACAAGCGGTGATGTAAGTTTCAAGCGTTATGTTTACAAAGCTCCCACATAAAAGAAAAAATTTTTGTTGGAGCTTGTATAAAAATCTCAGTACAGTCGACCACAACTCTCAGATCCTCAAATCCTTCAAACTGCTTTGGTAAATTTCGAGAAATTTCTCCTTTTGAAGTCCAAGGAATGAAAGGTTTTAAACACTTACTTATCATTTGTAAAGTATGATAAAAAATTCGTTGGCAATGTCTTGGTGTACAGTTATTAAAAATAATCGATAAAAATGAATACGAAATATTTTGTTCTAATTTTACATAAGTCATAATTACTTTTTCCCTTAAACTCACTTGAGTTTTATGTAAAGCTTGCCCAAAATTGTCATTCACAAGTTCAATAATAGTTTCCAAGATTTGATATGATTGGATTCCCGTAGCTGTTCGAAAATCATCTTCTGTTTTGATGAAATCCATGAACGATGGTTTTATGAATAAAGTTTCCACCTGTACTCCAATATCATTGTATGACTTATTCAAAGACATTTCAACAACATTATCATTTATAAAGCACATTTCTTCACTTTTATCAGTTACAATATTTTCTACATTCACCAAATTACAATTTTCACTAATAATTTTGTTTTTCTCAACAGCTATTTTTTTAAAACTCCGATTAACTTGACGATGATGCCGTGCCTCTTTATTTTTTTCAACATCTTTTGATACTTTGCGATCCATTAAATTGCACGAAGGAACGCTTGTTTTTTTTAAAGTCATCTTTTTGGAAATTATACCTGTAAAAATGATTAAAAAATAATAATTCTATTTGTAACTGGCATATTCATTATCCTTCATTTAAGGTTGAACACAGTTAACTTACCTGGTAAAACAAAATCATTTCTTTCAAAATGTAACGAACATACTCTCATGTGAGGGTTTATATCTTTTAATTTTAAAGTCCGTTGCCAAGCTTTAAATCTATCTATTTTTTCTTTTTTTCCAGATAAATTTTCGATATAAACAAAACTGCTACCTGGTTTGGGTATAGCATGAAAGCTCATTTCTAAATTTTCATGTGATTTACTACCACAACCATTCACAGCACAATAAACTCGACTTTTATTTTTTTACGAGGCGTTCATTTAATAACTTCCATCGTGATTAAAAATTTCGTATTGAATTTTTTATTGAATACTGAAATTATTACACACGATTCTATATTAAAGTGCACACTAAAACTAGTACTTTTTTTAGCCACCAGACGTCGTGACCAAAGTGGTCAGTTATCAATACCAAGAATATAACTTATTATTGAGGAAAGGTTGTCGTGTCGTCTTATGTTCATTTATAATACTATAAACGAACTTTCCGGTTTGTTCAATATAAGATAAACACATGATAGCTTAAATTTATTCATTCTAGGTTTAGAATTATTCGTAATCTGACATGCTAAGTATCCAAAATATTGTACGAGTTCCCACCCTGAGACGTTCTTAGAACTATCCTCAATATGAAGCAATTGTACTAACGAACTCCTGTATTCAAAAATTTCAATATATCGTGTTAATTATCTAGTAATATGGAAGGATCCTACATTGCGTGGACAATTTCAGTTACACCATGGAATATTGACGAAGTTATTTAAATATATGCGTTCGGAAATACATTTACCTTGGTAAAATTATAGAGCTTTAGGAAGTTAAGATCATTAAAGAAACGTTACATTTAGCGGGCGGGCCATTTGAATTTTGCATTTTTGATCGGATATTAATAATTTGAGCGTTTCTTAGTACGTTTTAACGTACGTGGCCGTCCATTATCATGCATGTTTAATAACATATCTCATCAAATTCGCATGAAATTATCTCTACTCCTAATAGATTAAAACAAACTTCACAATCTGCTACTCCTTATTCAAAATTCATGTCATACTAAAATTCTGATGTATAATTCTCAGAAAAAATTGAAAGAGTCAATTTTTAATATCATTAATTTATTGTCACAATTTATTAGCTTATATTATCTTGTACACATAACTGAATATTTTTTTTTGTTACAGGAACCTGCTATGTTGGTAATAAGGACTCAGATACACTACTCAGTCTGGTGCTGATCCCCGATATCGCCTATTTCGCAGTTGGGATTATACTACTGATCTTTGGTTGCATATGTGTGATCAAGAAACCTGCACAATCTGCTGCTGCACCTCTAACTGCTGCCACTCCGAGAAAGGAAAGCGATTTTCTGGGCGCCATCTGTACCTTATACGCCATACCTACGTTTTGTGTCATGGCTACTGTATATTACGAATATAACGAACGTGATCTTTGGGCCTCAGGACGTGCCAAACCGGCCTTGTGGGCGTTCTTAATTCGCTACCTCATGTCGCTCTTCGTTGGAGTCAGCACAGTTTTCTGGATATGGTCCTTCAAGACTGTTACCGCTTGGCGTTCGGTTCTGAAGCGGTTGGGACCTAAACAGCAGCCTCCACTTAAAGTTCCCACACTTCCTGTTTTACGTTACATTCCCCCACCACAAAACTCCGTTTCCAGCAATTTGAGCACCACCAGCAGACATTCCATCAGAGCTCATCCCCATCGAAAACCAAGATTGCATCATCTGAAAGGACCTGGTGGGGAAACCATAATATAAGACACAAATTATTTACCATACTGGTATTATTAGCAGAAAACTTCATGTCCTCTGAGATTTTGGTCATTCAGTAATTTCACATTGTATAAAATACCATCGTATTTCATTTTTTCGTCTCTACTGCTTTCCTTTTTATCAAAGAAATTTTTTTAAAGATGTATAAAGGTGAATTAATTTTCACTATCACATTCCTGTGTAATATGATCATTTTATTTTGAAGTTCAATGAATCAACCTCGCATTTTTTATTTCTAGATTGTATATATTTGTAAATAATTTTAAATTCTCTATTTTTTTGTATATTGAAAGGTACTTAAATTAGTACAGCACGGAATTCCTCAAACTTATGCTTAGTTTAGTGGATTGTATATTAATGTGAACATAGGTATATTTAAGTAGGCTAAGTTTTTGATATTCATACATGAAACTTTATGCATGTTTTCCTCAATTAACATTATTATAACATGATCTAACTTTATTTATCATTATTAATTAGCTACTATGATCGTGATATATGATTCTATACTTGCCAATTGTACCTTCAATGAGAAATCCTCCACTTGTCTTGCCTATTTTTTCAAATGTGAACAACTTCTTCAACGATAACCTGTAATATGATATGAATCAAAATCTTTACAAAATGTTAGTTTTGGAAGTTGTCAATCAGAATTTTTTAAAGAAAAAATTACGAGTTCTCACATAAATATTCATGTATTAATGGTTATACTTCATTTATAAAGCCAAGGTTAATTTAACTCAAGAAGGGTCGAAAAGGTTCCATATCAAATTCCATGACGTCATGGAACTGAATTGAATATTATTTCTAGCTTAGTTGTAAATATTCGGTGCCATAGTAAAGTGTATTTTCAATTCCATTTCTAGCCTATACTTGCAATAGATATTTTGAAACCTTATTTATTGTGAATACCGATAATTGTGATATACCTTATGTAAATATAAATGAATGAAACATTTTTTAAATTGTTATTTCACTTATGTTTTATTATAAAATTAAATTTAATAATCTCATGTGTACTATTTGATTTAACACCAAATTTCCTCCTTTCGAAATGAGAGAAAATATGAGATATAAATTTATTGATGAAATGATAATTTTATGAATTATGGAAGTAACAAGTAGATATATGGTGTTTAAGCACCTTCATACAGAGATTTTCCACACAAAAGGTGATTTAAAGTTTATATTTTTTGATATATTATAAACAGAATAATTCTATGAAACCTATACATGATTTAATTTAAACACCGTTTCTATTCATGTAGACATATAGAATTCTTGAATGTTATACTGAACTCAAAAATATCATGGAATCTGTAGAAGATATAGAAAATTGACAAAAATTAAATAACATATAGTCCGTCTAGACTCTAGAAAGTGTACAGAAAAAACAAAGCTCAATTGTAATTATTTAGTATATATTTTTAATTCTTGAATTAGAAAATTATAACAAAATATTCATCTCATTTACTTACATTCTGTCAATAAAGTACCGGGAATTATCGATTTAAATCTGGCGGGGCAATGAAGCAGGTAAACATTTTTTTTCCTAGGTTGGTACCACTGTCCTTAATTACTATGCTAAGCTTGAGCGGGATCTGTCAACTAGTGTGTTTACAACAGCTGATTAAGTCAGTCGATGTCAGAGTGCGTGCTGATTTTTACTATGGGTGATTACGTTGAGCAAAGAATTTGTTTAAAGTTTTGTGTTGCAAATGAATTTTCGTGTGCCGATGCATTGAAAATGTTGCAAAAGCCCTTTGGTGATAATGCTCTATCGAAAACTCGTGCATATCAGTGGTACAGAGCCTTCAAGGACGGTCGTGAAGTGGTCGCATATCGACGGCTTCGATCGAAGATAACGTCGATAAAATTAAGGAAAGGGTGCTGGAAAACCGTCGTACCAGCTTGAGAGAGATAGCACATAATCTTAAGATATCCCACGAGTCCGCACGTACGATTTTGATTGATATTTTGGGCATGAGAAGGGTGGCCGCACGACTCGTACCGAAAGACCTGAATTTTCTTCAAAAACGTCATCGCGAACAGGTTGCTTCAGACATGCTGGATCGCTGTAATTCCGATTCTACATTCATGGAACGCATTATAACTGGTGATGAGACCTGCGTCTACGAGTACGATATGCAAACAAGCCAGCAATCATCGGAATGGGTGGCAAAAAATGAGCCGAAACCGAAAAAACCACGCCAAAGCCGCTCGAAAATGAAGGTGATGCTCATTGTTTTCTTCGATATCCGTGGCGTGGTGCACTACGAATTCGTTCCAGAGGGTCAGACGGTAAACAAGGAGTATTACCTAGGCGTTATGAAACGTTTGCGTGAGGGTATTCGTAAGAAGCGGCCAAATTTGTGGGCGAACAACTCATGGATTTTGCATGACGATAACGCGCCTTCTCACCGAGCTACGATTGTGACTGTCTTTCTCGCCAAAAACTCAACAAACGTGCTTCGGCAACCACCGTATTCGCCGGATTTGGCTCCCTGCGACTTTTTCCTCTTCCCAAAACTAAAATTGCCCCTTCGTGGCAGCCGTTTTGAGTCGATTGAAGCCATAAAACAAAATTCGGCGCGAGAGCTAAAGTCCATCCCGGAAAGCGCCTATAAAAAATGTTTCGATAATTGGAAGTGCCGTTGGCATAGATGTATTGGAGTAAATGGAGCCTATTTTGAAGGCGACCCAATAAATTTTGACGATTAAATGTGAAAATGTTGTTTTAATTGAAAATTCCCGGTACTTTCTTGACAGAGTAGTATACAACCTCCATTTATCTGTAAACACTTGACTAAACGTCGAGGTATACCCGAAACTAGATCACGTCCATAATTTTCTGTGATGGTAGTCCAGGACTGTAAAACTGACTGAATTAAATCATCTTTATTTCGTGGCGGTGCTCGTTCAACTTCAATCTTCATTAGACCTCCTTTGTTTTCAATGGTACTAAGATCTAACGAAGCTGCTGGCCATGAATGGGATATGATTTGGTGTTATTGTATTCAAGCTGGACTATAGGTCAAAATGCATTATCCTGCTGAAAACGCCACCCCTCTGGATATAAAGCATGCCTCGTTTCAGGGAGAAAATCGTTTACAATGCCACCATACTTTTTACCATTGATAGTACCATCAACTATGCATAGAGGCGTAGCACCACGCTGAGATATTGGTCCCCAAACCATTATTTTGGTAGTAAATTTGGAAATTTGAACGGTAACAGGTTGTTTTGATTGGATTTTTAAGTGATTTCCATCAAGTTGGAAATAACTTTCATCAGACATAAAAACATTATTAAAATTATCTTCTTGAAAACGGTGACAAAATTCTATCCTTCGTTCCTTTTGTAAATGTGTCATTTTAGAGATTTTTTTTGTTTTTTTCCTTGATATGTAGCCTTTTTTCAGTGACATACGGACGGTTTCTGGACATACTTTTTTTTATATTTCGTTGGTTTCCAAATCTGTTAGTCAATTTGCGAAAAAAGCGCGGATTATGTCGCCCTAAGGCCAATAAAGAGTTCGAATTGTTTCCTTTAATCTTACGCGTTCTTTCTGAAACTGGTCTATACCTCATATTCATGCCATTTTTTATCCTCTTTATTGTCTCATATACAGCACTTTTACCCAGTTCACTCAATTGCACCAATTTTTTAACGTTTCAAAAAACCTTTCCTATATAAATTTTCTACCTGTTTCCTCTTCTAAAGTTGCGACATTATTTCATAAGTTGTAAACCTGTTAACAATCTACAATATTTGACAAATAGTGTTGCTATGCAACTTTGCCCATAGCCGCGTATCTGCACAACCTATTTATACATTTCTTTCTCTTTAGAATCTTACAAATAAGATGTATATTGAAATTATAAAAAATAATAAATTCCGGATACTTTCTATACGAACTTTACATAGCTGAAACAGCTATGAATAACAGTGTATATATCAAAATATGCTCTATAAAAATTTAAAAATATTCTCTAGAACATCGCTTGAAACTCTCAACCATAATTGTCAGCCAATTTCTTCGAATGAAAAGGGAAATAATCAATAAGAAATATCACATATCATACGTTTATAAGATTTGGAATCTGGAGGTAAAAATATATGATAGAATGTTGAAGCGTAACTCAAACGAATTATCTATGTCCACTACCAACCGTAAGAACATAAAACTTAATACGTTCCGAATTCGAGTATATCAAAGAGGTGTTGTGCACAAATTATAAAAGATAATAAAGTTTTTATATATGAAATAAAATAAATTCACGGAGTATTTTACTTGAGACAGGATATTTGGAATTTTTATGTATTGAAATAGAATAATTCTGTAATTCCTCCACATGATTTAATTGAAAAAAATTATATCAAAATATCTTGAAAACCCTGATTCTATTTAAGTACGCACATAGAATTCTCAAATATTATACAGCGTTCTGGAATAAAATTTTTTCTGTATAGAAAATAGAGAAAATTGACATAAGTTAAATTACATACATATTCGACAGCTGTATCGCCTATGTACGTATTTAATTTCTGTCAATATTCTACTTTCATAGAATAAGTCCTTTTTATTATTAAAATTTTAAGAATTTTTAGTAGAATCTAATGGAATTCAGAAGAACTAAATTTGGCAAACACTAACACTGATTCAAATTAATTTATTCGGCTGATCTGTACCAAAAATCATCAACAAGGAGTATGAGCTATGGTAATAGAAAGGTTTAGAAATCTAGACAATGTAACATACATCTGTATAACAATTCTATACTCAAATAAACTCAACGAGGTTTTGTTGATCACAGAGCCAAATTGTAGACATGCGCACGTTTCAAACTGATTGTTTTTCGTCAGTGCAATGTATGCTACTGAATCCAAATCTGTCAAGTATCTATATTTGCTATATACAAAGACACTAGCGCCATCTAGAGTATGCAAAATACATACTTTGCGAGTTAATTTTAGTGAAGAAATGCTTTCTCGATATTTTCACGTTACTAACGCAGAAAAAACTTTACTCATACTCAAATCAGACTCGAAAAGGTATGTCTTGATTATTTTTTGCATACTCTAGATGGCGCTAGTGTATTATAAATACCTTAGTGTCTCTGTGTATAGCGAATATAGATAATTGACAGACTTGAAGTCCCTAGTACATTGCACTGACGAAAACCAATCAGTTTAAAACGTGTGCATGTCTGAAATTTGCCTCTGTTATCTACAAAACCTTGTTGAGTTTGTTTGAGTATAGAATTGTTATACAGATGTATGTTACACTGTCTCAATTTCCAGAACTTTCTATTACCATAGCTCGTACTCCTTATTAATGCTAACACTGATGTTCTTTTCTGAAAATTTCTGTAGTTGTTATCACAAAGAGGTGATAAAAACAATTCCTGCAATATTCTGCATCAGAAAATTTTGATGCTTCCAAATTTTCCACATTGAAAGATGGATTTAAAAAGAAAATTCTAAAGGCAATTTTCATTTTTCCTAAAATTGTTAGTGCAATTTATAATTTTACACTGCTGAGACTATTTCTACATAAATTCACACAGACCAAGAGTTTTATCTGCGTGAAATCATGCTACTACCAGAAAGATGACAAAAAGTGTTGTACCAGAATGGTCAATATATAATTTAATGAAATATTTATTCATTATACGAAAATTGTCTCACATTTACCCAAAACAAAACGAAATTTCTTCATCTCAAATCTATATGTTGTTAAGAGTGAACTACCAATTGTCTTCGTTTTTGAAATATGAGTGAAACATGAGTAATTCCAGATTTCAATTGAATAAGTTGTTAACAGCATGGTAATGTTAATGTTTCTTCACTTCTAATTGTAGATCGTTTTAGAATAGATAATAAAAATGTTGGATTCTTCGATCCGTACATCCGACAGTTTATTGAAAATAAGTATGGTTTTGCCCTGGAATTTTATTGAAAATTTTTTTTTACTATTTCTGTTAATTATATTGACTCTAATCACGGACACTGAATTCAAATTAATCCCAATAGAAATCAAAAACTTCTAGTTGAATGTAAACACCATGCATTAACTCATGATGTAACGAAAATTAATCAGAATCCCTACGATCACTTCCACTGAATCTAATATTTTAAATATCAACCTCAATTCTCTCGATCTATTTCCAGAATCCTGTAAAATCCCTTGACTTACTAAAGGAATTATAGGGATAGGAATTGATGTTCTAGCGATATCTGTTGCCTATCAGGAAATGAAACTCAAATGGAATATTGAATTATCTTCACTGCTATTTCGGTGGTATTTAGTGACACTGGATTTACAACTGAACGTGAATTGATTAATTATAAGAGCTTCTGTGGGGCTTTAAGATATCTGAAAAATACGAAACTCAATTAATTATTCCCAATAAATACGAGCAGGTGAATGAATAATTGCGCCTTCGCCATTTTGTAGTTCAATACTGTATTGTGTGTACTAGCCCAAACCCGCGACTTCGATCACGTGCTCTTCATCTTAATGTCTTGTAAAGCTAACTGACGTTCAGATTTTTTTATAGTGCGGAGTATAACCTATGCAAAGTAAGGATGATGGCAACCCCATTCTCGAGTGAATTAACGTTAAGTACCCACAATTGAGCTAATATTTTGGTGAAATATTTTATTGCTTCCAACTGATCGAATGATGCTTTTTGGATCTTATGGGGAGTATTACCAGAATATTAGAGAATTTTTGTTAAGATTGCAGCCCTATTCTTTGAATGATTATTTCAACAGATTAATTAATTTTTAATTAAGTATGTTTGACGTCCTTTTTTGCAGTTTATGTATTGAGTAATGTATGTAAATTGCAATAAGAAATAAAGTTATTAATATTATTATTATGAAATAATGACAAGAGGTTTCTTACTTGATAAAAGGATTATTAAACAATTTGAATATCAAAACAGATTTGTTCTGTTACTCTCCTATAATTTTAATTTCATTCAAAAACTTTTAGAATTAAATTAATGTCATATAAGCACAGCTTATATTTAATAGACATATAGAATCAAAATCATTATAAAATATCAAATGGAATAAAGAACCCAACAAATATAAATTGTCAATTAAAGTTAATAAATAAATATTTTATGGAGACAGAAATTTGTTTCTGATCTTATATTTATGAAAACTAAATCCTTTTCAAAACTACAAAACATAATTATAAGAACTTCTCAAAAAAATAATTTATTCGAAATATTTAATATATTTAAATATTTGTATGAATTACTTCAAAAAATCTCTCAAAACATGTATCACATCCTCAAAAAACAATTGGATATTCAGATAAGGTCTTCTTCAGTCCAACATCACATTTAAAAAATTTATTAATTTAATTGACAATTTATATTTGTTGGGTTTTTTTATTTCATTTGATATTGTGTAATGAGTTTTGACTTTATAAGCTGTACTTATAAGCCATTACTTTAATTCCAAAAGATTTTGAATAAAAAATTTGTTGAAATTAAAATTAAAGGAGACTAACATATTAAATCTGTTTTGATATGCAAATTTTATTATTATTATGCCTGTAATTTTCGAAGTTTGATCCAAAAATGGTTTGAAAGGACTATATAGGTTAGACTGATGAAGACTCCGAGGTCAATAGTAATTTTCTTCAACTGGTCGAGCCAAGATTTCGTGAAGATCGGTCGTGCAGCAGTACATCTATATGTAAAAACGATAATTTGAAATGATATTGACCTGATTACATTTTTTGGAACAGAGAATTCATAAATGAATTTATACACAAAAAATATTTAACACAAAACAAGAAATTAAGAAATCTAATTCATCGCAAAAAATTCGAAACCAAAAAATAGATCACACATTTTTTGACTCATCAATTATATCCGAAATTCGTTAATCTTTCTATTATAAAAATCAATTATGATGAAACTAACGTTTAAGAGGAAATATTTAAATTCAATTTAAATTATAAATAAAAATTTACAATTTTGATTTTTACTTGATTTTTGACTAACAGTGTATTTCTAATAAGATTAAAAATATAACCAAACAATGTTCTCCCTGTAAACCACAGAATTTAGCCAAATCAATGAAAAAAAAAGGAACTTATAGACAAAATCAAAAATATTAAAAAACCAAAAAATTTTCAATTCTTATTATTTTATACACAGAATTTATTTCCTAGCATTCTACCTGTAGAAATAATAGATATTACATATTGAAAAACTATCGATTAAAAATGATCCACTAATGATAATCTAAATTGTCTGGAATTTTGTCTAGACTCAACTATTTTCAATTTAATGATACTATTTACAGTTCAGATGTCGCTTTAATTACGGAAAATCCAATTAGTCTAGTTTTAACAGATATTTTTATAGATAATTTTTACTGTTTATACTGTGCCTAAGAGAATAAACTATATTAGTATTATTTTTAATTGAATCCCTTGAAAAAATATTTTCTTTATTGCTTTAGATATGTAGATGATATATTATTTGTTGCTGTAAGGGAATAGATAGACAAAAATGCAATTTTAATGAGTTTATTAACAAAATACATTTGAAATTTACTCCTGAGAAAATAGAACTGTTATATAAATTTCCTTGATCTTAAAATTTTCAAAAAGGGTGATTTGTATAACTTAACTAGTTAGTAGTTACATTCTGAAATAGTTCTTGAACTTGTACAGTGTTAGAGAAACAATTTTTGAAAATCAATGAGTAGTGAAAATATTCTTTATTATTTTAAAAATAAAAAAATATTTTTTTGACACTTTTTATCATACGATTTTCAACAAATTTCGCATGAATATGTTTTTATATCCACGTGCATTAAGTGGGGCTTATGTTTGATAAAACATTAGTGTTCCTATGCGAGGTGAATATAGTGCGTTGCTGAGTTGTTTTCGTTGGACATTAGAGGGCACTGATGATTGAGGCTAATGAATTTCGAAATATGTGCATATATGTTGCTTATATACCAGCGATTAAGAAACTTATTCGAGTTTATTTGAGTTTTGAACTGTTATAAGTTGCTGTCCCGATTCGAGGAACTTTCTGTTACCAAAGCTCATACTGTTTAGTAATTATTATTATATTACGAGGGTGGTTCAAATATTATCGAGACAAATACTCTAACACGTTTATTTATTATCGAAAAATCTACTAAAAATCACATTTTTTCTAGGTAATTTCTCTCACTATTCACACATTTTGTTCACCTTTGCGGAAGTTTTTTGATACCAGTACCGAAAAATTCCTTGGGCAACTCGGACAGCCATGTGCGCACGAACCCCTCTACTTCGTAGTCGGTGTTGAACTTTTGACCTCCGAGGGCCTCTTTCAGTGGTCCAAACATGTGGCAGTCGCAGGGCAATAAATCCGTACTGTAGGGGGGATGTTCCAGTACCTTCCACCCCAATTCCGATATTGTATCGAGCATGAGACGCGCGTTATTCTGGAGGAGAATCGCACTTCGTGCTGGAATGTTTCGAGCGACAAGCGGGTTTCACGTGTGTTTTCAGAAGGTTAGAGTAGTATGCAGCGAGCCCTGCCGGTCCCAGAACACAGTACACATTACCTTGCCCGCATACCAGGTTGTCTTCGCTTTGACTGGCGCCCCTTCCTCCTTGTTCCTCCACTCTTTACGTGACCCCTTGGTTTCGGAGTGTAATAGTGTACCCATGTTTCGTCTGCAGTGAAGATTCGCATTAAAAACCGCCCCCCTCCACCTTGTATTGCGTCAGTAAGCGGCGACAAACTTCCAACCACGTTAATTTTTGTTTAAAGTTCAACAGTTTAGCAACCCATCGCGCCGTTATTTTGAGATATTGAAGGTGTTCGTGGACGATAGACTCTTCACTACCAATACTGATGCCGACTTCAGCCGAAATGTTTCGAACATTCATCCTACGGTCCTCCAAAATGAGTTGTTCTATGCGGCGAATGTTGTCTGGTGTGACGCTGGTTCGCGGTCGACGATCTGCGGCTCATTTTGGACGGTTTCGCGGCCATCATTGAATGCTTTGGCCCATTTAAACGCGGCAGCCCTCCTCAGGCACCCACTACCGAACTGCTTTTGCAAACGCACAAAAATATCCGTGTTTTTAACGTCTTCTTCCACTAAAAAACGAATGATAATACGTTGCGCAACGGCAGTGGGCACTTGACGTTCACTCATGGTCCTAGCACACGCGTGAAACACGTGCTCCGACACGTGCCACACTATTAGTAAGAAACCCAGCTATCATATACTCAAGCCACGACCTTCGAAACATACATGCGCACCATTTACAGATCATATTTGAACCACTCTCTTAATATTCCGATTTTACATTCATTTGAATTCAATTTTCACAAAGTGAGGTTTTATGCATTTTATATATTTATACTAGCTTTTTACCCGCGGCTTCGCCCGCAGTGGAGTCATTAAATAAGTATGAAAGATAAAGGGTAAGGGTATAATAATAGTAAAACTTCATTACTGAAGTAGCTAAATTTGACGATTTTTTGACAAACAATTGTTTTATCTTTCGTAAAAAAATTTTTTTTTTTTAAATATAAAGTACCCTATGTTACTTCTAATACCTTCAAGAGTATATGTACAAAGTTTCATGATGATCGGTTCAGTAGTTTTTGCGTGAAAGCGTAACAAACAAACTTACATTCGCATTTATAATATTAGTAGGGACTAGCTTTTTACCCGCGGCTTCGCCCGCAGTGGAGTCATTAAATAAGTATGAAAGATAAAGGGTAAGGGTATAATAATAGTAAAACTTCATTACTGAAGTAGCTAAATTTGACGATTTTTTGACAAACAATTGTTTTATCTTTCGTAAAAAAATTTTTTTTTTTAAATATAAAGTACCCTATGTTACTTCTAATACCTTCAAGAGTATATGTACAAAGTTTCATGATGATCGGTTCAGTAGTTTTTGCGTGAAAGCGTAACAAACAAACTTACATTCGCATTTATAATATTACTAGCTTTTTACCCGCGGCTTCGCCCGCAGTGGAGTCATTAAATAAGTATGAAAGATAAAGGGTAAGGGTATAATAATAGTAAAACTTCATTACTGAAGTAGCTAAATTTGACGATTTTTTGACAAACAATTGTTTTATCTTTCGTAAAAAAATTTTTTTTTTTTAAATATAAAGTACCCTATGTTACTTCTTATACCTTCAAGAGTATATGTACAAAGTTTCATGATGATCGGTTCAGTAGTTTTTGCGTGAAAGCGTAACAAACAAACTTACATTCGCATTTATAATATTATATATATATATATATATATAATAAATATATAATTATACTAGCTTTTTACCCGCGGCTTCGCCCGCAGTGGAGTCATTAAATAAGTATGAAAGATAAAGGGTAAGGGTATAATAATAGTAAAACTTCATTACTGAAGTAGCTAAATTTGACGATTTTTTGACAAACAATTGTTTTATCTTTCGAAAAAAAATTTTTTTTTTTTAAATATAAAGTACCCTATGTTACTTCTAATACCTTCAAGAGTATATGTACAAAGTTTCATGATGATCGGTTCAGTAGTTTTTGCGTGAAAGCGTAACAAACAAACTTACATTCGCATTTATAATATTATATAAAGTAGGGATATAATATATAATTATATCTTGGCTTCAATAAATCTCATTATGCAGTGTCAATGAATTTAGGTAAGCCTTAAAAATAACTCACACTGTTCTTTGATTCTGTTAGAGCATAGATAAATCTTGAATTATAAAGATGATCTATGTCTCGAAACATTATTCATTTACACGTGTTGAGTGGTTTGGTACAGGTTAGTTTTTTGATTTTGATATTTTGAATATATTTCAGGACTGAAGACGAAATTGCTTTGAACTATATTTGTTTTTTGAAGATATAGTGCATGTTTTGAGAGATTTCTGAATTTACTTATTCGAATATTTAAATATATTAAATATTTCAAATAAATTATATTCTTTGAGAGGTCCTTTAAGTGTGTTCATGTTTTTAAGATACAAATGGCGTTTTGAGGGCAAGACCAGAAACAAATTTTGTCTCCTTTAAATATTTATTTATTAATTTTTAGGGACTTTCGTGTATCTTTTGGTTTATTTATTCCATTTGACATTGTATATTGAGTTTAGATTATATACGTCTATTAAATATAAGCGGTGCTTGTTTTAGACATTAATTTAATTCTAAAATTTTTTGAATAAAATTTTTTAAATTAAAATTGTAGAAGATAAACATATATTAATTTGTTTTAATATTCAAATTTTGTTATATTTCTTCTATCAAGTAAAAGGCCTTTCTATTTTATTTTATACTAGCTTTTTACCCGCGGCTTCGCCCGCAGTGGAGTCATTAAATAAGTATGAAAGATAAAGGGTAAGGGTATAATAATAGTAAAACTTCATTACTGAAGTAGCTAAATTTGACGATTTTTTGACAAACAATTGTTTTATCTTTCGTAAAAAAATTTTTTTTTTTGAATATAAAGTACCCTATGTTACTTCTAATACCTTCAAGAGTATATGTACAAAGTTTCATGATGATCGGTTCAGTAGTTTTTGCGTGAAAGCGTAACAAACAAACTTACATTCGCATTTATAATATTATTACTAGCTTTTTACCCGCGGCTTCGCCCGCAGTGGAGTCATTAAATAAGTATGAAAGATAAAGGGTAAGGGTATAATAATAGTAAAACTTCATTACTGAAGTAGCTAAATTTGACGATTTTTTGACAAACAATTGTTTTATCTTTCGTAAAAATTTTTTTTTTTTTTAAATATAAAGTACCCTATGTTACTTCTAATACCTTCAAGAGTATATGTACAAAGTTTCATGATGATCGGTTCAGTAGTTTTTGCGTGAAAGCGTAACAAACAAACTTACATTCGCATTTATAATATTAGTAGGGATAGTAGAGATTATAGTAGGGATAGTAGGGATTATTATTATTATTATTATATTATTATATTATTATTATTATATTATTATATTATTATATTATTATAGTAGGGATAGGGATATAGGGATATAGGGATAGGGATAGGGATAGGGATAGTAGGGAAGTAGGGATAGGGATAGCTTTTTACCCGCGGCTTCGCCCGCAGTGGAGTCATTAAATAAGTATGAAAGATAAAGGGTAAGGGTATAATAATAGTAAAACTTCATTACTGAAGTAGCTAAATTTGACGATTTTTTGACAAACAATTGTTTTATCTTTCGTAAAAAAATTTTTTTTTTTAAATATAAAGTACCCTATGTTACTTCTAATACCTTCAAGAGTATATGTACAAAGTTTCATGATGATCGGTTCAGTAGTTTTTGCGTGAAAGCGTAACAAACAAACTTACATTCGCATTTATAATATTACTAGCTTTTTACCCGCGGCTTCGCCCGCAGTGGAGTCATTAAATAAGTATGAAAGATAAAGGGTAAGGGTATAATAATAGTAAAACTTCATTACTGAAGTAGCTAAATTTGACGATTTTTTAACAAACAATTGTTTTATCTTTCGTAAAAAAATTTTTTTTTTTAAATATAAAGTACCCTATGTTACTTCTAATACCTTCAAGAGTATATGTACAAAGTTTCATGATGATCGGTTCAGTAGTTTTTGCGTGAAAGCGTAACAAACAAACTTACATTCGCATTTATAATATTAAGTAGGGATAGTAGTAGGGATAGTAGGGATATTATTTCATATTATCCCGCTAAATAAACTGGAGATACACATTTACACTTTGATATTAACAAGTTAGATATAGAAATATTCCTTATTTGACTTCTGATGTAAACAATACACATCACCAGCATCTGAAAAGTTGTATACTAATTGTTTGGTCTAAACTATCTCTGGAGAGAAAATTAATTCCCAACAATAAACACCAAAACTCGGGGAATTTGGGCGATGGGCCTTAATTTCAGTTCAGGGCACATAAACGAGGGACGGCGCTGCAGTCAGCAGTGGATATAAATTACTGCAGGCATTCTAAGGACTAATTTTCCTGGAAGGCTGGGAGGATGGAGGATAAACTATGGAAGTTTCTATCTTGAAATAACTCAGGTGCTAAGGTTAATATTGTGTTTTCGATGAGTCTTGTAGCTATATTTCAAGAGATAGTAAAAATATATTCCTTTATTTTACTCAACAGGAATATCCCAATTACAGGGTCACATGTTACAGAATGCGGAATATTACAACGTAATAATGGATTAAAAAATAAAATAATCAGTAATTCACAAAATTAACCAAATATATTTATTCGAAGATTATCAGCACATTTACACATATAGTCCACCGGTGCCCGCTCCGACAAGTTAGTATGAGCTGTACGCAAATCAAAAGTAGATGAAGACCTCGCTGCCAATCTTGAAACATTGAAATTAATTTCGATAGCAGATAAGGTGAGTCAACCCTGTTGATCAACAGTCTCTGAGCAAACTTATGATTCTCATGCTTTGGAAGCAACGATGATATCCTCATCTCATCCATGATAAAAGACAGATTATCAGTACCACACTCGGGATATATGCCAGTGCGCCTAAACAACACTAAACAAATTTGAAAAACATTCTGTGAATGCGCTCTAGTGATACCAAATGACAGTCGTAAATAGAAAACCATATCAAGTGTGCATACTCCAATTTACTGATGACCAGCCTGAAATCAAACTCCTCAAAATTGACAGATCACTGAAGTCTCTGTCACACTTTGACACAAAGCCCAAAGTGCGGCTTGCAGACGTACACAACTCTTCAATATGTGGGATTAAACTGAACGTGGAATCAAAGAGGACTCCAAGGTTATATATTTGATCTTTATCGACAACATAGCTGTCAGATATATGATGTAAGTCAACCGATGTGACCTTCTACTGAATGTAACTTTAAAACACCTCTCCATATTCAGCATGAGTTTGTTGCATTAACACCAACTATGAATATACTCCAAGCTTGACTGGAGCAGCACCAAATAGAATAAAATTAATGTCTTATACACACTGCTTAAAATTTTTTTTAAAATTTGAATATTAAAAAAAATTGAAATATGTTTATCTTCTACAATTTTAATTTCAAAAAAATTTTTATTCAAAAAACTTTTAGAAATAAATTTATGTCTAACAAGCACCGCTTACATTTAATAGACGTATATAATCAAAACTCAATATATAATGTCAAATGAAATAAGTAACCCAACAGATATACGAAAGTAATTAAAATTAATAAATAAATATTCAAACGAGACAAAATTTTGTTTCTGGTTTTACCTTTAAGAAATACTACTTGCCTTATAAAAACATGAACACACTTAAAGGACTGAAGACGGGATTATCTAGAATTATATTTGTTTTTTGAAGATATAGTGCACATTTTTTTAGAGATTTTTGAAATAATTTGTTCGAATATTTAAATATATTAAATATTTCAAATAAATTATATTCTTTGAGAAGTCCTTTAAGTGTGTTCATGTTTTTTTATAAGGCAAGTAGTATTTCTTAAAGGTAAAACCAGAAACAAAATTTTGTCTCGTTTGAATATTTATTTATTAATTTTAATTACTTTCGTATATCTGTTGGGTTACTTATTTCATTTGACATTATATATTGAGTTTTGATTATATACGTCTATTAAATGTAAGCGGTGCTTGTTAGACATAAATTTATTTCTAAAAGTTTTTTGAATTAAAATTTTTTTTAAATTAAAATTGTAGAAGATAAACATATTTCAATTTGTTTTAATATTCAAATTTTGTTATATTTCTTCTATCAAGTAAAAAGCCTTTCTATTTTATTTCACACTGCTTAAATTTAGTAGACATATAAAATCAAAACTCATTATATTATGTCAAATTGAATTAAAAACCCAGCAAATATAAATAGTCGATTAAAATTAATGAATAAATATTTGAAGGAGACAAAATTTGGTTTTTGATCTTACAGTTCTGAGAACCAATTCTTGTTAAAAAATGCAAAACATAATTTTGAGATCTTCTTCAAAACTAATTCATTTGAAGTATTTAATATATTCAAATATTTAAAAAAGTTACTTCAAAAATCTCTCAAAACTTGTATCACATCCTCAAAAAATAATTAAAATTTAGATAAGGTATTCTTCAGTCCAAAATCACATTTAAAAAATAAAATCAATTAACAATAAATAACTTACCAGAAAGACTTTAAAAAAACCTTAAAAATTCAACGTATTCTATGTTCATCACATAAATCATACAAAGCTTGTAAGATTTTATATGTCTACTAAATTTAAGCAGTGCTTATAAGACATTGATTAAATTCTATTTGGTGCTGCTTCAGTCAAGTTTAGAGTTCAAGTTTTTGAATAACATTTTTTGAAATCAAAATTTATAGGAGGCTAACAGAATAAATCTGTTTTGATATTTAAATTTTGTATCAATCTTTCTTTCAAGTAAAAAACCTATTTTTTACTGTATATATAATATACAATTATATTTTGGTTTTTAATCTCATTATATAAGTGTATTCAGTTTTAACTAAGGCCATAAAATACATTACAAGCTTTGTGTGGTTTTTGTGGACATTGCGTTGGATTTTTAAAGTTCTCTCATTTTAGTGTTTGTTCAACAAGGATATCATGAGGTCTTTCTGGTATGCTATTTATTGCTAACTGATTTTATTTTCTAAATGTGAAGTTGGACTGATGAAGACATTATTTGATTTCAAATTGTTTTTTGAGGATTGCTACACTTTTTGAGAGATTTTTGAAGTAACTTATTTGAATATTGACATATATTAAATATTTCAAATATATCGGGTGCTTTTTTTAGAGTGATAAAACTTTAAATTGAAACAAAACACATTTAAATTAAGATTGAAGCCAATTTTTTTTTATTCGGAAGATAAATTTATGACATTTATGATTTAGAAATAATTTCCGGCATATGTCCACCACGACTAGCTTTGAGGAACCGCATTCGACCAGACCAATTTTGTACCACTCTTTCGAGTAATTTGGGCCTCATTTCATAAATAACACTAGTTATGTTGGCTTCCAAAGCGTCTATTGTTTCTGGTTTATCAGCGTAAACCAAAGGACTTGACATAACCCCAAAGAAAATAATCCAGTGGAGTTATGTCGCATGATATTCTAGGCCAATTAATTGGACCATTTTTCGAAATAATGTTATCGCCAACTCTTTCTTTCAATAAATCAATTGTTACGGTAGCAGCATGGGGTTTAGCATCATCTTGTTGGAACCAAAACACTTTCGGGTCGATACCATTCAAATTGAAACAAATGATCATTGATTATTGATCTGTAACGAGTACCATTCACTGTAACATTAGCTTCAGCATCGTTTTTAGAGAAACCTGGACATAACTTCAAAGAAAATAATCCAGTGGAGTTATGTCGCATGATCTTGGAGGCCAATTAATTGGACCATTTTTCGAAATAATGTTATCGCCAAATCTTACTTTCAAAAAATCAATTGTTACGGTAACAGCATGAGGTGTAGCACCATCTTGTTGGAACCAAAACACTTCTGGGTCGATAACATCCAAATTTCAAAACAAATAATCATTGATCATCGATCTGTAACGAGCACCATTCACTGTAGCATTAGATCCAGCATCGTTTTTAAAGAAATATGGACCGATGATGCCCCCATACAGTGCATTTTTCAGGATGCAAAGGAACCTGCAGAACTTCTTGAGGATCATTTTCACTCCATATATGGCAATTTTGCTTGTTTTCATAGCCGTTCAAACAGAAATGAGCTTCATTACTAAACACAATTTCAGGATAAAAAAGTGGATCAACTTCTAGCTGTTCTACGGCCCAATCAGCAAACAAACGATGCTTATTATGGTCAAGTGGCTTTAGTTCTTGAACCAATTGGATCTTGTATGGGTGAAGACCAAGATCTTTACGGAAAATTTACCATGTGGTGGATGCACATAGCCCAACTTGTTGGGAACGTCGACGAATAGACCAATCTGGATCAATACTATGACTTACAGAAGCGATATTTGCTTCTGTATGTACAGTTCTTTGTCTTGTTCTTGCTGTTGCATCGAGTAGACAAAATGTTGTCCGAAATCTATCGATAGTTCGACGAATAAGCTGCTTATGTATGGCGAATAGAACACTGATTTTGAAAATGAATTTCAAAAATTTGTAAACGTTGTTGCGGCACTATGAATCACAGCAGCGATATTTTCTTCTGTACGTACAGTTCTTTGTCTTGTTGTTGTTGTTGCATTGATTAGAGAAAATGTTGTCTGAAATCTATCGACAGTTCGACGAATAAGCTGCTCTGATGGACAATTATGTAAACCATAAATTTCACGAAGTGTTCTATAAGTTTGGCGAATAGAACACTGATTTTGAAAATAAATTTCAACAATTTGTAAATGTTGTTGCGGCGTGAGTCTTTCCATTAAAATTTGTCAATGCTTACTGAACAAAAATGTCAAAACAACATGGCTCCTACCTTCTGTCAAATCACAGTTATCCTTATCGAAAGATCTATCACTCTAAAAAAACACCCGATATTAGTTTTGGAGAATTTCTTAAAATTATGTTTTGCATACTTGAAATAGATTTGGTTTTCATGAATATAAGATCAGAAACAAAATTTTATCTCCTTCAAATATTTATTTATTGATTTTAATTGACAATTTATATTTGTTGGGTTTTTATATTCCATTTGATATTTTGTAATTAGTTTTGATTTTATGTCTACTAAATTTAAGCAGTGCTTATAAAACATTAATTTAATTCTAAAAGTTTTCGAATAAAATTTTTTAAAATTAAAATTTATAATAATATAAATATTTTAAAAAATTTTTAAAAATTTAAAAAAATTAGCCTCCTACATATTTAATTCCAAAAGATTATATTCAATGATTCTGAATATAAATTAAAATAATGTCGTATAAGTACCACTTATATCATGACATAAAATAAACATTCATTATAAGACATCCGAATGGTATAACAAAATCCAATAAATAAAAATTATTAACCAAAATCCTATAAATTAAACATTTTGAATAGACAAAATTTTTGTTTCTGTTTATCAATCTTATGAAAACCAATATCTTTCAAGAATATCCTACATAATCTTAAGAATTTCATCACAAAACTATCTTACTTAGACTATTCAATATTATTGGATATCTAACCAAGGTACTTTATATAAAAACTCAAGATATGCAAAACATTACCGAAAAACAAGTTTTAAAATCGACTTTGCTCATCAGTATTCAAATATTCATATTCAATAAATATAACATCAATTAATAATATATATTCAACTCACTTTTCACTCTCCAGAAAAAGTTCTACTTAAATGAGACCTTTAAATAGGTATTCACTACACACAGAAATATCTCTGTGGTTTAACCTGATCTAGAAGATTGAAAGACAAATTTAACGGCCTCTGCTATAGCACAAGGACTATCTGTATAAAGAATGTTGAGGAAACCAAATAATTATATATTATGAATAAAATAACATAAATAGAGGTCAATTCTTGATAGAAGGTATATAAAATAATATAAATATCTTAAAAAATTTTTAAAAATTTTAAAAAATTAGCCTTCTACATATTTAATTCCAAAAGATTATATTCAATGATTATAACTTCTGAAAATAAATTAAAATAATGTCGTATAAGTACCACTTATATCATGACATAAAATAAACATTCATTATAAGACATCCGAATGGTATAACAAAATCCAATAAATAAAAATTATTAACCAAAATCCTATAAATTAAACATTTTGAATAGACAAAATTTTTGTTTCTGCTTATCAATCTTATGAAAACCAATATCTTTCAAGAATATCCAACATAATCTTAAGAATTTCATCACAAAACTATCTTACTTAGATTATTCAATATTATTGGATATCTAACCAAGGTACTTTATATAAAAACTCAAGATATGCAAAACATTACCGAAAAACAAGTTTTAAAATCGACTTTGCTCATCAGTATTCAAATATTCATATTCAATAAATATAACATCAATTAATAATATATATTCAACTCACCTTTCACTCTCCAGAAAAAGTTCTACTTAAATGAGACCTTTAAATAGGTATTCACTACACACAGAAATATCTCTGTGGTTTAACCTGATCTAGAAGATTGAAAGACAAATTTAACGGCCTCTGCTATAGCACAAGGACTATCTGTATAAAGAATGTTGAGGAAACCAAATAATTATATATTATGAATAAAATAACATAAATAGAGGTCAATTCTTGATAGAAGGTATATAAAATAATATAAATATTTTAAAAAATTTTAAAAAATTAGCCTTCTACATATTTAATTCCAAAAGATTATATTCAATGATTATAACTTCTGAAAATACATTTATTTATTATTTTTTTTTAATTATTTTTTTACATTCAAAAAATTCTTAATCAGAGATTTTTAAAATTAAATTGAATGTCTTAGAACACTCTGTGTCAATTAAGTAGACATAGAATTAAACATTTTTCACACAGTACCAAAGGGAATAAAATAATTCAAAGAAATATAAATTATCAATTAAATCTACTGAGTAAATACTTGAAGTGGACGAAATTTTGTTTCATTCCTTGTTTTAGTAAAACCAAATTCCTTTCCAAAAAGGCAAAACATAATTCTTTGAAAACAACTTGTTCAAAATGAGTTCCTTCAAAAAAATTCCTAAAACATGCAGAAAATCTTCAAAAAACAATTTAGAATTATTACAACGGAAATTCATCCCTACTTCACATTTAAAAAACTAAAATAATAAACAAATTATATTTCACCATACAAACTGAATAAAGATATCTGAACAAACACTAGAATGAAGTGAACTTAAAAATCTTACGTATTCGCCTCAGAAACTACACAAAATTTGCAAGGTATTTATTTCATGGACTCCCTTAAAACCAAATGATAATATGTTATAAGTTTAAACCAAACCATAGTAGGGTTGATGAGTTTCCGTTGTAATAATTCTAAATTGCTTTTTGAAGATGTTCTGCATATCTTAGGAATTTTTTTGGAGGAACTCATTTTGAGCAAGTCCTTTTCGAAGAAGTTCTTGAGGTTATGTTTTGTATTTTTGGAAAGGAATTTGGTTTTAATAAAACAAGGAACGAAACAAAATTTTGTCCCCCTCAAGTATTTATTCAGTAGATTCAATTGATAATTTATATTTCTTTGAATTCTTTTATTCCCTTTGGTGCTGTGTGATAAGTGTTCAATTCAATGTCTACTAAATTGACACAGTGTGTCTTAGACATTTATTTAATTTAATTCTTAATGTTTCTGAATGAAAATTTTTTGAAATTTAAATTTGTAGGAGGTTAACAGAATAAATCTGTATGATATTTAAAAATATTTGAATAATCCTTCTATCAAGTAAAAACCCTCTTTTTAGAATTTCATCATTATATTTTATAGCGGTCGTGGAAAAAATTATATGCTGCAATCAAATGTGACGAATTTACCTTAAAAGTTTGACACTTAAACCTCTAGTTCTCAACTAGAACATTTGTCATTGCCATTTACTTGTCCATTGTAGTATGTTGCCCCATCAATGAAAAACCCTCCAACCCCCCAAGTCCTACTGCGCTAGCGCGGCCACTTGTTTATCGACTGGAGCTAACTTCGGCGACCACACTACAGCAAAACTCCAAGCGTGACGGGAGGTTTGCGTGATCCCTCCTTTTATATTAGTTCCGGATCGGACTCAATAGGAGCTATTTGTATAATTCGGACCTTCATGAGTTCATTTTTCATCGCCTCCACTTCTAGCGGAAATTGCCCGTCGTTATGTCCGACGGTTCATGACCGATTTGGCGCGAAAATAAGAAAGTTTCATTGATCATTTTCGCGTGAAACATGAGTGAAAATGAAAGTCCAGCCAAAACAACCTGTGCACACGGATTCGCATTCATGGGTGAGTTGATTTTCAGATCGTGTTCTGACGATTCAAATTCCATGATTTCTTGATTTTTTCAGCTTTTTGGTGGTTGCGTGATTTTTGGATTAGCAGCCATTGGCTTAGCGCTTCTTCTGATCAAGAAGTGCAGGTGAGTGCTGTTCTAAAATTTTTGATTGGATCGGAAAACACGTGACAATTCTTTGACTCGAAAACATATTTGTTGATAGACATCGGTACGTGATTCAGTGATGATGAATCGATAATTCTCAATCACCAGGATGATGATATAATGGACAAGAAACTCGTTTATTTTGCACTGAATGATTCAGTGAACGCCTACATGTTCACTTTGTCTATTACACGTACGTACGTGACATTTATAGCTTATTCATGGATTAATTTAGCGAATACACTCGACAGAGATATATGAGGTTACATAAAAACCGTCCTGTAATACATTTAATGGCTTTTCTTATGAAACTGGTATGTATTTCAAATATAATAAAATACAAAACAATTAAAAATCATACTGTCCTGAAAATCCTTATAAAATGATTTTTATTAAAGTTAATACTACGAGGATGTATTAAAAAAATATAATTTACCACAGAAGCATTGAAAATGTGAAAGTGAAAATATTTTATAACGAGTAATCAACTTACTCCCGTCTTAACTGCAAACTAACAAACCTGCAAAGCCTTTAGATAAAACGTTTTCTAATAAGAGATTTCATTTTGAATAGCCCGCTTTTTGGGCAACTGTCATCTGTTGACATTTGATAAGCAAAAACTACGCCATTACTAAAAATGGAGTAGTTGAGCACCTTCTCGGCCGGCAATAGTAGAACTGGTGGAAAAATTTGAGCTGTTGTTACAAGTAATTGATATGAAGAATCGAAACCGTGGGCGTCGTTCAAGAACAACTGAGAATATTGCTGCTATAGCATTTAGTGTTGTCGAAAACCCAGAGGCATTCCACAAAACACATTACACAGTATTTTGCATAAATACTTACCTCTTAAGGCTTTTAAAGTTCAGTTAACACAAGAACTCAAGCCGGTCGATGACCAGCAACATCCTATCTTCGCTGGGTCCTTGAAATGCATCAAAATGATCCGGATTTTCATCGAAACATCATCTTTAGTGATGAGGCCAATTTTCACCTCGGTGGCTACTTAAATAAGCAGAATTGTCGCATATGTGGCTCGGAAAATCCAAGAATGATTCTCTTCATCCTCAACGTGTCACTGTTTGGCGGAGTTTTTGGGCTGGCGGTGTGATTGGACCTTATTTATTCGAAAATGTGGCTGGTGCAACTGTTACGGTGAATCGATTGCGCTACCGAGCTATGATTAATGATTTTTTATGGCCGAAATTAGAGGATGTTTATGTCGTCGACGTAAGAATTGCAATTTTGCAAGAACAGTTTTCTGGCTGTGTTATTTCTCGAAGCGGTGATCACAATTGACCACCAAGATATTGCGATTTAACACCTTTAAATTTTTTTCTTAGGGGCCACGTGAATTGATTGTCAATGCTCCACATTCGATTCAAGACCTTAAAGATGGAATTTGTCGAGTAGTAATTTCATACTCTTATTCAAAAAATCAATCATGACTACTCTATAGCAATGACTTTGAATTCAGAATTATATATTCTAACTTCCACAATATACATTGAAACCATATACAAAAACTACCAAATTGATATCCTTATATATAATCAATTAAATATTAATACGTTTCATGTCCGGATGTAAAAAGTTTTTTCCGATACATTGAAAAATATTTTATATTGATTACATATAAGGATATCAATTTGATAGTTTCTGTATGTAGTTTCAATATATATTGTAGAAGTTACAATATATAATTCTGAATTTAAAGTCATTTAAATTTGACCCACATTCAAATCAATTTTTGACTTAATAAATAAATAATAAATTCCTATAGAGTATAAATATCCATAATTAATTCCTTAATCTTGTATTATTTTTGAAATTCGGGTTATTTTTCTTATCATGGAACATTATTTGGGGTGAATAATTTTTGTTATGTTTTTCTGTGTTTCGAGTACAAGTGGTTATAGGTTATACATAACAACACGTTGATCATTTGTGTTTTATTTTGGATATTTTGAAACTTTCTTCGAGTTTATTCCTTTCAGGTTTTTTTTTGGTGAGTTAAATTTTGATCTTGTGATATATTTGAATCAGAATTCAATAAATTTCTGAGGAGGTCTAGATACCGAAATAGCTATCAAATGTTGGAATTCTCGTTCAATTATTTTTATTTGATCCTTTATTTTGGGACTTTTAAATAATTTTGGAATAGTGGATTTTCTTGTATTTGTATGTTAATATACTTACTTATATAGTTTCTGTTAATACATTTGTATTAATACGTTTCATGTCGGGATGTGAAAAGTTTTTTTCCGAGACGTTGAAAAATATTTTATATGGATCATATATAAGATATCAATTGGATATTTTTTGTATATAGTTTCAATATATATTGTAGAAGTTAGAGTATAAAATTCTGAATTCAAAGTCATTTAAATTTTACATCTTTCAAGTATTGACTCACATTCAAATAAACCCAATGGCAAGGTCAATAAACTAAGGCAGAACTCATCCAGTGAATTTTTGAATACCAAACAGTAGTTTGGTTCTTTCTTTTTCTCATCTTTAAATCCTATACTTAGGGTTTAAATCCTAAGTATAGGGTTTAAAGAACCTGAGAGTCTCTATTCAGTCGATTACTGCTTTGTTTATGGGTAGTAAAAATGTACCCAATATTAATTCGTTACATGTTTTAAGAAGCTTGTATCTTTGCAATCGATTGTTGTTACCTTCTGATTAGCTTCTGATCAGAACTGTAGGGATCTATTTTGCTGAAATTTGTTTCATATTAAATGAAATATATGATATATGACGCGTTGATGTCAAATATTGAAAGAATGAGTTATTCTGTTCAGCTCAACTCCGCGGTCTAATATGAACTTCATCTATATTATAATTAATAAGGAGTATGAGTTATGGTAACAGAAAATTCTCCTAATCGTTACAGTGCAACTTGCATCTGTGATACAGTTCAAAACTCAAATAAGCTCGAGTAGGTTTTATAGATCGTGGGAACATAAGAAACAGATATACACATGTTGAGAAGCTTATTGCCTTAAATTGTCAGTACGCTGTAATGTCTAACAATGTAACTCAACCACGATGAGAAATTTCAAAATGTAGGGATTGAAAATAATAAAATATTCGAACTTGAAGCTAGGAGAACAGCGAGAAAACATCATCTCTTCCATCTCCAGGACCAGTTCGTTTATTTGACATGAACGCTTTGTCACAATTTGTCATACTGAGCTCCTAATGAAACAACCTGTGCACCATATGTGTATGATGCTTGACTTACAAGGAAAATATATTACCAACTTATTCATGTCGAGATCATTCCTCAGAATGCAAGTTTTAATGAATGTAACAAGAAATGGAGAAACTGCCAGGTTATCAGTGATTATAATATGGAAACTTTTATTCGCTATGAAGTTCAATGCCCAGCATAAAGTTAGGGCCATCTCTGAATTGTATGGAGCAGTCCCTTACTCTTCTAGTTTCATAGTGTTTACTACATTGTTAAAAAAATTGTTATTTGTTACAAAAGACGGCTAGTATGATCCCTTTGAAGGATCACGTTGAATTCACAGTAATCCTGTATTATAATGAAACAATGTATGGTCGTTCAGGATATGTCTTTTCATTAGGATATAATTTTATTTACATTTTTGGTTTTCAATTTTGATATACAGATTTTTCCACTTCTGAAACTCCATTGAGAACTGTTTAATTTTTTTAAGCGTTGAGGCCATTTCAAGATTTTGTGACAATATGGCCATTCTATCCTGGACTCTTTCAAATTCAAAAATAAAGAATTGAAGACATTATGGGGGGTAACAATATTTCATCCAAAATTTGAGTATCAAAACAGATTTAATCTGTTAGTCTCCTATTATTTTACTTTCAAAAAGTTTTATTTAAAAACTTTTAGAATTAAATTATTTGATTATTTTAATATTAGCCTTCTACATATTCAATTTCAAAAAATTATATTTGATAATTATAACTTCAGGAATTAAATTAAATTAATGTCATATAAGTACCACTTATATCAAATGACATAAAATAAACATTCATTATAAGACATCCAAATGATATAACAAAATCCAATAAATAAAAATTCTTAACCAAAATCTTATAAATTAAATATTTTGAGTAGACAAAATTTTGTTTCTGCTGATCAATATTGGATATCTAACTAAGTTACTTTCTATAAAATCTCAAAATATGTAAAAATATTACTGAAAAACAAGTTTATATATTTTACAAGTTATAATTATTTAATATAATTTTTTTTAAATAAAATATGTAGAAGGCTAATATTAAAATATTCAAATAATTTTATATATCTTCCATCAAGTATTAACCTCTATTTATGTTATTTTAAAATTAAATTAATGTCTTATAAGCAAAGTTTATATTTAATAGATATAAAACTAAAAATTCATTATACAATATCAAATGGAATAAAAAACCCAAGAAATATAAATTGTCAATTGAAATTAATATATAAATATTTGATGGAGTCAAACTTTTGTTTCTGATGTTATAGTAAGTATGAAAACTATATCCTTTTCAAAAATACAAAACATAATTTTAAGAACTTCTCAAAAAAATTATTCATTTGAAATATTCAGTATATTTAAATAAGTTATAATACTTAAAAAATCTCTCAAAACATGTATCACATCCTCAAAAAACAATTACAATTCAGATAAGGTCTTTTTTAGTCCAAAATCACATTTAAAACATAAAATCAGTTACCAATAAATAACATACTTCTAATACCTCGTGGTATCCTCGTTTAGACACACTAACTTTAAAATATAGGGTATTCTATGTTCCGTGTTCATCACAAAAATCACAGAAAGCTTGTAAGGTATTTTATGGTCTTAGTTAAACCACATGATATTTATATAATGAATATTTTTTAAAATCAAAACATAAATATAATTAATTATTATATATAAAATATATTCATGTCGAGATGATTTTTGTGATGAATACGGAACATAGAATAGCCTGTACACCTGGATTTTGAAGTTGGCGTGTTCAAACGAGGATACCAAGATGTCTTAGAGGTAAGTTATTTATTGTTAAATTATTTTATTTTTTTAATGTGATTTTGGATTGAAGAAGACCTTATCTGAATTCCAATTGTTTTTTGAGGATGTGATACAGGTTTTGAGAGATTTTTGAATTAATTTATTTGAATATTTAAATATATTAAATATTTTAAATAAGTTATTTTTTTGAAAAGTTCTAAAAATTATGTTCTGTATTTTCGAAAAGGATTTAGTTTTCATAAATGTAAGATCAGAAACAAAATTTTGTCTCCATCAAATATTTATTTATTAATTTCAATTGACATTTTAAAGTTGTTGTTATTCTATTTGATATTGTATAATGAATTTTTGATTTTATGTCTGTTGAGTATAAGCTGTGCTTATGAGACATTATTTTAAATCTAAAAGTTTTTGAATAAAATATTTTGAAATTAAAATTATAAAAGAATAACAGATTAAATCTGTTTTGATATTCAAATTTTGTAATAATCCTTCTATCAAGTGAAAAACCTCTTCTTATTATTTTAATATTTTATCCCTAAATATTACAGGATCCCAGTGTTCTACACTTGTCAAAAAATAAGTTAACATTACCATCACTCTCTGTGAATGTTGTTAATCTGCTGGGACATCCCGGACACTTCTATCCTAAACATCTTCAAGACCCTCTTGTGAGCGTTTGCATCATTCATATGAAATGGGCCGACAATGGGGATTAATTCTGCCGTCGCCCACAATATGAAAATTGAAACAATGATAACTTGTACCACTTTTTACAATAAAATGATCATAGTGGAGACCTGTAAAAAAACAAATAAACTTCTTCACAAATATTAAGGAAGTTCGAATAAATATCAATGTATCTTATTATATTAAACGATGTCTGATGTTGTTCACCAAATGTCGATATACATGATATTCTTCAATAATTCCCCACCATTCGAACTTTGTGGAGCGTTATCATGGTGCAAAATCAAATTGTTGTGGGCCTACTTGCTCGCTGGTTTCCTACATACTCTCTCAAACGCTTCTAATGCCTAAATAATATTCCGTATTAACGGTTTGATTCAACGGCAAGTACTCATAGTGCACAATAATTAAATTTCAATTTTCCGATGCTTTTTGATTATAGTAGGTCTTTGATAAAATGAATTTTTTTTCATCTGAGGTCTTTTTGCTTCATATTTGAGTACATTTTAAGTTTGAAGAAAATTTAATCATTCACGTTCTTGATGGAAAGAGATTGTTTTACGTTTTTCAAACTTTTTTTAGTGCAGTTTTTTAATCGTGCTTAGACGTAAACTAAGTGTAAATGAAGCTAATATGGCTATCAATATGACTGAAGGGTGATTTCTGAATGAGTTGCAGATATCTCAGGTAGGTGAAAGTGTGATTTTGAGGCTCACCATCGTAATCGATAAACGGTAAAAGTTATCGAAATGTCAGAGTTGTACAACACGTTAACAAGCTTCATTTCTGGTAGTGCCTACCCCTAGAAAACCATTGAGTACGTGTCAGATCGTGCAACAGAGGCTTCTTCATGTTACGAATTCAGTTGAAATAGTGCGTCCAGGAATTGATTAGATTAATCTACGTTCGCGATGACTATTGAGCTCATAGACCTGTTCGATCGGGACGGGCAAAGACCCCATTGTAAATTGGAATGGGAAATGGATGCCCATCTTATATAATTTGTTTAGAAAGTATCCGAAATTTATTATTTTTCATAATTTTAATATACTTCTTTTTTGTAACACTAAGACGAAAGTAATGTATAAAATATGTTGTGCAGATAGTCCGCTATGGCCAAACTTGCATAGTACCACTATTTGTCAAATATTGTTGATTGTCAACAGGTGTACAATTTATGAAATAATGTCGCAACTACAGAAACGGAACATCTGGGGTTTTGTAAATTGACTAACAGATTTGGAAATCAACGAAACATAAAAGTATGTCCAGAAACCGTCTGTATGTCGCTGAAAAGACAAGGCTTCATATCAAGGAAACTATTAAAATCCCTATAATAATACCTTTATAAAAGGAAATATTTTATGTAACCAAATTTTGAACCATTTGTTTATAATCATTTGAAGAAATGACATGAAAAGAGTAGCTTTGTATGATACTAATGATATAAACATATTGAGAATTCAGTGAATATAAAGTAACGTAAGATAAGTGCGATTTATTTCCTAACTGTAGGTTGAATTTCATTGATGATGAACTTATACCAGCAGATTTACCCAATGTTGAAGGACCATCAGAACATAATTAAATTTTTAAAGAGTTAAGGCTATCCAACCCCTGAAATATCATTGGAACAGATTTAAATTTTTAAAAATCTAGGGACAGTCTAAGACCTCTACCGTGGTTCATTTCAACTTCCTTAAAGATGTAACAAAGGATAAGTCATGAAGGGTTATAGCGTCTTCAAGACACCCTTGATAGCATATGAATTATTCATATGAAACCGGCCTGAAATGGTCAATCAATGAGAGAACACGAAAACTTCATAAAAGATAAGCGGTGTAATACTGAAGACATATACGTGCTTAAGTTCTCGTAAATGTTAGTTCTTTCTCCAAAAAAAAAATTTTGACCGCTATACCACAGAAATAGAAAGCAGGAAATAAGAATGTATATATTTCTGCGGTAGCGCTGTTAATGTAAGATAAGAATTTAGAAATGGATTTTTATTGTTTATATGCTTGTCATAGCATGCTACTACGAACTACGTTATAAGTGTTACTTGTGTGTGTGCAAAATGGAAGCAATATTGATATAATCTCTTATCATCATATATAAACCATCAGTTCCATGAAACCGTAGCCAAACTAATAATTGTAATCTCGTATCGATAAATTTATTCTTTGTACTACGTGGTTCGATCTCTGGTTTAATTTCATGTAATAATTCCATCACGAAATTTTTATTGAAATGAAACGAATTTTGAAAAGAAGATCTTCATATTTTGTAAAAGAGTCACTCTTTTCATTAATAATTCGGTCTTCGAATGTCACTTCAATCTTCCTCAGATAATGACGATGAACTGATTCCGAAAAGCATTTCACAATTATAATACTTGAAAAAGGTAAGCAATAAACAATTCACTTCACTAAATAAAATAAAATAGAAAGGCCTTTTACTTGATAGAAGAAATAAAACAAAATTTGAATATTAAAACAAATTGAAATATGTTTATCTTCTACAATTTTAATTTCAAAAAAATTTTTTATTCAAAAAAATTTCAGAATTAAATTAATGTCTAAAACAAGCACCGCTTATATTTAATAGACGTATATAATCAAACCTCAATATATAATGTCAAATGGAATAAATAAACCAATAGATATACGAAAGTCATTAAAATTAATAAATATTTAAAGGAGACAAAATTTTGTTTCTGGTCTTACCTTTAAGAACACCAATTGCCTTTTAAAAAACATGAAAACACTTAAAGGACTTCTCAAAGAATATAATTTATTTGAAATATTTAATGTATTTAAATATTCGAATAAGTTAATTCAGAAATCTCTAAAAACATGCACTATATCTTCAAAAAACAAATATAATTCTAAGCAATTCCTTCTTCAGTCCTCAATAAATATTCCAAATATCAAAATCAAAAAATATAACCTATATCAAAACCTCACCACGTGTAAAGAAATAATGCTTCGAAACACAGATCAACTTTATAATTCAAGATTGATCTATGTTCTAACAAAATCAAAGAACAGTGTGAGTTATTTTTAAGGCTTATTTAAATTCCATTGACATTCCATAATGAGATTTATTGAAGCCAAAATATAATTATACATTATATATAAAATAAAATAAAAAGGCCTTTTACTTGATAGAAAAAATATAACAAAATTTGAATATTAAAACAAATTGAAATATGTTTATCTTCTACAATTTTAATTAAAAAAAAATTTTTTATTCAAAAAACTTTTAGAATTAAATTAAGGTCTAAAACAAGCACCGCTTACATTTAATAGACGTATATAATCAAACCTCAATATATAATGTCAAATGGAATAAATAAACCAACAGATATACGAAAGTCATTGAAATTAATAAATAAATATTTAAAGGAGACAAAATTTTGCTTCTGGTCTTACCTTTAAGAACACCAATTGCCTTTTGAAAAACATGAACACACTTAAAGGACTTCTCAAAGAATATAATTTATTTGAAATATTTAATATATTTAAATATTCGAATAAGTTAATTCAGAAATCTCTAAAAACATGCACTATATCTTCAAAAAACAAATATAATTCTAAGCAATTCCTTCTTCAGTCCTCAATAATATTCCAAATATCAAACTCAAAAAACAATTCACTTCATTTTAATTATTTAACGAGTAATACGGAGATCTTGATTCACCAAAATTAACAAATCAACTTAGTGATTTAGCAGCGATTCTAAGTTAGATCAGAGCACAAATTGTTTTATAGGATCCAATTTGTACTTGATCGATGATCAACAGAGTTTGATGTGTCATAGTTAGACACAATGACTAAATCTGTGATCAGCACTTTGGGAACATAGAACTAGATAAATTATTAAAGGACCCCATGATCAACAGGCTTGATCAATATTATACAAATCCTTTTTGAATACTAACAACACAGATTTATTTTTTGTCCATTTACTGCTAGACGTTATGAATGAACTATGCTTTTGTTTTTTATTTTAAAAGCAATTGTGAAGTGAAAATTATTGAATATAACATAAACAATTATTTTTGGGCATTTAATTACCAAAGTTAATGTTATTGAGATTTTTATATCACTCAGAGAGCTAAATTCGACTATATTTCACTTTTTCATATTAATTTTATTGAAATCAATAATTGAAATTAATAAATTGATATTACTTGCACCAAATCGAAATCAGGTTTATGATCTGTACGAAAGTCGGAACGAGTTTAAATTAAAATGTTTATTTTGTTAATATAATAAAGATTATTTTTTATGAATTTTTAAACCATGGATATATCTACCAGTTACAAAAAAACATTCTCGACAAAACTAAAATTCTTGAAAAATTCAAGGACGATATTCAGTCCCATTTAACCCAGACAAAATTTATATCACAACTCCTCAAGTAAATAATATTATATATTCATACTATTTATTGCTGAATCAATTTGTTTTTGTCAATATTAATCTAATCTTTTGATTTGATTGATATAACTTGAAGAGATTATGATGGAATCTCAAACTTAAATGAGACCTTATTATTAGTTAAGATAGAAAGGGGATCATTATATGGAGTGTAGAAACCACTTATGGAATAAAATTATTTGTACCTTATGTTAGACAATTATAAAAATCACTGGGATAGGTCAACTTTTAAATTCAATAATGCGCCTTTTAAACATAAATTTAAATATAAAGGGTGATTCGCGCAAGTCCAGCATAGTCCGTCCTCTTTATTTCAAATAGAACAACCTGCATATTTTTATGTTTTTAAAGCTCTTTAATTAAGTAAAGATTGCGTTTAAGTTGGTTCTGACCATTGAAGCATAACCAGACGTTTCGGTAGGCTTGAATCTATTGCATTAGGAAATAAGTTGAGTAATGTAGGCACAACTTCATCTGTAATAAAACTCAAATATTTTTCGACTGTCAAAGTCCCACCTATAAATATAGGACCAATAATTTGGTCATCTATGATACCTACCCAAACGTTCACCTTTTGAGGATACAGCGTTTGTTTCACGCATCCAATGAGGATTCTCCACTGACCGATATCTACAATTTTGTTGGTTTACTCTACGGTCAATGTCAATGTTGATTCATCAGAAAAAAAGGATTGTACTAACAGTAATTTCATTTCTGTTCAGTTGATACATCATTATTTCGCAGAAATGCATTACATGATCTGGATCGTCTTCTGTTAGCTCCAGCACATATTAGGCAATTAGTGAAAAATTCAAATTTTGTCAAATTAATGACTGAAGTCGAATCCAAAGCTTGGAATTCATTTGCTTTGGTTATGAGTAATTTCCTAGGCAAAAAGAAATCTGACGACCATTTCGAGCTTGTTGTGTGCATGTTATCGAACTTGCTCGAGTTAGGGTGCGACATTCACTTCCTGCACTCGTATTCAGACCGATTTCCACAAAATCTAGGTAGTTTTAGTGAGGGGCAGGTTGAAATATTTCATCAGGATCCTAGGAAAATGGAAGAGCGTATTCAGGAGTGGTGGGAATCCCATATGATGGCAGACAACTGCTAGAGTTTTCACCTAAAGTCGTTAATTTAACGAAACTTTATGAAAGATGCACCTGCTATAATTCAAGCTGTCCGGGAGGACCCCACAACAAGTACTCGTCGAATTGGTTGTACATTCTGCAAGCACAAGGAGCTTCAAGATAGAGCAAATTCAGGTTATTAGGAATATTTCAACTTTTCGTTGTTATCTTCTTGCCATAATATTATGGCAGACGACAAGCAGCTAGCACAAAAGTTGTTAGGTCATTCGAAAGCACACTAAATGGGGTGTTTTTGTTGAAAAGAAAACATGCCCATTATTAATAATTTTTCATCGATAAAACCATTGGAGGAATATGACTGATTTTGTTCACTTCAGAATCGTGATATTCATCTCCTTACCAAACCCGCAATAGGAATTTTTTGGTACACAGAACTTCTTATCTGACAGCAAATTCAATGCCGTCAATGATCGAATTTGATGAGGCTATAAGAATAACTGAAGTATAATTGATTTTATGGAAAAACTTGAAATATTTAAATTTAAAGTTAAATTGCAGAATAACCATTAACATTTCGACCACATGTTATATAACATTTTTGTTCCAAATAACTTGTCTGATCTCCCCTTGAAGTTTGGCTCATTTAAAAGTTGACACCCTGTACACCAAACTTCATATGATGCATTATACCCTTCCCAAATAGACCAGGTCTTTTTGCCAAAACCTATATGTTATGTACGATTTCCTCAAAAGCTATACGAAGAATTTTAATGATTCATTCAATGAGAGAACAAGATAACTTCATAACTGATATCCTGTGTCATATCGAAGACTTGTACGCGCATTAGTTTTCGTGAATGTAAAGATACGTTTTATACGTGAGATTTCTTTGAAAACTAGAGAATTAATTTCACTATTCGAAATTATGTTGGCGGATTTCCCGACGTCCGAGAAAGCACTGAAGAAATTTTAATTTTTCAAAGTGCCAAAACAACTTCGAATTTCTGTAATAAGTTAGCTTCTAGACTTATATAAACGTCGAAAAAGCTATAGTAGTAGAGAAAACGTGAAACGACCCAACGTTCAATCACGAATATTGCAAAAAGGGTATTTGATAGGAGTGAAATATAATAATAAAATCAACATAAACCCGCCAGAAACATTTAAAGAATTTCTTTTAGACCTACCATGGACCAATATAATATTTATTCGGCCTGAGGAAAAAATTAAAATTGATCATAACGAAGTTTCGAATATAACCTCTAAATAGAGATTAAATTTCACTCAATAACAAAATATGTTTGGCGGCTGCGAAAAAGAAATCTGATTTGAGATATTTATAATAAGCCAAGTTTAAAAATTCTATCATTCTATGTCTATAATTCTAGTTTTTAAAATGAAATTGAATTTTGTTCTTATAAGAGACACCAATAAAGAAATAAAGATATCCTGAGAGGCTAAAATAAAAATTTCCTATTATAGTATAATAGCTGTAATTAATTCACCAGAACCTCTACAGATTTTAATCTGAAAAAATCTCATGAAAACAAATTCTTGATTGTTTCGGTCTCTTCTTGACGGAAATTCATCGTAAATGATTTGAAGTAAAACACTTTATTTCCGCTTATTTTTATTTTTCAACGACAATTGTTTCGTCAATTACATATTTACTTCTTCAGGTGAGTATATCTTTGAAGTTCTGCATTTCGAGAACAAATGCAATAGATTGGACCTTTAAGAAGCAATGGAAATAAACCCGCATTATAAAATGAATATTTTGTTGAACGACCAAACAGATGTGAACCGTTCTCCGTTGTTGAACCTTTTTTAATAAATTCCTTGTAAACTTCATTTTATCACGTATTTTTAGTGAAACTTGTATTTAAGGAGAAAGATTTTGTAAAAGTAGTTAGTTAATATATTTAATAGTCAATATGTAATTGACGAAACAATTGTCGTTGAAAAATAAAAATAAGCGGAAATAAAGTGTTTTACTTCAAATCCTCTCATGAAAACATTTAGAATAAAATTTTAAAACATGTCCTAAATACACTGTATCACTTTATAGACATATATATTATCATCACGTGGTGGAAATTAACTAATAAAGAATCAAAAGAAAGATAAAATAATGACGAAATTATTCAGACATCAATTTATACATATATGTTTCGATTGCATGTTAAAGAATCACTCAATTAAAAAATGTTCAACATATAATTAATTCTAAATGTTTTCGTGAGATTTATTTAGATTAAAATCTGTAGAGGTTCTGGAGAATGAATTCCAGCTATTATTCTGAAGTATTTAAATACTTCTTCGTAGCAATTTTCAATTTATATTTAATAATTGAGAAATTTCTTTGTATTACATCACATGCACGTGGCGGTTATCTAATGCAGAGTCTACGTCATAGCTTTTTTCATTGAATATTTCTGTGATATAACCTAATTTTCATGCAAGCCATGCTTATCCCAAAAATTGGTTAGTTGTTGCGGAAATGTATTGTGTTAAGAAAGGTATTTTTATATATTTTAAATGATTATTTTGTTTATACAAATAACTCCTTACTGAAGAGATTTTGGGTCCGAATGTATCAGGTTCTTTCTCTGGAGAATGTGCTATTTTTCAAAGAACAAAATACGAGGCCTTTTTGGATTATATATTGAACATTTTTTGGTGATGGAGCTTGTCATTCTTTAACATCCAATCGAAACATATATATGTATAAAGTAATGTCTAAATAATTAGTTCATTATATATTTTTTGATTCTTTCATTATATTTCTTTTGATTCTTTATTAGTTAATTTTCACCACATGTGATGATAATATATATGTCTATAAAGTGATACAGTGTATTTAGGACATGTTTTTAAAATTTAATTCTAAATGTTTTCATAAGATTTATTTGGATTAAAATCTGTAGAGGTTCTGGTGAACTAATTCCAGTTATTTTTCTGTAATATGCAAATACCTCTTCATAGTAATTTTCAATTTATATAAAAATTTCCTACCTGAATTTAAAATGGTAATGTGAATAAACATAAATGTAGATGCTGGAATGATTCAGATCTTACAATTGTCGAGAGAACAGCATACCCAGTATTCAAACTTACATGAATGTTTGGAAAATAATTTTTTAAGTGTTGATATATATGAAACAACAATGGTGGTCATAAGAACTAAAAGTTCAGTATTAAATAGTCAAATATAGGAAGAATTTATGACGAAATCATAAACCTTTCCATGATTCACTTATCTAGGTTGTGTAGTCGATGAAAACTTTTCATTCCTAGAACATAAGAAATTTATTCAAATAAAAAAAGAAAAAGGTATTTTTTAGACAATACTTCAAAAATGTTGAGTAGATCCATGAGGTTAAATATTTATGAAACCTTAATTGCATTGCACTTTCCTATTCTGTTGTTTCTGTTGACGAACAGTGAAATCGATATATTGCAGAACAAACAAAATGAAGCTCTGCGAATTATTCTCGGGTGCAAAATGTATACCAAAAGAACCGACATGCTTGATGCAACTAATGTATCGAATGTTTGACAAACAATAACATTGAGTACAATGTTGCTTATTCATAAGATGTTGAATGGTTTGTTGCCAAAGTATCTCATTAATAATTTTATATTTGTAAGCGGTATACCTGGCTATAATACCAGATTCAGAAGCACTGTTGTTTAGACAATACGGGGAGTATAATTAATTACCTGAATACGTCCGGAAATGTGATACTTAGTATATGCAACTTTAGAAATTGCTGTATAGCATATATGAAAGAAAATATTGAAATATGGTTTCATGTATATTCGGCGATGTATTTTTATCCAGATATTTTTCATTAGAATAAATTTATTGGTTTCTCGAAACCCCCTTGATTGGACAGGTTTCGGTCAACATTTCATATAGGACAAACCGGGAGATCTTCCCACAAAAGGTACGCAGAACATTAATCTTCATTTAGGAACCGAAAAGATAACTAATTTTGCGAAACATTTTTTCGAAATCAACCATATCTTCCCAGAATTGGATAATCTTGAAATATTTCACCATATAGGAAGAGAAATATTTAAACACAAAAAGTAACTATTAAATGAGCAGACGAACCTATAGCCTTCAACGAATATGTAAAATAGTTGAGATATAATTTGTTTCATTCAGTTTAAAAATGTAGTAAACACTACGAAACTCGATTCACAGTATAGTGATAGAAAACAAAGTAAATCCTTATTTCACCCAACTATTTCATTCAGTTTATACTTTTTTCCAAATCCGCAGTTCCTCAACGTTATGGTACACCAGTAGATGGAATTTTGACAGTCGAAAATATTTGAGATGGAGTAGATGCGAAGTTGTTCCTGGGTTCAACTTAATTTCTAATTCTAAATTCCCATTTTTGAATGGGAATTTAGTTTTCATAAAACAAGGAATGAAAGAAAATTTTGTACTCTTCAAGTATTTATTTAATAATTTTTAGTTGACAATTTATATTTATATGGATTTCTTTCATTTCCTTTGGTACTGTGTAATAAGTATTAATTCCATATGTCTACTAAATTGACACGGTGTGTCTAAAGACATTTATTAAATTTAATTCTGAATATTTTGAATAAACAATTTTTTGAAATTAAAATTTGTAGAAAGTATACAGAAGAAATGATATTTTAAATTTTGTAATAATCCTTTCATCAAGTAAAAACCTCTTCTTCATTTTATCTGTTTAGTAATATTCGACACTTCAGATTATTTGTTTGTTTGAAATTATATATGGCTTTAGAAAACATGGAAAGTTTTTCAGAGATTTTGATATATTTATATGTTAATTTAATGTGCTAATTTCACATGACACAGCATTTGGAATTATAAACTGTTTTTGTCTTTATTTCACTAGCATTAATCTTATTATTTTTCTATAACCAATAAGAAGGTTTATTTCTGTAATTCGGTCTACCCAGAAACAGTCTTTCCAATCAATTTCATTAATTTCCCTCTTTTTGTCAGAAGACTGTAACATATTAATTATGTTGATATCACATACGGGTTATATATATTCCTATGTAACTCCGTGATTTAAACTGTTTATTTATGAAATAAAGTTTACTATAATTGTTATTAATATTATCATTATCGTTCGGATAGCAAAACTTGTCGTATGTAGCTTTTTGCTACATTAAGCGCTATCATTCGGATAGTACAATTGGTCGTTTGTATATTGCACAAGATTATCGCGATTGCTACAAACATAGTAATCCACCTTACATTTGGTCGTATTGTATTTGTCATTACTTTAGCTTGGTATCATATACAGTGATACCAAAATATAATCGTTTTTGTTATAAGTGTTTTACTTCAATTGCTCATCGTCGTTTCGTTTTATAATTATTGATAAAGGAAGTTAGAAACCACTGCACACAGAGTGTTCTTTGAAGTTAAAATCAGCACTACGCGAACAAAGATACAGTCCACTAAACCCATCGGAATTAATCATCGAGATTAATTAATTTACAAACTACCAGTAGTACGAAATAATCATATTTAAATTTATGTTTGAATTTAAAAGTTGACGTTCCCCAATGTTTCTTATAATTTTCTAACATTAGAACACAAATAATTTTAATCCATGGCACACGTTCACCATCACAAACCTGCTGTTTTCAACATATTTTATGGATAATAGCTGAATTTTCAATATGCCATCAGATAAAAATTGTGTGTTTAGAGATTATACTAATTCGTTTAATGTGTAGAAGGTGAATATATTTTCTTTTGAAGTCAAACCCAATATTGGATGAATGAATCTAATCCCCGAGAACTGTATCTATACGCCGAAGTTCATATATTGCCAGCGATATTAATAATTAGATTTCGCAATCACTCGAATTATCAGGGTTTCCATTTTGTCAATCGAAATCCTATCAAACGAGCAATTAGAGTGAAATATCCGTGAAGAGAACAATCAAACCATATCTGATGAACCCAATTGAGACAATTATGTCGGACAGGCAGTTATCGATAAGAGCTGAGTTATCCCTCATCCGGTTTCCTAAACCATCAATACTACACCTATTAATACCACTTAAATTTCTTGGTCTGTAATTTCGGTTGATATTATAATAATGCATAATTAATTAGTCTTGAAAGTATCAAGAAGGAGAAGTTATTTCATATGGAATAAAGGCTCAGAGATTTTTAAACGAACTACTCTGTCAAGAAAGTACCGGGAATTTTCAATTAAAACAACATTTTTACATTTAATCGTCAAAATTTATTGGGTCGCCTTCAAAATAGGCTCCATCTGCTCCAATACATCTATGCCAACGGCACTTCCAATTATCGAAACATTTTTTATAGGCGCTTTCCGGGATGGACTTTAGCTCTCGCGCCGAATTTTGTTTTATGGCTTCAATCGACTCAAAACGGGTGCCACGAAGGGGCAATTTTAGTTTTGGGAAGAGGAAAAAGTCGCAGGGAGCCAAATCCGGCGAATACGGTGGTTGCTGAAGCACGTTTGTTGAGTTTTTGGCGAGAAAGTCAGTCACAATCGTAGCTCGGTGAGAAGGCGCGTTATCGTCATGCAAAATCCATGAGTTGTTCGCCCACAAATTTGGCCGCTTCTTACGGATACGCTCACGCAAACGTTTCATAACGCCTAGGTAATACTCCTTGTTTACCGTCTGACCCTCTGGAACGAATTCGTAGTGCACCACGCCACGGATATCGAAGAAAACAATGAGCATCACCTTCATTTTCGAGCGGCTTTGGCGTGGTTTTTTCGGTTTCGGCTCATTTTTCGCCACCCATTCCGATGATTGCTGGCTTGTTTGCATATCGTACTCGTAGACCCAGGTCTCATCACCAGTTATAATGCGTTCAATGAATGTAGAATCGGAATTACAGCTATCCAGCATGTCTGAAGCAACCTGTTCGCCATGACGTTTTTGAAGAAAATTCAGGTCTTTCGGTACGAGTCGTGCGGCCACCTTTCTCATGCCCAAAATATCAATCAAAATCGTAGGTGCGGACTCGTGGGATATCTTAAGATCATGTGCTATCTCTCTCAAGCTGGCACCCTTTCCTTAATTTTATCGACGTTATCTTCGATCGAAGCCGTCGATGGGCGACCACTTCACGACCGTCCTTGAAGGCTCTATAACACTGATATGCACGAGTTTTCGATAGAGCATTATCACCAAAGGCCTTTTGCAACATTTTCAATGCATCGGCACACGAAAATTCATTTGCAACACAAAACTTTAAATAAATTCTTTGCCCAACGTAATCACCCATAGTAAAAATCGGCACGCACTCTGACATCGACTGACCTAATCAGCTGTTGCAAACACACTAGTTGACAGATCCCGCTCAAGCTTGGCATAGTAATTAAGGACAGTGGTACCAACCTAGGAAAAAAAAATTTTATCTGCCTCATTGCCCCGCCAGATTTAAATCGATAATTCCTGGTACTTTCTTGACAGAATGTATATAAAACTCGCTCTGATTACGACAAAGCAGATCCCATCAAATCGCTGTACAGAAATCTATAGAGAACACAATTTTGTTAGTTACATCAAAGACTTCTATGGCTAAGAATATTCGTTTTCCAATGAAGTTAATCATTTACTTCAATTAATAAATTATACACATATAAAGGGTCTTTCATTAACAGCCCCATTTTTTTTGTAAATAAAACACATTATTCATTTGAAAATTCTTGGGATTTTCTTTTCATTTTTAATTAAAATAGATTTCATCAGTCATGAAACAAAACATCATTTAAATGTCCATGGCGGAAACGCTGGCAGGAATGATTCAGGTCGTATGTTAGCAATTAATCGTTCAATATTGATCTGAATATTGTCTAAATTTGAATGATTGCTGTAAATAAATGAATTAATGTAATCCAAAGAAAGAAGTTCAATGGAGTTAAATCGCAGGAACAAAGCGGATAATTTATCGTCAACACTGAACGATTTCCATAGACAGTTACAGACTCATGAGCTTCGTTGAAAAAGAATAAGGTCCAGTGACTCCTCCAGCATGAAATCCGCACCAAATAGTAACTTTGTCAGAGTGTAATGAAAGTTCTTTATAATCTTCAGATTTATTCACCACTCCTGTTCGGAAATTCTGCTTGTTAACATAACCGTTTAACCAGAAGTGAGCCTCATCGCGTAGAATGATTTTCTTATGAAAATCTGCACCATTTCCAATTATTGAATACACGACGGTTTGAATGATCTATTGGTTTGAGTTCTTGGATTAAAACAATTTTGTATGGATGTAAACCAAGGTCTTTTTGTAAAATTCGCTCGTCTAGTTCTTGCGAACGCCGAGAAATCGATAAATTTTGGTCTTCACAAACAATTTCAAGTATAACATCATAAAGTGTAAAATTTGTTTCAAACTTCTTCACTAAAAGTTCAACTTTTCTTTTATTCGAACGATTATAACGACCAAAAATTGGAGTTGAAGCAAGTAAAGTTAAAGTAACAGATCGTGATTTTTTATAATAAATTTGGTTTATTTGTGAATGTTATTGGAGTGCGTACCTTTCCACAATTGAATGGTAGACATTGACAATTACAACTGTCAATGTCACAAATTAACATTGGCTGCTATGCGTAAGTAATGTCAATTCAAAAATGGGGCGTTCCCATTGGAAAAACTTTTATGTGTTGATCTCTATTTATTATTGTGCGTTACTCACATGACACGTTTCGTTTAAATAGTAAATTCTTTCAGTGCTTATAAACAACTGATCTACAATGTGGAAACATACTGTATTTGAATGGTTTCTGTTTTGAAATAATGGTGTACCATAAAGTTTTTTACCACTTTTGGTAAACCCATCGGGTCTCTAGGAGAATAAATCCAAATGATATGATTAGATAATTATTTGAATATTTTTATATTTACAGATATATTCTGTTAGCCTTCTACATATTTAATTTCAAAAAATTTTATTTAATATTATAACTTCAGAAATTAAATTAATGTCATATGAGCACTGCTTATATGAAACGACATATAAAATAAACATTCGTTATAAGACATCCAAATGAGATAACAAAATCCAATAAATATAAATTGTTAACAAAAATTCTATAAATTAAATATTTTGAGTAGACAAAATTTTGTTTCTGCTCATCCCTCTTATGAAAACAGATATCTTTCAAAAATGTAAAAAACATAATCTTAAGAATCTCATTATGAAACTATCTTACGTAGAATATAATATTGGATATCTAACTAAGTTACTTTTTAGGAAATCTCAAGATATGTAAAATCATTACTAAAAACAAGTTTTAAGAGAGACTTTGCTTAGTCAGTACTCAATCATATTCATATTCAATAAAATATAACATCAATCAACAAAAAATATTTATTTACCTTTAACAATTCAGAAAGCGTCTTGGCAAATGAATACTGAACATTTAAATGTGTTGACTCGAAATAAATAGTTCTGTGGTTTACCAATAATATTGAATATTCTGAGTGAGAGAGTTTTATGGTGAAAGATTATGTTGAACATTTTTGAAAGATATCTGTTTTCATAAGAGGGATGAGCAGAAACAAAATTTTGTCTACTCAAAATATTTAATTTATAGGATTTTTGTTGACAATTTATATTTATTGGATTTTGTTATCTCAGTTGGCTGTCTTATAATGAATGTTTATTTCATATGTCGTTTGATATAAGTAGTACTTATATGACATTAATTTAATTCCTGAAGTTATGATATTAAATATAATTTTTTGAAATTGAATATGTAGAAGGTTGACAGAATATATCTGTAAATATTAAAATATTCGAATAATTTTATATATTATAACTTCTACCAAGTATAAACCTCCATTTATTTGATGATTAGATAACTTGAATTAGTCATTCAATAATTTCCCCGTATTTTTCAATCAGTTTCATTCTAAACTTTCCAACTCGTTCAGCTTCAGACCCTTATTTTCTTCATGCAAAATCTTAAAATGCCTCTCAAATTCATGTTTTATTAAATGTTTCGCTTATGTAGAATCCAACTGAGTATTGAGGAAAGAGCGTCGGTGTTCCTTTAATGTAGTGTCAAAATACCTTCCGGTTTTTTTAATATGAGTTTGTGGATTGGTTTGGCATGGTTGTTGATAAATATCAGACGAATGTGAGCTGTTCATTTTAAGTTGAGAGTTTTTTTAGATTATTCCTAATAATTAATAGGTTTTGAAAGATATATTTATGTCTAGTTCTTTATTTTTAAATATTGTCTACTATAGTAGGCGAGGACCATGTCCACTGTGATGAATCATTTCTACAAATACAGAATATAGACATAAAAATATCTTTCAGAATCAATAAGTCATTAGGGATTATAAAAAATCTCTGAAACTAAAATAAACAAAAAACACTTATTATGCGGAAGATCCTATCTCTCTAAAATAAATGAGCATCGATTATCTTTCCTCAATAATAAGTTGGATTCTTCGTAGGTGTAACAATCTGTTCGAAGAGAAACATGATTTTGATGAGCGTTTTAAGATTTTTCATAAAAAAAATAAGAGTCTAAAGCTGAAATTGTAAAAAAGTTAAGAAAAAAACCCATTAAGAAAGTCGAGGAATTTATTGAATGACCGAACTGAATTATCTGATTCACCTCTATTGGGTCTATTTTCCTAGGGATTTGGTGGTTTTATCAAAAGTAATAAAAAACTTTATTTTACCTTTATCTCAAAACCGAAACCATTTAAATACAGTGCGTCACCAAATGTTAAATTAATTGTTAATAAGCATTCGATGAAGTTACTATGCAAACGAAATGCGTCATATGAGAAACTCACAATAATAAATATAAATCAACATATACCGGCTATTAAAAAACAATAATAATAATAATAATAATAATAGTGCCTTTATTCATACATTTACAATATATAAACAAAGGGCGAAGTCTAGCTTAAAGCTACTCCACTCGACCCTGAAAAAAAAAACAAAAAGGAAAAAAAAAACAAAAGGATAGAAATGAGCGAAAAAAAAATAAAATTAACGAATCAATTCCATTGTGAGTAAACAAAACATATTTCACATTCATAAAATTTTCCTAATTTATAATTGGCTCGTCAAGAATTTTGACTTCAAAATTTTTCTCAGTGAGCCCAAAGAAACGCCTTCATACGAAACTAAAAATTAATTATGTAACTTCACCGCATTGAAGGTGAAGGAGCGCTGAAACATGGCTGAACCAAATCTTGGCAGCATGAGCCTATGACCATGCCTAACGTCCACGCAATGAACATCACGTCTAAAAATTAGCTTTTCCCTCAAATACGGTGGAAGACAAGAACGTAAAATTCGATGAACCATAATCGTCAGGTGGAGCCGGAAAACATTCTCAACCCTAAGCCATCCCAAGCTGTTAATTCCGTCCCTTATTCCACTGTCATATTTCCTCAAACTGAAAACAAACCGGCAGCATGAATTCTGCATTTTCTGTAGTCTGCGCCTCTGCACGGAATCAAGGCAAGGGTAAAAAACCGTCAATCCATAGTTTAGTTTGGACAGAACGAGAGTCTCACAGAGATACTTGCCTGACTGAAAATCCAAACAATATCTCTGCCGATACAAAAGGCGCAATGCAAGGAAAGAATTCCTCAACAGCAACGAGACATGCTCCCTGAATCTCAACTGGCAATCGAAAAAGATTCCCAAGTTTCTACAGGAGGTGGAGGACAGAATTCTTTCACCGCTCATCTTGATCTTAACCACACCCTGAAATGTCCTGGGAAAAAAGCATATATAAAAACATTTTTTAACATTTATCTTCAAATTATTCATTTGGGAATAACGCATAATTAAGTCTAAATCCTCATTCAATCGATCGCCTGAGAAACAGAGGAGGGATGAAAAGAGAGGCGAACCTGAGTGTCATCACAATAAAAATGGGTGGATGCGAATCTGACCACTTTATGCATGTCAGCCACATATATAAGGAAAAGCAGAGGGCCAAGAACAGATCCTTGTGGCACCTCTGAAGTTATAGGGCAATAATCTGAATATGTATCACGCAATTTAACGCACTGATGCCTATCAAAAAGGTAAGACTTGAAAAATCTCAGAGCAGTTTCATCAAAACCAATATAAGTTAATTTAGCACAAAGCAGCTCATGGTCCAGGGTATCGAATGCCTTTGCGAAATCCAATAAGGTGAGAATTGAGGCATGTCCCCCATTCAAAGATCGCAAAATATCATCAGTGATGTTCAGCAGAAGAGTGGTAGTACTGTAACCCCCCCTGAAACCCGACTGCCGCGCAGTGAGAATTCCATTGTCGGTGACGTATTTATAAACCTGAAGAAACAATATCCCCTCCAGAACCTTTGACAGAGCTGGTAGCACATTTATCGGACGAAAATCAGATAAGCTCTCAGGACTAGGGATCTTAGGTATAGGATTCACAATAGAGTACTTCCAATCATACGGATAATAACCAGACTCAATGCAAACATTAACAATGTGCGTCATGAAGGGCAGAGTAACACCGAGGGATAATTTAAGCATTCTAGCAGATATACAATCAATCCCCAGAGCGTTCGAACGAAGATCCAAGACAACTGATTTTATCTCGTCTATAGTCGCAAACCCGATCGAAAATTTTTTATTTGCATCAAATCTGTTCGAGCTATAATAACTGGTTCTCTCCGGGCAAGAATTGGAAGGACTAAAAACCGACCGAAAATAGTCATTGAATTCATGAGGGTTAGAAAAGCGTTCAGGCACAGAATTCTGTGAACAAGGATGCAATGTCCTGAAGGATTTCCAAAAAAATCCGGAACCCCGAGATTCTGGCCTGGGACATGAAACCGCGTTTCTCCCTTCGCACAGCAGAAGTAACAACATTTCGCAGATGAGTATAATAACTGTAATCAGCTAAGTTCTTCGTAAGCTTATATTTAGATAGAGCAGCATTTCTCAACTTCATCATGCTTTTTATTGTAGGAGTTATCCACGGGGAAAATAATTTAGTAACTCTCGATTCAACGTAAGGGGCATGCTTGTCAAATATATCAGTCAGGCATTGACAAAAAATTGAGATCTTTAAATCATTATCACTAACATAAAGGATTCTATCAATGACGCACTAGAAAGGTCCGATAAAAAGTCCTGAAGGGCAAACCGACGAAAATCACGATAACGAATAATCTTCGGGGTATTTATTTTTCTCTTTAAATTTATCCTACAAAGTTTCAATATTTTGGGAGTTGATTATAGATCTCAAAATAAGTAAAAAATTTCATATAAACATGGGTTCGCAAATGAGCCGTTTTGGAGATATGAGCGATTTTCGGTTTTCATCTCTCAGATGTGTTGTTTACTGAACTTACAATTAAAATGTTTTTCAGTCAGTTTATCAAAAAAATCAGAGCTGGAATCAAACATTTGGTTTTCATATGACATTTACGTACTTCTATTGAGGATTTTGCATCCGATTCGTGTTGTTTCCTTTCTTTCACTTTGTTGTTAAGAAAAAGTTATTATTCTCGAATTTGAAATGCCTTATTCTAATTTTGAAATGAGTGATATGCAGAGGCTTATCTTGATCACCAACTTCCTTCTCATGTGACGTTCAATCATGTTTTTAGACGATTGAGGGAAACTGGTTCCTTAAAAAAAACGCTCGTGATACTGAACGTCAAAGATGTGTAAGTACTCCAGAAGTTGAAGGGCAAATTTTAAATATTTTGACTGAAAATCTCGGTGTAAGAAGAATTTCAGCGGAAGTAGAAATAAGTGCCCACCCTGGAGAACTATGCATCAACAAATTCTCTATCTATTCCATATTCAACGCGTGTAAGCTTTTAATCCTCCTGATCATCAAGTCAGAAAGACATTCTGTCAATGTGTTTTAGCAAAGATTGTTGAACATCCGCATTTTACTTCTAATATCCTTTCACTGCTGAAGCCGCCTTTACCAAAGATGCAATTTTCAACTTTCATAATAGGCATATTTGGGCCGATGAAAATCCACACGCTATTTATGAATCCAGGCATCAACAGCGTTTTAGATGGCTAGGTATTTTAAGAGATCGTTTGTTAGGACCAGTAGTTTTACCACGGAATTTAACAGGAGCCGCATACCTTAACTTTCTTCAAAATGTCTTGCCCGATTTTCTAGACGTGGTACCTTTAATCAGTGGATGAATATTTGGTTTATGCAAGATGGAGCACCCCCACATTATACACTTGCTGTTAGGAAACAGTTAGATCAAACATTTCCCAGAAGATGGATAGGACGAGGAGGGCCAGTGCCATGGCTCGCTAGATCTCCCGATTTGAATCCTTTGGACTTTTGTATTTGGGGTTATTTGAAAAGTTAAGTGTATGCAACATCAGTGTATAACATCGAAGAGTTGCAACATCGGATTGAACTATTCGGTCAAACGATCCGAATACAATCAGGTCTTTTCGAAAGAGTACGTAATTCCTTCATGCGACGATGTACTGCCTGCATTGAAATGGACGGTGGTCATATGAAACACCTTTTGTAGAACACTAGAAGTAGAAAATAAATTGAATATCTTCTGTAATTTATCGTATTTGCTTGCGCTAGTAGTTGATATGTTGAAAACGAAAATGGCTTATATATCCAAAACGGCTCATTTAAAGACCCATGTTTATATGAAACTTTTTACTTATATTGAGGTCTAGAATTAGCTCCCAAAATATTGAAACGTTGTTTCTTAACACCCGGTACCTATTATCGTATTAGTTGAAGTTTTTGAACTTCAGTATTTTTATGTCTTTTACACGTGTGTTTTCAAAGATTGCTCTTTTTCTATCTACCTACTAATAAAGACTCAACTTCAAAAACACCCTGTATACGTCAAATATAACCATTTCAGACTATTTTGACTCCATATTCGGAAAACGTAGATATTAGAATAGAACGAGTTCTCTAAACAATAATTGCCAACATCTTGGATCATATTGGATCATATTAATTAACTATTCAGCACACTTTTACTTCAAGAGTTGGTGTTCGAAAAAAATTAAATCTATAATTTATACTAACGCAATTTTGAACAGTCATGAGTCTCATGATAGATATAATTCGAAATTACCGGTTAAATGAATAGGCTATATCTTGAATATAGTAATTCATAAAGTGCTAGTTCTGAAAAGGCGATAAATGTGCAATATGTAATCATGCATGATTCTTATTGTGTTTAGTCATATTTTCGCATAAACATGAATGTATTTCCTTGATTAAATATCAAATTTACATAGAGATTTACATGAACTACTAGCATCATAGATAATAGAAGTGCATCGAAATGTTACAAATTGGCGAATGCGTCGGTTATGATGTTATGCATTCTATTGTTAGTCGTATAGTATATATCTAACATAGAAAACGCGATACGCTGGATATACACTAATAAAAAAATTGATGGTAATCATTTCCAATATCTAATTTTCAAAACGAATTATTCGGTTAATTTGTGACCAATTCTTCAAGCAGCCAGCAAAAAACAAATGTTTCCTATACAGCTTTTGTTGATACAGGTTGAGATGAAATGAATCATGCTATATAACTGGTATTAACTAAATTCCTTCTATATTTGAAAGATACGTGTATAACATTATTTGAAGAAAATAATATCGTCAAATGTCCGAAGTTTTCACGGTGGTTTGATTTTTAATACCCCTGCCGTATGGAAACGGTTGAATTAGAGTAGTGGCATTAACTTTAAGGGCATCGATTTTGCACATTATTGTTATAATGAGAATTCCTATTCATCCCATTTGACATGACAAACCATGTTCGTTTTATTCGAAAATCAACAAGTAATTGTTGACTTTTACTTGGCAGGTAGTAAAAGATGCCTTGCAGCACTAGATACTTTCTGTTGTAATAGGTTACTTTTCGGATAAAGCCTAACTTTCTAAAAATCCGCCATTTCTTGTATAAATTTTAATGCGGCAGAATCATCCAAAAAGCAATTAGACAATAAATGGCGCCTCGACTGAGTCACACAACGTCAAGCTAAATGTATCGGAACCTTCAGTAGTAAAAAATCGTACCTATGTCATTGACCAAAACAATTTACCATAGTTCTTCAGTTGAAGAAATACTCTCTCGCAATAACACAAAACAATTTCATTACGCACTCAAAGGAAGAACTTTACTTGTCTTCATTTTTAATTCCCCAAATTCAATCGCAATGAAAATGAATATATTATCTATGATATTTATATATATATAATTTGGGTTAGTGAATTTCTGAAGTAAACTCAGTGAACCCAAATAAACAACAGTGAAAAAGTTCATCGATTACTTCTCCACGAGCAATATAGTGTTTTAACTGCAACGATCAATGAAACTCCATTGCAATCTTGGTAAAACCCATCTATTGAGACCTCTATGAGTATCAACAGAGTTTCCCCACAAGATAATATTATTTATTTTATTTTTAATTATTTAGAGAGTTGAGGATACAAACAGGTATAGAACCCAGGAACAGTATCCACAAGAGTGAACATGAAGAAAAAAAATCTTTAACTATAATTCAGCACACTAAACTATAATATACATAAATTACAACCTGTATCGAAAGTGAACCACTTATAATACGTTTGGTATGAAAATAATTACTCAATTTTCTGCAAATGGAATCACAGTGGTTTCTCCATCACAATGAGCTATTCGGGTGAATATCTAAAAATTTGATTGTATCTTTTGATACTATTTTATGGTCCATGTATTTGAAAATCGAACATTCACAGTTTGAAGACCTATTACTGAAATTAATACATTTGGTAATATCTAGATTCAATATTCAACTACTCGATCTGCACCAAAAAAAAAAGATCCAGTTCTTGTTAGAACTGGCGTTTCTTCGACGTGCGAGTAGTGACTAATTATTTACTGAATCTGTCGTCTCGAATTTGGTTACTGAACGCTGGAGAGTTGACTTTGAAGGGCCATAGCGTCTTCCGTAAGATGAACGTTAGACGCTTGTGTACTAACGAACACTCATTTTGGTAAAGTTTCATCAGTTGGACGTGCTGCCCGATTGCGTTGCTTGTCATTGTGATTTGGCATTTGTAACTGAAAAATGAACAACAATTTGATAGCTGACTCTCTGACGATATCAAAAGAAGAGAAGGAGGAGGCTAATTTCGGAGTGGATGCCGCTTTTGCTAACAGTAGGCAAAAAACAACAACGATTCAATGATTCCGAGTCCCTTTAGAGCTGTTCCACAGTTCAATATAAAAAGAAAAATGTTGAAAATAACAGCAGATATCAAAGTGGTATTTTCCACTTGAGTTTATTAAACCTTCCCCGAAAAAATGAGAAAGATTTTATTGGCATATTGTTATAAATTTTTTCGAAAATGTCAACAATTTAATATGCTTCCAGGTAAAAAAGTAATAACATAAGCAGATTTTGCATTACACCTGAAAGGAACGTGAGATTCACGTTCATTACTAAATAATTTAAAATACCGTAATGATAATGAAAAAACACTGGTTAAATTTCAAATAAACCTTATTCCACAAACAAATTACAAAAAAGTTTGTCCCTGTATTTACTTATCAAGTACAATCAAATCGAAAGTGATTCTAGTACCACGTGTACTAAAATTCCAGAAATAGTAGGAATCCTTCCGGCACAATTGAAGCATGTTATTATATTATTCATAGATTACGACCCCAAAAAAATCGGATTTGAACAAACACTCTTCCTGAAAGCTTTAAAATTGTTTCGATTGTAAACAAACTCGAATTCGAATCGAATACAGTAAAAGAATTATAGAAAGCCATGCTGATGTTACTGATACTGTTGTTAAGGGAGTAATAATTTATTCATTTCAATCCCACGAATAGAGCCGAGGGTAAAAAGTCGGCCTGCAATTTAATGAAAATTCAATGTCGGGAACCGAATCGAACATAGCGGGTATTTCTAGTGCTCTCTATTTCCTTTCTTGATGGTTTTATTATTGAGTTTCCCCGAATGCCTCCAAACGTCAACAAACCAATTCAGCGACACAAACGTGCAATATTTCCAACCAAATTTCTTTAGAATTTTTTATTTCCAACATATAACCCGTCTAGAAAGTATCCGGAAAAAACGAATTCCAATTGTTATTATTAAGTATATTTTTAATTCTTGAATTAGAAAATTATAGCAAAATATTCATTTCATTCACTTATACATGTATACATATATGGTAGTCCAGGACTGTAAAAATGACTGAATCAAATCATCTTTATTTCGTGCCGCTACTCGTTCCCATATGTTTTCAATAGGAGTATGATCCGGTGAAGCTGCTGGCCATGAAATGGTTGTCACTTGGTGTTCTTGCGTCCAAGCTTGAGTATAGGCCGAAGTATGACATCTTGCGTTATCCTGCTGAAAACACCTACCTTCTGGACATAAAGCATCCGCCGTTTCAAGGAGAAAATTGTTTAGAATGCAATACTTTTCACTATTAATGGTACCATCAACTATACAGAGAGGCGTAGCACCACGCCATTATTTTGGTGGAAAATTTGGAAATTCGAACGGTAAAAGTTTATTTTGATAGGATTTTTAAGTGATTTCCACCAAGTTGGAAACAACTTTTACCAGATATAAAGACATTATTAAAATTATCTTTTTGACAATGTCAACAAAATTCTATCTTTCGTTCCTATTGTAAAGGTGTCATCTTATTATATATTGGTTTCCTTGATATGTAACCTTGTATTTTCAGTGACATATGGATATATTCAAATTTCTTTGATTTCCAAATCTGTCACCCAGGCGCTGATTGTGTCATCCTAAGGCCAATAAAGCATTTAAATTGTATCCTTGAATCTTACGCGGTTTTCCTGAATTTGGTCTATACCTCACATTCATGCCATTTTTACCTCTTTATTGTCTCATATACCTACTGCACTTTTTCCCAGTTCAGTCAATTGCACTAATTTTTTAACGTTTCGGAAACCTTTTCTTTACAAATATTCTACCTGTTTTTTTATAGTTGGGACATTATTTCATAAATTGTATACCTGTTGATAATCAATAATATTTGATAAATAGTGTAGCCATGAAACTTTGGGCATAGCTGACTATCTGCTCAACCCATTTTATACATTTCCTTTTTTTTAGAATGATACAAAAGGGAAGTATATTAAAATTATGAAAAATAATAAATTTCGGATACTTTCTAGACGGACTATACATCAAGCCGCAATTTTCATTGCAGCGTCTTGACAGCATTTCAGTAAAGCTAAAATTTCTCAAATTTTGACCGAAAAGTCTCGTACTGTAAATGTGTCGAGAGCACCTGAAAATGGAACTGTGTTTCTGCTGGTGTATTGTCAATTTTGTCCTATTACTGAATGTGAAAGTCTCTCTTGAATGAAGAGCGATCCTAGAGGGTTTTCGTCTTGCTTCCATTTTCATTCCGCTACAGTAATTCTTTTGTTCGTATGGAATATAACGCGCTTTTCGCGGTGATGCAAGAGAAAATTGAGCCGAGGAAATGGGCTATTTTTACGTTTTCGTAGGGAGGATATAAGCTCAAGTCGGATCTTCAGTTTATTGTTTACCGGTTCGGGAATGAAAAAGAAAGAAAACGGCGGTTTTGAATTGTTTCCGAGTGTCAGGATGCGTAAAAAGATGATTGAGGATTTCAAACCGAAAGGATTTCAAGCAGGAGTATTTGAGTTATTGAATGAGGTATTCCGTTACTTTGGGATAGTTCATTTCAAAAAGAATAAGAAAATTATTTTAGGTTTGATTGATTCGGTATTTACTTGGTGGAAACTCATTTAAAAGAAAAAACAATTTTTTAACCACATCGTAGTGTTGTATTATGAACATTTTTATTGAAATTAAAATACTGTCTCTTATATATTTTTTGATGAGAATTATTTTGTTTTTTATTACTTCTTAATGAACATCTGTACATTTTTGAAATTTTTTACAAGTTTGGTTTTCCCTTTTTCATATGACAACTTCGAGAAGTAGAGAATTCCATAGACCTGTTAGTTTATTTCTTTTTCTTCATCTTGTTTTGAGCCTAGGGCTTGTAAACTCCACTTTAGTCCTCGGTGGATGTAGGCACCCAGGAGTCTTTCCGGCATTTAGTGGTTCTGCCAATTGGTCTTCTAATATTTGAGATTCCGTCTCGGGAAATCTTAGATATTCTGTCTGTGTTCATTCTGCTGACGTGTCGTTCCAATATCGTCGCCGTTTTCTTCCCCATTTGACAATCTCCCAAATCTGGTTTCCTCTCGAATGACTATCCCTAAGCGTGTGGTTTTCAAAGTCAACCGATGAGAAAATGAAATGTTTAAGTTTATTCTATGAACTTTAGTCCTCGGTGGATGTAGGCACCCAGGAGTCTTTCCAGCATTTAGTGGGTCTTCCAATTGGTCTTCTAATATTTAAGATTCCGTCTCGGGAAATCTTAGATATTCTGTCAGTGTTCATTCTGCTGACGTGTCGTTCCAATATCGTCGCCGTTTTCTTCCCCATTTGACAATCTCCCAAATCTTGTTTCCTCTCGAATGACTATCCCTCAGCGTGTGGTTTTCAAAGTCGACCGATGAGAAAATGAAATGTTGAAGTTTATTCTATGAACTCTTATGTCAGTTAGATGACTGAATCTTCAACATAGCCTTTCCTCATCAGTTTATTTTTAAAACCTTTTTACAACAATAATATTTCTTTCGCGCTGTATGAGTTAAGTTTTGATAAAACTATTCCCAAGCCCATGAAAAATGCTCATTGGATTATTGTTTTAATACGATTCATCTGTACACGTCTGTATTTCGGTATGTTTCTTGAGCTGTTGTTTTTCTTCACCAACTAATTACTATTTTTGGCTGTATTGTAGAGTCCTGAAGCCGATCCTAAACAGGATCGAAACGTCGACGTATGAAATAAAAAAGAGAGATACATTACTTTACATTTACATACATTTATGTATATATTTTTATATATATTTATATATATATATATATATATATAGATATATATCTATATATATATATATATTTATATATATATATATATATATATATATATCTATATATATATATATATATATATATATAAATATAATATATAGATATATATATATATATATATATATTTATATATATATATATATATATGTTTATATATATATATATAGATATATATATATATATATATATATATATATATATATATATATATTGTTATGCTATTTACTGTTAAAAATAAATAATTATATAAATATATTGAGGAAAAGACTCACCTTTGTATATATGTTGACTCGTTAGAGCATAATCGAACCAAAATTAATTAAATAATATCTATTTTGATGGAAACATTAATGATTCAATTCATAAAAATACTCACAAGCATAAAATTACAAAGAAAAAACATATTTGGAGTACATAACCACTAGTCGAGTGAAAATTCTTTGAGCGGTGATCAATAATCAGTGATCTTGTTGAAAATTTTTAAATAGAATTCACAGGGAGTATTCAATCACAATTAGTCAATGTAAAGACAGCCAAAGTTGCAATAAATAGAAGTAATTTGACTTTAGATACCTAGTTTGAAATTGGTGAAGAAATTGTTGCAAAGATTTGTTACTATCATGAATTATATAAATACTTTAATGAAATTATTGACAAAGAACAAGCTCAATTAAATATAACTCACCAAAATAGGCCAAAATTAATCTAAAATCAATTCATTCAAAGAAAGAAAGTGTCTACGTAGAAATTTTGAAAATTTGTATGTCAGAAATATCCTTGAAGATATTTATGCATTGAAAAACTTGTAATAGTAGATAAGCTGAAGAAATGTAATTAATTTCATAGGTAATTTCAGGTAATAAGTAAGAAGCATTAGAATTTGAATTTTGGTAAATTTTGACACTTGAAATACGAATGAAAATCAAGACGTTCACTGTTCTGTTTAATATGAAACTAATATGAAAATGTTGACAAAAGTTTAGGTTAATTATTTAGAATACTTTCAAGCCAAGCAATAGTGTAAATTTTGTGAAATCATCAAAAGTATCATTTTTCAATAATTTGACAAAAGATAGTAAGCTTTGGAATCCAATTTTTCGAGAAAACTATAAAAGGACGAAGCAGAGGAATGTCATTCAGTATGAAATTTTCGGTAGCACAGATCACGTCGTTTTATTTCAAAGTAGAATATTTTCTCTTCAATAATCCAGTTCTAAAACCTAAAAAGAAATGAACATTGTTTTTGTGAATAGAAATGTGATCAAGAAATACGGTACCTGAGCGAATGAAAATATTCCACATAGAAATCAAGAATGAAACAAATTTAATGTTAAGAAGAAATCAACTATGTTGGCTGTGAGCTTGGAACTTTCCAGAAATATCATTCGCAAATCTAACAAATTCCTGAAGCGGAGGAAGGACATTTAAAAGGAACATTGATGAAGGGATGAACAAACTTACCAAATGTAGAATAAGTTTATTTCTGTAAAACTGGCCAATTCAATTTAAAACATTTCTTGTTTACGTTAGAATTTGAGATTAGAGATAAGGTTAGGTTACCATAGAACATAGAGCTTAGACATTAGATTAGTTTTTTAGCCTCAATCTGCCTATTCCCGAGGTCTCATCACCAGTAGTTTCGTAGATCAAAGTGTTTCCACCCGCTCTAGCGAACTGTAGTTCTCTTGATAATGAAATTGTTGTGTTTCAAATCGACTGTAGAATCACCTTGTGAAATTTGCCCAGAGATAACTTGGGCACCCTGTAGAAATAGACATTTAATAAAAAATTTGAAAGCGTATGGATAAATAAATTTGTTTCGATTCAATTTGATTTCATTGCATATAATGTAAAGTAAACATTTTTTTCCGAGTTGAGTTCCATTATAAGATGTTCGGCTATGAATGACGAGAAGTTGCAACAATCGCGAGTAACATATATTGCTTGCGAGCCTTGACCGATATTTTCGTAGCGGAAAATAGGTCAAGAACTCCTATAAATGCAGTTCACGCCTCAGCGAGAGTATAGCCCAATTTACTCGATTACTGAAACTGGAAATTTCCTCAAATAATGGTTGAAACCATTAGGGCTTTCATCTGCACTTCTACCTAAGGTGCGTAGAATACATACTGAGGACGCTTGTTTACTATTATTCATTGAATTATTCTTCTAAAAAATATTTGAGGAACATTGCGTTTACTCTGTATACAATAGTGGATTGAACAAATATTGACAATCAAAATTATGATATTACGTAATCTTTACATTATTATTTTCTATGAATCATCTACCACTGACAATCAATGTTCATATTAATGGAAACTAAAATTATAACAACTAATTGTGTTTGAAATATCAAATGGTTTGAAATTTGTGAGAGAAAATAAATAAAACTTCGAATTATTAAGTGTTGGTTAATTTTTATTTATTAATATAGAAATGACAAGAATTAAGAGGTACATTCGTGTACATACATGTATTCGTAATGTGAATTAATTAATCTTTCGAAAGAACTTTGTTATACTGGTTTGCTTTAAAGCACAATTCTGCAGCTCACACTGCTCAATAACTTTTTTCAAGAGAAAAAGTGCCTGAAATGGTAAGCTTTGTAAGGTATCAAATGAGGATCTTGCTTCCTTAACTGACACCTCTGCCAAAGGTTCCGATGTATCGTCCTCATCTTCATCGTTACTTTGCGTATTTGTCGCAGATAAAATTTCACCATCGGTTAGTGAACCTGAGACAGCAACATTTTCATCCACTTGAACAAAATCAGAAAAACTCACTCCGCTGATGTCAACTAATGGTTCTATTGCTGGTTCTTCATCATCTATAAGTATTGGAAGATTTATTTGATTTTCTTTTAAGAAACCGGGTTTTTTGAAGCAGTTGAGAATCGTTAGGGGTGTTACAGCTCATAACTAACACTAACTTTTAATCTGCATACCAACGAAAGAGTAACAGTAACTGAATAACTAAACAAACCAATTCGTAAGAAGTGTGTGCGTTAAATAGTCAAACTAATCATAACAAAAACAAAGGCTCGTGTATCTTGATACAAGTTTGAACTTGTCGCATACAAGTTTAAACTTGTCGCAAAATGTACTTACAATCTTTCCGCCTCTTCTCTCTGCAACTTTGAATTGTCGAGTGTTGGACGCTGATGAGTTCGAATTAACGCGTCGTTTTGTTAAATAGCAATGATTTTTGCGTTCGAATTACCAAGTGTATGAAAATGTATTGATTTAGTTCGAAATATAAAGAGATTTAGTAGGGAACTCGTGATAACTTTGAATTATAGAGAGGTTCGAATTATCGCAGGTTTGAATTAACGAGAGTCGACTGTAATAATGTTAAATCTTAATTATAACAATTATATCAACTTTAAGTTTTACAAAAAAGATGTCTGATCTTATGAATAGAACTTGTGAAAATTTCAGAAGATCCAACTTTTAACATACATACATAGTATTCAAAGCCATGGAATTAAACGAGAAATAACTTCGTTTTCTATCACTTTTTATTATTGAATTTAAAATGACTCGCGTTTCGTTGTGTTCACTATATTTTCAAACTGAATGATAGATTGTATTTTAATGGTTATATATTCATCAAAGGCAATGACTTGTGCGAAACAAGAGAAGGGGGGATTACAGGATGTCTAGTCTCTAGCTTCCAGATGTAATTTTTCAAGATTGTCTAAATGTGGGAAGACATCATTTGTTTCGAAAAAATGTACCGCGAAATTAGAGTTATCTTTCCGGTTCCTAAATAGTGATTGATGTTTTTTCAACTTTTTTTGGGAAGATCTCCCGCTTTGTCCTACATATACGATACCACAGTGATGACAACTTAATTTATGAACTCCTGAATTATTTAACCGGTTGTTTCAGTTTTTAGCATGGAAAAAGAGTTTGGGCATTTTATTTGAGAGTGTGAAAGCTATTTTTCTGTAGTTTTTAACATTTTTGATACTTTTTGGTGCAATATCGGTCCAAAATAAGTAAGTTTCAAAAAATTTTTTGTTATTGTTTTGGAAATGGGGTATATTTTTTTCAGAATGAGTTGTTCTTCTTTTTGTTTTTGAAAGTAAAAGTTTTGTTCCGAATTGATTGTTTTAAGCAATTTGTTCGACTGTATTTAGTCCCTCTCTCAACGTGATATTATTATTGAAGGGAATTGAAAATTTTCTATATATCATTAATATCTAAGCAGCGAGTTTATGAGTGTTCGGATGTTTTGAAAATTTGGGTATGATTTTGTCTGATGTTGTGGATATATTAGAGAAATTTTCATTACTCCAAAGATACTGTAATCGCACTTTTTATTTCCGAAAATAAGATTAATTTGCAAGCATGAGTATTTGCTCAAAAATACTCATGCTTGTATTTTTTTACCGTTAAAAATGATTGGATTGTTTTGTTAGTTTGTGATACTGAATATCACTAGACAAATAGCTAACAATAATCATTTCGGAGAATCAATTACAAATTGTCTTCTAAATAAAAATACATAATTATTGTTTTCTCGCAGTTCCAGACAATAATAATAAAAAAATTGCCTATGTACAATATAATGGAACACTTCCATAAAAAAGCTCAAATAATTCCGAAAAGCAATACAGGGTGTTCCTGAACGGAAGATACAAATGAAGAGGTGAGATTACTTGGATAATATCAAGAATGAAACATGGGTCAGCAAATAAAGGGTGGATCATCTAGAGTTTGCAATCGTGGTGTCCACAAATCATTTTGTGGAGTTTTAGTCACGATGGAGCAGTACTCGAGAACGCATCGCACTTTTTGCGTACGAGCGTATTATCACACGGTGATTCAATAGTGGCTTCTTAACGTTTGTTTTCATGCCGAATATCGTACACGTCATGTACCAAGTGACAACAGCATTAGAAAATGGATACGGATGTTCGAGAATACAGTAAAAATTCAACACTCTGGCCGCCCTCGTTCAGTCCGCGACGAAGAAACGATTCGAGAAGTGTCAGTTCGTCAAAATCCATTCTCATCCATTCGAAAGCGAGACCAATCATTAAACATAAAAAGGAGGTCCTTGCATTTGATTTTGAAGAAAAATTTGCATTAAAAAGCCTATAACATTCAATTGGTTCAAGAATTGAAAGATACAAATTATGCTAATCGATTGAATTATGAGTAAGGTCTATGAGAATAATCCGACGATTGAAGCAAGACATCAGGTCAGAAATGGTGGCAATATCGAGAGCTATATGTTAGCGTGTGATCGCTTATCTTCGTTCCCGATTAGAAGAGTTCCAGCAGCATAACGGTCACTATTTACGTAACATAATCTTTTCCAAATCATTTTCCACTTTGTATTGTAACAATTAACAATCAACTTTTTTTTATTTTAAGTAATTTTTGTTTTATCGAAGTAACAAAAACCCGATACTCTTTCTGGACACCTTGCATATGTTGATTTATTTTTATAATTGTATGATGCTCAAATAACCCGTTTCATTTACATCGTAACTTTTTCAAATGCTTATGAACAAGTGGTCTGAAATTTGTTGACTGTTAAATAAAACACATACATGTTGATTTATATTCATTTTTGTGAGTTGCTCACATGACGCGTTTCGCTACATATTCATTTCTTTAAATGCATATAAGCAACTGCTATTGTTATATAGTCGAACTGAGCGAGACAGTTATATTTAAACACTTTGAGATATTAATGTACATTCATTAGTACAACAACAGTCAGCATAAATTAACTTCTCTTGTAATTTCCATCAATTCCCGAGGAATTTATACATCCACAATATTTCAATTTTATATGAAAGTTAAAATAATTGTACTTCGCCAGAATACATTTAGATATTTGAGAAGAAGTCTTTCAATTAATTTCACATCATTTTTCTCAAATTGTCAATTCTACAAAATAAGAACCTAAATTACTCATTAGTTCTGAAACGTTCAATGTTGGCTGAATTTACCATAAAAAAATTACAGGATCAGTATTCAATTGGCCTGGTATTCACTTGATGAAAATTATATTGAATGATATGAAATTTTCTGGTGGATATATTTCCAGAAGTCATAGACAATTTTACTCACTCACAAACTTGGTCTCCCTATTTTGACTGTAAACTTACCCTGAAAATTTACAATGAAGAAGTATTTGAATATTACAGATTATAACCAGTATTAATTCTCCGGAACCTCTACAGATTTAAATCTAAATAAATCTCATGGAACATTTAGAATTGAAATTTTAAAAAACATGGCCTAGATAACACTGTATCACTTTATAGACGTATATTATTACATCACATGTGGTGGAAATTAATCAATAAAGAATCAGAATAAATATAAAATTATGACCAAATTTTTAGACATTACCTTATACATAAATGTTTCGATTGGATGTTTAAGAATCACAAGTTCCATCACCAAAAAAAGTTCTACATAGAATTCAAAAACTTTTTTAAAATTTTCCTATTTGAAGAATATATAGCATATTCTCCAGGAAAAGAATCTGATAAATTCGGACCCAAACCGCTTCAATAAGGAGTTATTTGAATGAACAAAATAATTATTAAAAAATATTATAAATTTCTCAATTATCTCAATTGCGAATACGGTGGTTGCTGAAGCACGTTTGTTGAGTTTTTGGCGAGAAAGTCAGTCACAATCGTAGCTCGGTGAGAAGGCGCGTTATCGTCATGCAAAATCCATGAGTTGTTCGCCCACAAATTTGACCGCTTCTTACGGATACGCTCACGCAAACGTTTCATAACGCCTAGGTAATACTCCTTGTTTACCGTCTGACCCTCTGGAACGAATTCGTAGTGCACCACGCCACGGATATCGAAGAAAACAATGAGCATCACCTTCATTTTCGAGCGGCTTTGGCGTGGTTTTTTTCGGTTTCGGCTCATTTTTTGCCACCCATTCCGATGATTGCTGGCTTGTTTGCATATGGTACTCGTAGACCCAGGTCTCATCACCAGTTATAATGCGTTCTATGAATGTAGAATCGGAATTACACGATCCAGCATGTCTGAAGCAACCTGTTCGCGATGACGTTTTTAAAGAAAATTCAGGTCTTTCGGTACGAGTCGTGCGGCCACCTTTCTCATGCCCAAAATATCAATCAAAATCGTACGTGCGGACTCGTGGGATATCTTAAGATCATGTGCTATCTCTCTCAAGCTGGTACGACGGTTTTCCAGCACCCTTTCCTTAATTTTATCGACGTTATCTTCGATCGAAGCCGTCGATGGGCGTCCGGAACGAGGCAAGTCCTTGAAGGCTCTGTACCACTGATATGCACGAGTTTTCGATAGAGCATTATCACCAAAGGCCTTTTGCAACATTTTCAATGCATCGGCACACGAAAATTCATTTGCAACACAAAACTTTAAACAAATTCTTTGCTCAACGTAATCACCCATAGTAAAAATCGGCACGCACTCTGACATCGACTGACTTAATCAGCTGTTGCAAACACACTAGTTGACAGATCCCGCTCAAGCTTGGCATAGTAATTAAGGACAGTGGTACCAACATAGGAAAAAAAAATTTACCTGCCTCATTGCCCCGCCAGATTTAAATCGATAATTCCCGGTACTTTCTTGACAGAATGTATATATATAATCATCACATATGGTGGAAACTAACTAATAAAGAATCAAAAGAAATATAAAATAATGAATAGATTATTTGGACATTACCTTATACATATATGTTTCGATTGGATTTTAAAGAATTACAAGTTCCATCACCAAGAAATGTTCAACATATAATTCAAAAGGCCTATTTTTATTTTCCTTTCGGAAGAATATATAGCACATTCTCCAGAGAAAGAACCTGATGAATTTGGACCCAAATCTCTTCAGTAAGGAGTTATTCGAATAAACACATTAATCATTAAAAAATATACAAAAAAACTTTTTTCACCAGACATTTCTGCAACTACTAACCAATTTTTAGATGAGCATGGCCTATACGAAAATTAGGTTATATCACAGAAATATACAATAAAAGAAGATACAACTTAGACATAGCATTAGATAACTTCCACGTGCATGTGTGATCATACAAAGAAATTTATCAATTATTAATATCTTCTTCTTCTTCCTCTTTCCAAAAATTTACTGTGGAGAAGTATTTGCATATTACAGATAATAGCTGGAATAAATTCTCCGGAACCAATACAGATTTAAATCTGAATAAATCTCATGAAAACATTTGAGATTTGGATCCGAATTTATCAGGGTCTTTCTCTGGAGAATGTGCTATATATTCTTCAAAGAGGAAAATAAAAAAGGCCATTTTGAATTATATGTTGAACATTTTTTGGTGATGGAACTTGTGATTCTTTAACATCCAATCGAAACATGTATGTATAAGGTGATGTCTAAATAATTTGATCATTATTTCATATATCTTTCGATTCTTTATTAGTTAATTTCCACCACATGTGATGATAATATATATGTCTATAAATTGATATAGTGTTGTCTAGGATATGTTTTTAAAAATTTAATTCTTAATGTTCTCATGACATTTATTCATATTTAAATGTGTAGAGGTCCTGGAGAATTAATTCCAACTATTATTTGTAATTACCCTGAAATTTTCAAGACTCGAAACAGTTTCTTTCAACAAATATCGTGCTTAAAATCTTCCGACCGAACGGAGTTAACTGGATTTGAATACGACTGATTAATATATACAGATATATTATAGATCTAGGGAATGAGCACGCTAAGAATAAAAATTATACAATTTCAAACCTGAATCTAGAGTAGTAGATTGAAATTCTTGTTTTCTTAATTGAAATTCCATTATCCTAAATTTATATTCCCTCACAAGTAAGCATGATAGAGAATCTGAAATATATGATTCATGTGAACAGAAAAGTCATTTCATCTTCATGAATTGTGGAAATAAAATATCGAATTGTGAATAGAATCGAGCGTAATCCACCCCTTTTCATTTTCGTACACTTAATAGAGTATATCTATTCAACCAGCACCCTGCTGAAAATCGACAAGACAATTCCCTATACAAACGTAGGCCATTCGCGAGTTAATTAGACCGTAATAGTTTATTCCCAAGTCAGTCCAGCCGTCGAGTCACATTGTTCTGAAACAACAAAGCATTCCAACAATTACAAGAAACTAAAACTACCTACAATCCTTGACAGATATTTCCCGAACTGCAAACGGGTCAAGAACACTGGGGAAGGAAGCTCAAGATTCCATAAAAATTGTCCACTTTAACCGATTACTGCTTTCAAAATCCCCGGACGATAACGGCAGAGCCCAGACCACTTTCGTGTTCCGTCAACTTTCATTCTGCTACACTAACTCTTTTCTGCGCTCGCGATATAATGCTTTTTTTTGACATTCTCGGTAATCATCCTGGAAAATGGGCTATTTTCTTTGTGTTCCTCCAGAGACACTCCTGCAGTTACTTTCAAGTACAGAACGTTAGGGAATTGTTTGTTAGGTTGAGAATAGGAAGAAAAGAAAACGATGGATTTGAATAGCTTCTGGATGTGACGATGTCTGAAATTTAAATGCTGAGAACGTGAATATGATGAATGGCAATGGCGCAGAATTGGGAGGGGGGGGGTACTGGGGGTGATTACCCTGAAACAAAAGACGATTCTACATCTGGTATTTCTGGAATTACCGATTGAAATATTGAGTCGAAGTTAGAATCGCCATCGGCTATAATAAAGTAAAATAATTGCGAGCAGAATTGTCTGTTGATGCTGCTGGTCCTTCATCAGATGAAACTGATATAGAAAATTATACCGGTAAGATAAATTTTTCGGAGTTCGAAAATTATATCATATTGAAGAACGCTTTTGTTCCTGGAAGGGATTTCAAATTTCCGTACCGTACTCTGTGCATCGGAACAATAACAAGGATGTTTAAAAAAAAAATGTATTCAAAAATTTTTTAGGATTAGATTAAATGAATGTCTTAGAAAACACAGTTTAAATTTAGTAGACATAGAATTAACACTCAGTACCAAAAGGAATAAAAGAATTCCAAGAAATTATTCATTAATATTAATTAAAAATACTGAATAAATACTTTTAGGATACAAAATTTTGTCTCATATCTTATATAATGAAAACCAAATCCCTTTCCAAAAATGTAGAACATAACCTCAAGAACTTCTTGAAAAATAACTTATTTCGAATAAGTTCCTTAAAAAAAATTCCTGAAACATACAGTACATCTTCAGAAAGTAATTAAGAAGTACCCACAAACGATTAACTCCTCAGTCCCACTTCATATTAAAAAATGAAAATAAGTAACAACAAATATCATTCCAGACCAGTCAAGTATCTTCCTCTAACAAATACCAGAATATAGTGAACTTTTAAAAATTCTACGTATTTTATGTTCGTCACAGAAATTACACAAAGCTGCAAGGTATTTTATGGACTCAGTAAGATCTAAATGATAATATGTATGAGTGATAAAACAAAATATAATTATTATATACACAATAAAATGAAAAAAAGTTTTTACTTGATAGAAAGATTATTACAAAATTTTAAATATCATTCAGATTCTGTTAACCTCCTACAGATTTTAATTTCAAAAAAATTTTCATTCAAAAACTTTTCAGAATTAAATAAAATAAATATCTTAGAAAACGCAGTTTAAATTTAGTAGGCAGAATTAACACTCAGTACACAGTTCCGAAAGAAAATGAAAAATTCCAAGAAATATAAATTATTAATTAAAATTACGAAATAATAAATGAATACTTCAAGGATACAACATTTTGTTTCGTATCTTGTATTATGAAAACCAAATTCCTTTCCAAAAAATGTAAAACCGTGTTTTCTAAGACATTTATACAATTAAATTCTAAAAAGTTTTTTTGAAATTAAAATCTGTAGGAGGTTAACAGTATATGATATTTAAAATTTCGTAATAATCCTTCTACTAAGTAAAAACCTCTTTTTATTATTTTGAAATATTTATAACAATAAAAGATATGCTTATAACAATATCAATTGATGTAAATGAAAATTTTCATCAAATCTGAAACGACCAAAGATCACCGGTTTTAGGAGTCCGTAATGTGATCTTTCTATCAAAAACTCAATTGAACAGATTTTCCCCAACAAACCATGATTTGTGAAATTAATAAAAAATGAAGTGTTTTTGTACAGACCTTGTACATATATATGCTCTCCTTTCAACTCCCAACAGAGCAGAATCTCCGTTATTTTGAAAACTAACTCAGTAAAACATTCTCCAATCTTTCCCGTATAGATGCGACCCCCAATGAATAATTCCAGCGCTAAATTATTACTTTTATAATGGGTATTCTTCTGCACGGGTTCCTTCCGAAATTTCGAGAAGTAAAGGTCCTGAGAAAGGTTATTTCAGTAGTGAATGCTGAGGAAAATGTATCCAGAGGGAAAAATTTTCTGATTAAATGGGACACATCTCCATTGATAGCAATTTCGGACTCATTCCACCACGAACATTGTTTTCAACCCTTGTATACGCGAATCGTTTCATGTTTTCAACAAACTGAGTTTTTCATTATTATTCAAAAGTTTAAGATGTTTAGAGTTTTTATATATTCTTGATATATTTCTATCTTAAATAATGCACATTTTAAATCTAGCAATGACAAAAAGTGTGAGAAAAACATCTTTTCCTCAGCAATTATTTTTAGATATTTATTTTATATTAGTTCAGTATTTCAAAGTTTCAATATCAAATCAAAACAGATTTAATCTGTTAGTCTCCTATAATTTTAATTTCAAAAAATTTTATTCAAAAACTTTTAGAATTGAAATATTGTCTTGTCAGAGCAGCTTAAATTTAATATTTAATATAAAATGTCAATTGAAATTAATGAATAAATATTTGAAGGAGACAAAATTTTGTTTCTCATCATACAATTATGAAAATTAAATCCTTTTCAAAAATACAACACATATTTTTAAGAACTTCTCAAAAGAAAAACTTATTTTAAATATTTGATATATTTAAATATTTGAATATATTTAAATATTTAAATAAAACAAAAGTCTCCCAAAACATGTATCACATCCTCAAAAAGCAATTAGAATTTAGATAAGGTCTCCATCGTTCCCATTTCAGATTCAAAAAATAAAATCAATTAACAATAAACGAAATAAAATAAAATTTTTTTTGAAATTAAAAATGTAGAAGACTAGCAGATTAAATCTGTTTTGATATTCAAATTTTGTAATAATCCTTCTATCAAGTAAAAAAAACCGTTTCTTTTTATTTTATTTTATATATAATATATAATTATATCAGGTTTTTAAATAAAGAAATTCATTATACAGTGTTGAATGGTTTTAACTAAGACCATTAAAGTGCCTTGTAAACTTTATATGATTTTTTGAGAACATAGGACATAGAGTACCTTGGATATTAAATATACCCATGTACATGTTTCTGAAGATCATATATTTCTGAAGATTGCATTCGGTAAGTCTATTTATTGTTTAATTGATTTTATTATTCTTTATATGTAAAGTTGAACTGATATTATCGTAATTTTAATTATTTTTTGAGGATGTACTACATGTTTTGAGATTTTTTGAAGTAATTTATTTAAATATATTGAATATTTCAAATAAATTAATTTTTGAGAAGTTCTTGAAATTATGTTTTATATTTTTGAGGAAGAGTTATTTTTCATAAATATAGGATCGGAAAACAATACATTTTGTAACAAACAGGGCTTCGTACGTTTGTCTGAAGAGTTCAGTACGCATGCCTGGAACGAAAAAAAAATGTTTGTTTATTTATATTTTAATTTTAATTGACAATTTATATTCGTTGGTTTTTCTTAATTCCATTTGATATTGTATGATGAATTTCGATTTTATACGTCTATTATATATGAGCAGTGCTTATAAAGACACTAATTTAATTCTTAAAGTTTTTTCAAAAATTTTTTTTTGAAATTGAAAATGTAGAAGACTAACAGATTACATCTGTTTTGATATTCAAATTTTTTAACAATAAATAACTTACATCTCAGACCTCGTAGTATCCTCGTTTGAACACACCAACTTTAAAATCCCAGTTATTCTATGTAATAATAGGAAGAGGCTTTTTACTTAATAGTAGGATTATTACAAAACAGATTTAATCTGGTAGTCTCCTATAATTTCAATATCAAAAAATTTTGTTCAAAAACTTTTAGGATTAAATTAATGTCTTATAAGTACAGTTTATATTTAATAGACATATAAAATCAAAACTCATTATATAATATCAAATGGAATAAATAACCCAAAAAATATAAATTGTCAATTAAAATTAATAAATAAATATTTGAAGGAGACAAAATTTTGTTTCTGATCTTACAATTATGAAAACTAAATCCTTTTCAAAAATACAACACATAATTTCAAGGGTTCCTCAAAAGAAATAATTTATTTTAAATATTCATTATATTTAAATATTTGAATAGGTTACCGCAAAAATCTCTCAAAACATGTATCACATCCTTAAAAAACAATTAGAATTCAGATAAGGCCTTCATCGTTCTTATTGCTCATTCAAAAAATAAAATAAATTAACAATAAACAACTTACCTCTAAGACCTCATGGTATCCTGGTTTGAACACACTAACTTTGAAATCCAAGATATTCTATGTTCTTCACAAAAATCACACAAAGTTTTTAAGGTATTTATGGTCTTAGTTAATCCACTTGATATCTATATAATGATATTTTCAAACCAAAATATAATAATATATTATATATAAAATAATAAGAAGAGGTTTTCTATTTCAAATATTTTTTTATTAATTTTAATTGACAATTTATATTTGTTGGGTTATACATTTCATTTGATATTGAATATTGAGTTTTGATTTTGAATGTCTATTAAATAAAAGCTGTGCTTTTAGGACATTGATTTAATTTTAAAATTTGTTGAATAAAATTTTTTGAAATTAAAATTATAGGAGAGTAACAGATCAAATATGTTTTGATATTCAAATTTTGTAATGATCCTTCAAGTAAAAAACCCCTTCTTATTATTTTATTTCAAAGTGCTTAAAGAACCAAGAATTGATCATTCAAAAAGTCTGCTTGAATTTTTGAAATGCTTTTTGTGGTTGAGTTAGCAGCACAAATGTCCTCTCTTTACTTGCGTGGACTTTGAGCATTATCTAGAATTTGGTTTGTTTACAGTGCTGCATTTGCTGAGTTTATTTAAAGTGTGTTTTGCGATATATTCATTGGATAATAATATCAAACAGAAAATTTGTCTGGAGTTTTGTATTACAAATGGAATTTTACGTGGAGAGGCGCTGAGAATATTAAATATATCTCGCAGTGTTGAAAAAAGGATTACAAGACTCATACGAGAAGCTAAAGAGAATTGGTTAGAACAACGCTGGGAGAACTTGAGGAACTACAAATAAAACATGATCACTTCAACGTAGATGAAAAATAGAGAAAATAACCGGACCTAGAAAGAAAACTCATCAACAGAGTGTTTTGTCAACTGATAACAACAAAAAAACAATGAATCAAGAATAAATTGAAGCCATCTGGACCAAATACGTAGAGGAACTTTTTGATGATAACAGAATTGAACCAGCATCGAGAAAAATGTATTAAGATGATCAACCGACGAAAATCCGTTTATCAGAGGTTAAGCTGGGAATAAGAACAACCAAGACACAAAAAACCTCCAGGTGAGATGATCAAATTGATGGAAGCCTTAAACTATTTACAATCTTTTTGAATAAGATATATATCTCAGTGTTTATTCCGATATCCAAGAAAAGCGGAGCAATATCTATTGATAAGATTGATGAATCCATGCACTGAGGATCGTGATGAAAATTAAACAGGGTGCCTACTTTTAAAAAGGCCCAACTTCAAGGGAAGATCATACAAGTTATTTGCAACAAAAATGTCATATAACACATGGTCGAAATGTTGATGGTTATTCTTCAATTTAACATTTCTTGATTTCACGAAATATTTCATATTACATATTCTATGGCCAACAGCTATTCCTTCCTCGTTAGGTAATATTAGGTAAATTTCGACACATAAGTGGTAAGTTTTCTTATTAATCATTTTGTCAATGATTTCTGTTTTATAGCTGTGAACACTGGCTATAGAACAGAACTTTCTTTCGAGGTGTTCCAGACATAAAAATAAAAAGCGTATGGTCGGGGCTCCTTGGTGACCATCTTACCGGACCCTCGCCCAATCCATTGAACCCCAGAATATTCAATCATTGAGTCCCGTACATTTTGGCTAATATGAGCTGAGCAGCCATCCATTTGAAACCAGATATTTTGTCTGGTCGCCAGGAGCATTTCATCCAATATGTCTCTAAAGCTGCTTTGGATTAATGTAATGAATTCTTCAGTGTTTCGACGAGTACTTGTTGTGGAATCCTCCCGTACAGCTTGAAGTTAGCAGGTGCATGCTGGCCTTACTGACTATTTCGACCATCTCTGATTCGAAAACCACTGCTTCACCTAATCGCCTGATCACTTGTACTTGGTTGTTGTTTGTTGGGAAAACGCAAACCGTACTCCTGAACCGCCGCGCGAGCATTTCCATTCGCAAATCCATAAAGGAACAAAATATCGCGATATTCGATGTTTGAAATAAAAGGCATAACTTTCACGATTTTTTCTAGAATACTTATTAGAAATTGAGTTGATTCGTCAGATTCAAGAAAACATACTAATACCCAAAATTATCAAGCGACAGAAACTGTCAGATTTTTGATTAAATATTTACTTTGATATTCAATCACAAATAGCTTCAAAATAGAGCAGATTTGGGTTTAGAATATTGCAAGCTTTCGTTGTTATCTTCTTAGCCATGTTATTATGGCAGAGAACAAGCAGCTAGCACAAAAGTTGATATGTTATTCGAAAGCACACTAAATGAGGTAATTTTTGCTGAAAAGTAAACATGTCCATAATTAATAATTTTTCATCGATAAAACCATTGGAAAAATATGACTGATTTTGTTCACTTCAGAATCGTGATATTCATTTCCTTACCACACACGCAAAAAGAATTTTTTGGCACACAGAGCTTCTTATCTTGTAGCAAATTTAAGGCCGTTTCCAGATATGTAGTAAAATTTCATGAGGCTACATGGACATGGAACTGAAGTATAATTGATTTTATGGAAATACTTGAAATATTTCGTGAAATCGAGAAATGTTAAATTGCAGAATAAGCATCAATATTTCTACCATGTGTTATATTATATTTTTTGTTTGCAAATTACTTGTATGATCTCCCCTTGAAATTTCAACAATAACTATGAAATTATCCATTATGAAAATAAAAGTACCAGACTCACGCTTTTGGAAGCAGTAGAAATTAGTTGGTACAAGAACCTTCAAATTCTTTTTAACGACCAAATAGATGTTGCAAAATCCCCATTGTTGAATATTTTTACTCATTGAGGTAATTGACCCCAATATATTGTATAGTTATTTATATCTCTTTTTTCGCATATTTTTCTTTATCGGTATTTTTGTGAATTGATGGCTATTTGTATCCTCTTTTGGCAATGTATTTCTTATCTTTATTTCCGAAAATTGTTAGTTAGTTGTACCGCCACTTTTTTCAAGTTTTTAGCTATATAAACTTATTTTATATAAGAATTGTTGTAATGTTTAGAGTTAATTCAAGATTTAAACTTGACAAAGCGAAAACAATTGTCGTTAATAATGAATTGTGGAAATAATCTATCTTATTTTATTTAATAAAATGAATTTCCATCAAGCTCGGCTCCATTCAATTAAATTTTTATAATTATAGAATCTGAAGTATGTAATTGTTATCCAGGTAATCATGAGATTGTTTCCTTAAGAGAGTGGTCATTTAATTACGTTACATAGTTTTTAAAGTAATAAGGTGATCAGAACAGACTATACGAAGATCCCTAATGAAAACATACCCGGAGACCGAAATTCCATGATTAGATGGGTCACACTTCTATTGACGTTAGCAAGAAAGTTCAGCTTCTCTGTATGGGTAAATAGGGGAGCCTGTGGATTGGGCAGCGAGGATGGCCGATATCTGGAATGAATCGATAAAGGAGAAAGGGGAGCAAATTTCGGATCGAGTGATGAATTTTTATTTATTTTGCTGTGCGTATTCATCTCTGAAATGTTTCAGGGTTTTGCTGACCCTCGAGGGAACAACGTGAAACAGGCCAAGTCGTAAATTAATCTGACATGAAATATTTGGAGGCAGAACTTTTCGAATAATAAAAATGGTGATAAGCACCGACTTGGAGTTTGAAGCTTTTGCGCGCTTGTTCAATAATCCATTTTACCAGAAAATATAAAATCTGTGAATTATTTCTTATGACAGCTACATATGATGAATTAAAATGCAGAATTCTGTGTTCTATCAACCAAAGGTTAAATAAACGTGCAATTTTAGAACTATCTTCCTGAGAAAACGGAAAATCTCAGTTACTATCGTGTGTTTCTTTTAGAGTGATAGAACATTCGATGGGGATAACTATGATTTGACAGAAGGTAGAAGCCATGTTGTTTTGACATTTCTGTTCAGTAAGCATTGACAAATTATCATGGAAATACTCACGCCTTAAAAACGTTTACAAATTAATGAAATTTATTTTCACAATCAGTGTTCTATTCGCCAAACTTATAGAGCATTTCATGATATTTACGGTTCACATAATCATCCATCAGAGCAGCTTATTCGTCGAACTATCGATAGATTTCGCTGCTGCTTAGAGCTGCGATATCAAATCTGGATCATCATTAACACTATGACTTATCATAGTGAAGCTTGAAGCGGATCCACTTTTTTATCGTAAAATTGTGTTTAGTGATGAAGCTCATTTCTGGTTGACCGCCTATGTAAACAAGCAAAGTTGCCGTATAAGGAGCGAAAACAATCCTCAAGAAGTTCTGCAGGTTCCATTGTATCCTGAAATATGCACTGTATGGTGAGCTTTACACGCTGGAGGCATCATCGGTCCATATTTCTTTAAAAACGATGCTGGAGCTAATGTTACAGTGAATGGTGCTCGTTACAGATCGATGATCAATGACTATTTGTTTCAAAATTTGAATGGTATCGACCCAGAAATGTTTTGGTTCCAACAAGATGGTGCTACACCTCATGCTGCTGCCGTAACGATTGATTTATTGAAAGAAAGATTTGGCGATAACATTATTTCGATAAATGGTCCAATTAAATGGCCTCCAAGATCATGCGACATAACTCCACTGGATTATTTTCTTTGGGGTTATGTCAAGTCATTGGTTTATGCTGATAAACCAGAAACAATGGACACTTTGGAAGCCAACATAACTCGTGTTATTGATGAAATAAGGCCTGAATTACTCGAAAAAATGGTCTAAAATTGGTCTGGTCAAATGCGGTTCCTCAGAGCTAGTCGTGGTGGACATATGCCGGAAATTATTTCTAAAACATAATTGTCATAAAATTATCTTTCAAAAAAAAAATTTTTGGCTTCAATCTTGATTTGAATGTGTTTTATTTCAATTCAAAGTTCTATCACTCTAAAAAAATACCCGATATTTCCAAAGCATTCAATCACACTCATTTTTTGTCCATTGACAACCAGTTCTTCGCCCTTCTCTTAAATAGGTGTATGTTATTTATTTTCCTGATCTCGGCTGGTAGTTCTTCGAACAGTCTAGGACCAATAAAGCCACAATGACGTTGACCCACAGTCTTTGCGCAACGAGGTATATTCAGAAGCTTTAGCTTACCTCTTGTATTATAGTGGTGCGCAATGGGCTTAGATGCTATCATACCCTTCATCACAACTATAAGCATTCTCAAACTGAAGTGTTATCGCACATCGAGTAGTCCAGATTCCTATGCAACCTCTAGTTTGAGCATGTGAGTGGTCTCCTATATACAGTGTGGTCCAACGAAAACTTAACACGATTTTCCGGCTTTAAAATGAAAATGTGGAAGATCGCTCGGACCCGTAAATTTCTGATTCGAGGGGGAACATAATAAATAACTACATCCCTCTAACGGAAGTGAGTACAACCCCTTGATTTTGAATGAGGATGTGGGATGTTGCGATACCTCATTTTGAAATTCTCATCGAGTACTATTTGATACTGAAATTTCGCTTCAAAATTTCCATCGATAACGAAATGACAGGTAAAAAAGTGGAAGAGTACTTACTTCTGTGATTAGTTTATTAAATGCTGAAAATGGGCACCAGTTCCATGCATTGATGTGAGTTTTGCTGAAAACGTTTACGTACGTTACTTAAGATTTCTGGTGTAATTTGACGGCATTCATTAATGATCCGAGTTCGCAAATCATACGGTGACTCAAGCTGGGTAGCGTAAATCTTGGAATTCAGGTGACCACATAGAAAAAAGTCCAGTGGAGCCAGTTTAGGTGATCTGGGTGACCACACAATATGTCCCCTTCTTCCAATCCAGGCGTGAGGAAAATTTTAATTTAAGAACTGAAGCATGGGTTGAACGAAATCCAACAAGATGGTGCGCCATCTTGTTGGAAAATTATCGTTTGATGGTCTTCTGCATTCTTCAATACTTGCACGAGGGCTGGATAAATAGCGTTCTCCAATAGATCTAAATAAATTTGGCCATTGAGATTACCGGGTATAAAAAAGGGCCGATTATGTCATTTCCATAATTTTTGGGGACGCTGAGTATGCATCTCACGAAATAACCTCTGTTGATTTATCACAGCCTACCACTTTACTGATTACTGAACCTGCCAGGTGATTTTTTGAATCTGAGACTCTGTAGTTGTCAAAATGAGTGAGTAAGACCGACACATGCATATATTATTATATATTCGTAATCAGGAGAGAAAGAGATAGTCGAAAATAAGAAAACATACATACTACTCTGTCAAGAAAGTACCGGGAATTTTCGATTAAAACAACATTATTACATTTAATCGTCAAAATTTATTGGGTCGCCTTCAAAATAGGCTCCATTTGCTCCAATACATCTATGCCAACGGCACTTCCAATTATCGAAACATTTTTTATAGGCGCTTTCCGGGATGGACTTTAGCTCTCGCGCCGAATTTTGTTTTATGTTTATATATATATATATATATATATGTGTATATTTTTTCGGTTTCGGCTCATTTTTGCCACCCATTCCGATGATTGCTGGCTTGTTTGCATATCGTACTCGTAGACCCAGGTCTCATCACCAGTTATAATGCGTTCCATGAATGTAGAATCGGAATTACAGCGATCCAGCATGTCTGAAGCAACCTGTTCGCGATGACGTTTTTGAAGAAAATTCAGGTCTTTCGGTACGAGTCGTGCGGCCACCTTTCTCATGCCCAAAATATCAATCAAAATCATACGTGCGGACTCGTGGGATATCTTAAGATCATGTGCTATCTCTCTCAAGCTGGTACGACGGTTTTCCAGCACCCTTTCTTTAATTTTATCGACGTTATCTTCGATCGAAGCCGTCGATGGGCGACCACTTCACGACCGTTCTTGAAGGCTCTGTACCACTGATATGCACGAGTTTTCGATAGAGCATTATCACCAAAGACCTTTTGCAACATTTTCAATGCATCGGCACACGAAAATTCATTTGCAACACAAAACTTTAAACAAATTCTTTGCTCAACGTAATCACCCATAGTAAAAATCGGCACGCACTCTGACATCGACTGACTTAATCAGCTGTTGCAAACACACTAGTTGACAGATCCCGCTCAAGCTTGGCATAGTAATTAAGGACAGTGGTACCAACCTAGGAAAAAAAAAATTTACCTGCCTCATTGCCCCGCCAGATTTAAATCGATAATTCCCGGTACTTTCTTGACAGAATGTACATGATCCATTTGAGAAAAGGTAGTTGCATTCAATATCTTGTTCACCCTGTATATATTCCATTTTATGAAATCATTTCGAAAAAATTCAGATTTTGTAAAACTTTTGTGAACATTTTTTTTGTGACAATGTTTAAGGGGGTGTTAAATGATCAGGAAAACACCCGGTACTCATAAAGTAAGCTATGCAACACAAAATCCAACCCAAATAAATATAAAAATCATCAAAATAATATTTCGTACAAAATAAATTATCAAAAATTTATATAAAAATACCAACGCACTTTATAACATCATCTATAGGTACAACTCTCACACGAGTCCTGCTGTATGAAATATCAGCATGACGAAACCATAATTCTTGGAAACTTTTCGTATTTTCTTATCAATGTGTGACTAACTAGGAAGATTAAGAAAGTAAATTGCGGGCGTATGGTTCTTGACAACCAAACACATAGTTTTATCCCTCTTGACGCTTTCAGATGAAACTTTCAACTTGAAAGTTAAATTGGATGGCACTGGAATGAGTTGTTTCTAATTATCTTATCTGAAGTATACGCTGAATAAAGCAGCTGGGGCATACTATTTGCACTTTTCTGAACAGGAAAATGTGTTGAATTAGATATTTTCAATGGCAGTTAATGAGTTCGTTACGCTCAGTAATTAAAATTTTGTCCTCTATGAACTTTTGATGTCCTCTTCAATTATAATAAATGAGGTACTTAGTGCAAAAGAAGACTAGGCTACAATTCAATTTTTCGTATTTGATTTTATGGCTAGGACGTAATCTGGAAAACAGATACAATAAAGCTAAAATGAACATTTCCAATAAAATCTAAAAAGAAATCATAAAAAAGAGAAATTTTTGTTGTGTCAAAAGATACAGATGCATAAATAATTGTGGTCTATCTAAAAACATTCAAGTAAAATAAATCTAATGAGTTTTAGGACTAATCATTAGAATTCAGTATGAAAATTTCTGAAGGAAGGTTTGACTTCAATACATGAAAATTGTTATAAAGGAACACAAAAATTTAGTTGAATGTATGATTGTATTCGAATGCACAATATACATACTACTCTGTCAAGAAAGTACCGGGAATTTTCAATTAAAACAACATTTTTACATTTAATCGTCAAAATTTATTGGGTCGCCTTCAAAATAGGCTCCATTTGCTCCAATACATCTATGCCAACGGCACTTCCAATTATCGAAACATTTTTTATAGGCGCTTTCCGGGATGGACTTTAGCTCTCGCGCCGAATTTTGTTTTATGGCTTCAATCGACTCAAAACGGGTGCCACGAAGGGGCAATTTTAGTTATGGGAAGAGGAAAAAGTCGCAGGGAGCCAAATCCGGCGAATACGGTGGTTGCTGAAGCACGTTTGTTGAGTTTTTGGCGAGAAAGTCAGTCACAATCGTAGCTCGGTGAGAAGGCGCGTTATCGTCATGCAAAATCCATGAGTTGTTCGCCCACAAATTTGACCGCTTCTTACGGATACGCTCACGCAAACGTTTCATAACGCCTAGGTAATACTCCTTGTTTACCGTCTGACCCTCTGGAACGAATTCGTAGTGCACCACGCCACGGATATCGAAGAAAACAATGAGCATCACCTTCATTTTCGAGCGGCTTTGGCGTGGTTTTTTCGGTTTCGGCTCATTTTTTGCCACCCATTCCGATGTTTGCTGGCTTGTTTGCATATCGTACTCGTAGACCCAGGTCTCATCACCAGTTATAATGCGTTCCATGAATGTAGAATCGGAATTACCGCGATCGAGCATGTCTGAAGCAACCTGTTCGCGATGACGTTTTTGAAGAAAATTCAGGTCTTTCGGTACGAGTCGTGCGGCCACCTTTCTCATGCCCAAAATATCAATCAAAATCGTACGTGCGGACTCGTGGGATATCTTAAGATCATGTGGTATCTCTCTCAAGCTGGTACGACGGTTTTCCAGCACCATTTCCTTAATTTTATCGACGTTATCTTCGATCGGAGCCGTCGATGGGCGTTCGGAACGAGGCAACTCTTCGACCACTTCACGACCGTCCTTGAAGGCTCTGTACCACTGATATGCACGAGTTTTCGATAAAGCATTATCACCAAAGGCCTTTTGCAACACTTTCAATGCATCGGCACACGAAAATTCATTTGCAACACAAAACTTTAAACAAATTCTTTGCTCAACGTAATCACCCATAGTAAAAATCGGCACGCACTCTGACATCGACTGACTTAATCAGCTGTTGCAAACACACTAGTTGACAGATCCCGCTCAAGCTTGGCATAGTAATTAAGGACAGTAGTATCAACCTAGGAAAAAAAATTTTTACGTGTCTCAGTGCCCCGCCAGATTTAAATCGATAATTCTCGGTATTTTCTTGACAGAATGTATATAGGACAAGTCAAACAGTTATTTAACAGTCACCATTTTTCTAGAAAAAATTCATTAACCGAGTAATAACATTTTCCTGAATGATAATTTTTTACATTTTTTTTTTAAAACTCCTCAGACTAACATTACAGATAATAGCTGGATTAATTCTTCCGAACCTCTACAGATTTCAATCTAAATAAATCTCTTGAGAACATTTAGAATTAAATTCTTGAACATGCCTCAGATAACACTAAGCCACTTTATAGACAAATATATCGGTTTTTTTTAGAGTGGTAGAACTTTAAGTTGAAATAAAACACATTTAAATTAAGATTGAAGCCAATTTTTTTTTATTTGAAAGAAAATTTTATGACAATTATGTTTTAAAAATAATTTCCGGCATATGTCCACCACGACTAGCTCTGAGGAACCGCATTTGACCAGACCAATTTTAGACCACTTTTTCGAGTAATTCGGGCCTTATTTCATCAATAACACGAGTTATGTTGGCTTCCAAAGCGTCCATTGTTTCTGGTTTATCAGCATAAACCAATGACTTGACATAACCCCAAAGAACATAATCCAGTGGAGTTATGTCGCATGATCTTGGAGGCCAATTAATTGGACCATTTATCGAAATAATGTTATCGCCAAATCTTTCTTTCAACAAATAAATTGTGCATGAGGTGTAGCACCATCTTGTTGGAACCAAAACACTTCTGGGTCGATACCATTCAAATTTTGAAATAAATAATCATTGATCATCGATCTGTAACGAGCACCATTCACTGTAACATTAGCTCCAGCATGGACGCAATGGAATCTGCAGAACTTCTTGACAATTGTTTTCACTCCATATACGGCAATTTTGCTTGTTTACATATCCGTTCAACCAGAAATGAGCTTCATCACTAAACCCAATTTTACGATAAAAAAGTTGATCAACTTCAAGCTTCACTATGATAAGTCATAGTGTTAATGATGATCCAGATTTGACATCGCTGCTCTAAGCAGTAGCGATATTTTCTTCTGTACGTACAGTTCTTTGTCTTATTGTTGTTGTCGTTGCATCGAGTAGAGAAAATGTTGTCCGAAATCTATCGATAGTTCGACGAATAAGCTGCTCTGATGGACGATTATGTGAACCATAAAACAGGTGGAATATTAGTATAGAAAAGATGTTCGAAACATTAAAAAATTAGTAAAATTGACGGAACTGGGAAAAAGTGCTGTATATGAAACAATAAAGAAGATAAAAAGTGGCATGGATATGAAGTATAGGCCAGTTTCAGAAATACCGTGTAAGTTTAAAGGAAACAATAGAAACGCTTTATTGGCCTTAGGCCGAGACAATTCGCGCCTGGGGTTTCGTAAATTAGCTAACAGATTCGGAAATCAACCAAATATAAAAGTATGCCCAGGAACCGTCCGTATGTCACTGAAAAGATGAGACTACATATCAAGGAAAGCAAAAAAAAATTATATAAAATTTGTAGACAGATTAACAGAATAAATCTGTTTGATATTAAAAAAAAAACTCTTTTTATTATTTTATTTTGAACAAACCTTTTTGTATGAAACTCTATACAATTCAAACTGAATATTATCGGCAGATAACCAATATATCTGCAATTGTCGCTATCAGATGTTGAAAATTTTATGTTTTCATAGCCATCATTTGAAATCGGACCGAAATTATTTTTACTACCAATGAAAATATTTCGTGAGCACAGCAGTGTTGAGCGCACTGAAACCAGCAGTGGTACTTTTGGGTTTGAATTTAGTATTTAGACGACGACAACAAGGCTAATGCAAAATTTCGTAAAGTTCATGAGTGATATAAATAAGCGCGCAAGAGCTCCTGAATTTACGTCAATGATTCTTACCATTTTTTACTTGATAATTATAAATAAATGATTAATAAAAATTATGAAAATAGTTTATGGATATTAGAATTAGCCAATTTTCATTTCACATTTAATTGAACTCTAACGATCGAACTCCACTTTATAAAAATTCCTTTTCAATTCCGTGCCGCCGTTTCGAATAAATATTTCGACAGGTCATCAACCTCTATGCGTGGTTCCAATCCATACAACCAAATTTTTCATCGTTACCTACAGTGAACTTCGTGTCTGTCGATAATATGTTCGGCTTTCGAAGAAGCTCCCTGACAAAAAAAACATTGTGCACGAAAATAAAACGACAATAAGGACACACCACGACCATGCGCATCATAAAACGTATGGGTTTACGTGATATATAGTTATTTCATTTTACATTCGAAGGCTAAATAAACGTCGAAATTGGCGTATAAACAGGATCGCAAGCTTAGGGGTTGAAAATTTATGGAAATGCCGTCGAAAAGTACACAGTGCGAACCGCCAGATTAAAAAACGCGTGATCCTAATTTATACGACGGTTTCATGAAAGAATTCCCTGAAAATAAACTTTAGAACACTACTATGAGCTGATATCGTGTATGGACAGATTAATTTAATCTGATTGCTAATATTATATGCAAATTTTTCGATAATTATAGCATGAGGCATGAATGAATATTTTTGTATGTTAAAATATAAGAATAAAATTGAATGGGGTGAAAATTAATGGATCATTAGAGTCATTATGTAGTTTCGTTTATTCAATAAAATATACGTAACAAACACCAACAAGTTATTATTATTATTATTATTTATTTATTATATATGAGTTCGCACGGACTATTGTGACTCACCTCTAGTTTATAAAGGTTGTGAAAGTTGACAGATAGGAGCTGGTAAACATTCGTAAAGTGCGTCCAATGTTAGATCGAAATAATGTGCCTAATTCACCTACTGTAAAAAGAATAATAAAAAAATTCGAAAGTACTGGTTCGGTTAGTGATGTGAAACATAACGAGCTCGTAGAGGTCGTTCAGATCAAAACATCACGGCAGTTCGCAAGAGTGTGAGAGAAAGGCCAGAGACGTCAATTCGCCATCGGGCACAAGAATTGGACATTTCAACAGGCACTCTTCAGTGAATTATCACTAAAGATTTACAGCTACATGGCTCTAGCAAACGCCAGCCGATCTGCCTCTTTGTTACCCAATTAGTTTGAGTGGCTCAATATTCAAACAAGAGTGACTGCTATAAAAACCGAGCCTGTCCTCAATAGAACCTTAGCGCGCTGGGTCCATTCGTCTCGGCTGGGCTGGGATTACATTGAAATGCCGTTCTTGGCTCGTGTCTTTTGACATTAGATCCGAGGGCATCGATAGGGTGCTGTTCGTTAAAAGCACATCCAGCAGTCCTGAGCCTACCATCAGTATTGCCTCTGGCCTGTCGATCGCTAGTTGATATAGTTTATATGTGATCCGTTCCGCCTCCCTCTGCACGAGCAGGTGCAGGTGTGGTAGGTTTAGTAGAACCTCCATGGCTGCCCTAGGTGTGGTGTGAAACGCACTTGTAATTGCAAAGCAAACCTCTGTACTGTAAGGGCTTATGTTAGCCCTTCTTCCATCAGGCCTATATCCTTGTTGGCCTTTCTTCCACCACGCTTCAGCGCCATACATTATCTGTGGTCTAATTACCATAGTGTATAGCCAATACCTGGGCTTTAAACCCCAGGTCAAGAATCCCATTTTAGCTTTATGACACATTTGGTCTAGGTGTGCATTCCAACTGAGAGTTTTTTCCAGGTATTTTGCCTCATTAGAGAGTAGTATTGTTTCACCACAGATTTTCGGCGGTTCTAAACCATCCAGCTTCCGTTTTTTCGTGAATGGTACTATAACTACCATTATATACCATTTGTCCAGCATCGCTTGAAGAACGGCCGATATCGTCACCTCCGATTTGCGTTTTACTATGATTGCCAGGTCATCAGCAAATGCTTGAACGTCGACACCTCACAACGAGATGATCGCTAGCAGGTCATCGACGAGAATGGTCCACAGCAAGGGTGAGAGAATACCCCCTGCGGGCAGCCCTTTACATCCTTGATACGAAAACCTCACCCTGATATGAGGTCCTTATAATTCTGCTGCATAGCATTGCCTGTAACTACCTATAAATTAGCGAGTTAATTCCTCTCTCAGAGATAGCCTTAGCTAGAGAAGCCGACAGCGTATTGTTGAAAGCACCTTCAATGTCTAGAAATGCTGTTGGTGCTATCTCTCGATTATCGAGAGATTGGTTCAATTTTCCGACTACATATTGTAATGCAAGTTATATTGATTTTCCGGCCTGGTAGGCGTATAGATGAGGGATAGGGGGACCGTCAATTAGCAGCTTCTCCCTAATATAGACATCACCATATCCAGACTCTTCAGTAAGAATGATGTCAAACTTATTAGTCTGAACGAGAAGGAGTCCGGTTCGGTTCGTCCCACCTTTGGTATATAGACCACTTCAGTTAATGTCCAGCTTGTAGGGATAACCTCCCAAGCCAGATTTGATCTAAATAATTTCAGCAGATGCGGAATCAACACATCCATGCCCAAGTAAGGCTGGAAAGATTCCGTCAACCCCCGGTGTTTTGAAAGGTTTGAAGGACCTTATTGCGTCTCTGACCGCTTGTGCCGTGACTGTTTTTGGATATTTGCCAGTTGCTCTCCGGGCCAGATTAAATGGTCAGGGTTGAATCTGGTGCTTATATCTTCCAAGGCTTGACATCCAGGGAAGTGTTTGTTCGCAAGAATCTACAATGTTATGTTTTGGTACCAGTGAAACCACCCTTCGTTCGTTTGAGTGAACCGGTTGTTCTCACTGTCTCTCTTGAGAGAACTGGCAGTTCCGGGGGCATCATTTATACCTTCACAGAACTTGTCCCACAAGTCCCCCTTGACCCTCCCCTATATTATTGTAGAGGGTTAGAGCTTCTTTATATTTGTCCCATTGGTCGCTTTAGCTCGGTTGAATAATCTCCGAACCTCCTCTTTTTGCTTATTCAGGTCTTTATTCCACCAAGATGAATTTCGATTGCCCTTTTTACATCTTAGTGGACAGTTTTCGTGATAAGCGGAGACCATGGTGGTTTTGATTTGCTCCGACAGGAGCTCCAAGTGATTCTGTTTAAATATTTCAGATAAACACGTGGTAGGTTAGCGCGGAGGGTTCCCACATAACCAATCCAGTCTGTTTCCTTACAATTTCTGTAGTATCCTAATGGTCTAGGACCGGTTCTTATACTAAAGAGTAGAAGCCTGTGGTCTGAACATGATGGTTCAGTAGATAGATAGGGATCTTCACAGAAGATCCTGGAGTATCAGGATAATAATAAGAAAATACCGTCCAATCGGACGACCAACAAGTTACGAATATCATAAAATACAATGCGCAAACAGATGTTGATACAACAGGAAATTGAATCAATACTCGGAGAAATCGGCAATAGGGAATATGCGACAAAAATCTTTTTGGGATGTTCAAACAATAAACTTCTCTGAGGAACCCGCACATATACAAACAAATCTCTAACTACCTCTTCATATAATCGATTAGCAGAATATTGACGGCCAGGAATGACTTCTTTTGACATACGATTGCTGGGTAATAAAAATGAATATTATATCTTGCATTAAATGTAGTATTGAAAATATAGTATATGGTTAATACGAGTATAAGACAAAATATTATGTGAACCATTCTGTATTAGATATCAATCTAGATATTAGATATTATCTCTGTATGAAATGCAAGTTGAAAAATTATAGGAAAGAACGGACTATAAGACAACTATATAAGAGTATGATTATGGACAATTATGATCAATTATTCGAAATTGTTCACGGCCTACTTAACGAATTTGTGCATAAACCTGGAGACCCTCAATAAACAGGTTAAAAAAGATCAAGACCTTATCTTGAATGTGAACATCAGAAGTTTGAATACCAATTTTGATAATCTGCAAATGTTTGTTAGGAGCCTTGTGGTTGAACCTACTGTAATAGTTTATGTTGAGTCCAGAAAATTGGTTCATTCTGAGTTCTTTCATATGGATGCATACAAGTTGTATTATAACCAGGGAAACATTAACTTAACGGATGGAGTTGTAATGTATGTTAAGGACTTGATTAACGATTATTTCATAAGGGATGTTTAGTGAATTTCAAATCCAATATTGTTCATGAATATTTCGGTCATAAAGCACTTAAAAAATATATGAGACCTTTTTCAGATTTATATATTTCATTTTAAAATTGAAAGTAATTTTGCTTAGTGCTAATTTTAAGACATTATAAAATATCTAATATGAATATATGTAATACAATTATCAAGAATGATATTTTAAAATGCATTAAAATTTTCACTAAAAAAAATTACTTTCAATTTAAAAATTAAATATAAAAATCTGAAAAAGGTTTCATCATGGGAAATCATTAATGTCTTTTATAAGGCGAAATATCCATGTAAAATATTTAATTTAAAATTCACCGAACACCCCTTATGACATATATTATATATTGGTATAGATACGCAGACGATATTTTCTGTTGCTTCATAGGTACAGACAGACTATTAAAAAAATTATTTTTGTTGATCAACCTACTAAATCCAATATTATTCACTGTAAAAACTTAGCATAATAACTCTTTTATCTTTCTTGATTTAACCAAATGTTACCAGAATCAATAATGAATGAATTTTCAATATTTCATAATCCAACATATACATATGTTATTATACACACTTAATCTATTCATCCTATTAACCAAAAATTATCAGCATTTAATTTAAAGGTTCACATATTAGTTAATATACTCAAGAATCGAGAAAATTATATTTCAAAGCACAAGATCATTAAACAAATGGCTATTAAAAATTACTACGATCCTCAACTGATAGATAGGTTTTCAATGAATAAAAAAAATGAAATGACTTCAAATATGGTATATCCGAATACAAAAAAAATCTGAATATATTTCCTTCAAATATACTAAAGGTATTTCTGGGAAAATTTGTTACATATCTCAAATAAATATAATTTAAGAACTTCATTCAAAAGTATTTAAATCTCAGTAAATTTATTGAAAATAACAAAGCAATTACATAAAGAAAATAAACCGGCAGTTTATAAGTTAACCTACAGTTATTGACAAAAAGTTGACAGGAAGAACTTTTCGACAGAGAATTGAAGAACATCTGAACAGTTTCCTCAGTAACAAAAGTAATTCCACATATTCGAATCATCTGTAAGAAACGTTACACCTTGAACCATGATTCTTAATTATTACATATAGAATATAAAATGTATTCCTTAAACCTGTTAAAGTTACTAGAGGTAAATAAATACAACAAAATCGGAATTGTACTCTGCGTCACATTTGGGGCTTGGAAAATCCAGGAATGTTAAAAAGCCTCTCCATCCTTAACTTGTCACTGTTTGTTGCGGTTTTTGGGCTGGCGGTCCCTTTTTTTATATGTGTGAATATTTTCAAAATAAAATTGGTAACAAATAGTAACAAAACGAAACAAATACAGGGGAATTATTGAAGCTGGAATAGAATTTGTCATAGATTATTTAAATAGAATCTCTATTATATTTGATGATAAAACACGTAACGTTGTAATTTTGTTAATAAAATTACACAAGTAAGATATAACACTAAAAAGAAAACTGAAAAGCACGTACTCTTATACGAGCACTTGAATTTATTTTGCAACCCTTATAAAATTATTATCGATATTATTAAGAATAAATAATGTGTAAGAAACGCGGCTTCTATTTGATAACAATATGGAATATTCCACTATAATACATTATTCTGAATAAGGAGAAACCTACCTAAGGAAAAATAATTTTGCTCACTTATTTTCGATAATAAGCCACAACAAATTTTAAAGGTATTAATAATATATAAAAGAATAATAGAAAAAATTATTGAGCTAAATTCTATAATAGAAATTGTCCAAATAAATTAAAATAATAAAAAGAGGTTTTTTCTTGATAGAAGGATTATTACAAAATATTAAATATCATACAGATTCATTCTGTTAACCTACAAATTTATTTGGAGCAAGTCGTTTTTGAAGAAGTTCTTGAGGTTATGTTTTGCCTTTTTGGAAAGGAATTTGATTTTCATGAAACAAAGTATGAAACAGAATTTTGTACCCTTCAAGTATTTATTCAATAATTTTTATTAATAATTTATACTTGTTTGAATTCTTTTGATCCCTTTTGATACTGTGTGATAAGTGTTAATTCTATATGTCTCCTAAACTAAAACAGTGGTTTCTAAAGACATTTAATTAATTTAATTCTAGAAGCTTTCGAATGAAAATTTTTTTAAATTAAAATTTGTAGCAGGTTAACAGAATAAATATGTATGATATTTAAAATTTTGAATTGAAATTATATTGTGCACGACAATTCGGTCAGTAAGGTATTTGTGCTAGTTTTCAAGTTTAAATTAATATTTCCGGGCGTAAAATTTAAACTAATAATAATATTTTCTGCTTCAGGATATATTCCAACATTTACGACTCGTTTTAGAACAGTTTTTTGAATCGCATTTCGTAAATTTTCATTCTAATCTTTCTTTCTCTTTGCAGTTTATGTATGTGTTTTAAATTTTCACATTAGGAAATAATATGTATAAAAAATTCTGTAATCAAAATATTGAAGTTAATAAGCATTTAAATCAAATGAACATCTTTATAATAATGAAACTGTCTTTACTTGAAGAAAACTCATTTTAAACGATATACTGAATTTGACAGGTAAATGGAAAGCGGAATAAACAAATTTTAGGCGAAAATCATCTTAAACGTTTAGGTTCTTTGTCCGGCCGGCCGTTCGTAAACACGCTAACTTTCGAACGGAAGAAACCGTGAACTTGAAACTTCCGAGGAACTTCTGGTGTCTCAATAACGTGACTTAATTAGTGAATAGGCATCATCGGTTTGATAGTTTCGCAGTTATTCACATTAGCGAATTTTTCATAGTTTTCCTAATATTTGTGAAAGTACAGATTTGATCGATCTAAATTTCAGCATTTGTGAGTAGAATTATAACACGCATATTTTTTGAGTATCCTACGATTAAAAGTTCCAAACAAAATAAATATTTTGTTTGAATGATTGATGTTTAACTCATTTTAGCGAATTGTTTTTAATTCATAGTTTCGTTCCATAAAAATATTTTAAACTCGGTTATAGTATAAAAATAACATTTTGTTTATAATCTCTGAATTCTATTTATTCCCGTTACATTAATATCTGATCCTTATTAATATTTATTCTTGATGACTGCTCTTCTGTCATGCAGAAAAAAATACTACAAAAACCAACAGGAAACATATTGAATTCACGAAATCAAGATGGAACTTCGTTAAAATCATGGGATTATAATAAATCCCGTCAGCTTTTATCTAGGAAGAGATATCAGCTTTTACAAAATGAAATTCAATAAGTCTTCATCTACTAACGAATGATTTCGCTACCCAAATGAATTCCTTAGGAACGTCCAGTCATCCAAGAAATGTTGTCAAACTTTCAATAGCCTGATGAAGTATCCTTTCTTCGAATGCAGAGAATCTATCATGCAAAGTTCTGGATAAAATACCAATCTGAGAGGCATTCCCAATAGCCTCTAAGTTTCTGGAGTTCCGTCATGTATTCGGTATAAGTTGGCATGATTAATCATGAAATTTTCAGACTGACATTGAACTTCAATCCAAGTCACGAGAAGAACTTCAATTCCGGAAGTTCAAAGTTGACGGGTTATTCTGTGAATCGAATATGGAACGCACTCATGAATCCGAAATACAGAGCTGATATACTCGTATCTTATTTCATATATAGAGAAACGTTACTTTTGAACTGATCAAGTGGCCTACGCTCGAACTAGTTTCTTAATGATAATGATTCCATTTCCAACTACAAAATTCTTCAATCACTATCAACAGTGGAACTTCATCTGTTGTCGAATACTGATCCCTAACCTTGTCGTATTATTCACCTAATGAACTGAAATACACTTAAGAATCAATTCTAAAAAAGACGAAGTGTTTTTAGACGAAGAGTTTTTACGTGGCAGTTCAAATGACCCACAATCCTCACGAAAATTTTTTTTGTCTTCTAATCGTTCGATATTCACAAAATTTTTTATAAGTCTTCTTGTCGTTATCTTACTTGTAAATGGTGAATTTATACGCGATCGTGAAACTGTTGCTTTGGTTTCTTTAGCGCTCAACGTTGATCCGCTCACAAAATGTTTAACTTTATTTTGAATCTTCTAATCATACGATCCGCATGGCATTTTTTAAAAACATGTGCGTTATCACATTAATATAGGACGAGTAGAGTCGATTGATCTATATTTTTCGATCGATCCACCTCGAAAAAACCAATTTTTTTTAATAATTTTCTATAATTTTAGGTGGGATCTACTTTTCGTTGAAATTCCGTCTTTGGTCACCCCCGTTTGGTCATCCCTACGCGGCATACGCGTAAGGCGGTACCCGTTTGGTGAGGGCGGGAAAAGTCCGGAAATTATCATCCGCTCGTATCGTAGCGACGGAAAGTAATCCGCGAAATATAGGGGCTTTAACGGGTAGCGGGTCTATCGGACCTTCGGTCCGAATGGGTATTTTCGCGACGGGCTTCGCCCGTCGCTAGATATATCCGTTTTTTCCGACGGTCCGAAAATTTTCGGACGGTCTCCGTACTTAACTTCGCGGATCGCCCCTATACGTACACCACAGAAACGGTTCGATATCGCGGTGGGCGGGGCCTGTTTGTTTACAAATGGAGTGCGCGGGAAAAGTCCCGAAATTTTCGAACTTTATCCGCTCGTATCTCGGAAACGGAGGGGCATCCGGGAAAGGGAACGGTACTACTGTCTGGAGGGAAGTGCGGACCTTCGGTCCGCACCGATATCCAGGCGACGGGCTTCGCCCGTCGAGATCCTATGCGTCTGGAAGTTAGCACTACGTGATGGCGATAATATCGATGGTTGGTTGCCATGGCACTTACTGTTTTAATATATATAGAGACGAGTAGAGTCGATTGATCTATATTTTTCGATCGATCCACCTCGAAAAAACCAATTTTTTTTAATAATTTTCTATAATTTTAGGTGGGATCTACTTTTCGTTGAAACTCCGTCTTTGGTCACCCCCGTTTGGTCATCCCTACGCGGCATACGCGTAAGGCGGTACCCGTTTGGTGAGGGCGGGAAAAGTCCGGAAATTATCATCCGCTCGTATCGTAGCGACGGAAAGTAATCCGCGAAATATAGGGGCTTTAACGGGTAGCGGGTCTATCGGACCTTCGGTCCGAATAGGTATTTTCGCGACGGGCTTCGCCCGTCGCTAGATATATCCGTTTTTTCCGACGGTCCGAAAATTTTCGGACTTCATGGATCGCCCCTATACGTACACCACAGAAACGGTTCGAGATCGCGGTGGGCGGGGCCTGTTTGTTTACAAATGGAGTGCGCGGGAAAAGTCCCGAAATTTTCGAACTTTATCCGCTCGTATCTCGGAAACGGAGGGGCATCCCGGAACGGGAACGGTACTACTGTCTGGAGGAAAGTGCGGACCTTCGGTCCGCACCGATATCCAGGCGACGGGCTTCGCCCGTCGAGATCCTATGCGTCTGGAAGTTAGCACTACGTGATGGCGATAACATCGATGGTCGGTTGCCATGGCACTTACTGTTTTAATATATATAGAGACGAGTAGAGTCGATTGATCTATATTTTTCGATCGATCCGGTTTGAAGAAGTCAATTTTTTTCAATAATTTTAGGTGGGATCTACTTTTCGTTCAAATTCCGTCTTTGGTCACCCCCGTTTGGTCATCCCTACGCGGCATACGCGTAGGGCGGTGACCGTTTGGCGAGCGCCGGAAAAGAATGGAAATTTTCGTCCGCTCGTTTCGTCGCGACGGAAAGTCATCCGCGAAATATATGGGCTTTCGCGGGTAGCGGGTCTATCGGACCTTCGGTCCGAATGGGCATTTTCGCGACGGGCTTCGCCCGTCGCGAGATATATCAATTTCTTCCGACGGTCCGAAAATTTCCGGACGGTCTCCGTACTTAACTTCGCGGATCGCCCCTATACGTACACCACAGAAACGGTTCGAGATCGCGGTGGGCGGGGCCTGTTTGTTTACAAATGGAGTGCGCGGGAAAAGTCCCGAAATTTTCGAACTTTATCCGCTCGTATCTCGGAAACGGAGGGGCATCCGGGAAAGGGAACGGTACTACTGTCTGGAGGGAAGTGCGGACCTTCGGTCCGCACCGATATCCAGGCGACGGGCTTCGCCCGTCGAGATCCTATGCGTCTGGAAGTTAGCACTACGTGATGGCGATAATATCGATGGTTGGTTGCCATGGCACTTACTGTTTTAATATATATAGAGACGAGTAGAGTCGATTGATCTATATTTTTCGATCGATCCACCTCGAAAAAACCAATTTTTTTTAATAATTTTCTATAATTTTAGGTGGGATCTACTTTTCGTTGAAACTCCGTCTTTGGTCACCCCCGTTTGGTCATCCCTACGCGGCATACGCGTAAGGCGGTACCCGTTTGGTGAGGGCGGGAAAAGTCCGGAAATTATCATCCGCTCGTATCGTAGCGACGGAAAGTAATCCGCGAAATATAGGGGCTTTAACGGGTAGCGGGTCTATCGGACCTTCGGTCCGAATAGGTATTTTCGCGACGGGCTTCGCCCGTCGCTAGATATATCCGTTTTTTCCGACGGTCCGAAAATTTTCGGACTTCATGGATCGCCCCTATACGTACACCACAGAAACGGTTCGAGATCGCGGTGGGCGGGGCCTGTTTGTTTACAAATGGAGTGCGCGGGAAAAGTCCCGAAATTTTCGAACTTTATCCGCTCGTATCTCGGAAACGGAGGGGCATCCGGGAAAGGGAACGGTACTACTGTCTGGAGGGAAGTGCGGACCTTCGGTCCGCACAGATATCCAGGCGACGGGCTTCGCCCTTCGGGATCCTATGCGTCTGGAAGTTAGCACTACGTGATGGCGATAATATCGATGGTTGGTTGCCATGGCACTTACTGTTTTAATATATATAGAGACGAGTAGAGTCGATTGATCTATATTTTTCGATCGATCCACCTCGAAAAAACCAATTTTTTTTAATAATTTTCTATAATTTTAGGTGGGATCTACTTTTCGTTGAAATTCCGTCTTTGGTCACCCCCGTTTGGTCATCCCTACGCGGCATACGCGTAAGGCGGTACCCGTTTGGTGAGGGCGGGAAAAGTCCGGAAATTATCATCCGCTCGTATCGTAGCGACGGAAAGTAATCCGCGAAATATAGGGGCTTTAACGGGTAGCGGGTCTATCGGACCTTCGGTCCGAATGGGTATTTTCGCGACGGGCTTCGCCCGTCGCTAGATATATCCGTTTTTTCCGACGGTCCGAAAATTTTCGGACGGTCTCCGTACTTAACTTCGCGGATCGCCCCTATACGTACACCACAGAAACGGTTCGAGATCGCGGTGGGCGGGGCCTGTTTGTTTACAAATGGAGTGCGCGGGAAAAGTCCCGAAATTTTCGAACTTTATCCGCTCGTATCTCGGAAACGGAGGGGCATCCGGGAAAGGGAACGGTACTACTGTCTGGAGGGAAGTGCGGACCTTCGGTCCGCACCGATATCCAGGCGACGGGCTTCGCCCGTCGAGATCCTATGCGTCTGGAAGTTAGCACTACGTGATGGCGATAATATCGATGGTTGGTTGCCATGGCACTTACTGTTTTAATATATATAGAGACGAGTAGAGTCGATTGATCTATATTTTTCGATCGATCCACCTCGAAAAAACCAATTTTTTTTAATAATTTTCTATAATTTTAGGTGGGATCTACTTTTCGTTGAAACTCCGTCTTTGGTCACCCCCGTTTGGTCATCCCTACGCGGCATACGCGTAAGGCGGTACCCGTTTGGTGAGGGCGGGAAAAGTCCGGAAATTATCATCCGCTCGTATCGTAGCGACGGAAAGTAATCCGCGAAATATAGGGGCTTTAACGGGTAGCGGGTCTATCGGACCTTCGGTCCGAATAGGTATTTTCGCGACGGGCTTCGCCCGTCGCTAGATATATCCGTTTTTTCCGACGGTCCGAAAATTTTCGGACTTCATGGATCGCCCCTATACGTACACCACAGAAACGGTTCGAGATCGCGGTGGGCGGGGCCTGTTTGTTTACAAATGGAGTGCGCGGGAAAAGTCCCGAAATTTTCGAACTTTATCCGCTCGTATCTCGGAAACGGAGGGGCATCCGGGAAAGGGAACGGTACTACTGTCTGGAGGGAAGTGCGGACCTTCGGTCCGCACAGATATCCAGGCGACGGGCTTCGCCCTTCGGGATCCTATGCGTCTGGAAGTTAGCACTACGTGATGGCGATAATATCGATGGTTGGTTGCCATGGCACTTACTGTTTTAATATATATAGAGACGAGTAGAGTCGATTGATCTATATTTTTCGATCGATCCACCTCGAAAAAACCAATTTTTTTTAATAATTTTCTATAATTTTAGGTGGGATCTACTTTTCGTTGAAATTCCGTCTTTGGTCACCCCCGTTTGGTCATCCCTACGCGGCATACGCGTAAGGCGGTACCCGTTTGGTGAGGGCGGGAAAAGTCCGGAAATTATCATCCGCTCGTATCGTAGCGACGGAAAGTAATCCGCGAAATATAGGGGCTTTAACGGGTAGCGGGTCTATCGGACCTTCGGTCCGAATGGGTATTTTCGCGACGGGCTTCGCCCGTCGCTAGATATATCCGTTTTTTCCGACGGTCCGAAAATTTTCGGACGGTCTCCGTACTTAACTTCGCGGATCGCCCCTATACGTACACCACAGAAACGGTTCGAGATCGCGGTGGGCGGGGCCTGTTTGTTTACAAATGGATGTGCGCGGGAAAAGTCCCGAAATTTTCGAACTTTATCCGCTCGTATCTCGGAAACGGAGGGGCATCCGGGAAAGGGAACGGTACTACTGTCTGGAGGGAAGTGCGGACCTTCGGTCCGCACCGATATACAGGCGACGGGCTTCGCCCGTCGAGATCCTATGCGTCTGGAAGTTAGCACTACGTGATGGCGATAATATCGATGGTTGGTTGCCATGGCACTTACTGTTTTAATATATATAGAGACGAGTAGAGTCGATTGATCTATATTTTTCGATCGATCCGGTTTGAAGAAGTCAATTTTTTTCAATAATTTTAGGTGGGATCTACTTTTCGTTCAAATTCCGTCTTTGGTCACCCCCGTTTGGTCATCCCTACGCGGCATACGCGTAGGGCGGTGACCGTTTGGCGAGCGCCGGAAAAGAATGGAAATTTTCGTCCGCTCGTTTCGTCGCGACCGAAAGTCATCCGCGAAATATATGGGCTTTCGCGGGTAGCGGGTCTATCGGACCTTCGGTCCGAATGGGCATTTTCGCGACGGGCTTCGCCCGTCGCGATATATATCGATTTCTTCCGACGGTCCGAAAATTTCCGGACGGTCTCCGTACTTAACTTCGCGGATCGCCCCTATACGTACACCACAGAAACGGTTCGAGATCGCGGTGGGCGGGGCCTGTTTGTTTACAAATGGAGTGCGCGGGAAAAGTCCCGAAATTTTCGAACTTTATCCGCTCGTATCTCGGAAAAGGAGGGGCATCCGGGAAAGGGAACGGTACTACTGTCTGGAGGGAAGTGCGGACCTTCGGTCCGCACAGATATCCAGGCGACGGGCTTCGCCCTTCGGGATCCTATGCGTCTGGAAGTTAGCACTACGTGATGGCGATAATATCGATGGTTGGTTGCCATGGCACTTACTGTTTTAATATATATAGAGACGAGTAGAGTCGATTGATCTATATTTTTCGATCGATCCACCTCGAAAAAACCAATTTTTTTTAATAATTTTCTATAATTTTAGGTGGGATCTACTTTTCGTTGAAATTCCGTCTTTGGTCACCCCCGTTTGGTCATCCCTACGCGGCATACGCGTAAGGCGGTACCCGTTTGGTGAGGGCGGGAAAAGTCCGGAAATTATCATCCGCTCGTATCGTAGCGACGGAAAGTAATCCGCGAAATATAGGGGCTTTAACGGGTAGCGGGTCTATCGGACCTTCGGTCCGAATGGGTATTTTCGCGACGGGCTTCGCCCGTCGCTAGATATATCCGTTTTTTCCGACGGTCCGAAAATTTTCGGACGGTCTCCGTACTTAACTTCGCGGATCGCCCCTATACGTACACCACAGAAACGGTTCGAGATCGCGGTGGGCGGGGCCTGTTTGTTTACAAATGGAGTGCGCGGGAAAAGTCCCGAAATTTTCGAACTTTATCCGCTCGTATCTCGGAAACGGAGGGGCATCCGGGAAAGGGAACGGTACTACTGTCTGGAGGGAAGTGCGGACCTTCGGTCCGCACCGATATACAGGCGACGGGCTTCGCCCGTCGAGATCCTATGCGTCTGGAAGTTAGCACTACGTGATGGCGATAATATCGATGGTTGGTTGCCATGGCACTTACTGTTTTAATATATATAGAGACGAGTAGAGTCGATTGATCTATATTTTTCGATCGATCCGGTTTGAAGAAGTCAATTTTTTTCAATAATTTTAGGTGGGATCTACTTTTCGTTCAAATTCCGTCTTTGGTCACCCCCGTTTGGTCATCCCTACGCGGCATACGCGTAGGGCGGTGACCGTTTGGCGAGCGCCGGAAAAGAATGGAAATTTTCGTCCGCTCGTTTCGTCGCGACCGAAAGTCATCCGCGAAATATATGGGCTTTCGCGGGTAGCGGGTCTATCGGACCTTCGGTCCGAATGGTCATTTTCGCGACGGGCGAAGCCCGTCGCGAGATATATCGATTTCTTCCGACGGTCCGAAAATTTCCGGACGGTCTCCGTACTTAACTTCGCGGATCGCCCCTATACGTACACCACAGAAACGGTTCGAGATCGCGGTGGGCGGGGCCTGTTTGTTTACAAATGGAGTGCGCGGGAAAAGTCCCGAAATTTTCGAACTTTATCCGCTCGTATCTCGGAAACGGAGGGGCATCCGGGAAAGGGAACGGTACTACTGTCTGGAGGGAAGTGCGGACCTTCGGTCCGCACCGATATCCAGGCGACGGGCTTCGCCCGTCGAGATCCTATGCGTCTGGAAGTTAGCACTACGTGATGGCGATAATATCGATGGTCGGTTGCCATGGCACTTACTGTTTTAATATATATAGAGACGAGTAGAGTCGATTGATCTATATTTTTCGATCGATCCACCTCGAAAAAACCAATTTTTTTTAATAATTTTCTATAATTTTAGGTGGGATCTACTTTTCGTTGAAATTCCGTCTTTGGTCACCCCCGTTTGGTCATCCCTACGCGGCATACGCGTAAGGCGGTACCCGTTTGGTGAGGGCGGGAAAAGTCCGGAAATTATCATCCGCTCGTATCGTAGCGACGGAAAGTAATCCGCGAAATATAGGGGCTTTAACGGGTAGCGGGTCTATCGGACCTTCGGTCCGAATGGGTATTTTCGCGACGGGCTTCGCCCGTCGCTAGATATATCCGTTTTTTCCGACGGTCCGAAAATTTTCGGACGGTCTCCGTACTTAACTTCGCGGATCGCCCCTATACGTACACCACAGAAACGGTTCGAGATCGCGGTGGGCGGGGCCTGTTTGTTTACAAATGGAGTGCGCGGGAAAAGTCCCGAAATTTTCGAACTTTATCCGCTCGTATCTCGGAAACGGAGGGGCATCCGGGAAAGGGAACGGTACTACTGTCTGGAGGGAAGTGCGGACCTTCGGTCCGCACCGATATCCAGGCGACGGGCTTCGCCCGTCGAGATCCTATGCGTCTGGAAGTTAGCACTACGTGATGGCGATAATATCGATGGTTGGTTACCATGGCACTTACTGTTTTAATATATATAGAGACGAGTAGAGTCGATTGATCTATATTTTTCGATCGATCCACCTCGAAAAAACCAATTTTTTTTAATAATTTTCTATAATTTTAGGTGGGATCTACTTTTCGTTGAAATTCCGTCTTTGGTCACCCCCGTTTGGTCATCCCTACGCGGCATACGCGTAAGGCGGTACCCGTTTGGTGAGGGCGGGAAAAGTCCGGAAATTATCATCCGCTCGTATCGTAGCGACGGAAAGTAATCCGCGAAATATAGGGGCTTTAACGGGTAGCGGGTCTATCGGACCTTCGGTCCGAATGGGTATTTTCGCGACGGGCTTCGCCCGTCGCTAGATATATCCGTTTTTTCCGACGGTCCGAAAATTTTCGGACTTCATGGATCGCCCCTATACGTACACCACAGAAACGGTTCGAGATCGCGGTGGGCGGGGCCTGTTTGTTTACAAATGGAGTGCGCGGGAAAAGTCCCGAAATTTTCGAACTTTATCCGCTCGTATCTCGGAAACGGAGGGTCATCCCGGAACGGGAACGGTACTACTGTCTGGAGGAAAGTGCGGACCTTCGGTCCGCACCGATATCCAGGCGACGGGCTTCGCCCGTCGAGATCCTATGCGTCTGGAAGTTAGCACTACGTGATGGCGATAACATCGATGGTCGGTTGCCATGGCACTTACTGTTTTAATATATATAGAGACGAGTAGAGTCGATTGATCTATATTTTTCGATCGATCCGGTTTGAAGAAGTCAATTTTTTTCAATAATTTTAGGTGGGATCTACTTTTCGTTCAAATTCCGTCTTTGGTCACCCCCGTTTGGTCATCCCTACGCGGCATACGCGTAGGGCGGTGACCGTTTGGCGAGCGCCGGAAAAGAATGGAAATTTTCGTCCGCTCGTTTCGTCGCGACGGAAAGTCATCCGCGAAATATATGGGCTTTCGCGGGTAGCGGGTCTATCGGACCTTCGGTCCGAATGGGCATTTTCGCGACGGGCTTCGCCCGTCGCGAGATATATCAATTTCTTCCGACGGTCCGAAAATTTCCGGACGGTCTCCGTACTTAACTTCGCGGATCGCCCCTATACGTACACCACAGAAACGGTTCGAGATCGCGGTGGGCGGGGCCTGTTTGTTTACAAATGGAGTGCGCGGGAAAAGTCCCGAAATTTTCGAACTTTATCCGCTCGTATCTCGGAAACGGAGGGGCATCCGGGAAAGGGAACGGTACTACTGTCTGGAGGGAAGTGCGGACCTTCGGTCCGCACCGATATCCAGGCGACGGGCTTCGCCCGTCGAGATCCTATGCGTCTGGAAGTTAGCACTACGTGATGGCGATAATATCGATGGTTGGTTGCCATGGCACTTACTGTTTTAATATATATAGAGACGAGTAGAGTCGATTGATCTATATTTTTCGATCGATCCACCTCGAAAAAACCAATTTTTTTTAATAATTTTCTATAATTTTAGGTGGGATCTACTTTTCGTTGAAACTCCGTCTTTGGTCACCCCCGTTTGGTCATCCCTACGCGGCATACGCGTAAGGCGGTACCCGTTTGGTGAGGGCGGGAAAAGTCCGGAAATTATCATCCGCTCGTATCGTAGCGACGGAAAGTAATCCGCGAAATATAGGGGCTTTAACGGGTAGCGGGTCTATCGGACCTTCGGTCCGAATAGGTATTTTCGCGACGGGCTTCGCCCGTCGCTAGATATATCCGTTTTTTCCGACGGTCCGAAAATTTTCGGACTTCATGGATCGCCCCTATACGTACACCACAGAAACGGTTCGAGATCGCGGTGGGCGGGGCCTGTTTGTTTACAAATGGAGTGCGCGGGAAAAGTCCCGAAATTTTCGAACTTTATCCGCTCGTATCTCGGAAACGGAGGGGCATCCGGGAAAGGGAACGGTACTACTGTCTGGAGGGAAGTGCGGACCTTCGGTCCGCACAGATATCCAGGCGACGGGCTTCGCCCTTCGGGATCCTATGCGTCTGGAAGTTAGCACTACGTGATGGCGATAATATCGATGGTTGGTTGCCATGGCACTTACTGTTTTAATATATATAGAGACGAGTAGAGTCGATTGATCTATATTTTTCGATCGATCCACCTCGAAAAAACCAATTTTTTTTAATAATTTTCTATAATTTTAGGTGGGATCTACTTTTCGTTGAAATTCCGTCTTTGGTCACCCCCGTTTGGTCATCCCTACGCGGCATACGCGTAAGGCGGTACCCGTTTGGTGAGGGCGGGAAAAGTCCGGAAATTATCATCCGCTCGTATCGTAGCGACGGAAAGTAATCCGCGAAATATAGGGGCTTTAACGGGTAGCGGGTCTATCGGACCTTCGGTCCGAATGGGTATTTTCGCGACGGGCTTCGCCCGTCGCTAGATATATCCGTTTTTTCCGACGGTCCGAAAATTTTCGGACGGTCTCCGTACTTAACTTCGCGGATCACCCCTATACGTACACCACAGAAACGGTTCGAGATCGCGGTGGGCGGGGCCTGTTTGTTTACAAATGGAGTGCGCGGGAAAAGTCCCGAAATTTTCGAACTTTATCCGCTCGTATCTCGGAAACGGAGGGGCATCCGGGAAAGGGAACGGTACTACTGTCTGGAGGGAAGTGCGGACCTTCGGTCCGCACCGATATACAGGCGACGGGCTTCGCCCGTCGAGATCCTATGCGTCTGGAAGTTAGCACTACGTGATGGCGATAATATCGATGGTTGGTTGCCATGGCACTTACTGTTTTAATATATATAGAGACGAGTAGAGTCGATTGATCTATATTTTTCGATCGATCCGGTTTGAAGAAGTCAATTTTTTTCAATAATTTTAGGTGGGATCTACTTTTCGTTCAAATTCCGTCTTTGGTCACCCCCGTTTGGTCATCCCTACGCGGCATACGCGTAGGGCGGTGACCGTTTGGCGAGCGCCGGAAAAGAATGGAAATTTTCGTCCGCTCGTTTCGTCGCGACCGAAAGTCATCCGCGAAATATATGGGCTTTCGCGGGTAGCGGGTCTATCGGACCTTCGGTCCGAATGGGCATTTTCGCGACGGGCTTCGCCCGTCGCGATATATATCGATTTCTTCCGACGGTCCGAAAATTTCCGGACGGTCTCCGTACTTAACTTCGCGGATCGCCCCTATACGTACACCACAGAAACGGTTCGAGATCGCGGTGGGCGGGGCCTGTTTGTTTACAAATGGAGTGCGCGGGAAAAGTCCCGAAATTTTCGAACTTTATCCGCTCGTATCTCGGAAAAGGAGGGGCATCCGGGAAAGGGAACGGTACTACTGTCTGGAGGGAAGTGCGGACCTTCGGTCCGCACAGATATCCAGGCGACGGGCTTCGCCCTTCGGGATCCTATGCGTCTGGAAGTTAGCACTACGTGATGGCGATAATATCGATGGTTGGTTGCCATGGCACTTACTGTTTTAATATATATAGAGACGAGTAGAGTCGATTGATCTATATTTTTCGATCGATCCACCTCGAAAAAACCAATTTTTTTTAATAATTTTCTATAATTTTAGGTGGGATCTACTTTTCGTTGAAATTCCGTCTTTGGTCACCCCCGTTTGGTCATCCCTACGCGGCATACGCGTAAGGCGGTACCCGTTTGGTGAGGGCGGGAAAAGTCCGGAAATTATCATCCGCTCGTATCGTAGCGACGGAAAGTAATCCGCGAAATATAGGGGCTTTAACGGGTAGCGGGTCTATCGGACCTTCGGTCCGAATGGGTATTTTCGCGACGGGCTTCGCCCGTCGCTAGATATATCCGTTTTTTCCGACGGTCCGAAAATTTTCGGACGGTCTCCGTACTTAACTTCGCGGATCGCCCCTATACGTACACCACAGAAACGGTTCGAGATCGCGGTGGGCGGGGCCTGTTTGTTTACAAATGGAGTGCGCGGGAAAAGTCCCGAAATTTTCGAACTTTATCCGCTCGTATCTCGGAAACGGAGGGGCATCCGGGAAAGGGAACGGTACTACTGTCTGGAGGGAAGTGCGGACCTTCGGTCCGCACCGATATACAGGCGACGGGCTTCGCCCGTCGAGATCCTATGCGTCTGGAAGTTAGCACTACGTGATGGCGATAATATCGATGGTTGGTTGCCATGGCACTTACTGTTTTAATATATATAGAGACGAGTAGAGTCGATTGATCTATATTTTTCGATCGATCCGGTTTGAAGAAGTCAATTTTTTTCAATAATTTTAGGTGGGATCTACTTTTCGTTCAAATTCCGTCTTTGGTCACCCCCGTTTGGTCATCCCTACGCGGCATACGCGTAGGGCGGTGACCGTTTGGCGAGCGCCGGAAAAGAATGGAAATTTTCGTCCGCTCGTTTCGTCGCGACCGAAAGTCATCCGCGAAATATATGGGCTTTCGCGGGTAGCGGGTCTATCGGACCTTCGGTCCGAATGGTCATTTTCGCGACGGGCGAAGCCCGTCGCGAGATATATCGATTTCTTCCGACGGTCCGAAAATTTCCGGACGGTCTCCGTACTTAACTTCGCGGATCGCCCCTATACGTACACCACAGAAACGGTTCGAGATCGCGGTGGGCGGGGCCTGTTTGTTTACAAATGGAGTGCGCGGGAAAAGTCCCGAAATTTTCGAACTTTATCCGCTCGTATCTCGGAAACGGAGGGGCATCCGGGAAAGGGAACGGTACTACTGTCTGGAGGGAAGTGCGGACCTTCGGTCCGCACCGATATCCAGGCGACGGGCTTCGCCCGTCGAGATCCTATGCGTCTGGAAGTTAGCACTACGTGATGGCGATAATATCGATGGTCGGTTGCCATGGCACTTACTGTTTTAATATATATAGAGACGAGTAGAGTCGATTGATCTATATTTTTCGATCGATCCACCTCGAAAAAACCAATTTTTTTTAATAATTTTCTATAATTTTAGGTGGGATCTACTTTTCGTTGAAATTCCGTCTTTGGTCACCCCCGTTTGGTCATCCCTACGCGGCATACGCGTAAGGCGGTACCCGTTTGGTGAGGGCGGGAAAAGTCCGGAAATTATCATCCGCTCGTATCGTAGCGACGGAAAGTAATCCGCGAAATATAGGGGCTTTAACGGGTAGCGGGTCTATCGGACCTTCGGTCCGAATGGGTATTTTCGCGACGGGCTTCGCCCGTCGCTAGATATATCCGTTTTTTCCGACGGTCCGAAAATTTTCGGACGGTCTCCGTACTTAACTTCGCGGATCGCCCCTATACGTACACCACAGAAACGGTTCGAGATCGCGGTGGGCGGGGCCTGTTTGTTTACAAATGGAGTGCGCGGGAAAAGTCCCGAAATTTTCGAACTTTATCCGCTCGTATCTCGGAAACGGAGGGGCATCCGGGAAAGGGAACGGTACTACTGTCTGGAGGGAAGTGCGGACCTTCGGTCCGCACCGATATCCAGGCGACGGGCTTCGCCCGTCGCGATCCTATGCGTCTGGAAGTTAGCACTACGTGATGGCGATAATATCGATGGTCGGTTGCCATGGCACTTACTGTTTTAATATATATAGAGACGAGTAGAGTCGATTGATCTATATTTTTCGATCGATCCGGTTTGAAGAAGTCAATTTTTTTCAATAATTTTAGGTGGGATCTACTTTTCGTTCAAATTCCGTCTTTGGTCACCCCCGTTTGGTCATCCCTACGCGGCATACGCGTAGGGCGGTGACCGTTTGGCGAGCGCCGGAAAAGAATGGAAATTTTCGTCCGCTCGTTTCGTCGCGACCGAAAGTCATCCGCGAAATATATGGGCTTTCGCGGGTAGCGGGTCTATCGGACCTTCGGTCCGAATGGTCATTTTCGCGACGGGCGAAGCCCGTCGCGAGATATATCGATTTCTTCCGACGGTCCGAAAATTTCCGGACGGTCTCCGTACTTAACTTCGCGGATCGCCCCTATACGTACACCACAGAAACGGTTCGAGATCGCGGTGGGCGGGGCCTGTTTTTTTACAAATGGAGTGCGCGGGAAAAGTCCCGAAATTTTCGAACTTTATCCGCTCGTATCTCGGAAACGGAGGGGCATCCGGGAAAGGGAACGGTACTACTGTCTGGAGGGAAGTGCGGACCTTCGGTCCGCACCGATATCCAGGCGACGGGCTTCGCCCGTCGAGATCCTATGCGTCTGGAAGTTAGCACTACGTGATGGCGATAATATCGATGGTCGGTTGCCATGGCACTTACTGTTTTAATATATATAGAGACGAGTAGAGTCGATTGATCTATATTTTTCGATCGATCCACCTCGAAAAAACCAATTTTTTTTAATAATTTTCTATAATTTTAGGTGGGATCTACTTTTCGTTGAAATTCCGTCTTTGGTCACCCCCGTTTGGTCATCCCTACGCGGCATACGCGTAAGGCGGTACCCGTTTGGTGAGGGCGGGAAAAGTCCGGAAATTATCATCCGCTCGTATCGTAGCGACGGAAAGTAATCCGCGAAATATAGGGGCTTTAACGGGTAGCGGGTCTATCGGACCTTCGGTCCGAATGGGTATTTTCGCGACGGGCTTCGCCCGTCGCTAGATATATCCGTTTTTTCCGACGGTCCGAAAATTTTCGGACGGTCTCCGTACTTAACTTCGCGGATCGCCCCTATACGTACACCACAGAAACGGTTCGAGATCGCGGTGGGCGGGGCCTGTTTGTTTACAAATGGAGTGCGCGGGAAAAGTCCCGAAATTTTCGAACTTTATCCGCTCGTATCTCGGAAACGGAGGGGCATCCGGGAAAGGGAACGGTACTACTGTCTGGAGGGAAGTGCGGACCTTCGGTCCGCACCGATATCCAGGCGACGGGCTTCGCCCGTCGCGATCCTATGCGTCTGGAAGTTAGCACTACGTGATGGCGATAATATCGATGGTCGGTTGCCATGGCACTTACTGTTTTAATATATATAGAGACGAGTAGAGTCGATTGATCTATATTTTTCGATCGATCCGGTTTGAAGAAGTCAATTTTTTTCAATAATTTTAGGTGGGATCTACTTTTCGTTCAAATTCCGTCTTTGGTCACCCCCGTTTGGTCATCCCTACGCGGCATACGCGTAGGGCGGTGACCGTTTGGCGAGCGCCGGAAAAGAATGGAAATTTTCGTCCGCTCGTTTCGTCGCGACCGAAAGTCATCCGCGAAATATATGGGCTTTCGCGGGTAGCGGGTCTATCGGACCTTCGGTCCGAATGGTCATTTTCGCGACGGGCGAAGCCCGTCGCGAGATATATCGATTTCTTCCGACGGTCCGAAAATTTCCGGACGGTCTCCGTACTTAACTTCGCGGATCGCCCCTATACGTACACCACAGAAACGGTTCGAGATCGCGGTGGGCGGGGCCTGTTTTTTTACAAATGGAGTGCGCGGGAAAAGTCCCGAAATTTTCGAACTTTATCCGCTCGTATCTCGGAAACGGAGGGGCATCCGGGAAAGGGAACGGTACTACTGTCTGGAGGGAAGTGCGGACCTTCGGTCCGCACCGATATCCAGGCGACGGGCTTCGCCCGTCGAGATCCTATGCGTCTGGAAGTTAGCACTACGTGATGGCGATAATATCGATGGTCGGTTGCCATGGCACTTACTGTTTTAATATATATAGAGACGAGTAGAGTCGATTGATCTATATTTTTCGATCGATCCACCTCGAAAAAACCAATTTTTTTTAATAATTTTCTATAATTTTAGGTGGGATCTACTTTTCGTTGAAATTCCGTCTTTGGTCACCCCCGTTTGGTCATCCCTACGCGGCATACGCGTAAGGCGGTACCCGTTTGGTGAGGGCGGGAAAAGTCCGGAAATTATCATCCGCTCGTATCGTAGCGACGGAAAGTAATCCGCGAAATATAGGGGCTTTAACGGGTAGCGGGTCTATCGGACCTTCGGTCCGAATGGGTATTTTCGCGACGGGCTTCGCCCGTCGCTAGATATATCCGTTTTTTCCGACGGTCCGAAAATTTTCGGACGGTCTCCGTACTTAACTTCGCGGATCGCCCCTATACGTACACCACAGAAACGGTTCGAGATCGCGGTGGGCGGGGCCTGTTTGTTTACAAATGGAGTGCGCGGGAAAAGTCCCGAAATTTTCGAACTTTATCCGCTCGTATCTCGGAAACGGAGGGGCATCCGGGAAAGGGAACGGTACTACTGTCTGGAGGGAAGTGCGGACCTTCGGTCCGCACCGATATCCAGGCGACGGGCTTCGCCCGTCGAGATCCTATGCGTCTGGAAGTTAGCACTACGTGATGGCGATAATATCGATGGTTGGTTACCATGGCACTTACTGTTTTAATATATATAGAGAAAATAATGGGGTTAGGACAGCCTTTTCAGAATCACAACACTTAAATAATGCAACGTTTCGTCTATATATATATTTAGACTTCTTGACAACTAAAAATATACAAGAAAATATTACAGAATATTCAACACATACTAGAGACTCACCCAGAATTAATTATTATAGGCTAATGGTGTAAACAAATCATTGGATATACAGTGTCTGTATGAAATAGAGTCAATATTCACAATCCCAAATAATTAAATTGTACTTTGCCAAGAGTAGTAACGGAAATTTTTTGAAAATTTATTTAAGTATAAGCTTAATAATCACAACTTGGTATTTACTGATGAAGTCAAAAATTTTAGTTTGCTGTTTGAGTCAAATATGCGCTTTTCTGAACATCTCAAAAAATACTCATTAAGGCTTACTCTAACTTAAGACTCCTCTATCATAATAGGCATCTCCTAGATGTTGAACCAAGAAAAAATTATGCGAATCACTTGTTCTATCGAAATTCAATTATTGTGATTTTCTGTATGGGCTCTCTTTGACAAAGATAGATAAAAATAGAATACCAAAGGTCCAACAATCCTGTTGTCGTTTTATATAAGGAAATTCGATAGGATTAGCTACAAAATCGTAGAAGATAGTTTGTTTATAGTCTAGACGATTGTCATTAGGGTTCTTTTACACATAACTTCATTTTTAATCCAGTAGGTCCTGCTCACCTCAAAAAAAGCTTATACTCCACAGCAGAATTGACTCTAGGATTACAAGATTTAGTAATTATTTTATTTCACCACTACACAGAACGGCAATATTTCCCAGAAGTTTAATTTTCCGAGCAATTCCATTCTACAACTCTTTAGCTGCTTAGTTCGAATTAATATGAATAAATTCAAGTACAGTCTGAAAAAAGTTTTACCGAATAAGTAATAATTTTTTAGCAGTTTTTTATTTGTTATTTCCTCTTGGGGTCCATGCTGTGGGGATATTTGTAAACTCATATGATTCTTTTAGCTATGTCAGCGATTTCCATCCTGTATTTTCATTCCACATTATTTCAGCCAAAAGCTGATATGGTTCTGCCGAGAGTTAAGTATGAATAGCTCTGCTAGACTTCCCCCTCGGTTGATCAATTCAGCTGTAATCTGTTTTTAATTTTTTTACATATAGAATTATTATTATTTACTTTTATATTCTTCCGAAAAAAAAGATATTTATTTCGATGAAACGATAGTACATCCCGGAAGTCGCTCAAAAAAGCATCTTTTCCAGCTGCATCACCTTCTTTTAACTGCACAGATATTTGTGTGACCTTTGAATAATATTTTAATTTTTGAAAATTTAATTATAATTGTCTCAAAAAAAAATTTCTATTTTGATAAACAATAAAATACTTCAAATATTTCACATAGAGTGCTTCAAATATTTCACACTTGAAAAACATGGAGAAAATCTACAAAATATATTGATAAAAAATATAACTCACTCTTTAGTCAAGATAATATTTTTGCGTTGGAAAAAATTTTGGACTACCAATTTTTTATCTGAAATATACAAATAAAAATATAACACATTTTTCGGTATAAAGCAAAATTTTTTCTATGTTCTTCAGTCAGAAATACAGACATATGGCTGAAACGATAGCACGGTGCTTCCTAGAAGAAGCGCGCAGAACACAGAATTCTGTGTTCTCTTATCAGAAAGTCAAATAAACATCAGTTTTCTGCATATTTATTTTTTAAATAAAAAAAACATAGTTGAAAGTTTTTCTCCAATCTGTTTCGTTACATATTAGCAAAAAAGGTGGAAAAAATATATTCTACAAAACTTCATATACTTTTCATGCTTTTTGCCGAAATAATATAAAAAACTGCAAAGAGTTCTCGTAATTTTCCTTCATAAAATTGTGCACGATCCTTCGTATCCTTATATTACATCTAAAAACAAAAATTTAACTCTTCAGAATTTGTACTTCAGAAAGTATTCGATAAGACAAAATGTCACATGGAAATAAGTCGGGGACCATTTTGTTAGTTTTTTGATATATTTATTGTACACCAAAATTTCAAATTTCATTTCAATAGGATCGGTTGTTTCGAAACTATTTGTAGAATAAGAAAACAATGAAATAATAAAACAGGTTTTTTTACTTAATAGAAGGATTATTCAAAAAATTTTTAAATATCATACAAGCTTATTTTGTTAACCTTCTACAAATTTTAATTTCAAAAAATTTTTATTCAAAAACTTTTAGAATTAAATTAAATAAATGTCTAAGAACACTCTCTGTCAATTTAGTAGACATATAGAATTAAAAACTTATCATACATTACCGACGGGAATAAAAGAAAATTTGAATATTAAAACAAATTGAAATATGTTTATCTTCTACAATTTTAATTTCAAAAAACTTTTAGAATTAAATTAATGTCTAAAACAAGCACCGCTTACATTTAATAGACGTATATAATCAAAACTCAATATATAATGTCAAATGGAATAAATAAACCAACAGATATACGAAAGTCATTGAAATTAATAAATAAATATTTAAAGGAGACAAAATTTTGTTTCTGGTCTTACCTTTAAGAACACCAATTGCCTTTTAAAAACATGAACACACTAAAAGTACTTCTCAAAGAATATAATTTATTTGAAACATTTAATATATTTAAATATTCGAATAAGTTAATTCAGAAATCTCTAAAAAAATGCACTATATCTTCAAAAAACAAATATAATTCTAAGCAATTCCGTATTCAGTCCTCAATAATATTCCAAATATCAAAATCAAAAAACTAACCTATATCCAAAGACTCAGCACGTGTAAAAGGATAAATGCTTCGAAACACAGATCAACTTTATAATTCAAGGTTGATCTATGTTCTAACAAAATCAAAGAACAGTGTGAGTTATTTTTAAGGCTTATTTAATTTTGAATTAGGAAATTAAAATTGTAGAAAATAAACATATTTCAGTTTGTTTTAATATTCAAATTTTGTTATATTTCTTCTATCAAGTAAAAGGCCTTTCTATTTTATTTTATATATAATATATATTTATATTTTGGCTTCAACAAATCTCATTATGGAATGTCAATGAATTTAAATAAGCCTTAAAAATAACTCACACTATTCTTTGATTTTGTTAGAACATAGATCAATCTTGAATTATAAAGTTGATCTGTGTTTCGAAGCATTTGTCCTTTTACACATGCTGAGTGTTTGGATATAGGTTAGTTTTTTGATTTTGATATTTGGAATATTATTGAGGACCGAAGACGGAATTGCTTAGAATTATATTTGTTTTTTGAAGATATAGTGCATTTTTTTAGTGATTTCTGAATTAACTTATTGGAATATTTAAATATATTAAATATTTCAAATAAATTATATTCTTTGAGAAGTCCTTTAAGTGTATTCATGTTTTTAAAAGGCAATTGGTGTTCTTAAACGTAAGACCAGAAACAAAATTTTGTCTCCTTTAAATATTTATTTATTAATTTCAATGACTTTCGTATATCTGTTGGTTTATTTATTCCATTTGACATTATATATTGAGTTTTGATTATATACGTCTATTAAATGTAAGCGGTGCTTGTTTTAGACATTAATTTAATTCTAAAAGTTTTTTGAATAAAAAATTTTATTGAAATTAAAATTGTAGAAGATAAACATATTTCAATTTGTTTTAATATTCAAATTTTGTTATATTTCTTCTATCAAGAAAAAGGCCTTTCTATTTTATTTTATGGAATAAAAGAATTCAAAAAAGAATAAATTATAATATCAATTAAATCTACTGAATGAATACTTGAAGGGGGACAAAATTTTGTTTCGTTCCTTGTTTTATTGAAACCAAATTCCTTTCCAAAAATGTAAAACATAACTTGAAGAACTTTTTTCAAAACAACATGCTAAAAATAAGTTCCTGCAAAAAAATTCCTAAAACATGCAGAACATCTACAAAAAGCAATTTAGAATTATTACAACGAAAACACATCAGCCCTATTTCACAATTAAAAAATAAAAATAATTAACAAAATATATTTTACCATACCAACTAAATAAAGCTATCTGAAGAAACACTAGATTAATCTGAACTTTTAAAATCCTACGTATTCTATGTTCTCCACAGAAACTATTATACAAAAAGTTTTCAAGGTATTTTATTGATCTCCTTAAAACCAAATGATAATAAAATAATAAAAAGGGATTTTTCAACTTGATAGAAGAATTATTTAAAAAAAAATTTAATGTCTCGTAATGGACAATTTGTGTTCTTAGACATTTATTTAATTTTATTCTAAAAGTTTTTGAATGAAAAAATTTTTTGAAATTAAAATTTATAGCAGGTTAACACAATAAATCTATATGATATTCAAAAAACTATTAAAAGTAAACAATTTTTCATATAAAAGTTAAACCAGAACACATTTGCGATTGGTCGATCTTGTGTTCAGCAAAAGTGAGTGTTGGTAGGTAACACAGATGGGGGCGTAGCTCAGATGGTAGAGCGCTCGCTTAGCATGCGAGAGGTACCGGGATCGATGCCCGGCGCCTCCAAGTTTTTATAACCTCGCCATTAATATTATCAATATATTGATGCATTTTGGATAAATTATTCAAATATCTTTATAATGACAGCAATTAACTAATGTAATGATACTTGAGATAATTTGAAAATAACAATTTGCAATTTAATTATTAATATTTAAGCAACAAAAAGATGAAGTATAAAGAGCTAAGTTATTCCCTTTTGAAATATTTTCTTATGTTTCATAATGTTTTCGAAAGTAACGATCTATCTGATATTAGATCATTGTATTATAATCCGAAGATTAAAAAAAAAATTGAGCAGAGCAGCGTTGGGAGCAAACGGAATCATGACAACAGGTGAATTCTACCAGAATAGTTATTGGCTATTTGAGGCATGGCCTCTTTTCCAAGTGACTACCAAGCAGTCTCCACAGTCCACCCAGAGGTAGAAAGTGTGATAAGGATTACGCCATATCATCGCGCGTGGCGAGAACCCCTCCGAAGAGATGAACCCACCAGCTTCCAGTTTGGGCCCCGACTCGAAAGCCAGAACCGTCTGACTGGTAGCAGCGAAAGCACTATCCAACCTCTACTGGCTCTGCAGGTCAGTACCCGAGTTGTTTGAGACGCAACTCACCCGCCGGAGGGAATTCTTATCCATCCACCCGAACGCAGTCCCAAGAACTAAGATAAACTCAAGATTGACGACTACAATTGATCCTGGTACGAGCACCGTCTAGCGGACTATACGTCCTGACCCACCGAACCCATGTGAAGTCATTTGATTGATCCTGGCGTCAAGCACTAATGGCGGAGCCATTTCGTCGAGATCCACAAACCCTAAATAGTTACGCACAGATCCAGGGGCCAGGACAGGCCGGTCGAACCGTCAAGTCCCGTTAAACCCCGAGTCGTTTCATGAGAATATCCCGAAAATGGGGGTCTGCGAACAGATAAATGAAATACCCCCCTAGTCCAGCATGCGGACTTTCAACCACTGCCCCCTCGAGTCCAACACCAAGTGGGGTGGCCAGGTGGTACAAGTAACACCTGAGGGCAAGTCCACCCCCCCGAGGTAACGCAGTATGCTACATAACGCACTCGGCCATTACACAGAATCCGGAGATTTATACTGCGATAGGGTAGAGTACGCCAGTTTTAAGGGAGAAGCCCTGTGCTGCGACAGACTCCCTTGTCACTGAGTTAATCAACCGGCTCAGCCCTCCATTTCACCTGAGTAAAACTAGGGCCCCATTCGGAGATCTTCCACCATACAGGTCCAGTGACTGGCGCGAAGTGGCATTACGTTAGACACCAAGACTTAACCCTCCAATTCGCCGGAACGAATTTAGGGTCCTAGTCAGGAGAGCGCCCCCATCACGTCAAGATCCAATGCCTGGGGGGCGGGAATCATGACAACAGTGCTACGATTGAGTTCAAATTAATCATTTGAATGTGAAATAACGACTAGAGGGGCAATGCAGAATTTCGTAATATGAACAAACGCCTAAAAAATCCTGAGTTTTCACCATTTTTATATTTGAATTTATTTATTTACAAATAAGTAAAAATACTTTTACTTAAGAGTTTCAATTCAATACAATATTTTATAAAGGTATAAATGATTTTCAAACTCTGTCTCGACGGAACAAATGTGTTATAAAATAATAAGAAGAGGTTTTTCACTTGATAGAAGGATTATTACTATAGTTGAATATCAAAACAAATTTAATCTGTTAGTCTTCTATAAATGTAATTTCAAAAAATTTTATTCAGAAACTTTTAGAATTAGATTAATGTCTTATAAGCACAGCTTATATTTAATAGACATATAAAATCAAAACTCTTCATATAATATCTAATGAAATAAATAACCCAATAAATATAAATTGTCAATTAAAATTAATAAATAAATATTTGAAGGAGACAACATTTTGTTTCTGATCTTACAATTACTAATAACTAAATCTGTCTCAAAATAAAAAACATAATTTTGAGAGCTTCTCAAAAAAATAATTTATTTGAAATATTTAATATATTTAAATAAGTTACTTCAAAAATCACTCAAAACATATATCACATCTTGAAAAAACAATAAGAATTGAGATAAGGTCTTCATCGATCCCACTTCAATTTACAAAAAAAATCAATTGACAATAAATAACTTACCTCTAAGACCTCGTGGTATCCTCAATTGAACACAATTTCAAAAAATTTTTAGAATTAAATTAATTTCTCACAAGCACAGCTTATATTTAATAGACATATAATTCAAAACTCATTTTATAATATCAAATGAAATGAAAACCCAACAAATATAAAATATAAATTGTCAATTATATTATATATATATATATATATATATATATATATATATATATATATATATTATATATATATTATATATATATATATATAGTATATATAATTATATTATATATATATATATATATATATTTTAATAAATAAAAAAATAATAAATATGAAATATAAATTGTCAATTATATTATATATATATATATATATATATATATATTATATATATATATATATATATTATATATATATATATATATATATATTATATATATATATATATTATATATAATTATATTATATATATATATATATATATATTTTAATAAATAAATATTTGAAGGAGACAAAATTTTGTTTATGATCTCACAATTATGAAAACTAAATCCTTTTCAAAAATACAAAACAAAATTTTTGAAATTAAAATTATAGGAGACTAACAGATTAAATCTGTTCCGATATTCAAAAATGTGTTATATTTTAATTTGTATGGTGCATACGAAAAAATGTCTCATAAAAAAGGTTATATATTCTTTATCAATTTTTTAATTTGTATACAGGTATTCACATTTCTAGATATGAATTCTAATATAACAATAGAATGGACATGTGTTTCTAAAATATTAGAATAGGGTGGGAACATAATCCATTATTTTTACTTGAATTTCAAGACTTTAGTCACCATATTTTGGATTGTTCGATTTGGGTCAAATTTTTGGGTTTTGGTCGATAATGGATAGCTTCATAATGCCTCCCTCATAGAAGTCTGGGTTATTATTGGCGAAAAACTCTAGTAATCGATGCCAATTTCTTATCACTCAAAAAGTTTTACAATACGAGAAAAATATGTTAATCGCTTGGTGGCAGATCTGGACTATATGGTGGATGGAATAAAACATCCCAATCAAGCTCCAGGTTCCTCTGGCGAGTCACTACAGACGTGTGGGGCCTGGAGTTATCCTGACGGAACACAACATATTTTCTATTAGTCAATTCTGGCTGTTTCTGGGGAATTGCTAGCTTCAAACGGTACAGTTGTTGAGAGAAGAGATACGAATTTAGTGTTTGGCCATATGGGAGCAACTCATAATAAATGATTCCTTTCAAGTCCCACCAAGTGTACAGTAGAATCTTCCTTTGTTTCAGTGTAAGATGTCACCTTAACAGCGAACATAAATGTGAAATTGTTTTATCGATACATTTAAATTAATTCTTTGACGATTACCAAATGTTTTGTTTTTATACAAGGTGTTTCACGAATGATTGTACAGGCTTTCAGGGCAGATGCAGGACATTTTGGTGAGTCTGAATCAGTGCTTGAAATATGTCCTAACTATATTCGTTTAAGAGTTACTGGATGTTTTATGTATTTTGTCTAAAATTTTCAATCGGCATACCTCTTGAACGCCTGCATGGATCTTCTTGAGGTAATGAGTATAGGCCAATACCAAATATTTGCCGATACTGACTTATCGATAGCATAGGTCCGGACTGAGAAAGTTATATTGTTTATCCCACATCTTGTAAAACACCCTGTACATCCAATTTTCAAATAGCGAAATTATCTTCAGAATCTACAATAAATACTCTTTCAAACAAGCCTATTAGGATCAATGGCACACTTCGCATCACCATTTTATGAACCATTGAATATTAGGAATTTTCAATTTATAGTAAACACGGACCTGTGAATCTCCGAATAATGCGTCTGTCTATTCATATTGAATCGATTAAAATTCTCAGTAACATGACTTAGCTATTGTGCTGCATTTTATTCCATCCAATACATGAATGTAGGGGCAACATCAAATATTTTTTGCAAAATTAAATTTAACCAAAAATTCGAATTAACATTGAACATTTAATTCGACTATTATAAAATGGACTCAATATTAAAATATAAAATTTAAATTATAAACATGTGTGGAACTGAAAAAAATTGACAATAAATAAGAGAAAAAATTATAACTTGTTTTCGAAAATACCCCCTCTCTCTTCTAAACATTTTCTAGCTCTTGTGATCAAATGAGCTCTATAGATTTCTTGAAAATTTCCGGTCGATTTCGTATTGCTTCACATGCAGCTTGAATACGATTAATCAGATACTCCCTGTCTATGTTTTCTTCGGAGTAAACTTAATTTTTTAAGTGCCGAAACCAAAATTCGCTAACCCAGTAGAACGAAGGCTATGTTAAAAAGATAAAAGGAAATTAAACTGAAATACTCTAGCTTGAGCTAGCGATTTTTGTCCGTCCACACTTGAAACATCCTACTTCGTTAAATGCCTCATAGGGCGCCAAGGAAAAGACAAATTGAACTTGTTTCTCTTGAATGAATCCCAAATTGTCAACCTGTTAGCGAAAATGCAAATTCTTACTCCCTATCTATTTATTTCAACTTTACAATATAATACAGTTTTACAATAAGGCTAAGGTCAGAGATTTACATAAGGGCTTATCTTTGAGGTTATACTGGAATATTGTTCTCCAAGGTGTCGGAAGGGCTTTCTACAAGAATAGTTCCTATTCTGCATATAATCAGCAGGTGTTCAGTCTCGAATTGTTCCAAATGGCCATTAGAGCGTCCGGAACCAAGATGGTGCAGTAATAAGATGCTTTAAACCGGCACAAGGAAGATTGTCTGGTATTTAGATAATCCAAGCAAAAAGGCAATCCAGTAAGATTGCTCAGTTCTGAGAACATCAGGTATAAAATCTCCGGTACAAAGATCTTCGGTACTAAGATTTCCGGTAATAAGTACTAAGACGCCTTTTGATTAGACGTCTTATAAGAAACAATAAAAATTCAATATTCCATTTTCATTTTCAGGCATTAGGTAGGTTAATTTGATGAAAATACCACAATGTGTGTCCTCGTGTAACCCACAATACGAAAGAAAAAGCTCTGGGAAATTCTACGCTTCTTGAAAACAATGCTACTCTTACGCGCATGCGATAACAACATTCGTCAACATTCGTTGCCGCAACTCCAAACTTCTTAATGGACTTAGTGAAATAAAATCTTTGGAGCAGTTTTTAGCGATTGTAATTCAAATCAACATTGGAGCGTTTTTTAACGTTACAGTTTCCCCAGAGATAATAATCCAAGCATGTAAGATCTGGGGATCTTGCAGGCCAGTCATGAGGTCCCCCTCTACCAAACCAATGATCTGGATACACTTCGTTCAAATGCGCTACAATTTCACGGGCAGAATGTGCCGCAGCTCCAACATGTTGGAAGTACATTCCTCTTGGAATATTGCTTCCATCATTCAAGAGCCCTGGTAAATGCTCGATTAAAAATTGTAGATATGTCACTCCATTCAGCCTGTGTGGTAGAATATATGGTCCAATTAGGCGATTATTGTAAATTCCACACCAATTATTGACTGAAAAACGATGTTCTATATTGCGTTTCCTAGTCACTTTCGGATTTACTCTGGGCCAAATATATACATTGCGAACATTCAAAATGCCATCTTTTGTGAAGGTCGCTTCATCAGTAAAAAGCTTTCTGAAGATAGATCGCTGGTTTCGCAAAATCCATCTGCAGAATCGCACCTTGGTAGTTCATCCCCTGGCTCCAAGGTTTGGACGGATTGTAAATGAAATGGATACCACTTTTTACTAACAATGTGGCAAACCTAAAACTGAACCAAGACGCCGAGTGCTGGTTGAGGGATTTTCTTGGACAGCTTCTATTATCTCTTCATGATTTACCATCGAACTTGTTCTTTCTCGTTTACTTACCTACGGAAAGTGTCCAGTTTCACGAAGAGAGCGATTAACATGTTCGAATGTTTGGTGGTTAGGAATTCGACGATCAGGATATAGCCTTCGATATTCCCTAGCAGCTTCACGACCATTGCACTTACAAAATCCATAAACTAAGTACATATCAGTATACTCAGTATTCGTAAATGACGGCATTTCGATAATTCTCTTAATGAAAATTTTATGAAAACACAACAATCTACCACTTGCATATTTTTCTATTTCAATATTTACCCGACATTGGTTTGAATTGTCAAAGTTCTTACCATGAGCCACTTAGAATTTCAAATGGGTTGAATTCAAAGTAAACGAATTTGTTCTGTGATTTTTCACACAGCATTGAAAATAAATGATAACTTATGCTTGTGTCTAGGAATCGAAAATTCCAGATATTCAATAGCTCATAAAATATTGATGCAAAGTGTTCCATTATTTCAAATAAGTTTGTTTGAAAGAGTATTCATTGTAGATTTTCACTTTTCGAAAATTCGATGTACAGGGTGTTTTACAAGATGTTGGATAAAGAATATCATTTTCTCAGTCCGAACCTGCGCTATCGACAAGTGATTAGGTGCAAAAATTAGGCATTGGCCTATACTCATTCCCTCAAATTTTCATGACGATCCATGTGGGCGTTCAAGAGTTATACTGATTGAAAGTGTTTGATAAAATACATAAAACATCCTGTATCTCTTAAACTAATATAGTTAGGACATATTTCGAGTACTGATTCACACTCACCAAAATATCCTGCATCTGCCCTGAAAGCCTGTACAATCATTCGTGAAAAACCTGTATATATATGTCACCAGGTATAAAATCAGTAAGATAGTTTCATTTGAATAACTTAAATTAATGTATGATATTTTCATTGATATTGACATATTTTGGAATGTTCAATTTCATCTTACTGCTGCAAAAAAGTAGATCATAGTTATAAAAAATTTGCTCATTTGTATGTCATATATTTATTATGAAAATGAAAAGTTGTCCATTGTGAAATTAACGTTGAAAATGGACAATCAGCTGGGTTCGTGGAAAGGTATTACTGAATCCCTACTTTACCTCTGGGACTACAGAACGACTAATCGAATTTTATCCAGCTCCTCCTTTCGATTTTATCCTTTGAGGATAATGAGTGAGGTTCAACCGAAAACGAAGGTAATTGATTTCGTTTCTTCGGAAATTCAATCGCTTTTATACGTTTCTGCTTTCCTGGAAATTATGAAAGAAAAATAAATAACAACTATCGGTTCCTCCGATGAAAATTGTTGTTTCTATGGAGTTAAGAGAGAATAATATGATCAACTGGTGAATCTAGAATATGGCATAAATATACTGAACGATAAAAAAATATAAACACATATGTTGATCCAATTTCAAGAAGGTCTACATGACTGAATATTTTATCAGGGATAATCTATGATGAAATATGCATATTGAGTAAAAAGGCATTTTTTTGTACTTAATATAATAGATGATTTTTTCAGTATCTTCACTACAAATTTCAATTTAATACAATTTGTTAAAAACTTTTTGAATTTAAATTAAAATCATGACTTAAAAAACACTGTGTCTGTATTAATAGACATATAGAGTTAACACTAATCACAGATAAAGGGATACAAAATCTAAAGGAAATATCCAATATCGATCGAACTTACCCAACAAATATTTAGTGAAAACAGCACTGTTTCATACCGGCATTATGAAAAAACAAATTCAACTCTAGGAATGTCCAACAAAAAATCGAGAAATTCTTGGGAACAACCTCTTTTCAAAAAAATTCTTCGAAACTATGTCACACATCTTCAAAAAGGCATTTGCAAAAACTCAGCGATAATCCTTAGTACACTTTCATGCCAGCAAAATAAAAACAATCAATAAAAATATCTATCATACTTATACAACCTAGTGTCATCCCGAACTGAAGACAGAAATAACGCAAATGGTCTCTTAGTAGTTAAAATAAACAAAAATTCACATTCTATTTTTCTTCTATTTTTGTCCAGCGAATATACACAGAGGTTGAATGAAGTATTTTTCAAGAATCCAAAAAATACTGAGTGCATGAATAGAAAACAAATTATGATTATTATACAGGGTGTCTACTTTCAAAACGAAATTACTTTCCTAATAACCAATATATTAAAACAAATTTTTTTGTTACTATGATTTACTACCAACAATTTTCAGATGTTTAACAATATAAACTGGTACAGGGTATTTTATGTAGTCAGGTACAACGTAGTGACAATAAAAAGTGAGAGTTACAAGAATTTCGTCTCGACCAGATGTTAGAAAAAATAAATAAAAATTTTTGGGTAATTTTGAGGGTAGGATGTTATTTGAATGCATTAAAAATTTGGGAATTACATAGATCAGTTTGATCATTCATTATCTCAAGAATATTTTTCTGCACCAATTTATGAACTTCAATGGAGTCCAGATAGTTGAGCTTCGTTCCTTTTGATTTCATATTAGTCCGGTCTATTTACACATTCAAGTTTACATAAATTCCCATAAAGCTGAATATTGGCATAGTTGTTCAAAACATCATTATAAAGAAAATCTCAAAAGTCCTCATCGTTCTGAGGTGTGCTAAAAATTTGGCACGGGGTCAAAGGTCAAAAAAATGAGTTTTTTGCGATTTTTAGCGAAACGGTGAGTTTTTTCGCAAAATTACCCCAGTACAAAATTGTAGATCACAAAATTCTCTACAAAAAATATATCAATAATTTTTTTCCTAAAAGCCACCATTTTGGAGATATAACGTTCCGAAAAGTTGGATCAGTCGTAATCCCTCTATTTTGCACACGTTTCCACGCCACCTATGAGGTAGTGTACAAAGCGCGTTTTTTTTAACGTGGTTTCCCCAGTAGGCCTATTCCACGGGTCTGCTGAGATTTTATATGTTTTAAAACTATTGCAAAATAATATTATATATTATAGTGGGCAAAAACAACGGCGGTGTAATTAAATAAAATACTTAAAATAAAAAGTTAGTCGTCTGATTCATAACTGTCCAAGATTTCTGTTTCTTCTTCTTCTTGATCTTCTTCTCCTTCTTCTTCCTGTTCATCCTCTTGTTCTTCTTCTTCTTCTTGTTCTATTTCACACGTAAACTGCCCCAATAGCGATTCCTGATCGGTATCAAACGAATCTTCAAGAGTTGGTGACTCAACATTCGAGCATGATCGGCCTTGACAGTGTGTGCATGCCAGGGAACAAAACAGTCCAACTTTTCTGCAACCACATTTTGCACTACAACGTTTCTTGCAGTTGCAAAATATTGTGTTGAGAAGTTTCTCAGGTGCTGGTGGAAGTAAAGTTTGAACTGGCTCTAGTGTATTGTCGATCAACTTCCAACCCCAGTCTTTAGGGTCCAGCTGATTACCAAGCCACACTTGAACTTGGTAATATACCCGAAACAGATGTTGATGAGCAGCTACTGAGGTTGGAGGAAGAGAAGCTAAGAGCACATGTTTTCCCTACGCAGTGGCGCTCAAGACTAACGGTATGTATTTCATATATTGGGCATGCCAACATAAAGCAGGTATACGACCCTAGCCACGCGGACAATAGAATAAAAGACAGATGTTATCCCAAGGTTATACTGACGTACAAATTTAGGAACGGGGTTTCATTATACCTGAGATTCTCGTAGTTTAACTTATATTTTACATAAGCAAGTTACAATAAATAATAGCGAACTTATTTTAGTTCTATTACACCTTTAGTGACTTTCATATGTGGCGTACGTGTGCAAAATAGAGGGATTACGACTGATCCAACTTTTCGGAACGTTATATCTCCAAAATGGTGGCTTTTAGGAAAAAAATTATTGATATATTTTTTGTAGAGAATTTTGTGATCTACAATTTTGTACTGGGGTAATTTTGCGAAAAAACTCACCGTTTCGCTAAAAATCGCAAAAAACTCATTTTTTTGACCTTTGACCCCGTGCCAAATTTTTAGCACACCTCAGAACGATGAGGACTTTTGAGATTTTCTTTATAATGATGTTTTGAACAACTATGCCAATATTCAGCTTTATGGGAATTTATGTAAACTTGAATGTGTAAATAGACCGGACTAATATGAAATCAAAAGGAACGAAGCTCAACTATCTGGACTCCATTGAAGTTCATAAATTGGTGCAGAAAAATATTCTTGAGATAATGAATGATCAAACTGATCTATGTAATTCCCAAATTTTTAATGCATTCAAATAACATCCTACCCTCATAATTACCCAAAAATTTTTATTTATTTTTTCTAACATCTGGTCGAGACGAAATTCTTGTAACTCTCAATTTTTATTGTCACTACCTTGTACCTGACTACATAAAATACCCTGTACCATGTGCTTAAGGGTCATTTGCCTGAAGATGAACGAAAGTTCGAAACAAGTTGCAAAAATGTAAACCTCACATATTGTAAAACATCTGAAAATTGAATAAAACAGTTATCAGGAATCGGACTATATATTTTATCCTCTTCTACAGCTTTTTTCGGCCAACGTTTCAAGACAACACTGTCTCTTTCTCAAGGCTACAATTATTAAAAGATGATGAACACACGTTCTAATAGATCTCTACTTAACCTTACCTTCAAAAACTACTTTTACAGAGACATCAAAATAAGTTTACAAAACATCAAGGTGGTGAACAAAACAGTCAAAGACATATTAAAATAGCTATAGCAAATTGAATAAATTAGTTAAAATTGGATAATAATCCTTAATGTACAGATAAAATTAAATGTGTGACAGGCACAATTACAGTCTAAAATCTAAATCAGATAAGATTCCCAATGAGTGGCAGTCGGAATTAGTTTATAAAATTCCTTGCAATGATTGTAATAAATCGTACATTGGTCAAACCAGACAACACCTCAAAGAAAGGATTAAACAACACAAATATGATATAAAGAACATTAACAACCAGAATAAGACTGCACTCACGGCACATGCGCACACCCAACTCCATTCTTTCAACTTTTCAGACACATCTATTTTAGACAGAGAAAAACACCTGTATAAGAGAAACATTAGTGAGATGATACACATTAGAAGCTCATTAAGTGTCAATTTCAGAGAAGATGTTAAGAGTTTAAGTGGTTTTTATGATTGTTTACTGGGTTTAACTTGAAACCCATTTTCTTCTAGTTTTGACTTTCTATTTTACATACTATGTGAATGTCCATTTTAACCAGTTTTGTTACTACAGTTGGTACTTTGTTTCCGGTGTGGGTGACATTGACAGATTAATTGTCACTTTGTCCTGATTTAGATTTTAGACTGTAATTGTGCCTGTCACACATTTAATTTTATCTATACATTAAGGATTATTATCCAATTTTAACTAATTTATTCAATTTGCTATAGCTATTTTAATATGTCTTTGACTGTTTTGTTCACCACCTTGATGTTTTGTAAACTTATTTTGATGTCTCTGTAAAAGTAGTTTTTGAAGGTAAGGTTAAGTAGAGATCTATTAGAACGTGTGTTCATCATCTTTTAATAATTGTAGCCTTGAGAAAGAGACAGTGTTGTCTTGAAACGTTGGCCGAAAAAAGCTGTAGAAGAGGATAAAATATATAGTCCGATTCCTGATAACTGTTTTATTCAACTCATGAAAATGGATGATAACCTTGATCAGAACTTAACATCTGAAAATTGTTGGTAGTAAAACGCAGTAATAAAAAATTATTTTAATTATTATCAACTACCAAATAGTAACGGCTGAAACAGTTCAATAACCAATTTATCCTTTTTTCGCATATTTTTCTTTATCGGTATTTCTGTGAATTGATTGTATCCCCTTTTTGCAATGTTTTTCCTAACTTTATTTCCGAAAATTGTGAGCTAGTTGTACCGCCTCTTTTTGCAAGTTTTCAGCCTCATAAAAAGTATGTGTAATGTTAAGAGTTAGTTCAAAATGTAAACTTGACAAAGTCACAATGTTGGAGAAACAATTGTCGTTGAATTAATAAATGGTGGAAAGAATCTATATATAATATTTTAAATTATTATTGTCAAAAACTGCCAGTCTCCATCTGTAGTACCTAATCCTTCAAGCCGCGCCAGTGCTACATTCAAACATTCATAACACGTTGACCACGTGAATACAGCTCCGCCGTGCAAAACTTTTAATCCCCCATGTAATCATAAACTCTACAAAATTGCATTTTGAGAGGCAAGAATGGAAAATGCGTGTCAGCATACGAGATTCCACAGATCGATAATCCATTTTAACAGGGAATCCCTACAAAATCAACACTAATTCCGATACAACGAATCACGGTAATTACGCTAACAGGATAAAACCCGTAAAAATATCAGTTCATATGCTGTTCGTCAAGAGGAAGCACGCGGTTCGACCTTCCTCTGTGCCAATGTTCAACTTGTACCAGTCGATCAACAAGAAAGAACAGGACGAGAAAGAATCCAATGTGATCGGTCACGAAAGATGGTACCAGGAGAGGAAGCCGAGGTCCAGTTTGAAGAAGAAGAAGAGACCACCGAGGAGGGCGCAAAGCGCGGCGGAGTTTTCCGCGCAAACATTGAACGCTGCGAGTAGAAGGGCTGCGTTCAGGACCAGGAGTCAGAGTTCTGAAAACAGGGAAACTGACGGTAACAATGGATCTCCTACAAAATCATCGCCAAATTTGACGGATTCATTCGCGAAATTATTGTTCGCAAAAAGGTATGATTATGAAAGTAATATATTAGGAGTATAAAAAAAATTCGTGCGATTTTTTGTCGACAATTGAAGATTAAATGGAAAATTATAACAAATCATTCATCTCATTTACTTATGCAACCTCCATTGTACTGTAAACACTTGACTAAACGTCGAGGTACACACGAAACTAGATCACTTCCATAATTTTCGGTGATGGTAGTCCAGGACTGTGAAAATGACTGAATTAAATCATCTTTATTTCGTGACGCTGCTCATTCAACTTCAATCTTCATTAGTCCCCATATATTTTCAATGGGACTAAGATCCGGTGAAGCTGCTGTCCATGAAATGGTTGTCACTTGGTGTTATTGCACCCAAGCAAATATTTATCACTTTTGTTTAAATACCTCTGTACCACTGTTAGGTCTTCAGTTGTCTGATGATGGGATAGTTCATTTCCCGAAACTCGAGTCACAAGAAAATGTGTAATATATATTGTTTGGTAGTAAAACATAGTAATTTCTACAATTTCCCTCTTATTATCGTTGAACGAACAATGACTGGTGCCATCTACGTAGAAAACATCATTGAAGCAATCATTGTTCCTCTGCGCAATAAATTTGGGGATAATTTGATTTGTCAGGATGATAACGCCCCACCACACCGCACAGGAAGGGTTCAAAACATTCTTCAAGAGAAGCCCTTCAGGAAAAATGGATATGCCTGATAATTTCATTAATTACTTGATTCGTGGGATATCTAGGGGTATTTGGCAGTTGATTGAAAGAAAAAGTGGTAATCTCATTTCCAGAACATAGATTGTTTATTTCTTGAGAAATTTAGGGGAGCCAAAAATTTTGAAGATGTGTGTAGATCTTTCACTCTCAAATCAATTTGTTTCCGTTATATGCAAACATGCTTTTTCCAGCTGAGCCTCCTGTCCAAATGCATTCTCAAGTATTTTGTAGCTGTGGACTCCGGTATTGAAGAAAATATTGATCTCTTCCCAGTGTGAATTCCACTTTTGTAGAGTTGGTCTTGTTAATTTTGATTCTCCACTTTTGCAGTCATTTTTTCAATTTCATTTAAATGATCTTGTAGGTGGCTAGATGCCAATGCTGGATCTTTATGTAGGGCAAGAATAGTTGTATCATCAGCAAATATTCCAAGGATGATGTGTCTGTTTGTAGGCAGATCTGCTGTATAAAGGAGATAGTGAAATGGACCCAGCACAATACCCTGTGGTACTCCAGATGTTGTCGGGTACTTTTCAGAAACCTTTTTATCATTGTCCTTAATTCTTTCTCACTCAGATAAGACTTCAGAAGTTAGAAATAGGCAATAGGGAGAAATTTTTTTATTTGAAACAGCAATCTTAGATGCCAGACCTTATCGAATGCCTGAGCAGATGGAAAGTACCGATTGTGTTCTAAGGCTTGGCTTATCTTAAATGTTATTCGATGGTTTTGCAAAAAAATTTTCCAAGTATGTCAATACTTAGAAAAAATGTTTGATGAAGTAAATGTGAATTCTTGTTGAACTTCATTTTGTCATTTCCTTTTCATCATATCTCTTTTCATTTGATATAAGAAAATATTTTATATGAAATATTACAGACAATTGATGGAAAAATATTGGAAATGTAATAAAAAGGTACATGATTTTTTTTTATCAATTTGAAGCGAGCATATTTTAGTTTAATAAGCTTGGAGCTCTGGAATAGTATCGGGTGTTTTTTCAGAGTGATAGAACTTTCGATAGGGATACATACTCAGAATTGTACAAGTTAAAATATGAGCAGAGCTCTCTAATAACTTTAATGTACCATTGTCATCATTGTTGTCCCGGGTTTCTGCTCAAGTTTTGACACCCCAGCAGACCCCCGAAAAGCTGAAAGAGAAAGAAAGGAGTTTTGGAGAAAGGATTATAGAGCACTCCGCGCCAGCACAACTAGGTGAGGGACCCCCACAAGTAATCTCTCCCACACCAAAGAGGATCGCCGTAGCGATCCCACCACTCAATCATTTGAGCAGAGTGTCTATGGATTATGAAAGGCTGAAGCAACGAATCAACACAAATAACAGCTTGTCAGCATGGACCCCCCGCACCACAGGATCACTGTTGCTGTTCGCCGCCAAAAGTGAGGCTCCGAAGCGTCATAGGATTGGGCCTTAGGATCAAAAGGGTGCCAGAGTTTGGGGGAGAGCAGAGCCTCAAACCTTGTCGAAACGTCGTAGTCTCCCTTTCCCTCCAGCGGACCACTTCCGAACCCGCAGCGGAAAAAGATAAGCTTAAGGATCCACGAATGGAGCCGGAGTTAGGGGAGAGCGCAGCGAATATCCCAAGGTCCCAAACTTGTTCAAAACGTCGTAGTCTCCCTTTGTCCTCCAACGGACCAATCAGGACCCCGCAGCAGAAACTTCAGGAACTAAAAATGGAGCCAAATTTGGGGGCGAGCAGAGCGAATCTCCCAAGCCCCCCAGCTTGTTCGATACGTCGTAGTCTCCCTTTGTCATTCAACAACCATTTAAGATCCTTCAGCGGGCTAAGAGGACGAAGGTTGGAAACCCACGCTAAGGAGTAGCGGGGATCGCCTTCGCCAATGAAAGGAAAAACAGAACTCTGATCGATCGCAGGGTCGCAGATTCTGGTCGTCAATCAGAGCCAGCTTCCCCGTACGATTCCAAGTCCTGCGGCAGGAAAAGGTAGGATTGGGACAACATGATGGAAAGGTATTATGCAAGAAAGAAACAAAGAAAGGAAATTAGGATTGCGAGTCTCTGCTTCAGGCATCATAACGATCTCCTCCATCTCATAAATGAAACTAGGACACTCGTTATGACAAGCTCCCCCACCACGACAAGGTACAGAAGCAGGGGGGCAGCTTTCGATAGGGATAGGTGAATTCTACCAGAATAGTTATTGGCTATTTGAGGAAGGCCTCTTTTCCAAGTGACTACCAAGCAGTCTCCACAGTCCACCCCTAGAGGTAGAAAGTGTGATAAGGATTACGCCATATCATCGCGCTCGGCGAGAACCCCTCCGGAGAGATGAACCCACCAGCTTCCAGTTTGGGCCCCGACTCGAAAGCCAGAACCGTCTGACTGGTAGCAGCGAAGCACTATCCAACCTCTACTGGCTCAGCAGGTCAGTACCTGAGTTGGTTTGAGACGCAACTCACCCGCCGGAGGGAATTCTTATCCATCCACCCGAACGCAGTCCCATAAACTAAGATAAACTCAAGATTGACGACTACAATTGATCCTGGTACGAGCACCGTCTAGCGGACTATAAGTCCTGACCCACCGAACCCATGTGAAGTCATTTGATTGATCCTGGCGTCAAGCACTAATGGCGGAGCCATTTCGTCGAGATCCACAAACCCTAAATTGTTACGCACAGATCCAGGGGCCAGGACAGGCCGGTCGAACCGTCAAGTCCCGTTAAACCCCGAGTCGTTTCATGAGAATATCCAGAAAATGGGGGTCTGCGAACAGATAAATGAAATACCCCCCTAGTCCAGCATGCGGACTTTCAACCACTGCCCCCTCGAGTCCAACACCAAGTGGGGTGGCCAGGTGGTACAAGTGACACCTGAGGGCAAGACCACCCCCCCGAGGTAACGCAGTATGCTACATAACGCACTCGGCCATTACACAGAATCCGGAGATTTATACTGCGATAGGGTAGAGTACGCCAGTTTTAAGGGAGAAGCCCTGTGCTGCGACAGACTCCCTTGTCACTGAGTTAATCAACCGGCTCAGCCCTCCATTTCACCTGAGTAAAACTAGGGCCCCATTCGGAGATCTTCCACCATACAGGTCCAGTGACTGGCGCGAAATGGCATTACGTTAGACACCAAGACTTAACCCTCCAATTCGCCGGGACGAATTTAGGGTCCTAGTCAAGAGAGCGCCCCCATCACGTCAAGATCTAATGCCTGGGGGGCGCGATAGGGATAACTGTGATTTGACAGAAGCTAGAAGCCATACTGTTTTGACATTTCTGTTCAGTAGGCAATGAAAAATATTCATGGAAAAACTCACGCCGCAACAACGTTTACAAATTGTTGAAATTTACTTTCAAAATCAGTGTACTATTCGCCAAACTTATAAAGTACTTCGTGAAATTTATGGTTTACATAAACGTCCATCAGAGCAGCTATTTCGTCTAATTAACGATAGCTTTTGGACAACATTTTCTCTACTCGATGCAACAACCACAAGAAGACAAGGAACTGTACGTACAGAAGAAAATGTCGTTGCTGTAAGTCATAGTGTTAATGATGATCCAGATTTGTCTATTCGTTGACGTTCACAACAAGTTGGAGTCTGTGCATCCACCACATGGAAAATTTTGCGTAAAGATCTTGGTCTACACCCATACAAGATCCAACTGGTTCAAGAACTAAAGCCACTTGACCATAATAAGCGTCGTTTGTTTGCTGATTGGGCCCCAGAACAGCTTGAAGTTGATCCACTTTTTTATTGTGTGTTTAGTGATGAAGCTCATTTCTGGTTGAATGGCTATGTAAACGAGCAAAATTGCCGTATATGGAGTGAAAACAATTCTCAAGAAGTTCTGCAGATTCCATATTTCTTTGAGAACGATGCTGGAGCTAATATTACAGTGAATGGTGCTCGTTATAGATCGATGATCAATGAATATTTGGTTCAAAATTTGAATGGGATCGACCCAGAAGTGTTTTGGTCCCAACAAGATGGTGCTACACCTCATGCTGCTACTGTAACAATTGATTTATTATTAATGTAACATTTTTCATGTTCTCGTATCCTTGTTTGGAATGAACGGTCTTTCCCACATATACACATGGGCAATCACTACATATTATGTTGTGAACTCCAGATTTTTTGTTTTTAGGAATGACGTCTTTATTATTTTTTATTGAGCTGCCTAAAGAATTAATAGTTTTAAAAGAGATGTTATATTTTTCTTTTTTCTTTAAATATCTAGCAATCTTTTCAGATTTTTGGCCTATGTGAGTTAATGAAATAAATTTGGTTGCATTAATGTCTAAAACAAGCACCCCTTACATTTAATAGACGTATATAAGCAAAACTCAATATATAATGTCAAATGGAATAAATAAATCAAAAGATATACGAAAGTCATTAAAATTAATAAATAAATATTTAAAGGAGACAAAATTTTATTTCTGATCTTACAATTATGAAAACTTTGGAAAAATATATAATATAATAATATATAATATAATATATAAAATATGTAATTTTAAGAACTTCTCAAAAAAAAATTATTTTAAATATTTAATATACTTGAATATTTGAATAAATTACCCCAAAAATCTCACAAAACATGTATCACATCCTCAAAAAACAATTAGAATTCAGATAAGGTCTTCATCTTTCCCACTTCACATTTAAAAAATAAATTCAATTAACAATAAATAACCCACCTCTCAGACCTCGTGGAATCCTCGTTTGAAGGTATTTTGTGGTCCTAATTAAACCACATCATATTTATATAATGAGATTTTTAAACCAAAATATAATTATATATATATATATATATATAATATATAAAATAATAAGAAGAGATTTTTACTTAATAGAAGAATCATTACAAAATTTGGATATCAAAACAGATTCAATCTGTTAGTCTCCTATAATTTTAATTTCAAAAAGTTTCGTTCAAAAACTTTTAGAATTAAATTAATGTCTTATAAGCACAGTTTATATTCAATAGACATATGAAATCAAAACTCATTATATAATATCAAATGGAATAAATAACCCAACAAATATAAATTGTCAATTAAAATTAATAAATAAATATTTGAAGGAGACAGAATTTTGTTTCTGATCTTATAATTATGAAAACTAAATCCTTTTCAAAAATAACATTATATGTTAAATAACATTATTTCGAGAAACGGTTGGACCGTTTCTCGAAATTGGCCTCCAAGATCATGCGACATAACTCCACTGGATTATTTTCTTTGGAGTTATGTCAAGTCATTGGTTTATACTGATAAACCAGAAAAAATAGACGCTTTGTAAGCCAACATAACTCGCGTTTTTAATGAAATAAGGCCTGAATTACTCGAAAAAGTGGTCCACAATTGGTCTGGTCGAATTCGGTTCCTCAGAGCTAGTCGTGGTAGACATATGCCGGAAATTATTTTTAAAACATAAATGTCATAAAATTATCTTTCAAATACAAAAAAATAGGCTTCAATCCTAATTTAAATGTGTTTCATTTCAATTTAAAGTTTTATCACTCTAAAAAAACATCCGATATAACAGAACTTGGAGAGCCTAGAAAATTGATTAATTTCGTATCGTGTTGACCTTTACTTGATAGAAATCCACCATACATTTCAGTTAAATGAAACAATTATATATGTTGATTTCTATTTTTTATATATATATATATATAATATTTTTCATATTATTTCTATTGTGGATGCAAAACGAACTAATATAATAATAATAATAATAATAATAATAATGTTTATTTCCCAAAACTACATAAATGAAAGAGTTCTCACAATTAATATAATAATAATAATAATAACAACAATAATGTGATTTACTTCAAAATAAATTTAGAAAAATTTTATACTAAATTATAACAATTGAATTAATACAATAAAAAATATATTTGCACAAATACTTAAACAAAGCAATATGATCCAAAAAAAAAAAATAAATAATAATGATAATAAGAAACAAGATCCACGTGCTGAAAACAAGCAACCTTCACCACTCCAATGCGTCTTCAAGTAGAAACCGCGGCCACCCTGTCAATTTCATCAAGAAGCAAATTTTTCAACCAGATTTTCAACTTTTTTTTGTATGAATGAAAGCTGTTCATATTTCTTATATTAGGTGGAACTTGAGAGTAAATTCTTGGAGCTGTATAATAAAACGATCTCTGACCCACCGCTTTAGCTGCCCTTTCTGTGACATACTCGCAATCTCTCCTATGCCTAGTATTGTGATTATGTTTTATAAACGACAGTTCTCCCCTGTTTCTGTACTGTAGGCAAAGAACCCTATAATAGTAAAGTTTTTCCATGTTGAACATTGGTACCTCATCGAAAAGTTTTTGTGTGGGATAAGTTCGTTCTTTGTTATAAATAATTTTCAGGAAGGTTTTTTGCATAACTTTCAGTTGTATTTTATGACATTTGTACGTTCCGCCCCAACCTGATATTCCGTATTGTAAATGTGTTTCAACAAGTGCGTGATAGAGAATTTTGAGAAAACCATCTTCCATAAGCTTTTTTAGGCGTTTGAAAGTAAACAACAAAGATCTTAGTTTCTTGGTCACTTTGACAATGTGAAGGTCCCATCTCAGGTGAGGGTCGATCTCGACTCCAAGGTAAGTTTTCGATGACACACATTCAATAAAATCACCAGAATTGCTATTCCTCAGTACCAGATGGTCAATTTTGGGTAGGCTTGATATTTTATTAGAGAAAACCATGCACTTCGTCTTCTCCATATTGAGCATCAGGTCCATCTCATCCAGCCAATCTTTTATTCTTTCCATGTTGTACTCCGCCCTATTCACAACTTCTTCCCAAGTAGAGCCGGTAAAGAGAACTACTGTATCATCCGCGAAAGATGACACATCGGCATCCACCTTCAAAGACAGCAACCCATCGATATACATCAAAAACAGCACTGGCCCCAGTACCGTTCCCTGAGGTACGCCGGTTAAGACTGTTTGTAATTCACTGATGTCTTCGTTAACCTGCACGCATTGTGTTCTATTTTCAAGGTATGATCGAAACAAATCACCTGCGATTCCTCTTATACCAAAGTCCACCATAACGTCTAACAATTTCCGATGATTGACAGTGTCAAATGCCTTGGCTAAGTCCAGAAAGACCCCTAATGTGAATTTGCCCTCATCAAGTGCCCGATAAATATCATTCGTTATGACATGAAAGTTTCTATGCATCAAGAATGCAGATAGAAATTTATGCTTTCGCTCGATCCTCAGGTTTGTAAGATAGTCTCCATGGAATACAAATAACTATTCCATTTTTAAAATTTATCATCTGAAAAGAATGACCTAATATTGACTATTTTCAACTCCTATCCTGTACCTCCAACGATTTCAATTAACCACATCCAAAGAAAATTAATTCATTCGGCAAAATGGAAAATGCTATCCCAGCACATAAAGTGTAATTAGGTTGATGGAGGGGTTACAGTTACTAAGCTTTTTGATGTCAGTAGCGAGACGCGCATTCCTTATAACGAGTTTCCATTGGAGCTTATGACAACGAGAAAAACGGGAAGAAGTGGCCACATCGTTTCGGTTTCATTTTCTCCTCATTTTCCGGCTTTCCTTTGTTCGGCAGGATGTGGGAGGACGCTCACAGATCATATTCAGAGATTGATCGGACGATTTGCTCGCTCAACAGAAAAGATAAGATGAGATCGCGTGCATTAACTGTGTGTTGATGAAAGGAGAGCCTTTTCGTTTGATGATATTGATTTCTAGCATATCACTTGGTGAAACATTTTTTTAAATGAAAAAAAATGACTTTAGATTCAGAATTATATAATCTGACTTCCACATTATATATTGAAACTATATACAAAAACTATCAAATTGATATCCTTATATATAATCAATATAAAATATTTTTCAATGTCTCGGAAATCCCGACTTGAAATGTATTAATACAAATGTATTAACAACTATATAAGTATGTATATTAACATACAAATACAAGAAAATCCACTATTCCAAAATTATCCAAAATTATCAAAATAAAGGATCAAATAAAAATAATTGAACGAGAACTCGGAACATTTGATAGCTATTTCGGCCTATATGGCCTCCTCAGAAATGTATTGAATTCAGATTCAAATATATAACAAGATCAAAATTCAACTTACCAAAATAAGATAAAACATGAAACGAATAAACTTGAAGTAAGCTTTAAAGTATCCAAAATAAAACAGCTGCTAATTTATGGGATAAAGGATGATTTGAGGAAGAATGTATTGTGCCGTCTGTGTGTGTTGGTTTGCGGTAAATCGAAAAATTATGTCTATTGTTAATTTTAATTATTTTCAAAACTAAAATGAGGATAACGAAAGCCTCACGATGGGAAATCCACTAAGTCCTATATTAGCTGAAATATTTATGGATTTCCTAGAAGACGAAATACAAGAGCACCCGCTTTTTAAGCAATTTATTTATTGGTACCGTTTTGTAGATGATATTATTTGCTTGTTCGTCGGTACGTCTAGACAACTTTCGTTATTCTTAGAATTTATCAACCAGGTATACCCTACGATAAAATTTACTCACGAAAAAGAACAAAATGACAGCATAAATTTTTTAGACTTGAAAATAATTAAAATTAACAATAGACATAATTTTTCGATTTACCGCAAACCAACACACATAGACGGCACAATACATTCTTCCTCAAATCATCCTTTATCCCATAAATTAGCAGCATACAATAGTATGGTGTATAGACTAGTTAATGTACCTATGTCACAAGAGAAGTTTGAAATAGAATTGAATATAATAAAACAAATAACAGTAAATAATGGGTATAACCCATCAATTATTGATCAACTATTGAATAAAATTAAACTGAAACAATCTATGTCATTAGTTTATCCACATATCAGAAAAAATGAAAAGTTTATTTGCTTACCATACACAGGACAAAAATCTGCACAAATAGCTAGATATTTAATATCTAGCAATATCTCATATAAAACAATAAATTCTTTAGTTAAATTAATAAAAAATAATAAAGATATCGTCAATAAGAACAAGAGATCAGGCGTATATAGGTTAAATTGTGGTACATGTCCATATGTATACATTGGTCAAACGGGTAGATCTTTTGAGAGTAGGATCCAGGAACATCGGAATTCATTCGTTAAGAATAAATCAAACTCCACGTATGCCAGACATCTACAAGAATCCGGACATGATTTTGACCATAACTTTGAAGTTCTCCATTTTGAAAACAAATGCAATAGATTGGACCTTTTAGAAGCAATGGAAATAAACCGGCATCATAAAATGAATATTTTGTTGAACGACCAAACAGATGTGAACCGTTCTCCGTTGTTGAACCTTTTTTAATAAATTCCTTGTAAACTTCATTTTATCACGTATTTTTAGTGAAACTTGTATTTAAGGAGAAAGATTTTGTAAAAGTAGTTAGTTACCATACTCACCTGACGACGTCAATATGTAGTTGACGAAACAATTGTCGTTGAAAAATAAAAATAAGCGGAAATAAAGTGTTTTACTTCAAATCATTTTCATTATTCTATTATTGTGTTCTTCTACCCTAATATTTATAGATCGTCCTGTCTGACTTATGTAAAATGCCGAGCATTCATTACAATATAATTTGTATATATCGGGTGTTTTTTTAGATTGATAGAACTTTCGATACGGATAACTGTAATTTGACAGAAGGTAGAAGCCATGTTGTTTTGACATTTCTGTTCAGTAAGCATTCACAAATTATCATGAAAAGACTCACGCCGCAACAACGTTTACAATTTGCTAAAATTTAATTTCAAAATCAGTGTTCTATTGGCTAAACTTATAGACCACTTCGTGAAATTTATGGTTTACATAATCGTCCATCAGAGCAGCTTATTCATCGAACTATCGATAGGTTTCGGACATTTCTCTACTCGATGCAACAACAACAACAAGACAAAGAACTGTACGTAGAGAAGAAAATATCGCTGCTGTAAGTCATAATGATGAGATCCAGATTTGTCTATTCGTCGACGTTCACAACAAGTTGGACTCTGTGCATCCACAACATGAAAAATTTTGCGTAAAGATCTTGGTCTACACCGATACAAGATACAACTGGTTCAAGAACTAAAGCCACTTGACCATAATAAGCGTCGTTTGTTTGATCCATTTGTTTATCGTAAAATTGTGTTTAGTGATGAAGCTCATTTCTGGTTGAACGGCTATGTAAATAAGCAAAATTGCCATATACGGAGTGAAAACAATCCTCAAGAAGTTCTGCCGGTTCCATTGCAATCTGAAAAATACACTGTATGGTGTGATTTACACGCTGGAGGCATCATCGGTCCATATTTCTTTTAAAAACGATGCTGGAGCTAATGTTACAGTGAATGGTGCTCGTTACAGATCTATGATCAATGATTATTTGTTTCAAAATTTGAATGGTATCGACCCAGACGTGTTTTGGTTCCAACAAGATGGTGCTACACTTCATGCATCAAAGAAAGATTTGGCAATAACATTATTTCGAAAAATGTTCCAATTAATTGGCCTCCAAGATCATGCGACATAACTTCACAGGCTCAGATATTACTGAAGAACGAACCGAACACTACCTGAAGGGTTACGCAAACTAATCCCTGGGGATATCACAATACCTCGGAACAATGATCTAGGAATCACTCACACATTCTCACAGTAGCGTGGGATATCCGGAGATATTTAGCCTCTCTATATGATATGTCGTCCTCTACCAGAACTACTCAGCAATTTACCCTAAAGAAAGCCACTGGTTCTCAAGGAATACAATTTCTCAAAGTAAGTGGGCAAGTGCATATGACAAATATGAAACACAAACTAACTAGGACATTATAAAATAGATACAGTACCCCATCACCTAGGCGTGTTGATGAACGTTACAATAAGAATAAACAAAGAAATAGGTATCCGGGGGATCACACAAGAGTAGATGCAAATCAGTTAAATATCAAGCACTGTAATTAGTAGGAACAGATAATATAAAATCCCAATTAGCAAGTATTACGCAGATAAAGAACCACTTTCTACAAATACAGCAAAAAGCAACCAGGCACCGAGAGAAAATATACAATACAAACAGATAACTTGTGAGGGTCGTGCCGCTTTAGTTATATACAAAGACAATGTATTTTATTTAAAACATTCCGGTCGCATTAAATAACACTGAAGCAAAAATACAAGAATAAAAGGCGATGAATGGAAGTACAATGAACGAGTGTGCAATCAATAATTTCACTTAAACACTAAGGAGGTATTCAAAAATGTAAAGCATGCAATTAATCAGAAGCATTCAAAAGAAGTTTACTTAGTAAGAGTTATCAAGGAGGGCTGTTATAAGTACTATTGTCTCGAGTATGTCACTAAGTTGCTCATGAGTTTTATTTCCAAGAACCTTCCTCTTGAATGCTTCAAAAATACAATGGAAATGATATAAGGACATTGTTCCCCTTTGTTATTGTCACCAATCACATAGGTGTCAAGTTACAGTGCTACAGTGACACATAAAATAAGGCGGCTAAAAACAATGACATAATGGTGGAATTTATATAATCTATGAGGGACTCTGTGACTCGTATGATCCTTAGAGGATGCGGATCTCTTCAACATCTTAGGATATATGTAACATTAACAAGATTCTGTTTCAAGTTTTTTTGTCAGCATTAAGGAACATTGTCTACCGGAATAATTCAGGCAATGGAAGTCCAAAATCATAATACTCTTTACTTAGTGCTCAGTGCTTTTCACCTTCTTCAAACAATCATTGAAACATCTGTATTCATTTTTTGAAAACAATACATTCAGTTATTCAAACTGTACTATCTGTACTCTGATGCAGTCTACCAGTATGGAAGAAACGCCCAAAAAATATAGTGAAGGGTTTTTAATTAATAGCACCCAATTTTGTTTTGTAAATAAAACTCCTTATTTATTTGGAAATGATTCAAATTTTCATTTCATTATAAAGTACAATGGATACCATTAGTTATGAAATAAAATATCATTTAAATGTCCACCACGGAAAGGCTGGGAGGAATGAAGTCGTTAAACCCATTTTTCAATCAATCTCTCACACAAATCAGGTCGTATGTTAGCAATTACTCGTTCAATATTGATCTGTAAATCGTCTAAATTTGCTGGATAATTGCTGTAAACCAATGACTTGATGTAATCCCAAAGACAGAAGTCCAACGGAATCAAATCGTTGAGAATGATTTTCTTATGAAAATCTGCATCATTTTCGATTTTTTCTGAGCACCAATTACTGAAAACACGACGCTTTAAATTATCTGTTGGTTTGAGTTCTTGGGTTAAAACAATCTTGTATGGATGTAGATCGAGATCTTTTCGTAAAATTTGCCACAAAGAAGTCTGAAAGATGACTAGTTCTGTGAACGTCGAGAAATCGATAAATTTTGGTCTTCACGTGCACTTTTACGTACGGCGGCAATATTGTCTTCACTTCTTGCATTTCCTTGTCTCACTGGCACTGTACCATCATGAAGTGTAAAATTTGTTTCACTAAACGTTCAACAAAAATTGGAGTTAAAGCACGTAAATTTAGAGTAACAGGTCGCGATATTTCGTAATAAATTTTTAGTATTTGTAAACATTGTTGGAGTGTGTATCTTTCCACGATTAAATGGTAGACATTGACAAATACAACTGTGAATGTCACAAATAAACAGTGAATGCCATGCGTGAGCAATATCAATTTGAAAATGGGGCGTTCCTATTTAAAGACCCTTTAAAAGTAGACACATGTGTTTCATTTATTATGTCCATTACCAGTAAAAAGTAATACTGAATGATTCAACCTAAAAATATTTCGCTTTCGATTAAAAACTGATGAAAAAAAAAACTCAGAGCTGCAACCTGTTATTTTCAATTCAGGCTAATTTTATTCCACCACTTTGTATTCCAACTTTCTAATCTAATCCTCTCTCCCAAACTCGAAACGAATCATTGTGAGAGGATGGAATCCAGAAAATCCTTGAATCAGATTAAACCTCGATTGAAAATCGATCCAACACCTCCCAACTTTGAACCCACGCCATTTCAAGGACGTGTTTTAAAGAGGCGGATGAGCGTTAACGCGTCGTGTACGATGAAACTGGCTTTGAAATTGGTTGGAAGCATTGAAACTAAATAACTCATTACATAAGAAACTTTCTATTGGGAGTACAAGACAGATTAGACAGATTGGACATCTGCCGATAACATTCAGTTGGAATTGATTTGAATTTCATACAAAACGGTTCTTGTTACGCTGTTAAAAATTTAAAATTTTCAGATAATTAAACAGTATAAGCTGGAAGTTTTAATTTTTTGTTATTTGGAAGAAAAGTGCAGCTGCAGCTCATCGTATGCCTATAGAAATTTACGATGACAATTCTCCAATTGACAAGTCATGTAGAGAATGGGTGGTAAAAGAAAATACCGGTCTATATGACAACATCTATTATTTTAATTATTCATTTGAAGCTTGGCGTACGCTCTGAATACACAATGAACTCTTTCTCAACTCAGGAGTATGCAGATATTATTCTCGTATATAGGTTCTTTAATAATGGAAACAGAAAAGCAGCTCGAGATTACCGAAGGAAGTATCCATATAGGCACCAACCTGCACAGACAGTATTTAATTTAATGCCTCATTCCGAAGACTTCAAGAAACAGGTGATCCTGCTCCAAAAAAGCTGTTCGTTCAACTGAGGTGAATGCTACTAGTCTTCATTTATCATCGAATTTTACATGGCCTGTGAAACAGAGAAATGTTAGAACTATTTCATGGACAAAATGTATCGGGTGTTTTTTACAGTGATAAAACTTTCGATAGGGATAACTCTGATTTGCCATGATGTTTTGACATTTCTGTTCAGTAAGCATTATCATGGAAAGATTCACGTCGCAACAACGTTTACAAATTATTGAAATTTATTTTCAAAATCTGTGTTCTATTCACCAAACTTATAGAGCAGTTCGTGAAATTTATGGTTTACATCATCGTCCATCAGAGTAGCTTACTCGTCTCGAACTATCGATAGATTTCGGACAACATTTTCTCTATTCGATGCAACAACAACAAGACAAAGAACTGTACGTACAGAAGAAAATATCGCTGCTGTAAGTCATAGTGTTAATGGTGATCAAGATTTGTCTATTCGTCGACGTTCACAACAAGTTGGACCCTGTGCATCCACCACATGGAAAATTTTGCGTAAAGATCTTGGTCTACACCCATACAAGATCCAACTGGTTCAAGAACTGAAGCCACTTGACCATAATAAGCGTCGTTTGTTTGCTGACTGGGCACTAGAACAGCTTGAAGTTGATCCACTTTTTTATCGTAAAATTGTGTTTAATGATGAAGCTTATTTCTGGTTGAACGGCGATGTAATCAAGCAAAATGGCCGTATATGGAGTAAAAATAATCCTCATGAAGTTCTGAAGGTTTCATTGCATCCTGAAAAATGCACTGTATGGTGTGCTTTACACGATGGAGGCATCATCGGTCCATATGTCTTTGAAAACGATGCTGGAGCTAATGTTACAGTGAATCGTGATCGTAACAGATCGATAATCAATGATTATCTGTTTCAAAATTTGAATGGTATCGACCCAGAAGTGTTTTGATTCCAATAAGATGGTGCTACACATCATGGTGCTACACATCATGTTGCTACCGTAACAATTGATTTATTGAAAGAAAGATTTTGCGATAAGATTATTTCCAGAAATGGTCCAATTAATTGGCCTCCAAGATCATGCGACATAACTCCACTGGATTATTTTCTTTGAAGTTATATAAAGTTATTGGTTTATACTGATAAACCAGAAACAATAGACGCTTTGGAAGACAACATAACTCGTGTTATTGATGAAATAAGACCTGAATTACTCGAAAAAGTGGTCTAAAATTGGTCTGGTCGAATGCGGTTCCTCAGAGCTAGTCGTGGTACACATATACCGAAAATTATTTTTAAATCATAAATCTCATAAAATTATCCTTCAAATAAAATACTAAAATTTTGCTTCAATCTTAATTTAAATGTGGTTTATTTCAATTTAAAGTTCCATCACTCTGAAAAAATACCCAATTCCATATGATATTGTATATTGAGTTTTGATTTTATACATCTATTAAATATAAACTGTTCTCATAAGACATTAATGTTAATTCTAAAAATTTTCGACTAATTTTTTTTTTAAATTAAAATTTTAGGGTACTAACAGACTAAAGCTGTTTTGATATTCAAATTTTGTGATATTCCTTCTATCAAATAAAAAACCTCTTCTTATTATTCTAAAAATCATTTAATAAATTCATAACAATTGGCTAACAAAACGTGGGATTGCTAACTAATATATAATTATTACTAATTATAAAATTCAATTAATAATTTGAAAAAATCATTCATTAAATTTATATCAGTACATATCTTATGTATAAAACATGGGTGATTTGAGGTAGAATGTATGGTACCATCTGTGTGTGTTGATTTGTGGAGAACTGAAATATGCTCTTTGTGATCTATTTTGATAATATTTAAATCTGAAAAATTAACATTACTATTTACTTCTTCTTCATAAATGAACATGGTTGAATTGAATCAGTCCTTATTTGGTGAAAATCCATATTAAATAATATTTAAATAAGGTTATTCTGATTTCCACAAATGTTTATTTTTATGTTTACAACAATCGCAAAATTTACAACAGGCAAAATGTAATCTTGCCTGATGATGCTACTGCGATAGCGAAACGATTGTTGTAAACATTACAATAAAAATTTGTGAAAGAATAACCTTATTTAAATATTATGAACATGGTTGTTGAATATAAATCAATGATCTGAAATCTTTTAAATATAGGTTTTTTGGGTTTCAGTTTTTAAGTAATCCATGAATAGTGCGGATAATGAATAATTGGCCTAATGGATCTATGTGCAGATCAAGTGAAGACGAATTGTACAGAATCAGATTTCCTTATAATTCTAATACTCAAGCCTAACCTTGAACTAAATTTCGGCTAAATTAACTTTCTCATCAACATTCTAATTATTATGTCATATGCATCCAAACATGATGACTCGACCAACTATCTGGCCTAATTAACTAACTAAAATGCAGCAGCATTATTCGGGAACCTAACTAGTTATTTGGTTTCAGCTTCGTATCCGCTCAGCTGCGCTCCTGTTCTGTAATAATGGAAGTGTGTTGGAAGCACGTATCCTAATTATATAAATAGGGAATTCTCGTGTCCAGCAGGACTTAGGTCGAGGGGTGCTCATGCTCTACATAGTTTGTTAATCATCTAGAAATAATATTCCTTTCATGTTTCTCCCAAGCAGAGGAATGATTTTGAAACATAGTGGCGGCGAAACAAAACGTGAACTAATTTATTTTGACACTGGCAACAGAGCAAATTTGAACAGCTGCTGATAAAAGTGCCTCCAGGCCTCAATTTGCTATGAATCCTAATTAGTGACGAGAGGAACATAATTCTAAAGAAAGTTTTAATGAAAACTAAATATATTGGTACCACCTATGCTTTCAGTCAGGTCGAATGTGTTGAATATGATGAAAAAATAGGTATCAGTGCACCTTGTCCCAGCAACCCTACTCATCATAAAAATTAAGAAATAGATAATTTAGAAAATGATTGATGGTACAATGTGTACTATTCTGTACTTAACGAAGTCTCTTAAGAACTCTTACCTTTCTATTATAATCTAATGTGGGAAAGAAGTTACGTTGTGTAGATAACCCAAATTACACCTAAACGAGGGCAAGTAAACAGTGGCGGAAGTTCAAATATTCGAAACAGAGTAAAGTCGAATAATATATATACACACATCGTCAAAAGTCTTGGTCCCCTCTATCAACTCTCAACTTGTTGAATGTAACATGACAATTTTGTGTGTGGAATATTCTCTATCTTATCACTTAAATGAAAACAATAAACCAGCAAAAAATGTTTCTTGTATTCGAAGTTAATCAGTTGTAAGCGAATAACGAGAGTTCAAATATTGAGAATATTCCGTGGAAAATGCCGGAACATCCAATTTCTCAGTTTGACTGGGCAAAATGCCCTACATCAAGAAGCTTTGTCGAACCACCAGATTGCGCATTGTTTGGATATTCCACGGACTTCAGTGAGGTGCATAGTGGCCCTTTTTCTGGTAACCGGTCCGGAGACCGGTGCCTGGTCGACCCAGAGTAACACCTGCAAGGGAAGAAAGACCATTATATCGCAAATTTTACTCGAAGAAATCGAACGGTATCTGTAACAGGCCTTCGAAGTCATTTTTTGAGGACCTATAGACGGGTAGTCTCAACCAGTACCATAAGGAGACGGTTGCATTCCTCAAATTTAAGGGCAATAAGAACTTTAAGAGTACTTCGGCTATCATCTGGACAGAGAACAACCCGTCGGCAATGGGCAGAACACCACCAAGACTTTTACCACAATGGCGCAACGTACTTTTTTCAGACGAATCTCGATTCTTTTCACAAAGTGATAGTCGACGAGAAAGGGTTTGGAGAGGTCAAGGCAGATTAGAGCGACTCAATTTCGCCCGAAAAGTTGTGCCCTTTCAAGGCGGATCGATAATGTGTTGGGTAGGAATAATATTCGGTCGCCGTACCCCTCTTATTATCGTTGAACGAATAATGACTGGTGTCATCTACGTAGAAAACATATAATTGAACCAATCACTGTTCCCCTGCGCAACGAATTTGGGGATAATTTCATTTATCAGTATGATAACGCCCCACCACACGCACACGAAGGGTTCAAAACATTTTTCAAGGGAACAATATCCAGAGAGTGAACTGGCCAGCAAACTCACCAGACATGAATCCAATTGAGCACGTATGGGATAACTTAGGGATAGCAATATCCAATTGCCAAATCCCACCTTCAACTTTTCAGGAATTGAGTTTATCCCTTCAGGAAGAATGGAACGATATGCCTGAAAATTTCATTGATGACTTGATTCGTGAGATGCCTAGGCGTATTGGGCAGTTGATTGAAAGAAGAGGCGGTAATACGGACTATTGAATTTAGATTCAGTTGTGGAATAACTATAATTAATCAAAAATAAATAATCGATAAATTTAGATTTTTTCTCATTTTTCCTATTTTGTCTTATCCTGCATAAAGAAAGAAGAATAACAAACAAAGATTTTCTATCAAATATATTGCAGTTGAAATAGAGGAAAATATTCATCTAATTTCCAGAACATAGATTGTTTATTTCTTGAAAAACCTAGGGGGGCCAAGACTTTTGACGTTGTGTGTAAATAGGGTTTTCCAATAATTTCATTTGCTAATGCTAATAAGACAAGATATAAAAGAAATTACTAAAAGATTAGAAGCAGATACAAACAAATGGAGAGGCAGAGTAGAAAATGAAAAGCAAAGATGGAGCGATAATAAGAAAAGAGAAAAAAGAAAATACGGAATTTAATGTATTGAATGGTAACACAGAGAATGACACAAACGAACAGAATAAAAATGATATCGATAATTACAGAGAAATTGAAGGAAATGAAATGATAAATAAAGATAATTATACTGTTAATTAATATGAAAATGAAATACCGATAATGAATAAAATAACTGTGAATAAAAATGTAATAACAATGATAACTACTAATACTACCAAGAAAAATGAAATGGAAAATGATAAACAAATTGATACTAATATTAATGGAAATAAAATACAAATGACTATTGCTGATACGATTATAAATGAAATAAATAGAGAAAATGAAACAAATAATGAAAATGAAATTATAATTAAAGAATTAACATTGGACAATGACGATTTGACAATCGAAATAACTTCAAATATTACCGAGATGAAATTAAGAAAATTACAATGAAAAACAGTGACATATGTTTACAGAATGATTATTTAAGACAATATGACAAGAATAAAAAGATGAAATATAATGATATCGAAATGAGGAAAAGAAGAGAAAATCTAATTAATCAAAATGAAATGCAAAACTATTGAATTGAAAAAGGGGAAAATGAAAATTTATGTTAGGTATTGGGACGAATTTCGCCTGTTGCGAGCTGAGGACAAAAAAAAATATTGATAAATAATATTAAGAAAACAATATTGAAAAGTTAACTGAAATAGAATTATTTTCAAATTTTCACATACCTAATTTGTTCGTGTCTTATACGTATATATTATATATATATATATATATATATATATATATATATATATATATATATATATACAGTACAGTCTCGATTATCCGAAATAATGTGGACCAAAGTGATTTCGGAAAATCGAAATTTTGGTTAATCCGAATTTTTTTTGGAAAAGAGTAGTTTAGGATGCGATTATCATTAGATCGACTTAAAAACATTTATGAAATATTTCACTTGAATTTATGTATTATTTTAAAAAAAACATCAATAAATAATTGGTTTAATTTTTATTACTTAATTTTTTTTAGTATGTACATAAATGCCTAAATATGTACATATGTACGATCATAAAAGACATGTTGAATGCAACGTTAAATATAAAATATATATTCCATTCTACACTTTACTGTTTAAAAATGAGATAATTGTTAACTACACTAGTTTAGCACTATTTCTGTTTTTGGCCGCAATGTCTCTCCAACGTTTTATAAAAAGAACATCCGCGGCAGTTGCATTTTCTTGTTGTTTTACATAAGTTAACGTTTTCTTCAAGGCTTCTAGTCCTTCTGAATGGGACATTTTTACTGGAATATTGTCAGTGCATCCTACTTCGTCATCGTCATCACTGCTTAATTCATTAGCATTTCTGCAAACACTTTCAATTAATTCGTGGTCATTCATTTCATCTTTTACATTATCACTGTTTAACCATTCATTAACTTCTGTTTCCGTAACATTTTCATATCCTGGTATTTTCGTGAAAATTTGCTGTGAACTTTCTTGATGGTCGGACTCTGCTTCTGTGATACGCCCCTCCTCGTGTTGAATCAATTTTGACCAAGATTTTTTCTGAGTTCTACCTTTTACTTGATTTCAAGCTGAAACTATTCAATATACAACATTTTTCAAGTTTAACTTCTTTAGACTTTCAGTGAGATTGGCACCCTCATTTACTTCTTCCAAAATATGCTTCAATAGCAAACGCCTGTAATTACGTTTTAAATTTTCCAGCACAATCTGATTCATGGGCTGAATGAGAGAAGTTACAGTAGGAGGCAAAAGCATTGCTTTTATTTCCCCACTTTCAAGTTGCTCCGCACTTGGATGCGTGGGAGCATAGTCTCGTAACAAAACACATTTTCTGGGGTACCGGTGCTCTTTTAACAAAGACTCTACTTTTAGTACGAAATCTTCAAAAAACTAATTTTTGAATAAATTTGCATTCATCCAGCCTTTTTTTTATTTTTATACAAAACAGGAAAAGCATTGGGCTTGAAGGCTCTTAGTTTTGCCGACTTACTGAAACATAATAATGGAAGTTTGTGTCTCCCAGAAGCATTAGCTCATGCAAGAACAGTGATACGTTCTTTGCTACGTGTATAACCAGGTGCTTCCGTTTTTGAAGTTAAGGTACTTGAGAGCAACATTTTGTAATTCAATCCGGTTTCGTCACAATTGTAGATCTGGTCTGGTTGTAAATCATTTTCTTTCATAAGCTCCATAAAATTCTCTTTAAATTTTTTCGCGGCAGATACATCGGCAGACAACTTTTCCCCACAAACTTTCAGTTGACGTACAACATGTCTTTTTTTCCATCGATCTAGCCATCCATCACTAGAAAAACTTTCAGGCGCTTTAATGACTCGCAATTCTTCGCTTGAACTCATTGCTTTTTGTTTTAAAATGGTCCCCGAAATTGGTATTCCACGTTCTAAGAGCTACCAAGGTACGATTAACTCGAGTATGTTTTAAAGTCCTTCATGAGGTTAATTTGTTAGTTATGGTTCCTGAGATCGTACTCCATTTACTCTTTTTACTTTATTGGATAACTGTGATAATACTATAGCTAATACATGCAAATAGAGCTCTGCCTAAAAACGAAGGAAGTGCATCTATTAGATTAAAACCAATAAGTTGTGGGTTCGCTCGTCATTGTTAAAATTCTAAATAACTTTAAGCTGATCGCAAGATCTCGTACCGGCGACGCATCTTTCAAATGTCTGCTTTATCGACTGTCAGTGATAAGCTCTGAGCCTAGCATGGTTGTTACGGGTAACAAGGAATTAGGGCTCTATTCCAGAGAGGGAACCTGAAAAATGGCTTCAATATCTAATACAGGCAGCAGGCGCGCAAATTACCCTTTTCCAGCTCGGAGAGCTAGTGACGAAAAACAACTATACAGGACTCATTCAAGGCCCCATAATCGGAATGAATACACTTTTTATCGTTTGATGAGTATCTATTGGGGGGAAAGTCTGGTGCTAGCTGCCGCGGTAATTCCAGTTCGATTAGGTATATTAAAGTTTTTGGGGTTTAAAATCTCGTAGTCGAATTTATGTCTGGCAAAGTCTGGTTCATCGTTCGCGGTATCAACTGGCGTGTCGGGAGACGTATTGCCGGAGGGTCGTTCGCAAGAGCGGCCCAGTATACCCCGCCGCGGAACCCTGGATTAAGTGTCGAGGTGGGTCCGCATGTTTACTCTGAACAAACTAAAGTGCTTAAAGCAGGCGCTTGTATATGATTAATACCTTACTGTCTCTGTGTATAGCGAATATAGATACTTGACAGATTTGTAGTCGCTCGCATTCATTGCACTGATGAAAACCAACAAGTTTGAAACGTTCGCATGTCTACAATTTGCCCCTGATTCGAGTATAGAATTGTTATACAGATGTATGTTACTCTCTCTCGATTTATTTGAATATGAATATGCTGATTATGAGCATTACGATGTATTATGGCCTGACTTGAGCCTGAGGACAGTGTTTGCTGCGTTTGTAACGTTAAAATATCGGGAATACAATTCTTTACTTGAATTAGTTCACAAAGGTATGTCTTGTATGTATGTTTGCATACTCTAGATGATGGGGACTTCCTAAAAAACAACAGAAAACACTGTTCATTTTATTATCCATGCTTTAATGTATTAATGTGCAGATGTTGAAATAAATTAATTCCGCTGATCTATACCAAAGTAATAGAATGCTCTACAAATCGAAACAGTGTAACATACAGTTGTATGACGATTCTATACTCAAACTCGATAAGGCTTTGTTCATCACAGGGGCAAATCATAGACAAGCGCACGTTTGAAACTTATTGGTTTTCATCAATGCAATGAATGTCAGTGAATACAAATCCGTCAAGTATCTATTTTCGCTATACACCGAGACACTGAGGTATTAATCATACTCTAGCGCCATCTAGAGTATTATTTTTATTATCCTGATATTCCTAGATCTTCTGGGAAGTTCCCTTAGAAGCTTTTTCAGCTTGTGCTAGTTAGGAGTTCAGTTTTTTTCTGTGTAGGCTTTGTAACTGCGATCTTGCGCCACTTCAGGTCACAGCACTGTTAATTTTTGACCCAACAGTGAACAACAGGCTACCTGAACAGGATTCGAACCCGGACCTCCTGGTCACGAGTCCGATGCTCTCCCGCTATCCACCATATGGAACCATATATACAAGACATACCATTAAAGCATGGATAATAAAATGAACAGTGTTTTCTGTTGTTTTTTAGGAAGCCCCTATCATCTAGAGTATGCAAACATACATACAAGACATACCTTTGTGAGCTAATTCAAGTAAAGAAATGTTTTCCTGATATTTCTTTACCTGAATTAGCTCGCAAAGGTATGTCTTGTAGGTATGTTTATATACTGTAGATGGCGCTATTGTATGATTAACACCTTAGTGTCTCGGTGTATAGCGAATACAGAAACTTGACAGATCTGTCATTCATTGAACTGATGAAAACCAAACAGTTTGAAACGTGCGCATGTCTGTCATTTGCCCCTCCGATCAAAAAAACCTTATCGAGTTTGAGTATGAAATTGTTATACTGTTACACTGTATCGATTTGTAGAACTTTCTATCACCATAGCTCCTACTCCTTATTAATGATATTTGGTACAGATCAGCTGAATTAATTTATTTCAACATTAACACATTAAAGCATGGATAATGAAACGAACAGTAGTTTCTGTTGTTCTTTAGGAAGTCATTATCATCAGGCACACATTCAGAGGAGAAATAATTGAATCTTCAATACTTTGCTATGCAGTCGAATTTGCTCCTTCTGTATACTTACAGCAATATCTTCGCATTTACATAAGCTATGGAGATCCATTTTTCAATCTGCATCTGGGACGCTTATTTTCAAATAAGAAATTACTTTGTTTTCTATCACTTTTTATTAACTGAACATACAGTGACTCGAGTTTCGTAGTGTTTACTTTATTTTCAAACTGAATAAAACGAATTAAATTTCAACGTTTAAATATATATATATATATATATATATATATATATATATATATATATTTAAACGTTGAAATTATGAATATATATATATATATATATATATATATATATATATTAGTTGAAGGCTTCGACAAAACTTCGAGAAGTGGGGTGTGCCATAGGTCTTTGTGCTCATTTAATAGTTTTCTTGCCGGAACGTGTTTTTGTGTTTAAATATTTCGATGGATTCCGGGATATCTAGTATTTTTCCTATCGCTTCCAAGTCTGGGAAGATATGATTGGTTTCGAAAAAATGTTTCGCAAAATTAGAGTTATCTTTCCGGTTCCTAAATGAAGAATGATGTTCTTTCTACCTTTTTGTGTCAAGATCTCCTGCTTTGTCCTATATACGCCTTGTTGACAACTCAATTTATAGACTCCAGACATATTCAGCCAGTTGTTTCTGTCTTTTCCATTGAAAAAGAGGTTAGAAATTCTATGTGAGGGTGTGAAAGCTGTTATAATGTTAGTTTTTGAAAATATTTGAGCTATTTTTTGCGAGATAGGTCCAAATAAAAAATAAAATAAAAATATATTGCAGTAATCTCGCAAAAAATTGCTCAAATATTAAGTAAAAATAAAATTTCCAACCCCGTTTTTAATGCAAAAGACAAAAAAAACCGGATGAATAATTCTGGAGTCCATAAATTAAGTTGTCAGCAGTGCGGTAGCGGACAAACCGGGAGATCTTTCTAGAAGAGGTAGAAAGAACATCATTCATATATATAAACTGTTCCATTCATTAATAAGGAATATGAGTTATGGTAAATGAAATTTCTAGAAATTGAAAGAGTGTAACATACATCTGTAAAACAATTCTATACTCAAAAAAACTCGACAAAGTTTTGTTGATCACAGAGGCGAATTGCAGACATGCACACGTTTCAAACTTATTGGTTTTCGTCAGTGTAATGTATGCTAGAGACTTTCAATCTGTCAAGTATCTATATTGGCTATACACAGAGATACTAAGGTATTAATTATACACTAGCGCCATCTAGAATATGCAAAATACATACAAGACATACTTTGCTAGCTAATTCAAGTAAAGAAATGTATTCCCGATATTTTCACGTTACAAACGCAACAAAACCTTATCAAGTTTGTTTGAGTATAGAATTGTTATGCAGATGTTTGTTATCCTATCTCGATTTCCTATTATCATAGCTCATACTCCGTATTAATGAGTTTTGGTACAGATCAGTCGAATATTTTTTTCGTTTCATTCAGCTTCAAAATGTAGTAAACACTACCAAACTCGAGTCACTGTATATTCAAATAATGAAAAGTGATAAAAAACAAAGTAATTTCTCATAATCGTTCCAATCAGAACGTTTCTTCGACTAATTGCCAATGTCTTCGAATATTCTACTTATATATGAAATTCATATGAATTTTTTTGCAATAGGGTCTTTTGTGATAGGATAAACGTGAGTTAATGCTATCTTTTTTCTGTTTATTGTTCATCAGTTTATCTATAAGGTTTGGGTTGAAATCATGGTTGAATCATATTTGTTTGATTATATTGAATTCTTCAGAAAAATTCTGGGGATCCAATGGCACTTTTAGTAATCTATGGATAAAGCTATTACAGGCTGACATTTTTTTACTGAAGGGGTGATTAGAATGTATGGTGATATCTGTGTAAGGAGACTTGCTGAAATATGCAAAATTCATATCAATTATTTAATCTTGTGATATTTAAGTCATGTAGTCTGTAAAAACCAAGAACAACCCCAATAACTTTTATTGCCATTGTTGGTTTCTCTCCACCTAATTAGGAATATCCAAATAATTGTCATCCTACTTTTAGTCCCATTTGCTGTAGTACCTGTCAAAACATATACAAGAACCTATGTGAATTTTCCAACAGTATCCGTTCAAATGTAGAACATCATTAAGCTGCAGTGTGACGATATAATTGGGTTTAACAATAAAAAGTTTGTGAAAATTGGATATTATTTATTTTTAGTTGAAAATGAATTTTCATCGAGTAAAGGCCGAATCCATCGAATATTAAGTATTTCATTTAATTAAAAAGAATTTCCACCAAGTAAGGACCCATTCAGTTAAATCATTAATTGCGGATAGCAAATATAAAAATTTGTGTAAAATTTGTCAGCGTTGATATTCCCATTGAATAATATTGTTGTTGATTCATCTATACCATGACTTAATTCAATCACTGTTCTTGTAATACTCAGTTTGATCATTTCATTCCGTACGGTATAAATCTATATACGCAACAATAGTCGACTTTGGTCTTCTACATCAATTTTTCATGAGTATCCAATTTTAGACATCTATTGATTGCATTGCATTGTACACGTACATCAATACCAAGCAACACTGTTAACCGCAATGCTGTTCAGCGTTCGAATCGGTTCGTATTCAATTTTCGTACGATGAGAATACTTCCTGAATTCCCTTTCATATTTATATTCGCGTCTTGTGTTCCATTCAGGATGCAATATTTTATGGCATGTGGAAGGAACTGTTATTCAAATCGAATAATTTTCTCAGGCTTCTTTAGCGATGTATCTAGTCTATCTATAAGCTATGACATATATAGAAAAAATTTAATCATATAGATTCAACCGCAGACACGTGTTTCCGGTTTTCGGCCCTTATTTTTATTTGATCCTTCATTTTGAGAATTTTAGATAATTTTGAAATAGTGGATTTTACTTATATAGTTTTTGTTAATACATTTGTAATAATATGTTTCATGTCGAGATATAAAAAGGTTTTTCCCGAGACATTGAAGAATATTTTATATTTGAAAAAATTTGAAAATCAAAACAGATTTAATCTGTTGTCTTCTACAATTTTAATTTCAAAAAATTCTTTGAAGAAACTTTAAGAATTAAATTAATGTCTTTATAAGCACTGCTCATATTTAATAGACGTCAAAATTCATCATACAATATCAAACGGAATTAAGAAAAACCAACGAACATAAACTGTCAATTAAAATTAAAATATAAATAAGCAAACGTTTTTTGTTTCGTTCCAGGCATGCGTAATGAACTCTTCAGACAAACTTACGAAGCCCTGTTTGTTACAAAATAATACAAAATGTATTGTTTTCCGATCCCATATGAATGAAAAATAACTCTTTCTCAAGAATATAAAACATAATTTCAAGAACTTCTCAAAAACTAATTTATTTGAAATATTCAATATATTTAAATAAATTACTTCAAAAAATCTCAAAACATGTAGCACACTCTCAAGAAATAATTAAAGTTACGATAAGACAAGCTCAACTTTACATATAAAAAATAATAAAATCAATTAAACAATGTATAGACTTACTCTGTGAATATTAGGAATACACGGTCCTCTATAGAAAATAAAAGTGAACACTTTTATATATCCAAGGTACTTATGTTCCCAATTCATAGAAAATCATACAAAGCTCATAAGGCACTCGGCCTCAGTTAAAACCGTTCAACACTGTATAATGAATTTCTTTATTTAAAAAACCTAATATAATTATATATTATATATAAAATAAAATAAGGAGGAACGGTTTTTTACTTGATAGAAGGATTATAACAAAATTTGAAAATCAAAACAGATTTAATCTGTTGTCTTCTACAATTTTAATTTCAAAAAATTCTTTGAAGAAACTTTAAGAATTAAATTAATGTCTTTATAAGCACTGCTCATATTTAATAGACGTCAAAATTCATCATACAATATCAAACGGAATCAAGAAAAACCAACGAACATAAACTGTCAATTAATATTGTATGATGAATTTTGACGTCTATTAAATATGAGCAGTGCTTATAAAGACATTAATTTAATTCTTAAAGTTTCTTCAAAGAATTTTTTGAAATTAAAATTGTAGAAGACAACAGATTAAATCTGTTTTGATTTTCAAATTTTTTAATAATCCTTCTATCAAGTAAAAAACCGTTCCTCCTTATTTTATTTTATATATAATATATAATTATATTAGGTTTTTTAAATAAAGAAATTCATTATACAGTGTTGAACGGTTTTAACTGAGGCCGAGTGCCTTATGAGCTTTGTATGATTTTCTATGAACTGGGAACATAAGTACCTTGGATATATAAAAGTGTTCACTTTTATTTTCTATTGAGGACCGTGTATTCCTAAGATTCACAGAGTAAGTCTATACATTGTTAAATTGATTTTATTATATTTTATATGTAAAGTTGAGCTGATCTTATCGTAACTTTAATTATTTCTTGAGAGTGTGCTACATGTTTTGAGATTTTTTGAAGTAATTTATTTAAATACATTGAATATTTCAAATAAATTAGTTTTTGAGAAGTTCTTGAAATTATGTTTTATATTCTTGAGAAAGAGTTATTTTTCATTCATATGGGATCGGAAAACAATACATTTTGTATTATTTTGTAACAAACAGGGCTTCGTAAGTTTGTCTGAAGAGTTCATTACGCATGCCTGGAACGAAACAAAAAACGTTTGCTTATTTATATTTTAATTTTAATTGACAGTTTATGTTCGTTGGTTTTTCTTAATTCCGTTTGATATTGTATGATGAATTTTGACGTCTATTAAATATGAGCAGTGCTTATAAAGACATTAATTTAATTCTTAAAGTTTCTTCAAAGAATTTTTTGAAATTAAAATTGTAGAAGACAACAGATTAAATCTGTTTTGATTTTCAAATTTTGTAATAATCCTTCTATCAAGTAAAAAACCGTTTCTCCTTATTATATTTTATATTGATTATATATAAGGATATCATTTTGGAAGTTTTTGTATATATTTTCAATTTATATATTGTAGAAGTTAAAATTATAATTCTGAATTTGAAGTCATTTAAATTTCACTTCTATCGAGTATTGACTTACATTCAAATAGATTCATTTCAGTTATTTCCTTACAGGGTCTGCTTCAGGTTAATATACTGAAATAGCGTATTTATTGAATTCATTTGTGTATCTTCTACATGTTAGCTTTCTACAATATTTTCAAGATCATTGATGATCTTATATAGTGTGGTCCAACGAAAACTTAACACCTCGATTTTCCGGCTTTAAAATGAAAATGTGGAAAATCGCTCGGACCCGTCAATTTCTGATTCGAGGGGAACAAATTTTCCGCTTTTCATATCCCCGTAACTGCAACCCCCTAAGGGAGTGAGTACAACTCCTTGATTTTGAATAAGGATGAGGGGCGTTGCGAAATCTCATTGTGAAGATCTTATCGAGTACTATCTGATCCTGAAATTTAGCTTCAAAATTTACTTACTTTTGTGATTAGTTTATTAATGCTAGAAATGGGCACCATTCACTTCCATACAGTTATATGAGTTTTTGCTGAAAACGTTCACTCACGTTATCTCAGATTTCTAGTGTAATTTGACGGCATTCATTAATTAATGATTCGAGTTCGCAAATCATCTAGTGACTCAGGCTTGCGTAAATCTTGGATTTCAGATTACCTCCTAAAAAAAGTCCAGTGGAGCCAGATCAGGTGATCTGGGTGGCCACTCCATATGTCCTCCCTCAATCGAGGCGTGAGGAAAATTTTCATCTAAGAACTGACGTACCGGTTGAACAAAATGAGGTGGTGCGCCATCTTGTTGGAAAATGATCGTTTGATGGTTTTCTGCATTCTCCAATACTTATACGAGGGCTGGATAAATAGCATTCTCCAATATATCTAAATAAATATGGCCAGTGAGATTACCGGGAATAAAAAGGGCCGGTTATGTGATTTCCATAAATACCCGCACAAACATTTAATTTTAGGGACGCTCAGAACCCACCTCACGAAATAATCTTGGATTTTCATCTGACCAATATTGACAGTTATGCCGGTTTACAATGCCGTTAAGGTAAAATGAACACACGTCCGAAAAACAGATATCGAACATGTAGTTTTGATTACCGTTAATGATTTCACTTAACTTGACCAAATCGGGCTACTTTTTGTTCGAAATGTTTATACGGATGTTTGTTGAAATGTCCCGACATATGGAAATATGTATTACAATAGCTTATACTCTCAATTAGATATATACGGTACAGATCAGCCGAATAGGTATATTAAAAAATATTTTTTTTGCTCAAAATCTGAATCACGCAGTGACTGTGTCTGACTTGAGCATGAGGTAAGACATCTGAATTCGAAACATGGGATAAAATCGAATATATTTGAGGTAATTATCAGTATCACTGCTTGACAGAATCTGACTTGAAGATGAATTTTTTGCCTTCGCTACGTTACAAACAATCGGAAAAAATGATCTTTTCGAAAATAGTTTCACAAGAGTAAGTCAAGTATGCGTTTCTGCATGAACTGAATGAACCCATTTCAACATAAATCTATATGTTTTGCTGTGCAGGGCGAATATAGGTACGTTGCAGATTTGTTAATGTTGCATATTACAGTGAAATTTCGAGAAATCAACTTGACCAAATCGGGCTACTTTTTGTTCGAAATGTATATACGGATGTACATATGGAAATATGTATTACAATAGCTTATACTCTTAGTTAGATATATACGATACAGTCACTCTTCATTCAGTTCCTGAACCAATCGTATCTAATAAGGATGGAATTTGTGTTGTTTCGGGATTTTGATCATTGTTGTGCGTGAAACACCAGATACATCGGACAATTTCCTATTACTCAAGATCGGATCCACTGCTACATGACCTAAGACAGCCAAGTCCCTTGCTTCGTCTGTTTCATGCACCTCTTTTTGTTTTCGACTGAACCAGTAGCGTCAAATTTGCACAACGTAAGCAGCGGATACATTTTTTCCAAGATGTCGTTCGTTAAATAAAGCTGCTGTTGTTGGCGCAGAGTCGTTATTTCTAAGGAATTATTTTATCATTTCCACCCTTTTTTCTACGGAAAACACCATTTTAATTCTACCACAAATTTATAGTCGCTTTGACACACTTGTAACATTCTCAAAAATTCACGATAGACTGAGGTTAATCAAAAACATGGCCCGTCTACTTTTTTGGACAAGAAATTGATCATTTTTTGGAAAAAAAATTAACAACATAACTACTGAATACCTTTGAAATGTGTCGGAGACAAATAATATTCTCGAGATAATTTCCACATTGCCTATTTCACTATGTTCGTTGTTATTTCATTATCGATGGATATTTTGAAGCGGAATTTTAGGGTCAGATAGTAATTGATATGATCTTCAAAATTGGTTATCTCAACACCCCTCATCTCTATTCAAAATCAAGGGGTTGTGCTCACCTCCGTTAGAGGGTTGAAGTTACGGGGATGAAAAAAGCGGAAAAGCTGTTCCCCCTCGAATCAGAAATTGACAGGTCCAAGCAATTTTCCACATTTTCATTTTAAAGTCGGAAAATCGAGGTGTTAAGTTTTCGTTGGACCACCCTGTATTTATTTTTCGAATTCGGTGGTAGATGGATATCGCAAGCCTTTTTAAAACTTTTCCTTTATTCATCCTCGTCAGATGCCTAAAAACTTGAATTTTTCTAAACTTAATTTACTTTCCGCGTTCTCGATATCAATGAATGAGCTTCGAAATAACGCTTACCTGAAAGAAGTCTGCAACTTTTCTCTGAGGGCATCCCTTCTCAATCATCATTGGCTTCATTTTACATATTTATTTATTTTCATTTATTTATAAATGAAATGCAAACAGGTGAGAACACCCAAAAGTGGTGAAATAATTTGCACTGAGTTATTAACGTCTAGGTATTATTAGTAAACTAATATCTCAGATCTTAAATTCGATTTGATGTAGGAAACGTGAAAGAATAATTGATCAATGCTAATGAAAATTTTCCAATAACTGAAAGAGTATTCAAAATTTCAAATATCGTTTGAAATGGATTAAGAATCCTTAATCTTCGTGAAGGAACTTCATAAAAATATTAAGACATCCCCAAAATAAAATTTAAAACTACCTAATATTATTCAAAATCATTAAGGTTTTCATTTGATGCAAATAATATGAGAAATTGAAAATAATACTATATTACATAACAAGAGTTGTAAGAAGCATATTACGCACGACTAAAAAAAGTTACTGTAGGGGGGGATAGAAGAAGTATTTTTTCTATTCCGAAATTTGTGCAACTCGCCAACTCTGTAACTGTCTATTTACGCACTGTGCAACATAAAACTGTACGATTTAACTTTACCCTAATCAAAAAGCACGATCAACAACCAATACGATAGCATCTGTTAAGTAAATCGCACGTTATATAACCAATAAGATAGACCCATCAGTAGTTGCCATGGAAACGAATAGCAGGTCGCGTAGCCGATCACATTTTGACATTTCGTCACTTAATGGATGACATTTTGACGTTTCGTCACTTAATGAAATCCTAAGTATTTATGGGAATGAATGCGGTCGTAGAAAAAGTATGGTACACAACTCGAGTTGTAAGACAATTACGCACTTCTAGAATTAACTTTTTCTAGTCGTGATATGTATCTCACAACTCTTATTATGTAATATACTATTCATCTCTTGCCATCTCTTGAATTTTTGAAGAATTTATCCCCAAATACACCAAATGACTAGTAATTAAATTATCCACTCAACGTAAAGAATCAAGTTTCAAAGGAAAATGGAAAAGAAATTACTTCGTAATATATTGCTTTTTTTGTTGATCTTATTTTCCTGAATCGAAATGGAAAAACATTCCATAAATAAATGTCGGAAAGACCCTATCGTCCTTCCCGGAATTTATGTCTCTATATACCCGGATCGATGATAGAATGGTGAAGAATATACAATTCCAAAAAAGCTTTCCTTGAAAATCCCTACTCTGATGGAAACTGATCTCACATACCCCATTTAGACTTTTACTCTCAAGAATTTCAGTAATATCTTTAATATCTCCTAATGATAATGTTATCAAAATATAAACTCGAATAAGAACTTCGCTTTGTTCTGCATTCATACCAAGAATAAATTGAATCCCAAGTAGTGTATTGAGATTTTAACGAGACGCAGTCATTATATATTATTATGAAATTAGATATGAAATTTACATCTGATATGGTTTCGTTCCATGCTAGGCGACACTTAATTTCTAATTTGAGTTTGTGGATTATTTTGGTATATTTTGTGTTCCAATTTTTCATTCGGGAATTGCTGAAGCAATTAATGGATTGAAGATTGTCCGTGGAAATATAATACGAATCAACTGGAACGTACACAAATGTATTTTTTCAAACATAAGTGTGACAGTATTTATCGGTTCCAAAAACAGTGAAACATTATCGATTCCAGGACCTCACCACTGATGTCTTTTGCGCCTCGATGGTGAAATTTGAGTGTAGGATACTGTAGACCTGTACTGGATCGTCTGGAGTACTTGACGGCAAGCGATGAGCGGACGGCAAGCGATGACAGATTTCCGGTCTTAGCAGGAAGCCGGAGGGTATTTTCTTGACATGTAGATTTATCTGATGCGGATAGCGTTGGACAGATGGAAATCAATAGCGCCTGTGTCGAAGTATATCATTAATCAAGTACTGTGAATTGTCCCTGTAGAAGTTATAGAAAGTCAGTCTTAAATAGGTGGTAAAATCTTGAGAGCTAATAGAGCGAGTAAAATGTAAAGAAAACCTCACTAAAATTGTTCTCCAAATTTTTTTCAAGAAAGATATGGATCCCAAAGAATGGTCTTGAATTATTAGCTCTAAAAATTCTAATAGTGACCATTCGTTAGCTTGATACTTGATCAAATGAAATTTAGAGTTGTTCAAAAAAAGGGTGGTTCAGAATAAAAATAAGCTGAACTTTTTGTACATTACAAGTTCTGCTCTTTCGACATAAAATTATGATAGTTCAGGATTTTTCGCATTAGAAAGGTACTCTTTCTGAAAAACGGTGAGATACACCATTTCCTAATTAAATCATATTTACATTTCAATGCACGTACATTCTCGTTACTTTTTTTGCCTTAAGTTGAGAGAATGTATCTAGGATATTTGAAGAGATGACCGAACCCTTAATGAAGTTTTTGATTACAATGGTTTTTGAAATACGAGAATTATGTATCTTCCTAACTATTGTCATCAAAGGAATGAGAATCAGTAGGATTCATACATATCTGAAGTGTTATGAATCAAAAATTACTGAACAATGAAATATTAATTGAGTTATTAGGACTAGAAATAATTCATGCGGTTCTGATAACAGATGTCGCTAATAATTTATTAATATTATTCTATTGTTCATCTGGTACTACCTTCATTCTGAAGTGTCATCATTAGGCTTTCCTTTCAGTATCTGTCATTTCGCTGAAGTGCGTGTGCTTTGAAAATGTTAATTTTTGTATCGAATAATGAGTTGCCTAAAGTAATCATATTTTATGGTTTATGGTGACCATGCTCTAGCTGAATAAGCGTGTCAAATGTGGTTTGTCCGATTTAAAAGTGCCAATTTTGATTCGGAAGATGACTCGGGGCGTCACCAAAGTGAGGATTCATCACAAATGCAAGAGGACCTCGTAAAAACATTTGGAGAATCGCTCAACTAGCCATTTGCCATCGTTTAAAAGCAATGAATCCGAAAGGTAGGAAATTGGGCGATGTGTGAACTAAAGCCAAGAGACGTCGAACGCCTTTTTTTCACGCGTGAACAACTACTTCAATGGCAAAAAAGGGGTTTTTCATTGAATTGTGACTCGCAATGAAAAATTTGTCCATTACGATATTCCAAAACGTCGAGCAACGAATGGATAGTCCAATAAGCCAAATAATAGGAGGATCAGGTTGTGTATTTGGATTTGGTGTAATATGAGCTTCTACAATTGAACGAAAGGATCACAGGAGAGGTCTAACGACGACAATTGATATGTTTGAGCCTAGAATTGAGAGAAAAACGGTCACAATGCGCCGACAGACACGACAAGGTTTAGTTCAATTTTCTATGCTGGTGCGGACGACTTAAGTTTAAAAATGTTTCTATGAAGCTATAACTCTGAAATTTATCTATATGGATTGTGAGTAGTCATACTTACTTTCATGATAATATGCAATATATACTACTGGTAAGAATATTACAGAAAATATATAACTAATATAACTAAAAAACAAGTCGTAAATAGAAAGAGGCTCATCTAATGCTACAAGGCGTAAATAATTTTTTTCTTGGGTAGAGGGAAATCGAAAAAAGAATTGTCAGATATACCTCGATTATTTCATCTTAAATAAATACTAATGAAACATAACATACATAGATAACAAGGAACATTCACTTTTCAAAATAACAAATATGTATCTTGTAAGAAAATAAATTTTTAATCAAAATAAGCAGAAAAAATATATTCATAAATATAACATGTGTACCTACAAACTAATGACTCAAAAAAAATTGTTATGAAATGGAAATGAAATCATTTACTCGCTATATATTGTCTTTTTCCTGTTTTCTATAACTCCAATTCCAAGAATCTCCTCTTCAAATTCGCAAACCTGTCTATCCCAGAATCAATATCTAGTTCAATTTTCCTATGGACGTAAAGAAAAGGCAAACCTACTAATCTTTCTTGGTCCATTCTGGATTTGAGCCAAGTTTTTAACCTCTTTAATGTTGAATAACTCCTCTCAGAGCTCGCCACACATACAGGCATTACAGATATCAAGTAGTGCCAAGTAAACATTCGGATATACTACTCTGTGAAGAAAGTACCGGGAATTTTCAATTAAAACAACATTTTTACATTTAATCGTCAAAATTTATTGGGTCGCCTTCAAAATAGGCTCCATTTGCTCCAATACATCTATGCCAACGGCACTTCCAATTATCGAAACATTTTTATAGGCGCTTTCCGGGATGGACTTTAGCTCTCGCGCCGAATTTTGTTTTATGGCTTCAATCGACTCAAAACGGGTGCCACGAAGGGGCAATTTTAGTTTTGGGAAGAGGAAAAAGTCGCAGCGAGCCAAATCCGGCGAATACGGTGGTTGCTGAAGCACGTTTATTGAGTTTTTGGCGAGAAAGTCAGTCACAATCGTAGCTCGGTGAGAAGGCGCGTTATCGTCATGCAAAATCCATGAGTTGTTCGCCCACAAATTTGGGCGCTTCTTACGGATACGCTCACGCAAACGTTTCATAATGCCTAGGTAATACTCCTTGTTTACCATCTGACCCTCTGGAACGAATTCGTAGTGCACCATGCCACGGATATCGAAGAAAACAATGAGCATCACCTTCATTTTCGAGCGGCTTTGGCGTGGTTTTTTTGGTTTCGGCTCATTTTTTGCCACCCATTCCGATGATTGCTGGCTTGTTTGCATATCGTACTCGTAGACCCAGGTCTCATCACCAGTTATAATGCGTTCCATGAATGTAGAATCGGAATTACAGCGATCCAGCATGTCTGAAGCAACCTGTTCGCGATGACGTTTTTGAAAAAAATTCAGGTCTTTCGGTACGAGTCGTGCGGCCACCTTTCTCATGCCCAAAATATCAATCAAAATCGTACGTGCAGACTCGTGGGATATCTTAAGATGATGTGCTATCTTTCTCAAGCTGGTACGACGGTTTTCCAGCACCCTTTCCTTAATTTTATCGACGTTATCTTCGATCGAAGCCGTCGATGGGCGACCACTTCACGACCGTCCTTGAAGGCTCTGTACCACTGATATGCACGAGTTTTCGATAGAGCATTATCACCAAAGGCCTTTTGCAACATTTTCAATGCATCGGCACACGAAAATTCATTTGCAACACAAAACTTTAAACAAATTCTTTGCTCAACGTAATCACCCATAGTAAAAATCGGCACGCACTCTGACATCGACTGACTTAATCAGCTCTTGCAAACACACTAGTTGACAGATCCCGCTCAAGCTTGGCATAGTAATTAAGGACAGTGGTACCAACCCAGGAAAAAAAATTTTCCCCTTCCTCATTGCCCCGCCAGATTTAAATCGATAATTCCCGGTACTTTCTTGACAGAATGTATTGTATTAACGTAAAATTTTAGTGCTGTATCAGGCAGAGTTTCTGTCTCACTAGTGCATTTTTTGATACCACAGCTCTAATACTGTTTCCATCAAACTACAAATGATACTATCATTAATTTCTTGAATTTTGACACGAATAGAGATAAATTATGCTTAAAGCTAGAATTATATTTCCCTTTTAATTCAACGATTTTGGAGGAAATCAAATCATTTATATTCAAAAACTTCGAAAACATCATTATGGAAACGGAATTTGAGATCCACCAGTACATTATCCAACAATGGAATGAAAATACTCCTTCTGAAATAATCTTAGATTGAATCAGATGGAGTGTTAACTCGGGTCATTTGAATTTTAGTAGTTCTGAGCTTGACTACATTCAAATGCATTTTTGAGTGAAGAAATTCTACTTCTACAAATATCACATCGAAACAGGTCTCTACATCGGTTCTTTTTTCTTCCAACAAAGTTCATGTTAAACTAAGAAAATAAGATAAGCAATATAGAGAAACAATAAATTTTGTGGTAGTTAGAGAATCTACGAGTAATCGTGCCTTTGAAGAACTTTCTTTATCTTTCCATCGAGCAATGAATTCCAAAAATTCGATAATGTTTTCGAAACAAACCTTGAAACGTATGATTAAATCATGTCGTTACATCCAACGCGTTCAGCATAAACTTACCAACTCTTTATTGGCCATTTCAAGAAATTGGCCATTTTAGGAGACGCTTTGAAAAAGGAATAGTATCTCTTATGACACCTACAGAATTTCTTATATCTTGAACGTTACTACTTTTAGAAATCGATAATTGAGACTATGATTGTAGCAAGGACACTACATACTATTTTTTAACGATTTTTGTAATTCCTATACTGCTCCTTTTTGATCCGACAGCAGGCCACTGCAGGTATCGGTTCCAATACCCACACAATTTTCAACCGACAACCCTAATTTTTTTATTTAGAGTCAACACCGTATTGCCTAATATTTTGCCAGTAAGGCTGGTTCTTTTATAAAGTCATCACAATTTTCTGCGTGACAACCAAGACAGCCGACAAAATCTTCTCCAATATAAGAAAAACAAATGTTAACTTCCGCTATTTTATTGATTTTCACAACAATTGTTTCGTCATACCATGACTTCATCAGGTAAGTATTTAAACTGAGGTATACAATGCAAAACAAGACATTAAATACACAGCTCTGGTACAAAAAATAGAGGGGTGGAAAGAGAGATATACAATCAATAAAAAATATTAAGTAGGGGGGATCTATTTAAATCTATTTGATCATTCAATAAAATTTGTCTTTTATTATATCTATTGATTTCTAAAGTTCCTAACAGATTCAGTTTCTGACTTTTGTTTTCAATATGTAATATTTCATAGTTCATATTAAAATTATGGCCAGTCTCTAACAAATGGTTGGCATAAGTTGAATTCGGTTTATTATTAATGTAACATTTTTCATGTTCCCATATTCTTGTCTGGAATGAACGGCCTGTCTGTCCCACATATACATATGGGCAATCACTACATGTTAACTTGTAACCTCCTGATTTTTCGTTTTTAGGAATGACGTCTTTATTATTTTTCATTAAGCTGCCTAAAGAATTAAAAGTTTTAAAAGAGATGTTATATTTTTCTTTTTCTTTAAATATCTAGCAATCTTTTCAGATTTTTGGCCTATGTAAGTTAATGAAATAAATTTGGTTTCGTTTGAATTTTGAAATTTTGGATATACAAGTGATATTGCTTTCTTGTAATTTATTTTATCAAGTAAATTGTCTACAATTAACGGATTAAAATCATTATTGAAAGCTATTTGTTTAATCGTTTAATACTCTTTGTCAAAATTTTCTTTCGTCATGGGTATGTTAACCAATCTATAAAGCATACTATTATGAGCTGACAATTTTTGTGAAAATGGATGGTTTGAAGTATAATGAATCGTACCATCTGTATGTGTAGGTTTTCTGTATATGGAAAAGTCATGTCTATTATTAATTTTAGTGATTTTTAAATCTAATAAATTGATGCTATTATTTACTTCATATTCCTGTGTGAATTCAATTGTTGGATATAATTTATTGATAGATTCCAAAAATGAACTAAGTTGTCTATTTGTGCCATTAAATAAACTAATTATGTCATCTACATAGCGGTACCAATAAACGAAATCTTTGAAATATGGGAGTTTTTGGATATTGGCTTCTACGTGATCCATGAATATTTCTGATAACAAGGGGCTTAATGGGCCATACATACATAGGCCAAAAATCTGAAAATATTGCTAGATATTTAAAGAAAAAAAAATATAACAACTCTTTCAAAACTATTAATTCTTTAGGCATAATAAAGACGTCATTCCTAAAAACAAAAAATCAGGAGTTTACAAGTCAACATGTAGTGATTGCCCATGTGTATATGTGGGACAGACTGGCCGTTAATTCCAGACAAGGATACGAGAACATAAAAAATGTTACATTAATAATCAACCGAATTCAACTTATGCCAACCATTTGTTAGAGACTGGCCATAATTTTAATATGAACTATGAAATATTACATATTGAAAACAAAAGTCAGAAACTAAATCTGTTAGAAACTTTAGAAATCAATAGATATAATAAAAGACAAATTTTATTTAATGATCAAATAGATTTAAATAGATCCCCCCTACTTAATATTTTTCATTAATTGTATACCTCTCTTTCCACCCCTCTATTTTTTGTACCAGAGCTGTGTATTTAAGGTCATGTTTTGCATTGTATACCTCAGTTTAAATACTCACCTGATGATGTCATGGTATGACGAAACAATTGTTGTGAAAATCAATAAAATAGCGGAAGTTAACATTTGTTTTTCTTATATTGAAGATGAATTTCCGTCAAGTAAAGACCGAGACAATCAAAAAAAAACTTCTCTCACATCTTAATAGCGGATAACAATCCAAATAGTAGATAACGATCCAATTAGCGGATAACGATCGACATTTGGGAAAAATTGCTAATATCTGTAGTTTCGTCGAACATTACACTACAATATTTTGAGGTTTCAATTTTCGCGATAATCTTAGAGAAAATTTGATCACTACAACACTTAATCATTTCATTTTGTGTGGAGGGACTCAGGTATTTTGTAGAAGAAGATTCCGACTCAAAGTAATCTTTGAGCATTTGGTCATCTCTGCAGGTTTCTATTCGGTGTCGCGAAAATTCTCTAAGATTTCCCTCATTTATTTAAGATTTTTCAGTCGAATTAGACCTACTTACATGACCTCGTACAGGTATATTTTGTTTTGCTACGAAATTAACAATGCTCAAAATGGCCTTTACTTTTCTTCTATTTTCACTTTTCTGTTCCAAGCGTTTCCAGTCAAGCATTCACTTCACAGTTCTCATAACACTTCAAGAAACATTCAGAAGTATGCATTGCTTTCTTATGACAATTTGAGTTATTATGAACGGTCAGATCTTCATCTTTACCGAATAGTTTTGAATACTTTTCTAATAGACTTACCACAAGTTTTTTGATAGGCGTGGGCTTGTGAATACCTCCATATTTATCAAATAAAACACATGATTAACGAAAAATACCATCTATTATAAAAATTTTGAATAAGTTAATCAGGAGAAATAATGAAAATGATTTTGTGATGAATAACATTTAACATCCTTGTTATTCTTTCGATGCACAGAGTACGGAAATTTGAAATTCCTTCCAGGAACAAAAGCATTCTTCAATATCAGTTTCATCTGATGAAGGACCAGCAACATCAACGGACAATTCTGCTCGCATATAGCCGACGGCGATTCCAACTTCGACTCAATATTTCTATCGGTAATTCCAGAAATACCAGATCTAGAACCGTCATTTGTTTCAGAATGGCACACCTAGGGCTCAGAAGAAACTTTGGCCTTCTTTATATTTTTGATAAACATACCCAATATCTATAATCTGAGAAAAGGGTGTTTGATAACGAAAATTGAACCGAAAAACTCGAAATAATTATATTTTTTTATTACTTTTTTGTCCTTACCCTATAAATTCAAATCGAAATTGTCCTCACAATTAAACTGGAGTTTAAATGAAGCAAATCAAATCATAGAACACAATATATATTAGGAGTACAAATAAGTTTCCGCCGTTTTTTAACACTAATTAAATATTTATTATAGAAGAATGATTTCAAACGATGTGAGACTGCTTGCTGAGTGACATCTAATGTTAGAGCAAGTTCTTTTTGTGTTTGAGATAAATCTTCCTCCAATAATTCCTCCAATTCTGCATCCTCGTAAATTTTTGTCTTCCCCGTAAATCTTTGTCTTCTACGTCGAAATCACCGTTTTTAAACTTTTGAAACCACTCCCGACACGTTCTTTCACTCAAAGCACCCTCACCATATGCTTCTACGAGCAATTGATGCGCCTCAGCAGCAGATTTCCTTAAATTAAAAAAGTAAACTAATATTTCCCGCAAATGACGCTTACTTGGCTCAAATTTTGACATTTTCAACTTATAAAAATTATATTTTACCAATATAAAATCAATGATATTAATAGGTTATATTGTTCTTGAATGTCCAAACTATTTTTTAAGCCGGTTATCATCTGCGAAAGCTAACCGAAACTACGTGCCGCGCCATCTACAATAAAACGGCGGAAACTTATTTGTACTCCTAATATACATACAATTTTGTCGATACGAATAACTCAATGAATATTTTGACCTGTAATATTGAAACTGCGTAACGATAACATGGGGTAAGTGTATACCGATGACGAATGCTAAAATCACATATGGCAAAATGCGAGGCGGCAAAGTGATAAAAAACTAATAATTCTCCATATTGTAATGCTATAGACATGTGTAATCCGTCTTTATGAAAACATTCAAACTCGAATAAAATGAATATTCAAACATATCGATCCAGGGAAAACACCTTTTTCCTTCAAATAACCATCTTCAAGTGTGAGAAGATACAGATTTCATCATAACTTCAACTATAAAATATTATAGCTTAATGGAAGAAGGTAATTTTCTAAAAGGAAGCAGGTGCTATGATAGTATCGTTTGTAACTTATCGCGAAAAACACTTTGTTTCTTGAAGCTGACATAAAAGTTCCCACTAAAATGTTACCTCTATTTCTTTATACGCCTGAAGTTTGAAGATGAATCGCTATATTCATAAAAGTTATTTTTTTCAGATCTGCAGCAACACAAAAACATGAGTACAGCGCTCTGAAGACTGATGGTGGTTGCGAGAAATATAGACTAGAAAAACAAGTGAAAAGTGGGGCGTTCCTCGCGTGCAAGCAATATTTAGCAGATAATGACAGATATGAGCTGAACAACCAATTATGCAATATCGGCTCTAGAGTAGATAGGCATTGGTAAGTATGCCCTTTTTTTTGAGTTGGCCGTAAATAACGTTAACTGAAAAAAAGGACGGTCAATAAATTTGAAATATTTCAATAATGAAAAATTTTTCCGAAACAAACTTTAAAAAATCGGCCTATCGAATCCACCTATCAATCGTGAATTAATCGAATTGCGAATGAAAAAAAGATTTCGAATGCGAAAAATAAAACGAATTAATATGGTCCCCAATGAAGGAAAGAACCCAGTCCAGAACTAATATCACGCCAACTAATACAGCCGACTAAATAAATAAGTTCTTCCTTACTAAAGGAGAAAATACCACTTTCAGGACCAACTGAAGAAGAGTGAAGTTAATTAAAACAAATTGTAGAAATTACTATAATATGTTTTACTACCAAAAATATATATTACATTTTCTTGTGTCTCGAGTTTCGGGAAATGAACTATGCCATCATCAGACAACTGAAGACCTAACAGTGGTACAGTGGTATTTAAACAAAAGTGATGAATATTTTGAATATTTCAACATTCTCGGTAACGCCTAATAGTGGTACAGAGGTTTAAAATCGGAACGTGATAAAAACCAGGTTAAAAAAGAGGGGCCTTCTTGCAGATATCGGAATGTCGGCAATCGACAAAGAAGGTTGTTAAACAGATGGTAGCCATTTAAATATCTCAAATAATTTTTGGGGTTACATAGCTCCGTACAGTCATTCATTATTTTTAAATTATTTTGTTGTATTACAAACAGGACGTTCTTTCAAGACGAGGTTCAACGAACATAAAATGAGTTTCAGGAAAAATAAACAAAATTCTACTTTTGCTACTCATTGTCTAGAAAACGGTCATTCTTTTCCCACAATAGATAATCTTTAAATTTTACATGTAGAATCAAAAGGGAACAAACTCGATTATCTAGAATCTGTTGAAATTTTCAAATTAGTTCACAATAACAATAATGTAAAAATAATGAATGACTGTACGGAGCTGTAAATCGAAAATATTTGAGATATTTAAAAGTAACATCTGTTTAAAACCTTTTTCAACGAACATAAAATGAATTTAATGAAAAGTAAACAAAAATTGAACTTTTGCCTCTCATTCTTTAGAAAACAGTAATTCCTTTCGACAAAAGCAAATTTTAAGAAAAATTTCACATCAAGATTCAAAAGAAAAGAAACTTGATTATTGAAATTTTCAAATTCGTTCACAATAAAAATAATGTAAAAATAATGAATGACTGTATGGAGCTTTGTAAATCCAAATATTTGAGATATACAACAAAATGATGAATCACTATACGGAGCTTTGTAACCCCAAAAATTATTTGAGATATTTAAATGGGTACCATCTGTTTAACAACCTTCTTTGTCGATTGCCGACATTCCGATATCTGTTAGAAGGCCCCTCTTTTTTAAACCGGTTTTTTATCACGTTCCGATTGTAAACCTCTGTACTACTATTAGGTGGTACCGAGAATCTGTTGAAATATTCAAAATACTCATCACTTTTGTTTAAATACCACTTTACCACTGTTAGGTCTTCAGTTGTCTGATGATGGGATAGTTCATTTCCCGAAACTCGAGTCACAAGAAAATGTGTAATATATATTTTTTGGTCGTAAAACATAGTAATTTCTACAATTTGTTTTAATTATGATCAACTACCAAATAGTAACGTCTGAAACAATTCAATATCTGAAGAGTGAAGTTATTCCGATACATACAAGAGGAAATCCAGGAGATATAAAAAACTTAATAATTTCCATAAAACCCGTCTTATCAAAAATTCCGGAAGGTGAGATGAAAAGTCGGATTTTCAGTATAATAAATAAAATTTTCTCTAGGGAAAATCAACTACATCAGCAGCTATAGCCGAAATCTTCCATATAATTGCGAATGATATTGATGAAGAAAAAATACAAGCTGTTCTACTGCTCCTGAAAAAGCTCAAATTCTATGGCATAAGGGAGGATCGCGAATTTTCAGACGAAAGAAATTTCAACAGGTTCACGTTAGCACTGAAAGATCGGATTGGGCACGAGTTATTTTGGGAGTTCCGCAAGGGTCGGTCATGAGACTTGTGCTTTTCCTGATCTACGTGAATGATCTACCTGCAAATGTTGGGCAGGAGAGAGTGGTAATGTTTGTGGACGATACGAGCTTCCTAGAATTTGCACTGATTATCGAATAGCTAAAAAGTAATGCTGAAACAACACTAGGAAAAGCCCAACAATAGTTCAGCGCAAATAAAATGAAAATGAATCCTGAAAAAAACCCAGTCATTATGTTTCTCAACGAGAGCTCCTGAAACAACCCACCTTAAGTTCCTTGGAATTTAAATCCAGTTAGATTTGAACTTCTCCTATCATATAAGTGAAATGATAAAATAAACAGATAGCTAGACAACAAGCTGCGACGTATTTTGGAGTTTTCCAACCAGCTGCCTCGTACGGTATATTGGCATGAGAAAGCATGTATTGTATAGATAATCTTCACCAAACAGAAACATGCCGTCTGAATATTATGTGGTGCTAGGAAAATAGAAAGCTGCAGGCCATTGTTCAGGCAAGAAAATATTCTTACTCTTACTTCTCTCTACATTCTTGCCTGTGTTTCTCTTGTCCACACCCGCAAAGATAACCTGCAAAAAACAATTTAAACCATTCGTATAATACGAGAAATGCGAACAGGTTCATCGTTCCGTACCATAAGCTCACAGTAACGCAGCTGAGTGTGAACCACCTTGCAATGAAAATTTATAATGCATTTCCAGAAGAGTAGAAATCCATGACCCACAGAAAGATTAGGAGCTTGCTCAAGAGTAAGCTGGTTCAGAATACAGCCAGGAAGAATACTTCGGAGATCCAATATGCTAAAATGTTTGTCACCTATATAAGTAGTACACTGTTTTATACTCATACATGTCTGTAAATTATTCATCTAATTTTGTATATTCACCATAACGAATAAATAAATAAATCCATCGAATCCATTTTTAATCCGAAAATCCGAAATCTATCGATAGTTCGACGAATAAGCTGCTCTGATGGACGATTATGTAAACCATAAATTTCACGAAAGTTTGGCGAATAAAACACTGATTTTGAAAATAAATTTGAACAATTTATAAACGTTGTTGTGGCGTGAGTCTTTCCATGATAATTTGTCAATGCTTACTGAACAGAAATGTCAAAACAACATGGCTTCTTCCTTCTGTCAAATCACAGTTATCCCTATCGAAATTTCTATCACTAAAAAAGACACCCAAATGAAGACTAGTAAAGTTCTTTCTTTGAGTGCGTTATGGAACTTTTTTATGTCATTCTCGCAATGACAATGAGTATTTCTCCAACTGAAGAACTGGAACACTAGAGATGTAGGTTTTCATCTTACTAGAGTAAAATGATGTAGGTACGATTTTTTACTTACTAAAGGTTCCGATACATTTAGCTTGACGTTGTGTGACTCAGTCGAGGCGTCATTTATTGCCTAATTGCTTTTTACATGATTAATGCCCCATTAACATTCATACGAGAAATTAGGGATTTTCAGAAAGTTAGGCTTTGTCCGAAAAGTGACGTTATTGTACCAGAAAAAAACTGGTGCTGCATGGCATCTTTTACTACCTATAAGTGAAGGTCGACAATTACTTGTTAATTTTCGAAGAAATCGAACATGATTTGTCATGTCAAAAGGGATGAATAAAAATTCTTATTATATCAATACATAGCATGATTCATTCCATTTCAACCTGTATCAAAAAAAACTATGTAGGAAACATTTGTTTTTTTGCTGGCTCCTTGAAAAATTAGTGTCATCAATTCATCGAATAATTTGTCTTGAAAATTAGATATTCATTCAATTTTTTGATCAGTGAATATTCAGCGTATCGCATTTTCTATGTTAAATGTATAATCCCATACGACTCAATAACGTATTCTAACAATAGAATGCCTAACATCATAACTGGCGCATTCGCCAATTTGTAACATGTCGATGCATTTGAGTTATCTAACCGATGTTGTTAGTAGTATTCATGTAAATCTCTATGTAAATTTGATATTCATCATGGAAATACATTCATGCTTATGCGAAAATGTGACTAAACACAAGAGGAACCATGCGTGACTAAACAAAGCAAGAATCATGCTATTGCACATTTATCATCTTTCCAGAATTAGAACTTTATGAATTCCTATATTCAAGATGAAAGCCTATTCATTTAACCGGTAATTTCGAATTATATCTCATTCATGAGACTCATGAATGTCATAATTGGGTAATTTTGGTAATATACAGGCTGTTCCAAAAAAAGGTGACTCCGTCTCTATCAGGAAGGAAACTGAAAAATAATTGGGGTTTGCTCAGTAAAAAATTTCAGTAATGCCATCCGTATTCTGGATAAAGGGCGTTGAAGAATTAAAAAATTTAATTTGTTTTTATATCTGACTCATAGAGATCTGTTTCTTACAAAGTAGTATTGAACATAACTTTTTTAAGGTTGCTTTATCAATCAAAATTTCAAGCGGATTTAAACATCATTAAATTTTACACCAATAAGGCACTCTTGGAAAAAAACGCTTTACTGTGTAACTTTTTCGAAATATAATACTTTGATTTGAAAATTATGAAGTAATAACCTATGCTGGTATAAAGTAATGATAAAGTTATTGATCTAACAAAAAATTACAAAAAGAAAATTAAAATAAAGACAAAGGACATAAAATAAAATTCGATCAGAGTAGGTGTTCAAAATGTACTTTATTTTCACGTCAAGGATGGTTTACCATACTCACCTGACGAAGTCATGTTGTCATGACGAAACAATTGTTGTAAAATTAAATAAATTAGCGGAAATTAAGTTGTTTTACTTTAATCATCAAGATGTATTTCCGACAAGTAGAGACCGATAGAATCAAACATTTAAATACATATAATACAAGTTTGAATTGCTTACCTAAACTGAGGGACTTTTTTCGGTGTAGTTTTAACTCTAAATGCGCAAAAATACTATCTCGTACGTGGAATAGTTCTTCTTTGAGCTTTTCCACCGTTGTTCACTTTCACCGAATTCACTTTTATTGATTTCACTTGTCACAAATCAATATCTAATTATAAATAAATAATGTAGATGATACATTCAGTTCTAGGCCTTCAGTGCGTTAATGTGTTTATGGAGAGAGAGAAAGAGAGAGAGAGATAGAGAGGGACGTGAAGCTAGAGAGTGATTTATTTTGTGCTTTTTGGGCAAGCGACAAAATTCGACTTTTTTGGTGATGTTTCTTCAAAGGTGCTTTGTGGCTAACTGTAGTGAGAGAACTGTTTGAGTGTAACTTGAGAGGCAAAAGGAATGTGATTAGAACATACTTCTAGAGAATGTTCGATGAGAGAATATTGCGTAATTGAAGCACGAAGGGAGGGCCAACGCATCACTTCAAGGAATGTCTTCAACTGTACCTTTTGGCTAACTTTTTTGTACAAGGTGAGAATTGCGTGACCGTCTGGTCGAGGGAATGTCTTCAACTGTGAACCTTTTGGCTAACTCGCCGAATGAGAGAGGGCGTTGGGGTTTTAAAAGGTGGCCCAGATAGCGAGAAATCTTTCCTTTCGTCTAGAAACGGTGTTGGTTTTTAATGGGTTCCTACGAAAAATGTGTAGAACAAATATTTACGTTTTTGAACTGGTGTTTAGGCTCGTTCAGGAGACGTAATTGTTATATCTACCTGCATAATATATTAAAAATTCCTTGTTCGATGTAAAATCCGAGCACTCTTATTGGTCGACCTTCTTGGAATCATCATCGACAAGCCTTTCGCCGCAGTATTTAGAGTTGTCTTTCTCAATGCAATTTCTTTGGGAAAAAGCTATTCTCAAATCCACCATTGATAGAAATTGAAAAAACAATACGAACGCATTTTATAATGATGCACTTTGTGATAATCAGCAGTATTTGGTAATCTAAAGTATCATTTGTTCTTTCTTGTGGAATAGGGATCTTCTGAAATGAAACAATTATCCAACTTTCAACACGATAACAGAACGACGTCACTGGATTGCAAAAATTTGGCTGAGAATCCAAAGACGATGTTTTGTTTTCGAAGATTACAGATCTTGTAGTGTGTTTCACATCACGATCCGAACTTGTTCTTTCGAATTATTAGGTTTCTTTCAGTAGATGAGTTATGAACATCATTTCAATCTTATATTGGATGTAGATTATTATTGTTAACAGTCAAACATTTTTCAATCTGATAATTATTTTCAACAATTATAATGGTATTAATCATTTCAACCCCTTTCCAGTCTATATCCTAGCGATCTTACTAAACCATCTTTATTTACTAATGAGTTCATATTGCTCTGTAAAACTATATTTAAACAGAAGAAGGATAAATTAAGATATTAAAGGAAAAAAATTTTGTTATAACTATTGTGAAATTTTTTTGCACAAGACTGAAGTATTTTTCATTTTATAGGTTCACCGTCCTGGATAATGTACTGGGTGCTGAAAGACTCCTTATTCTCCTTCCGTTGCCGTCCACATGTCCTATTGTCCCAAACGAGAATAATAAGAAAAATCTATTAGAGCTATTTAGAGGCCTTCAACATCCTTACATCCATCCGATACTAGACATCGAGTTCTGGGAAGCTGGTACAGCCTTAGTTATGCCCTTAAATCCAGATGGAAGCTTGAGAGATTTAATATATGGATCACCATGGCAAGAGGAATACAGTGAAAAATATCATGGTAGAGGGGAAGGGTTACCTTTGAAGACAGTAAGTAAAATGGTTAAAAAGGGATTTTCACTGGAAGGTTATAGACGTTTCGCCATTTATTTTCTATTCCAAGATTGGCTCAACAGTGTAACATCTAAACTGTAGTCACAGAGACGTTGACTGGCTACTTTCAAAGCCAGAGCTTGAAATGTGATGAACATCTATCTTAAACTCTTGTTTTAAAGAACCAGCCTTAGAGCTTTAGCTATTGTGAGCATAAGATCGCCTCATATGAAATTACTGGAGAAGTAAAAAAAATCTGAACGTACTCTCATCGCTTTCTTATGTAGAGTAGCCACACATACTGTTGTATTATGGTTAAAATTTCGAATACCGTTTGTAAAGAATTGCTTGATATAGAGATACCTTTTTGAATTTTTTCTTGTACTTGATTGAACGTTAACCAATTAGTATACAAGTTCTTGGTTAAGCATACTTACAATGGGGTTGAGGGGGGAATGTATAATTAGCTTTAATGGTTTAATTTCAGCCTCAATACATATATTACAAATTATAAGTTTGAATGGTTTTATCCAAATTGAGGGAGATGTTTTGGTGTAAACAATATCTTTCGGTTGAAACATTATCATATTCGTGAAAAAGTTTTTCTTTGAGCTTTTTCACTGGTTTCATTTCACCGACTTCATTTTTATTGTGGTCTCACTGTTGGGTTCACTTTTCACAAATTAGTAACTAATTAGAAATAATATGGATAATACATTCATTTCCAGGCCTTTCAATGCGTTACAGTGTTATTGTGGGAGGGTTTTCCACGGAAGGTTAAAGTGCAATGCGAATATAAAATAATTCATGAGTAGAGAGAGATGTATGATTATAACTTGAGAGACAAAGAGAAATGTAATTAAAACTTACTTACTTAATGTGTGTGGGAACAGGACTTAATGTTCGAAGAGTAGAGAATATTGCGTGAACCTTTGGTCGAAGCACGAAGAGATGTCTTCAACTGAAACTTTTTTTTAACTGCCAGAATGAGAGACTCTCTTAATGTGGTCAGGTGAATTCCGAAACGACATTCGACTGTTGTCGTCGGTTCTAATGGGTTTCTAATAAAACTGTGAAGGACAAATACTTTCAGTCCTTAACATGCCCAAAGGTTTCTAGGAAAAATTGAGACATATATGAAAGGCCTAGATTCCTAACTCGAGGAACATAATTGTTATGTAAATTAAAAACTTCTTGTTCGATGTAAACTCAAACACCGTTCATTCCCCACCGATATGTTTTTAACAAATAACAATTCAGTGATTTAGATGGTGCTGCTTTTTTCACATTCTTTCAAAAAACCACCTAGACCAAAAAGTATATAGTTATCGATAATCATAGAAGCTCTAGGAATTATATTCGAACAAAATTCAAGAAATTTTTAAATTCTGTATACTGAGGCAATTAGGGTCCTTATGAAATAGCATTACTCACGCTCATGAAACTACAGCTTTTGCATAGAAAGGATAATAATTTTACTGACTTTTTATGAGGATTACATGTGAACTTATAAGAACATGTGTTACGGACCATTATTATCTATCAATGAAACATTAATAGAAATGTCAATATAAAAATAAATATTCAAATAATCAAATTAATGTCCTTCACCTACTGGGTCGGATGATTAAAATTCACCAAACCTTACCTAACTATTCATTCTTCTTCAGCGGTGCTTAATATCAAGCTTAGAGCAACCTTTGAGCCACAAGCTCTTCTTATTCAGCACGTGACACGCGTTTATTAACGTATTGTACTTCGCGCCCTGCCGCTTATGTTCAAATTATTCAAATATCATGCAGATATTAGCATCATTTTGCTATTGAATAATGAAATTAAAATTATTTTTATTCACGTTGTCTGATTCGACTGGTCATTATTCATATGGACCAGGCATTGTGAATGGTGCCTAATAAATGATTAATCATTTGTCCTGTAACATATTTACGAATAGAATCTCCATTTTCCGTCAACAGTTAACATTTTATTCATAGTGAAAATAAATCCAATTGCACTATATAAGAAAAATAGTAGTTATTTATTGATGTTAATTCTGTTTTATAACATTTATTTTTCCAATTTCTGGTGTTCATCAACTGCTACTACTTCTCAATCAAATTCAATGAAATTATTATCACGAAAAATCCATTATAATCTCAATTGTTTTCTGTGTATTTCAGATTCAGTGTCTTGGTCGGCAGATTCTAGAAGGTCTTCTCTTCCTCCGGAATCGAGATTTTCCTCCGTTTCACCACCTCCATTCAGGCAACGTTATAATCCAAAACGGGGTAGCCCGGATAGCAGGCTTGGAGAATACTCTCTTCGGCCTCCCTCCAAAACCTCCAAGCCCCTTCGAAACCATAGCTTTCGGCTACCTGCTCTTCGAAATGACAGCAGGATACGAACTTTCAGCCCCTCCAAGTCCAGCACACCTTCAGCTAGAGTTGGAGAGGTCGCCGAAGGTGGCTGAAACAATAGATCAGATTTTCCAGAATCCTCGACCCCCCACGTTGGAAGAAGTTATATACTGCGAGTTGTTCAGGGGAGTGGAGCTGAGGGAGTTGAGAGGGGCTACCATTATACAGAATCGGTTGTCACTTGACGTTCATGAATTGTTGGAGATTGTTAGAAATCCTGTGCCTCCATCACCAGTAAGGCGGTAAGTATGAGTACAGTAATGAATTTGATTTGACGTTTTAGATTTATTGACTTCAACATGATTGTTACACAGACCTTCTCTTCTACACATCAAAAGATTCATGCTCAGAGGAATGTTCTTTTATACGAGATTTTCAATATCAGTCCCCTTCATGGTCGTGGTCCTTAGTTACTTAGTCCTGGTTTCTTATGGTGTCCTGATGTTTGGTCTTGTGCTCTTCTGTTTTAGTATCCTTCTAGAAATTTCTTCATCCTGTTCGCAGTGTCAAGAAGTAAGATATTCTATCTAACTTTAAAGAGAAATTGATTCATTCTATGTTCTTTGGGGTTCATGATAAGATCGTTAGGATCTTATCATGTATCTATTAATCTTTGTAGGCAAAACTTCAAAGGTAACCAACACTTATTGCACGTCTCTGTTTGAAGGAATAGAGCCTGGTGAAAGTTAAGACGCTCTCTAGGGGATGGACAGAAAAATAAGAAAAAATTTGCGTGTTCCATTCGTTCTCCCTTGTCTATAAGTCGACAGGGCTGCATGCAATTCTAGTTGCCAAAAGAAGGCAAACTAAGTATTGATATAATCATTTAAAAGTCATCTATAGCTGTCCTTGATAATGAATATCTGACACTTTCCTTGACGTATTGCAGTGTTCAAATTTCGATCCTGTGCTCATTAATTTCAACTCAAACACTTATCTGCTCAACAAAAAAACATGATTTTTGCTACCAAATTACGTGACAGAGAGAAGGATAAAATATTCTTCAAAAACATAGAAAGAAATATAGGTAACAAATGAAACACTGAATTTTAAGTATAAATTATTCGTAAATGATTGAGATTGGTAACATAGTTATTTAAAGTTGAAACTTCACAAGGTAAGAATAAATTTATCTACCCACAAATTTTACATTTTGAAACAATCATGTTGAAGCAACTTTTCGTGTCATAAATCCTCTTTTATTCACTGATTTATTTAGATTAATTGAACTTTCATTTTGCATGCCAATAGTCGACATTACGAAGATAGTCTTGCACCTTGGTTCTCGTGAAATTGGGTGAGGTTGGTTCGAATTCACCCGCTTGAAAGCGCTTCATGCAATTTATATAATAGCTGCTGGTGAATCAAGCTGGCTCAGAAATCATCTTTTTTCCTCCTGCAAACAATCGGCGGAAATTATTTTATGTTCACTGTTGGCCTGTTGCAAAATGCGTCCAAAATATGACGTTATCGGAGTAATAATACAAAGCATCCGCCAGTGTTTGAGTTTGGACAGGAGCCAACTGAGATGTATGAGATAATCAGCGACTTTTTCGGTTCTCCGAACTCTTATGTTTGGAAAGCGAAACATGAAAAGAATTATGGCTGACATATATCTCGAGAAACCTTATATTCCTCCTCGGTTTCTCTTGTGCTCACCCATCATGAAATATTTGAAATTTTTGTATGAAAACTTCACGTGTAACACATTTAAACTACAGAATTATCTGAGTCGGTATGAATGACCTCCATTACAAACAATATAACATATGAAAAATATGACAAGATCAGAATTCCTGTTACACCTCATGTTCAACAATTTCGGAATTGTTTGGACGCTTTCTTAGTCATTTCTGGGCATAGTTATGATTGTACAGATTTATATAAGAATGTGAAATTTTTATATGACAAGGTGTTACAAAAGATATACCAAGATTACTCCAGAAAATTAATCTCTACCACTGAGAATAAATGCAAAACATCTTGGAACATATTGAATGAATTAACCGGGAAACATTTGACTAGGGGAAATGTTTTCGAGCATATTACAAATCCTGAAGTCATTGCAAACAATTTTAAACGATATTTCGCTAATGTAGATGCAACAACAAATTGCGAATTTGAAATATTGCAATGTGGTCCATGTATTAATTTCCGGAATTGTTAATCTTTCTATTATTTTCCTGTTTCTGAGAGCGAGCTAATAAATATTGTTGAAAACATGAAAAAAAGAACTCCTGTGGTTTTGATGATATACCTATATCCCTAATAAAAAAACCGATTCTTATTATTGCTGGATCTCCAATGCACATCATCAATGGAGCATTTACTGAGGGTACATTTCCATCGGCCCTTAAATTAGCCCTCATTAAACTACCTTATAAGAAAGAAGATCCTCATGACATTAAGAACTAGCGTCTGATAAGCCTGCTCACTTCTTTTTCAAAAATGTTTGAAAAGGTTTTGGTGGACAGACTGCTCAACTTCTTCCATAAATTTGGAGTATTTTCGAAAAACCAACATTGGTACCTGAGAGGCAAGAGCACCAACACTGCCCTTTATGAATTGACTTCTGAAATTCTAGAAGCAGTCGAACGTAGAGAAGTAGCTGTTGGACTGTTTTTGGACCTTTCTAAGGCCTTCGACAGTGTGAACCATGAAAGGCTTCTCAACACATTAAATACATATGGTATTCGAGACGCTCAACTGGAATTGTTGGATAGTTACCTCAAGAATAGAATAGAAAAGAGAGTATCTATTGAAACTGGCGAAAGGAATCACTTATCCAAGGATGAAACTGTAGTTATGGGTATGCCTCAGGGTAGTATTCTAGGACCTCTATGTTTGTGATATACATAAACGACTTACCTGAGTCTTTGTTTTCTTCCATCTCAAGAAGGATAAGAATGCTTTTGTTTGCAGAAGACGCAAACGCTTTAGTGATTTAAACTCCGACATGGAGCAAACTCAGATAGTTTTCTACTCGATAAGTGTCTGGTATACTAAAACTGGGCTCCTTCTAAATGTTGATAAAACCGAGTGCATTATTTTCAGGACTATTCAATTCAAGGAAAGTATTCAAGCAACTATCGACCTCAAATACAGAAGTCGTCATAACTGAATCAACCAAATTTTTTGGAATATATCTAGACCGCTTTTTAAACTGGCAACAACATATATGTGAGCTGAGTAAAAAACTAAATACAGTTCTATATATGATGAGAATATTGTCTCGCCGAGTAGATAGGGAACTCTTAAAAACAGTTTACCTCGCAAATTTCGATTCTTTGATGAGATATGGTGTTGTTCTTTGGGGTGGCACCTCTAGAGCAGAAAGGATATTCATTCTTCAGAAATCTGATTTGAGGTCAATGTATGGGCTTAATTATCGAGAATCATGTGGAGGAAGATTTCCACAAACAGTTCCTTACCATTTTCCTAAACATGGTTTTACATTGGCAGAAAAAAAAACACCAAGTGTATGTGTATCAAAATTTATAATATATAACCAAATTCAATTTGAGATATCGCAAATCATAAAAAATTCAAACAACAAATTACCAATTTAATTATAGATATTGACCTATATTCTATTTTAGAATTTCTTAATCATTGTCTAGGAATTTTCAGAATGTAGTTCTTTTTCCATATATGCTCATGGCCGAAGATGAGCATTTTCCCAGAAAAATCATCTTTAGCGATGAAGCTCATTTTAACCTCGGAGAATTCTTTTTCTGGGTATCCGTTAAGGATAAGTGTGACGCTAATCATCCAGAAACGATTGATGCCTTGAAATGCGATATCGAAGTTGGCATTCATGAGATTCAGCGCCAAACAATCGACAATATAACGAACAATTGGGTTGATCGAATGGAGTACTGTAGCCAGTCGTTGCGGTCAAGTTTCAACCTTTCTAATACACTCATAAGTTTGAAAAAATATTCATTAGTTTTTCATTTATAGCCGATCAAAAATGCAAATTTCAAATAGCCCACCCCTTATTTCGACGAATAAATGCAAAATGCTAAAATATGATTCAAATATTTCACTTAAAAGTCACATTCGTTAATTCATCAAACATATCTCGGGTGTTTTTTTAGAGTGATAGAATTTTAAATTGAAATAAAACACATTTAAATTAAAATTGAAGCCGATTTTTTTTATTTGAAAGATAATTTTATGACATTTATGTTTTGAAAATAATTTACGGCATATGTCCACCACGACTAGCTTTAAGGAACCCCATTCGACCAGACAACTTTTTCCAGTAATTCTGGCTTTATTTCATCAAAAACACGAGTTATGTTGGCTTGAAACAAATAATCATTGATCTTCGATCTGTAACGAGCACCATTCACTGTTACATTAGCTCCAGCATCGTTTTTAAAGAAATATGATTATGCCTCCAGCGTGTGAAGCACACCATACAGAACATTTTTCAGGATGTAATAGAACCTGCAGAACTTCTTGAGGATTATTTTCACGCCATACACGGCTTGTTGCTTGTTTACATAGCCGTTCAACCAAAAATCAGCTTCATCACTAAACAGGATTCTACGATGAAAAAGTGGATCAACTTCAAGCTGTTCTAGGGCCCAACTAGCAAACAAACGACGCTTATTATGGTCAAGTGGCTTTAGTTCTTGAACCAGTTGGATCTTGTATGGGTGAAGACCAAGATCTTTTCGCAAAATTTTCCATGTGGTGGATGCACAGAGTGCAACTTGTTGTGAACATCGACGAATAGACAAATCCGGATCATTATTAACACTATGTCTTACAGCAAAAAAATTTTCTTCTGTACGTACAGTTCTTCGTCTTGTTGTTGTTGCATCTAGTAGAGAAAATGTTGTCCGAAATCTATCGATATTTCGACAAATAAGCTGCTCTGATGGACGATTATGTAAACCATAAATTTCCCGAAGTGCCTTATAACATTGGCGAATCGAACAATGATTTTGAGAATAAATGTCAACAATTTGTAAACGTTTTTGGGGCGTGAGTCTTTCCATGATAATTTGTCAATGCGTACTGAACAGAAATGTCAAAACAACATGGCTTCTATCTTCTGTCAAATCACAGCAATCCCTATAGAAAGTTTTATCACTCTAAAAAAAAACTGATACTTGCCATTCACCATTCTGAAAAGAAAATCATTTTCATAAATAAGCAAAGAATGATATTTGAAAGTTTGAGTCACAGTTTATAATACTTAAAATGCGCAGGCCTTCAGAGAATATATCCAAACTTAAATTTCCGTCAATTATTGTTAAAAAAATCAGGAATTTTCTTAAACTGGAATATAGATACTGAATGTATTTGGCTCATGTTTGCTTCTTACCCATTAGCTTTTCAGCAATTCAGCTTTCATAGTTGTACACCAGTAGTAAACTCCATTTCTACGAGTATTTAGAAATTATCTTCTTCTAGAAAAGATGTGATCGTGATCATAGAAGAAAGGAGATTAGAGGACATTCTAGAAGAAGACAACGAAGATAGTGATACAAATAGTACCGCTGATGCTAGGTAGTAATAGAGAAAATGTAGTTATGAGGACTTAGAAGTAGAGATAGATGGCTTTTCTAAAAACCTATACTTGTGGCCAAATTTTGGACCAATGGGAGTCGTGTCCATAAGAAGTAATAACGAATGCCTAAATTCCGAATGAAAATTTAAGTAATATCGAATAATCGGTTGTTGAGGAAGCTGAACTGAAATGATATGATGTATGTCGAATATTCCTGCCTATTACTGAAAAAAAAATCAAATGTTTTTCAATATCGAACTTCAACATTAATGATTAGCATAGTTTACTTGCCACTCATAATTTCAACAATGTATATAATTTTCAAAATATTAAAATAGAATTATATATCATCACATCGTCATAGTTTCATTCAAAAAAAATGAAAACACATATATACGGTAGACTCGCTGTGTTTATGGGATTAAAAAAAAATGATATGACACCAAAGCTTCGACGTTAAACTTCAATTGAAAAAAATAAAAATTTGTCATTTAAAATAAGTAGTTATTTTTGTTTGCACTTTCTTGGATGATAGTTGAGCATTCACTACTTTTTACTGAATTGTTCGTAGGCTTTCTATTTCACTCATGTTTATATCAGTATTCTGTTCGGCTCATTGGGAAACCACTTTTAATACCTTCAGACCCTTTGTAATAGAAATCTTCTTATTTTCCCCAGTTTCCCCATCAGAGTCGCTTCTTTCGGAATCAGTGAGGATTTTAGAATCACTATCAATATTAGCCAGACTTTGGTTCACTTCCAACATATCTCTATTCCAGTTTTCCACATCTTCACGGTTATACTCAACCAAAACATTGAGAAGTATTTTAAGTAGTTACTTAGTATCTTAAATCGAGGTTGATTTGCTCAAATATTTGATAAGTATGAGAGTTAAAAAGTTATCTCAACTGACCGGATTAAATATGTTCAGCAACTCGATAGTTTCCTCTACTATAGGCTCCGATTTTTTACTCATCAATATTTCTCGGAGCTTCACAAGAGGAAGATCATCTTCATCAATGTCGCTATGGTCAAAACTTTTGTTCCAACACGTTTTTATTACCAGAGGATCTAATTGTTGCAATGCCCGAGTAACTGTAAATCAGCTTCCCTCGTGGTGAGGTTGTTGAGCTCATCTGCCATGTTGTGTCCTTGGGCCACAAGAAAACTTGAATAAAAATTTCTGCGATACAGTTTGGTTAACTTCAAGGAATTCAGATCCATTGCGAATTAAGGTAGTCATATTAGAAGGCAAACACATCACAAATATTTTGCCATCTTCTGTTCTCAACTGTTCAGCTGACGTCAGGGTGCATTATCTGAAACATTGCCTTTCCCGGAAGATTGGAACATTTTAGAAATTGCTTTACCTAAACAAAATTCTCATTTGCTTACATTTCATTTTTCATTTAACACCTACCTCTGGTACGAAGCATTTGAACAACCAGTTTTTAAAAATTTCTTTTGTCATTCAAGCATTTTTTGTATTTTTGTAGATACAGGAAATATGGAAATTTTTTAATGCTCTTAGAGATTTTGCCTTGCCAAGAATCAACGGCGTGAGTTTGTAGGAACCTGATGCGTTTGCACAACCTAAGAAGGTAATTCGCTGCTTCGATATTTTGAGACCAGGTGCAGTTTTTGCAGAATTCATTACATAGGTTTTATTAGGCAAAATTTTCTAGTACAATTCAGTCTCATCAGTATTGTATATTTGGTCGTGGATGAGCTCAAATTTTTCTATTAATTGAACTAATTCAATTTTGACTGGCCTAATATTATGCAGCTCTGATGATAGCTTTTCTCCACAAATTTTCAAAAATCTAAAACCTTAACGAACCTTGAACTTTCGCAGCCATCCATCCCTCGCGGTAAATTTTTTATTTCCACTTTTCAAGGTTTCATGAAGCTGAAGAGCTTTAAGTTTCTTAATTTCTCCTGTTATAGGCAAATTCAATTCCCTCTGTTTAATAAAACATCTGTTTAAGGTTTCCTCCATTTTCGTAAATTCAGCTTCCCTCATAATGCACTTCTTAATTTTATTTGGCTTAAAACTCTGGTTCACAATACTCATGATTTTGGTCTGTTTTTTTTAATAGAGCATACATTTGATTTCGCATTCCATATTTTTTTAAAGGAATGTTACACTCATAACTTTCCGGTGATCTTCCAAGATCTTCGATTTTGATACATACTCAGAAAATTCTTGTTTGACAACTCTCGAGGTGAAAGAGAACTTGTAATGAATAAAATTCTCAACATTAAAATGGCTTTACGCATAATTTTATCAACAAGTTGAAATAGGAAACTAGTAAGTCACACTAACGAGATCGTAGATTGTGAACACTACTGGAAATACAATGAGAATAGTTTTTTGTTCAAACTATTCACACAGATTTGCGTTCATAATAGCTCGAGTCTACTGTATATGTATATTCTGTAGGTAGAAACTCATTAATATTGTCTATCATTTAATGTTAAAAATAATTTTCGTCGAGATCACCCTGTATATTGTCAAAAAATTTACGTATACAGCAATACTATATACTATCTTAAAATCTTATTACTCAAATGTAGAAGACAATACTGAATATTTTCTACATTTCATCATCATTCTAAAATGGACTTTTCTGGCTGAAAATATCTCATTAGGTTGGCCTATCCATACTTTTCGCAGAGCTTCGCAGTAAAAACCTGATTGAAGTCTCTAAACCTGAATAATTTTGTAGAATGCTTCTCAGAAGGAATCAAATTTTATTCATAAAAACTCTACTTCAAAAACTGTTTCACAATTTTGTTTCTGGAAGAAGGACATTTTACACCAGTTATTACATCCGATGCACATTTCTCGAAATAACTAAAGATTATTGCATTTTTTTTAAATTTTCGCAGAATTGGAATTAAATTGTCAGTTTAAAAGTTCAACTTCGAAAACATATTGCAATATATATTACATAAGTGTACATTCTTTGTGAGAATTTTGAAATAAAAATTTAATTGATTCGGTCCTGCATTGATGTAAATTTATTTTAATCGAATAATATGATAAATTTAATTTGCATAATTTATTAATTAAGGACAATTGTTTTGGCTTCTTCAATGATGATTCCTAGATTGGTTAACGTAGCTATGAATCGCGATAACTTTATATAGAATTGAATATTACTAGGCAAATTGCATCCAATAATGACTATAGTTCATTTAATTCAGTTTACCATGTTAGAAAACACTCGACTCAAAGATACATTTCCATTCTTTACGTAAATAGAATATCACATGATAATTCCAAGTATTTTGAAATAAAATTTGACTCGCAATGATTGCTCTATCTATGGTGTATATTGATCAAACAGGTAGATCCTTTAAGAAAAAAATTCAAGAACACCAGCGGAGTTACACGTTAGATATCTCGCACTCAACCTATGGCAGTCATTTGAAAGAATTTGAACATAATTTCAACAATAACTATGAAATTAACCCTAATGAAACTAAAGTAGCAGTCACAGAAGAATTTTAAGGTTTTTGTTTCTACTTTTTTCTTCTGCTTTTAATAAAGTAGCAGTCACATTTTTAAAAGCAGAAGAAAAAAGTAGGAACAAGAACCTTAAAATTCTTCTCATCGAACGAACAGATGACGCCAAATATCCCTTGTTGAATATTTTTAGACGTATAAAATCAAAATTCATTATACAATATCAATGGAATAAAAAAACCCACAAAAGAAATTGTTAATGAGAATTAAGAAATAAATATTATTGAATGTTTCGTTCCAAACATGCGCACTTGAACTCGTCAGACAGGCGTGGTACGTATGTTTTGCCTGTAACAAACATTCGACAAAATGTTTAGTTTCTGGTCTTATATTTATGAGAACTAAATCTCATTCAAAAATATACAACATAATTTTAAGAACTTCTCCAAAACTAATTTATTTGACATATTTAATATGTTTAAATATTTAAGTTACTTCAAAACTCTTAAAAACATGTAGCACATCCTCAAAAACAATTAGAATTCAGATAGGGTCAGTTCAACTTTGCATTTAATAATAATAATAATAGTTTATTTGCCCATAATTAATATACAAATATAAAGAATAAAATTCTTTTACAAAAAAAAATAAACAAATTTTTATCTAAATAAATAAGTGACATGGCAAACAAACAAGATGATGAACAAAGGCTCACTAATGTATAGTTCGCCTGTTAGCTCTAATACTAGGAAACCTAAAACATTTTACTAGTCGTCCCATGAAAGATAAAATCAAATAAAAATAAATAAACTTTTAATCTTACCAAACAATTTTTGGGAACTCTGTGAATGCAATTTCAAACTAGGTAGGTACATCTAATATCCAAGGTACTCTATGTTCTATGCTAAACACAGAAATCACACAAAGTTTGTAAGGCATTTTATGGCCTTCCTTAAACCACTGAAAACTGTATAATAAATTAATTAAAAAACCGCTTCTTATTATTTTATTTTATATATAATATAGAATATTTTTACTTAAGGAGGAGTTTCCGATAGTTGACCTTTATATATTGTAGGGTTATTATAACCCTTTTTCGCATATTTTTCTTTATCAGTATTTATGTGAATTATTGGTTATTCGTATACTTTGCAATCTTCATTTCCGAAAATTGTTAGTTATTTGTTCTCTCTCTTCCTCTTTTTAAAAGTTTTTAGCTATAAAAGAAGTGACGGTGTAATTTTTAGAGTAAGTTTACATTTTGATGTAAACTTGAAGAAGTTACAGTGTTGGCGAAACAATTGTCGTTAATTAATAAATTGTTGAGGAGACAATTTTGAGGCTCAAGGAAATTCAGGAAATTCGAGATTTTTCTTGCACGAGGGTGCAATAAGAATAATAAAATTTTGTTTTGTGTGGTACACTCTACTCAACAGAAATTCATTTGTTTTATTCTTTTTTATATATTTCTTGAAATTCTGCAGTTCACTTGTGAAACACTATACTGTCATAACTATAATATTTTGATAGAAATAGTATAATTTTTTAGGGAGTTTGAGAACCTACATCTTTCCAAAAATCTATATGGACAATATATAATTTAAAAGACTGTATAAAGAACCAAAAGCCTCTGGTAATGAATGTAGACTTATGAAAAACATTTTAATTAACTAACCCTAGAAATAATAACCATTTTAACGTAAGGCAAGAGTAACAATTTATTTACCATAAAAAATAAATATTCATTTTGAACTTACACATTCATTCATGTGACGATGTTTTTATATGTACATATATTTTGAGCAAAATATTCGACATACATTCATGCAATTGTCATGAAAATATACATATATTTTATCAACTAATAGCAATATTTTTATTGTGAATAAATCTGGATATATCTTGATTAGCTTAACGACGCCTTAAGTGAAAAAATACTTGAATAATTTATTGTGGCAGAAATATACAAAGGGACATTTTTGCACGCAATTGCTACTTTCATGATTTTTCATACATATTTGAGTCATATGGAATGGACTTATGGTCCAAATTCTCTTCAATATACGGGGTACTTCATTCAATCAGAATTTTTTTAGGATTAAATTATGAAACATTAATTCAAAACGAAATCCAACTATTCTGTCTAGAAAGTACACATTTCATCTAAAATAACTCATTCCACTAACTGGAATGTACTCCTGGTAGATTTGTTTTTGGTCGACTAATAAACCCAAAAATTTCCATAATAAGCTGGATGAACATTAGGTACCCTTTTTGGATTCTCGAAAATATTCTCACTAACTTATTGTACATATTTTAAGACCTCAAATATTGGCATGATTACCAAATCTTTTTGCATTCAATTGAATAATGAATAAAATTAAGCAAATGATGAAAACTGATATTTTAGAATGCAATAATAAATATGTAAACAGATGTACGTATTTTAAAACAATCAACTGGCGTTATGATATTGTTGATCGGTGTATAGGGTAAATGACAGTAGTTTCGATCGAATATGATATTTTTAAATGGCTAGATTTAGCTACTTTGCCTGTAATCATATAAACTTACGTCTAGCCGTCCTGTAGGACTTCCATGCAAGTGTGCTAAGCTCAAATTCTCACAGAAATAAGATATCTCGAAATGTTCTAATCTGCGTAATTGATGAAAATCCATTTTTCAAATATGAGGAAGTAATAGTTCGATTTAAATTTCATTGATCAATCTCTGTTACTCTGTAAATGAGTTCAAATGAGACTCAAAGGTGTTGTAAGTGTCCTTTCAATCTCATTGATCTTTAAACATTCGACTCTGTTTTACAAATTTATTCACATTTGCCTACGTTTACATGTAGAGTATGGAAACTGTAAGTTAAATTTGAATGATGGGAATACACCACTCTTCACGTTTGGCTCAGTAACATTCTCTCTGCATGTGCTTACCATACTTACAAGTTTTTTCCAGAAAGTCCATCTCCTTCGCAGAGTTGATTTAATTTAATTTTCTGGGAGACTTGCCTCTTATATTGGTTGGTATGAGGGTCACGCCATCTAGTAGAGTGAATCTGATTCGCGCAAACACGTTGCATTAACAGAATATGCGTTCGGTGGTTTCTATTTCGATTCACATAACCTATATCTATCAGAGGTTTCTTCACCTATCTTTTGTAACAGATATATCACTAACCAGTCGCCAAGGTAAATACTACCATTGTAGTTACTAGCATGTGAACAAGGCTTTTCATAAGCAATCGCCACAGTGCTAGAAGCAGGTCCTCTGATGAGGATACGCCTCATCATCGCGCAAAGCGAGAACGCCTCCAATAGAGTTGAACCCACGCCGCTTTCAATTTTGGCTTCAATTCGAAAACCTACATCGTGACTGGTAGCAGCGAAGCACTATCCAACCGCTACTGGCTCTGCAGGTCAGTACCTGAGTTGTTTGGGACGAAACGAGGGAGCTTCTTACTTCCACCCACGCAGTCGCAAGCTCTATAAACAAGAAAAATCTCGAGAATCGATGCTGCAATAGATTATGGTAGAAAGGCCGACAGCCGATCGTACGGTCAAGACCACGAATTCTTATGAAGTCTTTCAATCGATCTTGGTTCGAGCACCAGCTTGTTATCTGAAATGTTAATCTATTAAGAATTCTCCTCTCTCTTTTCCCATGCTTTGACTTCAGCGCTAATCAGTGTATGTGATACCCAACACGAAGGTGCAGTCTGAAGAAAGGGTCAATTTAATTCTCTTTTTGCAAATGGTTTCTTATTTCCCCCATTGCCCTGACCAGCTTGCACCCATATTAGGACTAGTTTGTTGTTTGTCACCAGTGATATGAGAGATTTTATAGCTCCATATACTGTTTCACTTACACTCAACGGCCATCAGTTGCTTCAGTGCGTTTGACTATCTGAGGCAATGCAAATTCTTGTTCCTTTGTATTGTCTGGACAAACACACTTGGGAATATCTCTCTATAGCCAGAATTTCGGTTTGGAGTGTTGTTATAGGTTTTCCCAAAGGAAGTGATTCCCTCAACTTAGGACCTGTATACCTATGCCTGCTGCTTGCACCTTTAGGGACTCATCAAATGAGATGGTTTTTCCGAAGTTGGGCTTACCTTCCCATGCCTTTCTGGGGGTCACTGCACAGTTGGCATCAAGCTTATAGAATCTCTTAGTTCATCCCTTATTAATTCTGAAATCTTTATAAAGCCCCTCCTAGGTTCTATATGTTCCATTATAAGGGCATTCATCAAACCTCATTTTTCTGTATATATGTGCAGCGGGGTAAGATCCAATGAATGAGCAAGTATTTGAAGCTTGTACTGCCTCTGCAGACTTCTCCCTTTCCCAGTTCTGGTCCACCAGACTAGAGAGGCATGCATAATAATAGGTCTTCCCATCGTTGTAAATGTCCAATGGATGATTTTAGGTTTCAGACCCCAAAATTTGCCAAATAGTTTGTGGCATATCCAAAACATCGCTATAGATTTGACAAAAGTACTACTTTTTTTTGACCCGACATTGCAAAAGTGTTCGGCCATTTTAGTTAGGAAATTTCTTCACCCATCAAGATACGCAATCGAAGAGCTCCTCCATTCACGAGTCGGTTTTTTAAAACCATTATATCACCGCTTTTATTCTTAAACCTAATAAGGATTCCTCCAAAACATAGCAATTAAAAAAGTATACTTTGAATACACTTTGCCTAGATGCAATTTTGTACATGGCGTTGGTGACGTCACTTTGAAGTAATCACATACTAGGTCCATGTTATACACAAGTTGAGTTAACGATCATCATTGCTCATCATTACTAGTATTACGCGTAAAAGAAAATGTACAAATGTTGTTTAGTTCCACAAGGCATGAAAACTACAAAAAAATTCATTAATATGTCGAAAGAGGCCAAAATACGTAAAATCTGATTGAAACGTACATGCAGAAATTCTGATAATATTGTTAATATTATTTTGAAGTGAATTGACGTATCATTATTCATGAGTATTTCATTAAAAAATTAAGACTTGAATTCCTCACTGGCCTCCAATAACAATCTTTTTGAGGTTAGAATTCAACATTGTCCTTGTGTTTTTCAGTAGATTTTGCTGAAATATAAACAAACACCGAGTAAATATTTGAATTTATTTTCACCAAACACTAATGAAATTAGTTTCAATGTTTAATTAACATCTTGCACACTTTTCCTAAACTCAAACTGTATTTCACATTGAAATTATTTCAAAATTAGATAATTTTTTTCGCTAGTTGATTTCGAAAGTTTTATTGAATGACGGTTTAGATGCACGTTTTCATTAACATATATTGGTAAGATAATTACAGTGCTGTGTTCACATTTCTAAGGTCAACAGCATGAATACTTTTAAAGTACACTCTGATCATAATAGCATAGTCTTCAGTAAAGATTCCGCTATCTGTTTTTACAAAATTGCTCTTCATGGAAAGGTTGACTCACAAATACATGATGAGAGATATAAAAATGAACAGTATTATTGGATATAAGAATTTTGAATAGTTGAAAATATTGCAATTTGCGACAAAACACGAAATACGCAAATGAACAATAATTGCAGGCGAGTTGATTACTTCAATGTGACGTCAGATTATCTTCGATCACCTGACAATATATGAAAATAAAAGAAGCTGGGATGAAGTATAATATTTTTCACAGTGTTAATGACTCTTCTGGTCAATTCTAAATAATTTCTATCAATCATCGGCCAAATCAATCAAATATTTGATTTGTACCTTTTTAATTACTATTTCTTGAAGAAATCGTTATGAGGATTAAAAATAAGCAATTTTTCGGATTCAGTAAAATCCACTGCATTGTTTGGGATGGTTTACCAGAAAATTTTCAAATAGTGTATGATCATTTTTTTTTAAGTTACGCCGATTAATTACCAAATACCGATTAAAATCTTAGCGATAATAGAATAGTCATGGATAATTAGTAAATTTTCGAGATATCTCCTTTCTGTAGATGCTAAATGCTGAGAACATATCTTCACCGTCCTTACACTAACTAGTCAATTTGTTACTAAGACAATGTTTTCTCATAGATTGCAGGTACATATGTTCAGGAGCAAAAAGAAATCTAAATATATTTGTCTATATTATTGAATAATGCATAATATTTTCATTTCGACAATCAATGTTACGAAATCTGATGACAATATAGAAACCATCATAATTATTGTTAGTAATGTCAAAAATAACCATTTGCCAATAACTTTCCAATCCTTTATGGAATTCTCATTAAATGTCAATTTATTGTATTGTTAATTTTGCCCAATTTCAATAAAATGTCGCAATTTTGAATCTTCAGTTCATTTTATTCTACCCTATTGAGCTGAAATGTACTACTCGACAACTATCCAACTGGATATTTCTATTTATTCTCCTAAAATAATTTCAATGTCATAAATATCAATTCATTTATTCACGAATACTTTTTTTTAGCGTTGTGTATATTCTATAGACGAACCTTGAATATGACAAATGTTTTAAGTTAACTTTAGACATTTCGTTCCTTTTTTCTAAATTTCGTCATGAAGGTAGGCGAGGTAGGTAATATCATATATATTTTTCAATTTTTAATCTATATTTTTTATTAATTGTTTTCATTTATCATTCAGAAAAGTCGACTTACAGCTGGTAATTTCAAACGCTGTAAAATATGTTACATATTTTTGAAGTTCTTTTGAAGTAGCTTTTCGGAAAAGTCTTTCAAAGAAATTTTTTCAATTCAATGTTGGTAGTTTTTGGAATATTTCAATTATTCATAAGGCCCAAATGGAACAGCTGTACCGGTCACAATTTGCTAGATAATTTCGGTCAATATTCTATGTTGTCCTTGGATTCTTTTATGTTTTCAAGGTGTGTCTATATGGTCTATATGCCTACTGGAAAAAACATTTTTTCTAAAATATTTTGATTGAATTCTTCATATTTTATAAAAAATTTTGAATAATGTATTGGTTTCACAAAATTATTCTGCTTAGTGTTTTAAATAATCTGCGTCTAAGTAATATATATTATCATTTCAATTTACTTTTTTTTTTCAAATTGTTTCTTATACCAATACACTTCAAGTATTTCGCTATACAGTGAAAACATAAAGAAATAATCGTTGTGAGGTTATCTTCCTTCTCAGGCATCGTCCTCCTAATTACAAGAGCAACTTTATTCAGATTCCAAAAGTGGCTGCATATTATTTAAAATATTTCAACGCAATGCTGCAAGAGTATGCTGCTGCCATCATTTCCAGAAACCAAAAGATAACATGTGGATGCAGTACCAACTCTTTTCATCCTAGATGAATCAGAATCAGGTTTGTATTTCTGTTTACATGAACAAATGTGTTGAAAACCTCTTGAGTAATGGTAATAATCCAAAAAAATATCACTATTTGATATACTTATATGGAAAACTCATGATGAGAATTATTTAAATATTTTAATATTAGCCTTCTACATATTTAATTTCAAAAAATTATATTTAATAGTTATAACTTCAGAAAATAAATTAAAATAATGTCATATAAGTACCACTTATATCAAATGACATATGATATTATTTTAATTTATTTTCTGAAGTTATAATTGTTAAATATAATTATATTTAATAGTTATAACTTCAGAAAATAAATTAAAATAATGTCATATAAGTACCACTTATATCAAATGACATACGATATTATTTTAATTTATTTTCTGAAGTTATAATTGTTAAATATAATTTTTTAAAATTAAATATGTAGAAGGTAATATTAAAATATTTAAATAATTTTATATACCTTCTATCAAGAATTAACCTCTACTTATGTCATGATGAGAATGTTTTATAGGTTGTTTGGTATTCATTTTTTTAGCAGGTCTCATTCGGGAAACGTATTGAGATGCCATCTTGTTATAATATTTTAGACGAAGAGAAATGTAAGCAATCAATTATATCAATTATAGTGTGGATAGCTCAGTGGAAGAGAATCGGACTCGTGACCAGGAGGTCCGGGTTCGAATCCTGTTCAGGTGGAAAAGAATTTTTCTAGTTGGACAGGTGTCTGCCACCATTTCACTGTTGGGTCAAAAATTATCAGTACTGTGACCTAACGTGGCGCAAGATCGCAGTAACAAAGTCTACACAGAACATAACTGAACTCCTACATCGAACAAGCTGAAAAAGCTTCTGAGAGATCTTCACAGGAGATCTAGGAGTATCGGGATAATAATAATAATAATTGTGATATGAATTTCATTTGTTATAATATATTCAATTATTTCAAATAAAATTCAAAAATTTAGACATTTTTAGTGACAAGGTATTATTTATCCCATTCTTCTGAAGATGAGGTAAATGATACTTTGAAATTGCAGTCATGAAAAATGTGTAAATTTTTTAATTTATAAAGCATGTTTATTTCTAAAACCTTTTTCTAATTACATTAATTTCTTCAGAATTCATCATATTCTATTCTCTATGATATTTTTGCAAAGTTTACACATTTCAATGTTCTGCTAGTAAATATAAAAAATAACAGATTTCATAATTATTTTTCCAAAACTATAGTCTGTCTAGAAAGTATCCGGAAAAAACAAAGCTCAATTGTAATTATTTAGTGTATATGTTCAGTTCTTGAATTAGAAAATTATTACAAAACATTCATCTTATTTACTTATACAACCTCCATTTAACTGTAAACACTTGACTAAACGTCGAGGTTAACCCGAAACTAGATCATTACTCCATAATTACTCCATAATTTTCGGTGATGGTAGTCAAGGATTGTAAAACTGACTGAATTATATCATCTTTATTTTGTGGCGCTGCTCGTACAACTTCAATCTTCATTAGTCCCCATATGTTTTCAATGGGACTAAGATCTCGTTATGCTGCTGGTCATGAAATGGTTGTCACTTGGTGTTCTTGCAACCAAGCTTGAGTATAGGCCAAAATGCATTATCCTGCTGAAAACGCCACCCCTCTGGATATAAAGCATGTGCCGTTTCAAGGAGAAAATCGTTTAGAATGCCACAATACTTTTCACTATTGATGGTACCATCAACTGTACAGAAAGGCGTAGCACCACGGTGAGATATTGCTCCCCAAACCATTATATTGGTGAAAAATTTGAAAATTTGAACGGTAACAGGTTATATCGATAGGATTTTTGAGTGATTTCCACCAAGTTGGAAACAACTTTCATCAGATATAAAGACATTATTGAAATTATCTTCTTGAAAACGTTGACAAAATTGTGTCTTTCGTTCGGGCTCTAGAATTTGTGAACATTTGAAGAGTTTCCTCAATAATAAAAGTAATTCCACATATCCTAACCATTTGTTAGAAACAGGACATACTTTCAACCATAATTTTGAAATTCTTCATATAGAAATTAAAAGTTATACCTTAAACCTGTTAGAATCCCTAGAGATAAATAAACACAATGAAATTGGAATATTATTTAACGAACAATCAGATTTAAATAACTCACCTCTGTTGAATATATTCAGATAATCTGAAATTTATAGAGGGCTTTTTTTGGGTTTTAATGCTCAAAAAAAATTTATTGTACTAACTGTAATATAAATACTGTAATATTAAATATATTCAGATAATCTGAAATTTACAGAGACCATTTTTGGGGTTTTAGTGCTCAATACAATTTTATTGTACTAACTGGAATATAAATAATAGGATCTCATTTGGATTGGTATCGTCCCAAATTCGACAATTTTGTTTGTTGACGTACCCATTCATCCAAAAATGGGCCTCATCGTTGAAGATGATTTTTTTATGAAAATTGGGGTAGGTTTCCAAATGCTCAAGGTCAATTGGATTGTATACGGTTGCAGTCTCAGAGATAGCAGCGATATTTTGCGTGGACGTACAGATGTTGGTTCATTGTTTATTGAACCAGCAGACTCAAATTTATCCACTACAAAGCGAATAGTCCTCTCGGAAGTGCTTTCGCAAAACAGGCTGAATGAATAACAGCGAATTCTACAGCTGTAGCTTCAACAATATGGCCCTGTCAAACTTCGGACTGTCAAAGTTCGGAAGTTTCTATTGGAAGGCCCGTTATAATACTTTCACATTAGAAAAGAACACTTATCGATATATTGTATATTTATTTATTTGACGAATATTTCGTGCTTATTTGTAATTTCTTAACATGGGATTCAGTAATATCGGGAAAATCTCATCATCATCAGTTCAAGGATCTTAAATTTAAGCACATCCAATAAAGTAAAAAAACTGAACACCTTGAGGAGAAGAAAAAATAGTAAATAATAATGTAGCAGTGTGATTATAACGAATATTTATGATGCAGTTAGATTTATTTCAAGCTACAATTTGATATAAATTATCATGTGAGGTATATGAATGATAAGTCATATAAATAATAAGTTAAGCAGTACAAATACTAACAGTTTGACCATATCAATAATTCAGTTGGAATAAAAATTAGTTTAAATCCATTGACATATTGTTACAATGAAAATAATTATTTTTCCTCAAATTGAATTTTCTAATAGTATCTTGATAATAATTTTCAGATCCATAACATATTTATTTTCAGTATACATCTGATAGAAAATAGTGAGGATTTTTATTTTTTTTTGCAAACATTATAGCATTAAGACAGCATATTTTGTCTCAATTTCGCGACTTTATCTAAAAAGTTTTTTTACAATCCAGTTTCAAAAGTCACATTATTTCTAAGTTTCAATTTAGGTCTTCCGTTTTGCAAACTTTTCTAATAAACTTATGGAAATTTGAAAAAATAAATTTAGATATTCTCATTTTTACTGGTGATCTATCTCACTTATTTTCCATAATTTACTAGAATTGGTGCCAGATGAAAGTTAGGATGAGATAAGAAATATATTAATGAAAAGTATAAAGTAGATGTCACTAATATCCATAATTTACTGTGATTGGATATCTGACCGCTAGTAATCATAACGATTAAAAATAAATGAATAAAACTGAAAATATTTGTATCAAAACAAAACTTGATCACTAAAAAAAGTTGTGTGAACTATTTTCCCATATGTTAGAAATAATAATTTCTCTATTTTATATGGTTATAGGTACATTATCATAAGAAGAAACATAAAACAACAATAAATAACGATATGACAGTAACAAACTCAGTATGTGAAATATATATTAATATTATACTATGTCATTTTTTCAAAAATATCTGTTTTATTATAACAGTTCTTCTTTTCATTTTATATACTGAAGAATAAATTAATTAAATATTTCGGAGTTAAGTATTGGAAAACGTCAAGAAGTATTGTCTAGTATTGATGTAATTGTTAGAATGGATATATGGAATATAGCAAATTTTTATGTATTATTTTTCTTAGTTGAGTAGATGAAATTTTTTGAACCAATCAACAATATTTTATTCTTCAGCATTGAATAACGTAAGTAGCATTTGAAATATAAAAAAATCATTCTCTGAAAATTTTTAAAGATTGTAGATGACTGATTTAAATTCTAATTTGAAAAAATACCGTTCTGCAGTTGAGGAATGAAGAATACCTTTGTTGATCGATATAATTGCTTATAAAATATTTGAGTTTTAAACCTCTCGAACACAACTCGTTCAATAATCGTTAATATCACGACATTTCATTTTGATTGAATATATACTAATATATAATATACTAATAATGAATATGTACATATAACATCAAAAAAAAATTTAACTAGATTATATGATATATATATTTGGAGCATAATTTCATATTTTCGTCAGAAATTCATGTTGATCATATATATTTTTTAATAAGAATATTAAAGAGTGAAAAGAAGCATCCTTGGCAATATCCATCGAAAATTGTAGCTGATATAGTGAAACAAAAAAATACACATGGTCTAGTTCACTCCTCCATAAAAACTACAGGAATTTCTTCACATATTCTTGAATATAGTTGATTGAATTTTTCAAATGTGTAATAATTTTCCTACGATGACTATCTCATCCTATTTTCAGTCTTCTAGGTAAAAATCTCACAGCTTTCTGTCCATATTTCGTTCTCGGGCCAGGTTTAGGTTTTCCGTTTTTCTTTATGCCCACAAACCAGTCAGGGTGTTTCACTGACTTATAAGCATTGTACAGACCTTCCAAAGTTTCATGAAAAACTGTGCCATCATGGGAGTATTCTTGCTGGAATGGAAAAACTAAGTGAACGATTATTACAAATCGTCAAACTCACTTCTCCGTAAAGTTGACCTTCATCGTTAAAACAAAGGCAGAGATCACTTTGCATACCTTTTATTTGAACCAGGCCTGGTCCTGCGGTGACAATTTCCAAGAAACCTGTAAAATAATGAATATCAAAAACAATATTGAAGAATGAATTTCATTATTTGTGAAGAAATGCACTTGACCAATATGATGGTTAGGGAAAGTGGTATACCTCCACCAATTAAAAATTGAATGGGTAGCGAGTCTTGTAGGTCAACGGCTACTTTTAGTTAGGTACCAACATAAATGATCAATGGTACCACTCAAGCGATTTGAAATTGCAAATAGAAAAATCGAGCGCCATTTGTTGAAGTGGGTTCGGTTTTCAGGAGCCTCGATCTACAACTGAAACCCAAAATTCGTCTTCTTGTTGTTATGTGTTTACAGTTGTCCTGTACGCATTGGGGGATTTGCCATTTCTGAGGTAGAAAACATTGGGGGCTCCCTCCCCATACTTTTTCAATTTATTTCAAAGAAATTTTCAATGAAAACTCATATTTTTCAAAACCAGACTCAACAAAACAAAGTATGAGAAATGACTGATAATCAATAAAAAAGTGGAAAATATTTCAACAAGAGTAAATCAGGTACAAACGCAGAAAGAAATTTCTCCAAAAACCAAACTCTATGATGAGGATGAAATAATATATGAAATTCTTGAAATATCAAACAGAATACTGACAAAGTGATTTACAATAGAAAACCATTCTTTCTTCTTTTCATATTTGCAAATTCTTTTATTGCAGCATCATAAGTCAGACTGTTCGTTATATCACTTTCATAAAAATTCTATATGTGTTTTTAGATAAGTTTATAAAATAGCTGTGCTTCGAAACTGTTATAGGTAGAGCTAAAAATAATCTTAGAGCGATATATAAATTTGAAAATACTTCTATCATTTCTTTATCTTATATTATCTTCAACATCTCTCAACAACTCGTGTGATTATCAGGTTTTCGGAGTTCCCTCCTCAAGATCTCTATCACACTCTAAGAGCGTTTTGAAACTGTCCCTATCAATGTCTTGCGTGAGATCCTCTATATCGAATATACATATGAATTGGAAAAATATACCTCGATGATAGAACTGCGATGGTCTTAGTCACCAATTCAGTAGTTGAGATTAAAGTGATCTTTCTACCCTAGTGTATATGATCATTGCCCCCGTGGGCGCGGGATTGGGATACGCCCAATCAACACGCAAAACGTAACAGTAGTCACCCTCTGCTTCCAGTATAGACTCATAGTCTATACAATATACTATACTACTATACTATACACTTTCCTAACTCTACTGGCTATGCAATGTCAGTGCCAGAGTTATTTGGAACGCAACTCACACGCTGGGCTCGAGGCCCAGCATAAAGTGTGGTCGAGACCGCTAAACCTCCGGGCGAGTCCCGTTTATCCAGGCGCAAGAACTATGCCGAAAGGGCCTCCACAATCCATTCGACAGCTCGAGGCCTTGACTCGGCGTAGACATCACAATCAATCTGATTTCAAGCCCAGCATAAAGCATGGTCGAGATACCTAAACCTCCGGGCCAGTCCTGGTTATCCAGGCGCAAGAACTACGACCCTGCACGGCAGAATACCCTTCTAGCTAGCATGTAGGCTTTCAATCACTCCCCCCATGAGTTCAACACCAATTTGTATTGCCAGAGGTACGAATACCCCTGCGGGCCACACCAACCACCCGTTCCTTGTTTCCTTGTTTCCAACAGGAGACTTTGAAGACTAACGGTCGCGAAGAAGAGTTCAACTCGATGCCAGAATCCACGAACTCGAGGCAACTAACACGTCATAGTATCCCTCCGCTTAAAGCTAGCACAGAAAACCTGCAATTGGGTAGAACCACGACAGTTCTATGTGTGAGCGCCCTGTGTTGCAACACCCACCCCGGTTTTAGTTCAGATTGTATATTATTGTCTAAGTCACCAATCAAGAAATCCAACAGTCTATTTAATACGTCAATCCTGCATTCATCTTTTCCAAAAAAGATTGGCATTATGCATTTATCAGAACCACCCTGGGAGTATTCTTGTTCAATATCTTGTGCCTCTATCTGGCCTGTTTGTGATTCAGTTTTGCCCGAATTTTACGTAAAAATGACTTTGTTTACCAGATAACCGTGAGTACACCGTATTCTGATTTGATAAGCATTTTGTATAAATATTTGGTCTCATTTCTACAATCTATCTTTTCTGCTTCATTCAAATAAATGTGATTAAAAATTTTTAAAATATCTTATACTCAAACTTCAGTGCCTTAACAGTTTCATAATGAGCATTTATTTTCGGTTACAGGCCAAATTTTCATTCTGAGAAATATAGACAAGATCGAATCTGCAGCCTGTCTGGACCTCTGGGCCCTATGCTTAAGCGTACTAAGAGTACCGGTTAATCCGCCACTGCCTGTACGGAATCAAATCATGGACACTTAAACAACTTCAGGATTCGGAAGTCTGGTGCTTTAGGCGTTGACCATGTTTCTTATAATGAAACGACAAGAACGAATTAATAATACTGGACTGACACAACTGTAAAAAACGCGAACTGAAGTACTTGAGTAATGAGAAACCAATAGCGATATGGCCTGCTGCAGCTGATCTTGCAGGGTAAAGTGAAAGGAAGGAGAGGACCAATGCAGACCAAGGATTTCCTAATTCCATATTCTCAAGAAATGGTTCTCAATGTCCATCAAAGTAATGTTTAGGGCAATACCAAATAAGGTCAAGATAGGTCTGTCAGTCGACAACATCCGTAACGGTTAGGCACCATGAGAAGAAGAATGTGAAATTAGGTGGAACAAACTGCATTAAGAACTTGGGTAACACACTTGGTTTTGGTCAAAAAGGCTATAACAAATAGCTCCCCTTTATAATAAAACTGTAGAATTGCACGCGTTTCAGAAAAAAATGCTGGTAAGAATTACGAGCATTTTTCTAGATAAAGCACGGGGTTATTAATTATCTAGTAGACTGAGATTGTTTAAGAGTATAAGCAAGGAAATATCTATCCAGAATGGTAGATTTGCTTCAATATATATATATATATATATATATAATAAAATGCTTAATTATCGAACAGATTAATTCTGCTAGCCTCACTACAAATTTTGATTTCATAGAATTTTTTCTTCTCAAAAACTTTTTAAAACTAAATTGAACAAATGCCTTAGAAATCACAGTCTAAATTTAGCAGACATACAGTATTAATACTCATTACACAGCATCAAAAGGAATAAAGGAATCCAAATAAAATATAGAATATGATTAAACTTAATAAAACACTTGACGAATAAATACAACTGTTGTTTCATAACGGTGTTATGAAAATCAAATTCCACTCGAAACATGCCCAACACAACCTCAAGAATTTCTTCGAAAATAACTCTCTTTTCAAAAAGTACCTTCAGAAAAATGTTTTCAAAAATATGTAGCACATCTTCAAAAAGGCTTTTTGGACTTCTGACCGGTAATATTCAGTCCAACTTCATGTCGACAAAATAAAAATAATCCATCACATTTGTGGTGAGGTTAGCAGAATTGATCTGTTTGATATTTAAGATATTGGAAAGGCCTTCTCTCAAGTAAAAAAACCCTTTTTATTATTTTATTTCATATATAATAAAATGCATTTTTATGGACAGTTTGGTGGAAATAAGTTGGCATATTTGTTTAAGGCTAGAAAATTCCATGTAGACCAAGCTCTTCTGCTGTATAAAACTCAGATCAGACCAGGACTCGAATACTGCTCTCACATTTGGAGCTCAGCACCCAAGCATTCCTTATAACTTTTGGAACTATAAAATCCAGTTTTCAGTTGTTATAAAAAGGGAGTTGCCTACTTACGCCTGCTCTGTAGATATTATCACGATAGATGCACCACACAACTGATGGACATGATGCCAGCTGCCACCAAATTCGCACTCGGCACTAAGGCTACACAACAAGCGCATCCTTATGCAGTTGTCTTTCTTCCACAGAAATGGCCAGCTCTTGAACACGCTTGCAGGTGACGTTGAAGTCAGCAGTTCAAGGCGAGAGAAAACAGGACACAATTTTCCACTCAGGGCACGAACAAGGAGACTTAGGTTTCTCTTTCCTTGGGTGATCAAACATACAAAAAATCTATTCACGGAACTTATTGATTCAAAAAATCCAAGAAAGACATTATGAACTAAATAAAGGACAAGCAAAAACATGTCCATCACCTTCATTTGGATTCTATCCTATGTGGGCATACTTGAAAACGAACTGATCGAGTTACGAAATTTGTGTTCCTTTTTATTTATGATTTATGTTGTACAGGTTGCCAGTATTTGCGTTTTAACATTATCTTAAATACGATATTCATTTAATCATAGTAGTTCGTTATTGTAAACTGTTCCACGTGTCAAATGGCCTAAGAAATTAAATGAATAAATATTATGCAAGCATTTACTTAACATTATTTAATACAATTAATATGAAATTAGGAGTTCCCGAAAGATCCTCTGATGGTTACATTACTTGTAGCATGGTTTCTTGTATGGATATCAATTATTGTGTATAGAAAAACCAGATCAAAAAGGTATATCTGCCAGCAATCTGGATTAGTTGTTTTTTGTTAACATATTGTCCTTCAAATATCCTTCAGCAACCGATATACTCTTCCATCCACAATGGGATTTCAAACTGGTCTTATACGGACTTAAGCAGAAGAGTTACCGATGTTCGACGCATGCTGCAATGATATACTTTCAGGATAGCTACATCCCATATATTTCGAGTTGATGAACGAGATTTTTTCAACTGGCCTCACGATCATGTCTATAGATCAGAAAGAGCTTTTTTTCTGAACAACAATAAAGACATTTTTTATGCCGATATTGACTGGTTAATGGCTGTGTTGAGGTCATTATCCAAGAGGAGTCCACTGCTCTCTAGAAGACTACGAATTGGTATAAATTTTTGAGTCTGGTGTTTTCCAATAAGAGGTTTCATTTTGAATAACCCCCTTATCTGGGCAGTTGTCAGTTTTTAAGCTGTCATCTATTGACATTGGACAAGCCATTATTAAAAATGGATACATGCTTCAACAACGTATCGTAATTGTTAAAATTCACTACAAAAATGGTGAAAATTTTGCAATAACAGTTGACTAAACTAAAGCACTTTTGGATCGTCGTGAAGCACCTTCTCGGCCGAATGGCAGAATATTGTGTTGATGCCATTATCCAGGAAGAGTTCACTGTTGTCTAGAACACTACGAATTTGTATTATTTTTCTAAGTAATAAGACTAGTTATCCCAAGTCCACCGGATCAATCGTTTTTGAGTCTTTCGTATTATGGGTTATTGTGGACGTACCTGGCTGTAAGGCCACGTTTCTTCACAATGTAAGTTAAATGTTAATATGTTTCATTTAAATATTGGGCTCACCTAAACTTCTGTCGTTGTGAATAAATGTTCGAATAATTTCGTCTATTGAATATTTGCGTATTGCAACTATAATATACCGACATGTTGAAAGCTTGATATCATATTTATCTTTAGTTAAGGGAGCAATTTTCTGAATATGTAGAAATTGTTAAGAAGTGTTCCAAAATCCTTCAATTAAGGATATTGGAGTAGAAATCAAACGAATATAATGATATTCATTAAAGTTAAACACTTATTTCCGTTTTTTTTTTATTGAATTACAAGAAAATTGCTTCATCAATTATATTTTGATTTCAAGTTGAAAGTGAAAAGCTATTTTTACGAATGAAGAAATATTAATATGATATATGACTAGGCAATATATTTCACTCACATTCTGGATCTTCATCCTCTTGTGTACCTTCCACTGTTCCATTATCCCTTATTGTCAAATGATAACCAGTTTCAGAAAATAATCTCATTTTTTGACCGTAACCATGTGATTCACTGCTCATGCTTCACACTTGATATACTTTAAACTGAAAATGAATAAAAAATATTATTATAAATAAATTGATCATGAATGCAAAAAATCCTCGAAATAATTCACAAGAAGGAAAGTACGTAGAGGAAGATTCATTTAATGAAATTAATAATGAAGACCTCTTTGGAGATAATTTTCTATTCGCCTACTGAATTATTTCGCATTCAAATCCAATAGACATTCAAATATTTAATTTTCTTGCTCATTCATTTTGAATTTCAAAATAGAAGAAATATGATTCGATTTCCGCTTTTTTTAATGATCAATAGGAATGTTATCGACAAACAGTAAGTACATAATTTCTAGGAACAGTTCAAAATGTGATTCTCAAGGAACCACAATGTTGACGAAACAACTATTATTCATTGATAAAATGTGGAAATATTTCTCATTATTTTATTTCATTTTTAATAACATTAATGTACATGTTGGCAAAACAGGATTTAATATTCCATGAGAAATGTTATATTGAAAACAAAGAAAAATCAAAATATATGAATTATTCATTGGGCAGTCCAAAATTTTAATGGCAAATGAGAATTTTTACTTATTGAAAACAAAATTCATTAGCCTAATTTCTCACAAACTTCAGAAATCAACATATACTAAGAAAAAACATTTTGTTGAATGATCAAAGAGACTTTTATGGATGCTTTTTACTAAATCTCATGTAGGACCAAATAATCGTCAAAATAGCTATTTCCCTTCTATCGGGTGTTTTTTTTAGAGTGATAGAACTTTAAATTGAAATAAAACACATTTTAATTAATATTGAAGCCAAATTTTTTTTTATTTGAAAGATAATTTTATGACATTTATGTTTTAAAAATAATTTTCGGCATATCTCAACCACGACTAGCTCTGAGGAACCGCGTTAGACCAGACCAATTTTGTACCACTTTTTCGAGTAATTCAGGCCTTATTTCAACAATAACACGAGTTATGTTGGCTTCCAAAGCGTCTATTGTTTCTGGTTTATCAGCATAAACCAATGACTCGACATAAACCCAAAGAAAATAATGTAGTGGAGTTATGTCGCATAATCTTGGAGGCCAATTAATTGCACCATTTCTCGAAATAATGTTATCGCAAAATCTTTCTTTCAATAAATCAATTGTTACGGTAGCAGCATGAGGTGTAGCACCATCTTGTTGGAACCAAAACACTTCTGGGTCGATCTGTAACGAGCACCATTCACTGTAACATTAGCTCCAGCATCATTTTTAAAGAAATATGGACCGATGGTGCCTCCAGCGTGTAAAGCATACAAATCTGGATCATCATTAACCCTAGGACTTACAACAGTGATATTTTCTTCTGTACGTACAGTTCCTTGTCTTGTTGTTGTTGTTGCATCGAGTAGAAAAAATGTTGTCCGAAATCTACCGATAGTTCGCCGAATAAGCTGCTCTGATGGACGATTATGTAAACTATAAATTTGACGAAGTGCTCTATAAGTTTAGCGAATAGAACACTGATTTTGAAAATAAATTTCACCAATTTGTAAACGTTGTTGCGGCGTGAGTCTTTCCATGATAATTTTTAAATGCTTACTAAACAGAAATGTCAAAACAACCTGGCTTCTACCTTCTGTCAAATCAGAGTTATCCATATCGAAAGTTCTATCACTCTAAAAAAAACACCCGATATTTCTCATGTACAGCATTAGATATTCAAGAAAAACTTTTGCGCCTGTTCCAGAGGAGAGTGTGGCCAAATAATTGTTATTTTCGAATTCTGAAAAAAAAATAGTACTAAACGACTAGTTTAGACTTATAAACAACTTCTTTAAGAAGTAATTCACAAATTTTAATTTTTCAATGATAATGGGTTATTGAACAAGCGCTCAAAAAACAGCTTCGTACTTCATATCAGTGCTTTTCTCGAATTTCTACACTGTATAATTATTAGCAGTCGTGGACTTAACTTTAGTCTACGGAAGCACTACTCAACTAATGAAGTATGGCCAAACAATTGCTGTTAAATAAGAAAAATTAACGGGTATTACTTTATTTCATTATAATATTGGGAAGGAGTAATAACGCACAAAATGGATCATTCAATTTTATAGATGAAGATAAAAAATATAGAAGCTCTGGTGTAACGTAAGGGTTCAAAACAAAACAGCATGTTAATACTTGAATAAATTATGTAACACAATATTAATTATTGAAAAAATAATTCATACAAAATGAAAAAATGGTGATTAGCACTGACGTGATGTCAGACTGCTTGTTCAACAGTCCATTTTCCCTAAAATTCAAGAAATTGATGATATCCTGATACTCCTAGATCTTTTGTAAAGAAATGTGTGAAATACTTATCAAAGAAGCTACACAAACAAAAATACAGAATTCTGTGTTTTATCGTCCGAATTCAAATAAACGTAGTTTCTTGAAATTTTAGAACTGTTCTTTCAATTTTAATTGGATTGAAGTAACAATTCTCTATTCAATGAAGTGTTAAATTCTAATAGATGCAATAAAACCGAGCATAATACATATACCTAGGTATTTTTTCTTCTTTAGTTGTTGGCAAAAAAAATTCTAATAAGAAGTACATTCGGACACATTAAGTAGATTCTGCCCATTTATGGATATAATTCTCCCAATCAACTGATTTTTTAAAACCATTTCTACTATACAAGATACAGGGTGCACATTGTTGGTGTTCTTCGACAGGAAAATGCTTTTGTTCAGGCATGTTATACATTAAATGTTGTTAGGTTCCAAGTAACTTAATGAATTTTACCAAAATGTCATAAACATCAAACTCATCAATCGAAAAACAGGTATTTCAGATGGTGAATTATAATGTACACTATAATTATATATTTCACTTGATATAAATCCATTGTACACTCAGATTAAAAAATACACATATATATGTTCTTTTATATTTGATAATTTTGACCCAATGACTTCAAGCTCATTTTTAAATGTGGAAAAGGTACTCAAAGCATCTGGTTTCTGAACAATTGCATCAGAAATAAAATAACACCAAAAAAAAATCGACCTGAAAACTGACAACCAAACAACAGCAGCCCAGAAAGCGAAAAAATAAGCGAAGAGAAGATAGAAGAAAGAAACATCCAATATAGCAAAAGGTACTCTTTAAATATATATTTTGAGATAATACACAATGAGATCCTTTTTAGACTACATCCAATTGAATTCGATTAACTAGATTTTAAAATTCGAACGAAGGTGAATCGGACAATTTATAACAAATACACAAAGCTAAAATAACTTAATAACTAAATTAAATGTAAAAACGAAAATAATAAAGAAGTAAATAAAAACAAATTTTCAAACCACTAATTCTTCCAGGGATTCATAAACACTTAAAATATGCTTTTTTCGGATAATGAAAAGAATACCCTGAAAAACAGGTATAAATACAAAACAAGAAAAGTTTTCAAGTTGGAGAAGCTGAAACATTAGGTATAGAAACAGAAATGACATTAAGAAACTTCCATAAGAGCGCATATAGTAAATTTCAAAGTTCAGGTATTATTAAAAAGTATCATGTAAGCAAATATATAGTTAACAGTGAAGTGGAAAAAGTGAAATATTTGAAAGAGAAAGCGAATCAAAACACCATTATTGTTACAGAATCAGATAAAAGTAATACGATAGTGGTAAGAGATAAACTGTTTATACTGATAAAATAATATATTTAATCAAAAAAAGATAATTTAAAACAATGAGAAAATATCCAACAGAAGTATTCAATAAATAAATCGAATCAATATTTAAAAAAACTAACACTATTGTCCGTAGTATCCAGAAAAAACAAGCTCAATTTTGATTATTTAGTTCATGTTTTTAATTATTGAATTAGAAAATTATAACAAAATATTCATCTTATTCACTTATACAAACTCCATTTAACACTTGACTAATCATCGAGGTACACCCGAAACTAGATCACCTCCATAGTTTTTGGAGATTGTAATCCAGGACTGTAAAACCGACTGAATTAAATCAACTTTATTTTGTGGCGCTGCTCGTTCGACTTCAATCTTCATTAGTCCCCATATGTTTTCAATGGGACTAAGATGTGTTGAAGTTGCTGATTATGAAATGGTTGTCACTTGGTGTCCTTGCATCCAAGCTTGAGAATAGGCTAAAGTATGGCATCTTGCATTATCCTGCTGAAAACGTCACCCTCTGGATATAAAGCATGCGCCGTTTCAAGGAGAAAATCGTTTAGAATGCCACAATACTTTTCACTATTAATGGTACTATCAACTACACTGAAAGGCATAGCACAACTCTGAGATATTGCTCCCCAAACCATTATTTTGGTGGAAAATTTGGAAATTTTAACGGTATCAGGTTGTTTTGATAGGATTTTAAGTAATTTCCACCAGGTTGGAAACAACTTTCATCAGATACAAAGACATTATTAAAATTATCTTCTTTAAAACATTGTCAAAATTCTTTCGTTCATTCCTTTTGTAAAGATGTCATTATAGAGATTTATTGTGTCCTCGGTATGTAGCCTTGTCTTTTCAGTGACATACGGACGATTTCTGGACATACTTTTATATTTCGTTGATTTCCAAATCTGTTAGCCAATTTGAGAAACCCCAGGCGCAGATTGTGTCAGCCTAAGGCCAATAAAGCTCTTAAATTATTTCATTCAATCTTACGAAGGTCTTCCTGAAACTGGTCTATGCCTCATATCCATGCCATTTTTATCCCCTTTATTGTCTCATATACAGCATTTTTTCCCAGTTCAGTCAACTGCACTAATTTTTCAACGTTTTGAAAACCTTTTCTATACAAATATTTCTTTTGTTTTTCATAGTTGGGACATTATTTCATAAATTGTATACCTTTTGACAATCAACATTATTTGACAAATAGTGTTGACATGCAACTTTGGTTATAGCCGAATATGTGCACAACCTATTTTATACATTATTTTTGTCTTAGAATGTTATAAAAAAGAAGTATATTAAAATTATCAAAAATAATAAATTCCGGATACTTTCTAGACAGACTATATAATCACACAGAAGGTTGTAAAACTTGTAACAATAAACCCTCAGGTACCACAAGTCTATTCCTGAATGAAGTTTTACAAAATAATATATACTAACTGACAAAGAAACTGCAACACTCAGAAGGAGCTGTTTAAATTTTTATTTTTTTTTGGTAAAACATAGATAGTATAGCAAGGAATAAATTATTGAAATTTGAAGAAAAAAAACGAAGGGTTACATTGGGATACTATCCCAAGCTACCGTAATTCATGTCTCAGAGCCGCCAAAGTCCGTGGGGGCTGGGGTAAATTTCCAAGCCTTCTTTCTACTCATGATGTCTCAAACATGCTTTATGGGCCAAAGATCGGGGGATCTGGGCGGCCATGACAAAAAATTACATGGGTCACGTCAAAAAAGTTTAAACTAACTCTGGCAACATGAGGTCGAGCATTATCATGCTGAAGTATTGGATTCTCTAGCCGGTTAAGGTGAGGGAGAACATATGGCTCCACTATTTCTTGAAGGTAACGCAGCGCTGTCATACTTGCATGTGCAATAGCACCCCATACCATAACACCCTTTTGTCCGGTGTACATGACGCTCAATATCAAACTCAGGTTCACGTTTTTCTCCCCGATGTCGTCTAACCCTTCATCGGCCAACATGTGCACCCAAGGAGAATCAAGATTCATCAGAAAAGACGACCTGATGCCATTCCACTTTCCAATGTTGACGTTCTCTGTACCACTGTAATCGTTGCCGGCGATGCTCAACCGTCAGAGGTAACACAAGATGGAGTTGATAATGCTGCAGTGCAGAAGACCTTATTCGATGGTAAACCATTCGGACAGTTACAGGATGGCCTTGTTCTCCTAACCACTCATCAGCCAAAGATCGAGTTGTCGCAAATCGGTCTCTAACAGCCATTAGTCTTAGACGTCGATCTTGAACTTCATTTGTGACCCTTTGACGTTCGGTGCCTACTCTTCTTCGATTTTGGACATTATCAAACCACGCTTGACAACATCTCATAACAGTAGTAGGATGTCTGTTCGTACGGTTAACAATTTCTCTGAATGACAATACCGCCTCTCGTAGACCAATAATTCGACCTCTTTCAAATTCACTTAGCTGGCGATAAATTCCGCGTACACATGCTCTAGGCATTTTAACAACAACTAAACGTCGACTGGTTTGTGGTAAAATTTAAAAAATTTGCAAAAAACGACTACATATTTAAGTAACAAAAACTGTTTACATGAAAAGACCTTCACGATTTTTTCTCCAAATTTTAATCATTTACTCCTTGCTATACTACCTATGTTTTACCAAAACAAATTTGAAATTTAAACACCTCCTGGGTGTTGCAGTTTCTTTGTCAGTTAGTATATATTAGACTATCCGATAACACAAGTAGTTTTATATTACACAGCACCAGCATACAAACTTTCTAAATTCCTCGAAAATGTCTTCAGAATTTTCCCATTAAATAGAAAGCATCGAAATGCCACCCAATACAAAATGAATCTCATTTGATGTTGTAAATTTGTTTCCTAATTTAACACCTGAAGATTTAATAACCCATTTCGAAAAAATTCTATTCGAAAATAAAGTGAATTGGGTAATAAAACCAGGTATCATCAATTTATTTAAATATTTTAATATTTACAGATATATTCTTTTAGCATGTTTAATTTCATGTTTAATTTCAAAAAAATTTTATTATCAAAAAATTAGAGGCTAACAGAATATATCTATAAATATTAAAATGTTTAAATAATTTTATATACCTTCTATCAAGTATAAACCTCCATTTATTTTATCATCAATTTATTGAAAATATGATTAAATCCAAATTATTTCTGTTTTAATGGTGAAATCTACAGCAGTACACAAGGCTTAATTATAGGGAGTCCCTCAAGTCCACCTTCAGCTGATATTTTCATAGATAATATTTAAATAAGGTTATTCTGATTTTCACAAATTTTTATTGTTATGTTTACAAAAATCGTTTCGCTATCACAGTAGCATCATCAGGCAGATTTACATTTTCAATAAGATACTTTAGAAAAAACAATTCATGAGAATAAAAATAGACCGCTTACAAAATAGTTTATTGGTACAGATATGTAGATAACATCATCGTATTATTTAAAGGTACCAATAGAAAACTTGAAGGTTTTCTCCATTATTTGAATTAATTCGATAAAAGTATCGAGTACACAATGGAAGTGGGAACTGAAAACTCTTAAATTATTCGGATATAATAATAGTTAGAGTCAGTAACAAACATTGTTTTTCTATTTTTCATAAAGTTTCTCATACAGAGCCAACATAAATTATCAGCATATTATAGCATGACACGTACGTTTACAATCCTTTCATTTATAATGAAAATAATAATTTAATAATTTTCATCAAGAAGTGAATGTAATCAAACAAATAGCAAGGAATAACGGTTATTTGTCATCAATAATAGACTGAGTTATCTAATTTGCCTCTATTGAATCTATTCAGCTAGGAACTCGGTGGTTTTACGAAAAGTAATGAAAAATTTTATTGTCCTCTTATCTTAAAACCGAAACCATTTAAACATAGCATGGTACCATATTTTAGACCATTTTGTTATAAGCATTTCAATAAATCATTATGCAAACGAAACGCGTCATGTGAGCAACGTACAATAACTAAACTGCTTGGTGGATTGATTATTATATTTGGTGAAATATTTTGTACGATTTATTGATTCATTAATCTCAATTTTCGCCAAAAAAAATTATTATCGGGCTACATTTCAAACAGTGCCCAGCATCAGAGCTGTAAATAGTTCACAAATTAATTCGAAAGCATTCTAAAAGTGCCGATAACTCACCACTTCCATCCAACCTGCATACATAAATGGCGCACTGATAGCATCTGAGCATTATTGTAAAACCTTATGTGTACAACAATGAGTCCTAAAATCAATATCTACTCGTAAACTTCAACTTCCTCGTTTGCATTAGCTGGATCATTCTTAGCACTCATCGAATTCCTAAATATTTATTTTTTGATAAAGTTTTCCATTCTTATCCCAGTTCGTGACTAACTCATCGAATCCTAGCGAATGTTTCTACAGTGATTAAATATTTCCACATTTTCGATCGATTGTTGTATGACTTCACATTCATAAAATCTGATGAAAGGCATTCATATGAGCGTCTAAAATGTTATTGGCAATAAATTCCAGTCACCAAAACAACGGAAATTAAAAACGACATTTGTTTTCATATGGCATATCACTAAAACTATTTATTGGAACAAATTCAGGGTATCTAATCACTTATTGATTAACCGAAGTTAAATTCTCATGACTATCATTGACAGAAGTGGATGTGTAGGTACTCAAATAATAAATACCTCAAAGCTTCGCTCTCAATATGCGAAAACATATTAAAATATCGGATGTATTCATAGAATTTAATGAATTATTCAAAAAATTACTTGAATATCTGACTAAATTTCAGTAGTTTTTTGCTACTCGTATATTAATGATTAAAGTACGTAATTTAATTCATTTCTGATTAGCAACAAATACGATGTTCTTGGTGGACTTTTTAATTGAATTATTATTTAAAATTAAAGGATGAATCAAACAGCCTTCCATGTATAATCTTTAATGAATGATCATTGAATCGATATATAGCATATATAAAAAAATTTAAACATCAAAACAGGTTTATTCTGTTACCCTCCTACAAATTTTAATTTCAAAAAATTTTATTCAATAACTTTTAGAATCAAATATCTGATTGATTCGGTCTTTACTCGGTGAAACTCAGTCTAATTAAAAAATATATAAAAGGCAGAATTTTAATTTCCACAAAAATGTGGCTTCTTAGCCACATTATGGTGAAACAATTGTTGTATTATAAACTGTCTGTTATATATTTTTCAATTTTAAGCTCGGTTCAATTTAGTAGACATAAAATCAACACTCATTATATAATATCAAATGAAATTAAAAAAACCCAACAAAATATGAATTATCAATTAAAATTACTAAATAAATACTTGAAGAGGCAAAATTTTGTTCCGAATCTTATATTTATGAAAACCAATTATTTTTCAAAAATGCAAAACATAATCTTAAGAACTTCTCTGAAACTAATCGATCTCAAATATTTAATATATTTAAACAAGTTACTTCAAAAAATCTCTCAAAACATGTAGTACATCCTAAAAAGACAAGTCCTCAGTCCTACTTCAAATTCAAAAAATAAAATCAATTAACAAAAAATATTTTACCAGACAGACCTCGGGGTATCCTTGTTGAACAAATATTAAAATTAGAGATCTTTAAAAAATTGATTTTCATAAATATAAGATTAGAAACAAAATTTGTCTCCTTCAAGTATTTACTTAGTAATTTTAATTGATACATTATATTTCGTTGGGATTTTATTCCATTTGATATTACATAATAAGTGTTGATTTTATATGTCTACTAAATTGAAGCAGTGCTTATAAGACATTAATTTAATTCTAAAAGTTTTTGAATGAAATTTTTTGAATAAAAATTTGTAGGAGGCTAACAGAATAAATTCTATCAAGTAAAAACACCTTTTTTTATTCATTTATAGCATATATTAGACAAGATAGGTCTGAATTCAAACATTCCTTCAAGTGAGTTGATTTTATTTCAATATGTGCATATCAAAATAAAAATAGTTTACTTTTTTACCACAAAAATTAATTGAATTGCAACGAGAACTCAATGAAATTCTTGGAAATTTCTTGTTGTAAAGTATATAAGAGGTTGTGCTAAAAAATCCATTATTTTTGCGTGAAGAAGATTTTAGTCGACATATTTTGGATTGTCCTGTTTAAGCCTTCGATACAGTAGATCATAAAATTTTGTTAGAAAAACTTGAAAGAAATGGAATTAGAGGAGTGGCACCCAAACATCGAGATTTGATTTGATTCCAGCTTTGCGCAAATGGATCAAAACTGTTTCATGGTCGATTTTCAGCTCCTGGGTGACTATTGACATACCAGTCAACTTCAGCCTACCTGTGCGAGGTGCATTTTTAACATCAAGAATACCTGAGCGGAATCGACGAAACCTAAATTGCACGTAATTAACTGTTACAGTATCGGGGCTATAAACACCATTCACAATTTCATCCGCCTAGTTTGCATTTTTGCCTCACAACTGAATGGACCAAACAAAAAAAACAAAAGAATTTTTTTAGTGTAAAATTGTCACCTTGACAACGAGCATAAACCTGAAATTGTTTGATCTATACTTTACGAGATATCGATCAGCACAGCCATCTAAATAATGAATTTCCCTTTCCCAAAGCATTACATGAAGTGAAGTCATACGAGGGTATTTTTTGTAATTAAGGTTGGATTCCCATTCGAAATATCGTCAAAAATCTGTTCCTTATCAGTCCCCTCATCGCAACCAATGACCATCAAAACATTACAAATTAATTCGGTCCGTTTTCAAAAGATGGCTCTGAAAACATTAAATAACATCCAGTTTGAATTGTTTTGAGTTTCATGCAAGATGTTGTTTTGCTGAAAATGTCAGATTTTTTATAACTAAACACCATTTGTGGATAGTTTTAATATACTGATGTTGGGGGTGACCTAATAAGCAGTGTCTATACGTTAGAAATTGTGGGCCTGATTCAAAACCAAGGCAATTGGGTTCCTCATGAATTGAAACCAAGAGACAAATTGTAGAAATTACTATGTTTTACTACCAAAAAACATATATTACACATTTTCTGGTGATTCGAGGAAATGAACTATCCCATCATCAGACAACAGTTGTCTGATGATGGGATAGTTCATTTCCCGAAACTCGAGTCACAAGAAAATGTGTAATATATATTTTTTGGTAGTAAAACATAGTAATTTCTACAATTTGTTTTAATTATGATCAACTACCAAATAGTAACGACTGAAACAATTCAGCATTGAGTGCAATCTATGAAGGCATTTTAAAAAGCGTTCAACGCCCGGTACAAGTTCCATATGTATGATTGTGTGTTGTTTTTCGGGTGCACGCATTTATTTTTATTCCCTCACTGCAACAGAGAACATGAAACAATTCAGTATCTGAAAAGTGCTAGTGTAGCCAAACAAGCCGGTTTATATAGAAGACTGAAACAAGAGCTGCTACAAAGGCAAAAAAAAAAGAATTTTTTACACCGTGTAGTGACTGGTATGAAAAATCAATAAAAAAAAGAACAACGCCAGGAAAAAAAAAACACTTTGCCCGGCCATCGACCTCAACATCAACACCTAGGCCAAACATTCATGGTTCAAAAGTTATGCTGTGTATCGGGTGTTTTTTTCAGAGTGATAGAACTTCAATATGAAATAAAACACATTTAAATGAAGAATAAAGCCAATTTTTTTTATTTGATAGATAATTTTATGACATTTATGTTTTAAAAATAATTTCCAGCATATGTCCACCACGACTAGTTTTGTGGAAACCAAATTCGACCAGACCAATTTTGGGCCACTTTTTCGAGTAATTCCGGCCTTATTTCATCAATAAGACGAGTAATGTTGGCTTTAAAGCTTTTATTGTTTCTGGTTTATCAGCATAAACCAATGACTTGACATAACCCTAAATAAAATAATCCAGTGGAATTATGTCGCATGATCTTGGAGGCCAATTAATTGGACATTAATGGCGATAACATTATTTCTCGAAATAATGTTATCGCCAAATCTTTCTTTCAATAAATCAATTTTTACGGTAGCCGCATGAGGTGTGTAGCACCATCTTGTTGGAACCGAAACACTTCTGAGTCGATACCAAATTTTAAAACAAATAACCATCGATCATGGATCTGTAACGAGCACTACTCACTGTAACATTAGCTTCAGCATCGTTTTTAAAGAAATATAGACCGATGATGCCTCCAGCGTGTAAAGCACACCATACAGTGCATTTTTCAGGATGCAATGGAACCTGCAGAACTTCTTGAGGATTGTTTTGACTCCAAATACGGCAATTTTGCTTGTTTACATAGCCATTTAACCAGAAAGGGACTTCGTCACTAAACACCATTTTACGATAAAAAAGTGGATCAACTTCAAGCTGTTGGGTGTAGACCAAGATCTTCACGCAAAATTTTCCATGTGGTAGATTCACAAAGTCCATTTTGTTGTGAACGTCGACGAATAGACAAATCTGGATCATCATTAACACTATGACTTACAGCAGCGATATTTTCTTCTGTACGTACAGTTCTTTGTTTTGTTGTTGCTGTTGCATCGAGTAGAGAAAATGTTGTCCGACATCTATCAATAGTTCGACGAATAAGCTGCTCTGATGAACGATTATGTAAAACCATAAATTTCACGAAGTACTCTATAAGTTTGGCGAATAGAACACTGATATTGAAAATAAATTTCAACAATTTGTAAACGTTGTTGCGGCGTGAGCCTCTTCATGATGATTTGTCAATGCTTACTGAAAAAAAATGTCAAAACAACATGGCTTATACCTTCTGTCAAATCACAGTTATCCCTATCGAAAATTCTATCACTCTAAAAAAAACTGGAACCAAGGGGCTGTTGTGTACTACTACACCTGGTGATTCTTTTACCGGGGATCGGTACAGGCTGCAATTACTCCGTGTGAACCGGGCAATACGAGAAAAACGGCCAGAATCTAAGAACATCCATAATGAAATTATTCTTTTAAATGACAACGCTCGGCCTCACGGCCAAACGATCGAATGGGATTTAATTACTGAAATACTACAAGAAATTTCCGAAGAATCTGAACAAGATAATCCAGGATTCAAAGAAGAATTAACAAGTTATAATGAAGCTATGAATTTCACCAAACGTTTTAAACTATTTGCAGAATGCCAGGGAGATGATGCAGCTTTGAATCTTTTTACCAGCCTGGAATTACATTTCCAATCTTTAAGAAGGAGGCAGACTTCCATCGACAGATATTTAGTCAAATAATGCATCTTTTTGGAAAAATGTCACATAATTACTATGGTATAAACGTGAACGTATTTTGTATTCTTTTTCAATGTGCATATTATATTTTTTCTGTTTTTTAAGGTATTGTACGTTATCTAATTGAAATAATAAAAAAAATTCAGAATTTTCATTTATTTCAAAGGATTATTTTTGACAGGACATCTCTCTCGAACGGACAATTTTTTGCGCTATCATTGGTGTCTGTCCAAGACAGATTTCACTGGTATTGATATTCTGCTCTATCTCAAAGGCAGATAATTCGATTTGTAAGATGATAAAGTATAGAATTTGCAACGAAAATTCAGGGAAACTTGAATCAAATCTTGAAAACTTTTTGTTATTTCAGCTTTTGATTAAAAATTAATTTATTTCTATTTCAGTAAATGGGAAAATTTAAAATTTCACTTTCCTGTAAATGTAACGTAAACTATTTCTTTGCGAAAAGATCAGTCGAGTGATATGAAAATATGACTTGAAAAATTTATATCTCACATTATTTGAAGTAATATTATAGAAGTTTCAAATAAAGATATAAAATGAAGTCAGAATTAACTCAAGATATTCATCATTCAAACGTTTATTTCAGTTAACATTTGAATGTTAAGTATAATAAAATGGGTTAATATACAACATATAAAAGTACTTACAAAAATACTTCTGAATAAATATGAATACTGGTAAATAATCAAAAATTAATATTATAATAAATGCTTTTATCATTGGAATTTTGCTCTCCTTGGAAGAAACTGAATGGCTTTCTGGCTATATCCAGTTTTGGGACCACGTTTGATATTTCCAGATCTTTTAATGCCAATATACCACCCTAGGTGAGCATATTTTCTTGACAGATATATATTATATAATCCCCTTAAAGATTCGATGAATATTGTATTTTCTTCTTTAGTATCAAACTGAAACAAATAACAATATGAAACTTTATATTATTTTTAATCATTATATACATACTTCGGTATAGAGTCGTCCTTTATTATCCATGCCAACATAAGCATTTGTTGCCGAACCTTTTATTCGTACATGACCTGGATAACCTGCACTTATCAACTCCAAATATGCTGAAAAATTCAAATGTGCCTAAATAAAAATATATTGAAAGAATATTCAGACTGACTCAAATCAACATTAAAAATGCTGAAATAGATAAATTTTTATTATTAACGAGGGGGACACACATTTGTGACAAATTAGGAAGAATAATTTGATCCCCGTGAACAAGCCAGTCAACCTTGTGCGTATAATTTTAGGGAATGCTTGATTGATTCGGTCTATACTTGGTGGAAACTCATTTTAAGTAAGAAATATATAAGAGACAGTATTTTAATAGAAGAAATACTTTTCGTTATCTTATGTTAGTGGATTATCTGAAAATATTGATAGATATTTCAGAAATAGTTTCAATTACAATGCAGCTTTCAAAACCATCAATAACCTTAGTACCTACATAAAATATAATAAGGATCAAACAGATATAGAAAATAAATCTTGAGTCTACAAGTTGACTTGCAACGATTGCCCTTTAGTGTACATTCTGTCAAGAAAGTACCGGGAATTATCGATTTAAATCTGGCGGGGCAATGAGGCAGGTAAAAATTTTTTTTCCTAGGTTGGTACCACTGTCCTTAATTACTATGCCAAGCTTGAGCGGGATCTGTCAACTAGTGTGTTTGCAACAGCTGATTAAGTCAGTCGATGTCAGAGTGCGTGCCGATTTTTACTATGGGTGATTACGTTGAGCAAAGAATTTGTTTAAAGTTTTGTGTTGCAAATGAATTTTCGTGTGCCGATGCATTGAAAATGTTGCAAAAGGCCTTTGGTGATAATGCTCTATCGAAAACTCGTGCATATCAGTGGTACAGAGCCTTCAAGGACGGTCGTGAAGTGGTCGCCCATCGACGGCTTCGATCGAAGATAACGTCGATAAAATTAAGGAAAGGGTGCTGGAAAACCGTCGTACCAGCTTGAGAGAGATAGCACATGATCTTAAGATATCCCACGAGTCCGCACGTACGATTTTGATTGATATTTTGGGCATGAGAAAGGTGGCCGCACGACTCGTACCGAAAGGCCTGAATTTTCTTCAAAAACGTCATCGCGAACAGGTTGCTTCAGACATGCTGGATCGCTGTAATTCCGATTCTACATTCATGGAATGCATTATAACTGGTGATGAGACCTGGGTCTACGAGTACGATATGCAAACAAGCCAGTAATCATCGGAATGGGTGGCAAAAAATGAGCCGAAACCGAAAAAACCACGCCAAAGCCGCTCGAAAATGAAGGTGATGCTCATTGTTTTCTTCGATATCCGTGGCGTGGTGCACTACGAATTCGTTCCAGAGGGTCAGACGGTAAACAAGGAGTATTACCTAGGCGTTATGAAACGTTTGCGTGAGCGTATCCGTAAGAAGCGGCCAAATTTGTGGGCGAACAACTCATGGATTTTGCATGACGATAACGCGCCTTCTCACCGAGCTACGATTGTGACTGACTTTCTCGCCAAAAACTCAACAAACGTGCTTCAGCAACCACCGTATTCGCCGGATTTGGCTCCCTGCGACTTTTTCCTCTTCCCAAAACTAAAATTGCCCCTTCGTGGCACCCGTTTTGAGTCGATTGAAGCCATAAAACAAAATTCGGCGCGAGAGCTAAAGTCCATCCCGGAAAGCGCCTATAAAAAATGTTTCGATAATTGGAAGTGCCGTTGGCATAGATGTATTGGAGCAAATGGAGCCTATTTTGAAGGCGACCCAATAAATTTTGACGATTAAATGTAAAAATGTTGTTTCAATTGAAAATTCCCGGTACTTTCTTGACAGAGTAGTATATCGGCTAGACAGATAGATCATTCAAGAAAATGATCCAAGAACACCAAAGAAGCTACATATCGGATTCCGTACATTCGACATATAATGATCATCTCAAGCAATTCAGGCCTAATTTCAACAATAACTATGAAATTATCCACGACGAAAGCAAAAGTTCTAGATTCACACTTTTAGAATTTCTTGAAATCAACAGGCACAGGGCCGGCTGAATCCTTTGGAATGAACAAACTAATGTTGACAAATCCCCATTACTGAATATCTTTTCCTAATGATATTTTTAGCGGCAAACTCCAACAAAAACCCCTAAGTTTTTATGACTTTTTTTTCAATTATTTTTCACGTACTTAACTGTATTTAAACTCTGTTACTACTCTGGACACTAGAAGCCAGTATAATGTAGATACCTGAAGAAGCCACATCGTGGTGAAATAATTATTGTATTATAAACATTTTTGTGGAAATTAAAATACTCCCTTATATATTTATTGATTAATTTTTTGGAACCTGGGTCGAATGATACGTCTTTTTGAAGGAAATTTAGTTGCTTTCAATAATATCTTAGTTTTTTATAGTCCACATTAATTCCATAAAAAAACAAATAAATGATACACATTGGATTTTATTCTTTTCAATGGCATTTAAGCTCACTAAATGTTCAAAATGGAGTCCATTTTGAAGGTGTTAAAAGTAAATTTATTATACTAACTGACAAAGAAACTGCAACACCCAGAAGGAGCTGTTTAAATTTCAAATTTTTTTGGCAAAACATAGATAGTATAGCAAGGAGTAAATGATTACAATTTGGAAAAAAAAATCGTGCAGAGAACGTCAACATTGAATGTGGAATGGCATCAGGTCGTCTTTTCTGATTAATCTCGATTCATCTCTGTGCATCTGATGGCCGAAGAAGGGTTGGACGACGTCGGGGAGAAAAACGTGAACCTCAGTTTGATACTATACACCGTACAGTAGGCGTTATGGTATGGGGTGCTATTGCACATGCAAGTAGGTCACCTTTAGTTATTATTCGAGGTAACATCACAGTGCTGCGTTACCTTCAAGAAATAGTGGAGCCATATGTTCTCCCTTACCTTAACCGGCTCGAGAATCCAATATTTCAGCAAGATAATGCTCGACCTCATGTTGCCAGAGTTAGTTTAAACTTCTTTGAAGCGACCGATATGAATCTTTTGCCATGGCCACCCAGATCCACCGATCTTTCACACATAGGGCATGTTTGAGACATCATGGGTAGAAGGCTTGGAAATTTACCTCAGCCCCCACGAACTTGGCAGCTCTGAGACATGACCTACAGGTAGCTTGGGATAGTATCCCTCAAGAAGAAATACACCATTTTATTGCATCAATGCCAAGACGTGTTGGAGAGTGTATAGATAATCGCGGTGGACAAACACATTATTAACAAATTTATTAAAAAAAAATTGTAATCCCTTCGTTTTTTTTCTTCCAATTTCAATCATTTACTCCTTGCTATACTATCTATGTTTTACCAAAAAAAAAAAAAATTGAAATTCAAACAGCTCCTTCTGGGTGTTGCAGTTTCTTTGTCAGTTAGTATAATTATTTAGTTGGCGCTGGCTCATGTCTTCATAGCATTGCAACCGACGATCGTCATAATCTTCATTCTGTGTGTACAAGTGTAATTTTGTATCGATGGAACATGTGTTTCTTTTCGTTTCTTCAGGTTAAATAGTCCTAAAATAGCAAAATATAAAGATTTTTCGACTAACAGATGACAGATCGCAGAATTCTGTATTTTATTCATCATAAATGAAAATTTTTTCAGAGTAAGCTCAAAAGCTTCTGACTTCACGACAGTGTTTTCCTAGGTTTTACTCATTCGATTTTAAATCACAAAATACCGATCTACTCCATCTATTATTTAGCTATATATTGGGTTGTTCAGAAAGTAATTCCGTTTTTTTTTGAAAGACAACTTTTATATAATGAATAAATATTTTATTAAATTATATATTGGCCATTCTAGTCCAATACCTTCTGCCATCTTTCTGCTAATAGCATGATTCCACGCTCATAAAATTTTTAGTCTTTGCTGGCAAAAAACTGATCCAAGTGATTTTTCACCTCATCATTTGAAGTAAAGGTTTTATCGTCCAAAAAATTTTACAATGACCGAAACAAATAATAATCCGAAGGCGCCAGATCTGGAGAATATGGTGGATGTGGCAGTGTATCCCATTCAAGCTCTAAAAGCTTTTGGCGAGTGACCAATCTTATATGAGATCTCTTATTAATCTTGGTGGAACACTACACCTTTTATATTGATTAATTCGGGCCTTTTCTGCTGAAGCGAATTATTCAGTTTGTCCAGCTGATAACAGTAGACTTGTTGTGCGATCCGGTGAAAGCTCAAAAAAAACGATTCCTTTAAAATCCCATCAGACAGCATCACCTTTTTTTTTATGGATATTGGCTTTCGGAATGCTTTAAGTCGGTTCATCTTTTTTGCTCCATGATCTCTTGCGTTTGATATTATTATGTACAACCCATTTTACGTCCCCAATAATGATACGCTTCAAAAATGGATCATTTTCGTGACGTTTGAGAAGCGAATCACAGACCTCCACGCGACGACATAAATTTCTCTCCGTGAGAACGTGGGAAACCCATATATCGAGTTTTGAGGTTAAACGCAGGCTTTTCAAATGGTCATAAATAGTTAAATTCGATAAATTTAACCTCTCACCGATCTCACGTGTTGTTATTCGCCAATCGTTCGCATCATCGTGTCTTTATCAGCTTCAACTGGCCTTCCGGAACGTGGTGCATCTTCGAAATGAAAATTGCCGGATCGAAATTTTGCAAAGCAGTTCTGGCACTAGATTACTCTCAACACACCTTCTCCATACGCATCGGTTAATTTCTTTCTGGCTTGAACAACATTTTTACCTTTTCTATAGGAAAAAAGTGAAATATGACGAAAATACTGCTTACTGCTCTCCATATTTAAAAGGGCACCAATCATAAACTACTGCGTAGAATTAATTGAACTTTTTCACACACAATTCTTACTATATCAGCTCTCAAAACATATAATGATTATGCGGCTTAAGTGTAAAGTTGGGTTCGAAAAAATAAAATTAAATCCTCTATCGGGAAAAAACGAAATTACTTCGAGAACAACCTCATATTATAATTCGAGCAAAATAATACTGAAAAGAGGAAAAATTTTATCCATTGTAACAAATGTAAACAGTCCTTAGGAGGAAGAAGATTATCTTTGTTAGTGAGATCAATGAAAAATATATTTCTATTCTTCCATAGTACTGATGAACATTTCGCCCGCCCATAGTTGTAAACTTCATCAAAGTACAAGGTATACAGTTTGGATCATTTGGATTTACAGTTTTCAAAAAAGAACTAAACAGATATTCATATAATAGTTTCATAAAGGAAATATTAATTGAGATGATCCACTGATTGCTTTATAACTTGTAAGTTTTCTCTTCAAAATCCCTGAAAATATTGAAAAGAACAAACCTATCCCGAAAGTTTTGAGTCTCTATCTCTTTTCTTTCGAAAGTTTACTGTTTAAGCTAGAGCTCAATGCTGGTGCTGGCGCGTTATTTTTCTATTCGTAAGTAACAAATTTCAGATCGATCGGATCTATCGCTGTGCCTTTGAACAAGGGCACTATAACAGTTACCAACATTACTCGAAATCTTTTATTAAGTAATCATTATTTTAAAAATGATATAATATTGAAATTTTTCACATTAAAAGTAAAGGTTTTAAATTGAATTCATAATGGTTATATGAAATAAATAGACAATGAAGAAACAGTAGTATGTTTTTCACACTCCTGTTTTCAATATTTTGATATTGAACATGATTCTGAAGGAAACACTTGAAATATTGTAAAACAATTAATAGAACATATTTCCTTATACTGTTAAAGTTCACCAGTATAAACAAAACGTACGTCAACACCAATCAAATATCGACCCAATTAATCCAATCAACAATTGAATATATCTTTTGGTTTACTTTTTAACCTGTAACATATTTCCTTATACTGTTAAAGTTCACCAGTATAAACAAAACGTACGTCAACACCAATCAAATATCGACCCAATTAATCCAATCAACAATTGAATATATCTTTTGGTTTACTTTTTAACCTGTGAATATATTCGATCTTTGGAATTTCGAGTAATCGAGTTCAAAAAAGGCCCATTTTCAATTCGATATCCATTCTAAAAATTTGAAGTTTCGCGGTTTATTCATTTGAAACTCATCAAGCTAACATAAGGCTGACAGACGGACAAGATAATATTGAATTTAAAATAGAAAAAGGCTTTTTACTTGATAGAAGAAATATAACAAAATTTGAATATCAAAACAGATTTAATCTGTTAGTCTTCTACAATTTTAATTTCAAAAAAATTTTTATTCAGAAAACTTTTAGAATTAAATTAATGTCTACAATAAGCACCCCTTATATTTAATAGACGTATATAATCAAAACTCAATATATAATGTCAAATGGAAAAAATAAACTAACAGATATAAAAAAGTCATTAGAATTAATAAATAAATATTTAAAGGAAACAAATTTTTTGTTTCTGATCTTACCATTAAGAACACCAATTGCCTTTCAAAAATATGAACACAACTTAAGGTCTTCTCAAAAAAATAATTTATTTGAAGTATTTAATATATTTAAATATTCAAATAAGTTAATTCAGAAATCTCTCAAAACATGCACTATATCTTCAAAAAACAATTATAATTCTGGTAATCTCTCCATCGGCCCTAAATAATATTCCAAATATCAAAATCAAATAACTTACACTATATCTCACCTCACACGTGTTTAACAGGATAATTGCTTCAAAGACTAACTTTAAAATTCAAGATAGTCTATGTTCTTAACAAAATCACAGAAAAGTATTGGGATATTATTTAGGGCTGATGAAGAGATTACCAGAATTATAATTGTTTTTTGAAGATATAGTGCATGTTTTGAGAGATTTCTGAATTAACTTATTTGAATAATTAAATATTTTAAATATTTCAAATAAATTATATTTTTTGAGAAGTCCTTAAGTTGTGTTCATGTTTTTGAAAGGCAATTAGTGTTCTTAATGGTGAAATCAGAAACAAAAATTTGGTCTCCTTTAAATATTCATTTATTAATTCTAATGACTTTTTTTATATCTGTTGGTTTATTCATTCCATTTGACATTATATATTGAGTTTTGATTATATACGTCTATTGAATATAAGCGGGGCTTATTGTAGATATTAATTTAATTCTAAAAGTTTTTTGAATGAAAATTTTTTGAAATTAAAATTGTAGAAGACTAACAGATTAAATCTGTTTTCATATTCAAATTTTGTTATATTTCTTCTATCAAGTAAAAAGCCTTTTTCTATTTTATTTTATATATAATTACTTTAGGCTTTAATAAATCGAATTATGGAATGTCAATGATTTAAATATAACCTTATAACATCTTACACTTTTCTGTGATTTTGTTGAGAACATAGACTATATTGAATTTTAAAGTTAGTCTGTTTGAAGCAATTATACTGTTAAGCACGTGTGAGGTGAGATATAGTGTTAGTTATTTGATTTTGATATTTGGAATATTATTTAGGGCTGATGAAGAGATTACCAGAATTGTAATTGTTTTTTGAAGATATAGTGCATGTTTTGTGAGATTTCTGAATTAACTTATTTGAATATTTAAATATATTGAATATTTCAAATAAATTATAGTTTTTGAGAAGTCCTCAAGTTCTGTTCATGTTTTTGAAAGGCAATTGGTGTTCTTAAGGGTAAGATCAGAAACAAAAATGTTGTCTCCTTTAAATATTTATTTATTAATTCTAATGACTTTTTTATATCTGTTGGTTTATTTATTCCATTTGACATTATATATTGAGTTTTGATTATATACGTCTATTAAATATAAGCGGTGCTTATTGTAGATATTAATTTAATTCCAAAAGTTTTTTGAATAAAAATTTTTTTGAAATTAAAATTGTAGAAGACTAACAGACTAAATCAGTTTTGATATTCAAATTTAATATTGAATTTTATCAAGAATGTTCCAATTGCGGATACAATGTGATCGTTAAAGATCATTTCCCATTTAAAATTCGAAAATTTCCGACATTGTAATTAATGTAATCACAGCAGAAAAGAAAGAATTTCAATTAAAAATAAAAAAGTATTATTTGCATATCGTGAGAGAATATTTGATGCGATATAGCTCTGAGTGTATATTAAATATATTAAATAAATTAAATTAAATAATCACTTCCAAAATTAAATATACAAAAGTTTACTTCCTTTTTATAAGTCGAAAATAAATTTTATTCTTTTAATCACTCACTATGTAAGTCATCTTCATCCTGCGTTCCTCGCACACCACGATGGTGGTAGATTCCTAAAAAATGTCCTGTCCTGCAGAATAACTGCATCTTTTGTCCATATTTTTGATTTCCGAACTGAACATGTCGAAGATCATTCCTCCAGAATCCAGAGGATGTTGAAGGTGGAGGCCATTCTAGTCTTAAAGATCGCTTCTTTGGATTGTTATTCGACGGGGTACAATAACTGAATAATATTGAATATATTTTAAATTATTGTTACGTCTACTTGTTGGCAGGTCTTATAGGTGAAATAAAGTTTATTTCATATTTATAGCCGAGAAATAGATTTTCATGTTTCATAAATATTTTTGAGGAATATTGATCTACCAATATATCAAACACAAATGTTTAATTGAATCAGTCTTTACTCGATGAAAATCCATATCAAATGAGGTTATTATACCAAACACAAGATAACAACTGTCAAAGTGAGCTTTTAAAATGGATATTTAAGAACTTCGTTGTCCATTTTTTCATTCTGATAAATTCGTTGAGAAAAAGTTCTTCAAGGGCAACATTGCACCTCCAGCATTATTTATTTATTTTATTTCTTTATCCTAACAAAAAAGATTCACTTGTAATCACTAGATACGAATAAGGTTTTTTTGTAATGACTTTTTTTCAGTAAATAACATAAAATATAAAAACTATTGGCTTCACATCAGTGCTGTAAATTGGTTTTTCAATGGTGTATTTTGATCTTGAGGCCGATAAATATACTAACTGACAAAGAAACTGCAACACCCAGAAGGAGCTGTTTAAATTTGAATTTTTTTTTTGGTAAAACATAGATAGTATAGCAAGCAGTAAATGATTGAAATTGGAAAAAAAACGATGGGTTTACAATTTTTTTTAATAAATTTGTTAATAATGTGTTTGTTTACCGCGATTATCTGTACACTCCCCAACACGTCTTGGCATTGATGCAATAAGGTGATCTCTTTCTTCTTGAGAGATACTATCTCAAGCTTCCTGCAGTTCATGTCTCAGAGCCGCCAAAGCTCGTGGGGGATGGGGTAAATTTCCAAGCCTTCTACCCATGATGTCTCAAACATGCTTTATGGGCAATATGGGCCGCCATGGCAAAAGATTCACATGGGTCGCTTCAAAAAAGTTTAAACTAACTCTGGCAACATGAGGTCGAGCATTATCTTGCTGAAGTATTGGATTCTCGAGCCGGTTAAGGTAAGGGAGAACATATGGCTCCACTTTTTCTTGAAGGTAAAAGATCGCTATCATGTAATCTCGAATAAAGACTAAAGATGAGCTACTTGCAAGTACAATAGCACCCTATACGATAACGCCTGCTGTCCGGTGTACATGACGCTCAATAACAAACTGAGGTTCTCGTCTTTCTCCCCGACGTCGTCTAACCCTTCTTCGGCCATCATGTGCACCCAAGAAGAATCAAGATTCATCAGAAAAGACGACCTGATGCCCTTCGACATTCCAATGTTGACGTTCTCTGCATCACTGTAATCGTTGCCGGCGATGCTCAACCGTCAGAGGTAATACTAGATGGAGTCGATAATGCTGCAGTCCAGAAGACCTTATACGGCGGTAAACCGTTCGGACAGTTACAGGATGGCCTTTTTGTCCTAACCACTCATCAGCCAAAGATCGAGTTGTCGCAAATCGGTCTCTAATAGCCATAAGTCTTAGACGTCGATCTTGAACTTCATTTGTGTCCCTTCGACGTTCGGTGCCTACTCTTCTTCGATTTTGAGCACTATCAAACCACGCTCGACAACATCTCATAACAGTAGTTGGATTTATGTTCTTACGGTAAGCGATTTTTCGAAATGGCAACCCCACCTCCCGTAAACCAATAATTCGACCTCTTTCAAATTCACTGAGCTGGCAATAAATTCCGTGTACACGTAAGCGCTCTAGGCATTTTTACAACAACCCAACATCGACTTTGGATCTCCTCGAACAGCTGGTTTGTAGTAAAATTTGCAAAAAACGACTACATATTTAAGTTACAAAAAATGTTTACATGAAAAGACCTTCACGATTTTTTTCTCCAAATTTTAATCATTTAGTCCTTGCTAAACTATCTATGTTTTACCAAAAAAAAATTTTAAATTCGAACAGCTCCTTCTTGGTGTTGCAGTTTCTTTGTCAGTTAGTATATCATTCTTTATTAAGATTCATTTGGAATTGGAGTATCCAAGATATTATTTCAATATTTGATCCACATTTATGTGGACTGATATTCACTCGTGACTTGTCTGAAATAACTATTTAAACTTCAAACAATGTATATTGAAGATTTACTACGAAGGGTTTTTTGGAATATTACAGAAAATAGCTGGATTAATTCTTCGAAACCTCTACAGATTAAATCTGAAGTTTCTCTTGGAAGCTTTTTAGAGTTTAATTCAATAAAACCCTTCAGAAAACAATGTTTCATTTTATAGTATACAGTGTGGAAATCACTTATATAATACAATTATTTCTGTTCTTATGTCAAGAACTCATGAAAAGCAATGGGACATGACAACCTTTAAAGTCAATAATGTGCTTTTTAAACGTAAATTTGAATATACAGGGTGATTCGAGTAAGTCCAGCATAGTTCGGCCTCCTATTTTGAATAGAATACCCTGTACATTTTTTAAAGCTCCCTAATATCCTTATTTCGACGAACTACATCATGTATGGTCTATTATGAATAATACTGTGTGAAATTTCGAAACTATTTATAATTGTTTTCAAGAAACTGAATACTTTAATAACATGACGTAATCAATTTTAATAAATTGAAATAAATGCTCGAAATGATCTCCACCACGTTCTAGAAAATAGCACAGTCTCCTATGAGACCCGTTCCTAAATTTGTTTAAAGTTTTAGTTGAAATATTCCGCGCATTTCTGTAGTTTTCCTTTCTTTGATGTCTGCGATGCTCGTCGACTGTGTTGCATAAACTTTGTTTTTGAAATTACCCCACAGAAAAAATCCAACGGTCTAAGGTCTAGCGATCAAGTTGGCTACTCAATGGTACCTCTTCCTCCAATCCACGGTATTAGGGGAGATTGCGAGTTCTGACCATTAAAGCATAATGGGGTGAGGCTTCATCCTGCTGAAACCAGACATTTTCATTCGGTAGACTTGGATCTATTGCATTAGGAAATAAGTTGATTAAAGCAGGAACAACTTTGTCTCTAATCAAACTCAAATATTTTCCGACTGTCAAAGTCCCATCTATAAATTTAGGACCTATGATATCATTTGAGGATACTGCGTATATATCTCACCTATCCAATGATGATTTTACGCTGACCAAGTTCTTCAATTTTGTAGGTTGACCTCCCTGTTTAATGTAAATGTTGTTGATTCATGAGAAAAATGGATTGTACCACAAGCTATTCCATTTCTGTTCAGTTTATTCATCATTATTTCGCAGAAATGCATTCTACTATCCGGATCGTCTACTGTTAGCTCCTGCACAAAAGTCATTTTACATGGATGAAATTTTCCTTTGTGGAGACACCTTATGACAGTTACATGAAATATATTATGGTCCCCGGCAATTTGACGTGTACTTGTCGTTGGATCATCTGCAACACCTAACAAGAAATCCAATTTAGAGTACTTCAGCTAATTACGATTTTCCTTTTTATGGTTTGACCTGTCCAAGTGAATTGTGCATGAATTTTTGACAAAGTAACTTGTGAAATATAGGGCAACAGAGGTCTCTGATTAAATAAGTTTGTCACTTCATCTTGACTTCTGCAATTACCCTTGTAACCGATCTCATTTCGGTGAGTCCTAGTTGAATATTTCAATATTATTTCTGCAAGAAATACATTTTCAATCAGGGATTTACTATTTCAATGTAAACACCATTCGACATTATTCGCAGATTTTCTTTATTTATCAGCATATGTAGATAGTTTTTCATGTATTCATTACAAAAAATGTAAATAAAACCGAGATCCCTGAGCGTATCGAGAGTGGATTTTAGAAATTTTCCTGACTAAATTGATAGTTCATAAATTTCATAAGTCTGTTTTAAGGTTGTGCAAAAAATACAATTATTCAAAGCGTGATAAATTAATAAATTCATTATTTCACCCGTTATTATTTATAATAAACCATACATGATATAAAAATCAATTTGAATGTGAGTCAATACTTGATAGAAGTAAAATTTAAAATACTTTAAATTCAGAATTATATATTCTACCTTCTACAATGTATATTGAATCTATATACAAAAACTATCGAATTGATATCCTTATATAAAATCAATATAAAATATTCTTCAATGTCTCGGAAAAAATCTTTTCACCCCGACATGAAACGTATTAATACAAATGTATTTACAAAAACTGTATAAGTATGTATATCAACATACAAATACAAGAAAATCCACTATTCCAAAATTATCGAAAATTCTCAAAATAAAGGATCAAATAAAATTAATTGAACCAGACATCCAACATTTGATAGCTATTTCGGTCTCTAGACCTCTTCAGAAATGTATTTTGATTTTATAGGTCTATTAAATATGAGCAGTGCTTATTATAAGACATTAATTTAATTCTAGAAGTGTTTTTTTTTTAATTTTTTTTTAAATTGAAATTGCAGAAGACTAACAGATTAAATCTGTTTTGATATTCAAAGTTTGTAATAATACTATCAAGGAAAAAACCCGCTTCTTTTTATTTTACTCGAAGTAAGCTTTAAAGTATCCAAATAACCTATAACTATTTGTAGTCGGAACACAGAAAAACATAATAAAACTTATTAACCCAAAATAATTTTATTTATTTATTTATTTATTTATTTATTTACTTCTACACAAACACCCAAATGGGTAATTACAGATGGAGAACAACAAAACACTATCAACAATCACTTAACCTAGGAGAACAGTCTTCTCACATTTTGTAAACTAGTATTGAATAAATCTATATCAGATTTATTAATCAACTCATTGCATATGGACATCATTTTATTAATAGGAGATGAACTACCTGGTGTTACATAAAAAATTTCCCTATCTCTAAGTCTCAGATATAAATTAGGAATCTTAAATTTCAAAAGATTAGTAAACTGGCAGTCTTGAAATGTTAAATTATTCACAACTTTAAAAATGAAAAGAACTGCGTTACACTTACGTCTATTAACTAAAGTGCACATATCGAAATCTGTCAACATGGAAATATATGACTTCATGAAAGGATACTCATTGTATTTTTTCAGGTGTAAAAAGCGAAGGAATTTTTTCTGCACTTTTTCAATTCTGTCAATATGAGATATGGTTGACGTCATCGAAACCACTGAAGCATATTCCAGCTGAGGTCTTACGAGGGCTTCATAGAGTGAAATGGTAGTGGAACAATCAAAATCTCCGCTATTTCTAAAAACTAAACCTAGTAACTTGTAAGCTTTGTTGGCGATGAAGTCAAAGTGGCTATTAAATTTAAAATTTTGTTGAAAAATTATACCCAAGTCCTTAGTTTCCGACTTGCGTTCAAGAATTTCCGATTCAATTACATAATTGAAGTTTAGCGGGTTGGATCTTCGAGTGAAGCTGACCACGTGACACTTCTTTGTGTTGAGGGACATTTTATTATCTTTGAACCACCTCCCCACACTGTTCAAGTCTTCCTGCAGTAGAGAGCAATCAGTCAAACTCGAGACCTTCCTAGACAGCTTGAAATCGTCCGCAAACAAGAGTGCAGTGGAAAATCGTAGACAGGCAGGGAGATCATTAACAAATACAAGAAATAGTAACGGCCCCAAAACACTACCTTGGGGAACACCTGAACTCTGTTTTATATCTTGTGATAATTCATCACCGACTTTCACAACTTGCACTCTCTGATGCAGATAGGATTCAATGAAATCACAAGCATCCCTCGAAAAGTCACTCTTAGCAAGTCTATCAATTAGAAGTCTGTGATTCACTTTATCAAATGCTTTTTCACAGTCAGTGTATATCGTATCTAGTTGTAAACCTTCTTCTATTGCATCCACTGCAAGTTCAGCGAATGAACAAAGGTTACTTATTGTTGATTTCCCTTCCACAAAACCATGCTGACAGATATCGAATTTAATATTGGAATTTTTAATTATATCATTATAAATTATTATTTCGAATAGTTTAGATAGGGCATTCAAAATGCTGATTGGCCGGTAGTTTTCAATTAGATTTGTTTGTCCCTTTTTATAGACGGGTGTTATTATAGATGACTTGAGACGATCTGGAAAGGTATTTTCTAAAAGTGATAAATTAAAAATATGCAGTAGTGGAACCACTAGAAAGTCAATACAGCCCTTGAAAATATAGGAGGGAATATTATCTGGACCATTAGATTTCTTCGGTTTCAACTTTATCACAGCTTTTCTCAGATCATCTTCTGAAATGACGGAGAATTTGAAACGTCCTCCCGTTGGGCTCGTTTCACACGAATCATCTTCACTAGTATATACGGACTGAAAGAAAGAAGCAAAAGCACAAGAAATGTCCTTTGCATTATTGAGCAATTCTTGTTCGAATTGCATCGATATTGGGATTTTATTTTGAGATTTCTTTCCACCGATAAACGACCAAAATGATGAAGGATCACTATTGAAATTTTTTTCGAGTTGTTCTTTGTATCTTGTATATTCAAGTTTCGTTTGATGCTTAATTTCTTTTCTAAGAGAAGAGAATATTGTATCATCCTCCTTCTTTAGATTTTTATGTAATTTATTCTTTTTTATTATTTTTTGTTTCAATTCCGGGGAGAACCATATGGGAAATTTATGCCCCCCCACAGCAATCGAATTTTTAAATCTAGGAATAGATTGATCAAGCATGGTGTAAATTTTATCATAGAAGAGATTTAGACTTTCATCAACACACCCACAACTAATTACTTCTGACCAATCAGTTTGCGACATCAGATAGTATAGCAACATATAATCACCTTTAGAATAGTTATAACTGTGTTTTTTGACGAATCTAGTTCCCAATTGACCATCACAATGAGAATTGAAGGATATCTCTAGCGGTGGATGATATCTGTCCTCACGAAGAATAGGAACCCGTGATTTCCGCACCAACAGATTCAGATCAGAAAATATCAAATCAAGCATTCTACCCATAAAGTTAGGAAATTCATTATGCTGCTTAAGATCAAATAAATTCAAGAAACTATTTCCTAAGGTACTTTTCTGACAGTTTTCAGAGAAGACAGGGATGTTAAAATCTCCTAAAATCAACAGGTTCTTATCTTCTAATAAAACGTTACCGAAAATGTCAAAATAACTTGCATATACAGAATGATCTGAGTTAGGCGGAAAGTACACAATAGAGATATAGTACTCACAGTTCCCCACTACCAACTTCAGCAGCACACAATCCAACAAACACTCATTTCGTATCACTTCAAAATTAATATCACATTTGACTGCGAGAAGAACTCCTCCTCCCCTGGTTTGGCCTGAATTTCTGTCTCTTCTTACTACTGCATAACGCTCATCAAAAATTTCTTCATTAAGTACACCATCGTTCAACCAAGTTTCCGTCAGGGCTATGATATCGAAATCGGACGACAGCACACTAGTGAAGAGGTCTTCAGTCTTGGACCTCAAACCTCGTACATTTTGATAATATACTGTCATCCGTTTGAGTCGTTTAGTTGGTAACATATGGGTTAAGTTTTGCTTTTCGGAGTCGATTTCCTCCTTAAAAAATGAGAAACAACCGCACCCTTCGGCCATAAATCTTTATTCCAAGCTTTCTTCAGCTGTTCTTGAGAAATTGTGATCTTCATGGAAGCATAGGAAGAAGGATGCTTAGAGGGATGTATCTCACAATCAACATTGCCTAGTTTATTATCCAGCAATGTTACCATATCTTCCACCTTTGTAGAAGGATTCAACCTGGTAACGTGAAGGGACGTTAATTTAGGAACAGTTTGAACGATCATATCATCATTGCGTCCAATTAAAATTTTTCTCTTCCTTTTATTTTGAACAACTCTAAAGCCATCGGAGTCGTAAACAACCCTTTCTGGCATTGGTTGGGATTTCATCTTTGATGTATTCATAGTATGATCAATCGAATCAGTTCTTATTAATTCATTCTCGGTCGATCCTGATGAGTGAAATTGCTTCTTAACATCAGGTCTTTTATTTTTAGGTTTTCCGCCAGTTTCGAGAACATCGGTGTTTTGAATCGTTCCGGTATCGATCACCTGTGCGGCCGATACGGTGTCAACGTTTACATACAGTTCCCGCTGATAAGTTTTTGTAGTATTCAACTTTTTGTTGAGGTCTTCAATCAATGAATCCCGTTCCAACAACTTTGATTCCAATGTAGATATTTTAAACTTCAACAATGAAATATTTTCCAACAAAACGGAATTGTTATCTTCCAAACCAGCAATTATTTTACATAGCAAATCGTTTTGCGTCGACTCACTTGTAATTACTGATTTTGATTCCTTTGAAGAATTGACCGATTGGGTCAATGTAAGTGTTGTACTTCCACTTGTTGATTTTATATCAACTAATAACATGTCACGTTCACAACACTTTTTATTTCTTCCACAACTTGGATGGTTTGCTTTGGAACAAGTTGAACACTTTAATGCACTTTTTGCAATTGGCTTTTTACAATTTTCACATTTTAAAGACTCCAATCGCGGAGCCACCAGTGATTCGTCCTTCTTGTTCGCCGACATAGTGACCATATATATAATATATATAATGTCCCAAGATGAGAAAAATTACCAGAATTTCAAAAATAATAAATAATTGAGGAATATATTGTGGATATTCAGACTCTATATGAATTTATTTCATAATTCAAAAATCAATTTGAATATGAGACAATACTTGATAGAAGTAAAATTTAAATTACTTCAAATTCAGAATTATATATTCTGACTTCTACAATATATAATGGAACTAATTACAAGAGACATTGAAAAATACTTTATATAGATTATATATAAGAATATCAATATTATATTTTTTGTATATAGTTTCAATATATATTGTAGAAGTTATTATTTTACTTCTATCAAGTATTGAGTCACATTCAAATTGATTTTTAAATTATGAAATAAATTCATATCTCTAAAAGTCTAAATGTCCACAATATATTAATTTTGAAATTCTGGTTATTGTCCTCATCATGGGACATTATTTGGGGTGAATAAGTTTTGTTATGGTCTTCTGTGTTCCGAGTGCAAATAGTTAATGAGACAGGACAAGTTATAGGTTATACGTAACAACACGTTTATCATTACTGTTTGGGTACTTTAAAGCTTACTTCGAGTTTATTCGTTCCAGGTTTTATATTATTTGGTGAGTTAAATTTTGATTTTGTGATACATTTGAATCTGAATTCAATACATTCCCATAGAGGTCTAGAGGCCGAAATAGCTATCAAATGTTGGAATTCTCGTTCAATTATTTTTATTTGTTCCTTTTGAGAATTTTAGATAATTTTGGAATAGAGGAGTTTTTTGTATTTATATGTGAATATACATAATTATATAGTTTTTTTAATACATTTGTATCAATACCTTTCATGTCGGGATGTAAAAAGGTTTTTTCCGAGACATTGAAAGATATTTTATATTGATTAATATATAAGGATATCAATTTGATAGTTTTTGTATATAGTTTCAATATATATTGTAGAAGTTAGAATATATAATTCTGAATTTAAAGTCATCCATGATATACTTCGTTTAGATCAGGTTGTTGAGGAGCCTTAAAATTCAAAAAAATTTGCAGGTGTTCCATTTGAAATAAAGAGGGCAGACAGCGCTGGAATTGCGCGAATCACCCTGTATATTTAAATGTATGCTCAAAAATCGCACCATTGAATTTGAATGTTGACGTGTCCCAGTGTTTTTTATAATTTTCCAACATAAGAACACAAAGAATTTTATTCATTAAGGTTTTCCACACAGTAAGTCATTAACACAAGTGAGCGGTAATAAACCAATAAAGAATCAAAAGAAAATATAAACTATTGACCAAAATTATCTTAATCCACTGCCCAAGACAAATTTGTTTCGAATCAATATTAGGAAACCACCAAAAAAGGTTCCAAGTAGAATTCAGAAAGATCTTTTTTGAATTCTTTGTGGAACAAATATTTCACCTTGGCAAGCTTGAAGTAAAATCTTACTTTAACATGACGCATTATGATTCGTCCCGCTTTTTCAAAATTCAAATTATAATTGACGTAACTAACATGTGTTCCATATCAGTCCAAACATAACACAGTGCTGATATGTTCAAACCTATTAATATTAAGCCAATTCAAACAGTTTTCAATCGATTCACTAAAAATAGAGGCTTAGGAATTTTTATGAAAAAAATACTTACCAGTCAACTTGCCTCTTTACTCTCGAACTCGCAGCACTATCATCTAACTCGTCACTTTCACTGTCACTGCTAGAAGATGAGGATGATGGTTTTTCGTTTTTAGAATTCATGTTTTTGCCCGATAGCACTCAGGCTTTATTCTAATTGAACTTGATATAGTAATTTAACACACTGCATATGAGATCATGCTTTGCATACACAATTTTCATACATGGCAATATCAAAGCAAATTATTCACTTCATTAACCAGGTTCATAAAGACTGCCTTGTTTATATGAACGCGGCTTCAGCAAGTTTGAGTTTGGATGAACAAACATGAATGGCTTTAAAAATAGAACCAAAACTATTACGAGATGAACTCCGCCACGTTTTCTTAATTTAGTTCCTTTCGAAATGTCCATTAAATAATACATCTCAAGCGACGTCAAAATAAAAACGCAAGTCTAGACTTACCGCAATTTGAAGAATGAAAAAGTCGCTTTTCACATCACTGGATAGATAGTTTCGCAGAGAGGAATTCTAGAGAAACTTGTTTTTGGGCGAAATAAGCTAGAAAATGGGGAGGGGCTATTTCACTCTAATCGATAATGTTGGATACAGAGACTTCATACAATGAGAGCTTGGAGATCGAATGAGAGCTTGGAGAGCGAATGAATGATATTGTTTAGTGAGCAAATTGGCTTCCTTTGTGTGGGAAGTGATCTCTCATTACTGAGGTTTTCCTTCGAAGCTATTCCACCTCAACATGAATAATAAATTCATTTTAGTTAAATGAAACACATATTTATGCAGATTTTTATTTATTACACTCTGTCAAGAAAGTATCGGGAATTTTCGATTAAAACAACATTTTTACATTTAATCGTCAGAATTTATTGGGTCGCCTTCAAAATAGGCTCCATTTGCTCCAATACATCTATGCCAACGGTACTTCCAATTTCGAAACATTTTTTATAGGCGCTTTCCGGGATGGACTTTAGCTCTCGCGCCGAATTTTGTTTTATGGCTTCAATCGACTCAAAACGGGTGCCACGAAGGGGCAATTTTAGTTTTGGGAAGAGAAAAAAGTCGCAGGGAGCCAAATCCGGCGAATACGGTGGTTGCTGAAGCACGTTTGTTGAGTTTTTGGCGACAAAGTCAGTCACAATCGTAGCTCGGTGAGAAGGCGCGTTATCGTCATGCAAAATCCATGAGTTGTTCGCCCACAAATTTGGCCGCTTCTTACGGCTACGCTCACGCAAACGTTTCATAACGCCTAGGTAATACTCCTTGTTTACCGTCTGACCCTCTGGAACGAATTCGTAGTGCACCACGCCACGGATATCGAAGAAAACAATGAGCATCACCTTCATTTTCGAGCGGCTTTGGCGTGGTTTTTTCGGTTTCGGCTCATTTTTTGCCACCCATTCCGATGATTGCTGGCTTGTTTGCATATCGTACTCGTAGATCCAGGTCTCATCACCAGTTATAATGCGTTCCATGAATGTAGAATCGGAATTACAGCGATCCAGCATGTCTGAAGCAACCTATTCGCGATGACGTTTTTGAAGAAAATTCAGGTCTTTCGGTACGAGTCGTGCGGCCACCTTTCTCATGCCCAAAATATCAATCAAAATCGGACGTGTGGACTCGTGGGATATCTTAAGATCATGTGCTATCTCTCTCAAGCTGGTACGACGGTTTTCCAGCACCCTTTCCTTAATTTTATCGACGTTATCTTCGATCGAAGCCGTCGATGGGCGACCGTCCTTGAAGGCTCTGTACCACTGATATGCACGAGTTTTCGATAGAGCATTATCACCAAAGGTCTTTTGCAACATTTTCAATGCATCGGCACACGAAAATTCATTTGCAACACAAAACTTTAAACAAATTCTTTGCTCAACGTAATCACCCATAGTAAAAATCGGCACGCACTCTGACATCGACTGACTTAATCAGCTGTTGCAAACACACTAGTTGACAGATCCCGCTCAAGCTTGGCATAGTAATTAAGGACAGTGGTACCAACCTAGGAAAAAAAAATTTATCTGCCTCATTGCCCCGCCAGATTTAAATCGATAATTCCCGGTACTTTCTTGACAGAATGTATGTTGAGTTGTTCACACGACGCTTTTCGTTAACATGGTCAACTTCTTCAGATGCTTACATACAACCAGTCTGAAATTAGTAAAACGCAGTATACAGCAATTTCTTCTTCCATAGCTGCCGAACCAGACACCTTAGAAATTTCGTTCGAAAACAGGTTTCTTATGTTTCTATTTCTGCATCTCAAGAAATTATTTTCAAATATACAGGGCGATCCCCTGGAAAACTGGAAAAAGTTGAACGCACAGAACTCCGCTAAAAGATCTAAAACGGTTTCAAAAACAAGACGTAACAGGAATGTTATACGAATTCTTGGTTACTGAAAGATTCATAGAGTCATCATAACAAAAAGATCAATCTGCCATACACAGGATGTCCATTATTGATTGCCAAATATAATGAACTTGAAATTGATGTTTCTCGATTTTTTCAAACTTAACGCCCTATTTATTTTTTACTATAATGCAGAGAATTGAATTCTTCATATTTTGTCAGAAGGAACCTAGGGGTTTTTTCTATTTCTGCGTCTGGCATATAGAAATATGCCATCGCAACAGACAATTTGATTTGAATATGAACAGATAACTGAAGGAATTCAAAAGAAATATCGAAACCTTGGAACCTACTGTGAAAATTATTCAAGTTGTATTCGCTACAGAATCGCTCGATCATGGTCATCTCCAATATAAAGGTTGTCCGAAGTTAATTGATAGATGGGTAGCATTTCGCTCGGATATTTCTCGATATTCTCTGATATAACATCCTGAAGTTCTTATGATTATCGATTTCTCAAAATAAAGATAGTTATAGCAATACTTCGAAACAGTTTTCACCCTTGATCCTACCTGTCAAAAATCCTCAGTACGAGTTGCCAAGAATTTCAAACGGTCATTTCGTTTCGATCCTCAATTTTTATTTAATATTTTAACATAAGCCTTCTACATATTTAATTTCAAAAAATTGTATTTAATAATTATAACTTCAGGAATTAAATTAAATTAATGTCATATAAGTACCACTTATATATAAATAAAATGAACATTCATTATAAGACATCCAAATGATATAACAAAATCCAATAAATAAAAATTGTGAACCAAAATCTTATAAATAAAATATTTTGAGTAGACAAAACCTAGTTTCTGCTCATCAATCTTATGAAAATAGATATCTTTCAAAAATGTACAACATAATCTTAGGAATCTCATCATAAAACTATCTTACTTAGAATATTCAAAATTATTGTATAGCTAACTAAGTTACTTTTTACAAAATCTCAAGATATGTAGAAACATTACTAAAAAATTAAAAAAATGTATATGAGACAGTAATTTATTTGCACAAAAATGTTTGTACTACTACAACATTGTACTGTCTGATGGTATTCAGTGTAACCGAGTTCAAATACATTTTTAGGTACGTGACCAAATAATGGAAGCACAAGTCATAAAAACTCTAGGTGTTTATTGGAGTTTGCCACTAAAAATGCCATTAAGGAAAAATATTCAGTAATGGAGAATGATCAACATCTGTTTGTTCGTTCAAAAGGATTTTACGGGCATTATACCTGTTGATTTCAAGAAATTCTAAAATTGAAACAACTTTTGAAATATTTAGCAATATTTTCAGATAATCCATTCACATAAGATAACGAAAAATATTTCTGTGTATTGTCCTCTCTTATGATTGGGTACACGAGATTTAATGCCATTTTCTTTTGTTTATTGGATACCATTTTGTCTATAAGAAAAGATTGTAACCGTTGTTTGACGCTATTTGTCTTATAGACAAAATGGTATCCAATAAACAAAAGAAAAATGGCATTAAATCTCGTGTACTCAATCATAAAAGAGGACAATACACAGAAATATTTTTCGTTATCTTATGTCAATGGATTATCTGAAAATATTGCTAAATATTTCAAAAGTTGTTTAAATTATAACGCGGCTTTTAAGACAATTAATAACCTTAGTACCTACATAAAAAACAATAAAGATCGTACAAATAAAGAAAATAAATCCGGAGTCTACAAGTTGACTTGCAAAGATTGTCCTTTAGTATACATTGGCCAGACTGGTAGATCATTCAAGAAACGTGTCCAAGAACACCAAAGGGGTTATATATCCAATTCTGTACATTCGACATATGCTAATCATCTTAAGGAATTCAGGCATAATTTCAACAATAATTATGAAATTATCCACGTTGAAAGCAAAAGTTCTAGATTAACACTTTCAGAATTTCTTGAAATCAACAGGTATAATGCCCGTAAAATCCTTTTGAACGAACAAACAGATGTTGATCATCCTCCATTACTGAATATTTTTCCTTAATGGCATTTTTAGCGGCAAACTCCAATAAACACCTAGAGTTTTTATGACTTGTGCTTCCATTATTTGGTCACGTACCTAAAAATGTATTTGAACTCGGTTACACTGAATACCATCAGACAGTACAATGTAATACCTGAAGAAGCCACATCGTGGTGAAATAATTGTTGTAGTAGTACAAATATTTTTGTGGAAAGAAATTACTGTCTCAAATACATTTTTTTAATTAAAATGAGTTTCCACCAAGGAAAGACCGAATCTATCAAATATTACTAAAAAAACAAGAGAGACTACTTCGTCAGTACTCAAGTATATTCATATTCAATAATATATAACATCAATCAACAAAAATATTTTGTCACCTTTTAATAATTCAGAAAGCTTCTAGTAAATGAATACTGAAAATTTAAATGGAGTGATGTTAACTCAAATAAATAATTCTGTGGTTAACCATTGATCTAAAAGATTGAAAGGCAATTTAACGGCTTCTATTATAGCACAAGGACTAACTGTATAAAGAATGTTAAGGAAACCAATTCCTTTCAATCTTTTAGATCAATGGTAAACCACAGAATTATTTATTTGAGTTAACATTACACTCCATTTAAATTATCAGTATTCATTTACCAAATTTAAATGGAGTGTGATGTTAACTCAAATAAATAATTCTGTGGTTAACCATTGATCTAAAAGATTGAAAGGCAATTTAACGGCTTCTGTTATAGCACAAGGACTAACTGTATAAAGAATGTTCAGGAAACCAATTCCTTTCAATCTTTTAGATCAATGGTAAACCACAGAATTATTTATTCGAGTGAACATTACACTCCATTTAAATTATCAGTATTCATTTACCAAGAGGTTTCTGAATTGTTAAAAGGTGAGAAAATATTTTTGTTGATTGATGTTATATTTTATTGAATATGAATATAATTGAGTTCTGACGAAACAAAGTCTCTCTTAAAACTTGTTTCTAAGTAATGTTTTTACATATCTTACGATTGTATAAAAAGTAACTTAGATATCTAATAATATTGAATATTCTGAGTAAGATAGTTTTATGATGAAATTCTTAAGATTATGTGAAACATTTTTGAAAGTTATCTGTTTTCATCAAATAGATGAGCAGAAACAAAATTTTGTCCACTCAAAATATTCAATTTATAGGATTTTGGTTAACAATTTTTATTTATTGGATTTTGTTATATCATTTGGATGTCTCATAATGAATGTTTATTTCATATGTCGTTTGATATATGTGGTACTTTTATGACTTTAATTTAATTCCTGGAGTTATATTATAATTATTAAATATAATTTTTTTTTAATTAAATATGTAGGAGGCTAATATTAAAATATTTAAATAATTTTATTTACCCCCTATCAAGTTTAAACCTCTCTTTATTTTACTCAATTTTTATTTCAACATATCTGGTAAAATTAAAAATGTATTCCAAAGCACCAAACGAAAAACATAATTAAGTTATTACAGATATTCAGAATATTCTCAAAGTAATAAGTGTGAGAATATCGTTAATGAAAAATGATTTTCCAACTACGCATCACATATGGATCAAATAGTCGAAAAGTAAAAAAACAGGATTACATCTGTACTTAACCATTATTGATTTCAGATATATCATTGTTTATAGGCATTTCAAACATTGTATTTTAAATAAGAGCTGTTTTAGTGCACAGAGTTGCGATTTGGATAAGTCAATCATGAGATGATTGATATCATTTTCATGTTACGGCAGTGCCATAGAAACTGTTTAGCAAGTAGAATACCCTGAGAGAAGACATCCAAAAGAATTGAGTTCTCGGAGGCTTTCAAACAGATTTATACAGACAGGAAACGTGGAGTATAAAAAACAAGATGGGACAAAATCGCCCACAAGCTAAGACAAAGAGCTTGAGGTATTACTGACCGTAACAGAAGATCCAACCAGAAGCCAAAGGAAGGTTGGTGAAGCCTGCGGTATTAGTGAGCGTTCTGTTCAAAGAATCCTCAAAAAACATAAGTTTCACGCCTACCACATTCAGGTGCACCAAGGGCTTTTGGATGATGATATTGAAAAGCGTCTGAATTTCTGCAACTGGAAAATTCACAAATTGAACAGAATTCAACATTTTTTAATTCACTTTTATTCAGTGATGAAGCGACTTTCTACAATTCTGGTTTAGTCAAAAGGCACCATTTCCTTTACTATTCAATAGAAAATTCGAAAATAATAAGAGAAGTTGACCATCAACACAAGTGGTTATTAAATGTTTGTGGAGGAGTTATCGAGAACCATGTGATAGGTCCTCATTTATTCGAATGACATCTCAACGGTGTTTCTTATTTGATTTTCCTTCAGAACATTCTGCCTAGATTATTAGCAGTGCTACATTCACAAATAATGAACGAAATGTGGTTGCAGCATAATGGAGCACCCGCTTATTGTTCTCGTCCTGTAGGAGAAATTCTGGATAACCAGTTTCCTAACTGTAGGTTAGATTAGGTTAGGCAAGGTTAGGTTAGGTTAGGTTAGGTTGATATTGTACTACTCTGTCAAGAAAGTACCGGGAATTTTCAATTAAAACAACATTTTTACATTTAATCGTCAAAATTTATTGGGTCGCCTTCAAAATAGGCTCCATTTGCTCCAATACATCTATGCCAACGGCACTTCCAATTATCGAAACATTTTTTATAGGCGCTTTCCGGGATGGACTTTAGCTCTCGCGCCGAATTTTGTTTTATGGCTTCAATCGACTCAAAACGGGTGCCACGAAGGGGCAATTTTAGTTTTGGGAAGAGGAAAAAGTCGCAGGGAGCCAAATCCGGCGAATACGGTGGTTGCTGAAGCACGTTTGTTGAGTTTTTGGCGAGAAAGTCAGTCACAATCGTAGCTCGGTGAGAAGGCGCGTTATCGTCATGCAAAATCCATGAGTTGTTCGCCCACAAATTTGGCCGCTTCTTACGGATACGCTCACGCAAACGTTTCATAACGCCTAGGTAATACTCCTTGTTTACCGTCTGACCCTCTGGAACGAATTCGTAGTGCACCACGCCACGGATATCGAAGAAAACAATGAGCATCACCTTCATTTTCGAGCGGCTTTGGCGTGGTTTTTTCAGTTTCGGCTCATTTTTTTCCACCCATTCCGATGATTGCTGGCTTGTATGCATATCGTACTCGTAGACCCAGGTCTCATCACCAGTTATAATGCGTTCCATGAATGTAGAATCGGAATTACAGCGATCCAGCATGTCTGAAGCAACCTGTTCGCGATGACGTTTTTGAAGGAACTTTAGGTCTTTCGGTACGAGTCGTGCGGCCACCTTTCTCATGCCCAAAATATCAATCAAAATCGTACGTGCGGAATCGTGGGATATCTTAAGATCATGTGCTATCTCTCTCAAGCTGGTACGACGGTTTTCCAGCACCCTTTCCTTAATTTTATCGACGTTATCTTCGATCGAAGCCGTCGATGGGCGTCCGGAACGAGGCAAGTCTTCGACCACTTCACGACCGTCCTTGAAGGCTCTGTACCACTGATATGCACGAGTTTTCGATAGAGCATTATCACCAAAGGCCTTTTGCAACATTTTCAATGCATCGGCACACGAAAATTCATTTGCAACACAAAACTTTAAACAAATTCTTTGCTCAACGTAATCACCCATAGTAAAAATCGGCACGCACTCTGACATCGACTGACTTAATCAGCTGTTGCAAACACACTAGTTGACAGATCCCGCTCAAGCTTGGCATAGTAATTAAGGACAGTGGTACCAACCTAGGAAAAAAATTTTTTACCTGCCTCATTGCCCCGCCAGATTTAAATCGACAATTCCCGGTACTTTCTTGACAGAATGTATATTGAGTTTTGATTGTATACGTCTATTAAATATAAGCGGTGCTTATGTAGACATTAATTTAATTCTAAAAGTTTTTCGAATAAAAAAAAAATTTTAAATTAAAATTGTAGAAGACTGACAGATTAAATCTGTTATGATATTCAAATTTTGTTTTACATTTGCTGACAGATTAATTCATATCCCTAGTGACGGAGCAACACAGTTACGATTTTTGTGCCAAAAAGTGCAATTTTCTTGAAATTTTATTTTTCACCTGAATTTGAAGTCTTGCTTTAGAAAAAAATGTTGTATTGCACACGATCATAAAATCGCATTATCTCCTCGAGCGTAATTAGCGTCCCAACTGACGTCTCAACGCTAAAAGGCACTTTCAAAGATAAACTACAAATTTATCTTCTTGTTCAATAAATAACTATTATTACTTTTGGTAAAACCACCGGGTCCCTAGTTGATTAGATACAATAAATGTGAATTAGATAACTCAGTTTGTTTGTTCAGTCAATTCCCTGAATTTCCAAATCGGTTTCTTTTCATATATTCCAACAGGTTCAGTTTTAAACTTATTTTCTTTATATAAAATCCTTACACGTTCGTCAAAATCATGTTTCTCTTTTATCAGTTCAGCGTACGTAGAATCCAACTTATTATGGAATATTATTTTGTTGACTTTTACTAGACAGTTAGTAAAGGATCCCTTGCAGCTCCACTTCCCCGCTCTTATGGGTGTTGCAATGTCGTTACTAATCAGACCTATTGAATACTGAATTGTTTCAGCCGTTACCATTTGGTAGTTGATCATAATTTAAGAAAATTGTAGAAATTACTATGTTTTACTACCAAAAAATATATATTTCACATTTTCTTGTGACTCGAGTTTCGGGAAATGAACTATCCCATCATCAGACAACTGAAGACCTAACAGTGGTACAGTGGTATTTAAACAAAAGTGATAAATATTTTGAATATTTCAACAGATTCTCGCTAATACCTAATAGTCGTACAGGGGTTTACAATCGGAACGTGATAAAAAACCGGTTTAAAAAATAGGGGCCTTCTAACAGATATCGGAATGTCGGCAATCGACAAAGAAGGTTGTTAAACAGATGGTACCAATTTAAATATTTCAAATAATTTTTGGGGTTACATAGCTCCGTAGCCATTCATTATTTTTACATTATTTTGCTGTATATCTCAAATATTTGGATTTAAAAAGCTCCATACAGTCATTCATTATTTTTTACATTATTTTTATTGTGAACGAATTTGAAAATTTCAATAATCAAGTTCCTTTTCTTTTGAATCTAGATGTAAAATTTTTGTTTCTTAAGATTTTCTTTTGTCGAAAGGAATTACTGTTTTCTAAAGAATGAGTGGCAAAAGTTGAATTTTTGTATACTTTTCATTAAATTCATTTTATGTTCGTTGAAAAAGGCTCTATGGATCATCGATTGATAGGCTGACATTTTTTGTGAATATGGATGATGGTTTTCTGAGCACGTTGAAATATATTTTTCTATTTGAGTATGATATCGAGAGGTCTAAAAATGTAATACTGTTCTTCGATTCTTTTTCTAAATTGAATTTAATTTTTGGGTGAATATTATTCAAGAAATTCAAAAATTGGCTCAGTTGTCTGGATGTTCCGGAGATACACGTAAGAATATCGTCTACGTATCTGTACCAGAAATGAACATTTACAGGTAGTTTCGAATTGAAGATTTTATTTTCTATTTCTGACATGAATATGTCTGCAAGGAGTGGACTCAGTGATGAGCCCATAGCTAGGCCGTTTAATTGTTCGTATATGTTATTATTCAATTGAAAATAGTTTTTGTGCAGGCATTGTTCTAAAAGGGCCTGGATGTGGATAATATGTTCCCAAATATACCGAGAAATGATAGCATTCATTTAGCTTCAGAAATTCTTGAAAAATCACATGTAAATCCCCTGATACACGGTGATTTCATTGCCCTTTTAGAACAATGCCTGCACAAAAACTATTTTCAATTTAATAATAAAATATACGAAAAATTAAACGGCCTAGCTATGGGCTCACCACTCCTTGCAGACATATTCATGTCAGAAATAGAAAATAAAATCTTCAATTCGAAACTACCTGTAAATGTTCATTTCTGGTACAGATACGTAGACGATATTCATACGTGTATCTCCGGAACATCCAGACAACTGAGCCAATTTTTGAAATTCTTCAATAATATTCACCCAAAAATTAAACTCAAATTAGAAAAAGAATCGAAGAACAGTATTACATTTTTAGACCTCTCGATATCACACTCAAATAGAAAAATAGATTTCAACGTGTTCAGAAAACCCACATCCACTGATATATGTATTCCTATTGATTCCAATCACCCATATTTACAAAAAATGTCAGCCTATCAATCGATGATCCATAGAGCCTTTGCATTACCCTTATCAAAAAATGACCGCGAAGCTGAAGTCCAAACTATAAAATCAATAGCCGCGAACAACGGTTTCAACCCCAATATAATAGATAATCTAATTCGACAGAAACTATCTAAAATAGCTATGAGCCAAATTTATTCCATCATAAAAACCGAAGAAAATAAAAAATTCATTTCTCTGTCGTACTTTGGTAGCATAAGTCGAAAAGTGGCCAATAGTTTTTCAAAATCAGATGTCAATATTGCCTTCAAAACGCAAAACAAATTATCATCGGTATTATTTAACGCAAAGGACCCTACTTCAAACATACACAAACCAGGAGTTTGTGAGTTATCTTGTTCTACGTGCAGTAATAAATATATAGGACAAACAGTACGTTCCTTCAAGACGAGGTTCAACGAACATAAAATGAGTTTCAGGAAAAATAAACAAAATTCTACTTTTGCCATTCATTGTCTAGAGAACGGTCATTCCTTTCCCAAAATAGATAATCTTAAAATTTTACATGTAGAATCAAAAGGGAAGAAACTCGATTATCTAGAATCTGTTGAAATTTTCAAATTAGTTCACAATAACAATAATGTAAAAATAATGAATGACTGTACGGAGCTATGTAAATCGAAAATATTTGAGATATTCAAAAAGTAACATCTGTTTGAAACCTTTTTCAACGAACATAAAATGAATTTAATGAAAAGTAAACAAAAATTCAACTTTTGCCACTCATTCTTTAGAAAACAGTAATTCCTTTCGACAAAAGAAAATCTTAAGAAAAAAAAAATTTACATGTAGATTCAAAAGAAAAGGAACTTGATTATTGAAATTTTCAAATTCGTTCACAATAAAAATAATGTAAAAAATAATTAATGACTGTATGGAGCTTTCTAAATCCAAATATTTGAGATATACAACAAAATAATGTAAAAATAATAAATGACTACAGAGCTATGTAACCCCAAAAATTATTTGAAATATTTAAATTGGTACCATCTGTTTAACAACCTTCTTTGTCGATTGCTGACATTCCGATATCTGTTAGAAGGCCCCTCTTTTTTAACCCGGTTTTTTATCACGTGCCGATTGTAAACCTCTGTACGACTATTAGGTATTACCGAGAATCTGTTGAAATATTCAAAATATTTATCACTTTTGTTTAAATACCACTGTACCACTGTTAGGTCTTCAGTTGTCTGATGATGGGATAGTTCATTTCTCGAAACTCGAGTCACAAGAAAATGTGTAATATATATTTTTTGGTAGTTAAACATGGTAATTTCTACAATTTGTTTTAATTAAGACCTATTGAAGTCTGAAAAACAGTCATTTTTTCCAAAAATGCGAGATTAGTCATCTTAAAAGCGAACAGTTGTTTGAATCTTCGAGGCATTGAATGGCACCAGATTCCGTTTACCTCATTCGTTTATCTTTTGAGACTATTAAGAAAATTATAAAAGGAAAATTTTATATATACTATACCTAGACATCGGACTACAAAAATTTTTATTGCAGTTAAATCAAATTTTTCATCCGTCTACCGTCTTCCTCATTTATAATATTATTTTTTTTCTGAGATGAAAGATGTGAAATCATTCGACGATAACTCATTATTTTTTAGTACATATATTGTAGAATAGAGTAATTTTTTATCATAATCAGAAAAGTATAAAATATATAAGCATAAAATAATGTTTTATTCTTAATATTCTCTAGACATCAGTCTTCAGCGAGGTGGTAATTGTTCTATCGAATCACTGGATATGTCAGTTCTGAAAAATAGAAAAACCTTATGTATTTCTTCATATTAAATTATTATGATCAAATGATGAAATATTATTAATGGATAAAAAATCTATTTTTCCACGAATGAATAAAGAAACAAATGTGATGAAATGGACAATACCTTGAGTTCCAAAAAGCTGTAATATCGATGGGATGAGTATGACAATGAATGGGTGTGAAATTTATGAACAATATTCACGTTTATGTATTATTTCCTTGTAAGATTCATTATTATATAATTTCTCTCACCTCCCCGTCTCTTCTGTAGCTAAATCACTGTCATCGCTGTAACAAGGAGCTTGTGAATCCTCCTGCAAATGAATAGCTTGCAAAAAGAATTCATACATATTCAGGATTATCTACATCAAAATTTCCATTGATATAAATGCGGAACATAGAATTATATGTATAAATCAAAAACGTTTCAGCTTTATTTTAAGATTCTCAATAAATATGAGTTATTTTTATGAGTAAAATATTTTTTCAAGGGATATAGAACACTCATGAATAATCGTAGATAAAAGGTGTCGAAAAATGGTATCGAGAATTTATACTTCGATAAAACAAAAACTACTTAAAATCAAAGAAAAGTTTATTCTTTATTATTACAATATAAAGTGGAAAATTATTTGGAAATACGATGTTATCTATCGGGTGTTTTTTTAGAGTGATAGAACTTTAATTTGGAATAAAACATATTTAAATGAAGATTGAAGCCAAATTATTTTTTATTTGAAAGATAATTTTATGACATTTATGTTTTAAAAATAATTTCCGTCATATGTCCACCACGACTAGTATTGAGGAACCGCATTCGACCAGACCAATTTTGGACAACTTTTTCGAGTAATTCAGGCCTTATTTCATCAATAACACGAGTTATGTTGACTTCCAAAGCGTATATTGTTTCTGGTTTATCAGCATAAACCAATGACTTGACATAACCCCAAAGAAAAAAATCCAGTGAAGTTACGTGGCATGATCTTGGAGGCCAATTAATTGGACCATTACTCGAAATAATGTTATCGCCAAATCTTTCTTTCAATAAATCAAACGCATGAGGTGTAGCACCATTTTGTTGAAACAAAAACACTTCTGGGTCGATACCATTCAAATTTTGAAACATTTAATCATTGATAATCGATCTGTAACGAGCACCATTGACTGTAACATTAGCTTCAGCATCGTTTTTAAATAAATATGGACCGATGATGCCTACAGCGTGTGAAACACACCATACAGTGCATTTTTCAGGATACAATTGAACCTGCAGAACTTCTTGAGGATTGTTTTCACTCCATATACGGCAATTTTGCTTGTTTACATAGCCGTTCAACCAGAAATGAGCTTCATCACTAAACACAATTTTACGATAAAAAAGTGGATCAACTTCAAGCTGTTTTAGGGCCCAATAAGCAACAAACGACGCTTATTACGGTCAAGTGGCTTTGGTTCTTGAACCAGTTGGATCTTGTATGGGTGTAGACCAAGATCTTTACGCAAAAATTTTTTATGTGGTGGATACATAGCGTCCAACTTGTTGTGAACATCGACGAATAGACAAATCTAGATCATCATTAACGCTATAATTCACAGCAGCGATATTTTATTCTGTATATACAGTTCTTTGTCTTGTTGTTGTTGTTGCATCGAGTAGAGAAAATGTTGTCCGAAATCTATCGATAGTTCGACGAATAAGCTGCTCTGATGGGCGATTATGTAAACCATAAATTTCACGAAGTGCTCTATAAGGTTGGGGAATAGAACACTGATTTCGAAAATAAATTTCAACAATTTGTAAACGTTGTTGCGGCGTGAGTCTTTCCATGATAATTTATCAATTCTTACTGAACATAATTGTTAAAACAACATGGCTTCTACCTTTTTTCAAATCATATCCCTATCGAAAGTTCTATCACTCTAAAAAAAACACCCGATATAAGCCTGTGTGCTACACGCTATCCTATTTCTACTGAATAACATTCATTCCACACGATATTCATCTACAATATAATGAACAGAATCAAAATAAGAAATCTTTAAAAAGAGCAAAATAAACATAAATGAGTGAGGAATGTGCATATCGAAAGCTAAAAGGAAACATAAACTCCAACGAAAAAACAATTATCTGGGACACGGGGCAGATAATCTTGCAATACTCATAGTTATGCGCAAAACCATATTCCATTCCAAAATTGTTTGAAACTTACTGTAATTTTCTCTTATGTATGTGGCTATTTCAGGTCTACGACGTCTGCTTCCATCTTTTTTTCCTTTAAGGATTGAGTCAGGATGTTGTGGAATTTGGGACCGAAAAAATAAATATTTCTCTGGAGATGGGTTCTGTGACTACGAGGAACCCTACTGATCCTTTACCTAAGTGCCTAGTGAAGTACTCATGTGTGACATATGCGTTTTTAGCCTTTATTTGATATAAAATACACACAAAGATAATGTAAAATCTGCCTAATATTCAGTTTATTCGAAGTTATAAACAGTTTTTCCGAGCTATAGGTTTTTTTGACTTTGAGTATGATTTTCAGAAAATACTTTTGTATTATCTGCAGATCTTCTAAAGGATTGTAAAACAGACCACCTCAAATGATTATACCGTATCTTAATATCGAGACGACCAATGCCACATAAACACTTTGGTTGCAATTTCTCGAAGGTTGTAAAATACATGTAGCATAGATCTTAATCGGTCTCTAATGAACTCGGTATGAATATTCTATCCAAGATACTTGCGAAATACACTTTTTTCATTTTTGGACATGAACAAACGGAGTCAGCGCAATCAGAGTGGTGCACGGGAATTGCTATGAAATCAGGTTGACCAGTTTTTGTCAAAGAAAACGTCAAGAATTGTGACTTTGTAGAGTTGACACTAAGCTCGTTCTCACATAAATATGTATTTAGTGTCTGCAAACCCCTTTCTCCATATATACTACTATGTCAAGAAAGTACCGGGAATTTTCAATTAAAACAACATTTTTACATTTAATCGTCAAAATTTATTGGGTCGCCTTCAAAATAGGCTCCATTTGCTCCAATACATCTATGCCAACGGTACTTCCAATTATCGAAACATTTTTTATAGGCGCTTTCCGGGATGGACTTTAGCTCTCGCGCCGAATTTTGTTTTATGGCTTCAATCGACTCAAAACGGGTGCCACGAAGGGGCAATTTTAGTTTTGGGAAGAGGAAAAAGTCGCAGGGAGCCAAATCCGGCGAATACGGTGGTTGCTGAAGCACGTTTGTTGAGTTTTTGGCGAGAAAGTCAGTCACAATCGTAGCTCGGTGAGAAGGCGCGTTATCGTCATGCAAAATCCCTGAGTTGTTCGCCCACAAATTTGGCCGCTTCTTACGGATACGCTCACGCAAACGTTTCATAACGCCTAGGTAATACTCCTTGTTTACCGTCTGACCCTCTGGAACGAATTCGTAGTGCACCATGCCACGGATATCGAAGAAAACAATGAGCATCACCTTCATTTTCGAGCGGCTTTGGCGTGGTTTTTTCGGTTTCGGCTCATTTTTTGCCACCCATTCCGATGATTGCTGGCTTGTTTGCATATCGTACTCGTAGACCCAGGTCTCATCATCAGTTATAATGCGTTCCATGAATGTAGAATCGGAATTACAGCGATCCAGCATGTCTGAAGCAACCTGTTCGCGATGACGTCTTTGAAGAAAATTCAGGTCTTTCGTACGAGTCGTGCGGCCACCTTTCTCATGCCCAAAATATCAATCAAAATCGTACGTGCGGACTCGTGGGATATCTTAAGATCATGTGCTATCTCTCTCAAGCTGGTACGACGGTTTTCCAGCACCCTTTCCTTAATTTTATCGACGTTATCTTCGATCGAAGCCGTCGATAGGCGACCACTTCACGACCGTCCTTGAAGGCTCTGTACCACTGATATGCACGAGTTTTCGATAGAGCATTATCACCAAAGGCCTTTGGCAACAGTTTCAATGCATCGGCACACGAAAATTCATTTGCAGCACAAAACTTTCAACAAATTCTTTGCTCAACGTAATCACCCTTAGTAAAAATCGGCACGCACTCTGACATCGACTGACTTAATCAGCTGTTGCAAACACACTAGTTGACAGATCCCGCTCAAGCTTGGCATAGTAATTAAGGACAGTGGTACCAACCTAGGAAAAAAAATTTGTACCTGCCTCATTGCCCCGCCAGATTTAAATCGATAATTCCCGGTACTTTCTTGACAGACTGTATATAAACTTCATGCCATGTACGTCCCTCAAACTTTATTACAGTATCGTCAGCATATGATACAATAAGGCCCTCTGGTAATTCCAGATGTTATCTGATTTATATAAATAAGAATGAAAAAGAATAAAAAGAATGGGACCTATGACAGTTCCTTGAGGAATCCCCATATTTATAGTTTGAGTATCACTAATTTCGTATCCCACTCTAACTCTTTGTATTCAGTCCGTCAAATAGTCCCTCATAAGTTCACAGCATCTACCCCTTATCCCCACTGAATCAAGCCTTTCCAGCAACAAGTCATGATGAACGGTGTCAAAAGCTTTCGCTATATCAAGAAGCAACGCCATACATTTGTTTCCTTCATTCATAGATTGTACAACTGATTGGATGAATCAGTCCATAGCGTCTTGAGTTGTTTCATTCTTCTGAAATCCAAATTGGTTGAAACTTACTATATTGTATTTTTCGAAAAAATCTACTAAACGAACATTTTTCGAAAATGTTTGCAAAGTTGCATATTAACAATATGGGGCTGTTATTAGTCATTTTGTTTCTTTCATGCGATTTATGCCCACAAACAACTAGAGATTCCTTCCACTCTTGCGGAATTTTTGAAGTATCGAAAGAAAAAGTAATTATGTTAGTAAGTGGCAACTTCAGATATATGGATGAGTGTACTTCATTAGCTTATTAGAAATTTGATCGGGACCTGGCGCAGCGTTATTTTTTAAAGAAGCTATGATTGTTATAATTTCTTCCTCAGTGACGGGTTTCAGAAATATTGAACTTGCATTTAAAAGGTTTTCGAATCTGGAGGCAGAACTTTGTTTTTTAATAGATTGTGACATATTCTCGCCAACGTTTATGAAATATTCATTAAATTTATTTACTTTCTCCTTGTCTCCCACAATCAAGTCACCCCTATCATCAACAATATCAACTAAAGAATGATGTTTTTTTGACCAATAAGTTGATTAATTTATTACCGTCCATGCCTTTCTCGAATCGGCCCCAGCATTCGTCAGTTTTTTTGAGTAAAATGTCTTCTTAGTTTTGCGTATTAGTTCTTTGAGTTTATTTCTGTATATCTTATAATTTTCTATGTTAATGGCAGTGTTATTGACCTTCAATTTTTTTCTCATTTTATCCCGTGTCCTCATAGAAGTGATCAATCCGAAAGTTATCCAAAGTTTTAGTTTTTTGTGTTTCAATCTTTTATGTATACGTGTGAACTGGCTAAGCTTTATATGTTCTTGCAGTTTGTTCATGAAACGTGAATAGGCAACTTGAGAACTATTGCTCTCACTTCAACCCAAATTTCTGATTTCAGTCTTTCGTCAAGCCTTCCGTAGTTCAAGTGGAAAGAAACTTCTGGCTGTGACTGAAAATCTCCACAAGAATTATTTGGCTCCAAAGGCCGAACAAACAAACAAACTGCATAATGATCGGTTAAAGATGTTTTGATAGATAGCCGAATCTATAAGTATTTCTTCCTCAACACACTATTTCGATCTGACAAAAATATGATCCAATGTACTTGAAGACGTTTCAGATTCCCTAGTTATTCAGTTAATGTAAGATACGAAACCGTACTGCTCCAAAGTACACTGATAAAGTAAACGTAAAAGTTTGAAAACGACGAATCTGCTGATATTTTATACGGCACATTGTTGATGTTGTGTGATGTTGGACGTCTCTGCATTACGAAAGGAATACGCAATTCGTTTGTCAGATTGGAACGTGTTTGCTTCGACATACCATCCTGTTCGAGAATCAGGACGCATTCAGCGACTTCAAAGCGATGCTGGTAGACCACTGGTAGACAAACTGACGAATCTCCACAATTTTTTGGTGAAGATCTCTAATACTTCCATCCAGCAGAGTAACACTCTACTAGGTCTTCGAATGACAGAACTTTCTCAGTTCTAGTTTCATTAAGTCCCTCCTCGAATAAAGAAGAGATTGGTTCATTCCCTTCAGAGGACATTTTAGTGATACACAAATTAAACACGAGTATTATATCGTTAAATATGTATGTGCATCTTAATCCTCTGGAGCTCTGGGTACTGGAACTATGGAACAACTTGCCAGTTTTTCAAGACTGTAATTTTTGTCATGAAATATATTGGGCCATCAGGAAATTATTGTAGTAATATAATCAAATTCACTCACCTGTATACTGCCATATTTCCTGCAAAAATATTGAACTGAATGAATGAAGATGAATAACATTTCCGATTTCTAGAATTCCAGAATTGAAATCTAAAAAACAATTCTTTACCGGAAAAACTCTGAAATCAGTCTCTCTTATAAAAAAATCAGACAAATATCTAATTTACTGAAATGCAACCAACAGAAAGAAACCTCAATAGTTAATTTTTTGAGAGGAAAAACTTTTTAGAGAAAAGCTAATTCGAACGTGATTAACAAGTTGTTTTTCTTATCCAGTGGAAAATGAATAAGACATAAACTGTATTCCCTCAAAAGAAAAATATCATCATATTTACCCAGAATCCAAACTGTCCTCCCTTGTTGACCTCTGAGCTTTTCCAGGTATTGATTGAGATGATCCTAGGTCTGATAATGAATCCGGCTTATATGAGCCGGAGGTACTTTCTCCTGAAACATAATTATTTTGACACTGTTTTTATCGTCATGTTAGGTGATTAGATTTATTATGGTCGTTTAGCTTTAAGAGGGTAGTATGGTGTCTACCTCGATTCAAAGAGTATAAGCTTGGAATCGGAAAAACTTCAAATTAGAGCAGTGCAACTTACATCTATGTAACAGTTCACAACTTAAATCGACTCGAATAGGCATCGTCGATCCTCGAAATTTAGGCAGTAGGTATTTATGTCCTAAGATTGTTTGCTTCTCATCTCGCATAAGAACGCCGAGGCATTTATCAAACACTAGCTCCATCCATGCACGTGAACACACATACACAAAAAAAGGTGCACAACGGCACGTTTATTTCAAAATAGAGTATGAAATACAGGTATGGCACCATATTGGGTGCCTGATTTCTGGGTACAATGTAATTCCAAAAGTCTTAGATTAAAGAGTGATATATGAATGTAAAAAGAAGAAGAGAAATAAAAAAGAAGTGTAAAATGTAGACAAAGATGCATAGCGCGGTATTCCATAGTTTATAAAGTGGTACAAAGTTTAGGTAAATTACAGGTTTGTGTGACTTCCATTCGGGAAGTGTTATTGTTCTGATTCCTGCTAGTGTCTCTGAGATCACTTTACGCCACTTAAACCGATACGACACTTCACTATCGCGATGCTCGTCACAACACCTCACAAATTACACGTTGGTAAGTCCTAATATTCGCCGCTGCAGGTTCCGTCTCGAGTAGAGTTGGGCTTCGTTTTCTTGTTTTCCTAGAGGATGTGAGTTCCCCGGGGAGTCTCTGTATTTTATGACCAGATGGTTCACGAGTGAGAGCGGGGGTGTCCTGGTTTTTCCTGGTTTCTGTCTTTGTGTTGGATTAACCACGCTGGCAGACAAGAAAAGATTCGTACGGGTTTTGGATTGAGGGCTGTGGGGGTTCCAGTTCTGGTTACCAATAAGCACGGGCTGGGACTTGCTAATTGTTCGAAAATGCTCCTGTTTTCCAGATGAGGGATTTGCTTTAGGTCAGGTGGCCACGTTCTGGTTTCTTCATTAATTAACTCTTGGGCGTCCAAGTGTTTAGGGCAGTTCAATATCCTGTGTATTGTGTCGTCTGTTTCGTTGGGACAGGAGTCGCAACTGTCAGATTCAGATTTCCCGATTCTTTTCAGGTGACAGCCGAATTCGCCGTGTCCTGACAATACTTGGGCTTTGAGGAAGTCAATATTGAGGGGTCTTTCCTGTGCGACTTCAGGTATGAATTTGGTACAGTTGTGCATGTCGAATTGAATCGAACTGGAGGGGCATGATCGCTTCGTTCTGGAAAGTTCCGGACCTGCCCCTGCGAAGATTGCTGATGCAGGTCCTCATTTCGATTTTCAGGACGACGGGGGTTAAGCCCGCCATGACTCCTGCTGCTTCGGTTGATACGGAGTTGTAGCAGTGTGTCATGGTTCGGGAGATTGTTCCATAAATAGTATTTCCTGTTGACTTTGGCCTGTCCAGCCAGACGTTGGACGCGTAACTCAGGATGGGAAGGAGGGCCCCACGGTATATGGTGTGGGCCGAAGTTTTGGTATCCTGATCCCACTTTGTCTTGATACTCTTCCTGAGAGACATGGCTATCCTTCTCGTTTTGAATACACATACACAGTATACCTCACAAAGCTAATTCTAGCAAAGAATTGTATAGTGGCCAACTATAGAATATGAATAAAAAACAGCACTCTATGGACGAACCAACAGGCAAAATGAAAGCACCAGCTTAAGTCTTTCTCGTATCATCTTCCGAGCACGTCGGACTTCCTGCTTATCAACACAGGATAAAACCCCTCTTTTTTAATGTTGATCTTGTATTAATTTTTACTCCTAATATATAAAATAGTAGACTGAGGCACGTGGGTAAGAAAACTTAAGTGGGACGCTTCACACTCCTTGGATGTATACTCACAATAGTAAGAATTCCATGAAGACCTCTTATATGCATGTAAACTCGGTATCTTTATACCGAGGATAATAACATGCGAATAGACCAGCTCGCCTGTAGATCCGCGCATTTTCAGATTTTTCAAGGAGAGCTTTGGAAGTATGACTGTACCTGAAATCAGCCAACTGAACAGGAGAACCGTAGTTAATCTGAGAAATCAAAGGAGGGTCCGATGAAACCACAAACAGTCTCAATACTTGAACCCATCACCGCCTTTCACCGATTCATGTCACGACACGGAAAACCATTTCAGATAATGGGACCAACATCATTAGAGCCGACGAAAAACTTCAGGGAATGAAGAATTTTCCGGGCACCAAGGAAGTTTTTAAGAACCAAGACGTGCCTTGGTCTCTCCTTTGCCCACATTCTCCTTATTTTGAAGGTTTGTGGGAGGCCGGAGTAAAATTGGCCAAACATCACTTGATTCAAATAGCCGGAAACGCTATTTTTACATTTCAACAACTATCCGGTGTTTTTAGAGTGATAGAACTTTCGATAGGAATAACTGTGATTTGACAGAAGGCAGAAGCCATGTTGTTTCGACATTTCTGTTCAGTAAGCATTGACAAATTATCATGGAAGACTCACGCCTCAACAACGTTTACAAATTGTTGAAATTTATTTTCAAAATCAAATTTCCTATTAGCCAAACTTATAGAACACTTCGTGAAATTTATAGTTTACATAATCGTCCATCAGAGCAACTTATTCGTCGAACTATCGGTAGATTTCGGACAACATTTTCTCTACTCGATGCAACAACAACAAGACAAAGAACTGTACGTACAGAAAAAAATATCGCTGCTGTAAGTCATTGTGTTAATGATGATTCAGATTTGTCTATTCGTCGACGTTCACAACAAGTTGGACTCTGTGCATCCACCACGTGAAAAATTTTGCGTAAAGATCTTGGTCTACATCCACACAAGATCCAACTGGTTCAAGAACTAAAGCCACTTGACCATAATAAGCGTCGTTTGTTTACTGATTGGGCCCTACAACAGCTTGAAGTTGATCTACTTTTTTGAAATTGTAAAATTGTGTTTAGTGATGAAGCTCATTTCTCGTTGAACGGCTTTGTAAAGTAATTAAAACGAATTGTAGAAATTACTATGTTTTACTACCAAAAAATATATATTAACTATCCCATCATCAGACCACTCTGTTGTTGATGATGGGATAGATAGATAGCTACCCTCAACTATCGCCCTATCCATACTTTGTCTTCTGAACCCTCTGATTTGCACTACATTACCACTGCCTACTTCTTCATTGAACGTGCTCTCACGACTCTAAAAATAATAGTTCGGGTCATCTTTTAATAATAATAAATTGGCCAACAATCTAGCACTTAACAATATTTCAAGTTGACTACTAAATCGATAATAATGTATTTTGCATGATGCCCTTCATTGGCAAAGCGACGAAGCTGATAACTAAGTGAATACAAAGAATTGTTCAACTAACACGGCGTATCTGAAAACATACGAATAAGTGTAAATATGATATATCCGATATATGCGAAATGAAAACAAGTTGTAAAAATTACTATGTCTTACTACCAATAAATTGATATTTTACACATTTAATTGTGACAAGAATTAACTATACCATCTTCAGACAACTGAAGACTCAACAAGCAGAACAGAGTATTTATGAATATACAGAGGTAGAAGAGGTACTAAAAACAGGTTAAAAAAGGTTTAAAATGAGAGGACGATAACAACTGTTAGAAATTTGGCACGTCAAAGAAGATTGGTAAACAGTTACTTATTTAAATATCTCAAAAATTTTGGATTTACATAGATCCGTACAGTCATTCATTATTTTTACATTATTTTTATTGTGAACTAATTTGAAAATTTCAACAGATTCTAAATATTCAAGTTTCTTTCCTTTTGATTCTACATGTAAAATTTTCATTTTATCTATTGTCGGAAAAGGATGGCCGTTTTCTAAACAATGAGGGGCAAAAGTAGAAGTTTCTTTATTTTGAATGAAATTCATTTTATGTTCGTTGAATCTCGTCTGAAAGGAGCGTCCCGTCTGTTCTATATATTTATTACTCCACGTCGAACAAAATAACTCATAAACTCCCGATTTATGTATGTTTGGAGTTGGGTCCTTTGCATTAAACAATACGAATGATAATCTATTTTGTGTTTCGAAAGCAATATTAACATCTAATTTTGAAAAACTATTGGCCACTTTTTGACTTATGCTACCGAAGTACGATAAAGAAATGAATTTTTTGTTTTCTTTAGTTTTTATTATGGGATAAATTTCGTTTATAGCTATTTTATATTGTTCCTGTCGAGTAAGATTATCTATTATATTGGAGTTTATAGTTTATAGTATAGTTTGAACTTCAGCTTCGCGGTTATTTTTTGATAAGGGTAATGCGAAAGCTTTATGGATCATCGATTGATATATGATATATTATTTTTTGATAAGGGTAATGCGAAAGCTTTATGGATCATCGATTGATATGCTGACATTTTCTGTGAGTATGGGTGATTGGAGTCAATAGGAATACATATATCAGTGGATTTGGGTTTTCTGAACACGTTAAATACTAATTTACTATTTGAGTGTGATATCGAGAGGTCTAAAATGTAATTTCTTTTACAACTGGTTTTAATTATGATCAACTACCAAATAGTAACGGCTGAAACAGCTCACTATATACGAAATTGTTTGGGAATTGATTGATTTGGTTCATGAATACGTAGAACGAAGTTCTGATAGATCAGAGTTTTTTCTAGACCAGAAATTGAAGAAATTTTGGACTGGAACATTTGGAGTAGATACTATGGTAATCGAAAAGAAGAGAATGAAGGATTCTGAAGTTTTAAAATAATGGTCCTATTATAAATCTATCAAAACATGGAAAGAATCTATACTTCTCAGTTTCTGCGCACTTGTTCCAGGAAACAGCGTGCTAATGTTTAGCCCAAATCTCTGTTATTTTAGAATTTTGAGCTGAAAATGATAGAAAATAATTAGGGTGGACTCACTGATGAAGAATCCAATAGTATCTCTCTCCAGCGGCCCAATCGTAAACAATCTAACTTTCGAGAAGGATCAGACGAATATATCACTTTTAAAACCTTCGCAGGCACATTTGATTAACTATTGATGATGAAATATTTTATAATGGTGATGTTTAACAAAACAATAAACACTGATACTAACCAGTAATAGATATCCTAGAAACAGAAGCGCCAAATTTCACTTTTCCCTTACTGTCAGTGCAGGACCTTTCCGAGATTTCGACAATTGGCGGAAGACCTCGTGATTCGCTCGAAGAACTGCTTCCCTTGACGATGGAGACCGATTCTTCTACAGCAGGATAAACCTGGATGTCTCCTCTAGACGAACGTGACTGAGAATCTGAGCTGAAGTAGGTCCTTGGTGAGCTTGATTTTGGGCTCGATGGCAGAGACTTCGGACTGGATGCGTCCGATTTAGGGCTCGAAGTTTTCTCTCTGCTAGTATCTTCGGTAAGGGAATAGTAAGCTTGAAAAAACATAAACAGAGACAATTAGAAAAGTATTATTATATTAGTAGATATGACTTTCAGTTTTGAATAACGAGACATTCTGTGTAGAAATAAGCTCATTCTTTGTCTTGGAGAACACAATATGAGTTCATATCATGTTGTACAGATTATCTAAGAAAAAAAGTTGTAGATGAATTCAAGAGATATAAGTACTACTCTTTTAGTAACCCGAAAATATGGGAGAATTAAAAAAAAGTAGGATAGTCACTTCATTCATTATCAGACAGGAAGTTGAGTCCTCTAATATCAAGCCAATAGCTGTGCAAGATTAGAGAAGTTTCATCTTTACTGAAACTGAACGTGACAGTAGAAACAAAATCCACAATAAAATGTGTGATAGAATATCTCAGCACTTTTAAGTGCGTAGTTATGGCAACGGTTTGGGTAAAACTCTACTGCTCCAAACGATGGACGCTTCTTTGGACGTTGAGGTCGAAAATATTGAAAACATTATCGAGGAATTGAGTGAACTAAGAAAGTATTGGGACAAAATATTGTCTGAACCTAAAGTTGTTACGTCTGCATATGGCACAGAACCAGAGTTTTCTGCTTCTCGAATAAAGAAGAGAAAAACATTTCACCATGAAAGGTCATCTACAACTGAAAATGTCAGTATGTCCCTTGAAAAACGTTTTAAGATAGAAGAGTTCTACGTAATGGACGTAGATGTTATGGTTTCTAACTTGAGATCTAGATTTATAGCTCTGAGAAAAATTCAAAATTTTTTTCTTTTTTATGGATGTACTAAAAAATGAACGAAAGCATTAGGTACTGCTCATTAGTACATGTGAGCTTCATGTATGAAGACTACTTATAAATCAAATCCTGCCACTTCGATTTTGAGAGCCACACGAGGTGAACATTTAGAAGATATTGTATTCCTGCGTTTCACAAGTCTTAATTCAAAATTGAACCTATAGCTGAAAGACCCCTTATTTATTTTTATAAATTATGCATATTTTAAGAAGTATTCATCTTGAGGGTGTGCTAACTTTGGTGGACAAGTAGAATAACAGAAAATAAAGAAAAGAATCTGAGAAAGGTAAACAGATAATGCATTATTTTTATTTTTTAATCGTGGGTGAGTTATATTTTGTGTCGTTTATTGTTCCATTATTGTTCAGTTTGATTACATTTCAACATTCTTCTTCTCCATTAGGTTTGTTAATGTAGTTAATGAGTTTAAATAATTTCGAAATGCTGGAACGGCTCCATCAATTACGGTTTCATGTCCAAAACACTATTTAAGTAGGCTTCCAAAGACGATTCATTCTATCAAAAGGTGGATAGAATCAATAAAAATGTCATGCATTATTTCATGTTAACTCTGATACTAGCAAGTGCTTTTTGAGGTTAAAATGGTCTGTGAGGAAGACCTTGAAAAGAATTATCATCCGCGTGCTTGATCAAAATTCGAAATAGCTTTTTGATTTCTCGGTGATAGGAAAACATTATGAGATGCTTTAAACTTGCAATATTCAGCCAGAATATTTCTACATCAGTTTCCTATTTCTTCCTGAACTCAATTTCTTATCCTACATAGGAAATTAGATAGTTATAAGAAATTAGGAGATTGTAGCCAGATTTTTCAACTAGTATATAGTACAGACCGTCGAGAAAGTGTCCGGAATTTATTCTTTTTCATCATTTTAATATACTCCTTTTTTGTAACATTCTAAGACAAAAGTAATGTATAGAATAGGATGTGCAGATAGTCGGCTATGGCCAAAGTTGCATGGCTATTTGTTAAATATTGTTGATTGTCTACAGGTATACAATTTATGAAATAATGCCTTAACTAGAAAAGAGAAAACAGGTAGAATAATTGTATGGAAAAAGTTTTCGAAACGTAAAAATTGACTGAACTGGGAAAAAGTGCTGTATATGAAACAATAAATAGGATAAAAAAAATGGCATGGATATGAGGCATAAACCAGTTTCAGGAAGACTACGTAAAATTAAAGGAAACAATTTAAAAGCTTTATTGACCTTAGGACGGCACAATACGAGCCTGAGGATTCGAAAATTGGCTAACGGATTTGGAAATCAACGAAAGATAAAAGTATGTCCAGAAACCGTCCGTATGTCACTGAAAAGACAAGGCTACATATCAAAGAAACAAAAAAAATTAATATAATGACATCTTAACCAAAGGAACGAATTATAGAATTTTGTCAATGATGAAAGTTGGAAATCACTTAAAAATCCTATCAAATTAATCTGTTAGCGTTCAAATTTCCAAATTTTCCACCAAAATAATCATTTGTAGAGCAATATCTCAGCGTGATGCTACTCCTCTTTGTATAGTTGATGGTATCATAAATAGTGAAAAGTATTGTGGCATTCTAAACGATTTTCCCCTTGAAACGGCGCATGCTTTATATCCAAAGGGATGGCCTTTTCAGCAGGATAATGCAAGATGCCATACTTTGGCCTATACTCAAGCTTAGATGCAAGAACACCAAGCGACAACCATTTCATGGCCAGCAGCTTCACCAGATCTTAGTTCCATTGAAAACATATGGGGACTAATGAAGATTGAAGTTGAGCAGCGCTACGAAATAAAGATGATTTAATTCAGTCAGTTTTTTCAGTTCTGGACTACTATCACCGAAAATTATGGAGGTGATCTAGTTTCTGGTGTACCTGGAAGTTTAGTCAAGTGTTTACAGTTGAATGGAGGTTGTATAAGTAAATAAGATGAATATTTTGTTATAATATTCTAATTCAAGAATTAAAAATATATGCTAAATAATAACAACTGAGCTTTTTTTTCCGGATACTTTCTAGACGAACTATATATTGGCTTTCCAATTTTCCCTAAATCCAAATTCTCTGGAACTAAGAAAACTCTATGTGTTAGATTCAGCCAAGTATTCTTATATCATCAGTGAAGTGATATTAATTTGCCTTCAGAAAGATGATGGAGTAGAAACCCAAATATGTGTTGGATTACTCTTCTTGTTCTTGTGATAGTTTTTCTAATTTCTTTTGTAATTGGAAAACATATGTAAAGTTCTCTCTATTTATTATCCTTAATATTGTGATGAAATGCCATCGAAAGGTACTTTACTGGGAAGGTCTGCGGATAGGAAGTATTTGGTCAGATGGTCAGAGATCCTGGTCATCTCTATGAATTGTCCTTTCTTTTTATAGGTATTCTAAAAGTGACCTAATTCCTGGGCTATTTTGTCTATAGTTTGAACTATAGGGTTCTGCCAGATTTCTACTGCTAAGTTCAAAGCATAACGTTTATTTTCAGTATGCAAAATTTCGAAATAACGATTGAGGGTATGTTCTGTTTCTATAGTTGTAAATCAAAAAAATTTAAACCAAATAACTTCTTAGATTGTCAATATCTGGCATCTCTGATGTTCCTTATTAAATTACGAGTGCCGGTTGCTCAATGGGTGAAGCTATGGAATAGGAACCGAAAGGTATCCAGTTCGTGGCCGTTTGTATGCAAACGGACACTATGTCTTCTATGGAACAGACTTTTTTTATTCAAATAGTTTCCACCACTATTTCACTGTGGCGTCAAAAATAAACAATGCTATGCATAAGGTGCCCTAAGGATAGAGACTTAACCAAAATACAACCAAACTCCTTACTCGCACAAGCTTCTGAGTGATTTTCACAGAAGATCTAAGGCTATCAAGATAATATCGTAATAATTACATGCCTTCAAAATGAACAAAGTAACCAAAAAGTACGGCTCCAATGTTTCCACCCAACTTCAATTGGCCTTTAAATTTTTCAACCCTTATGAATATACCAAATTATCTATAAAAAAACCTCTTTATATACCAAACCGTGAAAAATTTAGAGAAAGTATCATTTATGTCACTCACCTTTACTATCACAACTACACCAGAGTTTGCGCCTTCTTCCACTGAAATCAAAACAGTATTTAACATTTGATTCTAGGTAAGATAAGAAAAGAATTACCTTTCACCAAGAATCTTCTCTAGTAAGGATGATGATCTGCCTATAAATATAAACCCAAATTGATATTTCATATTTTTTATTTAGTAGATGCATAAATGGTATTGCACAATATTGTGAAATCAATACAAAAAACTAAGCAATTTAAAGGGTGGGCCATCTAGAGGTTGCATTTTGAAGTAGTGGTTATTTTGAGTCTGGCAACACTTCTGTTATTCGTTTTTTGACTGAAAGTTACTTTAATATTTAACATTAACGAAAGGGGTCGATTCACGCTTGAATGAAACTGGGAAATATTGAAAAATTATTTCCAAAGTGGTGAATCTTATATCCAAGCTATTACAAACTTACTTGGAAAATTCACTAGAAAAAAATACTCTCAAGGCAATTTGTGGATCAATTCATCATCCGATGAATCGGATCACTGCAAACTGGAACTGCTCAAGAACTGAATATTTCTCGCACTTCTCTGAGGAGAATTTGGCCCAAAGACCTCGTTATGAAAGCTTACAAAGTTCAACTACATGGTGGCAAGAAAAAACGGACAAATTTTACTGTGTTCTGGAACAAAAGTTTTTCAGAGCAGCCAAATAATTTTTATTCTGTTAGATTCTCTACATTTTCTTGTACTAATATGTAAATTTTCAGTTTGATATTACTTTATTTTGCAGTGTTAGAATGTTAAACAAACGTAGTACAATTTTGGAGCTGTTTCGTCAAGGTAGGCAGGCATCAATGCAAAATTGTTCGTTTGCTCAATGTGCCTCGACAAACCGTGTCCGATGCCATTTGCCTTTTCAAGGACCTTGGCCATGATGGTTGTCGTCCATGAAGTGGAAGAAAACGCACTGTGAATACGCCTAGCAATCGCAACATCGTCAAGAAACGAGTCAATCGAAATCCGAGGGTCTCCATGAGGAAAATAGCCCGTGAGACCGGCATCAACCGTGAATCCGTTCGTCAAATGTCCAAAAAAGATCTCAAGCTATACAAGCTCCAAAAAGTTCAACTCCTCACGGATGAAAACAAGCGCGTACGACTTCAAAGGTGCCGCCAACTCCTCCGTCTCGCCGCCAGTCAACAATGGGAGCGCATTCTCTTCACAGACGAGAAGCTTTTTACCGTAGAACAATGCCACAACCACCAAAACGACAGAGTTTAGTCCGCAGTGGCTCCCGGTACGACATCGTCAAAATCCGCAATGCGTCATGGTCTGGAGCGGAATTTGCGCCAGCGACAAAACACCCTTGGTTTTCGTGGATCAAGGGGTCAAAATCAATCAAGAAGTCTACCGCTTTAACATTCTCGAGGCCTTAGTACTTCCGTGGGCTTGGCAGTACTTCGGCGACACGCATTGGACCTTTCAACAGGACTCCGCTCCGGCTCACAAAGCGAAAATGACGCAAGAATGGTGTAAAACCAATTTTCTGGGTTTCATCACATCTGCAGAATGGCCGCCCTACTCGCCGGATCTCAACCCAATGGGCTACAGAGTGTGGTCGATTTTGGAGATGTGTGCTAAACACCACAGAAGTTTGGAGTCGCTGAAGGAATCCCTGCGCAGGGAATGGGACCGATTAACGCCCTAAGAGCTGCCACCCATTGCCAAAAATTTCAAGAAGCGTCTGAAGCTATGTATCGCCGCCAAAGAAAGCCACTTCGAAACCGCTTAAATATATTAATGCCAAGTGTTTATGTTATTATTATTCGTTGTTGTTTTGCTCAATTTCTTCTGTTTAATAAAATGTAAAATGATAAAAAATTGTCCGAGGTTTTTGTTGTTACCCCATCCGATGAGTTTCCGCTTCGGGCTAATGATCACAAAGTCGAAGATGAGCATTTTCCCAGAAAAATAATCTTTAGAGATGAAGCTCATTTTCACCTCGGAAAACTATTTTTTGTGGAGATCCGTTAAGAATAACTGTTACGCTGACCATCTGGAAAAGATTGATGCCTTGAAACACGAAATCGAAGTTGTCATTCATGAGATTGAGTCCTAAAATATAATATAATGTACTGAAAAATTGGGTTGATAAAATGAGGTAGGTACTATAGCCAATCGTGGGGTCATTTGAATGCAATTTTTTTTATTCGTAAATGTCAACATTCAGCTTTTCCAGTAAGCTCATAAATTTGAAAAAATATTAGTTTTATTAATTTTATTTGTAGCCGATCAATAATGTAAATTTTAAATGGCGCACCCCTTAGTATACACCTAACAAAACTATTGTAGCGAACAATTTCTTCGCTCCTCGTCCAGAAACCTACCATGCTCTGTCGCAGCTTGACCGGCGTACCAATAGAGGACCCGACCAATCTAAAGATTCGTGGCTAACCATTCCCGCCGAGTTCGAATATAGCAAGGCATATAGCGTTTGACGATTCCAAGCGGAACACATGGTCACCAGCGTCACAGGCAGAGCTGCGCATCACGCCTGTCTGATGAGTTTCAGATGCGCAGACTCGGAAACGAAACGCCTTCTACCGAATCAAGAGGTGGAAGCTCCATCGCAAGTCCGCATTTCACTCGAGAGCTTCATTGGTGACCCCGACGTGATTTGGGGGGTTTCATTCAAGAGCGAACCAATCCATTCATTTGGAGGCTCTAATTTCCCCCTTTCCATAATTCCGAGACGGCCTTTCCTTTCGTTCCACAGATCCCCGCTGGAGATGGCACCGCGACGAGATCAGCGGCGGACTGTCTGCTTGCCTGATCCCAACGCCCTATCCCGTGAGCTTTATCGACGCTCACTTAAGGGGGAGTGCGTAGCGAACAACTTCTTCACTCCTCGTCCAGAAACCTGCCTTGCTCAACCGGCGTACCAAAAGAGGACCCGACCAGTCTAAAGATTCGTGACTAACCGTCTCCGCTATGTTCGAATAGAGCAAGGCATACAGCGTTTGACGATCAGCGTTCCAAGCGGAACACATGATCACCGGCGTCACAGGCTGAGCTGCGCATCACGCCTATCTGATGAGTTTCAGATGCGCAGACTCGGAAACGAATCGAGAGGTGGAAGCTCCCTCACAAGTCCGCATACCACTCGAGAGCTTCACTATAAATGAAGCTCATACAATTATAGCTTACAGATTTCTGAATTACTTATATTCCGTTTGAGGAAGAATAAATGAATATGCTATTTTATGGATGAAAAATACAGATATTTTTTATTGTACATTATCAATAGGTCTTTTCAATTTCAATATTGCGTAAATCTTCATTCACTTATGTAAAATAAGGACAATACTAAGAATTCGTTATATTTTTCAACAAGATGCATCCAACGTTATTCGTGTTTTCGTATCATATAATAAAAAGGGGAGTGTTTTTACTTGAAAGAAAGCTTATAACAATATCTCAAATATCATACAGATTTATTATGTTAAACTTTTTAGAATTAAATGAAATAAATGTCTTAGAAAACACGGTTTCAATTTAGTAGATATATAGAATTAATTTACATTACGCAGCACCGAAAAGAATGAAAGAATACAAAAAGATATAAATTTTTAATTGAAAATATTAAATGAATACTTGAAGGATACAAAATGTGTTTCGTATTAATGTATAATATTTAAGATATTGTAATAAGCATTCTCTCATGTAAAAAAACCTTTTTATTATTTTCTGTTATAGTTTTGCGAATGATTATACAGGCTTTCAGGGCAGATGCAGGACATTTTGGTGAGTCTGAATCAGTGCTCGAAATATGTTCTAACTATATTAGTTTAAGAGATACAGGATGTTTTATGTATTTTATCAAAAACTTTCAATCGGCATAACTCCTGAACGCCTGCATGAATCTGCATGAAAATTTGAGGGAATGAGTATAGGCCAATGTCTAATATTTGTATCTAATCACTTGTCGATAGCGCTGGTCCGGACTGAGAAAATTATATTCTTTATCCCACATCTTGTAAAACACCCTGTACATCGAATTTTCGAAAAGTGAAATTTTCCTCAGAATCTGCAATGAATACTCTTTCAAATAATCTCATTTGAAATAAGGGCACACTTCGCTTCAATATTTTATGAGCTATTGAATATCTGGAATTTTCAATTCATAGACACACGCATAAAAAACGACATACTTTTCGACACCTTATTTACACTTTCGCAAATAAATTCTTTTATACCCCTTTCCCCATCAATTTTCGTATATGATTTGTTCTCGAAAATTTTCCTATTTATTTTTGACACCTGCTAGCCCTTGTATTGAATGGTCTGCAGCTTTCATTAGCCTTTCTTTCTGCTCCACTATTTATCTTCTCACATGCTGCTTGAATCGATCTGAAGCTTAAGACATCATTTATTTTCAATGCTATGTGAAAGATTACAGAAGAAATTCGTTTATTTTGAATTCAACCCATTTCAAAATCTAAGTGGTTCATGCTAAGAATTTTGACATTTAAAACCATTGTCGGGTAATTATTGAAATAGAAAAATACGCAAGTGGCAGATTGTTGTATTTTCATAAAATTTTCATTAAGAGAATTATCGAAATGCCGTCATTTACGAATACTGAGTATACTGATATGTTGTTAGTTTAAGGATTTTGTAAGTGCAATAATCGTGAAGCTGCTAGGGAATATCGAAGGCTATATCCGGATTGTCGAATTTCTAACCACTAAACATTGGAACAAGTTAATCGCTCACTTCGTGAAACTGGACACTTTCCGTCAGTAAGTCAACGAGAAAGAGCGAAGAGATACTAGAAGCTGTTCAAGAAAATCCCTCAAGCAGCACTCGGCGTCTTGGTTCAGTTTTAGGTTTGCTACATTGTCAGGTCTGGCAAGTTGTGCACCGTGAAAAGTGGCATCCATTTCATTTACAATCCGTCCAAACCCAGGCGATGAACTACCGAGGATGCGATTTTGCAGATCTTCAGAACGCTTTTTAGTGATGAAGCGACCTTCACAAAAGATAGCATTTTGAATGTTCGCAATGCACATATTTGGTCCAGAGTAAATCCGAAAGTGACTAGGAAACGCAATTCACAACATCGTTTTTCAGTCAATATTTGGTGTGGAATTTACAACAATCGCCTAACTGGACCATATGTTCTTTCACACAGGCTGAATGGATTTACATATCTACAATTTTTAATCAAGCATTTGCCAGGGCTCTTGAATGATAGAGGCAATATTCCAAGAGGAATGTACTTCCAATATGATGGAGCTCCGGCACATTTTACCCGTGAAATTGTAGCGCATTTGAATGAAGTTTATCCAGATCATTGGTTTAGTAGAGGGGGACCTTATAACTGGCCTGCAAGATCCCCAGATCTTACATGCTTGGATTATTTTCTCTGGGGGCACTTAAAAAATGAAGTTTACTCTGAAGAAAGCATAGACAGGGAGAATCTAATTAATCGTATTCAAGCTACATGTGAAGCAATACGAAAACGAGCGAAAATTTTGAAGGAAGCTGAAGCTCATTTGATCACAAGCGCTAGAAAATATTTAGAAGAGAAAGGGGCTATTTTCGAAAACAAGTTATAATTTTTTCTCTTATTTATTGTCAATTTTTTTCAGTTCACCACATGTTTAAAAGATACATTCTTTATTTTTATTATTAAGTCCATTTTATAATAGTCCAATTAAATGTTCAATGTTAATTCGAGTTTTCGGTTAAATTTAGTTTTGCAAAAAATATTTGATGTTGCCCCTACATTCATGTATTGGATGGAATAAGATGCAGCACAATACCTGAGCCATGTTACTGAGAATTTCAATCGATTCAATATGAATAAACGCATTATTCGAAGATACACAGGTCCGTGTTTGCCATGAATTGAAAATTCCTAATATTCAATGGTTCATAAAATGATGATGCGAAGTGTGCCATTGATCCTAATAGGCTTGTTTAAAGGGGTATTTATTGTAGATTCTGAAGAGAATTTCGCTTTCGAAAATTGGATGTACAGGCTATTTTACAAGATGTGGGATAAAGAATGTAATTTTCTCAGCTTTCGATAAGTCATTATGGGCATATATTTGGCGTTTGCCTTTACTCATTCCCTCAAGTTTTCATGAAGATCCATGCAGCCGTTCAAGAGGTATGCCGATTGAAAGTTTTTGATAAAATATATAAAACATCCTGTAACTCTTAAACGAATATATTTAGGTCATATTTCGAGCACTGATTCAGACTCACCAAAATTTCCTGAATCTGCCTTGGAAGCCTGTATAATCACTCGTGAAACACCCGGTATAATATTTATATTCTGCTTTTTCACTTATACGTAGTATCATTTGGATATAAAATACTTAACAAACTTTGTGTAATTTCTATGACGAACATAGAATACGTAGGGTTCTGACTTTTTAAAAATTCTCTATATTCTAAGTTTGTTTAGAGGCAGATATGTGATGTGATATGTGGTTTTAGTCGAGTAATATATCTAGAGTCTAGAAAGTATCCCGAATTTATTATTTTTCATAATTTTAATAAACTTCTTTTTTGTAACATTCTGAGACAAAAGTAATGTATAAAATAGGTTGTGCAGATAGTCGGCTATGGCCAAAGTTGCATGGCAACTTTATATTTCAACTTTTCGTTGTCTTTTTAGGCATGATATTATGGCAGAGGACTTCTTATCTTGTAGCAAATTTAATGCCGTTTCCAGATATGTGGTCAGATTTGATAAGGTTACAGGGATAACTGAAGTATAATCAAATTTATGGAAAAACTTTTTCGTGATATCAAGAAATGTTAAATTGAAGAATAACCATCAACATTTCGACCATGTATCTTATGACATTTTTGTTTATTCTAGCGAAATTTTTCCACTAGAATCTAGTATGATTAGATGTGAATCAGATGTGGAGCACAGTAAATGATAAATTTATAAATTGTGACACTACAACCAAATGCTTTCAGCATTAATTTTCAACAAAATACTTTGGAGGCGCCGGGCATCGATCCCGGTACCTCTCGCATGCTAAGCGAGCGCTCTACCATCTGAGCTACGCCCCCTTCTGTTAGAGGCTTTGATTTTTTTTTTAATAATACTAAAATTGACAACAAGTCCTTGATATTCATTTTCAACAAAATACTTTGGAGGCGCCGGGCATCGATCCCGGTACCTCTCGCATGCTAAGCGAGCGCTCTACCATCTGAGCTACGCCCCCGATGTATTATTAATAAAACTACTATTTCAAAAAACAACCTGTTGACCCAGAAAATTAAATGAATAAAAGAGATCCAATTTCAAGAATGTATATCAATATCGAGATCCGCCCATCAAGAAAGTCGACAATCAAGTTGAGGATTAAGTGCATTTGTTTATGATCACTCTTTTGGAGTTAACTCGAGTTTTACGTATACGCTTAAAGTCATTTTTGACTTAATCTGCTTTTATTTGATGTAAAATCATCTGAGCAGTATATGGGATAACACTATCTGAACTTACACTTATTCATATTAAATATAAAAAGAATTATATTCTTTATATGAATATTACGTACAGTTTGAATAACTTCCACTGAAAATGTAATATACCAGGTGTTTTTTTAGAGTGATAGAACTTTCGATAGAGATAACTATGATTTGACAGAAGGTAAAAGCCATGTTATTTTTACATTACTCTTCGGTAAGCATTGACAAATTATCATGGAAAGACTCACGCCGCAACAACGTTTACAAATTGTTGAAATTTATATTCAAAATCAGTGTTCTATTCGCCAAACTTATAGAGAACTTCTTAAAAGTGATGGTTTACATAATCGTCCATCAGAACAGCTTATTCATCGAACTATCGATAGATTTCGGACAACATTTTCTCTACTCGATGCAACAGCAACAATAGACAAATAACTGTACGTACAGAAGGAAATATCGCTGCTGTAAGTCATAATGTTAATAATAATTCAGATTTGTCTATTCATCGACGTTCACAACAAGTTTGACTCTGTGCATCCACCACATGGAAAATTCTGCGTAAAGATCTTGATCTACACCCATACAAGATCCAACTGGTTCAAGAACTTGACCATAACAAGCGTCGTTTGTTTGCTGATTAGGCCCTAGAACAGCTTGAAGTTGATCCATTTTTTTATTGTGAAATTGTGAGGCTCATTTCTGGTTGAACGGCTATGTAAACAAACAAAATTGCCGTATATGGAGTGAAAACAATCCTCAAGAGGTTCTGCAGGTTCCATTGCAAATGAAATGTATGGTGTGCTTTACACGCTGGAGGCATCATCGGTCCATTTTTCTTTAAAAACGATGCTGGAGCTAATGTTACAGTGAATGGTGCTCATTACAGATCGATGATCAATGATTATTTGTATTATTTGAATGGTATCGACCCAGAAGTGTTTTGGTTCCAACAAGATGGTGCTACACCTCATGCTGCTACCGTAACAATTGATTTATTGAAAGAAAGATTTACCAATAACATTATTTCGAGAAATGGTCCAATTAAATGACCTCCAAGATTATGCGACATAACTATACTGGATTATTTTCTTCGGGGTTATGTCAAGTCATTGGTTTATGCTGATAAACCAGAAACAATAGACGCTTTGCAAGCCAACATAACTTGTATTATTGATGAGATAAGGCCTGAATTACTCGAAAAAGTGGTCTGGTCGAATGCGGTTCCTCAGAGCTAGTCGTGGTGGACATATGCCGAAAATTATTTTTAAAACATAAATGTCATAAAATTATCTTTAAAAAAAAATGTTTGCTTTAATCTTAATTTGAATGTGTTTTATTTCAATTTAAAGTTCTATCACTCAAAAAAACACCCGATATTTGCTACTGAGTAGTAAAGTAATTTCTATATTTTATTTCAGATAAGTGAAAGTTTCTGATATTATATATTATTCAATACAATTAGTTAACTGAAAACGGAACAGAACTATATTCAGGAATTGCATCAATATTTTAGAAAAACTCTCAGATCGTCGATTGTTGATTGAAAACACTTTTTTCTTGTTTTTTGACTCCGCAAGTTTCACCACAAAACGAAGGTGAAATTTCTTCTAACAGATCTTACAATTCAAAAACATTTAAATTTTACCTTGGGAAAAATTACATTTTTAAATTTCATTTATGTCTAGTTGCTTACTAATTGGTTGATTTAATTTTCAAACTAATGACCGTCCGCTTCTATACGATAATAAAGATTTTTTCGAAGCATTCGCGGAGTGATTATTTGATCCTCTATTTGTGTTTTATACATTTTACTCTTTAGAAATCCCACAAACGGAAATCGAAGGGCGATAAATCTGGTGATCTGACAGACCATTTTATGTTGCCTCTTTTCCCAATCCAATTCTCTGGGAAACGTCGATCGAAATAGTGACGAATAAAACCTTGTTTTCATTGAACTCATCATTATTTAATAAACCTATAATAATTATGAAAAAACAGTTGGGTAGTTAATTGTGCCAATAAATGTACCGGATTTTTCACTATAATTTGATCCCCCCTTCAACTTTGTTATAAATGGATATACAAAAAACGTTAGTCACAAAAGTTTTACGAAATCAACCGAATTTTTTCAAAATGATTTCACAAAATGGAATATATTCGGGGTGGACAAGATATTGAGTGCAACTTAATTTTTTCAAATGTATATTGTAAATATATTTTCTTATTTTTTCTAGCTCTTTCTCTCCAGATTACAATATGCATATATCGGTCTATGTCTCTTTTTTTGAGAACTACAGAGTCTCAAATTCGAAGAAACTCCTGGCAGGCTCAGTAATCGGTTGTCAAGTGATAGACTGTGATGAATCAACAAACTACATCAGTTAAAATATGACAAAGCTGACATTCAATAAAATTATTTCTGAAACGTGCTTTACACAGAAGCGGAAAAATTTGAAATATTTTCAATTTATGCGAAGAACAATAGAAGCAAGAAAGCTGCAAGGAGGGGATATACAGGTATGGAAAAAGACTTGAAAATACGAAATTCAATGTTAATCTATAGGTCGGTGTCCGTCCAGTGGGGCAGAAGAAGAATCAAAACCTCAGCGCGATCCGATGACGAATAAACAACTGTTCTCTCTAAAAGGGAATGGGGGGGAAATGCTTCGATCAAAACGAGCAGTGAAGAGCCTCGTTTCGATCGAAGCATCCCCCTCTCTTGAAATTGCCATTGAGAGAGAACTGTGGTTTATTGGTCATCGCATCGCGCTGAGATTTTGATTCTTCCACTGCTCCACTGGAACCGACGTGCTTTATAGATCAGCATTGAATTTCCTGTTTCCGACTGTCTTTTCCATACCTGTATATGGCTTTACATCCAGGTGATCGAATTCCAAGTGAAAATACATTTCTCAATTCTTACAACCGCGTTAGAGATTCTAAAAGTTTTAGGAGAAAGAGACGTAGCGTCTTAAGCAATGAGAATCAACTCATTAAACTCGACATATTCCCTCATTTCGAAAGAAAGGTTACTATAATCAATTGTTGATAAATGCTGAAACTTGAATATTATTGAATTTTAAATCAACCGCACTACTTCATAAAAATTGTTTCAGGAAATCCAGAAAATAAATTAAAGGAAGCATTACATGAACTTGAAATAAGGTGTTCGAAGATTCATAGAGTGTTAAAAAAGTACAACTGTAGGCTAGTTCCTTCAACCACAACTCTTCACACCAAAAGCGGAAATGCTTAAAATACTATCAACATATGTTGCAAAGAATAGGAAAAAATACTAATTTATTAATTAAATTATATAATGTGGAGGGTTGAATCAACGTTTTCCACAGCAGGCATGTTCAACAGAAAAACAGACATTCTTGGGAAAACGAAAATCGAAGACAGCGCAAAGTATTTCGAATTAGAAAATTTGGAAGAAAGTTTGTTAACGTTTGGTGTGGCATTGTTTATAATAAAATTGTGGGACCTACATTTTTTTTTACTACACATTAATACGTGAAGTATATTAAGTAAAGATACCGCCAGAGCTAGCTCACCTTTTGCAGCAACTGTTTTCTGCTGAAGAATTGGAGCAAATAACTAGGACGGAGCCCTCGCGCACAGAGTTTTGGAAACTCATGAACATTGAGTGATCAATTTGATCCCTGGATCGGTTATGGTGCATACTATTTCATGGCCATTGAATAGTCCGGATTTAATACCGTTGGATACGTTTTTATGGCCATTCTTGAAGGCATAGGGGTGACTTATTTAAATCTAATTGTTGGTTAAGTGATATTTCAGGTTTAGTGTGTTTATTTAGCACAAGGGACTCCTACAGTGAGAGCGAAACAATTGTTGTATTAAATAACAATAAAAATTTGTTAAAATCAGAATAACCTTATTTAATATTATTTAAATCTATTCTATATTTTATGTGGAGAACAATTAAAGCAAGAAATCTAAAAGGGGAGAATATATATATATATATATATATATATATATATATATATATATATATATATATATATATATATATATATATATATATAGATCTTTTTTGGGTTTAAGTGCTCAATAAAAGTTTTTTGCACCTGCTGTAACATAAATAACAACAGATTTTGGAAATAAACTTAGTTCAAAATGTAAACCTACCTGATGATGCTTCAGTGATAGCGAAACAATTGTTGTATTAAATAACGATAAAAATTTGTGAACATCAGAATAAGCTTATTCAATATTATTTAATGTGGATTTTCATCAAGTGAAGACTGATTCTTTTTTTTTTATTGTCTCGGTCTTTACTTGACGGAAATTCATCTTCAATATAAGAAAAACAAATATTAATTTCCGCTTTTTTATTGAAGTACATGACAATTGTTTCGTCATACCATGACTTCATCGGGTGAGTATTAAAACTAAAGTATACAATGCAAAACATGACCTTAAATACACAGCTCTGGTACAAACAATAGAGTGGTGGAAAGGGGTGGTTTACAATCAACGAAAAATGTTAAGCAAGGGGATCTGTTTAAATCTAATTGATCATTCAATAAAATTTGTCTTTTATTATATCTATTGATCTCTAAAGTTTCTAACAGATTTAGTTTCTGACTTTTGTTTTCGATATGTAATATTTCATAGTTCCTATTAAAATTATGACCAGTCTCTAAAAAATAGTTGGCATAAGTTGAATTTGGTTTATTATTAACATAACATTTTTCATGTACTCATATCATTGTTTGGAATGAACGGCAGCTCTGTCCTTGTAAAATTGTAAAATCCTGATTTTTTATGTAAATTTGAAAATTATTAAGAAGAAGTATTTGAATATAACAGAATAATAACTGGAAAACAGAGATTTTGCTTCGTCAGTACTCAATCATATCATTCAATAAAATATAACATCAATCAACAAATAATATCTACTCTCCTCCAACAATTCAAAAAGCGTCTTGGTAAATGAATACTGAACATTTAATGGAATCTAATGTTGACTCGAAATAAATAGTTCTGTGGTTTACCATTGATCTAAAGATTGAAATGCAATTTAACGGCTTCTGTTATAGCACAAGGACCATCTGTATAATGAATGTTAAGGAAACCAAATAATTATATATTATGAATAAAATAAATGGAGGTTTATACTTGATAGAAGGTATATAAAATTATTTAAAGATTTTAATATTTAAAGATATATTCTGTTAGCCTTATACATATTTAATTTCAAAAAATTATATTCAATATTATAACTTCAGGAATTAAATTAATGTCATATAAGCACTGTTCATATCAAACGACATATAAAATTAACATTCATTATAAGACATCCAAATGAGATAACAAAATCCAATGAATATAAATGGTTAACAAGAATCCTATAAATTAAATATTTTGAGTAGACAAAATTTTGTTTCTGCTCATCCCTTTTATGAAAACAGATATCTTTCAAAAATGTTTAACATAATCTTAAGAATTTCATCATAAAACTATCTTACTCAGAATATTCAATATTATTGGATATCTAACTAAGTTACTTTTTAGAAAATCTAAAGATATGTAAAAACATTACTAAAAAATTTGCTTCGTCCGTACTTAATCATATTATTCAATAAAATATATTTTGTTAACAATTTGTATTTATTGGATTTTGTTATCTCATTTGGATGTCTTATAATGAATGTTTATTATATATGTATGTCGTTTGATAAGAGCAGTGCTTATATGACATTAATTTAATTCCTGAAGTTATAATATTAAATATGATTTTTTTGAATTAAATATGTAGAAGGCTAATAGAATATATATTAAAATATTGAAATAATTATCAGCTTATAATAGTATACTTTATAGATGGGTCAACATATCTATGACAAAAGAAAATTTTGACAAAGAATATGAAACCATTAAACAAATACAAAGGATTTTAATCCTTTAATTATAGATCATTTACTAGATAAAATAAATTACAAGAAAGCAATATCACTTGTATATCCAAAATTACCAAATTCAAACGAAACAAAATTTATTTCATTAACTTACATCGGCCAAAAATCTAAAAAAATTTATAAATATTAGAAAAAAAAAGAAAATTATAACATCTCATTTAGAACCATTAATTCATTAGGCAGCTTAATAGAAAATAATAAGGATTTCATTCCTAAAAGCAAAAAATTCCAGGAGTTTACAAGTTAACATGTAGTGCTCATGTGTATATGTGGGACAGATAGACCGTTCATCCAAACAAGGATACGAGAACATGAAAAATGTTATGTTAATAATAAACCAAATTCAACTTATGCCAACCATTTGTTAGAGACTAGTCATAATTTTAATAGGAACTATGAAATATTACATATCGAAAACAAAAGTCAGAAACTAAATCTGTTAGAAACTTTAGAGGTCAATAGATATAATAAAAGACAAATTTTATTGAATGATCAAATAAATTTAAACAGATCCCCACTACTTAACATTTTTCATTGATTGTAAACCACCTCTTTCCACCCCTCTATTTTTTGTACCAGAGCTGTGTATTTAAGGTCATTTTTTGCATTGCATACTTCAATTTTAATACTCACCTGATGAAGTCATGGTATGACGAAACAATTGTCGTGTAAATCAATAAAATAGCGGAAGTTAATATTTGTTTTCCTTAAATTAAAGACTGATTCAGGTAAATATTTAGGATAGATTTATTGTATTAGTAATTATATCATTGAATGTATTAATTTGTTGAAATATATTTGATTCGATTTAGTTTTTTCGCACTTCTGTGTGATGCATGTTTCAGAAATAATTTTATCAAATTTCAACGTGTGTCATATTGTTATCAATGTCGTTTGTTGATTTATTACAGCCTAACACTTTACAGCCGATTACTGAGCCTACCAGGTGGTTATTCTAATTTGAGGCTCTTTAGTTCTAAAAATAGGAGAGAAAGACCGACACATGCATATGTATTTGTAATCGAACGAGAAAGAGCTACCGAAAAATAATAAAATATGCAGGGTGATCTATTTGAGAAAATGAGGTTGCACCTAATCTCTTGTCCACCCTTTACAAATTCATTTTGTGAAATCCAGTTTGAAAAATTTCAGTTGATTTTGTACAACTCTGGTGAATAAATTTTTTTGTATCTCCATTTGTAACAAAGTGAGAGGGGGTCAAATTAAAGTGAAAAACCCGGTACAATTATGAATTTTAGAATCAAACTTACTTGCAGTTCCTGATCTTCCAGACTTGCTAAAATGTGAAATTGCTGATCAATCAACACGGTGCCAATCCAAATTGAACAAAACTTACCTAGACTCACTTCTCGCTGGTTTGCCGCAAGTGCATCTTTCTAATAATTGTGACGAATTCGAAATATATTAGAATTTGATTGGAATTAATTTATTATCTCTTACTTCTGGCCATCCTACAGCAAATTATACATGACGCCAACAGGAACCACAAAAGCAGGACGATCAACAGAGCTATGAGTATAACTTTCAATTTGTGCCTCGTATACTGAAACATCGCGTAATTAGTGGTTAAAAATTGATTTCTTTAAATTCCACACACCTCGATAAACGGATCCTCGCTTACGCCGGCCATTCTGTTATAGCACTGCCTCTCATGCAGCAAATCGACATGTTTAACACCTACAAGTTTACAGAATTGGATGTAATTAAAGTAGTTTAATGAGATCTTTCATAGTGTCGTTCATTTGGTTTGAATTATTTCGTGTTCTGTCTTCAGGAAAGATACGAGGGGCGTTCAATGTATTCTCAGTATCGGGGTAATTTCTAATAACGTGAGTAATCGAATTATCTCATTTACTAATGACACTATCTGAGGATAAAGGTATAAAATTTCACCAATTTACGATCGGTAGTTTTCAAGGTATCCTCAGTAAATGACCAGAATGACTGATGCCACAATGATGAAGAAAATCGAGCATCGCGCCGTCATAAAGTTTCTCACTAAGCAGGAAAAGAGTCACAAAATTATTCGTGAAGAGAGGGTTGCTGTTTACCAAAACTGTGCCCCGTCGTTATCCACCGTTCAAAAGTGGTCAAGTGAATTCAAAAGAGGCTGAGAAATCATTGAAGACGACCCTCGCTCGGGCAGGCCTGTTAGCGGTACCTCTGAAGAAAATGTGAAAAAGGTGAAAAAACTGGTACTTGAATAATAATAATAATTTATGGATTTACAAATGTTTCACAAAGAAAAACAGAAGGAAATTATCGTCATAAAATTCTAAATTCCTACACCAGATATTCCTCGACGGAATAGGGTTCCATATCTACTAATGAACTATGAATTTTTGTCTTGAAAATCTTGAAATTACTCAATAACTTTATTTGATTTGGTAGATGATTAAACAATTTCAATGAGGTATAATAAGCTCCTTTTTCTGTCTTAGAAAATCTGTGTATGGGATAATTATAATTCACATTCCTTGTATTATATTGTTTCCCTGCTCTATCTTTTTCAAATAAATGTTTGTTGTTGAATAAATACATCATAAACAGAAAGTATTCCATTTTTCCTGAAAATATTTTGCCTATAAGGTAACGAGAAAATATTTCGTATTATTCTCTTCTGGATTAAAAATACTCTTTCAAACTTTGTTGTATTCCCAAATAAAATAACACAATATCTAACCCTAGATTCAAAATAAGCAAAACAAGGCATCCTCATTGTTTCCATATCAACAAATTTTTTCAAATATTTAATGCAATAACAAGCAGAATTAAGTTTACCACAAAGACTTTCAATGTGTTCATCCCACGACAAAAACTGGTCCACATTAACTCCCAAAAATTCAACAACTTTTGAAAGTCCTATACTTTTGTCATCTACAATCAATTCATTTGACCTCACCTTATTAGACCTTGTTGTTTTGAAAAGAATTATATTTGTTTTCTCATTATTAAGCTTTAAGTTGTGATGCATTGACCTGTCATTTATAGTAACTATTACTTGTTCTACTCTACAAAAGGTTTTCTTCAAGTTTTTAGATTTCACAATGAGATTAAAATCATCTGCATAATTTGTCATCTCTACATCTTCCATCAGAATTTTGTCTACATCATTAACATAAAGTATGAAAAGTACAGGCCCAGCAGTGCTACCCTGTGTGATATGATCTATTTCAGATGTAAAAAATGTGTTTTGTTGCGATATTTTCACATACTGTTTTCTGTCTTGTAAAAATGACTGAATCCACTTCAACATATATTCACTAGTACCGTAATTTTCAATTCTTTCCAATAAAATTTGATGATTTACAGAATCAAAAGCGTTGAAAAGGTCCAAAACAATACCCAGAGTTACCTCATCAGTTTCAAGTGATGTTAATATTTGTTCTGTAAAATCAGTTAACGCAGTTTTCCTTGGTTTTTCCCCTGAGGTAAGCGTGTTGAGAATTTGACACTATATTTTATTGTAATAAAAATCTAGGATTCTACTACAAACACATTTTTCAAAGATTTTAGAAAATCCTGATAGTAGACTGATGGGCCCATAATCCTCATAGAAAGTGGGTGGGCCAATTTTAGGATTTGGTTTGACTAAGGTCAGCTTTAAATCATCCGGAAATAAGCCTGATTTTCACTCAACTTTATAATAGAAACAGGTATCTCATCCCATCCACTACTTATTTTATTTTTCAAATTACAAATAACATTTTTTATTTCTAATGTAGTACCAGTTTTTATGAACTTCGACTTGTTTAGTTTTGCATGACTGCTTCTATTATTTACATCATTTGTATTATATGAAATTTTGGCGAAAAAGTTATTGAAATTATTTGCAATGTCTATTCCAAATCCTTCGATATTGACATCTTTCTGTTTATCACACTTTACTTTTAATTCATTTATAATTGACCATGCACATTTTGATTTATTATCAGAATTTTTAATTTTATCTGAAAATGTTTTTTTCTTTAAATCAGATAAGGGTCTATCATATTGTCTTTTAACATTTGAATATCCAATTTGATAATTGGAATTATAAGTTTTTGCTATATATAAACAATCTAGTTTTTGTTTCAACATCTCAGTTTCTGAATTACTAATTAGTTCACTCATGTATTTAGTTTTGTGTCTTTTTGTAGTTAGTTTTATTTCAAATTTTGGAAAACAATACTCAGAAGCCTGTGCAATAATGTTTCTGAACAAACTTCAAGCAGAGTTTACATTACTTTCATGAAAAACGGAAAACCATCTAATATCTGCTAAATAGCTTATGAATTTCTCTTTGTTTGTATCATTGAAAATCCTATTATACATGTATTTAGGATATTCTAAAATTGAGCAGAGTTATCCGATATTCCATTAAAATAAACAAAAGAATCACATTTTCCACTTAAAGTCGAAAAAATATTATCAATGCTTGTTCTACTTTCATGTGTCACCTTAGTGAATTCTTTTATATGTTGTTTCAGGTTATATGAATCTGAAAGACACAATTAATTCATCTTTTCCTTATTATTGATATGGAAATAAACATTAAAATCTCCCGTTAACACCACTAATGCATTTTCACCAGTAACTTGATTCAAAATGTTATCCATTATTTCTAAGAAAAGATAAAAATCACCCTGACATGGGCGGTAAACAGAAAATACCAATTTTTTTTCCAACAGTGATTTCAACTGCACTACACTCACAAACGCCAGAAAATGACAAGTTGGTGAGTTTCGACCTTTTTCTTGTTAAGCATCCCTCCCTAACATAAATGGCACATCCTCCGTGTTGATTCTCTTTCCTACAGAAAGACTCCATAAGAATATAGTTCTTGATTCCGAAATTTACTAATTGTCTTTTCGATTTCCAATGCTCTGTTATACATAGAGCTAAACATACTGGATGTTGGTGCAGAAAAACTTCAATCTGATTCAAACAATTTCCTATTAATTGTATATTTTGATGGATGATATTATTCGAATTATGTTCTTTATCGATTTCTTTATTTTTTCTTTTTCGAATATGCCAGAATAAACATCAAGATGTTAGCAGAGATGACAAACCTATCCGTAGGTACCATACATGCTATCCTTCATGACTTTCTTAACCTCTCAAAAATTAGTGCAAGATGGGTATCAAGAATGCTCACCGCATCTCAGAAGCAAGAGCGAGTCGAATGCAGTAAGGAGATTTTAGAGCTCTGTGGAGAAGATCCATCGACTGTTTTCAACCGGCTGCTTACTGAAGATGAGAGGTGAGTTCATCACTATGACCTTGAGAGTAAACACGAGTCTATGGAATGGATTGAAAAGGGTGCACAGCCCCATAGATGTTTAAAGTCACACTATTCGCTGGAAAAATAATGGCTACGGTGTTTTGGGAATTTAAAGCTTTTTTATTGATAGAATAAACTGAACGGGGAGGGAAACATCACAGTAGCTTCATACGCAACAAGTTTGCGTAATTTAAGAGAAGCAAATAAAGCAAAAAGGGTGAGGAAAACAGCGGAGGTGCTGCTACTTCACGACATTGAGCCGATTCACAAGGCCCGCGTGGCGAAGGCTGCTTTGCGGGAATGTGGCTTCGAAGAAATTATTCATCCTCCGGACAGTCCAGACTTGACCCCCAGTGACTACTACCTATTCCCAAATGTGAACAAATATCTTCGTGAAAAGCGATTTTCCGACGATAAAGAACTAAAGGTAGCAATTAATACCTATTTTGGGGAAAATCCGGAAGAATATTCTTACAAAGGTTATAGAAGCTTATTATTACTCGATCCAACAAATGTATTGAAGTTCTAGGAGACTACAGTAAAAAACAGAATTTTTCCAAAATTTTTCATTGGTGCCTATACCGAGAATACATTGAACGCTCCTCGTAGAAGTCAAATAACATGGCGAAGGTATCAAAAATCGCATATTCAATAAGCTGACAAAAATTCATCAATATACAAAGTCCTCCAATAGTGCGTTGCGCTTCCACAGCTGTTGCCAGACATCTAAGAAATTTCGTTCGAAAGCAGGATCTCTCTTTATACAGGGTGTTCCAAATAGAATTATTGAAGAAATGGGTGAATTTCTGAATGAATAACGCTATATATTTTCATTTATTTTCAATAGCCTCCAATATCTCTAAAATAACGCAAAATATTGAATAAAATTCTTGATTGTTTCGGCCTCTACTTGACGGAAATTCATCGTATATGATTTCAAGTTGAACACCTTATTTCCGCTTCTATTTCACGAAGAAGAAGAAAATAATAGCATAAATTTTTTTGGCTTGAAAATAACTGAAATTAACAATAGAAATAAATTTTTTGATTTACCGTAAACCAACACACACAGACTGCACAATACATTCTTTTTCAAATCATCCCTTGTCCGATAAATTAGCAGCATACAATAAAATGTTGTATAAACTAGTTAATGTAATAAAACAAATTACAGTAAATAATGGGTATAACCCATCAATAACTGACAAACTATTGAAGAAAATCAAACTAAAACAATCTATGTCATTAGTTTATCCACAAATCAGAATAAAAAATGAAAAGTTTGTTTGCTTACCGTACATAGGACAAAAATCTGAACAGATAGCTAGATATTTGAAGAAAAATCAAAATCTTTATATTTCATTTAAAACTATAAATTCTTTAGGTAAATCAATAAAAAATAATTAAAATATCGTCATTAAGAACAAGAAATCAGGAGTATATAGGTTAACTTGTGGTACATGCCCATATGTATACATTCGCCAAGCTAGTAGATCTTTCAAGAGTAGGATTCATGAACATCAAAATTCATTCGTTAAGAATAAATCCAATTCTACTTACTACTCTGTCAAGAAAGTACCGGGAATTTTCAATTAAAACAACATTTTTACATTTAATCGTCAAAATTTATTGGGTCGCCTTCAAAATAGGCTCCATTTGCTCCAATACATCTATGCCAACAGCACTTCCAATTATCGAAACATTTTTTATAGGCGCTTTCCGGGATGGACTTAAGCTCTCGCGCCGAATTTTGTTTTATGGCTTCAATCGACTCAAAACGGGTGCCACGAAGGGGCAATTTTAGTTTTGGGAAGAGGAAAAAGTCGCAGGGAGCCAAATCCGGCGAATACGGTGGTTGCTGAAGCACGTTTGTTGAGTTTTTGGCGAGAAAGTCAATCACAATCGTAGCTCGGTGAGAAGGCGCGTTATCGTCATGCAAAATCCATGAGTTGTTCGCCCACAAATTTGGCCGCTTCTTACGGATACGCTCACGCAAACGTTTCATAACGCCTAGGTAATACTCCTTGTTTACCGTCTGACCCTCTGGAACAAATTCGTAGTGCACCACGCCACGGATATCGAAGAAAACAATGAGCATCATCTTCATTTTCGAGCGGCTTTGGCGTGGTTTTTTCGGTTTCGGCTCATTTTTTGCCACCCATTCCGATGATTGCTGGCTTGTTTGCATATCGTACTCGTAGACCCAGGTCTCATCACCAGTTATAATGCGTTCCATGAATGTAGAATCGGAATTACAGCGATCCAGCATGTCTGAAGCAACCTGTTCGCGATGACGTTTTTGAAGAAAATTCAGGTCTTTCGGTACGAGTCGTGCGGCCACCTTTCTCATGCCCAAAATATCAATCAAAATCGTACGTGCGGACTCGTGGGATATCTTAAGATCATGTGCTATCTCTCTCAAGCTGGTACGACGGTTTTCCAGCACCCTTTCCTTAATTTTATCGACGTTATCTTCGACCACTTCACGACCGTCCTTGAAGGCTCTGTACCACTGATATGCACGAGTTTTCGATAGAGCATTATCACCAAAGGCCTTTTGCAACATTTTCAATGCATCGGCACACGAAAATTCATTTGCAACACAAAACTTTAAACAAATTCTTTGCTCAACGTAATCACCCATAGTAAAAATCGGCACGCACTCTGACATCGACTGACTTAATCAGCTGTTGCAAACACACTAGTTGACAGATCCCGCTCAAGCTTGGCATAGTAATTAAGGACAGTAGTACCAACCTAGGAAAAAAATTTTTTACCTGCCTCATTGCCCCGCCAGATTTAAATCGATAATTCCCGGTACTTTCTTGACAGAATGTATACCAGGTATCTCCAAGAATCGGGAGACGATTTTGACAATAATTTCGAAGTTCCCCATATCGAGAACAAATGCAATAGGCTGGACCTTTTAGAAGCACTGGAAATAAACCGGCACCATAAAAAGAATATTTTGCTGAATGACCCAACAGATGTCAACCGATATCCGTTATTGAACCTTTTTTAATAACTTCATTTTTTAAAGCACTCACGTATTTCGTTAGTCAAACTTGTATTTAAGGAGAAAGATTTTGTAGAAATAGTTAGTTACCATACTCACCCGATGAAGTCAATGTGTAATGGACGAAAAATTGTTGTGAACAATAAATATAAATGGAAATAAAGTGTTTTACTTCAAATCATATATAAATATTGAATATATTTTTCCAACGTTCTTATTCAGAGAAAACAAAAAGTTGAAAGAACAGTGGATAACTAAAAGTCCTCTACCGTTTTCCAGAAGCAATCATAACACGAATTTGATCCAAAATCTTTTTAACTGAAAGATTTTTCTAGTTATCATTCCTGAATGATCAACCTGTCATATACAGGTTGTCCTCATTAATGGCCAAATATGAAGAACTTCCAATTGTTATTTCCCTATTCTTCAAATGTAACATCCTATTGTTTTCACGATACTATAGAAAATTAAATGCCTCACATTTTCTCAGAAGTAATCTTAGATCTGTTTTCACTCCTGCGTTTAGCAGACACGAAAAATTGCATTAGAACTGAAAATCTCATTTGAATAATGAACATGAAAACTAATGGATATAAAAAATAGTTGAAACAATGAAACCTGCGGCAGAAATTATTCAGGTAATATTTGGTACAGCAGTACTCGAAAAAAGAATGATTTATCCGAATTTCTATTACCTATTCAAGAAAATTTTGACTAAATATCTTTCAAAATCTAAAGAAAACTATTCCAAACCATCATATTATTATCATTGAGCTAGTTACACAATATTAGAACATTCCCAAAATCATAATCCCTGAGCGTCAACATAAAAATGATAATATAGTCCGTCTAGAAAGTATCAGGAAAAAACAAAGCTCAATTGTAATTATTTAGTATATATTTTTAATTCTTGAATTAGAAAATTAAAACAAAACATTCACCTTATTTATTTATACAACCTCCTTTTGACTGTAAACACTTGACTAAACTAGATCACTTCCATAATTTCCGGTGATGGTAGTCCAGGAATGTGAAACTGACTGATTTAAATCATCTTTATTTCGTGGCGCCGCTCGTTCAGCTTCAATCTTCATTAGTCCCCATATGTTTTCAATGGGACTAAGACCTGGTTAAACTGCTGGCCATAAAATGTTTGTCACTTGGTGTTCTTGCATCCAAGCTTGAGTATGGCATCTTGCATTATACTGCTGAAAACGCCACCCCTCTGGATATAAAGCATGCGCCGTTTCAATCGTTTAGAATGCCACAACACTTTTCACTTTCAATGGTACCATCAACTATACAGAGATATTGCTCCCCAAACCATTATTTGGGTGGGAAATTTGGAAATTTGAACGGTAACAGGTTGCTTTGATAGGATTTTTAAGTGATTTCTTCTTAAAGTTTGAATATTGAAACAAATTAATATATGTTTATCTTCTACAGTTTTAATTTAAAAAATTTTTATTCAAAAAAACTTTTAGAATTAAATTAATGTCTAAAACAAGCACCGCTTATATTTAATAGACGTATATAATCTAAACTCAATATACAATGTCAAATGGAATAAATAAACCAAAAGATACACGAAAGTCCCTAAAATTAATAAATAAATATTTAAAGGAGACAAATTTTGTTTCTGGTCTTGCTCTTAAAACGCCATTTGTACCTTGAAAACATGAACACACTAAAAGGCCTTTCTATTTTATTTGATTTCTTCTTGAAAACGTTGGCAAAATTCTATCCTTAATTCCTTTTATAAAGGTGTCATTATAGGAATTTTTGGTTTCCTTGATATGCAGCCTTGTCTTTTCAGTGACATACGGACGGTTTCTGGACATACTTTGATATTTGATTGATTTCCAAATCTGTTAGCCAACTTGCATAACCCCATGCCATTTTTTTATCGTCTTTATTGTCTCATATACAACTCTTTTTCCCAGTTCAGTCAATTGTACTAATTTACTGAAGATGAGAGGTGAGTTCATCACTATGACCTTGAGAGTAAACACGAGTCTATGGAATGGATTGAAAAGGGTGCACAGCCCCATAGATGTTTAAAGTCACACTATTCGCTGGAAAAATAATGGCTACGGTGTTTTGGGAATTTAAAGCTTTTTTATTGATAGAATAAACTGAACGGGGAGGGAAACATCACAGTAGCTTCATACGCAACAAGTTTGCGTAATTTAAGAGAAGCAAATAAAGCAAAAAGGGTGAGGAAAACAGCGGAGGTGCTGCTACTTCACGACATTGAGCCGATTCACAAGGCCCGCGTGGCGAAGGCTGCTTTGCGGGAATGTGGCTTCGAAGAAATTATTCATCCTCCGGACAGTCCAGACTTGACCCCCAGTGACTACTACCTATTCCCAAATGTGAACAAATATCTTCGTGGAAAGCGATTTTCCGACGATAAAGAACTAAAGGTAGCAATTAATACCTATTTTGGGGAAAATCCGGAAGAATATTCTTACAAAGGTTATAGAAGCTTATTATTACTCGATCCAACAAATGTATTGAAGTTCTAGGAGACTACAGTAAAAAACAGAATTTTTCCAAAATTTTTCATTGGTGCCTATACCGAGAATACATTGAACGCTCCTCGTAGAAGTCAAATAACATGGCGAAGGTATCAAAAATCGCATATTCAATAAGCTGACAAAAATTCATCAATATACAAAGTCCTCCAATAGTGCGTTGCGCTTCCACAGCTGTTGCCAGACATCTAAGAAATTTCGTTCGAAAGCAGGATCTCTCTTTATACAGGGTGTTCCAAATAGAATTATTGAAGAAATGGGTGAATTTCTGAATGAATAACGCTATATATTTTCATTTATTTTCAATAGCCTCCAATATCTCTAAAATAACGCAAAATATTGAATAAAGTTCTTGATTGTTTCGGCCTCTACTTGACGGAAATTCATCGTATATGATTTCAAGTTGAACACCTTATTTCCGCTTCTATTTCACGAAGAAGAAGAAAATAATAGCATAAATTTTTTTGGCTTGAAAATAACTGAAATTAACAATAGAAATAAATTTTTTGATTTACCGTAAACCAACACACACAGACTGCACAATACATTCTTTTTCAAATCATCCCTTGTCCGATAAATTAGCAGCATACAATAAAATGTTGTATAAACTAGTTAATGTAATAAAACAAATTACAGTAAATAATGGGTATAACCCATCAATAACTGACAAACTATTGAAGAAAATCAAACTAAAACAATCTATGTCATTAGTTTATCCACAAATCAGAATAAAAAATGAAAAGTTTGTTTGCTTACCGTACATAGGACAAAAATCTGAACAGATAGCTAGATATTTGAAGAAAAATCAAAATCTTTATATTTCATTTAAAACTATAAATTCTTTAGGTAAATCAATAAAAAATAATTAAAATATCGTCATTAAGAACAAGAAATCAGGAGTATATAGGTTAACTTGTGGTACATGCCCATATGTATACATTCGCCAAGCTAGTAGATCTTTCAAGAGTAGGATTCATGAACATCAAAATTCATTCGTTAAGAATAAATCCAATTCTACTTACTACTCTGTCAAGAAAGTACCGGGAATTTTCAATTAAAACAACATTTTTACATTTAATCGTCAAAATTTATTGGGTCGCCTTCAAAATAGGCTCCATTTGCTCCAATACATCTATGCCAACAGCACTTCCAATTATCGAAACATTTTTTATAGGCGCTTTCCGGGATGGACTTAAGCTCTCGCGCCGAATTTTGTTTTATGGCTTCAATCGACTCAAAACGGGTGCCACGAAGGGGCAATTTTAGTTTTGGGAAGAGGAAAAAGTCGCAGGGAGCCAAATCCGGCGAATACGGTGGTTGCTGAAGCACGTTTGTTGAGTTTTTGGCGAGAAAGTCAATCACAATCGTAGCTCGGTGAGAAGGCGCGTTATCGTCATGCAAAATCCATGAGTTGTTCGCCCACAAATTTGGCCGCTTCTTACGGATACGCTCACGCAAACGTTTCATAACGCCTAGGTAATACTCCTTGTTTACCGTCTGACCCTCTGGAACAAATTCGTAGTGCACCACGCCACGGATATCGAAGAAAACAATGAGCATCATCTTCATTTTCGAGCGGCTTTGGCGTGGTTTTTTCGGTTTCGGCTCATTTTTTGCCACCCATTCCGATGATTGCTGGCTTGTTTGCATATCGTACTCGTAGACCCAGGTCTCATCACCAGTTATAATGCGTTCCATGAATGTAGAATCGGAATTACAGCGATCCAGCATGTCTGAAGCAACCTGTTCGCGATGACGTTTTTGAAGAAAATTCAGGTCTTTCGGTACGAGTCGTGCGGCCACCTTTCTCATGCCCAAAATATCAATCAAAATCGTACGTGCGGACTCGTGGGATATCTTAAGATCATGTGCTATCTCTCTCAAGCTGGTACGACGGTTTTCCAGCACCCTTTCCTTAATTTTATCGACGTTATCTTCGACCACTTCACGACCGTCCTTGAAGGCTCTGTACCACTGATATGCACGAGTTTTCGATAGAGCATTATCACCAAAGGCCTTTTGCAACATTTTCAATGCATCGGCACACGAAAATTCATTTGCAACACAAAACTTTAAACAAATTCTTTGCTCAACGTAATCACCCATAGTAAAAATCGGCACGCACTCTGACATCGACTGACTTAATCAGCTGTTGCAAACACACTAGTTGACAGATCCCGCTCAAGCTTGGCATAGTAATTAAGGACAGTAGTACCAACCTAGGAAAAAAATTTTTTACCTGCCTCATTGCCCCGCCAGATTTAAATCGATAATTCCCGGTACTTTCTTGACAGAATGTATACCAGGTATCTCCAAGAATCGGGAGACGATTTTGACAATAATTTCGAAGTTCCCCATATCGAGAACAAATGCAATAGGCTGGACCTTTTAGAAGCACTGGAAATAAACCGGCACCATAAAAAGAATATTTTGCTGAATGACCCAACAGATGTCAACCGATATCCGTTATTGAACCTTTTTTAATAACTTCATTTTTTAAAGCACTCACGTATTTCGTTAGTCAAACTTGTATTTAAGGAGAAAGATTTTGTAGAAATAGTTAGTTACCATACTCACCCGATGAAGTCAATGTGTAATGGACGAAAAATTGTTGTGAACAATAAATATAAATGGAAATAAAGTGTTTTACTTCAAATCATATATAAATATTGAATATATTTTTCCAACGTTCTTATTCAGAGAAAACAAAAAGTTGAAAGAACAGTGGATAACTAAAAGTCCTCTACCGTTTTCCAGAAGCAATCATAACACGAATTTGATCCAAAATTTTTTTAACTGAAAGATTTTTCTAGTTATCATTCCTGAATGATCAACCTGTCATATACAGGTTGTCCTCATTAATGGCCAAATATGAAGAACTTCCAATTGTTATTTCCCTATTCTTCAAATGTAACATCCTATTGTTTTCACGATACTATAGAAAATTAAATGCCTCACATTTTCTCAGAAGTAGTCTTAGATCTGTTTTCACTCCTGCGTTTAGCAGACACGAAAAATTGCATTAGAACTGAAAATCTCATTTGAATAATGAACATGAAAACTAATGGATATAAAAAATAGTTGAAACAATGAAACCTGCGGCAGAAATTATTCAGGTAATATTTGGTACAGCAGTACTCGAAAAAAGAATGATTTATCCGAATTTCTATTACCTATTCAAGAAAATTTTGACTAAATATCTTTCAAAATCTAAAGAAAACTATTCCAAACCATCATATTATTATCATTGAGCTAGTTACACAATATTAGAACATTCCCAAAATCATAATCCCTGAGCGTCAACATAAAAATGATAATATAGTCCGTCTACAAAGTATCAGGAAAAAACAAAGCTCAATTGTAATTATTTAGTATATATTTTTAATTCTTGAATTAGAAAATTAAAACAAAACATTCACCTTATTTATTTATACAACCTCCTTTTGACTGTAAACACTTGACTAAACTAGATCACTTCCATAATTTTCGGTGATGGTAGTCCAGGAATGTGAAACTGACTGATTTAAATCATCTTTATTTCGTGGCGCCGCTCGTTCAGCTTCAATCTTCATTAGTCCCCATATGTTTTCAATGGGACTAAGACCTGGTTAAACTGCTGGCCATAAAATGTTTGTCACTTGGTGTTCTTGCATCCAAGCTTGAGTATGGCATCTTGCATTATACTGCTGAAAACGCCACCCCTCTGGATATAAAGCATGCGCCGTTTCAATCGTTTAGAATGCCACAACACTTTTCACTTTCAATGGTACCATCAACTATACAGAGATATTGCTCCCCAAACCATTATTTGGGTGGGAAATTTGGAAATTTGAACGGTAACAGGTTGCTTTGATAGGATTTTTAAGTGATTTCTTCTTAAAGTTTGAATATTGAAACAAATTAATATATGTTTATCTTCTACAGTTTTAATTTAAAAAATTTTTATTCAAAAAAACTTTTAGAATTAAATTAATGTCTAAAACAAGCACCGCTTATATTTAATAGACGTATATAATCTAAACTCAATATACAATGTCAAATGGAATAAATAAACCAAAAGATACACGAAAGTCCCTAAAATTAATAAATAAATATTTAAAGGAGACAAATTTTGTTTCTGGTCTTGCTCTTAAAACGCCATTTGTACCTTGAAAACATGAACACACTAAAAGGCCTTTCTATTTTATTTGATTTCTTCTTGAAAACGTTGGCAAAATTCTATCCTTAATTCCTTTTATAAAGGTGTCATTATAGGAATTTTTGGTTTCCTTGATATGCAGCCTTGTCTTTTCAGTGACATACGGACGGTTTCTGGACATACTTTGATATTTGATTGATTTCCAAATCTGTTAGCCAACTTGCATAACCCCATGCCATTTTTTTATCGTCTTTATTGTCTCATATACAACTCTTTTTCCCAGTTCAGTCAATTGTACTAATTTTTTAATGTTCCGAAAACATTTTCTATACAAATAATGTTTTGACATTATTTCAAAAGTTGTATACCTGTTGACAATCAACAATATTTTTTACAAATAGTGTTGCCATACAACTTTGGCCATAGCCGACTATCTGCACAACCTATTTTATACATTAGTTTCGTCTTAGAATGTTACAAAAAAGAAGTATATTAAAATTATGAAAAATAATAAAGTCCGGATACTTTCTAGACGAACTATAGTTTTTCGAATAAGCATCACATCACAATGATCACATGTATATTCAACCAATACATCTTTTTATCGGTATTCCAAAAATCGATGATCAGTTATATTGTTCTTAAGAGCTTAAAGTTAGTTTTGAATACAATAAATCAGGATGAATTTTGGAAAAAATTAAATAATAATAACTTTATTTCTGCAACATATACATATCCCTTTTTTATATGGATATTAGGTTTCTAATAGAGCTAGAAATAAAGCAGCAAAACCCTGGAAGTGAATACACACTTTTTCATTTAATACACGCTTTGACAACTAGGTCATTAGCTTAAGAGATGGCGGAAGTATTTTAGTTAGCTTTTTTTGTTCTCTAAACATTCTAGTTGAAGTTTTCAAATTGGGTAATTTTTTAAGTAATTTAATATTGAACATTATCAGAAGGGTAACTAACAGAGGTCTCTAATTTTAGTGTTTGTTCAAACAAGAATACCACGAGGTCGTACGGGTAAGTCATTTATTGTTTATTGATTTCATTTTTTAAATGTGAAGTTGGACTGACGAAGACCTTATTTGATTGTTTTTTGAGGATGTGCAACTTGTTTTGAGAGATTTTTGAAGTAACTTATTCAAATATATTAAATATTTCAAATAAATGAGTTTAGGAGAAGTTCTTAAAATTATGTTTTGTATTTTTGAAAAAGACTTAGTTTTCATAAATATAAGATCAGAAACAATATTTGGTCTCCTTCAATTATTTATTCATTCATTTTAATTGACAATTTATATTTGTTGGGTTTTTTATTCCATTTGATATTATATAATGAGTTTTGATTTTATATGTCTATTAAATATAAGCAGTGCTTATAAGACATTAATTTAATTCTAAAAGTTTTTGAATTAAAATTTTTTTAAATTAAAATTTATAGGGGGCTAACAGATTGAATTTGTTTTGATATTCAAATTTTCAAACAGAAACCCAATACATTCAAATACACCAGACCTGTAAGCAATGATAGGGAAAAAATGTGAACAATTTGAAGAACCAACGTATGTATTGTTCAAAATGACCACCACCAATCTCCATACAATGATAATAGTCTACATTCAAATCCTTACTAACATTTTCGAAAATGTCTGGTGTCAGTAATTGGCATTCCATTATGATTCTTTGTCGCAGTTCTGCAAGATTTTCAGGTGGAGTTGCATATATTTTGCACTCAAAATGTCCCCACAACAAAAAATCTAATGGCGATAGATCGGGTGGTCTTGCTGGCCACTCTATAGGACCCCTCCTGCCAATCCAACGTCCTGGATAACGTTAGTTCAAAAATTGTCGAACACGGATTTCGAAATGTGGCGTTCATTCCTGCTGAAATGTGAGTTTATTTTCTATTAGGTTGTCTTCGTTTTCCAGAATTTCAGTAATCATTGGATCAATAATGTCGTCTAATGAATTCAAGTAAGTTGTTCTGTCAAAATTCCCATCGATAAAAATTGATATGCTTTCCTAATATTCCTACCCAAATATTTAATTTTTGAGGAATTGGTGTGTCTGCATGAATAAATGAGGATTACTATCACTCCAGTATCGACAATTATGTTTATTGACTTCCCCATTCAACATAAAGGTACATTCTTCTGAAAAGATTGTATTGTATAATCGGTTTTTTTTATTATTCAGTAACTCACTAAATTGTTTACAATGTTTACTATGTCCGACGGTCAGGATCATCTTCATTCAACTGTTCCACCAGCCTTATCTTGTAGGGGTGAAATTTATGAGCTTTCACAATTCGATGAACGCTAGATTTCGGAAGATTAGATGCTCGTGCTAAGGTTCTTATACATTGCCGATTATCCACTTGCAAATGTCTTAATACCGCTATTTCAATAGCTTCATTTCGGACTGTACGCTCAACTTCGTGTTTCTTATTCTGAATGGAACCAGTAGTTTCCAATGTATTCATCAAATGCTCAACACATTGGTGACTTATAATACATTTCTTTCTGGATGATTTTTATTAAAATACCTTGCAGTTAATCTACAATTTTTGTCATTTCGATAGTATAATTTGAGAATTTCTATTCTTTTTGCATTTTCGCACACGTTAGTAAGCCTCAAATTCAATTATGATGCAGAAACGAAAGACTGGAATACATTTGAGGAAGAATCTTCAAAAAAATAGTATAATTGTAATGAATTTCATGCGTTTCACACATTTTTCCATCATGAACGATAAGAAAATCGAATGTTTTTAAAGTAAAAATATTGAAAAACCCAAATTATTCTGCTATAAAATAAACAAATTTGAAAATTTCAACTGCGATATTCAGAGAACAGAAAAAGTTTCTCAACTAAAACACATCCAACATTTCCTCCCTATTCAAAAAATTTTCGGGGTTGTTGCAATCCTCAGGTGGTTTTTTCGGAACAATTTCGTCATAGAAATTCTTTCTCCCTAATACAGAACTTGACAATTATTTTTGGATTCTTCAAAACTCTAAGGTTCTTGAGTTTGGGCGGTTCAACTGTCTGTTCAACATCACTTTTTGACGGTAAGTTCAATATTACATTATTTCATGAATAGTGAACCGATTTTGAACGTTTTAACTGGGTCGTGCACAGAACATAAATAACTTTCAAATTAACCAACACTCGACATCTCTTTCCTATTCAAAAAATGTTGGGGGTTAATACCACCTACGTGGGGACGTTTTTTTCGGAACAAACTCATGATGGAAATTCGTCCCGTTTAAAACAGGAGTTGATCTGTTTTTTTAAAATCTTCGAAAATTCTTCGTTTCTGAGTTCTGAGGGGGTTCAAATTTTTGTTAGGACACCCTGTAAAATGAGATGTGGAGATGTCACGATAATTTGAATTCTTTTCAAATAAATACGAGTAAATCGGTTTGAGTCCATTCAACTTTAGATTCCAAATACACTAGAATAGGAATTAAATAGAACCAAAGCCAGAAAAAGGACTCTGATTCCCTCTGCAGTACCAAAGTGATGGAGAAACACAGTTGAAAGTGAAAAAGTTCAGGAAGAAAAGAAAACCGTCCATGAAGTACTCTGGCGAAATCTCCTAGGTTTAGAGCACTTCGAATATCTATCTTGATCTCAGCAGAAACATGCTACATTTTCTCTCGATATTCCTTTTAGAACGCTGAATTCTTAGGAATTATTTAGTGAGATTACGTTCTGCCTAAAATGACTAATGCATATTCTGTGTAGAGAAGGTAGAAACTCCTGAATATCTTGTGACAGAAAGCTTTATTAAGTAATTATCTCCATCATAAATGATAGACATCCTGAAACTTGTCTTGGCTACTGAAATTGATTAGATTTCTAGAATTAGTGGAAAGGGTTAACTTGAGATATACCTCACTCAGTTCAAGTAAGGAAGCACAACACATCAATAATTGTATGAATATCCCTGATTATTTTTCCGACCCAAATATCGACCAATAGAATTGCACCATTCGACGTCACGTGGTACAACCTACATGGTATTATACTGATAATTTTTTGATTATTTTCTCTGGTAGTTGCTATATATAAAAAACAAAACATGATCCAGTCAAATTAACCACACGTCAAACTGACAGGTTGAATTCAATTGTGAAAATTGGAGATTTTGCATGAAAATGAGTCGATTTGGAGTTTGTTCTCTGTCCACCATCGATAAAAATGTCAAAGGAAATGTTCCCATTAATACGGAGAAGGCAAAAAAACAGTTTGGAACCAATTTACTACTTTTTGTACTGAGAGGGAATACACATTGAGTGCTGAAACGAGTGAAGCGCAATTGGCAAACATTATGAAAGATTACGCTTACAATATGAAGAAAATGGATGGAGAAGACTATAAGGAAGGTACAATAAAAACAATGTGGAATCAGACTGCCAAATCACTTCAAGAAAAGTATTTGAACGATTTCGACATCAAAATCAACCCATTTTCGGATGCTGCATTCAAGACCGCTCGAGGAGCTCGTGATGCCAAGCGTAAGGCTTTACAATCTATTCCGGAAAAACGGAGGGCAAGTGCAGCAGCGTTGGAGGAAAAAGATTGGGATGCAATGACCACTGTTTGGGACGAGGAAACTCCTGATGGCCTCCAGAAAAAATTATTCATGATAATATCAGTGGAATTGGCTTGGAGAGGTGGTGTAGCAGCATGGCGTCAATACATCACTTCAAGGCAGAACAGCGAAATGACGGGGAAACAACTGGGAGAATTGAATACAATCCAATTTTCAGCAAGACCACACAAGGTGGTGATAAAAAATTATCAGACAGCAAGTGGCTGGTGGAGAATCGGGAAATCCCTGACAAGTGCCCAGTGAGACTGTTCCAGAAATTGAGAAAGAAGAGAGATGCCAATATCAAGAGCGACAGACTATTCCTGACCCAAAATCCATTCTGGAATAAAGTTCCAGGCGCTAGGTGGTACAAGGATTCCCCAGTAGGCCAAAACACGATTTCAAAGTGGGTTAAGGAGTCAGCACAAAAAGCTGGGCTTGACCTTGGTAACAAAAAAATCACCAATCACTCCAGTCGTGCAACAGCCGTCTCCAATCTAGCGAAATCGGGCCTGGGAGAGCAGCAGATAATCAAAATAACTGGACATGCCAACAGTAACTCCATCAAGCCGTATCTCCAACTCGACCAGGAACACCACGAATTAATTGTCAAGAAACTGCGAAGGAGTGAGCCTACTGCAGAAAATGCCATCAACAGCATAAACCTCATGCCATCTACCTCTTCTGGGACCATTACCGATAACTCTGACTTGAAGAAAACATGCACCAATGTTTACAACAATTGTATTTTTAATTGCACTAGCCTGAATCTTAATTAAATGTTGTTTTATTCATTATGAAATTCTTATTTGTTAACTGTTCATTTCATCTCATGGTGCAATTCTATTGGCCGACATTTGGGACGGAAAAATAATCCCCCGAATACCACACGAGCTTCAAAATTATCTGGCATTTCCCTCAAGGTTCCCTGCAAACAAATAAAGTCGTCAAGTTTTTCAGGAAAAATCACTCGCGCTTCGCGCTCGTGATTTTTTAACCTGAAAAACTTGACTCCTTCATTTGTTTGCAACGAACCTATCGGGAAATACTCGATAATTTTGAAGCTCTTGTGGTATTATAAGTGATAATAATAAAGAACTGCACAAACCTTGACACTCTAGCGTTCTTATCAACCTTATCACGCCTCCAAAAGCAACATAAGTCTTGTCATCATTAAACCTTGGCACCACCTCATCTACCAGCCACGTGTACATGTTGTTCCTGAAGATACTCAGGCAATCCGCATGGTTACATTTGCAAAAAAGGCACCTGTAGCTTTGGACGTAGTATCTGATCAGCACGTAAGCTGAACGGGCAGAATTGACGTCGAAGAGCGGACAATTCTTGAACGGCACTGCCAAACCGTGTGGTTTCAACTTACAGTCGAAGAACGGAATAGGCACCGCCACTTTCATGCATCTACCGCAGATCTTCGTTTCGTCGCAACATTTAAGACGACGATACAATCTAAGGTTGCTGCAAGGTACTTCTCCTTGAAGACACGCGGCTTTGGACCGCATGGGAAGTCTTCTGGCTTCATAGTTTTCCCCTTAGAATAACATAGATTAATTTTCATTTACGAAGAATTTTAAATAATATTGCTTTTTAGTACCATATTGTTGAAGGTGATTTTTTCACAACACTGTTGGGTAGAAAATTAACAATGCTGTGACGTAAAATGATGTAAGGTCACAGTAACAAAGCCTAACCAGAACACAACTCACCTGAACTCCTAACTCGCACAAGCTGAATAAGCTTCTGAGGGATCTTCACAGAAGATCTAGGAGTACCAGGATAATAAAGATCATATAGAGGGAGGACTGAGAATTTTGATTTAATTTTTATTATCTTTTGAATTTGGCAAAAGCTTACAGTTTTGAGGTCTTGGTGATGCCCAACCTTGTCCTTCTGTTCTCAGTAACTCCTTGAGTTGATTGTAATAACGATTTAATCTTCGCATGCTCTTCCAATTTAGTATACCAGCATAATAGGACAAACGTGCAATGGGTAGAATGAGAGAATGGAAGTATCCACCTAAAAAAAATTGTTGTTTCAATAATTTCTTCTAATCTAATCTTCTTCCTAAACTAATGCTCTGATAAATGACTATTTTTTTTGCAATAGAATGTGCCTTGTATCGGGTGCTTCTTTTCGAGTGATAGAACTTTCGATAGGGATAACTGTGATTTGACAGAAGGTAGAGCCATGTTTTTCTGATATTTCTGTTCAGTAAATATTGATAAATTATCATGGAAAGGCTTACGCCGCAACAATGTTTACAAATTGTTGAAATTTATTTTCAAAATCAGTGTTCTATTCGCCAAACTTATAGAGCAATTTGTAAAATTTATGGTTTACATAATCGTCCATCAGAGCAGCTTATTCGTCGAACTATCGATAGATTTCAGACAACAACAACAAGACAAAGAACTGTACGTACAGAAGAAAATATCGCTGTAAGTCATAGTGTTAATGATGATCCAGATTCTCTATTCGTCGACGTTCACAACAAGTTGGACACTGTGCATCCACCACATGGAAAATTTTGCGTAAAGATCTTGATCTACACCCATACAAGATCCAACTGGTTCAAGAACTAGAGCTGCTTGACCATAATAAGCGTCGTTTGATTGCAGATTGGGCCCTAGAACAGCTTAGAGTTGATGCACTTTTTATCGTAAAATTGTGTTTAGTGATGAAGGTCATTTCCGGTTGAACGGCTCAGTAAACAAGCAAAAGTGCTCTATATGGAGTGAAAACAATCCTCAAGAAGTTCTGCAGGTTCCATTGCATCCTGAAAAATACGCTGTATGGTGTGCTTTACACGCTGGGGGCATCATCGGTCCATATTTCTTTAAAAACGATGCTGGAGCTAATGTTACAGTGAATGGTGCTCGTTACAGATCGATGATCAATGATTAGTTGTTTCAAAATTTGAATGGTATCGACCCTGAAGTGTTTTGGTTCCAACAAGATGAAGCTACACCTCATGCTGCTACCGTAACTATTGATTTATTGAAAAGAATATTTGGCGATAACATTATTTCGAGAAATAGTCCAATTAATTGGCCTCCAAGATCATGCTACATAACTCTTTGGGGTTATTTCAAGTCATTGGTTTATGCTGATAAACCAGAAACAATAAACGCTCTGGAAGCCTCACATAACTCGTATTATTGATGAAATAAGGCCTGAATTACTCGAAAAAGTGGTCCAAAATTGCTCTGGTCGAATGCGGTTCCTCAGAGCTAGTCGTGGTGTACTTATGCCAGAAATTATTTTTAAAACATAAATGTCATAAAATCATGTTTCAAATGGAAAAAGTCGGCTTCAATCTTAATTGAAATGTGTTTTACTTAAGTTTGAAGTTCTATCACTCTAAATAATACACCGGATACCTATAAATTGGATAAAATCAAAAACTGAAAAAAATTATTGTAATTTAGTCGAGTATGAAAAATACGACAGAATAAATATTTTCGAAGTGAAAATCGTTCCTTTTTAATTTCTCGATGCTGAAATATTATGAATTAGTATTAGTAACAAAATTTATATTATATTAATGGAACTCATGTTTCTATTTCTGCTTGATTTCAGTGAAGAACTCTGACGAAATCCTTCGAGATGGATGAAACGTTCTATTGAAATAAAGAAAAAGTAGGAACATGTGTTTCATTATTAAATCAGTAATAAATCAATTATAAAAGACTTTCCAGATGAACGAAACTTAGGTTAGAACCATTAAAATAAAGTGAAATTAACATGTGTTTCACTAATAAATTAATAATAAATAATTTCTACAAAGCATCGGCCAAATCGATTCAGTTAGTAGCAAATATCGAGGACAGCATATAGGCCAAAAATAACTTCTCCCAAAACTAATATCAATCATTTATTCCTATCAGAGTCAACACTATTATATCATTCAATAATTTCCAACCATTTCTCACCAATAATATCCTGCATGGCGTAAATACACAGTTGCTTCTTTCTTCCATCAGGAAACGAATGCAAGGTGGTCAAAATTAAACTGAAATACTTGATCAAATCAGAAGCAAACTCGTTATCCAGTTCATACAAAACTCTTGGACATGGTAAAAGCAATTCCAGGTACATTCTGGAGTGTAGTAAAGAGATACTGTCAGTATCCCAGCATTGCTTGTTGAGATCAGATTCCGTGAATAGTGTGGTTCCAACATTTGGAGCACGAAAAGAGAGGCCGCATGGAATCAATAAAAGAAATATGGTTGAAGTTTCAAACATAATGACATGTTCGATAACATTTGAAATTTACTGTCAGTGTGACTTTGTGGTACTTGATTGAGAAAGAAATGCTCTTTGAAACAATGGTGGATCAGAGTTTTGCGGAAAGGGCAAATTATGCTTCAGTTAGGTCTTTTGGCGCATTTAGTATGGCTTACGCATATCGCAAACATATCGTTTTTACATTTTCCTTCAGTATCTCGATACAGGGTACCCAAGTTATCTTTGGCCAAGTTTCACGAGGTCATTCTACAGGCAATTTGCAATACAAAAGTTTTATAATGAATGGTCCCAATATTTTTCAGGCTTCTACTATTTTGTAACGTTTTAAATTTTTTTCACTATAAACAGCATTACTAGAAATTTATCATTAATAAGAATTCAATGTATACCATTGGAAAGAGGTCCTTAGACTAAGGTGATTTCTTGGAAGTTTTCATAAAATACTTCCTTGTACAGAATGGTTTACAAAAAAATAATTATAAAATTTTCATCAGGTATAATCTTTGGTCAAAGTTTACTCTAAATTCTGCTACGTAAACCCCCCTGGAAATTATATGCAAAAACTACCTTGTTCATGAAGCTTTTCAATGAAGTATAATACATTCTATTAAATCTTCTTTTTCATTGAACAATAGATGTGAAACTGTGAAAGTACAAACACTGAGATATACACCATCTGAGGAAGAATTGTTATTCACAACATTCTTTATTGTTCATACAAGTTTGAAATTTATCACAAAAAATTTTCAAAATGCCTGCCAATTTCTCTAAATGCAAAATTTCGGATAGAATCCACAGCTTTGCGCAACTGCCCCCGTCGTTTTCTTAGCATATTGCAGCAATTACTCGTACTCATTTCGATAAGCTGCTAGGAGTATGAATTGGGGTGGTATACACCACACTTCAAAGGAAGAAGTCTAGAGGTGTAAGATCAGGGCTTCGAGCAGGCCAGCTGATCGGTTGGAATATTCCTATTCATTTTCTTCAGACTGAAACTTCATCCATTCTGAAACTATTATACTTTCGTGTGCAGGACGAGATTTTCTAAAAGGTAACTTAAATATCCAATAATATTGAATATTCTAAGTAAGATAGTTTTATGATGAAATTCTTAAGATTATGTTAAACATTTTTGAAAGATATCTGTTTTCATAAGAGGGATGAGCAGAAACAAAATTTTGTCTACTCAAAATATTTAATTTAAAGGATTTTTGTTAACAATTTATATTTATTGGATTTTGTTATATCATTTGGATTTCTTATAATGAATATTTTATATGTCGTTTGAAATAATTAGTACTTATATGACATTAATTTAATTCCTAGAGTTATAATATTAAATATAATTTTATGAAATTAAATATGTAGAAGGGTAACAGAATATATCTGTAAATATAAAAATATTTAAGTAATTTTATATACCTTCTATCAAGTATAAACCTTCAATTATTTTATTTCAATAAATTGATATTTTACACATTTAATTGTGACTCGAGTTTCGGGAATTAACTATCCCATCTTCAGACAACGGAAGACTCAACAAGCAGAACGGGGTATTCATTAATATACAGAGGTAGAAGAGGTAATAAAAACAGGTTGAAAAAGGTTTACAATGAGAGGACGCTTAACAACTATTAGAACGTCAGCACGTCGAAGAAGATTGCTAAACAGGTGTTACTTATTTAAATACCTCAAAAATTTTGGATTTACATAAATCCGTACAATGATTAATTATTTTTACATTATTTTTATTGTGAACTAATTTGAAAATTTCAACAGATTCTAAATAATCAAGTTTCTTTCCTTTTGGTTCCACATGTAAAATTTTAAGTTGATCTTTTGTCGAAAAAGGATGGCCGTTTTCTGAACAATGAGTGCAAAAGTAGAAGTTTGTTTATTTTTAATGAAATTCATTTTATGGTCGTTGAACCTCGTCTGGAAGGAACATCCCGCTTGTTGAATCTTCAGTTGTCTGAAGATGGGATAGTTCATTCCCGAAACTCTAGTCACAATTAAATGTGTAAAATATCAATTTATTGGTAGTAAAACATAGTAATTTCTACAACTTGTTTTAATTTTTCATGAAAATTGTTTTAGAAAATCCCGAAAATGATTTAAAGGAAGCATCAGGTGAACTTGCAATAAGCTATTCGAAGATTCATAGAGTGTGAAAAAAAAAACACATTTATAGGCCATACGAGTTACAGCCAACACAACTCTTCACAGAAGACCAAAAGCGGAAACGCTTAGTATACTCTGCTTAGTATACTGACAACATATGCTGCAAACACTGGGGGAAGATCCTAACTTAATAAATTTTATAATGTGAACGTATGAATCATCGTTTTCCACAGGAGGCGTGTTCAACAGAAAAAATAGACATTCTTGAAACACAACAATCCAAGACAACGCAAAGTATTTCAAGTTAGAAAATCTGAAAGAAAGTTTGTTAACGTTTGGTGTGGCATTGTTTATAATAAAATTGGATCAGTTATGGTGCACCTATTTCATGGCCATCGAATAGTCCAGATATAACACCGTTGGATACGTTTTTATGGCCGTTCCTGAAGAAAAAAATTTACTTTAATAATAATGAAAGTGTTGAGATCCATAAAAATAAAATTGAAGCATTAGTTCATGAATTCCATCAAAAGCAAAATATTGCTATCCTAATATTGTCTAACCAACTTGAGAAAACGATATAAACTATGTATATTAAATAATGATGGCCATTTTGAGCAATTTATTTAGTTGTAACTGTTCATTTCATATCACCATAAATACTCAATAATGTCGAGTTCTTGATTCTCATTCCGTTAGACCTCTTTCTCTTAAAACTTTCAGAATCTTTTACACGGTTGTAAGTATTAATAAATGTATTTTCACATGGAATTGCATGATCTGGTTGTAACTCCATATATTCTTCCTTTTTAGTTTTCTTGTTTTTATTATCCTCCACATAAAATATAGAAAAGATTTATTGATTAGTAATGTTATCTTTGTATGTATTAATTTGTTGAAATATATTTGATTTGATTCAAATTTTTTTCCGCTTCTGTGTAATGTGTAATGTTTCAGAAAAAATTTTATTGAATATCAACGTGTGTCGACTTGATAACCGATTAATGAGCCTGCCAGGTGGTCCTTCGAATTTGAGACTCTGTAGTTCTCAAAATAATAGAGATAGACCAATACACGCATATATATATATATATATATATTCGTAGGAGAGAAAGAACTAGCCAAAAATAAGAAAATATACAGGATGATCCATTTAAAAAAATGAGGTTGCACTCAATATCTTGTCCACTTGGTATATATTCCATTTTATGAAATCATTTTGAAAAAATTCTGTTATTTTTGTACATTTTTTGTAAATAACTTTTTTATATCTCCATTTCATATAATAAAGTTAAAGGGAGGGTCAAATTATAGTGAAAAACCCGGTACAAAAAATTGAACCATTCTGTTTACCAAAATTTGAGTTGGAAAAATTTATGATGAATGACATTAATTTATTTACACTTGGAAATTCACATTTCGATAACTCATGCTATTCTTTTATAATTAATCACTCAGCTCTTGCTGTGCATGTATTTGATGAGATCAACCACTCTGCTGGAGTAACCGTACTCGTTGTCATACCATGCAATCAGCTTGACGAAATTATTGTTCAGGGATATTCCAGCTTTAGCATCGAAAATGGAAGAATGAGTATCACCTACAAAGTCTGTGGACACTACTTCATCTTCGGTGTATCCAAGGATTCCTTTCAAGGGTCCTTCTGATGCTTCTTTGACCACTCTCTTGATGTCTTCGTAAGAGGCACCTTTGCCTATGAAAAAATCGTATGTTAACATCCATTGTAATACAATTTAATAATCTATAAATGCTCACCAAGACGACAAGTTAAATCTACTACTGATACGTCAGGTGTTGGTACTCGGAATGCCATGCCGGTTAGTTTTCCTTCCAGAGATTTTATAACTTTAGTAACAGCTTTGGCAGCACCTGTAGCGGCAGGAATTATATTCTGGGCTGCACCTCGACCATCACGCCATAACTTTCCAGATGGACCATCCACAGTCTTCTGAGTGGCAGTTGTTGAATGTACAGTGGTCATTAAACCTTGAAAGGTAGATTTTCAAATATTGAACTCACATCAAAAGCTAATTTCATTTGATTATAGATTGGATTCTCAAAAAGAAATTAGCCCATCCTACTTTTCCGAAGAATGCAAGAAGAAAGATAAGAGTTTTATTACTTGCCAATGCTTTTGAATTTGCTTTAGTTGTTCATCCACATTTTTACCTTTAGACAATGATTTATTTTATTTATTTGTCCCAGAGATACAGACACGTGAATTCTACCAGTTAGTTGTATTGGCATGTGAGCGTAGCTCTTTCACCAAGTGACTACTCAGCAGTCTCCACAGTCTGCCCTCAGAGGCAGAAAGTGTAATAAAAGTTACGCCTTATCATCGCGCTAGTTAAGAACCCCTCCGAAGAGATGAACGCACTAGCTTCCAGTTTGGGCTTCAGTTCGAAAACCTACAACCGTCTGACTGGTAGCGAAGCACTATCCAACCTCTACTGGCTCTGCATGGTCAGTATCCGAGTTTTTTGAGACGCAATTTAGACACCGGAAGGGCTTCTTATCCATCCAAATACAGTCTCATGAACTAAGATAATCTCAAGATTGATTACACAATTGATCCTGGTACGAGCACCGTCAATCCGGCCTGTACGTTAAGACCCACGAACCCATGCGAAGTCTTTAGATTGATCCTGGGGTTAAGCACCAACGGACTAGCCGTTTCGTCTAGATCCACAAACCCTGAAACTTTACGCATTCGATCCAGGTTCAGGACAAGGCCGGTCGAACAGTCAAGTCCCGCTAAACCGCTAAACCGCTTTAGGAGAATATTTCGAAAATGAGTGTCTGCGAACATATGAATTAAATACCTCCCTAGTCCAGCATGCGGACTTTCAACCACTACCCCTTCGAGTCCTACACCAATTGGGTGGCCAGGTGGTACAAGTACCACCTGTGAGCATCCATCCTCCCGAGGTAACGTAGTATGCTACATAACGCACTCTGCAATTGGATAGAAAAATCCGGAAATATACTGCAATAGGGTAGAGTACGCTACTTTTAAGAAAGAGGCCCTGTGCTGCGACGGACTCCCTTGTCAATCTGTTGATCAACGCGGCTCAGCCCTCCATTCCACCTTAGGGTGAAACTAGGGCGCAGGGATACAGGCAGACATAAGTCCCTTATAGTATCCACATCGGGTTTTTGTTCTGTATAGGCTCTGTTACTGTGTGCTTACGCCACTTTAGGAACAGCGCTGTTAATTGTTTACCCAACAGCGAATTTTTGGACGGTCCCCCGAAACCAAAACATTTCTTTTCTAGCCTGCGGTTCGAACTCTCAACCTCATGATTATGAGTCCAATGTCTAAGACAAGACTACCGCCGCTATTTATAGAAAAGTTAATAAAAAAAAATTGAACAAATCTAAAGGTTTGGGATCACATTACTTGAGAAATATTATCACAGATTGTTAGTTCTCTGGATTAAATTTTAATATCTAAAATTTGAAAAATACAACTAAAATTTTTTTATAAAAATAATTAATCGGTGTCTGGTTGTTGTCTGTTGTATTTATTAATAGTGGTTCTTTATTTGTACTGTTCATGGTATTCGCAGTGCCTGATATGTGACTGATTTGCATGTATTCTTGTGTGATCCCTCGGTTACCTATTTCTTTGTTTCTTTTATTATAACGTCCATTAGCGTTCTTTAGAGTACTTCGTATAATCCCAGATATTTTAGATTACTCTGTACAACATAGCTAAATATATAGGATAAATCAGGCTGAAATAGCAAAATACAAGAAAAATAAATAAAAAATACAGCGAAACCTACAATTTTCCTTTAAAATATTCTCCCACAGTGTAGAAGCTTTTTTCCAGCATATCTTCATCGCATTACGAAAACTGTTTTTGTACTGTCTAACAATTTATTGAACATCTTGATACATTTATAAATGGGAGATTTTTTGATTTTTTTTTTGTGTTATGCTTGGACATAGATAGAATATTAATGTTTCTGGAATTGTAGTCGTGAAAACTATATAACTCAATATATATCTTTTCATTTTCTTTAACAGGAAGGGAACTTTCGTATAAAAAGCTTCTGAGCAATGATAATCCTCTTAAGATCAATAGTGTATTAAAAACTTTGTAACTCTTCGTAAGTCTGGCAGTAGCTTCGGACATTTTGAAATATTGGCGTACAGATCCATCTATGGTTCAGTTTGTATTAGTTGTAGGTATCCCTGGTGCGGTACTTCTTAACTAGCGCTAGCAGCGCTGATTTTCGTTGAGTTACGCGTAATTGTGTTTTCTTTACCGACTAGATCGACGTCCATTTTTGAACATTTTTAGTTGAATATTGGATGGAATAGTCTGTTACTTTGTAATAGTTCATTTTATTTCATTTTTTAGTTGAATCTGATGGATGGATTCATGACTTAATGGAGTTGAATGAGCTAAAAGTTGAGTTGTCGGACTTTCTTCCGAAAAATATAGTATCAATTAATTTTGGATCGTTCGGAGAATTGTTTATACCTGGAGAAAATTATTGGTACCTTAAATTTTGGTTTTGGAGTTATACTGGGCCAATAAAGTTCATATTTTCGGATTAACCAGGAGGCCACCTTCTCTACGTCGTTATTTGAAGCCACCATTTCGTATCAAATAAGTGATCATCGGATTCAATTGGAAAGAGATCATAATTCGTAACATTTTCATTGAAGGTTAGTACATTTTTTACTTTAAGACAGTACATATATTTAACAGCTATCTGATAACGGTCTTAATTAAGAAATTGGAAACTGTTACTCGTTTGACGACGTTTGTTGAACAAAAGGATTTAGAATTTCAAGATACAACTTTGGACCCCCATTAGTGAAGAGCAAGAATCCGAACACTCCGTTCATAAGTAGACCATAACCTTATTGGATTTATATTTTCCCTAATTTGTATTTATTTCCCCGACGAGTTTTTGGATAAAACCGATAATCTTGTTCGTGGGTAATTTTTTCAGATCGCAGTGGGCTATAATAGCCTGATCAAAGAACTCGACTCTGATGCGACTCACCGCTGGGCACGATGTGCATGGCTGTTTCAGTGTCCTCAGGACACAGCTTGCATTCATCGTCTTCAGCCAAACCGATTTTATGCAAATGCGTTTTCAGCCTGCAGTGACCTGTGATAATTCCGGCAAGTATTCTGAGTTTGGCCGTGTCCAGACCTAGCGCTAGGTCCGCCATCTTTTGGTTCGAAGACGTTCCAAGGAACACCTTCGAATGTTTCAGGTCAACATGGCTCAGCCAGAAAGACTCTAGTCTTAAGTTCATTCTGCCTGTTATCGTCCGCTCAGCTACGTCATATGGTATTCCCAGGAATGGGCCTATCAGAGGCAGCGTGACTCCAACAAACGTCAGCCGATCTGCCTCTTCGTTGCCCAAATAGTTTGAGTGGCTCGGTATCCAAACAAGAGTGATTATGTTAGGCAACAGAGCCTGTTTAGAGCAGTGCGGCAACTCCAGACTGTTTTCGATGTACAACAGTTGGATTTTAGAGTTTTTAGTACTGACTGACAATCGCTAAATTTTTTTGATTTTGCCCCGGTGGGTTTGCCGCTTTATCAGCAGATCCGCCGTGGTCTCAATAGCAAATAGTTCTGCCTGGAATATGTTTGCGTATTGACCGAGATGCTGATTCTAGGTTTGCTCCCATAGACTTCCGTTCCCGTTCCATTCCTCGTTCACGAGACGTCTGTGAACAAGCCAAGGTCGGTCCTGAATAGAACCTCAGTATGCTGGGTACATTCGTCCCGGCTGGGGACAATTGCATTGAAATGCCGTTCTTGGCTCGTTACTTTTGACATTAAATCCGAGGGCATCGATAGGGTGCTGTTCGTTAAAAGTTCGTCCAGCAGTCCTGAGCCTCACATCACTCTTGCCTCTGGCCTGTCGTTTGCCAGTTGATGTAGTTTGTATGTGGTCCATTCCACCTTCCTCTGTACGAGCAGGTGCAGGGGTGGTAGATTCAGTAGGACCTCCATGGCTGCCATGGGTGTGGTGCGAAACTCACCTGTATTTGCAAGGCAAGCCTGTCTCTATATTCGAGTGAGCTTATGTTGGGCAATCGTTTGTTTACCCTTCTTCCACCACGCTACAGCGCACTACGTTATCTGTGTTCTAATTACCATAGTGTATAGCCAATACATCTGCCTGGACTTTAAACCCCAGGTTTTACGGCAGAGTCGCCTGCAGGTCCAGAATCCCATTCTGGCTTTATGACACATTTTGTCTCTGCGTGCATTCCTACTGAGAATGTTATCCAGGACTATTCCCAAGTATTTTATTTCATTAGAGAATTGTATCCCCCACGGATTGTCGGCTGTTCTAATCCATCCAGCTTCCGTTTCTTGGTGAATGGTACCATAAATACCTTTTGTGGGTTAAGAGACATATCTTTCCTTATACACCATGTGTCGCGTCTCGCTTGGCATTGTAGCTTGGCACGCTGGGGGCGCTTGTCTTGATTATGATCCTAGTTTCATCCCGGTGAAATGCAGGATTAAGTCCTGATGCCTAAAGCCCTAGTTTCACCGTAAAGGTGGAATGGAGGGCTGAGCTGCGTTGATCAACTCAGTGACAAGGGTGTCCATCACAGCACAGGGTCTCACCCTTGAAACTAACGTACTCTAACCTATTGCATAAAATTAACGGATTTTTCTGTCCAATGGCCGAGTGCGTTATGTAGCATAATGCGTTACCTCTGGAGGGTGGGGAAGCCCTCGGAAAGTATTCGTACGACCTGGCCCCAATTGGTGTTGGTGGTTGAAAGTCCACAAGCTGGACTAGGAAGTTATTCCATCTATCCGTTCACAGCAACTCAAGTTCAGGATATCTCGAGAAATGCTTCAGGGTTTAGCGGGACTTGACGGTTTAACCGACCTCGTCCTGAACCATGATCGATTGCGATATGTTTCTGGGGTTTGTGAATCTCGACGATAGGGCTAAACCGTTGGTTCTTGAAGCCAGGATCAATTGAAAGACTTCACAAGAGTTCGTGGGTCTTGACGTACAGGCCGAATTGACGGTGCTCGTATCAGGATCAATTGAGGCATAAATCATGAGACTATCTTCGTTCATGGGACTGCGTTCGGGTGTGTGGATAAGAAGCCCCTTCGGCGTGTGAGTTGCGTCCCAAACAACTCGGGTACTGATCATGTAGAGCCAGTAGAGGTTGGATAGTGCTTCGCTGCTACCAGTCACGGTGTAGGTTTTCAGACTGAAGCCGAAACTGGAAGCTGGTGGGTTCAATTCTTCGGAGTGGTTCTCGCCATGCACGATGATAAGGCGTAACCCTTATTACACTTTCTGCTTCTTGGGGCAGATTGTGAAGACTGATGAGTAGTCAATTGGTGAAATAGCCATGCTCACATGCCAGTAACGTAACCGGTAGAATTCACACCATTTGTCGATAGTGAAGGACGGTCGATATCGTCACCTTCGATTTACCTTTCACTATGATTGCCAGGTCATCACCAAATGCTTGAACATCGACTGCCCACAGCGATATAATCGCTAGCGGGTCCTCGACGAGGAGAGGTGAAACTTTATTGAGTTGAGAATTGATATGGATAAAATCATATTGTATTTTGGCATAACTTATCATTATATTCTACAGATCAATTATTAAGTTTCAGTACCATTTTCATTATCACAGATAAAATTTATTAACATCAAAGACCTTCCATTTTCGCGAAGGCCATACCCTTCCTAAGACCGTTCGACTAGGATTGGTTCGCACCCCTTTCGTAAATAAGTCAATATACTAATATTTTTCATCCACCCACCTCCCCTAAAAAGATGGCTTATTACAATTAGGTACAACTTGTAATTTGAAAAAAAAATTTGAAAAGCTAGTTATTCTACGACACTCAGATTACTGTGTATCTTTTCATGGAAAAGTAGCTAATAAAATAAATTTCTTACTCCATTAGAAGCAATTTATTGGCAATTGCACCTATCCATCTTGTTAGAGTGAAATACTCTCCTATTACTTTCATTCTGTATTCAACAGCCACATAAAATTTTCACATGCGTGCGTTAATAATTTCCATATTTTATTTATTACGTAACCACTAACCTCAATTCACTTATTTTCTGATATTTACTTACCTTCAACGATCTCGAAATTATCATGGATCACTTTCGCCAAAGGTGCCAAACAATTAGTGGTGCAAGAAGCATTTGAAACAACTGGTGCACTAGGGTCGTAGTCGTCCAAATTAACTCCGCAAACATACATTGGAGCGTCTGCTGATGGGGCTGATATGATTACTTTCTTAGCACCACCATCAATGTGGGCAGTGGCTTTATCCACGGTGGTGAAAACGCCAGTACATTCCACTATGTAGATTGCGCCAACTTTACCCCAAGGAATTTGCTAGAAAAGTAGACATAAAATGAAAGATAATGTGGAAACTTAATTAAATGCATTTATTTCAATCATATAAAAGGACAGTGAATACAACAAGACGCTATTTATATATATGGAACTGACAGTTCCAGTTTCTGCACTGATTTTGCAGTTTAGAATCTACCTTTCGCTAAAGTATTTGATGGATTCCGTCTCGATTCAAATGAAGAATATGATTAAGCCACAGTATGACGAAACAATTGTCATTCAACAATAAAAATTTTGTGGAAATTGAATTTTATTTATTACTAGTTGATTGCATTAGCAATTAATCTTCTAGATCATTTTATGTTTTTTAATTATTATTAATTATTAATTAGAAGAATTTGTAAGAAAAGTAATGTTTGATTACCTTTTAAGGGTTCATTTCATTATGGAATTCACTTTTATAAGTTTGAGTATGAATACTTATTAGATCACCCGTGTATATAGTTTCATGTATTGTATGTGCGCTAGCTAACTCTCAAAATTATACTGAATTGTTTCAGGCGTTACTATCTGGTAGTTGATCATAATTAAAACAAATTGTAGAAATTACTATGTTTTACTACCAATAAAAAGATATATTACACATTTTCTTGTGACTCGAGTTTCGGGAAATGAATTATTAGTTGTCTGATGATGGGTTCATTTCCCGAAACTCGAGTCACAAGAAAATGTGTAATACAATATCTTTTTATTGGTAGTAAAACATAGTAATTTCTACAATTTGTTTTAATCTAAAAATTATAATTTTGTTATTGAAAATTGAAATTTAAATATCATTAATTTTAATTTGTTTTATTAGGGAGGGTTCATTTTTAATTGTAATAAGAAAATTTTTAAAATATATATTCAATCAAAGTAATTTGAAATATAAATCTGTGACTATTAAACAAATCTGATGTCTAAGCTCTTTATTCTATGGTAACCTAACCTTAACTCTAAATATCGTATTACTAACGTAAAAAAGAAATGTTTTGAATTGAATTGGCAAGTTTTACAGAGATAAACGTATTCTACCTTTGGTAAGTTTGTTCATCCCTTTATCAATGTTCCTTTTAAATGTCCTTCCTCCGTCAACTAAGTTGATTTCTTCTCAACATTCAATTTGTTTTATACTTGATTCTATGTGGAATATTTCCATTCACAGCACTCAGATTACGTATTTCTTAATCACATTTCCATTCACAATAACAATGTTAACCTCTTTTTAGGTTTTGAAAGTAAATTATTGAAGAGTGAAATATTCTACTTTGAAACAAAACGACGTGATCTCTGCTTTGGAGATTTTCATACTGAATGACGTTTTCCTTGCTTCCTCCATTTATAGTTTTCACGAAAAATTGAATTTCAAAGCTTACTAGCTTTTGTCAAAATTATTGAACAATGATGTTTTCACAAAATATTCACTATTTCTTGGCTTGAAAGTATTCTAAATTATTAACCTGAATTTTTATCTAGATATTGATATTAATTTCATGTTAAACAGAGCAGTGAAAATCTTGTTTTTCATCCGTAAAGTATTTCAAGTGTCAAAATTTACCAAAGTTCAACTCCTAATGCTTCTTTCTTACTTATGAATTACTTAAAATTACCTATGAAATTGATTGTTCTATTTAGTATGGCAGAAGTCAATACGACGTTATTGCTGACGAATGTCAAAGTGACAGATACCTCTATGTTTTTCCATATAAGCAGTCCGTGGCTCAATCAGAATACATATCATCACAAAATCACTTTTTTCTCGAGCATGGTGCTCCGTAACGCTTTCAACGATAAGTACCTTTTGTCTTAAAAAATGTATGGCGAGTCTATTTCTTTGATTAAAATTTCAATTTCATCACTCAGTCAAAAATTAGAAGTAATTTTATGAAAGACCCCCTGTTATCTTCACCACTGTATATATAAGCATCTAAGAACCTCAGACATAAGACAAGAACTAGACGTACAGCACGCAATAGATTTTAGATAGACTAGGTGTATCACATGTCAATTCTCTCAAAGAAGCATGTATTTTGAATAAATTTGGTATAAAACTTAAAGTATTAAGTGATCATAAGCCGCTGAAAATAGTATTTGAAAAAAATATAAAAGCATTATTACCTAAACTACAAAGACGTTAAGACGAACCAGATAGAATAACTTTAGGAAACAATGTTCAAGTAACACAGTGTCAATTTGAACCAACTAATACTCATGTTAAAGATTCAGAAGAAGATTTGGTAGAGTTACTAAAAAAACCTGTGAAACTTGATTTGTAAAGAAACATTTATTGAATCTGGATGTAAAATATGTATATTGTGTTGCATGTAGTATATATCCTAATGTACTGCTTTTAATTATATTCAAGGTTAATGGATAATCTATATTAGTGAAGTGTTAGGTTCTTGTCTCAACTTTAATAAATTAATTATACGTTGCTATGGTTTTTATCAACATAATACACCATGTAAGAAGACAGACCAAGGACAAACTAGCCAAATGGAGAGAAACTCAAATACCCACAACTGGTACCATTATCTTTTCACCAAAATGTTGGAAGTAGAGCTGAAGCTCACAGGATGCAGTCTTATCGAAAGAGAAATATGGAGATGAAATAATGATTTTAGTGTCTATAGTTACGATTTTGCTGAAACTAAATGTTTATTTCTTCCACATTCGAAGTACGAATATTGTTTTCCTACCTTAGGGTCCTTTTCATTAAAAATTGGTATTTTTCTCCCGTTTATAACCAATGCCTTGTCTTCGTGACTAACGTCCCCTTTAAACCTGCCATGTGTAGAATCATACTTGAATAAGTACTCCATGTAACCAGCATCTAAGAAAGGATCGTTGATCCCAACGCATTCCGCACCTCTTTCCAGCGATGTCCTCAATACCAAACGTCCAATTCTTCCGAATCCATTAATGCCGTATTTGGGAACTCCTGTAAGTATCAAATACCAGTTGAATTTATTCGTACATCTTTAGAACTTTTTTTAGGCTGAAGGGAAGAATACTGAAGGATCAAAGTGAGTCTAATGTTTTGCATGACGTTTTTCGAGAAAGTATAAAAAATATGTCACCTCCTCCGGTGCCCCCTGTGGTACACTGACACTGTTTCTTAGATCTGTCTCCCATATGTACAAATGTTTTTCCACGCGGATCGATTGATAATTTCATAAATACAAAAAAAGAAATATAAAACCCGTCATAAAATTCCGCAAAAACGCCGTCTGTTACCTCGGAAATGAAATAAACCTGACAGTTTCGATCACCTTCCTGAAACAAAATCTAAAATAATTTGGTAGAGAAAATCCTTACCCCCTGCTCCCGAACGTCCAGAACATTGGCAATGTTTTTTAGCAGCAGCCATTAATTGTATAGAATTGAAATGTAGTTATACAAGAATTTAGAGAAGTTCCTTCAGAAATCAAATTATTGAAAGAACCAATTTAACAAAGACTTAATGATATGTCACTTAATTTTCATCGGGAAAAATTACCATAGCTACATCACATACACTCTTGATGATTCATTTTTATCCCAAATAAGCTCTTGCTTCTGAGCATAGAAAAAATAATTGTAACCAACCCGGGAATTTACACAATTTACTCATTAAAATATACTGACTGACAAAAAAGGTGAATGTTCAATTCCTGTTACTTAGTAAATAATTAGCATTTTGGCTTCATTAGGCGACTTAATGGAAAAACTAGTTCAATAGTGCGTTGACCATGCACACATTGATACACTTAGGCACACATTGATACACTTAGGCTCTAGGCTCGGATCTTTTCCGACTGCAGTAAACGGTTTCCTGTTCTCACTTGAATTGAGATCCTTCATGGCCTTTATGAAGTGCTCCAGGGCATCACTTAAAGTTCTTTGCAACCTTTGGTTCTTAATTCTGTCCCTGAGCCATAAGATCGTTGATCCTGAGGTGCAGGCTTATGTATCTGGTGAGCACCACAGTGAATACTCTGAAGGCAGGCATATTATAGAACGCTAGTTTTTGAGGCTTCCAAAGTCGTCATCTTTGGGTATTAGGTTAGTTACTCCTAGTGTGAAGAACTGATCTGACCTTTACAAGCTGAACATCACTGTTTCTTCTTTTCATTTCGGAATCGGTCCTGCTGTCACGTCCTATCAAGATACGGATCATCAGATGCAAATCCTAGTTTCATCCAAAAATCAAACGTTCAGCTATTCCTCTATTGTCCAATTTTTTGTGCACCAAACACCAAGCTAATCCGATGTGAATATATATGGATTTCATCAATTGTATAATTTTTTTTCTGTTGAGAGATGAGACTTGTTCATTTGAATGTGCGCTCACCGATTCCGAGTTTCAGTGAGTTCAATGATTTGATTTTGTCAGATAATTTTGATGTAATTGGTGTTACTGAGACATGGATGAGTAGGGATGAGCCTTCAAGTTCGATCTGTGTGCCTCATTGTACTCCACATGGAAGTCACACCAAATCAAGGACTTCATCGCGGTATCCAGGTGCTACAAGTGCCAGCGCTTCGGGCATATCTCGAAGTACTGCAAGGCTGAACGCAGCTGCGGATACTGCACCTCCACGGAACACCCAAGCAAGGAATGCCCTCTGAAGGAAAACGCTGGAAAACACAAGTGTACAAATTGTGTCCGAAGTGGTATAAAGAATACCAACCACCATGCAGCCGACAATAACTGTCCGATCTACCAGCATAGACTCCAGGAGCAGATCAACCTAACCACATACGACGTTAATGTATAGACACACTAACGTCATACAAGTTAACCTGCAGCGATCCAAAACAGCAACGAATGAATTGATTGGACATCTGTTAAAGAACAAAACAGACATCGCGGTGATCCAGGAACCTTATACCACTAAACGGAACAACAACGTATACTACATACCAGGCCTACAGGGTATTTCTGCCGCTCACAGCCTGACTAGTAATTTCTCTGCTGCCATACTGTACAACAGAGATGCAATCCAGGCGTTGCACCTCCCACAGCTATGTACAGCAAATGTCGCAGTCATCTCCACTTCCAGTAAGAATGGACAAATTTTTTGGACAAGCGTGTACCGCCCGCCCTCCAGCGACCTCCAGTCGCTACAAAGGATCCTTGATGAGTTGAAAAACCAGAAAATCCTGATTGGCGGAGACCTAAATGTCAGATCCACCTTGTGGTTTGACACGATAGACGACGCCCAATCTCCAACTCTGGAAGAATTCATCCTGACCAATAATCTGAAGATCATTAACAGGCCAAACACTGCACCCACGTTTGAGACGATCAATGGATCCAGCCATATCGACCTTACCCTAACTTCCCTCAACATCGCCGAGAATATCCAAGGATGGACCGTGTGCAGAGACACGATCACCTCTGACCACAACGCGATCAAGTTCTTCACCCAGAAGAACTGCTGGCAACAGACAACTAGCCAGCCAAAGTACACCCTAGATGTCTCGAAAATCGACGAGGAATAAGTTAGAGCAAGAATGGAGGAACTTAGTCAACGACTCTGCAGCCTAAAATTGGGGAATCAACAGGAAATTGACTTCGCAATTGAAATGCTGCAAAGTGGAATAAGGAATTCCATTATGAAGGCGGCTTCCAGGAGGAAAAGGTACACAAACCGCCCAGACTGGTGGACTGACGAGGTAGAAAGACATCGAAAAGTCTACCTCAAGACGAAGGATCTATTTTATAAAAATAGATACAATGTCTACTCGGCCCACCTACATGCCCAGATGACTGCAACGAAAGAGAAATTCAAGAGGAAACTCGATCAAGCTCGTGAGAAAAGCTGGAATGTCTTCGCCCAAGAAGACATGAAGAAAAACCCTTGGGGGGTAGTCTACAAACTGGCAGCTGAAAAGTTTCACCGTGCTGGAGCACTCAACTCACTCAGAAGAGAGGACAATACAATAACCCTCTCCCCTGAAGAGACCGTGAGCTACCTAGTACGGTCACTGCTACCCGATGATGAACAAGGAAAGAACGACAACGTCCACAACATGGAACAAACAGATTTCGACTCCTTCAACCGGATAGAAATCCCTGCACTGGCGACGACACGGAGCCCATAGGAATCGAGGAAATAGACGACATCGTTCAAAGCCTTGAACCCAACAAAGCTCCAGGAAGGGACCAACTAAAAGGAAAAGTCGTGAAACTTGTTCACCTGTTCATCAGAGAAGCAGTACACAAAATCTATAATGCCTGCTGGAGAGAAAGCTACTTCCCGAACATATGGAAACATGGAAATTTGGTGGTGCTCCTTAAGGACCCAACAGGAGTCACGGGCAGTATGAAAAACTACCGTCCGATAGTCCTTCTGCCAGAATATGGTAAAATCCTGGAGAAAGTCACCAGAAACAAGATGAGAAGAGACCCTGTGTATCGACATCACGAGTCACAATTCGGATTCATTCCAGGACGATCCACTACGGATGCGTTGCTGAAATACAAGAATAAGGTGAAGAGCAGCAATGCTAAGTACCTGAACACGTTGTTCGTCGATATAAAGGGTGCCTTCGATAATGTATGGTGGCCCTCTCTCATGCGGATCCTGAAGAGAAGAAATGCTCCCTGTGACACCCTGAAGATGATGAAGAGCTATCTAACGAACAGAACCGTCGAGTATGAACAAAACGGCTTTGTTTTTAAGAAGCACATCACCAAAGGATGTCCCCAGGGCTCGGTTCTAGGGCCTGACCTATGGAACTTCATCCTTGATGAACTCCTAGAATCTGCCTGGCCTGATGGCGTCACACCCATTGCCTACGCAGATGACCTGGCCATCACCATAGAAGCCGAGGAACGCGAGGAACTTCTTCAGAAGATGCAAGACACAATGGACAAAATCCTTATCTGGGCGCACTCCAACAAGCTCCAGATTTCTGAAGAAAAAACCGTATATATGGCAAACATATCCCCCAAAAGAGTACACCACAGGGATGTGCAAACCCACATATACGGCAAGAAAATAAATAGAGTGGAGCAGTACAAATATTTGGGTCTCGTTATTGACCCAAAACTGAATTTCGAGAAGAACGCTGCCTATGCAACCAACAAGACGAGAAGAATAGCCATGTCTCTCAGGAAAAGTATCAAAACCAAGTGGGACCAGGACATCAAAACTTCTGCCCTCACCATATACCGTGGGGCCCTTCTACCCATCCTGAGTTACGCGTCCAACGTCTGGCTGGACAGGCTGCCCTTCTCTAAAGTCAACAGGAAATACCACTCTATTTATGGAACAATCTCCCGAACCATGACACAGTGCTACAACTCGGTATCAACCGAAGCAGCAGGAGTCATGGCGGGCCTAACCCCCGTCGACCTGGAAATCGAAATGAGGACCTGCATCAGCAATCTTCGCAGAGGCAGGTCTGGAACTTTCCAGAACGAAGCAATCGTGCCCCTCCAGTTCGATTCGATTCGACATGCACAGATGTACCTCCAGATGAAATCAGAAGATATATGGCAGGAAAGATGGGAAAACTCGACTAAAGGTAGAATAACATTCAAATTGTTACCTGAAGTCGCACAGGAAAGACCTCTGAATATTGACTTCCTCAAAGCCCAAATATTGTCAGGACACGGCGAATTCGGCTGTCACCTGAAAAGAATCGGGAAATCCGAATCTGACAGTTGCGACGCCTGCCCCAACGAAACAGACGACCCAATACACCGGATATTGAACTGCCCAAAATACTTGGACACCCAGGAGTTAATAAACGAAGAAATCAGAACGTGGCCACCTGACCTAAAACATATCCCTCATCTGGAGAACAGGAGCATTTTCGAACAATTAGCCAGTCCCAGTCCGTGCTAATTGGAAACCAGAACTGGAACCCCCCACTGCCCTCAATCCAAACCTGTAGGAAACCATTTTCTTGTCTGCCAGCGTGGTTAATCCAACACAGAGACGGAAACCAGAAAAAACCCAGGACCCCCTTCTACTCGTGAACCACCTGGCCATAAAATCCAGAGACTCCCGGGGGAACTCACATCCTCCAGGAAAACAAGAAAACGAAGCCCCACCCTACTCGAGACGGAACCTGCAGCGGCAAACCTTTGGACTCAACAAGTGTAATTTGTGAAGTGTCGTGACGAGCATCGCGATAGTGAAGTGTCGTATCGGTTAAAGTGGCGCAAAGTGTTCCCAGAGACACCAGCAGGAATCAGAACAATAATACTTCCCAAATGGAAGTTAACAAACCTGTAATTTGCCTTTACTTTGTACCACTTTATAAACTATGGCATACTGCGCTATGCATCACTGTCCACATCTTACACTTAAATTTTTCTTTTTTCATTTTTATTGTTGTAACTTTATTTTATTTTTCTATTTACTTTTAATTCTCTGTAATAACAATGTTTCTCTGAAATCAGGCACCCAATATGGCGCCAAATCTGTATTTCGTGTAGCTTTTGTGAAATAAACGTGCCGTTGGGCACCTTTTTTTTTTGTGTGCCTCATTATAACTTGTTTAGGAGAGATAGGAATTCTAGGGGGTGTTTGTGTTTAAATTAGAAAATGGTTTCGTGCGGAGCTTATTCTGATGGATTTTGCGGTTAGTAGTCCCGTCGAGTTCTCACGGTTGAAATCAGGGCGTACTGAATTCATCTTGGGTGTTGTTTATAGGCCTTCAAATAGGAGAAAGCGTTCATCTAAAGTGTCCTCTTTCGTTAATGATGTTGATGGGATGATGACTCAGATTCTTCCAATTTTCAGATTCCGTGGTTTTGGGGACGTTAATATTGATGTGTCGCGAACCAATCCTTTATCGGATTGTCTCGGAATGTATGGTTTTGAACAGGTAAACGGAGCGATCATCGACTCTTATCGATCCTATCTTTACAAATTGTCTAGTAGAGATTGTTGTAAACGTGGGATCCTTGAATGCTGATTGTATTGGGGATCATCTGTTGCTTTTCATTGATCTGAGTATTGTTTTTCGTCGCCGTGAGCCCAAATTCGTAACTTACCGGGATTATTCAGGTTTTGATGTTGACTTATTTCTTCGGGTTTAGGGAAACCCATGGTACAGTTTGCTGACGGGCCCAGAGGTTGATAGAAAGGTTGAGATGTTTAATGATTTCTTAGTTCGAACTTTTGATTATCAGGCGTCCATGAGGAGACGAGTAACGAAGCCAAGGACGCTATGGCTTTCGGATCACATTAAAGGTTTGATGAGGGAGCGTAATTCGCATCTTTCGAAATTTAGAAGAACTAAACTTGAGACCTATAGTTATAGAAATTCGAAATCGTTCATTGTTTGAGGTTCGAAAATCCAAAAGAAGTTATCTGTTCCAAGATATGATGCATGGTCGTCGGGGTTGGCGCGCCCTTTCTCAACTTAAGGTGACCGGATCCGCTGATTTCACCATTCCTTTTTCGGATCCGCGAATCTGTTTAATGGTAGCTGGTGATGAGGACTGCGCAAATTTGATCGATTATTATAATGGAGGGAGATATGATAGTTCCCTCTTTTTTGAGTTTAAGATGGTTTCCACCATTAATGTAGAAAGAATATTACATCATATCAGCTCAGATGCTGTTGGCTCTGATGATATTTCTGTGAAGATGCTCAGATGCTCTGCTCCAGTTACTGTTCCACACATTATTCCTTTGATTAATAGCTGTATTCTGTCGGGTTCTTTGCCTGTAGCCGGTCGGCCTTCGCCGAATTCGGAGAATATTGGTAGTTTTTCTGACTTGCGAATAATAAGCATCCTACCGGCTCTTTCTAAGATTTTCGAAAGGGCTCTTTCGGACCAGATGTATAATTTTTTTTTCTGATTAAAATCTGCTACCTGTCTACCAGACTGATTTCCGTAAGACCTTCAATACTTCAACTGCTCTGGCTACTGAAACTGATTCCATCTTTCATATGTTCGATGGAAATCTCGTCTAAGTTTTAATTTTGTTAGATTTTCAAAAGGTTTTTTACACAATTAATCATCGTTTATTGTGTACAAAAGTTAAATTTAACGATTTTACTCCGAATGCAATTGTTCAGATCTTATTTGTCTCTGCGGAGTCAGGTGGTTGACGTTGATGGTTGTGTGTCTGGGTCTGGGTCACTTCTTTTTTTGATTTACACCGCTAATTTGCTGGATGTTTCAAAGTTTTGTACTGCACAGGCTCACGCTGTTGAGAAACAGCTTTATTCGTATGATATGAGTGATCTGGGCGTGGCTTCCCAACATATTAATTATGACCTTGAGAATGTTTGTAATATTGCAACTTCCCATAATTTGAGGTTAAACACCAACAAACAAATAATCTATTTTTGCAAACTCTCATCAGTACAGTAGTTAGAGAAAGTCTGCAAGTGTTCGTTGACGGTCAGCCTCTCACCTTGTGTGCTGCCGTGAGGAAACTTAGCGTCGTTTTCGATTGTAACATTGATTTTTCTAGTCAGGTGGCAGGTATTTTGAAGACCGAGTTTCACCGCCTGAGGCTAGTTTATGCTTATCGCCGTTTTCTGACTTTCAATATCAAGAAAACGATAGCTGAATCTTTGATCGTAACCTTATTTGATTACTGTGATGTGGTTTATGGGCCCTGCATCAGTATTTATGTTAGTAATCGTATTCAGCTTGTTCAAAACTAGTGTAGCTGCTTCATTTTGGGCTTAAGAAAGTATGATGATGATCATGTTTCTCATAGAATTCGTGAATTGGGTTGGTTGAGGATGAACGATAGAAGATTGCTGCATTTTCGCTGTTTCGTTTATAGCTCCTTGTGACTCAGTATTGTGCTGCTCTTTATTGAAGGCTCATCCCTAGAAGTACGGTGCATTCGGCAAATATTAGACAATCATTTTCATTTATAGTTCCTGAACATCGTACTGCTAAGTTTTAAAGATGTTTCTCATACAATGCGGTAAAGTTTTTGAACAATGTGGACAGTAGTGTTTTCGATTTTACCTACCAGCAATTCAAGCGACATATGAAAAGCTCTCTCTTAGATGATTGAATTACTTGTTTCTATTTTTCTCTGTTCTGTTTCTCTTTTGCATTGTATTTTTTTTGTGTGAATTCTTAAGAAAAAACAACCGAGCGGGGTTGACACAACTGAACTCTTAACTTGCACAAGCTGAAAAAGCTTCTGAGGGATCTTCACAGAAGATCTCTAGGAGTATCAGAATAATAAATAATAATAACATGTATTCATAAATGATACTGTGTCAACTTGTGTATGAACGTTTGTTTCTATGACCAGTGTCGTTCTGTCATGCGCCATACTGTTCCTTCTAATTTTGAATATTGTATTGTGTAATATACCGCAACTAATGCGTTTTTCCAAGGATTGTCAATAAAATGAGCAATTTACGTCTTCAAAAACGTCTTGCTGCATCAATAAGAGGCTGTGGCCAAAAAAAAGTTTGGCTGGACCCAAATGAGATCAGCGTCATCGCAAATGCCAATTCTCGATCACAAGTGCGAGTTCTATTGAAGGACGGCTTCATTTTCTGTAAACCGACAAGAATCCACTCAAAATACAGGATTCGCAAGGATAAGAAGGCTCGCCTCAAAGGACGTCACTGTGGATTTGGTAAGAGGAAGGGGACAAGAAATGCAAGGACACCCAAAAAAGACTTGTGGGTTCGGAGGATGCGTATCCTACGACGTCTACTTAAAAGATTCCGGGAAAATAAGAAGATCGACAAACACCTTCACAAGAAATTATACTTGAAGGTGAAAGGAAACGTTTTTAAGAACAAGAGAATTCTGGTGGAGTATATATTCAAGAAATATGCCGAGAATGCCCGCATCAAGTCATTGAAGGACGAGGCTGAAGCACGTCGAGCAAGATTCCGGGAGTCTAAAAAAAGAAGACTAGACAGGATCGCTGCTAAAAAGGAGGAACTGAAAATGCAAGACTTAAAATGAATTTACTGTTTTTATATTAGCTGGATTTAAATTTCCAGAGATTTAATATTGTATTTTATTGTTTGTAGCTTCCAGTTTTTGAATAAATAATTTGTGTAAATTCAAACCTTTTCGAAGATACTCTCCGGTGAAGATATGCATTATGAAACTGCATTCTTGTCTTGGAAATTATGTTGAGAAACAATGTCAAAAATCTGTGTAGCGTTCTAGACAAGTTGTAGCTCAAAATCTTCAAAATGCCAAGTCGATAATATTCATATTTAGAAATATTCCACTTAAGTTCAAAAATTAATTGTTGAGTTTTCCTTCTTTCTGTGATGTTTATTTATTCATTACAGAATTGATCTGAGTTGAGGATAAACCTATAAAATCGAAGATGAACAGAAAATTACTCAAGTATACAATCAGCCATGCGAAAAAAAAGGAATTAAGAGAAGATACAAAGTAAATCAACAGACTGCTTAAAAGCTCTTCATCAGGGTTCCCGATGCAGAGAGGACCTCACCTACCAGAACTATTCTTGAACTCATTTACAGAGGATCATCGAATAACGACATCAGGAAATTGATTCCACTTGTAAAATATTCTATTTGGAACGAACTATTAACGATGAGATGACTTGCAAGTTTTCGCGGCTAAGTTTGAAAACATGACCTTGCAGATTATTCAAGTTTAGAGTAAACATGCTGTGCATCTTATCACCAAAGTGACCCTGCATTGCTTAAAATGAAAATATACGATCATGGAACACATACCTATCTCCAAAGGAGGTCAATCTCATGGAAGAGAGTTGCTGCTCGTACATGGGTCGACAAAAGCCACGAGTTGGCCATCTTTATGTGGACTCGAGAAACATAATAGGTGCCCCTAGTAAAGCACCACCAGACTGGACCAGCATACTCCAATGTAGGTCAAGGGTAGGTCTTGTAAGGATTTCTAGAACATTTAGGTAACATTGACTTTGGCAGATATATGTTTTATATGTGCTAGCCAACTTAGATCCTCTGATAATCTGAGAGATTAAAAATACCCTTCAACGATGCTATAATGCAGCCGAGGATTGTTTTTTCCACTTGGAAGATGGATTGCTTATATTGAGAGAAAGCAACCCAGTATTGCACCAGCTGCCCAAGTTGTCCAAGATTTTCTAAAAAGGGGGCGTTGTGTAATTTGGAATCATCAGCGAAGAGTGAAACAGTGGATTGAAGCTGATGCAGAAGATCAGAGTCAGCTTTTCAAAAGAAATGCTGAGATCCGATCACAGTTATCAAGATATATCTTTCCAAAACATTGATAATAAACTCGTACAGCTTGTAGATTAAACTTTTCAAAAATATTAAGATTCCGATCAAAAAAAGTCCAATAATTTTCTTAAACTCAAATCACTGATCCTGAAACATTAAGGAACTTTTAGAGTTAAATATCAAATACTACATAAATATTTTTTTTATCTATGTTTTAATATTTTCACAAAATATCGATCTTTGGAATGGTTTTATTCCAATGAAAAAGATTTTGTTTGGCTGTTGTATCAAGTTTTATAAATTTATACAATTCAGCAGAAAAACCAACAACAAACAGTTGCAGGTCATAAATTTGGAAAATTATATGCAAGTTAGAAAATTTCTTTTACCTCAGGATTACGAGGTCCATTTCTTGAATAGACATTATAAAAAAACTAATATCTGGTGTTTTAATGAAGGAACCATCTTTCCAATTCTGATGACCATTCAATCAAAATTAATAATAATAAAACACTATAAACTTAAGTTCTATATTTTGCTTTCAAGACATTACATATTCACCATATATAAGTGAAAAAAAAGAAAAATAATTTAGAGAACGATTCACTTTCAACGTATCCACTACGAATTGTGTTTTTTCGTAACCAATGTAGATTTTCACAAAAATGTTCATTCCTTAGTGCTGATGTGTTTGATGAGGTCAACAACTCTGCAAGAGTATCCATATTCATTATCATACCAAGCAATCAGTTTCACGAAGTTTGGATTCAGAGAAATTCCGGCCTTGGCATCAAAGATTGAGGAATGAGAATCTCCAATAAAATCGGAAGATACAACATCGTCTTCTGTGTATCCCAAAATTCCTTTCATTGGTCCTTCGGCGGCTTCTTTTACAGCTTTTTTGATTTCATCATAAGAAGCTCCCTTACCTGGAATAACAATAATTTCCATAAAAAATGGCAAATAAGAATTTTTCTACCACTTACCGAGTCTGCAGGTCAAGTCAACAACAGAAACATCAGCAGTTGGTACACGGAAAGCCATACCAGTCAATTTCCCATCCAAAGATTTGATGACTTTAGTTACAGCCTTGGCAGCTCCAGTGGAAGCTGGAATAATGTTTTGGGCAGCACCACGACCATCACGCCACAATTTGCCTGAAGGACCATCAACAGTCTTTTGGGTAGCGGTGGTTGCATGGACAGTAGTCATGAGACCTTTCAAACAAAGAGGAATTGATGAAGATCAGGAATACTATATAAATAAATATAATTCATTAAGTATATTCTTAATATATTTGAATTCAAATATATTAGATTATACAGGGTGAAGTGCCAAACTTCAAGGGAAGATCACACTAGTTATTTGCAACAAAAAATGTCATATAACACATGGTCAAAATGTTAATGGTTATTCTTCAATTTAACATTTTTTGATTTCACGAAATAATTCAAGTTTTTCCATAAAATCAATTATATTATACTTCCGTTATCCTTGTAGCCTCATCAAAGACCACATATCTGGAAAAGGCATTGAATTTGCTACAAGATAAGAAGTTCTGTGTGCTAAAAAATGCTTATTGCAGGCATGGTAAGGAGATGAATATCCCAATTCTGAATAGAACAAAATCAGTCATATTTCTCTGATGGTTTTATCGATGAAAAATTATTTATTATGGACATGTTTTCTTTTCAGCAAAAATACCTCATTTAATGTGCTTTAAATGACATATCAACTTGTGTGCTAGCTGCTTGTCCTCTGCCATAATATCATGGCTAAGAAGATAACAACGAAAAGTTGAATTATTCCAAACCTAAATTTGCCCTATCTTGAAGCTTTTTATAATTGAATATTAAAGTAATTCTCATTAAAAAATGTATTTGTCTGTCAAATCAAAATAATTCGAACGAATAAACTAAATTTCAATAATACAGATTTTATGAAAAAATGTAAAGAAAAGAGACTACTACTACTTTTCAACAATTGTTCAAAATGTCCACCATCGTGTTAAATACATTTCACACATCGTCTTCCCACTGATATTACAACACTGCGAAGTTCACAACGTTTCTGACTCATTTCTGTACAAAACAATTTTGTGAAATCCAGAAAAATTAATTTGAAGAATAACCATCAACATTTCGACCATGTGTTATATGACATTTTTGTTGCGAATAACTTGTATAACCTCCCCTTGAAGTTTGGACCTTTTAAAAGTAGACATCCTGTATAAAGTTATCTCTACAAAAATTATTGTATAACATTGTACAATACTTCAATTTCAATTATGTGTATAAATTTGAAGTATGTCTCTAAGACAACATTATTAATTTAATATTAATAACTTTCTGTAAAGGTTTTATAATATGTATTGCGGGTTCAATAAGAATCGAAATGTTTGCTTCTTTCAGTTTGGTTTTTCCTACGAAAATTGTGTTTTCTGGTTGATTATGCTAGATGAAGCAGAGGTTTTCATTTTATCATTAATTCTAGCAGCAATGTGTTTCGTTGTTATTCATGACAAGATTATCTCAGAGGGGAGTTCTAATTGTTTACCTTCCCTTTAGTTTCACTTGTCCATCTTATTCCTCCGAGATAGTAATAATAAATGATAATAAATTGTTCTTTATTTCGAAGCATTCAACAGGTACACACATACTTCAGTTTTAAATTTAATTTCGCTTATCAGTTTTATTTCTCTGAGATAGTAATAATAAATAGGAGAATATGGTAGGTGTGCAGTATTTCCTATTCAAGCTGTAAAAGCTTTAGGCAAGTTACTAAACTTGTAGGAGGTCTCACATTATCTTGGTGGAACACTACACTTTTTCTGTTGATTAATTTCGGCCTTTTCTGTTGAAGTGCATCATTCAGTTTGTCCAGCTAATGACAGTAGACTTCCGAATTAATTGTTTTGTTATCCCGTAAAAACTCTGAAAAAAACTATTCCTTTAAAATCCCACCAAACTGCAAGCAACACCTTTTCTTGATGGATAATGGCTTTCAAAATGCTTTGAGCCAGTTCATCTTTTTTGGTCCCTGATCTCTTGCATTTGACATTGTTATATACAATCCATTTTTCGTCCCCAGTAATGATACGCTTCACACATGGATCATTTTCGTGACGTTTCAGAAGCGAATATCACAGACGTCAATGCGACAACACAAGTTTCTCTCCGTGAGAACATAAGGAACCCATTTATCGAGCTTTGATGTTAAACCCAGGCCTTTCAAGTGGTCATAAACAGTTGAATTCGATAAATTTAACCTCTCACTGATCTCACGTATTGTTATTCGCCAATTTGCATCAACTAATGCCTAATTACATCAAAATTGCCGGATCAAAATTTTGCAAACCAGTTCTGGCATTGGCGTACTGTCAACACATCTTCTCCATACACATTGGATAAGTTCTTTCTGGCTTGAACAGCATTTTTACTTTTTCTATAGTAAAAAAGTAAAATATGAGTTATTGCTCTCCATATTTCAAAGGGCACTAACCAAAAACTACAGAGTACAATTATTTGAACTTTGTCACACACAAGCCTTGCTATATCAGCTCTCAAAACATATAATGATTATGCGGCTTAAGTTTGAAGTTGAGTTTGAAAAAATACAACTAAATTCTGTTGGAAAAAAACGAAATTACTTTCCAAACAAACTTATGTTTGCTAATATTCTATATCCATTAAGAGCTAATCTGAATTTTCCACTCGAATAATTGACATATTCGCTGGTGGAAATGAATAAATAATAAATTCAATAAATATTTATAAAGATAAGAATGATTGAATCAAGTACTATCTATATTAAAACCCAGAATTACCTTCAACAATTTCAAATTTGTCATGGATGACTTTAGCCAATGGAGCCAAGCAGTTAGTTGTGCAGGAAGCATTTGAGATGACTGGGGCTTTTGGATCATATTCATCAAGGTTGACACCGCAAACATACATAGGAGCATCTGCAGAAGGTGCAGAGATGATAACCTTAGCAGCACCTCCATCAATGTGAGCCTTGGCCTTTTCAGTGGTGGTAAAGACTCCAGTTGATTCTACCACGTATTTGGCACCTACTTTACCCCATGGGATGGCCTAGAAGAGAAATAATTTTAAAATCTTTCTTTTTCAAGGTCAAATAAATTCAAAAGTCGAGTTAATGAGAAGTCAAGGACCTTGAAGATCATGGCGACAAAGACCTCACAAATAAATTATTATCATTATCATTAATTTTTGAATAACATTCTGAATTCACTTACTTTAGGATCTCTTTCGCTGAAGATTGCAATCTTTTTTCCATTGATGATAAGGTTTTTATCATCATGACTGACTTCGCCCTTGAAACGTCCATGGGTTGAGTCATATTTGAAGAGATATTCCATATAAGCAGCATCTAGGAAAGGATCATTGACACCAACACATTCTGCCCCTCTTTCCAACGAAGCCCTCAGTACAAGACGACCAATACGTCCAAAACCATTGATACCAAATTTAGGAGCTCCTACAAAAATATTCATTTCTCTAAGTCTAAATATAAATAGAAAGAAGCGGCTACATTCAAGGCATAAGATTTAGAATATTTAGAAAAAAAATGGAAATTCTTACCTGCGTCGCCCATGTTGCTACAATATTTCACCTAGAAAAATCAAGTCTTATTAGTGCTTGAAAAAAGTGAATTTCACTGTATTAACGTATTTTCCAATATTTCATAATATATTTTTATTAAATATATTTCCGTGTCTTTCATTAAGCGCATTCCCCATATTCTTATGTAATAATATAAGATAATAATTTTGAATGAAATAATGTAGATGATTGATTATTTAAATTGACTCCCAACTGTAGATTATATGAACTTGGAGCAAAAAATGCGAGACAAGGTCAAAAAGGTCATACGAGATTTCTTAACACAGTCGACTTCTCAGACAAAAAATTTTTAATATGAATTATAAAGAAAGTATTGCTTCAAAAAGAGAATAATTCAATTATATAAAACACACGTAACAGTTACAACGCTCAATAAAAAAATTCCATGGTTACAGAAATGTCGGACACAAATTTAATCACAACCGAAGGAAATTTTCAAGTGCAACAACAATAAAACGTTTATTAGCCAAGGAAATACCAGATATAAGAAAAAAATCAATTACTTCAAATAATGCTTAATAATAATCATACCTCTTGAAATAATATCAAACGACTAACAGAAACTTTTTCTATAAGAATCAACCGAAGTTTGCCGGCCTATGTGTCATTTGAAGGAGAGAATTTATATAAAAATTAAAAATCGATCACGTGACAAATTGACATGGAGGACGTGAGATAAGTCTTGCGCGTAGTGAATGAAGGTTTAAGCACCTTTCACACTGAATCATGGCCTGATCACAATATAAAGCATGATGCGTGTTTAAAATCACGAAAGCAAGCAGCGATAAGTATCTAAATCAAGAAAAGTATTAAATCTTAACCGAGTTCAGTTGTAACTCATTTTCTCTTAGTTAAATTGTTCATTTTTGGGCGCCTGTTGTCTGTAATTTTCGAATTTTGAATCGAAAATGTTCCCAAACTACCAAGGGCGTAGATATACATGGATTATTTTACCCAAAATAAATACCAATCCTACCAAACCTACCAATCCTTCTTGACCCATTCTGGATCTGAGCCAAGTTTTTAACCTCTTTAATGTTGAAAAACTCCTCTCAGATCTTAATCATTATCAAGTATAGTGCCAAGTAAACATTTGGATATATTGATTTATTGCAAAATTCTAGTGGACTCAATGCATTATCTGCCAGATTTTCTGTCTCACTAGTGCATTTTTTATACCACAACTCTAATTCTGTTTCCATCAAACTAGAAATGGTACTATCATTATTCATGATTTTCTTGGAATTTTGATACGTATCGGGAAAATTATGCTTAAAACTAGAATTATATTTCCCTTTTAATTCAACGATATTGGAGGGAATCAAATCATTTATATCAAAAACTTCGAAAACATCATTATGGAAACGGAATTTAAGATCCATCAGTACATTATCTAGCAATGGAATGAAAATACTCCTGAAATAATTTTCGAATGAATCAGCTGCAGTGTTAACTCGGCTGATTTGAATTTTAGTAGTTCTAGGCTTGACTACATTTAAATTAATTTTTGAATGAAGCAATTCTACTTCTACAAATATCGCTTTGAAACAGGTCTCTATACCAGTTCTCTTTTCTTCCAGTTAAGATATAATTTCATTTACTAAAGATTGTGCTCTATGTTTGTCGATAAAGTTTCCTTGTAAAATCTAACTCAAGTTGCATGTTAAAATAAGATAAGAAATTTAGAGCTTATCTTAATGATAAGCTAACTACCACAAATAGTAATTTTGTGATAGTTAGAGAATCTACAAGTAATCGGGCCTTTGAAGAACTTTCTTCATCTTTCCATTGAGCAATTAATTCCAAACATTCAATAATGTTTTCGAAACAAACCTTGAAACGTATGATTGAATCATGTCGTTCCGCCCAACGGGATTCGTATAAACTTATCAACTCTTTATCATCATTGACCATTTCAAGAACTTTGGCTCTTTTAGGAGACGCTTTAAAAATGAATAGTATCTCTCATGACAGCTACAGAATTTCTTATATCTTGAACGTCACTACTTCTTGGAAATCGATAAATTGAGACTATTGTAGCAAGGACACTTCACAGCCTTTTTCAACGTTTTTTGTATTTCCGATGAAGAATGTTTTGCTTCCTTCTGATAATTTAAGGTATTATCGCCATCTTTACCGAATAGTTTTGAATACTTCTGTAATGAACTTTCCACAAGTTTTTAAATAGATGTGGCCTTATGAATACCTCCATATTTAGCAAATAAAACACATGATTTACAACAAATACTTTCTAAAAATGTTGAATAAGTCAACAAGGAGAAATGAAAATGATTTTGTGATAATTAACATTTAACATCCTTGTTATTCTTTCGATGCACAGAGTACGGAAATTTGAAATTCCTTCCAGGAACAAAAGCATTCTTCAATATGATACATTTTTCGAACTTCGAAATAATAATCTTAATTTCCTATATCAGTTTCATTTGATGAAGGACCAGCAGCAACAACGGACAATTCGGTTCGCAATTCTGTCTTTATTATAGCTGACGGCGATTCCAATTTCGACTCAATATTTCTAGTGTAATTCCAGAAACACCAGATATAGAATCGCCATTTGTTTCAGAATGACAAACCTGGGGCTCAGAAGAAACTTTGGCCTATTTACGTTTTTGATGAACATACCCAAAGTACGAGTACGTTTACTCATATCTGTAATTATTATTATTCTGATACTCCTAGATCTTCTGTGAAGATCCTTCAGAAGCTTTTTTCAGCTTGGTCGAGTTAGGAGTTCAGTTGCGTTCTGGGTAAGTTTTGTTACCCAGACCTTGCGCCACTGTAGGTCACAGCACTGTTAATTTTTGACCCAACAGTGAAATAGTGGCAACTAGAAAATTTTCTTTTTCCACCTGAACAGGATTCGAACCCGGACCTTCCGGTCACGAGTACAATGCTCTACCACTGAACTGTCCGCGCTCATCTGAGAAAAGGGATTAAAACAAATTCTAGAAATTACTATGTTTTACTACCAAAAAATATATATTACACATTTTCTTGTGACTCGAGACAACTAGTTGTCTGATGACGGGAAAGTTCATTTCTCGAAACTCGAGTCACAAGAAAATGTGTAATATATATTTTTTGGTAGTAAAACACAGTAATTTCTACAATTTGTTTTAATTATGATCAACTACCAAATAGTAACGGCTGAAACAATTCAGTATGAGAAAAGGGAGTTTGATAACGAAAACTGAACCGAAAAACTCGAAATAATTATATTTTTTGATTACTCTTTTGTCCTTACCTAATAAATTCAAATCGAAATTGCCATCACAATTAAAATGGAATTTAAATGAAGCACATCAAATCATACAACACAATATATTGTCATGTTCGATGCGAATAACTCAGTGAATATTTTGAACTGTTGTATTGAAATTGCGTAACAAGAATGATACAAAAAACCGATAACATGGGGTAAGTGACGTAAGCGTATACCGATGACGAATGCTAAAATCACATGTGGCAAAATGCAGGGCGGCAAAGTGAATAGATAAAAGAAACTTTTCCAAAAATTTTACATTTTCCATACGACCAAAATCACACGAGATAGAAATGTAAGTTGAAGAAGACTATTTGATCCATCAACAAAAAAACAGAAAATTTTCCTCACTTAAATAATATATATTAAAAAAATACATATTAAGAAAAAATTTATATTTGTTTTGTATTGATTTCAAAATTGTATTGTAATATCATAACTTCAAGCAACTAAAAAAAAAGGATTCTGTAGCTGTAAGTTCATGTTTTTCATTTCAGAGCCCTGATGAAGATTTTGTGATAAAATCGAAACTAGCTGGCCTTTTTCTTAAAAAGTTGGTGTTACTATAACCCTGGACCTAGAACCTGTTAAAGAATTATTAAATTATCATAATGAACTTTGCAGACGACACAGCAGTTGTATATTCTGCAGTTAGCTGGAAAAGGCTAAAGATCAAGATGGAAACAGATCTGAAAACTATATGTAACTGGTTCAACCCTAGAACGTAGACAGTGGATATAGAAAAACTTTTTTCGTACCTTCCAAAAGTTATAAAAAATAGCAGTTCATTAAAAAAAACTGGAAGTTATTCATCAAAAAGTTTATAAAATAATATCCGACCTATCTGTCGGGCACTCTTTAATGAGACGAAAATATTAGACATTCGACAACTTTATGAATATTGAAGAGATCCCTATTCTATAAGGATCATACGAGTGAGAGAATCCCTGATAGATTATATAAATTACATCACAGTTCTTACCCGCCTATTTCTGTGTCAAACATTCTGTGACTTGACGCATGTACTCTGTAACGAAAACAAAGAGGAGGGATGTCCTTATGGCGTCTCGATTGCATTTTCAAGCGGCAGAAAGGAAGGTTCTTGGAAATAAACCAACCTCCTGAGCGACTTAAAAACATACTCGAGATAATAGTACTTATAACAGTCCCCATTGGTAACTCTTAGCAAGTAAACTCTTTTTAGATTCTTCTGATTAATTGCATACTTTACGCTCTTGAATACCACCTCAGTTTTAAGGTAAGATTCTCAGTTATTGCACGCTCGTTCATTGTTCTTACACAAATCGCTTTTCATTCTTGTATTTTTGCTTCAGTGATATTTATTCGAATGAATTGATTTACTAAAATGCATCGCCTTTGTATATAACAAAGTGGCACGAACCTTGCAAGTTATCTATTCATTTTGGATTTCTCTCGGTGCCTGGTTGTGGTTTTTTATTTGTGCATGGTATTCGTAGTGCCTGATATGTAACTGATTTGCATGTAATCTTGTGTGACCCCCGGTTACCTATTTCTTTGTTTTCTTTTATTGTAACAAATTAACACGCCCAGGTGATGCGTAGCTATATCTGTTTTATAATGTCCTAGTAAGTTTGTGTTACATGTTTGCCATAGGCATGCGCTCGTTTACTTTGAGAAATTGTATTTCTTGTGAACCAGTGGCGTTCTTGAGGGTGAATCACTGAGTAGTTCTAGTAGTACATATCGTTTAGACAGTAAATAGCTCCGGGTATCCAACGTTCCTGTGAGAATGTGTGAGTGATTGCTATATACTGGTCTCGAGGTATTGTGATATCCCCAGGGTTAGTTCGCGTAAACCTTCAGGGTTCGGTTTGTTCTTTAGTAATATCTGAGCCTTCTTGGGCCTTGGCCATCCCGAGGAGGCCAGATACAGTCGATTTGATAGTTACGTTTCCTGTCGACTCGAGTTATGTTAGATCCCCTATTCAAGGTGATCTCCTGGGCATGCCACATTACCCACCTTTCTGTCCATCCAAATTCAGTCCTCAACCCCCTGTAAGAGAGGTTCTGCATTGGTTACAGGAGATGCAGTTGGAGATGCATGCTGGCTGTAATCCCTTCATCTATTAATTGCCTCCGCTGTATAAGAATGATATCCTATACGAGAACGTTATCGACCTAACTATATGTAGAAATAAGTCATTTACACCCTGGGCGCTATTGGGTTCACTGTATAGCTTCAGGAACCACTGAATAGAGTAAATTTAATAACAGGCTGTTAAACGTTTGTTTCAGTTCATCGAGGGTTATTGCCTTTCAATATTACTAAAATATATTATGCTGACGTTACTGTGTTTTGAATATTTGAACCTCTCGTAACTGTTTCCTTGCTCTTGTTAGGTGTAATTTGGGTTGTCTACCGACGTAACGTCCTATTCTCCCGTCAGTAGATGATCAAAAAATAAAGGATAGCGTTTTTAGAGTACTCCGTATAATACCGGATAGCTCAATATAATGCATTAATTTATCTATATAAAAACAAACACACAATGAAAAGGGTCGATCATCTATATGAGACGAGAAATAACACCGAGCACTTTATACAGATACTAAGAGTAAGAAAATAATTTGGTCAACGTTCTCTACTATACCAGACTAAAAGATTGTTCAGTTCACTGCCGGAAAATCATAAATGGGATATCTTTAGCGTTAATCACTAGTTTTAATAAGTAATATACTCAAAACACACATCAGGTCTATTGAACGGGATATTATTCATTCAATGATTCACCCCCCAATAGTATGATGGTGCAAAGTTATCGACGTTGACACTATATGGTTTCATGAGTTGAATAGATATATTATTTTTATTAATATCATTATCATATTTTTATTTATTTTATAGTTACATTTTTCTGGAAAATTGCAGATTTGTTTTATTATTACATTTGCGTTTATTTTATATTTTCTATGTAGGTAAATTCTTTTCTGGAACATTGGAGATTTAATTTATTTGTTCGGTGAAGTTTGCACAATTCTGAAAGTGAAAGAAGAAACGATTGGGCATCCAAACCCATGCCAAATCAAACGGTTATTATGGGTTCGTTTGTTTATTTATTTGTATATTATTGAACTTTATTTATTTTGTATATACATTTAATGATAAATGAACTTATGTTATTATTGAATTTATAATAATAAAGAATTTTCAACATGAAATTGATTCACTAATAATAAATGAGATCAAAATATTTTTTGGGAAATAAATTTGGACCATGGTGGAAAAATATTCTTTCACTTTCTTCTTCTTCCTTCAGAAACTCCTTTTGGGGGTTATGGGCTCAACCGAAGTTATGTATCTTTGAATAAAAAGTTTATTTTTTTGAATATGCTTTTCTATTTCTAATTTTTAATACCCTACTCTTTATTCAAAGTCATAAGCAAACTTCTTCCAGTTTGTCTAGGCTTCATATTCTTTCACCATACTTGAGACTTAGGCTATATAGCCTAAGTTACTGAGACCATAAGGAAGCAAGTCCACCAACACAAGAAAAAAATATTATCTTTCTATGATCATATAAAATGTTCGTTCTATCTTCAGTCTGCGTGAAGTAACCTAAAAATATATTCAATATATTAATTGTCATTAAGTACTGAAAATTAGTGGATTTAGTGCTGATCAGTAAATATTAAATAATAATGGCTTTGGAAAGTGAAGATTTCGTTCTATCAGATGATGATTTCGATGATAAAAAACATGAGAAGTTATTAGATACAGTTTTAAGTATCAATAAATCACAACAATTGAAGAAAGCTTCTCGAACTGAACCTGCTCTACGAATATCAGAATTCGATTTAGCCAAATCGATAACAGGTAAAAAAGGTGTTATTCATGTTGGTGATTTGACCAATATACTTCAGAAGAAAAAAACTCATGCAGCCATCAAAAAGAAGGTTGATAACACAAGTAAAATATCTAGCACTTTACCGAAACCTCTCGAAAAAATTGTAACAGATAAAATCAACAGAACTGTTGCATATGAAAAAACTCGATTAGAGTTGGATCGTTGGGAGCCAATAGTAACTGCCAACAGAGTATCTACAGATCTGCTTTTTCCATTACCGGTAAAAGACAATGATAAAACAACAGATTTGACAAAAAAATGGACATTGAAAACAGCTTTTGACATCGAAATGGAAAAGACCAATCCTCAACCTGTAGAGGAAATACATGTTGATACAGAAAAGGAAAAAGTGAAATTAACACTAGCCGAATTAAAGAAAATGAGAGGTGAACAAGCTAAGCTAAGAGCTCAATTAAGTTATCAAGAAGCAAAGGCTAGAAGACATAGTAAAATAAAAAGTAAAAAATACCACAGAATTCAAAAGAAGGCAAAAATTAAGCAACAGCTCAAAGAGTTTGAAGAACTTAAGAAAACAAAACCTGAAGAAGCTCTCAAGAGATTGGAGGAGATCGAAAAGATTAGGGCACAGGAGAGGTTCACTTTGAGGCATAAAAGTACAGGAAAGTGGGCTAAAAATAAACAGATTCGTGCTAAATACGATAAAGAGGTAAATTTTAATTTTTATAAGATTGAACTTTGTTTTTTAGTTTCTAGTATTTTATGTTGAATAAATTTGATAATTTCATAACTGAATAGAGAGGCATGATTTTAAGTCAGTATCATGAAAAAAAGTTAACATTTCATAAGGGTTTGTGCAATTTTTTATTATATCGTTTCTGTATAGAACAGTTTATTCACTTTTTAGTGGATTTATATCAAAAATATTATATTGCGTTGTCAATTATTTAATTTTAAGATCAAAGGAATGTAGTTTTTCAATGTCGACAAAAAACCTAACCTCTATTTGAGTCACTGTCTAGAATTGAAAAAAAAAATTGTCTCAATTGTTATATTTTCTCTGCCATTTCAACTCTCTTGCGACGTTTTGAGTGTAAATCTGCGATGTCCAGTTTTTTATAAATTGTATCAAAATAAGAACTGCTACTCCTAAATTCATGTATTGTACTCCGTGTTGTCAGCAGTAAATTTCTTGCCTTCAGAATATCTGTGTCTATTTTGTAAAACAGAGAAAACAGTATCGGTTTGATTAAAAATTAATACAAATGTTTTTAAAAAATATATATTCTGAGCATCCTTTAAAAAGATTTTTAAACCTACTTCTTCTCTAACTGATTTTTGATCAAAATCGCGGCTATTACTATTGATAATAAAGTGAATGTTTTCGAGTAATTTATCTCTATTATTGAAAACTGTCAGAATGGCACGTGAAGTAAAATTCCAATGAGTTGCTACATTTGTAGATATACGATTTCCTCCAATTTTCTCTAACACTTGGGTACGCTTTGTTGATTTGGAAAAATATGTTGAAAATCCTGAAAGGGCTGAAAAAAAACTTTAACATGTTCAATTGAACTGTGCGCATTACTTAAAACCAAATTGAATACGTATGCAATGAGTAAACAATGCTTGTGGTGCAATAGATTTGATTTTTGCCTCTAAACTGTTTACTTCTCCCGACATTATTTTAGCCCCATCGTATTGTTGAGCCACTAATTTTGAATGCAAGTCGAATTTTCCGAATTTGGCAGATAAACATTGAAATAAATCTTCAGCAGAACGCCTAGAACTTACATCATAAAATCCCATGAATCGCTCAACAAGTTAGTCATTTATTACATAACAGAAAATGACGGATAACTGTGAATGGCAGCTTATGTCAGTTGTTTCATCAACTTGCCAGGAAAAAACAAAGATTTTGAAATTTCGTCCTCAATTTTTTTTATTCACAACAAAAACAAACGAATCGATTAATTCATTTTGTATGGTTTTAGATCTGCCAGAAAAAACTAATCTGCTGTTAATATCATTTTCTAAAAATGTTTTTAATTTAGTGTCAAATTTACTTACAAGAATAACCAATTCTTTGAAATTCCCGCGATTTAAAGATTCATTAGATTCATCGTGATGAGCACTTTTATTGTGTAGCAATAGACCCCGAGACAAATTTTTCAAATCGCTATAACCACTTTTTGACCAAACTCTGTCGGAATTTGTGTTATTTGCTGCGAATAAAATGCACAGCCAACAAAATAATTTATTTAAGGTTATACTGCCAGTAAGCCAGTCGTACTTTTCATACCATGTATTTTGAAACCCCCGATTTGGATTTCTGACCCCACCCATAGTCACAAGACATTTATTTACTTAGATATGGAACAGGTCGCTTACTTCTTTAATTATGTATAATTTATCCTCATAGGAATGACTCGAAAAATGTTGCTGATTTATTAGAAAATTTGCAAAATCACAAGTACTTCTAATATTTTCATTTACCTTGGGAATTTGAGACGACTAACTCAGTCCCGCTAAATCTATTTCGCCTTCTGGTAGTAATTAAGTCGATTAACAAAATGAAAAGTCTTTTCCAAATTTGAATCATCAAATCACTGTTTTACTAAGAGCAATGCTCTTAATAAAACATGCTGCATGTTCACCATAAGCTTCAACAAGCATTCAATGCGATTTTGCAGCAGTTTTTTTCAAATGATAACAGAAAACCAATGATGTTCGCAAATCGTAGTTCGTAGGTCAAAAACTTGACATGTTTAAGGTTGTAGAAAAATATACTGGTGTATTGAACTTGAGTTGTTGTGTGTTGAAAATCTTCGTCAGTTGTTAGAGAGATGATGGTATTACAGTCTCTAAACTGATTGGTAGCACCATCTATAGGGAAAATTCCGGTTTCATACTTCTACACATAGTATTAATTTAATATAGCAAATATTCATTTTGATATCTGTTGCTTTTCAAAAACCTTTAAGCTTAATTGAATTCTATTTTCTACTTGCCTAATTATAATATTTAATTTCAGAGTAGGGCAGAATTAGCTGAACAATTGCGTTTGAGTAAGGAGTTAACTCAAAAGACTAATGTGGACAGTGAATCTGAAGAGGAAGGTGTACCACAGGACTTAGAAATTGATCCCTCAAAACAGGGTATTTTGTGGTCGGACAATAATTTAAAATCTAATGCTGAAGTTTCTAACTTTATTACCAGTTATAAAAAATTTTACTCAGAAAATGGATCTAAATTGGAGGAGGATGAAAATTCTGAGGAAAACCAAGATGATATTATTCATGAAAATATAACTGAAGAGAAGAGTATTACAGTTGAAAAAGAAAGTCCTAAAATTGATACAGATACAACTGAGGCTAAATGTATAGAAGGGGGTAACAAAAAGGAAAAACCTGTAAAGAAGACAAAGGCTTCAAAAGTTGCTTCATTAAATGAGACAGCAACTAAAAATATGAAAAAATCGAAAAAAACAAAGAAGGCCTCTTTAAAAATATCAAGTACTTCAGATTGGGATGTAGAACTTGTAGAGAATGATAATATCGATCATATGTTCGATAAATTAGAGAAAAAGATGGGTGATAAATTGAAAAAGAAGGCAAATAAACTCCAAAAACAGTTACTTCCCTCAAAGTCATCAAACAAAAAAAGAAAACATGGTGAAAATACTGAAGAAAAAGAAAGTTTACTTGCCCTTCCTGTACAGAAGAAGAGGCCTCGAATAGATGAGCCGTTATTACACACTTCAGAACTTAATGAGGTTCCAAACGCAGAATTAACTAATTTAAATAATATTTTAAAAAATAACAAGAAAGTTGATAAAAATTCATCCACTGAAAAAAATAAGACCGAGAATAATGAACAAAAACAAAAGAAAAAAGTTACCGAACTGGATACAATTATACCCGATTTGATAACGAACATGGAAGGTGATGATGATTATGATGATGACCTTCTCCAACGAGAACTAAAGGAAGAAGCTGCTGATGTTTTCCAGACTGATCTTGTAGAAGAATTTGCTAAAGAAAAGAAGGAAACCATCGAGAAAAATAAACCGAAGGATGTAAGTCTATTTTTACCTGGTTGGGGAAGTTGGGGTGGAGTAGGTATTGTTCCAAGTAAAAGAAAACAAAGAAGATTCATTGTAAAAGCCCCTAAGAAGGTACCTAGAAGAGATGATAATAGAGGTTTCCTCATCATTAATGAGGATGGAGAAAAGAAAGCTAAGGAGCATATGGTCGATGAGTTACCTTTTCCATTCCAACGAGTTAAAGACTTCGAAGCTAGTATTAGAGCTCCAATTGGTAGGACTTTTGTTCCGGAAACTGCATTCCGTAAGTTGACCAAACCTGCAGTCAAAACTAAGATTGGTGCCATCATCGAACCTATGGATAAGGATGTTCTACTCAACAAATCATCCTTATAATTTAATAATAGTAGAAGTTTCTCTAAAAATTTGTAAATAGTGATTTTATAAAAGAAAGTTACATTGTTGAATAAAAATGTTTTCCCAAATAGCTTTTTATATGCTTTTTTAACAGTAAATAGAACTTATAAACTTATACTGATATACACTATGATAAAACAGTTCCGGGAAATTTTAGATAAAACAAAATTGTGTTGATCGTCCTCTAAATTTATTTTACCTCCTTCAAATTAACCATCTGGAATGACACACTCAGAATTTGTGTGATGGCTTCCGAAAACAGTCACATGGTGCTAAATCTGACGAATAAGGTGCTGGTTCGAGAATATGGGCTCTGTGTTTTATCAAATAATCCAGCATCGTTCGCTCTTTGTGGCATGACGCGTGGTGTAAAATTTAGCTGCCCTCCGCCCACAGATCGAGTCGCTTCCTACGCACAGCATCTCTTCAACGAATAGATAATATTCATTAGTAACGGTTTGAGCCGGCAGCAATAACTCATAATACACGACACCGCGACTATCAAAGAAAACAATTTCTTGTTATTTTTTATCATAGTGTGCATCTCCAGCTGGTGGAATAAATTTACCTGGTGTTTGATTGAGACTACACTTTCCAGAATTTCTTCTTCAGTTTCAGCTTTTTCAAATTTCATAAGTAGTTGTATTAGATGAAATAGTCCGTTACTTAGTGATAATTCATGTCAAAACAAATTAAACTACTTCATTTTCTATCACTTTTTATTGAATAGGACATACTGACCAGAGTTTTGTAGAATTACTATATTTTCGACATTAAATCGATGCATCGATCAAACTTATAGTTCTACTAATTCATAAATTAAAGCATCAATTCGATTACAACCAAAAAATGATTGTAGTCCAATTATTCTATTTATAACTGGTAATAAATAAAACCAAATGGGACTAACAGTAGGAAGACAGTTATTTGGGTATTCCTAATTAGAAAAAGGAACCGACAATGGCAATAAAAGTTATTGGGGTTGTCGTTGGTTTTTCCAAAGTGCATGAAGATAGAGCTGACCTATTGGTATCCGCTCGCTCGTTCAGGAGAACCATCTGGGAATTATATTGGTTTATTTCAAGTGATTTTAAGAATGTTAATCTAGAACCTTTACTCTAGATATGGATAATTTCATATTCGTTATTGAAATTATGTTAAAATGCTATTAAATAGTTGGTGTATGTGGAATTTGAAGTGCAGTTCTTTTGATATTTGTGGATTCTCTTCTTGAACGATCTGCGGGTCTGACCAATATAAACCATCAGGCAATCCTTACAAGTTAACTTATAAGACTCCTGATTTATTATGTTCGTTTGATTAATCTTTATTATTTTTAATGTATTCAATGTTTTTGCTATTAATGGTTGGGAAAGCTGCTGTGTAATTAATTTTTTTTTAAATAATTGGCAATATCTTCTAATATTCTATTTATATATGAAACTTGTATGAATATTTTTGGAATGGGGTCTTTTGTGGTAGGATAAACGTGAGTTAATGCTATCTATTTCTGTTTATTGTTCATTTTGTCTATAAGGGTTGCTATTTGTTTGATTGTATTGAGTTCTTTAGACAAATTCTGGTAGTTCGTCAGTACCTTTAGTTATCAATGGATAAAGCTATTATAGGCTGATATTTTTGGATTGAAGGGATGATTAGAAGTTTTATGTATTATGATATCTGTGTGTGTAAGTTTGTGAAATATGCTAAAATAATGTGAATAATTTAATCTTGTGATATTTAAGTCTAGGAAATTGATACTTCGGTTCTTCTCTTCTTCATAAGTGAATTTGATGGACAGGTGTAGATTATTAATAACATTTGAGTTGCTCAGTTATCTCTTAGTGCCTTTAAAGCAGCATAGAACGTTAAGTATATATTTGTTCATTGGGTTTGAATGAATTTTTGAGTCTAAATCATCCATGAACATTTCTGCTGAAATAGGGCTAAGTGGACTTCCCATGATAAGTTTTTCATTGGAAATATAAATAATACCATTAAACTGAAAGTAATCCATCAAATACTTATTATTTATCAGTTAGTAATCATTTCAGAGACGAAATTTTTTCACAAATAGCTAGGGGCAAAAAATTCCGAATGGAGGACTTGAAATTTTGGAAAAAGTTTAATCCGCTTTTTAGTTTTTCACGTAAGCTTCGTCGGGCTTCACACTTGTTGATTTTAAAACTGTGCCGTGACTACTGCCTTCATGAATAAAGAAGAAATATACAGAAAACCGATTTTCAGCTAGCAATTGCATTAGATTTCTGAGAATTGCGGATCTATGTAACGTGCCAAATTTGAACTCAGTATCTTCCAAATTATGAACTGTAATCTTCGTGCTATGAAATGTTTTTTTGCGCGCTTGTTTTAGGGAATAGCGTGCTATCGTTTTGCCAAAAACTGGCTGTTCCGGCCGTCGTTAAATGCTCTTTCGAAAACAAATCTTTAATAACTGGTGGAGGTGCTTCTAAATCAGACACTGATTATTTTCTCTAGCGTTAATGAGCTAAAACTGAAATGAAATTCTATATTTGTGAAGAATTAACATAATTTAATTTCGAGGTTTAACATTTCCAAGAACTATTGTATTCAAATTTCTAAATGATCGATACTCCTAAGTTTTCTGTTTCTGTTCTAATTAATCTCCCGTCATGTAAGTTGTTCCTACTGTACAAAGAGGACACTACTGTTCCAACATGACAGATTTGTCAGTGCGATGTCAGACTCTCTGCAAATGAATATATCGTTTTGAATTAATTATACAAAAATATAGGAAAGCTTGCTTTCACATAGTGTGAATAACAAAATGTAAGCATGGGCATCAGAAAAAATGTCAACAACGCAGCACGTAGGAACTGTAACACTCAAAACTTCGTGTGTCCCGATATTAAAGGGGAATTTGGGCAGAATATCCGTGTTGTTTTCAGCGAAATTGAGTGAAAATAGTGCTCCGGATTCTAACAATGAAGACCAAAACGTTACCACATACGATGTTTACTGGATGGTGGAGAATACAGATAGAACAGTTGGTTCGGATTTCATAAGTAGACTTCAGGTAAGGCAAAATAAATTCCTCTAGATAACTAGGACGCAATCCGAACTTTATGAGCGGATTTGACCCAATTTACACAAAAGATAATACTTTTACTTTTCCTCAAAATATACCCATGCATTTAATGAACATTTAAGTTCATGGGAACAAATTGTTCAGGTAATTCATATGCTTATTTTGGTGAAGTACTGTCTGATAACAAAATTCTTGAAATAAATTCACTAGTGCCCCCCCTGTGCGTGATATTATTGTGAATATCTGAACTGTTATCTTCAGAAGAAGTTCGTGTCTTGATTGTTGTACATGAATTTCTCTTGTTGAATAATTTTATAAAGATTAAATACAATAACTCGTACAAGCCTTTGACTGAATTCCCTAGGTTTTTTTGAGAACATCTAATGTTATTAGAATAACAGCAACAATTTTAGCACTAAAGGGGATTTATCCATAAGATGTATGTAGCTCATTTAGTGTAATCACTTTCACTTTTCCCAACAATCTAGATTCTACTTATAGTACCTACTTTCAAGTTTTAACGATTCAAATATTACTGGATAAAAGTCACTGATTTTTTTCATTGTTTTCATACAGTTGGCTTGAAATGTACAAAAATCTACTTCAATATTCTTCATGGAAAAATGTGAAATATTTGGAAGAAAGATGTTGTTAAAATACTTTTAAACTTTTCATCAATCTGAATTATTGATTATATATTCTGAAATAATCTTTTCCGCTTTATGGAAAGTGGACGAGAAATACTCATTTTTCTTACTCGTAACTTGTTCTATACCTAATTTTATCAATAGATTTGTAGTTATGATATGAACCGTTCATGGACGAGAAATACTTCAGGGACTAAAAGAGGAATTCATACCAATTTCTGAAGCAATTGTTCTGATCTTTATGCAGTAATTTGACCACACTTAACTCCTTTATTGTTAATTCACTAACTTGCTCCATCAAAAAGAAGTTTGAAAAAAAGATTAAAATAAATTTTTTGTTAATTCCATTTGAAGATTCTATTCTTTTTAATAATAAAAGATCTACAAACTCTTTATATGTTGATTGAAAATATACCTTTGTTGCTGTCTTATAAGCTTCACAAAGTATAGGGTGAATAATTTGATTTTTTTAGGAATTGAAAAATTTTGTTAACAAGAACAGATATGAACAAAAAAGTATACTTTTATTTATTTCAGTACATATATAAATTACGTGATTCATTATAAAATTACATGTTTTTCTTTTTGAAAAAGTTAAATTTTCCATTGAATTAGCATAGTATTCCAAACTTCAATCCAAATTGATATGACATACGAGGTAGGTTCAAGCCATTGCACTGAGTCACTATTTAAGATGTCTAAGACCATACATACCTACCTGTAAATGCTTAAGTCAAAATATGGGACATGATGGAGAGAAATTATTGGAACTTTAGATGGAATTCACATTGTTTTTTATGGCACTCAAATCGTTCGGTTTGGTGTACATTTGATATTTGATGGTGATACGGGGAGGTGAAAAATGTCATTTTGTTTACATTGGAATAAGATATTTTTATCCGAATGAGATGTCCAGCTCCCCATAAGGGCTATATCTGTGTGAGAGAGAAGAGCATTCTTTTTGAGTTGGACACCTTATTTCGTTTCGGATAAACGAAGTTCGCTGTCTTATGCATTGAATATTCTATCATTAAAACAGGATTTCCCAAACTTTTTGAATTATCAACAAATTCTGTTGAAAATGTCAGTTTTTTGATAACTAAACAGCATTTGCGGAAAGTTTTAATTATTTGTTTTGATTGGAAAAAAGTACAGCTGAAGCTCATTGTTTGCTTGTTACGTTGTCAATGCTTCATTGGACAATTTTATCATCTACTCTATTACGTACTTTCTGTTTCCGACCTTCAAGGTAAGATTTTATTAATGTGAGTTGCTTGTCCCTTATTCCGAAAGCATTGAGTTTCTTTAATGATTCACTCAATCGAATGCTTTAGATGAATCCAAAAATGAGCCAACCGGAATTTCACCCCTTTCCATTGCTCCTATAACCTTCTGCATAAGTTCGAAAATTTCAGTAGTTGTAATTTTCTTATTTATATAGTCATGTTGAGCTGAACTGAAAATTTCACGTTTTCTGAAGAATTTAACTAGACGATTGGATACAATTTTTTAAAATATTTTAGAGAAAGTAGTCAATAAATTTATAGGTCTATAGTTGCTTAGATCGTCTATGCTGCTGGACAACTCTTAATATTTCCTTTTGTTCTATTTTTATATATTTTTTTTTAAACTGGGTAGTGACTGGTGACGAAAAGTAAAACTTTTACGACATCCCAAAGACAAAAAATACTATGCTTTGCCCTACTAATCATTGCCATCGACCTCATTATCAACACCGATGTTGGACATTCATGGTTCAAAAGTTATGCTGTGTATCTGGTGGGACCACGAGCTGCTAAAACCTGGTAATTCCATTTCGGGTACAGACTGTAATTACTTCGTTTGAATCGTGCATTACGAGAGAAACAGCCTGAATATAAGGACAGACATGATGAAGTTATTCTTTTGCATGACAACGCTTGGCCTCGCCTCGCAAAAGTTGTGAAAAATATTTAGAAACAATCAAATGGGATATCTCATCTGAACTTTGCCCGTCGAAACTTTGTTTTAACGGATGCAACACCATTTGGCAGGTCACTGCTCCACCTCTTTCGAAGAAATCGAAAATTGGCTTCAAAATTGAATCGCCTCAAAATACAAGAAGTTTTTCCGAGACGGGATTCAGAAATAGCGTAAGAGATGAGGAAAAGTGGTAAACACTAATGGGCAGTATTTTAAGTAATTTGTTGATTCTTATCTTGTAATTATTGTATTTTGAAATGAATGCATTTTTTGAGCTTAAAAAACGGACCGAATTAATTTGTACTCACAATATAAAAAGAATAAAAAGGCGAATAAACCACTTGATATATTCTCATTTTAAATTCTCAGTGGGATCATCAATTGATATAAAATCGTAATTTCATAACAGTAATTAACATATGACATTTCATGAAACTGTATATTATAAATTCACTCCTAATTCACAACTATGTTGATTATATAAGTTGCGTTTATTGAAATATTAAAATATCAGTGGAGACATTCTTAAATTAATTGATGCAAATTGCTGTACATAGCATTAGATATGGTCGGGAAGATTAATCTTTTTTTTGAAAAACTGAAAGTTGAATCTATAATTATAAGTACTTGCGTAACACTTGCTTCACCATTTCAAATAGCTAAGAAAAAATTAAGTTACTGGTATAGAATCGGCTCATATTATTATCGGATCAAATTAATTTGGTCCGTTTTTTTAGCTCAAAAAATGCATTTATTTCAAAGGGTAATGAATTGAAAACTGAATCAAAATATTGTTAATCACTGCTTATTACTTTTCCCTACCTCTCAGGCAATTTCCGAATACCATCTCGGAAAATTGTCTTTTGGAACGAACCAATTTTGAAACTAATTTTCGATTTCTTTGAAAGAAGTGAAGCGTGACCTGCCAAATCCTGTTTCATCCATTGAAACAGCCAGTAGTCAGAAGGAGCAATGTCCGGATGATAAGGCAGGTGCAGTAAGATATCCCATTTAAATAATTTTTTGGCAACTTTTGCGATGTGAACGCAATTGATTATCTACTGGTTCAATTATTTCGTTTGGTGGGATACTTGGAAATAAATTTTGGACGTCGAATAAAATGAATTTAGCATTATGTGGAAAGTGGATGTTTTTTATTTTATTTATTAGTTCTAGTGAATTTTGTATTGAGTATTTAGCTTGGAATTTACTCAATGAAAAATTCACTACAACTAATAAATAAAATAAATCAAATACAATCATAATACCGTTCGATGTGTGTACACAGTTGATATATTGCTCTTCAGTTATTGCTTTGTTTGATATACTTTGAGCCAAATATAATTTTTGAAGTTTACACCAAATTGAAGATAAAAGTTTGCGCTATCCAGTGATGCACTAGTTCGACATCTTTGGTGTCCTGAATTATTAGTTGAAGCCCAAACGTTTCTATATTCTGAAAGTTTGCTGTGACATCTGCTAGACAAGATCAATTACCGATTATCTTAGTTTTGATAATTCACTTTGTGATAAGATTAATCATCATGCCAGCCAGATGCTGCAAATGCGAGGTGGACCTGAAAGGTGACGATGTTTATTTTGATTGTGACTCATGTGGGAGACCCGTGCATTCCTCCTGTTCGGATTTGGCTGCATCGGAAATCAAATGCATGCAGCTGAAAAGAAGAACTTTGCGATTTCTTTGTGATAATTGCACTTCCGGTCTACATCAAGTTCCAGCGCTTGTGCAGGCTATTGCCAGCTTGAAGATGGAGGTAGAAGCTTTAAAGGCTAAGAGGGATGACAATAAACAACTTTCTGAAGGAGTGCAGGCTATTGCGGACTTGAGAGAGGAGGTGGCAGCTCTGAGGGCCGGAACGGGTCTTCAGGTTTCAGATGAAGCGAACTTTGGTCGTGTAGTGGAGGAGATCTCGGAGCGAGAAATCAGGAAGAAAAATGTGATGATCTTCAATCTGCCGGAGGTTTTGGCTGATGAGAGGGAGTCTGTTGGCGAGTTGGTGAGGTTTTTTAACCCTGAAGTTGAGCTGAGGCACTACAGATTTTTTCGTGTTGGTCGTGCTGTTAGCGAGGGTTCAGCCGGGCCAAGACCGATGAAGATCATTTTTCGGTCTGCGGCTCCTGCTGATGAGATGATTTATCGGTCGAAAGAGGTGAGAAGGATGGAGAAATTCAAGAATCTCTTCATTACTTCGGACAAGACGCCTCACCAAATGGAACAATACCGCCGAATTAGGACTGAGCTCAGGGATCGTACTGCTAAGGGTGAAGCCAACCTGATAATTAAATATATACATGGTGAGCCTAGAATAATTCAGAAAAACTAGTTAAAAGGTCTAAACAGGCAGGGCTGAATCTTCGTTGCTACTACCAAAATGTTAGAGGACTCAATACTAAGACTCATGACTTCTTCAAGTCTGTGTCGGTCGGTGAATACCATATTGTGGCTGTATCTGAGACCTGGATTCAACCTAATGTGTTCAGCGTGGAACTTTTTTCCGGCAATTATACCGTATTCAGAAGTGACAGAAACTTGCGGGCCAGTTCGGTTTCTCGTGGTGGAGGAGTGCTGGTGGGTGTTAGAGGTGACTGTGAGGTTACCGAAGTTGACTTGGCGGGTTTTCGTTATAGTTTCTGTTCCATTGACGTGATTGGCTGCAAGGTACATTATAAGCATAAACTCATTTACATATTTGTTGTCTATATACCTCCTAGAGCTAATTTGTCACACATTTTTAATCTGTTTGAAATGCTGGAATCTTTAGAATACCTATACGGAGGGAACTTGGTGGTTCTTGGTGACTTCAATCAGCCTGATTTCGGTGGTGATGCAAACAGGTATAATGATATTTTGACCAGGCTGGATCAGTTTGCCGGTTTTTATAGCTTAGAACAGTTCAATTCCATCCTGAACCACTCGGGCAGACTTCTGGATCTGGTTTTCTCAAATATTGATTGCTATGTCCATCAAAGTGAAGTTCCATTTGTCCCAGAGGATGGATATCATCCGGCTCTGGATATAACATTAACTTGTCCCGGGCCAGCTTCTGGTATCACATTTAACGAATCAATAGTAAAGTTCGATTTTGCAAGATCCAATTTTCCACTTCTTTACTCTATGATTGTGGACACAGATTGGACATTCTTGGAGAACTGCAATAATGTTAACGTAGCAGTAGAATTATTTTATAACACCCTCTTCAACATTTTTAATGAATGTGTCCCGCTTAAACAAAATTTCAATAGTAAATATCCAGCATGGTATAGTAGAGAAATAATTGAACTTATTAGGAAGAAAAGTAGAATGTTCAAAAAGTTGAAGACCTGTAATAGCGAACACTTTAGAGCTCAATTCAAATCACTGAGAAGTTTGATTAAGACCAAAGTTGCAGCCGCCTATGATGATTTCAAACGCAGATCGGAAAGTTCTATAACAAGCGATCCTTCTACCTTTTGGAGTTATTTCCACAATAAAAAGAGAACTTCAAGAATTCCAAGTATTTTGCGGTGGAATGATGTAGAGTACAATAATCCTTCTGCGATTGTCAATGCATTTGCTGATTTTTTCCGGAGCGCATATATTGAAAGCTCAGCTGATAATTCTGCTCCTAATCCTAACCCAATCTCAGACAACGACAATCCAATTATTTCATTGAGGTCCTTTGATGAATGCGAAGTCCGGTATTGCCTTAAGGCACTAAAGCCTAAATTTACCAATGGTTTTGATGGTATTCCAGCATTTCTTCTGAAGGACTGTGCTTATCTATTTTCCAAACCACTGCAGACCGTTTATAATTTAGCCTTGGAGAATAGTTGCTTTCCAGACTTGTGGAAGACCTCCGTGGTGTGCCCAGTCTTTAAATCCGGAAAAATGGATGACATTTCTAATTATAGACCTATTTCCCTTTTATCCAACTTTGCTAAAGTATTTGAGATGTGTATATATAACAGAATATTTTCCCCAGTCAGGAGCCTCATATCGGATAGTCAACATGGTTTTATTAACAAAAGATCTACCACTACCAACTTAACAATATTTACACAATTTGTCTGTGAGGCTGTAGACAATCAGTTGCAAGTTGATGCAGTATACACTGACTTTTCGAAAGCTTTCGACAGGGTGGATCACTCAATTTTATTGCAGAAGCTGGAACACTTTGGTTTCGATCGTCGGCTGCTCCTGCTGTTCCTCTCTTACCTCACTAATCGTATTGCATTTGTGGAATTAAGGGGTCATAGATCATGTTCCTTCCCGGCGCTCAGCGGTGTCCCTCAAGGTAGTAATTTGGCTCCACTACTTTTTCTAATTTTTATTAATGATGTCGGAGAAAATCTGCTATGCTGCTCTCTATTGTTTGCTGACGACCTCAAGCTGTTCAGGACCATATCTACCGTTCATGACTGTTGGCTGCTTCAGCAGGATCTTCATAGGCTGAGCAATTGGTGTACTGTGAATAAATTACCATTGAATATTAATAAATGTAAGACCATAACTTACACCCTGAGGAACGCATCCATTTTGTACGACTACACTATAAGCCATCTAGCTTTAGAGAGAGTACATCAAGTTAAAGATTTGGGAGTTCAATTTGACCATAAGTTAACATTTGTACCGCATTATGGAAATAGCACAGCTGCTGCGAAGCGAATGCTTGGCTTTATTTTCAGGGTATGTCGAGACTTCAAGGATCCCAACTGTTTCATTACCCTGTTCAATTCCTTTGTCCGTTCAAAACTTGAGTACGCCAGTCCTGTCTGGGGTCCAATATATAACGTACACATCAACCAACTAGAGTCTGTTCAGAGGCAGTTTTTGAAATTTTTAGCATTCAAATTAGATGGTGTGTACCCGGCCCAGGGTTTTGACCATCGCACTCTTCTGAACAGATTCGCATGCTTGGCATTGGAGAACAGGAGGGTCTACTACTTGTGTCTTGTCCTCTACAAGCTGGTTAATTTCTATATAGATTGTCCTGATTTGCTGGCCAGGCTGAGCTTTCGCATTCCTCGCAATGGTAGTAGACTTGAACAGATGCTATACCTCCCTAAACCCAGAACGAACACGATGATTAGATCACCAATATATGTTATGTGTCAGCAGTTCAATAGGATATGTGTTGATGTTGATGTCTGCAGCGATGGTTTACGAATTTTTAAACTGAAACTGAGGGAACTACTGCATCTTAGGCAAAGTTGCCTATAGATTGAAAGAGTTTTTGTAAAGTTTCCTTTTTCTGTTCTGCATCATTGATGTAGTTAGTATTTAATTTTGCAATATTCATCGGCTTTGTACCATATATTAATATGTTGTCTTGTAATTGGGATTCCTCCTGTTTAGACAATAAACAATTTTTTTTTTTTTTTTTTTTTTTTTTTTTTTTTTTTTTTTTTTTTTTAAATAAATAATAAATAATAAATTTTGGACGTCATTTGACGTCCAAAATTTATTTCCCACCAAACAAAATAATTGAACCAGTAGATAATATTTTAATCAACAACAGATGTAATACAATTATCAAAGAAGATATTTTAGAATGCCTAGATATTTAAACTAAACAAAATTATTTTCAGTTTAAAAATAAAATATATAAATCTGAAAAAGATTTGATTATGGCAAGTCCTTTAAGTCCTTTTTTAGCAGAAATATTCATGAACAATATTGAAACTAAAATTCACCAAAATCCCCTTATGAAATATTTTTTATATTGGTATAGATATGTAGACAGACACTTTTAAAAAAATTCTTTTTATTCATAAATTAAATACATCCTTCAATATCATTCACTATGGAAACCGAACATAATAATTCTATTAATTTTCTTGTTTTAAAAGTTACTAGAATAAATAATTCAGATGATTTTTCAATATTTAACAAACCAATATATACGGATACTATTAAACACAATGAATAAAACCATAAAAAATTATCAGCATTCAATTGTATGACTCATATATTAGTTAATATTCCCATGAATCGAGAAAGTGATATGTCAGAATTTCATTAAACAAATAGCTATTAATAATGACTATGATCCTACGTTAATAGATAAATTTTTGATAAATAAAAATAATAAAATAGCTTTAAATATGGTATATCCCAATATAAAAGAAAATTTTAAATACATTTCCTTGTAATACACTAAAGGTATTTCTGAGAAAATTGCTACATACCTCAAAAATAAATATGATTGAAAAACTTCATTCAAAACCTATTCAAACCTGAGTAAATTCATCAAAAATAATAAAGACGCTACACATAAAGATGATAAATCGGGGATTTATAAGTTAACCTGCGGTGATTGCCCAAAAGTTTACATAGGACAGACTGGAAGAACTTTCCGACATGAAATTTGTGAACATTTGAAGAGATTCTTCAATTATAGAAGTAATTCCACATATTCTAACAATTTGTTAGAAACAGGACATAATTTCAGCCATAATTTTTTAAATTCTACATATATTGGATGTATTTTTTAGAGTGATAGAACTTTCTATAGGGATAACTGTGGTAGAAGCCATGTTGTTTTGACATTTCTGTTCAGTAAGCATTAACAAATTATCATGGAAAGTCTCACACCGCAACCATCGTTTACAACTTGTTGGAATTTATTTTCAAAATCAGTGTTCTATTCGCCAAACTTATACAGCACTTCGTGAAATTTATGGTTTACATAATCGTCCATCAGAGCAGCTTATTCGTCGAACTATTGATAGGTTTCGGACAACATTTTCTCTACTCAATACAACAACAACAACAACAAGATAAAGAACTGTACGCTCAGAAGAAAATATCGCTGCTGTGAGTCATAGTGTTAATGATGATCCAGATTTGTCTATTTGTCGACGTTCACAACAAGTTGGACTCTGTGCATCCACCACATGGAAAATTTTGCGTAAAGATCTTGGTCTACTCCAATACAAGATCCCACTGGTTCAAGAACTAAAGCCACTTGGCCATAGTAAGCGTCGTTTGTTTGCTGATTGGGTCCTAAAACAGCTTGAAGTTGATCCAATTTTTTAACGTAAAATTAGGTTTAGTGATGAAGCTCATTTCTGGTTGAACGGCTATGTAAACAAACAAAATTGCTGTATATGGAGTGAAAACAATCCTTAAGAAGTTGTGCAGGTTCCATTGCATCCTGAAAAATGCTCTGTATGGTGTGCTTTACACGCTGGAGGCATCATCGGTCCATATTTCTTTAAAAATGATGCTGGAGCTAATGTTACAGTCAATGGTGTTCGTTACAGATCGATGATCAATGATTATTTGTTTCAAAATTTGAATGGTACCGACCTGGAAGTGTTTTGGTTTCAACAAGATGGTGCTACACCTCATGCTGCTACCGTAACAATTGATTTATTGAAATAAAGATTTGGCGATAACATTATTTTGAGAAATGGTCCAATTAACTGGCTTCGAAGATCATGCGACATAACTCCACTGGATTATTTTCTTTGGGGTTATGTCAAGTCATTGGATTATGCTGATAAACCAGAAACAATAGACGCTTTGGAAGCCAACATAACTCGTGTTATTGATGAAACAAGGCCTGAATTACTCGAAAAAGTGGTTCAAAATTGGTCTGGTCGAATGCGGTTCCTCAGAGCTTGTGGTGGTTGTAATATGCCGGAAATTATTTTCAAAACAAAAATGTCATAAAAGTATCTTTCAAATAAAAAAAAATTGGCTTCAGTCTTAATTTAAATGTGTTTTATTTCAATTTAAAGTTCTATCACTCTAAAAAACACCCGATAGAAAATAAAAGTTATGCCTTAAATCTGTCAATAGTCCCTTGAGATAAATAAACACAATAAAATTCGTATATTGCTTAACGAACAATCAGATTTAAATAACTCACCCCTGTTAAATATATTCTAATAAGCTGGAATTTACACAGACCTTTTTTGGGTTTTAGTGCTCAATGAAATTTTTTTGCACCTACTGTAATATAAATAGCAACCGAATTCGAAAACAAATTTAGTTATTCGAAATGTAAACCTACCTGAAGATGCAACTGTAATAGCGAAACAATTGTTGTATTAAATAACAATAAAAATTTCTGAAAATCAGAATTACCCTATTTTATCTTTCGATTTGTTCAATATAAATCTTTGAGCTGTTACCGCATGATAATTGATAAATGTCTGACAAATGTGATTTGTTCCTTTTAGGTTTTGCGGTAAAAAACCCAAAATATTGTATGTTCCAAAATTTCAGACTAGTTGTTTGTAAGCATCTGAAGAAGTTAACTATGTTAACGAAACGCGTCATGTGAACAACTCAAGATAATAAATAGAAATATTCATATGCAGGAAAATCTCGTTTTAATGATAGGATATTCAATTCATTCATTCTGTCAAGAAAGTACCGGGAATTATCGATTTAAATCTGGCGGGGCAATGAGGCAGGTAAAAATTTTTTTTCCTAGGTTGGTACCACTGTCCTTAATTACTATGCCAAGCTTAAGCGGGATCTATCAACTAGTGTGTTTGCAACAGCTGATTAAGTCAGTCGATGTCAGAGTGCGTGCCGATTTTTACTATGGGTGATTACGTTGAGCAAAGGATTTGTTTAAAGTTTTGTGTTGCAAATGAATTTTCGTGTGCCGATGCATTGAAAATGTTGCAAAAGGCCTTTGGTGATAATGCTCTATCGAAAACTCGTGCATATCAGTGGTACAGAGCCTTCAAGGACGGTCGTGAAGTGGTCGCCCATCGACGGCTTCGATCGAAGATAACGTCGATAAAATTAAGGAAAGGGTGCTGGAAAACCGTCGTACCAGCTTGAGAGAGATAGCACATGATCTTAAGATATCCCACGAGTCCGCACGTACGATTTTGATTGATATTTTGGGCATGAGAAAGGTGGCCGCACGACTCGTACCGAAAGACCTGAATTTTCTTCAAAAACGTCATCGCGAACAGGTTGCTCATTGGTATAATCGAAAGATAATAAAAAGAGGTTTTTTCTTGATAGAAGGATTATTACAAAATTTTTAAATATCATACAGATTCATTATTTTATTACATTTATAACATATTATCATTTGATTTTAAAGGAGTTCATAAAATACCTCGCAAACTTTATGTGATTTCTGTGACTAACATAGAATACGAAGGATTTTTAAAAGTTCACTTCATTCTAGTGTTTGACCACTAAAACTACATTAAGTTTTTCTGGTAAGATATTTTTTCTTAGTTATTTTTATTTTTAAAAATGAAGTAGAGCTGGTGAGTTTCCGTTGTAGTCATTCTGAATTGCTTTCTGAAGATATTCTGCTGGTTTCAGGTTTTTTTGAGGGAACTTATTTTGAGCAAGTTGTTTTTGAAGGTCTTGAGGTTATGTTTTGCATTTTTGGAAAGGAATTTAGTTTTAAAATAGAAAGGCTTTTTACTTGATAGAAGAACTATAATAAAATTTGAATATCAAAACAAATTGAAATATGTTTATCTTCTACAATTTTAATTTCCAAAAGAATTTTTTTATTCAAAACTTTTAGAATTAAATTAATGTCTAAAACAAGCACCGCTTACATTTAATAGACGTATATAATCAAAACTCAATATACAATGTCAAATGAAATAAATAACCCAATAGATATACGAAAGTAATTAAAATTAATAAATAAATATTCAAACGAGACAAAATTTTGTTTCTGGTTTTATCTTAAGAAATACTACTTGCCTTATAAAAACATGAACACACTTGAAGGACTTCCCAAAGAATATAATTTATTTGAAATATTTAATACATTTAAATATTCGAACAAATTATTTTAAAAAACTCTAAAAAATGTGCAATATATTTTCAAAAAACAAATATAATTCTAGATAATCCCTTCATCAGCCGCTTTTCAATAATCCAAATATCAAAATCAAAAACATAACCTACATCACTCACGTGTTAAAAGACTTAAGCTTCGAACTACAGATCAACTATATATTCAAGATTGATCTATGTTCTAACAAAATCAAAGAACAAAATGAGTTATTTTAAGGTTTACCTAAATCGATTGACACCGTATAAAGAGATTTATTGAAGCCAAAATATAATTATATATTTTATATAAAATAAAATAGAAAGGCTTTTTACTTGATAGAAGAACTATAATAAAATTTGAATATCAAAACAAATTGAAATATGTTTATCTTCTACAATTTTAATTTCCAAAAGAATTTTTTTATTCAAAACTTTTAGAATTAAATTAATGTCTAAAACAAGCACCGCTTACATTTAATAGACGTATATAATCAAAACTCAATATACAATGTCAAATGAAATAAATAACCCAATAGATATACGAAAGTAATTAAAATTAATAAATAAATATTCAAACGAGACAAAATTTTGTTTCTGGTTTTATCTTAAGAAATACTACTTGCCTTATAAAAACATGAACACACTTGAAGGACTTCCCAAAGAATATAATTTATTTGAAATATTTAATACATTTAAATATTCGAACAAATTATTTTAAAAAACTCTAAAAAATGTGCAATATATTTTCAAAAAACAAATATAATTCTAGATAATCCCTTCATCAGCCGCTTTTCAATAATCCAAATATCAAAATCAAAAACATAACCTACATCACTCACGTGTTAAAAGACTTAAGCTTCGAACTACAGATCAACTATATATTCAAGATTGATCTATGTTCTAACAAAATCAAAGAACAAAATGAGTTATTTTAAGGTTTACCTAAATCGATTGACACCGTATAAAGAGATTTATTGAAGCCAAAATATAATTATATATTATATATAAAATAAAATAGAAAGGCTTTTTACTTGATAGAAGAACTATAATAAAATTTGAATATCAAAACAAATTGAAATATGTTTATCTTCTACAATTTTAATTTCCAAAAGAATTTTTTTATTCAAAACTTTTAGAATTAAATTAATGTCTAAAACAAGCACCGCTTACATTTAATAGACGTATATAATCAAAACTCAATATACAATGTCAAATGAAATAAATAACCCAATAGATATACGAAAGTAATTAAAATTAATAAATAAATATTCAAACGAGACAAAATTTTGTTTCTGGTTTTATCTTAAGAAATACTACTTGCCTTATAAAAACATGAACACACTTGAAGGACTTCCCAAAGAATATAATTTATTTGAAATATTTAATACATTTAAATATTCGAACAAATTATTTTAAAAAACTCTAAAAAATGTGCAATATATTTTCAAAAAACAAATATAATTCTAGATAATCCCTTCATCAGCCGCTTTTCAATAATCCAAATATCAAAATCAAAAACATAACCTACATCACTCACGTGTTAAAAGACTTAAGCTTCGAACTACAGATCAACTATATATTCAAGATTGATCTATGTTCTAACAAAATCAAAGAACAAAATGAGTTATTTTAAGGTTTACCTAAATCGATTGACACCGTATAAAGAGATTTATTGAAGCCAAAATATAATTATATATTTTATATAAAATAAAATAGAAAGGCTTTTTACTTGATAGAAGAACTATAATAAAATTTGAATATCAAAACAAATTGAAATATGTTTATCTTCTACAATTTTAATTTCCAAAAGAATTTTTTTATTCAAAACTTTTAGAATTAAATTAATGTCTAAAACAAGCACCGCTTACATTTAATAGACGTATATAATCAAAACTCAATATACAATGTCAAATGAAATAAATAACCCAATAGATATACGAAAGTAATTAAAATTAATAAATAAATATTCAAACGAGACAAAATTTTGTTTCTGGTTTTATCTTAAGAAATACTACTTGCCTTATAAAAACATGAACACACTTGAAGGACTTCCCAAAGAATATAATTTATTTGAAATATTTAATACATTTAAATATTCGAACAAATTATTTTAAAAAACTCTAAAAAATGTGCAATATATTTTCAAAAAACAAATATAATTCTAGATAATCCCTTCATCAGCCGCTTTTCAATAATCCAAATATCAAAATCAAAAACATAACCTACATCACTCACGTGTTAAAAGACTTAAGCTTCGAACTACAGATCAACTATATATTCAAGATTGATCTATGTTCTAACAAAATCAAAGAACAAAATGAGTTATTTTAAGGTTTACCTAAATCGATTGACACCGTATAAAGAGATTTATTGAAGCCAAAATATAATTATATATTATATATAAAATAAAATAGAAAGGCTTTTTACTTGATAGAAGAACTATAATAAAATTTGAATATCAAAACAAATTGAAATATGTTTATCTTCTACAATTTTAATTTCCAAAAGAATTTTTTTATTCAAAACTTTTAGAATTAAATTAATGTCTAAAACAAGCACCGCTTACATTTAATAGACGTATATAATCAAAACTCAATATACAATGTCAAATGAAATAAATAACCCAATAGATATACGAAAGTAATTAAAATTAATAAATAAATATTCAAACGAGACAAAATTTTGTTTCTGGTTTTATCTTAAGAAATACTACTTGCCTTATAAAAACATGAACACACTTGAAGGACTTCCCAAAGAATATAATTTATTTGAAATATTTAATACATTTAAATATTCGAACAAATTATTTTAAAAAACTCTAAAAAATGTGCAATATATTTTCAAAAAACAAATATAATTCTAGATAATCCCTTCATCAGCCGCTTTTCAATAATCCAAATATCAAAATCAAAAACATAACCTACATCACTCACGTGTTAAAAGACTTAAGCTTCGAACTACAGATCAACTAAAATGTTTCCGAAATCCGTGGCTATTTATATTACAGTAACTACAATAAATTTTTATTAGGCACTAAAACCCAAAAAAGGGTCCCTGCAAATTCCAGCTTATCTGAATATATTTAACAGAGGTGAGCTATTTAAATCTATTTGTTCGTTAAGTAATATTCCAATTTTATTATGTTTATTTATCTCTAGGGATTCTAACAGATTTAAGGCATAACTTTTGCTTTCTATATGTAGAATTTCAAAGTTATGGTTGAAATTATGTCCTGTTTCTAACAAATGGTTGGAATATGTGGAATTGCTTTTATTGTTGAGGAAACTCTTCAAATGTTCACACATCCTTTGACGGAACGTTCTTCCAGTTTGACCTATGTAAATTTTAGGGCAATCACCGCAGGTTAACTTAATATAAATATAAAAATATAAATAGCCACGGATTTCGGAAACAACCTCAGTTATTCAAAATGTGATCTTACCTGATGATGCTACTGTGATAGCGAAACAATTGTTGTGAGTTTAACAATAAAAATTTGTGAAAATCAGAATAACCTTATTTCAAATTATTTAATATGGATTTTCACCAAGTAAGGACTGATACAATTCAATATTTAAGACAAGCTGAAACCAGTTTTTTAGTCCTTTGGTATTATAAGCTCCTAATAAGGTGCAATATTAATACACAAAACATTTGGTTCTATACCAAATGTTTGAAACTAAGTGTGTTCCCGAAATACATAACATTAAGAACGAAGAATAAAAGTACTACCGCTGACAAGGGACGAATATATGGAATGAAGATCTGGTTAAAAGGAGACATGAAGAGAGAATATGCCAAACGAGATGCCCACAACGTATATCTTAAGGTAATACACTCAGAATTAACTTATAGACTCCATAATATCATCTTTGATTCTATAGATCAAAACGCAAGAGAAAAAGTCGCTTATTTTATATATAAAAAATTCTTGACTCAGAAGAAGAAAATAACCAAATTAGTATCAGATAAAATTCATAAAAACAAAAAAATTTCAACAAAATCAAAAAAATTTTCAAAACACATATTTTACCCTAGATTCAAAAATCTTTCAGGAACAGAATTTAATGAAACAGAAATTAATCTTTTGAATAAAGGATTCAAATATAATATTAATTCAAATAACAAAAAAGACTTAGAATATGTAGCAATAGGTTCAGAACTAGCGCTTAAAAATTACAAGAACACAAATATCGACAAACATATTATTACCAATATGATTACAAACCATCATAAATTACCCAATAGAAATTCCAGAATGAAAGAAGAATATAAAACTATTAAAACTATAAATCAGAAAATCACGGAAAATAATTTAATTTTCACCCGAGCCGATAAAGGTAACACTATTATTGCTTTAACAGAAAGTGACTATATTAGCAAATCAGTTACTTTCCTAGAATTAAATAATTTTCAATTAATCAAACACAATCCAACGACAATTTTCCAAAAACAAATTAAATCCCTAATAACCCCGGAATCCAGTCTTTTTCGGAATACCCCAAAAAATAAATTAATTTTAATGAATCCACAACCTCCAAAAATGTATTCTTTGATTAAATTACACAAGGAAGATTATCCTATTAGACCGGTTGTTTCGTTCGTTAGTGCACCTTCATTTAAACTTTCGAAAGAACTTATTCAGATTATTTTAAAAGAAACTAAATTCCAAGCTAAATACTCGATAAAAAATTCACTACAGCTAATAAACAAAATAAAGAATATCCACTTACCTCATAATGCTAAATTCATTTCATTTGACGTACAAAATTTATTTCCAAGTATACCACCAAACGAAACAATTAAACTAGTAGATAATCTATTAATCAACAATAGATGCAATACAATTATCAAAGAAGATATTTTAGAATGTCTAGATATTTGCACTAGACAAAATTATTTTCAATTTAAAAATAAAATTTATAAATCCGAAAACGGTTTGATTATGGGAAATCCCTTAAGTCCTTTATTAGCAGAAATATTCATGGACAATATTGAAACTAAAATTCACCAAAATCCCCTTAAGAAATATTTTTTATATTGGTATAGATATGTAGACGATATTTTCTGTTGCTTCACAGGTACAGACAGACTTTTGAAAAAATTCTTTTTATTCATCAATGAAATACATCCTTCAATTAAATTCACTATGGAAACCGAACGTAATAACTCTATTAATTTTCTTGATTTAACTGTTACTCGAATAAATAGTTCACATGATTTTTCAATATTCCACAAACCAACCTATACGGATTCTATTATACACAATAAATCAAATCATCCTCTAAATCAAAAATTATCAGCATTTAATTGTATGATCCATAGATTAGTTAATATTCCCATGAATCGAGAAAATTATATTTCAGAACTTAACATAATTAAACAAATAGCTTTTAATAATGAATATGATCCAAAGTTGATAGACAAATTATTGATGAAGAAAAATAATAAAATAGCTTTAAATATGGTGTTTCCTAATATAAAAGAAAATTTTAAATACATTTCCTTAAATTACACTAAAGGTATTTCTGAGAAAATTGCTACATACCTCAAAAATAAATATAATTTGAGAACTTCATTCAAAACTAATTTAAACTTGAGTAAATTTATCAAAAATAATAAAGACTACACACATAAGGATGATAAATCTGGGGTTTATAAGTTAACCTGCGGTGATTGCCCTAAAATTTACATAGGTCAAACTGGAAGAACGTTCCGTCATAGGATGTGTGAACATTTGAAGAGTTTCCTCAACAATAAAAGCAATTCCACATATTCCAACCATTTGTTAGAAACAGGACATAATTTCAACCATAACTTTGAAATTCTACATATAGAAAGCAAAAGTTATGCCTTAAATCTGTTAGAATCCCTAGAGATAAATAAACATAATAAAATTGGAATATTACTTAACGAACAAATAGATTTAAATAGCTCACCTCTGTTAAATATATTCAGATAAGCTGGAATTTGCAGGGACCCTTTTTTGGGTTTTAGTGCCTAATAAAAATTTATTGTAGTTACTGTAATATAAATAGCCACGGATTTCGGAAACAACCTCAGTTATTCAAAATGTGATCTTACCTGATGATGCTACTGTGATAGCGAAACAATTGTTGTGAGTTTAACAATAAAAATTTGTGAAAATCAGAATAACCTTATTTCAAATTATTTAATATGGATTTTCACCAAGTAAGGACTGATACAATTCAATAAATTCTTTTAGTCCCTTTAGTACTAAATATTAGTACTATGTGTAATAAGATTCTATATGTCCACTAAATTGACACAGGGTGTTTAAAGAAATTTATTCAATTTAATTCTAAAAGTTTTTGAGTAAAATCTTTTTTTAAATTAGAATTTGTAGGTTAACAGAATAAATCTGTATGATATTCAAAATTAAAAAAAAAATTGTTGTTGTGATAATGAATAATCCAGTGTATAACTCGAAAAGAATGCTTTTTTCTATCACACAGATGTAGCACTTGTGGGAAGTTGGACACCTCATTTCCTTTCGGATGAACGAAGTTCTCTGTTTTATGCATTGAATATTATTAGAACGAGATCTTCCAAACCTGTATATGTGTGTTATTTCCCATAAATTCAGTTCAAGTTCTGTGTTTTTAGCATGTAAAATATAAAAATAATTGGGAGTACAAAATAAATGTCATAAAATTATCTTACAAATAAAAAAAAATTGGCTTCAATTCTAATTTAAAAGTGTTTTATTTCAATTTAAAGTTCTATCACTCCAAAGAAGTCGGGTGTACCTCAACGTTTAGTAAAGTGTTTACAGTTAAATGGAGATTGTATGAGTAAATAAGACGAATATTCTATTATAATTTTCTAATTCAAGAATTAAAAATATATACTGAATAATTACAATTTAGCTTTGTTTTTTCCGAATACTTTCTAGTCGGACTATAATTGGGTCCATTTTCAAAAAATGGCTCTAAAAACATTAAATTTTTAAATAGTAACACCCGATTGCCGCGGTTTTAGACAGATTGGATATCTGCCGATAACATCTAGTTTAAATTATTTTGAATTGGCTACAAAACGTTTTTTGTTACGCTGTTGAAAACGTCAGATTTTTTATAACTGAAGAACATTTGCGGGAAGCTTGAATTTTCTATTTTAATTGGAAAAAAAATTCGAAGGCGATGAACTACAGATATGATGAAGATCCGAGTTCTTCTTTGGCACCCATTGATTTCTTCTTATTCCGCATATCCAAAAATAAATTGCGAGGTCAACGTTGTTAGACGCCTGAAGAAGCGGTTGATTGGTTCAAATCACATATTTTTTGGGGTACCCCATCGGAATGGGAAAAGTGCTTCGAAAATTAGTTCTAACGCATGCAAAACTGAATTGATCGTAATGGAGAATATTTTGAAAAACAATGAAGCCGAGTATAAATATTTGTTTTTATTTGTCTATCTCAAAATTGAGTAGCAGTTCTCGTAATATCTTCCACTTGATACTAATTTTTGGGACAGCCTGTTTAGTGAACACTGTATCGATGATCCAATTCAGTATGTTCTTTTTTCAGCGCTTTTCTAATAATATTCACACCTAAGTAAACTTGATAAAATATTCTTTATATCATTATAATATATTGACCGATACACAAATGATAGAACTCTATTTTTAGATGTTTATTGACAAATATCATAAATATTTATATCATATCAAAATGTATCCTCCTCAGTCGATATCTTGTAATGCTTACGTCACTATATACGTAAATGAGATAAGCTGTCTCTAAGACACCAATAAGATTCGTTGAAGAAGAGATTCTCAACTGTCGACAAATAACAATATTGATCGTATGGAAAATTTAGATATATCGGTGACATATTCCAAATGGACATTTTGTTTTGTCTATTTAAATGGAGAATTCCTATATTCTCAATAGTTAAAAATGTTCTCGAAACTTGTTTTCATGCCATTCTAAACCTGGCGATTTTTACGAATTCTGAAATAGCTGATATGAATTTAATTGATTTCCACATCAATTAATTAATGCGGCGTACATATTTATTCCGAATATAATAAGAATTATGAACTATGGTAAACAGAAAGTTTTTCGAATACAGCCGAATAGGTTTTGTTGATCGTCAGGTATAAGCAGTAGATATGTTGCGTTTCAATGCTTGTTGGCATATCATCAATGCAATGATCTGATGCCGACGAATACAACACAGTCAAGCACCTATATTTGCCCTGAAAAAGAACACCACCCTAAAATAGCACCATCTGATGTACAAACTAGCATACACCATCAAACTAATTCAAGAAGTGAACTCTCCCGTTTACTTTAAGCGTTACAAACGTAGAAATCTTCCTCATGTTCAAGTCACATCATATTATGCGGTAATGCCAATAAATAGCATTCATCTCCAAATAAAGTAAATTAATGCGTCGGATATTCATTTCGAATATAATAAAGACTATGAGCTTTGGTAAATAGAAAGTTTTTCGAATCGGGACATTGCATCTGTGTAACAGTCAAAACTCAAATACCTTCTCGGATGTATTTGCTCATTCAGTAATTTTCAGAATTTCTTAATAGGTATATATCTAAATTTTCTAAGAACTTCAGCTTTAGGTCTTTATTTTCCTTGTGCAAAATCTTAAAACGCTCATCAAAATAAGGTTGTTCTGCTATTAGATGTTCTGCATATGAAGAATCTAACATATGATTGAGGAAAGGTTTTTACCTATGCAGAATATTTAATAACAGATAAACCTGATCTTGATGAGTGTTTCAAGATTTTGCATAAGGAAAATAAAGGCCTGAAGCTGAACTTCTTAGAAAGTTTAGAAATACACAAGTTGAGAAATTCTCGGAATTTACTGAATGAGCAGACAAAGACACAGGTCTTATTTCATATGAAATCGGTCGTTTTTCCGAAAGTGATAAAAAAAAATTTTGTATCCTTGTCTTCTAATCGAATTCATTTAAATATTGTATGTTGCCAAATTTTTGAACAAAAATTATCTTCTACGTAGATGATGCAGTAATCGTGGCTGAAGACGAGGATGACCTGCAGAGACTCTGTTTTGTACCGCAGTATTTTGCCTATTAGTTCAGTATTTGGAAAAAGTAGGCAATTGCAAATTAATTAATCTCGATGATTAATGTCGATGGGTTTAAGTGAACTGTATTTTTGTTGAGTTGCGGTAATTTTAACTTAAAAAAACACTCTGTGTTAAGGCGTAAAATGCCGCCAACTATGTAATCTCATGCGCAAATCACTTTGCGAATGTACATTCTATAATATTTCAATATTGTTGTATAATGCATAATCTGCATTAGCATTGGTTGCTTCTAAATTAACTAAGTTTCTCTATGAAAGAAGAATAACCACATAAACCATAGACGAAGTTTCATGTAATTCTTGATATGCTAAGTGAAATCTCTCTTGAACATTCTATTCAACCGATTCAGTATTTTATTCAAAAACGGTTCCAACACAGACCAGTCTCCCAGAGACCATGGGACATAGCAACATAAAAGAAACCCAGTAAGTTAATATAGTATACATTATCATTTTATGACACATATTTTATACTTCAATATATTTTCTTTAACTGTAGTATTCTTTCAATTCCTGAAACCAGGTACATCCATTTAATATAGTCCATTTATCTCTTATCTAGTTTTTTACTGTATTTCATTAGTTATATCTAATAATAATTCTAACACCCAGTCTACACACAGGCTACTCATAATGGGGGTATATCTTGGCGAATTCAAATCCAACGTTGATTCCGAAATACATGGGCTATTTTGATATATTGACAATATTTCTTAACAGCTACCAAATCTTTAAGCACTTTATATCACACAGAAATTCCATTTGCAATAAACTAATTGCACATTTACACTCTGTGTGCAGTGGTTTCCAACTTCCTTTATCTAATAATGATAAACCACAACGACGATAAGAAATTAAAGTAAAACATAACAAAAAACGATTATATTTTGGTATCACTGCATATGATACCAAGCTTAAGTAATGGCAATTACACTACGAGTTAGGTGAATTGCTACGTTTTCAGTAATCGCGATAATCTTGTACAATATACAAACGACCAATTTGACTATTACGAGAATAATAATGCATAATGTAGCAGAAGCTACATACGACAAGTTTGACTACCTGAACGATAATGATTTCACAATGTGTTCAAAAGAATGAACTAACAAAAAGAGGGAAATTAACGTAATTGATTGGAAAGACTGTTTCCGGGTGGACCGAATTAATGAAATAAACCTTATTGGTTATAGAAAAGTAATGAGATCAATGCTAGTAGAATAAGGACAGAAACAGTTTAAAATTCCGAATGCTGTCATGTGAAATTAACAGGCATAAATATATCAAAAACTCTAAATGTATGTCCATGTTTTCTAAGGCCATATATAATCATTAGAAAACAATTAATCTGAAGTGTCGAATAATACTTAAACAGTTCGAACGAGAAGTCTCAAAACTGCTGAATCGAAATTGTTAACATGAAAATACCTAAGTATCTATGACAAAATAATGTCGAACAACAGGGCCGTCTCTAATGAGACGGAACAGACTGCTGTATTTGTAATTCTTAGAAGCATGCGAATTCAACATGGAAATATCAACAACAAACCAAAGTCACTGGTCATAAGCAAAGAACCGAAACGGTGCAAACTTGTCGTTGCAGATCAACCTATAGAACAAATTATGTCATTCAAATATCTCGGCGTGCAGAGATCTTGGTACCAAGATAGAACATACGAAGTTCGCAATCATGCAGATTTGTCGATGCACTTAGTGACGTCATATTCAACTACAAATATATGGGCAAACATTTAAAAACTAGGATTTAAAAAACGTGTGCTCAATTCATCATGGCATACGCCATAGAAACTCGAGTGGATAACAAAAGAACTACGGAAATGAATATTCTAAGAACCATATCTCGATACACGCTGAGGAATAAGGTTAGACGGGGTTAGTTAACGCTTAACAGCTTCTCATGGGCTTATTTCTACAGCCTGTATATAGATTTTGTTCATTCACGAATTGGATATTTTCAATTTGGACTAAATTTAGAATTTCTTAATTATTTTTTTCGGAAATTGTGTCATCTTCAAACGGCTCTATGGATTCGAATTAGTTACTTCTCGCATGTTACGTCTCCATTTGTCCTAAACAATAATTTCTTTGTTATGTGCGTTTGGAGCCAGCAGACACTTAAAACTTTCTCTTTTTCTATGCTACATGACATTTTCAACACTTGTTATCTTTTATTCGAATGACGAATCCACATTTTCATGAGGCCTTTTTCAAAAAAAAAGAATTGTTGCATTATTATTTCCGTGATATTTAACTTTGCCGCTGGCCCAAGATTTGTGACTATTATGATTATCGTAGCAATCACCTTTATACATTGTCGATTACCAAATATTGGCGAATTAATCTTTATTGTAAGTATCAGATATCATACTTGTACCTTAGCGTCGTTTACAGTGATTCAAGAAATATAGGTATATGTTGTTAAAATATTCAAGTTTTCTTTCACGTCGTCGTGGTTCTCTTATTACTAGATAAACAAAGAAAGTTAGTCATTGAGATAACTAATTACAAGATGTTTTAAAGTTAATTCAAAGTAATTAATTATTGCTTATAATGAATTTTCTCTTTTTTGTTGTTTCATAATACTTGAACAAAAAACAAAATATTGTACTGAATTGTTTCAGTCGTTACTATTTGGTAGTTGATAATAATTAAAACAAATTATAGAAATTATATTTATAAATATGAAAATCAAAACAGATTTAATCTGTTGTCTTCTACAATTTTAATTTCAAAAAATTCTTTGAAGAGACTTTAAGAATTAAATTAATGTCTTTATAAGCACTGCTCATATTTAATAGACGTCAAAATTCATCATACAATATCAAACGGAATTAAGAAAAACCAACGAATACAAACTGTCAATTAAAATTAAAATATAAATAAGCAAACATTTTTTGTTTCGTTCCAGGCATGCGTAATGAACTCTTCAGACAAACTTACGAAGCCCTGTTTGTTACAAAATGTTGTTTTCCGATCCCATATGAATGAAAAATAACCCCTTCTCAAAAATATAAAACATAATTTCAAGAACTTCTCAAAAACTAATTTATTTGAAATATTCAATATATTTAAATAAATTACTTCAAAAAATCTCAAAACATGTAGCACATTCTCAAGAAATAATTAAAGTTACGATAAGATCAGTTCAACATTACATATAAAAAATATAATAAAATCAAATAAACAATGTATAGACTTACTCGGTGAATCTTAGGAATACACGGCCCTCAATAGAAAATAAAAGTAAACACTTTCATAGATCCAAGGTACTTATGTTCCACGTTCACAGAATCATACAAAGCTTATAAGGCACTTGGCCTCAGTTATTTTATATATAATATATAATTATATTAGGTTTTTTAAATAAAGAAATTCATTATACAGTGTTGCACGGTTTTAACTGAGGCCAAGTGCCTTATAAGCTTTGTATGATTCTGTGAACGTGGAACATAAGTACCTTGGATCTATGAAAGTGTTTACTTTTATTTTCTATTGAGGGCCGTGTATTCCTAAGATTCACCGAGTAAGTCTATACATTGTTTATTTGATTTTATTATATTTTTTATATGTAATGTTGAACTGATCTTATCGTAACTTTAATTATTTCTTGAGAATGTGCTACATGTTTTGAGATTTTTTGAAGTAATTTATTTAAATATATTGAATATTTCAAATAAATTAGTTTTTGAGAAGTTCTTGAAATTATGTTTTATATTTTTGAGAAGGGGTTATTTTTCATTCATATGGGATCGGAAAACAACATTTTGTAACAAACAGGGCTTCGTAAGTTTGTCTGAAGAGTTCATTACGCATGCCTGGAACGAAACAAAAAATGTTTGCTTATTTATATTTTAATTTTGATTGACAGTTTGTATTCGTTGGTTTTTCTTAATTCCGTTTGATATTGTATGATGAATTTTGACGTCTATTAAATATGAGCAGTGCTTATAAAGACATTAATTTAATTCTTAAAGTCTCTTCAAAGAATTTTTTGAAATTAAAATTGTAGAAGACAACAGATTAAATCTGTTTTGATTTTCATATTTGTAATAATCCTTCTATCAAGTAAAAAACCATTCCTTCGTATTTAATTATATTTATATTTATATTATGTTCTACTACCAATATATATATATATATATATATATATATATATATATATATATATATATGTTTTTTTGGTAGTAAAACATAGTAATTTCTACAATTTGTTTTAATTACAAAATATTGTGGTAAACTAACAACGAATATTTCATTTTAGACCAATTTCGGCTTAACCTTCGCCCAATAATAGGCGCATTGTCTGATTTCCTCGATTCAATGACAACTCTGGGCCGAGCTCACATTGAACGCCATGCTTTTTTCTATTTTTACGCAGTGAAATTTCATAGCATAAGATTTCGATTCCATCGAAACAGGTGTATCTTCTGCTTTGGCGTGAGAAGTAACCGTTATCCAAAGTCCCCGATTATCATAATTCCATTTGTTTACCTTCATCTCGGAGTCATTATATCTGGTTTTAGATCCTGTTCCATTGGCGGATGTCGAATTTGTACATTGGGCTCGTTCCAACTGATAATTCTGAAGTGGAACTAAAGTACATGGCAGATCAAGTTTTATCGAATTTCGTGCCAATTATTCAAAGTTGACGTGAAGAGACCTTGGTTGACCTCTTCATATTTCATGCTGTGGAGTCAAAGATTCTGCACTGCCTCGAGGCTCTGCACTGCTCGTTACGATCGAAGCATCCCCACCACATCAATTGAGAGAGAACAGTCGTTTGTTCGTCATCGCATCGAGCTGAGGTTTTGATTCTTCCATTGCTCCACTGGACATTCTTACTTCTCTAGATTAACACTGAATTTCCTGTTTCCGGAACCCGGTGACGAGGCAAGTCGTACTGGTTATCAGAAATATATAAGAAAAATACATCCATGATTTGCGTCCGATATAATGGACCGCAAAAACCAGTATTAATAGTCAATAATAATCCTAAACTCCTCACGGTAAGCTAATCGTGAAACGAAATACTTGGCTTCTAAAAACTAACATTGTTGCAAGGCCAACACGAAAACTTCAATTTCGGCCAGTCAATGATCGTACGTAATCTCAAAAAACTCGCAATGTAGCGGCAGGCATGATCATGTTTCGAAGCTTATTGGCTTCATCTTCAGTGCCAGTTAACTAATGGAGTATGCGGTGTTTTATTAATTAAATGAATGGAGTATGCGATTGGCTCTATGTGAAACATTATAACAATTTTATTTAAAAAAAGTCACAGTTTATTCAGAATCCTGACACGTGTTCCGGTCTTTCGACCATCTTCAAAGGAGTACAAAAAGTAACTAAACTTAAAATTGAAAAGTTCTTTTATTATACTTAGGACATCTGTGTATTTTTATGGCGCATGGAAGGAACAGCATCCAATATAGAGTTGTTCCCAAAGAGTATTTGGTAATTTCTTAAATTCTCCTTTTCTCAATGTCTCTTTTGGTTGAAAGAATCTCCAAATAGTCCACCAATTCACCCTTTTTAATTGGGAAGTTCAATAAGTCCACTTTAAGTTGAATTATTTATGTCTTTGAAAAATGATTATCCGCCAATACTACAAATGATAAGTTGGTAAAACTCGTTCACTTTGGGGCTAGATATGTGGATGACGTATTTTGCATTTGGACTGGAACTGACAGGCTGCTATCGCAATTTTCGAATTATCTGAATAACATAAATGAAAATTAAAACAAATTGTAGAATTACTATGTTTTACTACCAATAAAAAGATATATTACACATTTTCGTGTGACTCGAGTTTCGGGAAATGAACTATCCCATCATCAGACAACTGAAGACCTAACAGTGGTACAGAGGTATTTAAATAAAAGTGATAAAATCTCCAAAAATTATTTGAGGTATTTAAATTGGTACCATCTGTTTAACAACCTTCTTTGTCGATTGCCGACATTCCGATATCTGTTAGAAGGCCCCTCTTTTTTAACCCGGTTCTTATCACGTTCCGCTTGTAAACCTCTGTACCACTATTAGGTGTTACCTAGAATCTATTGAAATATTCAAAATTTTTTCACAATAAAAATAATATAAAAAATAATGAATGACTGTACGGAGCTATGTAAATCCCAAATATTTGAGATATACAATGAAAATAACGTGAAAATAATGGATGACCGTACGGAGCTATGTAACCCCCAGAAATATTTGAGATATTTTAATAAGTACCATCTGTTTTAACAACCTTCTTTGTCGATTGCAGACATTCCGATATCCGTTAGAAGGCCCCTCCCTCTTTTTTTACCCTAGGTTTTATCACTTTTATTTATTTAAATACCTCTATACCACTGTTAGGTCTTCAGTTGTCTGATGATGGGATAGTTCATTTCCCGAAACTCGAGTCACAAGAAAATGTGTAATATATCTTTTTATTGGTAGTAAAACATAGTAATTTCTACAATTGAATAATTTGAAATAAGGTTATTCTGATTTTCACAAATTTTTATTGTTAAACTCACAAAAATTGTTTCGCTATCACAGTAGCATCATCAGGTAAGATCACATTTTGAATAACTGCAGTTATTCAAAATGTGATCTTACCTGATGATGCTACTGTGATAGCGAAACAATTGTTGTGAGTTTAACAATAAAAATTTGTGAAAATCAGAATAACCTTATTTCAAATTATTTAATATGGATTTTCACCAAGTAAGGACTGATACAATTCAATATTACCACCCTATATTTAAAAATTAGTAAGGAATTAAAATTAATGGCTTACCCATAACAACAATTAGATATGCTGATGACACAGAAATACTGACACAATAGAAAATCTGCAAACATTGCTAGACAGAATTAACAACGTTGGAAAAAGATAGATTTAAATAGCTCACCTCTGTTAAATATATTCAGATAAGCTGGAATTTGCAGGGACCCTTTTTTGGGTTTTAGTGCTCAATAAAAATTTATTGTAGTTACTGTAATATAAATAGCCACGGATTTCGGAAACAAGCTTAGTTATTCAAAATGTGATCTTGCCTGATGATGCTACTGTGATAGCGAAACAATTGTGAGTTTAACAATAAAAATTTGTGAAAATCAGAATAACCTTATTTCAAATTATTTAATATGGATTTTCACCAAGTAAGGACTGATACAATTCAATATTTCTACAATTGGTTTTAATTATGATCAACTACCAAATAATAACGGCTGAAACAATTCAGTATCTGATAAATGAAAATACTAATTTCACAATAGAAATAGAAAAAAATTCTTCAATCAATTTCTTAGATCTTAATATAAGTCATAGTAATAATAAGTTCGAATTGGACATTTTCAGAAAACCTACCACTACTGATACCATAATCCATTAAAAATCCAATCAGTCATGGCAAATTAAAATGTCAACATTCCATAGTTTCATTCATAGACTTTCGAGCATCCCGTTGAACGAAGTCAATTTCCGAAAAGAAGTCAATGTAATTAAAACTATAGCGGTGAACAATGGCTATAAAACTGAAACCATTGAGAAAATGATTAAAAAGAAAACTTACCACAATATTAAAAAAAAATTTACATCAATATAAATGATCCTTATGAATAAAAGAAAAATATGATTTCCAATGGCTTATACAGGGTTTTTCCAAATTAAACGTGAACCTGGGAGGACGTTGTAGTATGACTCATTTGCTGTGGTTTGAGCAATATTTATTGATAACCAAAAATGAACAGTTTACGAAATATTTGAGTTCTTGTGATTTTTAAAAGATTTCACACTTTATTTTTCATCAATTTTTTCTACGTTAACCAAATTTGATTATAAATTTGGATTATTTACATCAGAAAAGTATATGACATGTACGAAAAAAGCAAAACTATCCCGTATTAGATGTTGAAAAAGAATTAGTATGATTTGAAAGTTGTTATTTGAAGAAAAGAAAAATCAATTTCTAATATGAATTTGCCTGCAACTTTCGAATTCCACAATTAACATATAACAAAATTATTTCAAAAACTTGCCAAATTCCTTCTTTATTCCCCAAAAAATTAATTAATTGCAATAAAAAAATATTCAATTCGTTACTTTTCTTTCTTTGCTTCTATACCCTTTCAAATCAAAATATGCTGAAACGAAACTAGTGCCTGCATTCTAACGAAAACTTTCTTAGGAAATGAAGAAGAAATTTGTAAAGTTTTTAAAATAATTTTGTTGTACATAAATTGTGGAATTCGAAAGTTGCAGGCAAATTGATATTAGAAATTGACTAGTCTTCATATACCAACTTTCAATTCATACTTAATTCTTTTTCAACGTCTAATGCAGCATAGTTTTGCTTTTTTCATACAAACCAATACTTTTTTGATGAAAATAATCCAAGATTATAATCAAACTTGGTCAACGTAGAGAAATTTTTCGAAAAACACAAGAACTCAAATATGTCCGAAACTGTTGATTTTCGGTTATCAATAAATATGGCTCAAACGACAGCAAATGAGTGATACTGACACCTCCTCCAAGGTTCACGTCTAATTTGGAAACACCCGGTATAAAAGGTTTCAGCAGTAGGATCCCTAATGGTCTTCATAAAATGGAAATTTATTCTTTAGCAGTAAATACAAATAATTTATCTAAGATGTTGGTGAACAATAAAGAAAGGAACCTCAACTTTTACGAATCAGGGATTTATCAAAATTGAATATGATGATTTTAATGTTACATATAATATAATATATAAGACAGGATGTTTACAACATAGAATCAAAGAATATAGGCTGCTTATTTTGAAAAACCAGAAATCAACCGGGTTTGCAGAACATTGTATAGGAAATTATTATTTTTTTTATTGAGAAAGATGTCACTTTACTATACAATGTTGAAAAGTGTAAATTGATGGACTATTTGGAGATTTTTTCAATCAAAAAAACCATTGAGAAAAAGGAGAATTTAACAAATTCCCAAATATTCTTTGAGAATACCCTGTATTGGATGCTGTTATTTCCATGCGCCATAAAAATACACAGATGTCCTAAGTGTAATAAAAGAACCTTGTCAATTTTCAGTTTTTTTTACTTTTTGTACTCATTTGAAGATGGTCGAAAGACCGAAAAACGTGTCAGGATTCTGAATAAACTGTGAAACATAAAAAGTGTGCGATTTTTTTAAAACAAAGTATAAATAAGTATTTGTATTCGCGTGCATAAGGTGACGCTGGTGTTTGGTAAAACTTGAGCGTTCCTATGCGGGGCGGTTAAAGATGCGTGGCTACGTTATATTCGATGGACACTACACCGGACTTATGTCCCAACGATCAACGGAACCTATTTGGGTGGATTTGAGTTTTGAACTGTGACACAGATGCAAGTTGCACTATCCCGATTCGAAGAGCTTTCTGTTTAGCACAGCTCATACTCCTTATTACGCTCTAGAGTAAATGCAGGATGTGGTGAAGTTTTATCATTCTTTTTTCATAATAAATTTTCAACACAGCGGATAATTGTGCATTATCTCAATACTATCGTTAGACGCAGTGTTTTGAGTGATTTTTGGTTTGGCTCGATCGCTCAACATTCTGACGAATGGGATTTCTCGCCGAGTTTCACTTCGAATCAAACCCAGATGGAAATTAATATTTCAGTCAACTGTTAGTATCTACTTTCTAATGTAAGGAGGTAGTTATTGCTGTGTTTTAATACATCGAATAAAAGAAACAGGCGACCGTGACATCTGACCGCAAAGGCGATTTGTCGTATTTGCAAAAATGCAAGAATGAAGAAAAATCAATAATAAAATTTGTGATCTCAGTGTATATAATTGTAGAAATTTGGTTGGATATAGGTCAAGTAAAATACTCGTTGGAGGTAAATATGTTGTATTTGCCGACGTTTCGACCTATATTAGGCCATCCCCAGGCTAGTCGCACTAGCATGCGCCGTTTCAAGGAAAAAATCGTTTAGAATACCACTTTTTTTCACCATCAACTATAAAGAGAGGCGTAGCACCACGCTGAGAAATTGCTCCTCATTCCATTATTTTGGTGAGAAATTTCGAAATTTGAACGGTAACAGGTTGTTTTGATAGGATTTTCAACTGATTTCCACCAAGTTGGAAACAACTTTCTTCAGATATAAATTATTAAAATTATCTTCTTGAAAACGTTGACAAACTTCGTTCCTTTTGTAAAGGTATCATTATAGGGATTTTTTTGGTTTCCTTGATATGAAGCCTTGTCTTTTCAGTGACATACGGACGGTTTCTGGACATACTTTTATATTTCGTTGATTTCCAAATCTGTTAGCCAATTTGTGAAACCCTTAGGTGTCGTCCTAAAGGCCGATAAAGCGTTTAAATTGTTTTCTTCAATTTTACGCGTTCTTCCTTAAACTGGTCTATGTCTCATATCCATGCCATTTTTTTTCCTTTTTATCGTCTCATATACAGCACTTTTTCCCAGTTCAGTCAATTGCACTAATTTTTTAACGTTTCGAAAACCTTTTCCATGCAAATATTCTACCTGTTTTAATTTTTCTAGTTGCGATATTATTTCATAAATTGTACACCTGTTGACAATCAACAATATTTGACAAATAGTGTTGCCATGCAACTTGGGCCATAAGCGACTATCTGCACAACCTATTTTCTACATTACTTTTGTCTGAGAATGTTACAAAAAGAAGTATAAAAAAATTATGAAAATTTCTAGACATATCGTGAAGGAGAAGTGAATATTTCAGAAAAATTGAGACATCACAATGAGTCCTTATGAAGTTATTCGTGGTCAAAACATTGTTGCTTTATGCACATCAAAGTAATTGTGACTACTTTGAACAATTTTTGTGAATAATTTGGATGACTTTTGTTGGTAAGTTTTTGAACAATATTTTCAATTTTTTGATACGGGTGTTTTCAAAAGGTCACTTTTTCATGTCATAAGAAAATTTCAGGAAAAATCGCCTGATGGAGGCGATATTTAGGAAACATATTCCAATTTAAAATAATAAGAAATGGTTTTTTACTTTTTTACTATTAATTTTAATTGGCAATTTATAATTGTTGGGTTATTTATTCCATTTCATATGTATATTGAGTTTTGATTTTATAAGTATATTAAATATAAGCTGTGCTTATAATACATAAATTTAATTCTAAAAAGTTTTGAATGAATTTTTTTTAAATTAAAATTATATAGTAGTAGACTATAACAGATTATATCTGTTTTGATATTCAAATATCCCAATTTTCCAATCATTTTGGTCCCTAGTCAAAAATTGAAGAAATTAACGAAACCATATCGCGAGATATGGTGGACTATTTTGTCGATTATTTTTTTAACATGGGCAATTCTTGGTGAAACAGTTTATAATAATAGGTCCGGGAAAAAACATTATATTTGAACTTCAAGACTTTAAAGCAAAAATGCGAGAAAAAATGGTAATCATTTGTTGCTAGGTCCGAACTGCTAGTTGGATGCATTAAAACTTTCCAACCGTGATCCCGGAGTTTGTGGCGAGTTACTACAGACGTGTGTGACCTGGTGTTGTCCTGATGGAACAGCCTCTTCTATTGGTCAATTCTGGCCGTTTCTGGTCTTTCTCTAGCTTCAAGTTGTTGGCAGTAGAGATACGAATTTAGTGTTTTGCTAGATAGAAGGAACTCATAATAAATTATTCCTTTCCAATCTCACCAAATGCACAGTAGACCCTTCCTGGCCGTTAGTCCTGGCTTGGCCACCGATTAAGCTGCTTCACCGTGCTTTAACCACCGTGATTTTCCCACAATATTGTATGTGACAACCTGGCTTGCATTATCGCCTTTATTAAAGAAAAACTGTAAAATGTACCAATTTTCCTCTTTGCTGACTTCCATTTTTCACACCCTGTAGTTATTTATGGCGAGTGAGCGTCTGTCCACCCTACCACTGCATCCGCACGGTCTATTGTGGTTCACCCCTAATTTATATCTCCCCGACGAGATCCAATTTTTGGATAAAACTGATAATCTTGTTCGTGGGTAATTTTTTCAGTTCGCAGTGGGCTATAAAAACCTGGCCAAAGACCTAGAATCTGATGCGACTCACCGCTAGTCACTCTGAGGCGATGTGCATGGCTGTTTCAGTGTCCTCAGGACACAGCCTGCATTCATCGTCTTCAGCCAGACCGATTTTGTGCAAATGCGCTTTCAGTCTGCAGTGACCTGTCATAATTCCGACAAGTGTACTTAGTTTGGCCCTATCCAGACCTAGCGCTAGGTAAGCCATCTTTTTGTTCGGAGCTGTTCCAAGGAACAACTTCGAATGTTTCAGGCCAAAATGGCTCCGCCAGAAAGACTCTAGCCTTGAGTTCATTCTTCCTGTTATCGCCTCGTTAGCCACGTAATGTGGTATTCCCAGGAATGCTTCCGGTCTTACCAGAGACAGCGCAGCTCCAGCAAACGCCATCCGATCTGCTTCCTCGTTACCCAAATAGTTTGATTTGCCGATTTATCAGCAGTTCTACCGCGGTCTTAACGGCAAATAGTTCTGCCTGGAATATGGTTGCGTTTTGACCGAGACTTAATGAGATGTTCATTCTCGGTTTGCTCCCATAGACTCCCGTTCCGTTCGTCGTTCACGAGCCGTCTTTGAACAAGCCAAGGTCGGTCCTCAATAGAACCTCAGCATGCTGGGTCCATTCGTCCCGGCTGGGGACGATTACATTGAAATGCCGTTCTTGACTCGTGACTTTTGACATTAGATCCGGGGGCATCGATAGGGTACTGTTCATTAAAAGCTCGTCCAGCAGTCCTGAGCCTTCCATCACTATTGCTTCTGGCCTGTCAATCGCCAGTTGATATAGTTTGTATGTGGTCCGTTCCGCCTCCCTCTGCACGAGTAAGTGCAGGGGTGGTAGATTTAGTAGCACCTCCACGGCTGCCGTGGGTGTGGTGCGAAACGCACCTGTAATTGCAAGGTAAGCCTGTCCCTGTAGTCGGGTGAGCTTATGTTGGCCTACCGTTTGTTGGCCTTTTTTCCACCACGCTACAGCGCCATACACTATCCGTGGTCTAATTACCATAGTGTATAGGCAGTACATCTGCCTGGGCTTTAGGCCCCAGGTTTTACCACATATCCGCCTGCAAGTCCAGAAACCCATTCTGGCTTTATGACACACTTTATCTAGGTCTGCATTCCAACTGAGAGTTTTGTCCAGGACTATTCCCAGGTATTCTGCCTCAAATGAGAATTGTATTATTTCACCACGGGTAGTCGGCGGTTCTAAACCATTCAACTTCCGTTTTTTAGGGAATGGTACTATAATTACCTTTTGTGGGTTAAGAGAGATGTCTTCTCTTATACACCATTTGTCAATAGTGTTCAGTATCTTTTGAAGGACGGCCGATATCGTCACCTCCGATTTACCTTTCACTAGGATTGTCAGGTCATCAGCAAATGCTTGAACGTCGACTCCCCACAGCGAAATGATCGCTAGCAGGTCATCAACCAGAAGGCTCCCCAGTAAGGGTGAGAGAATACCTCCCTGCGGACAGCCCTTCGCAGCCTTAAACTCGAAGACCTCATCCTGGTACGAGGTCGTTATTATTCTGCTACATAGCCTGTATCTGCACATCTGGCTGTATCCATCTACAAATTAGCGGGTCGATTCCTCTCGCAGAGATAGACTCAGCGAGAGAACTCGGCAGCGTATTGCTAAAAGCACCTTCGATGTCCAGAAACGTAGTTAGTGCTATCTCTCGATTATCGAGAGATTGGTTTAATTATCCGACAATATTGTGTAATGCAAGTTCTGCCGATTTGCCGGCCTGGTAGGCGTATTGATGAGGGCTAGGGGCCCACAACTGAATGGACCAAACAAAGAACAGCAAACGAATTTGTTTAGTGTGAAATGTCACCTTAACAACGAGTATAAATCTGAAATTATTTGATCGATCTTTTACGAGATATTGATCACTACAGTTATCTACCGAAAAAATAATGGATTTCTTTTTATTCAAACCCGTAATTATAAGAGTTCTACCACCTCTTAAAAAAAGACTCCACACTAAAAGCACTCCGTATAGTCATTCTGTTGCCAAACATCGTGTTAGAGAAATCATTTCTAATGCCCAAACACTTTATTTCGTGTTTTATTCAAGTGTGAAAATATATCGTCCGTATTGGCAAACCCAAACCTTTAATTACCATTACATGATTCCATCGTTCGGAAAGTTCAATATAGTTTTCTATCATTCGTGATTCGTGCCTCGTCAAGAAAGGATACAATGTCCCCATAACTTTCACTCTTTGCTCAAATATCCGGTTCCTTCTATCAACAACCAAAGTCACACACTTGTCCGATTTCGAAACTCTACGTCAGTAATTCCCACCGGCTAGATAAATCTTTTCAGATCCTGATATTAATCGTCTCTTATTACATATATATGTTATTTTCTGAGATTTTTCTTATGATTAATTACCGTCACGTAAATCTTATATCGGCCGGATTTCTGAGAAATGTTCGGATGGAGGTAAAACCTAATTAAGCCCCCTGAGTTACGATCACCGTACAAGGCGACTCTGTGTTGAAGTAGTCTCCAAGACGACAAACAGAAGTTTTGAGAAATTTTATAGGATACAGAGAAAAATCGAGTGAATGGTATAATTGTATGTACTGTTATGGATTTTACATAATAAACATATACATTAAATAATATGATTAATCGGTTAGAAGATTCCTAATGATGAACAATAATTAGTTAAAAAACAACCAACTCGCTAAAACTAATCTAATGGGTTTTCCAATAGGAATGATACAATTTAAAATTGTTATAATGACAACACCGTATACAACTTTAAATTCAGAATTATATCTTCTAACTTTTACAATATACAGAGTTATTCATTTTGTGGTTTCGAGAGTGAACGTGAATAAAATGCTCTTTTATTTAGAATATCGATCAAATTTTTATTTCAATATAATGCTCGCACCTTGCCATTATGTATGGAATACAACATCATTCAAATGTCCTCCGCGTGATCTCTTATAGGACTCGATCTATGTGAGGTAATTTTCGATGACTCTCCGGCATATTTCGGGCAATATCTCATCAATACCTTGACGGATGTTGGTTTTCAGATCGTCAGTAGTCTGAGGATTCGTTTATTCTACCGGATAGGTGAGCAAAGCTATTTCACCAAGTGACTACTCAGCAGTTTTCGCAATCTGCCCTGAGAAGCAGAAAGTGTGATAAGGGTTACGTTTTATCATCGCGCATTGCGAGAACCACTCCGAAGAGTTGAACCCACCAGCTTCCAGCTTCGGCTTCAGTCCAAAAACCTACACCGTGACTGGTAGTAGCGAAGCACTATCCGACCTATGCTGGCTCTGCATGGTCAGTACCCGAGTTATTTGGGACGCAACGCACACGCCGAAGGGGCTTCTTATCCAACCACCCTAATGCAGTCCCATGAACTAAGATAGTCTCAAGATTGATGCCTCAATTGATTCTGGTACGAGCACCGTCAATCTGACCTGTACGTCAAGACCCACGAGCCCTTGTAAAGTCTTTCAATTGATCCTGGCTTCAAGCACCAACGGTCTAGCCGTATCGTCGAGATGCACAAACCACAGAAACGTCTCGCAATCGATTCTGGTTCAGGACAAGTCCCGCTAAACCCTGAAGCAATTCTGGAGATATCCTGAACCTGAGTTGCTGCGAACGGATAATCCAGGTTGCAGACTGTCAATCACTGCCCCCTCTAGTTCAACACCAATTGGGTGGCCGGGTCGTACGAACACTTCCTGAAGGCCTGCACCCTCGAGCAGTATGCTACATAACGCACTCGGCCATTGGACAGAAAATCCGGATATTTACTGCAATAGGGTAGAGTACGTTAGTTTACGGGAGGGTCCCTGTGCTACGACGGACTCCTTTGTCACTGAGTTGATCAACGGGGCTCAGCCCTCCATTCCACCTTTACGGTGAAACTAGGGCCCCATTCGGTCGATCTTCCACCACACGGGTCCAGTGGCAGTACTTTAGGCATCAGGACTTAATCCTCAATATCACCGGGATGCAACCAAGATACTACTCAGACAAGCGCCCCCAGCGCGTCAAGCTATAATACCATTGGCGAGGATTATCGGTGTTAGTGCAGCATTCAAGTTTCCCTAATTTATTTCTGAAATTGCGCATATATGCACCACTCATCTTTCAGATGACACTGTGCGCATGCGAGAGACTTTTTCTTCGACCAGCTTCTGAATGATCACGGATCGACATTACGTTCGATATTTTTTCCGGCTTATGAGTTTTTTAATTCTTTCAAAGCAAAAAGTGTTCAGAATTTCTTATTACAAGAACGATAGTTCAACAAGGTGTTGGTGTCAGAGTTCCAGACAAGGGGATCCCCAACTAACCAGGAATTCAGTGGATGAGGGTGAGTGTCCATCTGAGATTTGTGGTGTATTTCTAATCATTATCAAATTTACACATACAGTCTGCTAATTTTCTACCGAAGTGCTAACATTTTGGTCCATTCGAACCGGTTGACTAGTGATTTCTTATTTTCTTTCTTTTCATTTCGAGATTTCCACGTAGGTCACCATCAAATTATTATTAATTTTCATTCATATCGATTGTAGGAAATCGATAAATCCGTACAAACAGTATACGCTTATCGCTTCATACAAAAAAACCATATGTTCAACTTAGGTTCACTTCAATCGATATAAACATATTCTTTCATTCCGCATATTTCTTCTTTCAATTCATATTGGAAAATAATTAAAACTCAAATACGATTACAACTTCCAAAGTTTTCGTTGACACCCTTTCTGTTCTAATAAACTTTCTTTATATTATCTTTTCTTCGCATAATTTGGTTCTTTACATATATCACTTTATATTTACATTCATTCAATAAAATATTTCACAAAAAATGAGTAACATCAAAAGATTTGAAAGCAAACGTAAAATATACGTTAGTCGAATTTCGGAATTTTACATTATTGCAAAGCAAAGCTTAACTGATACGTCGAAAAGAGGGCAATTAAAGGCTAGGTATGATGATATTAAAAAATTATTTGAGCGGTTTTCAGAATGTCATAATGAGATTATAATGCTGATTGAGGATGAGGCGGAATTTGATACACATGAGAAAATAAGAAGGGAGACTGAAAACTTTTATTATGAAGGTTTGTCTATTTATCATAACATGAGTAAAAATGATACTTCTAATTCGTCGTCGGTTAGTGTTGAAGCTTCTGCAAAACTCCCACCTCTAAATATACCCACTTTTGACGGTGATCCAAAAATTTGGTCAACTTTTCATGATCTGTTCGAGAAATTAATTCATGATAATTCCAATCTTTCAAATGTTGAAAAGTTCAGATATTTATTTTCCTTCCTAAAAGACGAGCCTTTGAAATTACTAAATGGTATCGCCATAAATAACGACAATTATAACACCGCTTTCAAAAAACTTATTGACAGATATCAAAATAAAAGACTTATAGCTTCGAATGCATTAGATTCAATTTTTTTCATTTCACTAAAAGGCAATACTGCAAAAGATTTTCGTATTCTACTCAATACCTTTTCCGAATCATTGGCAGTTCTTAATGCTTTAAATTTCAGTACAGATCAGTGGGATTTTTTACTTTTCTATATACTTCTAGGGAAACTAGATATTGAGACTCGAACTAATTTTGAAATTCAAACTGATTCTAGCAAAATTCCAGAATATAAGGAACTTTATAATTTTGTTGAAATTAAATGCAAGGCCCTAGAATCCGTTCAACATTTGACTACTTCTAAAAATAAAGTATTTGCAGTAAGCAAAGAGAAGTGTAATAATAAATATAATTCCAAGACCAGCAATAGTTTTTCATTACAAACAAAAAATACTCATTATAATTCCAATGTTAAGTGTTACCTTTGCAAAGGTTCACATGGATTATCGAAATGCTCTGATTTCTTGTCAAAATCTCCGAATGATCGTTTTTCTTTCGTCAAACAAAATAAACTGTGTTTGAATTGCTTACATCATTCGCATAATCTAAATAATTGTCTTTCGTCGTACAAATGTCGCACTTGTAATAACCGTCATCACTCTCTGATCCATATTAATAGTTCAACTATCATAGAAAATATTCCACATTCTTCAACTGTATCAGGTAACACCTTTTCCGAACAAATTACAGTATTATTGGCTACTGCGGCGGTAGATATCCGTGATAGATATGGCACATTTCAACGTGTTCGCGTTCTTATTGATTCAGGAAGTCAATCAAATTTCATAAGCGAAAAATGTTTTCGTAATCTTGGGTTACAGAGACATCAATTTTCTACAACTATTTTTGGTTTGAACGAAATGACTTCATTTTCTTCAAAAGGTATTACTGCATGCGATATCAAACCTACAAATTCCGACAGCCCTGTACTTTCTTTCGATGCTATTGTTGTTCCAAAATTATGTTCTAATATACCTGCTTTTTCTATTAAAAAGGGACAATGGGACCATTTACAGGGTTTACCTCTCGCAGATGAAAATTATTTTCTCTCAAGTCCAATAGACATTCTGATTGGTGCTGAGCTTTTCACTCATATTTTACTCAATGGACGTATCGTTGGAAAATTAGGCCAGCCTACCGCCCTTGAAACTATTTTCGGTTGGGTTCTTTTGGGTAAAGTTAACAATCCGTCTACAAGTTCAGAAACAAAAACTTTTCTTCTTCAATCCGATGTTCGTGTCGACATCTGTATTCCTAAGTTCTGGGAATTAGAGCAAATTCCTGATAAGCATTTTTACTCCGTCGAAGATGAAAAGTGTGAGACCTTTTTCAAAGAAACGACCACTCGTGATTCCACCGGTCGATTCATAGTTTCGCTTCCTTTCAGAAATTCGAAACCATTTCTAGGAGATACTTATACTCAAGCTTATCGTAGATTTTTCTTACTTGAAAAACGTTTATTAAAAAATCCATCTTTGTATTCTTCTTATTCCGATTTCATGAAAGAATATCTTGACAGTGGACATATGTCTTTAGCCACATCGGAAGCTATACCCAATGATAATTTTTGTTACTTACCCCATCATTGTGTTCTGAAGCCTGAGAGCGTAAGCACAAAACTTCGTGTAGTTTGGGATGGATCGGCAAAAGGCTCGAGAGGTGTGAGCTTAAATGACACTTTACTTCCTGGTCCAAAATTACAAAAGGATATAGTTTCTTTACTTTTACTTTTCCGTTTAGACGCAGTGGTATTCATAGCTGATATAAAGCAAATGTTCAGACAAATTTTAATATCTCCTTCTGATAGAAATTTCCAAAGAATTCTATGGCGTTTTAATCCAAACGATTCACTTTCAGAGTATACCTTAAATACAGTTACTTTCGGACTCAATTGTAGCCCGTATTTGGCAATGCGTACCGTTCGTGAGCTAGCTCTCCTAGAGAGAGAAAACTTTCCAATGGCTAGTAAGATACTAGAGGATCAAACTTATATTGATGATGTGCTGGGTAGTGCATCATCTGATTCTGAAGCTTTGTCTCTTCAAAAGGATTTAATCGATCTGCTTAGTCGCGGAGGTTTTATGTTGAGGAAGTGGGCTAGTAATTCTCCAGCATTGCTTTCTTCCTTAGACCATTCTGACTGTCAGATTCCTTTGTCCTTTGATAAGGATGAACCACCATTTCTGAAGGTTCTAGGTCTTCAGTGGTACCCTTCTCTCGATATATTTTCTTACAAGTGCCAAAATATATCAAAAGACCTCACAAAACGAGGCATCTTGTCCGATATAGGTCGGATTTTCGATCCATTGGGTTTTCTGTGTCCCATTCTTTTAAAGGCAGAATACATTATGCAATGTATTTGGTCCTTGAAAAAGGATTGGGACGAAGAACTTCCCGAGTCCATTAAAAATTCATGGACACAATTGAAGTGTGAACTTTCAGAACTCTCTGGATTACGTCTCCCTAGGCGAATCACCTTTGATCAATATGAGAGATGTGAGTTACATGGATTTTGTGACGCTTCAAGCATAGGTTACGCAGCGGTAATTTACCTCAGATTACAGAGAGGCGATTCTATTCACGTATTTCTAATCTGTTCTAAAGGGAGAGTTGCCCCCTTAAAAACAATTACTCTTCCTAAACTTGAGCTGACTGCTGCAAAGCTTTTGGCTGATTTGGTCAAATTTGTGACTGACACATTTTCTAGTCGACTCTTATTCGATCAAATCACTTGCTGGACTGATTCACAGGTAGTTCTTTCTTGGCTCAATGCTTCACCGAGCCGTTGGAAAACTTTTGTTGCCAATCGAGTACACCATATTCAGGAACTGGTATCTCCCGATTCATGGATGTATATTCCTTCATCTCTAAATGCTGCCGATTGTGCATCTAGAGGAATGAACCCATTGCAATTGATTCGTTTCGAAATGTGGTGGAATGGACCGGAATTCCTATCCAGCCCAAAAACCGAGTGGCCAAATTTTTCTGCTCAAACTTCAGAACTTAATAATGATGTAGTCTCTGCCGAAGAAAAAAGTATATCTTTATATGTAGATATTCCAATGGACGATTTAGATAACCTTTTAAATAAATTTTCCTCTCTTGAAAAAATAAAAAGAATTTTAAGTTACTGTTTACGATTTTCGAAAATTTCAAAACCCGGTTCCCTTAAACAAACAGGCATTTTAACAATTCATGAGTTGAATGAATCGTTGATGTGTTTAATAAAACATACGCAATATTCGGTATTTTCTGATATCATAGAAATTATTAACAAAAACAAAATTTTACCTAAACCCTTTCGGAAACTTTCACTCTTTCTAGATTCTCTAGGTTTTCTCAGGGTGGGCGGCCGCTTAAAGAAATCCAGTTATATTGAATATGCCGCAAAACACCCTCTTTTGATGCCTAGCTCACATAAATTAACGATTTTGATTGTAGAGTCGGTTCACAAGCAATATTTACATCCCGGTTCAAAAACGTTACATAATTTACTTCTTCAAAAATATTGGATACTATCAGCTCGTCGAACAATAAGAAAAGTTATTTCTAATTGTTTTCAATGTTTTCGTGCCCGTCCAAATACTTACAAACCACCTGAAATGGCTGATCTTCCAAGTTTCAGAATTTCTAAATTAAAGCCATTTTCTCACGTTGCTATTGATTTCTGCGGACCTTTCTTCGTAACTATGCATCGCATAAAGGGTGCAAAATATTTAAAATCTTATATATGCGTTTTTGTGTGCACTACAACCAAAGCTATTCACTTAGAATTAACGCAGGAGCTTTCTACGTGTAGTTTTATCGCGGCATTCCGTCGATTCATTTCTCGACGTGGCATGATTCATGCGTGCTACTCCGATAACGGTCGGAATTTCATTGGAGCTCAAAATGAATTTTTGAAGTTAGCTCAAGAAACTTCTGGAACTCTAAGTTTCCAGTGGCATTTCAATCCCCCTACGGGTGCACATTTTAATGGCCTTGCCGAAGCGGGTGTAAAAATGGTTAAATCTCATTTACTACGAGTGGTAGGAGATCAGCGACTATCCTATGAAGAATTTACAACTTTGATTTGTCAAATCGAAGCTGTTCTGAATTCGAGGCCATTATGTTCTCAGAGCTCAGATCCTAATGATTTAATTCCGCTCACACCAGGGCATTTTCTCACTTTAGAACCCTTGAATTCAACAATTCCTGATGTTGATGTTTCTCATTTGAAATTAAACAGACTGTCTAGATGGCAGCTTATACAGAAAATGCAGCGAGATTTTTGGAAAAGGTACTTCGCGGAATATGTTAATACACTTCAGCAGCGTTTCAAGTGGGCTGAGCCGGCCAAAGAAATTGAGCTCGACGACCTTGTTTTGATCAAAAGCGATGTCGTTTCGCCTTTTAAATGGCCGGTTGGTCGCATTGTGGAATTATTTCCGGGAGAGGATGGACACAATAGGGTAGCTGCGGTGAAAACAGCTAATGGTATTTTCCGTAGACCCGTTGTGAAGCTTTGTCCACTTCCGAGAAATTGATTTTCAAATTATTTTCCTTTATAAAAATAATGTATTTCTATATTTGTTATTATTTTTCCTTTCTATTATTTAAATTTAATTTTCTGGTGACTTACATGGTGTTCTTTTTAAAAGGGGGAAACTTTTTTTTCTGTTTTCTTTAGAAAAACCCATAGGGGTTTTTGTGGGCGGCTATGTTAGTGCAGCATTCAAGTTTCCCTAATTTATTTCTGAAATTGCGCATATATGCACCACTCATCTTTCAGATGACACTGTGCGCATGCGAGAGACTTTTTCTTCGACCAGCTTCTGAATGATCACGGATCGACATTACGTTCGATATTTTTTCCGGCTTATGAGTTTTTTAATTCTTTCAAAGCAAAAAGTGTTCAGAATTTCTTATTACAAGAACGATAGTTCAACAAGGTGTTGGTGTCAGAGTTCCAGACAAGGGGATCCCCAACTAACCAGGAATTCAGTGGATGAGGGTGAGTGTCCATCTGAGATTTGTGGTGTATTTCTAATCATTATCAAATTTACACATACAGTCTGCTAATTTTCTACCGAAGTGCTAACAATCGGTATGAACACGATCCTTCGCATAACCCCAAAAAATCCAATGGCGATAAATCACATGATCTTGGTGGCCAATTTACATCGTCGAAACGAGAAATTACGCGTCCTGGGAATTTTTCTTGCAATAATGCAATAACGGGTCGTGTTGTGTGGCTTGTTGCACCATCTTGCTTGGACCACATCTCTTCCAATTCCATATCGTTAATTTCAGGCCAAAAAAAAAGGGTAATCATTTGGCTATAGCGATAAGAATTGACGGTTTGAGTAACACCTTCTTCATTTTCAAAGAAATACGGACCAATCAATCCACCAGACCAAATTGCACACCATACAGACAAACAGTGATTGTTTGTGGATGTAATGGTCTCCCAGCAGTTACATGAGGATTTTCACTTTCCCAGATGCGATAATTTTGCTTGTTTATTTAGCCACCGAGTGAAAAATGTGTTTTGTCGCTGAAAAATCTTCATCTAAACGGCATATGTTCTATGTATTCTATGGTCAGCTGGCTTTAGTTCTTGTATTAACTGAACCTTATAAGGATGGAGATGCAGATCCAGATGCAAAATACGCCATAGCGTGCCTTAAGAGAGGCCAAATGTTGTGCGCGCCGATGAATTGATAAGTTTGGATCGTCTTCAACACTTTCTCTTACAGTAGAAATATTTTCGGTTAGCGTACATTTCGATGATGTATGGGCCTTAAGACATCAGTAACAGTTACCAATTGTACACTCGGATGGACGATTATGTCGACCATAATCTGCCGTAATGCACGAAACGTACTTCCTGCAGAATCATTGTTTTTGTAGTAAGTTTTCACAATTTTCACGCGTTCAGCAGTAGATAAACGATTCATATTGTTAAATGGCTAACCTCCAACTAAACATATGAGGAGTTACAAAAAATCCCATTCCCGAAAGCATATCAATTGGCAAGCCACTGGAACTGCCTTGTGTTTGATCATAAAACTCAATATAAAATTCAAAAACATGAAGAGAATCAATTCCCAAGGATCAAAAATTGAGATATGAAATTAAATTTGTTTTTTTTTAACGTTTTTCGTTTACGTTGGCGGTAAAAAATTAAGCTGACAGATACACCAATTTAAACATGAATAAATGAAGTTTTTTATACTGAGCATTTCGTCAACTCCTCTTGCAGACATCACTCTCAATCATTCCTATAGTCTTTTCTTGGAAGTGTTGAACAATTTTTGATTGATGTGGGAATATTATTGTAAACAAAGGGCGCAAGGTAGGTATGTGATCTTTGACCTATAGTTTTTGTTGTTTGTTGAAGCTTACCAACATTAAGTTCTTTCGTTGGTAAACTGACAGAACCATAAAAAGCAGTTCTCGCTGGTTCATTATTCCACTCTCACCAAATAAGCGTTCAGTAGAAAACAAGTGAGGCCTTCGAAAAATTATCTTCATCAACCATTTTTGTGTCACTTCTAGCTTCTTCAAGTAAGTTTTCACAACAGCACCCCATCCCAACACTCCATAAAGCAAATGAGGTTGAACCAGAACGATAAAGAGCCTCCTAAGCAGCTGCAGATCATGAAACTCTCGAAAGAGCTTGAATCTTGGGATAAGCATGCGCAACTTTTTTACTAGTTGTTCAACCTGAATATTCCACCTAAGATGACTATCCAATAAATCTTCGATCTTTTTGAAATCATCTTCCACCAAATCTTTCAGTTCATCCCACGTATCAGCTTGGTTAAATATAGCGGTATCATCTGCGAAAGCAACCAATTCACCTCTATTATTCAGGAAAAAGATGGAATTCAGATAGGCAATGAACAGAAGAGGACCCAGTATTGTACCTTGTGGTACACCACATTGAATAGCAGAAAAAGAACTAGGGGCGCTTCTAATCTGTGCACACTGTCTTCTACCAGTCAAGTAGCTTCTGCACCAATCCAATGACCGACCCCTAACTCCATAATCCTCCAGTGTTCTCAATAGTTCTCCATGATCCACCGTATCAATCGCTTCGCTAAATCGACAAATACAGAAAGACACGGCTTGGACGAATCGAGATTCGAACACTGGTCTTATGAGACTATTTTTAAGAATTTCTGGAAATATGCCTGGCTCAATGGACCTGTTGATTATGTGCGTGAGCGGATACAAAATATTCTGCGCAACATATTTAAGTATGTTTGTGGTGATGCCTTGTTGGATTTCAAGGATCTCACAACTTCCATGATCTCTTCCTGATCTGCTGGCTGAAAAATCAGCTGCAGGGGGTTTCTTTCATTAGATATTTTACGTTTATTACTTGTTTTTAGTTTTTCAGCTAGTTTCGGACCGACGTTCGAAAAAAATTAACTGAAAGCTACCGCTATATATGTAGTATTATCCTTCTGTATCAGTTCAGGTTCTCTATCGGGGTTGTTATGTTCATTATTAATAAAATTCCATAATTTCCTCGGTTCATTTTCGTACTTAGCAATTTTTTTTGTAATAGTTCTTCTTTTCATCCCGAAAGAGCTTCTTTAACAATTTTTTGTAGTTTTTATATTTAGCAACAAGTTTATGATTCAGAGGGTCAATTCTTATTTTTCGGAACAGCTTATTTTTTTCATTCACGGACTTAACTATTTCTGGAGTGTAAAGAATTTCCTGGTATGTAGAGATATCTTTTTGAATTCTTTCTAGTAATTGATTAAACGTTAACCAATTAGTATGCAAATTCTTTTTTAAACATAATTCAAATGGAGTTGAGTGAGGAATGTATGATTGGCTTTAAAGGTTTATTTTCAGCCTACATACATATATCACAAAATCATAAGTTTAATTTTTATATCCAAATTGAGGGAGTTTCGGTGTAGTTTAACTATAATTTCGATGAAATAGTTCTTTGAGGCTTTTCACCGTTGTTCACTTGTACTGAGTTCACTTTTTCTGGTTTCACTTTTGGGTTCACCTTTCACAAATTACTCTCTAATTACAAATAAATAATGTAGATAATATATTCACTTCCAAGCCTCTTAGTGCGTTGTGGGATTATTAAGAGAGGGTGTTCCTTGGAAGGTTAACGTGAAATGTGAATATAAAATAATTCAAGAGCAGAGAGACATGTGCGTTATAACTTAGGAGAACGTAAAACTAGCGAGCGGTTTATCTTGTGCTTTTTAGGCAAGAAACAAAATGCGACTTTTCTCGGAATGTGTTTTCAACGCTGCTTTGTGGGCAACTAAGAGAGAGTGTTCGTTGGAAGGTTAAAGTTAAATGCGAATATATAATTCAAGAGTAGAGAGAGATGTGTGTTATAACTTAAAAGTTGAGACAAAGAGAAAATGTGTTTAGAGCTTACTTCCCTTTCTACAGAATAAGTATTGCGTGACCGTCTGGTCGAGGGAATGTCTTCAACCGAACCTTTTGGCTAACTGGCAGAATGAGAGACTCTCTTAGGGCTCGAAATATGGTCAGGTAAATTTCGAAACGACATTCGACTGTTGTCGTCTTGTTTCTGAGTTTCTGAGAAAACTGTGAAGGACAAATATTTTCGGTCCTCATCAAGCCCTAAGATTTCTAGGAAATAATGAGACATATTTGAAAGGTGACTTGGAGATCATAATTGTTATGTACCTGCATAGTACATTAAAAATTCCTTGTTCGATGTAAACTCGAACATGCAGTAATCCATCATCCCTTTCGCTTTATCTCCGTTATTTTTTCCTGTTTCTCAGGAAAAAATACCTGAAAACCGCTACAAATTCCTCAGTCGATTTTTTTAGGTCCTTCTCGTTCAGGACTTGGTTCCAATTTTGAGATGCCAATTTATTATTGAGTTTTCAAAAATCTAGAAATTTTGTGGCTTTTTTCCTCTGTACTTTCATTTCATATTGGATTCTTAGGAACAACATTATCGGATAGTGATCAGTCACACAATAAATAAATTGCCACTTTTTAATCGGGCGATTTCTAACACGTTCGTTCAACTAGAGCCTGGTCACCATAAACATCCACTGAAATACGATGACTTTCGGCAGCCTTTTTCTTCATATTTAAGTAATGAAATAAAACTCTCCACCAAAACATATTATTCGGTACGAATGTTGATATTTTCAGAGCACATAGAGACTGTGTTGTTTACACTTCAACGAAATGCAAGATACTGAAAAGAAAGCCTAATAATGACACTTCAAGAAGAAGAAGTTGGCAGATGAAACAATGGAGTACCAAACGCGTAGCGACTCCTAATAAAAAAGTATGAAGTATGAAGAACGGAATGTGTCAATTATTTGAATTGTATGGAACGAAAATCGTGTAGGTTGCATCGAGGTACTTCACAAATATATTAATTCGAAGCTAATCTAACGTCACGTGCGTATGGTTTTCGGGTACATTTCAACCAGTCCTATTAATCTTGTTTTGACCCATAAATTTGGATAACAATAAACATAATAAATAATAGGAACTATTTGTTTTTATGATAAGTTACGTCATACGTATCTCATTATCTATTCAATTTGGAATAATTAAGCGTTTCACAGACATCATGGTGGCGTTATTCGGTTTAACAAAAGGTTTACGATGTTGGATCTATATAAAATAGAAAAAGGCTTTTTACTTGATAGAAGAAATATAACAAAATTTGAATATTAAAACAGATTTAATCTGTTAGTCTTCTACAATTTTAATTTAAAAAAAATTTTTATTCAAAAAAGTTTTAGAATTAAATTAATGTCTACAATAAGCACCGCTTTTATTTAATAGACGTATATAATCTAGGGCCGATGAAGAGATTATCCGTATTCTAATTGTTTTTTGAAGATATATTACATGTTTTGAGAGATTTTTGAATTAACTTATTCGAATATTTAAATATATTAAATATTTCAAATAAATTATATTTTTTGAGAAATCCTTAAGTTGTGTTTTATGTTTTTGAAAAGCAAATGGTTACATTATGGTAAGATCAGAAACAAAATTTTGTCTCCTTCAAATATTTATTTATTAGTTTTAATTGCTTTCTTTATATTGGTTGGTTTATTTATTCCATTTGACATTGTATATTGAGTTTTGATTATATACGTCTAATAAATATAAGCGGTGCTTATTGTAGACATTAATTTAATTCTAAAAGTTTTTTGAATAAAAATTTTTTTGAAATTGAAATTGTAGAAGACTAACAGATTAAATCTGTTTTAATATTCAAATTTTGGATCTATATGTTCTGAAGTGTGTAGTTATTTATTTACAGAATGGACAGAGAAAATCATGCTTTATTATCACATTTGCAAAAATTTAGTGTTTTTGTGAAAAACAGAGATGTTTTTATTTCAACTCAAAGTAAAATTCCCAGGTACACACCAGGTGTAAACGTATGAAACCGAAATTTCCTCATAGATGATGTTAGCTATCAGTTAAGGGACCGAAAAACCGTTTCTGCAGCATCATCATCTCCCTCTAACAGCTGATGAACACCCATCACCACAAGTTTTATGCACTGGTATATTTTCCTATAACCTTAAACATGTCGACTTTTGTGCATACGACGTACGATTTTTAGACGGCTTTGCATTGGATCAAGTCTGTTGATCACGGAGTCCTTCTATAATTTATCTAGTTCTATGTTCCCAAAGTGCTGATCACAGATTTATTCACCGTTTCAAATTATGACAGATTAACCTCTGTTGATCGTCGATCCAGCACAAATTGGGATCCACAAATCATTTTGTGCTCTCATCTAACCTGGAATCGCTGCTAAATCACAGATCAAGTTGATTTGTCGATTTTGGTGAATCAAGATCTTCGTATTCTTCGTTAACTGGTTGAAGTGAAGTGTATTGTTTATTGTTTACTTTTTTCAAGTGATATAATTGTGAAATGCTTTTCGAAATCAGTTCATCGTCATCATCAGAAGAAGATTTGGGTGAAATTCGAAGACATCGAATTATTAGAGAAAGGAGTTATCGTTTTTGCAAAATATGATGATCTTGATTTCAAAAAACGTTTCCGTTGCAATGCTTCAATAAAAATCTAATTATTAGAGGAAATTGGATCAGAAATTGAACCGCGTAGTGTGAAAGGATACATCGATCGATCAAGAGATTTACAAATGACGATAGGAGATATATAATCGGTATGCTGCTATTACCCGTTTGAAACCGCCTTGCATTTTCCACACGCACAAGTAATATCGGTGTTTATTTTAGAGTGATAGAACTTCCGATAGGAATAACTGTGATTTGACAGAAGGTAGAAGCCATGTTGTTTTGACATTTCTGTTCAGTAAGCATTGACAAATTATCATGGAAAGACTCCGCAACAACGTTTACAAATTGTTGAAATTTATTTTCAAAATCAGTGTTCAATTCGCCAAACTTCTGGAGCACTTCATGAAATTTATGGTTTACATAATCTTCCATCAGCAGCTTATTCGTCGAACTATCGATAGATTTCGGACAACATTTTCTCTACTCGATGCAACAACAACATCAAGACAAAAAACTGTACGTCAAGAAGGAAATATCGCTGCTGTAAGTCATAGTGTTAATGATTATCCAGATTTGTCTATTCGTCGACGTTCACAACAAGTTGGACTCTGTGCATCCACCACATGGAAAATTTTGCGTAAAGATCTTGGTCTACTCCCATACAAGATCCAACTGGTTCAATAACTAAAGCCACTTGACCATAATAAGCGTCGTTCGTTTGGTGATTGGGCCCTTGAACAGTTTGAAGTTGATCCACTTTTTTATAGTAAAATTGTGTTTGACTTGATATCATTCAAGTAATGAACTTTCTTCGTTTGTACCTCCAATTTAGGAATACCCTATTAGAGAATTGGGTGGTATGTAGATATACCTTTTTGAATTCTCCTTTTTAATTGATTAATCTCGAACAATTATTATGCACATTCTTGGATGAACATACTTCAATGGGGATTAAGAGAGATGTATTAGACTTTAATGGTTTATTTACAGCCTAAATACATATATTACAGTGTACAGTTTACCCAAAAATTGGGAGAATTGTTTCGGTGTAGTATCGAACTCTAATTGCGGCGAAAACACTATATTGCTCGTAGAGGAGTAGATCGATGAGCTTTTTCACCATTGTTTACTTTCACTGAGTTCATATTTACTGGATTCACTTTTGGGTTTACTTACACATGTACTATCTAATTACAAAAAAGCAATATATACAGGGTGTCCCAACGAAAATATGACTCTCCCAGAACTCAGAAACGAAGAATTTTCGATGATTTTAAAAAACAGGTCAAGTTCTCTTTTGAGGGGGAGGAATTTCCATCACAAGTTTGTTCCGAAAAAAACCATGAAGTGTTGGTAAGTTTGGAAGTTATTCATGTTCTGTGCACAACCCAGTAAAAAAGTTCAAAATCGGTTCTCTATTCATGAAATAATGTAATATTGAACTTACCTTCAAAAAGTGATGTTGAACAGACAGTTGAACCATCCAAACTCAAGAACTTAAGAGTTTTGAAGAATCCAAGAATATTTTTCAAGTTCTGTATTCGGTAGAAAGAATCCTATGACGACATTGTTCCGAAACAACCACCTAAGGGTGGCAACAACCCCCATTTTTTAATAGGAAAGAATGGCGGATGTGTTTTAGTTAAAAACCTTTTTTTGTTCTCTGAACATCCTAGTTGAAATTTTCAAATTCGATTTTTTTTAAAGCAATTTGATATTGTTATTTAAATAATTTAATATTTACAGAAATATTCTATTAGCCTTCTACATATTTAATTTCAACTTCAGAAATTAAATTAATGTCATTCAAGCACTGCTTATATCAAACGACCTATAAAATGAACATTCATTATAAGAGTTTCAAATGGGATAACAAAACCCAATAAGTATAAATTGTTAACAAAAATTCTATAAATTAAATATTTTGAGTAGACAAAATTTTGTTTCTGCTCATCCCTCTTAGGAAAACAGATATCTTTCAAAAATGTTTAACATAATCCTAAAAATTTCATCATTAAACTATCTTACTTAGAATATTAAATATTATTGAATATTTAACTAAGTTAAATAAGTTTTTTTTGATTGATATTATATTTTATTGAATGTGATTGGGTACTGACGAGCAAAGTCTCTCTTAAAACTTGTTTTTTAGTAATGTTTTTACATATCTTGAGATTTTCTGAAAAGTAAGATAGTTTTATGATGAAATTCTTAGGATTATGTTAAACACTTTTGAAAGATATCTGTTTTCATAAGAAGGATGAGCAGAAACAAAATTTTGTCTACTCAAAATATTTAGTTTATAGGATTTTTGTTTGCAATTTATATTTATTGGATTTTTGTGATATCATTTGGATGTCTTATAATGAATATTTATTTTATTTGTCGTTTGATATAAGCAGTGCTTATATGATTAATTTAATTCCTGAAGTTATAATATTAAATATAATTTTTTTAAATTAAATATGTATAAGGCTAACAGAATATATCTGTGAATATTAAAATATTTAAATAATTTTATATACCTTCTATCAAGTAAAAACCTCCATTTATTTCAATTTAATATTGAACATTAACAGAAGGGTAACTCAAATAGAAACCCAATACATTCAGATACACCAGATCTGTAAGTAATGATAGGGGACATCCAAAGTCTCAAACCCAATTATGGTGCAGAAACGAAAGACTGAAACACATTTGAGAAAAAATTTCATGCGTTTCACACATTTTCCGATCATTAAGGATGAGAAAATCGAATGTTTTTATAGTAAAACATTCAAATTGTATAATTTGAAAATTTCAACTGCGTTTTTAGAGAAACTAAAAAACTTCTCAACTAAACCACATCCAACATCTCCGATCCATTAAAAAAATGTTGGAGTTGCTGCCATCCTCAGGTGTTTTTTCGGAACAATGTCGTCATAGGAATTTTTTCTCCCTAATACAGAACTTGAAAATTATTTTTGGATTCTTCAAAACTTTCAGGTAGAGACTGAGAGGGGGAGGGGGAGGGGATTTCTAGGACCAAGTGCCAACGATATATTTGTGTATGTGTCTTCACCGAGTGCTAGAGTAAAGATCAAAAATTCCTTGTTCGATTTCTACGAAATCGAACACCCTGCATATTTTCTTGCGCTCTTAATCTTATCAATACGTAAGTCTTCATTTGGAAAATTTCACATGTACCTGTATTGTTAACTCGAACACCTGTGTGTTATGATGGTCGATGAAATGTTGTGGTGAAACCTTGAACAACCGTGTTATTTTCTCGCGGAGGTGTGTATACGAGGAGGGCCCGTGTCAATTCGGGAATTCCTTTTTGTGTTTTCATCGTAAATTCTCCAAACTTATCGAATATGCATCTGTTGTGGTTGGATTCCGATTTATTATTTTATTTGTCAGAGCGGTAACTCCGGCGGTGTCAAGTAGAAATAAAAAATTGAGTGTGGGAAAATCTCAATGTCAATATAGCGAATTCCAACGCAGAAAATTATTTCGTCTTTTTATAATGTTGTTACACAAACTTCAGAAATTATTGATAGATTTAGTAATCGTACAAAAAGTATGATGACTGATTTTGAGAAACTGTCTTGTATCGGGTGTTTTTTTAGAGTGATAGAACTTTCGATAGGGATAACTGTGATTTGACAGAAGGTAGAAGCCATGTTGCTTTGAAATTTCTGTCCAGGAAGCATTGACAAATTATCATGGAAAGACTCACGCCGCAACAACAACTACAAATTGTTGAAATTTATTTTTAAAATCTATTCGCCAAACTTGTAGAGCAATTCGTGAAATTCGATAGATTTCAGACAACATTTTCTCTACCCGATGCCACAACAACAACAAGACAAAGAACTGTACGTACAGAAGAAAATATCGCTGCTGTAAGTCATAGTGTTAAGGATGATCCAGATTTGTCTATTCGTCGACGTTCACAACAAGTTAGACTCTGTGCTTCCACCACATTTTGGGTAAAGATCTTGGTCTACACCCATACAAGATCCAACTGTTTTAAGACCTAAAGCCCCTTGACCATAATAATCGTAGTTTGTTTGCTGATTGGGCCCTAGAACAGCTTGAAGTTGATCCACTTTTTTATCGTAAAATTGTGTTTAGTGAAGAAGCTCATTTCTGGTTGAACGGCTGTGTAAACAAGCAAAATTGCCGTATATGGAGTGAAAACAATTCTCAAGAAGTTCTGCATTCTGAAAAATGCACTGTATGGTGTGTTTTACACGTTGGAAGCATCATCGGTTCATATTCCTTTAAAAACGATGTTGGAGCTAATGTTACAGTGAATGGTGCTCGTTACAGATCGATTATCAATGATGATTTGTTTCAAAATTTGAATGGTATCGACCCAGAAGTGTTTTGGTGCCAACAAGATGGTGCTACACCTCATGTTGCTACCGTAGCAATTGATTTATTGAATGAAAGATTTGGCGATAACATTTTTTCGAGGATCCAAGATTCCAAGATTATGGGACATAACTCCAGTGGATTATTTTCATTGGGGTTATGTCAAGTCATTGGTTTATGCTGATAAATCAGAAACAATAGACGCTTTGGAAGTCAACATAACTCGTCTTATTGATGAAAAAAGGCCTGAATTACTCGAAAAAGTGGTCCAAAATTGGTCTGGTCGAATGCGGTTCCTCAGAGCTAGTCATGTGGACAAATACCGGAAATTAATTTTAAAACATAAATGTCCAAAAATTATCTTTCAAATATAATAAAAAAAATTTTTGGCTTCAGTCTCAATTTAAATGTGTTTTATTTCAATTTAAAGTTCTATCACTCTAAGAAAAACACCCGATACATAACAATGTCAAACGCAAGAGATCATGGAGCAAAAAAGATGAACCGGCTTAAAGCATTTCGAAAGCCAAATCCATCAAAAAAAGTGGATGCTGTTTGTTTGGTGGGACTTTAAAGAAATAATTTTTTTGAGATTTTACCGGATAAAACAAAAATTAATTCATCAGCTGGATAAATTAAATGATGCACTTCGACAGAAAAGGTCAGAATTAATCAACAGAAAAGGTGTAGTGTTCCACCAAGATAATGCGAGACCTCATACAAGTTTGGTTACTCGCCAAAGGTTTTTACAGCTTGACTGCCACACCCGCCATATTCTCCAGATTAGGCCTTCGGATTATTATTTGTTCCGATCATTGCAAAATTTTTTGGCAGTAAAGACCAAAAATTTTATGAGCGTGGAATCATCTTACTACCAAAACAATGGCAAAAGGAGTTGGACCAGAATTGCCAGTATATAATTTAATGAAATATTTATAAATCATACGAAAATTGTTTTCATTTTCCAAAAAAAACGAAAACGAAAATACTTTCCAAAGAACCCAATACAATATGATGGACAGGAAAGTAATGTCGCTTTTTAAAGTTAAATTCGAACGAATAAATTACTAACAAGTTTTGTGGTCGATCTTTAGCTTCTGGGCGATGCTACGCCTACTAAGATGCCGGTCAACTTCGATTATTTCTGTATTTTTATCGACATTTTCAACGACGGGCTTGCCTGTTCGAGGTGCATCAATAACATTGCACGTAATGAACTGTTTCAGTATTGGGGTCATAAAAATCATTCACAGCCTGGCTTGCATTTTCACTTTTATCAAAGAAAAACTGTAAAATGTACCAAATTTTCTCCTTGTTGACTTCTATTTTTGACACCCTGTAACTCACAACTGAATAGACCAAACAAAAAACAGCAACAGAATTTTTTTAGTGTGAAATGTCACCTTGGTAATGAGCATAAATCTGAAATTGTTTAATCGATACTTTACGAGATATCGATCACTATAGCAATCTACCAAAAAAATAATGGATTTCTCTTCCCCAACCTTTTAAAAAATAGCCCTCGTAGAATCTCCTTTATTCGACTTTGAAGAACGGAGTTCGCTCAACGGCAGCCTCTTCATCGACAGAACCCATTCATTCATGACTGCCGTTGTAAGCGGTGCCGGGATCACTCCGTCCAGCTCCCCGACTGATGACGACGGTTCAAAGACCGACCGCTCGCAAGAACAAGCTGGCCGCCGTCTACGTAGTTGCTGTACAAGACGCGACCCGGATCTAGGCTGGCGATGGTCCTCTTTCTTTCTATGGAGCGACTCTTTCACCGATGTAGCTGCGAAAAAATGCACTATTCATAAGGTGGAAATTACAGGATGTGAAATCATCGACGACCGTCGACTTTTGGGTAGAGTCGGTTCGTGATGCGTCAGTTGCGACGATATGTTTTCTCATTTCTCCAAGGAAATCGAAGGGAGGAGTGTCTAGTTTTTGTTTTATGGTTGTTAATAATTCTACATTCTACTGTCAACCATGAAAGATCACTAGAAAAACTGATAAATTACGAATTCCATGGCAAAATACATAATCTCATCCGGAGCTACTTATTAAATAGAACTCAAATTGTATAATTGAATGGTAAATGCAGTAGAAAGAATAAACTTACCTACGGAGTACCACAAGGCACTGTACTGGACCACTTTTGTTTCTGTTGTATATAAACAGCATATTTGAAATGAACAGCCGATGTGAGATCAAAGGTTTCGTATATGACACTGTGGTTATATGTGAGGTCGATTCTCGGAAAAATCTGAAACAGAAAGCAATAGAGGACTTTGATACTTTGACGAAATGGTGTCGTATAAATAAACTCACTCTGAATGCCATAAAAACTAAAAACTTATCTTTTTCATCGAACAAAGTGGGACTCACAAATTTCAGAAACCTGCAAATCAATGATAATCTGCATATTCCTGAAACACAGTCATTCAAATATCTTGGCATCTATATTGATAAACATCTAAAATGGGATGAGCATATGAATTACCTTACCAGAAAATTGAGGGGAATTTTGTATAGATTGAAATACTTCAAAAAAAAAACATAAATTCTGAAAAATACTTAGAGATACTTTATAGCGCATTGATTCAGTCGCAGCTCTCCTATGGTACGAGGGTGGTTCAAATATGATCGAGACAAATACTCTAACACGTTTATTTATTATCGAAAAACTTACAAAAAAAATCACATTTTTTCTAGGTAATTCCGCTCATTATTTAGACATTTTGTCCACCTTTCCGGAAGTTTTTTGATGCCGGTATCGAACAATTCCTTGGGCAACTCGGACAGCCATGTGCGCACGAAGCCCTCTACCTCGTCGTCGGTGTTGAACTTTTGACCTCCGAGAGCCTTTTCAAGTGGTCCAAACATGTGGTAGTCGCAGGGCGATAAATCCGGACTATAGGGGAGGTGTTCCAGTACCTTCCACCCCAATTCCTATATTGTATCGAGCGTGAGACGCGCGGTATGAGGGTGCGCGTTATCCTGGAGGAGAATCGCACTTCGTGCTGGAATGCTCCTCCATTTCGAGCGATAAGCGGGGTTCACGTGTGTTTTCAGAAGGTTCGAGTAGTATGCAGTATTGATGGTACGTTGAGTGCGCAGGGAATCGACGTACAGCACGCCCTGCCGGTCCCAGAACACATTACCTTACCCGCGGATCAGGTTGTCTTCGCTTTGACTGGCGCCCCTTCCTCCTTCTTCCTCCACTCTTTACATGACACCTTGGTTTCGGGAGTGTAATAGTGTACCCATGTTTCGTCTGTAGTGAAGATTCGCGTTGAAAAACCGTCCCCCTCCGCCTCGTAAGCGGTGACAAACTTCCAACCGCGTTAATTTTTGCTCAAAGTTCAACAGTTTAGGCACCCATCGCGCAGTCATTTTGCGATATTGAAGGTGTTCGTGGATGATAGACTCTACACTACCAAAACTGATGCCGACTTCAGCCGAAATGTCTCGTACATTCATCCTCCGGTCCTCCAAAATCAGTTGTTCTACGCGGCGAATGTTGTCTGGTGTGACACTGGTTCGCGGTCGACGATCATGCGGCTCATTCTCGACGGTTTCGTGGCCATCCTTGAATGCTTTGGCCCATTTAAACATGGCAGCCCTATTCAATCACTCACCACCGAACTGCTTTTGCAAACGCACAAAAATATCCGTGTTTTTAACGTCTTCTCCCACTACAAAACGAATGATAATGCGTTGCGCAACGGCAGTCGGCACTTGACGTTCACTTATGGTCGTAGCACACGCGTGAAACACGTGCTCCGACGAAAACAAATGCCACACTGTTCGTAAGAGACCCTGCTATCACATACTTAAGCCACGACCTTCGAAACATACATGCGCGTCATCTGCAGTGTTTATCTCGATCATATTTGAACCACCCTCGTAGAGGTATATTTGACTATCATAAGAGAGACCTAGACGTTCTTCAAAAAAGTTTCTTAATGATAATGTAATTCAATATTTGGATAAAATATTAGACTTTTTTCTGTTATAATAGCCTTTGTTCCAGGTATTCTTTTGAAATATTACTTTCGTTAAATCACATCGACGTTTCTTCGAGAAATGTGTAGAATAATTTGTTAAACTATCACCACTATCCACAAAATCTAATACAGCTCATATATTCGGATAAAATATGAAGTCTTCATCTGTTTAAGTAGTGTATTGCTCTTGTTTCAGGTAACTTTTTGAAATATTATATTCGTTAAATCACATGGAAATTTTCATCGAAAAAATGATTGACCAATTCGTTCAACTATGTCCATTATAAAAAATTGATGCACTGTATTTGGATAAAATATGAGATTTCTATGTTTTCGTAGTCTACTGCCTTTAGTATCTTTAGGATATAAAACAAGTTCATTTTGTTATAATCATCTGATACCCTGATTTGTTAGAGATTTATACCTTTGTTTAGTCACTCTGAATGTTTTTTCTAGACAATATTAGAATAAAAGAACGTAAAATTCTGTTAAAATAATTAAATAAAAAAAAAACAATATAAGACGCGCGTTTCTGATAAATTGGAATTCGCCAATTATATCCATAATTTATAAAATAATTATTGTAAAAAGCTCATAGATAGCATTTGCATTGCATGGAATAACGCATGAAATAACCTAGAACTATAATCAATTTAACTATAAGCCAGAACATAGAATAAATTTGACCATAGAAATAAGCTATAATATTCAGTTCGAAGTTGAATTGGCCCTACCAAACGCATCCTAAAAATCTTTTCAAATTCTGAAACTATATGATAGTTGATTTTTGATTGTAGTTTTTCAATATTAATTCAAATTTTAAGTGAGTTTACTTGGAAAGTTTTCAATCGAATCAAAGTTGAAAAAACAGAACATTCTGTATACATTAACATTATGATATCTAAAATATCTTTTTTTGGACTTAGAAACAGTTTTCTATATTGTATTTGTTGTTTTATGATATTTCTTGAGTTTTTTAGGAAGTATGTAAGTTAGGTGAATTGTAAATAATGAATTTTTCCTTCATTGAAAAGCATAGAGTATGCTGCAAATGTTTCCAAATTCAAAATAAAATATTTTAGATACCTGATGTAAGTATACAGCATTCTATGTTATTCTAATTGCAATTCGATTGAAAACCTTTTACTAGTGAACTCGCTCAAACTTTAATTTAATAATAGAATAATTAACTATAACCATTGTGGAGAAAACCAGAATATACATATGTACCTCTAATATCTAAACAGAATATGAGGTAATTTCCTATTCTAATCTTTTACTATCTTGATTTGTTCAAGGTAACTTTCCAAAATGAATTTAAAGAGTTTACTCCTTGGAAGAGGTTTTTTTTTAATATTTTACATATTAATCAGAATAATTCTGTAAATCCCACACAAAATTTAATTCTAAAATAAAATAGAAATAGAAATTATTAGATTATAAACGTCTATTAAATGTGAGCGGTGCTTGTTTTAGACATTAATTTAATTCTAAAAGTTTTTTGAATAAAAAATTCTTTTGGAAATTAAAATTGTAGAAGATAAACATATTTCAATTTGTTTTGATATTCAAATTAATTCTAAAATATTATATAATATTTATTTAATAATAATTATGGGCGGGAGCTTCAAACGCTGTTAGGGAGAATGTGCTATATATTTTTCTTAAATTTTAAAATTTATATGGAGCATTTTTATATTGTATAGAATTTGTTATTCATAAGGTTCACCTGAAACATCTGTATCGGCTTTAGTTTGCTAGGTAATTTCGGTGAATATTCTACATTTTCTATAGATTTCCGTATGCTCTTGAGGGTTGTGTGATATTTAAGAATTCTATATGTTAACTTAAATAGAAACGGTGTTCCTAAGATATTTTCATTTAATTTTTTGAAATTATTTCTAACTTGAATTTCGAATTTTATGGAGGTTTTACAGCATTATCCTGCTTAATATTTGAAATATTTTTCAACAGAGTACTTTCGTTTAATCACTCTAAACATTTGTTCGGGACAATAATAGAATTCCATCAACTATTAACGTTGTCAAAAAAGAATATTGCTATATTTATTTTTAATGTGTTAATTTTTTATACTCGTCTAGTGCCTTGATTTGTTCGAAGTGATATTTTAAACTAGTACTTTTGTTTCTTCATTTCGCATTTTTCCTCGAGATTGTAATAAAATCATTCTTAAACTATCACCATTGCCGAAAAAAAATAGTATACCTCTTATATTTGGATGAAGACGAAATTTTTTCTGTTAAACGGGTCTGCTGTCTTGATTTGGTCAAAGTAACATTTAAATATAGTAATTTCATCAATCACTCCCAACAATTCTTACAAATAATAATATAATAATTCTTTTAGATGTCACCATTGTCGAAATGACAATCGGATTATATCTCTGATATTTGGATAAAATATGAGGGTGATTTTCTATTGCCTTGATTTGTTCAAGGAGGCGCCCTTCGAAAAAAGATATCCTGTTTAATTATTATTATCTGCCAACAAATCTCAAACTGAACAAGCTTCGAAATTGAATATCGAATGTTGCAATGATGTTTACGTTATTGCAGCTGGTGCCATATTTTTCATTTTTTTAAATTTCAAGTGCATTATATCAATTATGCCTGGAATTTAAGTTATAAGGCAAACAAGCTGGAAAGAAAAATAAACATTAGGTATTTAATAATCATACGCTCTTCAGAAAAACAACATACAAAGTGCTATATCTCGTTATTGAAAGTTCTTTTATATTAACTAGCATCATTTTAGCACTAGATGAAAACCACGACGTAGAATCGTGATTTCACGTGAAAAAGCGTATTAGGGTCAAAATAATAATAATAATATTTATCAATTTCAAAAGATTACAATACTCAAGTAATACTTTAAAAATGGAACAAGTCCAAAAAAGGAAAAAACAGCAGTTATACTGATTTAATTACTATTCCATTACTATATTCTATGGATTCATTAATATTATAAGGTTCACATTCACATGAAAGCTTTCTGATGGAGAAGGGTTATATATAGGGTTAATTAATTGCCATAGGTACATTCATTATTTTTTTCTCTGAGCACCGTTTTATGAAATGGTACTGAGAAAGAATACATCCTTGTACAATTTACAAAATAATGACTATGCTTACTGAAAGAATCAATAATCTATATATCGGGTGTTTTTTTAGAGTGATAGAACTTTAAATTGAAATAAAACACATTTAAACTAAGATTGAAGCCAAATTTTTTTATTTGAAGAATAATTTGATGACATTTATGTTTTGAAAATAATTTCCGGCATATGTCCACCACGACTAGCTCTGAGGAACCGCATTCGACCAGACCAAGTTTGGACCATTTTTTCGAGTAATTCAGGCCTTATTTCATAAAAAACACGAGTTATATTGGCTTCCAAAGCGTCTATTGTTTCTGGTTTATCAGCAAAAACCAATGACCAAAAACCAAAACATTTCTGGGTCGATACCATTTAAATTTTGAAGCAAATAATCATTGATCATCGATCTGTAACGAGCACCATTCACTGTAACATTAGCTCCAGCATCGTTTTTAAAGAAATATGGACCGATGATGCCTCCAGCGTGTAAAGCACACCATACGATGCATTTTCAGGATGCAATGGAACCTGCAGAACTTCTTGAGGATTGTTTTCACAAAAGGCGATCAACTTCAAGCTGTTCTAGGGCCCTAACGGCAAACAAACGACGCTTATTATGGTCAAATGGTTTTAGTTCTTGAACCAGTTGGATATTGTATGGGTGTAGACCAAGATCTACAGGGAGAATTTGGATATTGATCAGGTATAATTGAATATACAACAGTAAAAGAAAACGTAAGTCTTTCCATGATAATTTGTCAATGCTTACTGAACAGAAATGTCAAAACAACATGGCTTCTACCTTCTGTCAAATCAAAGTTATCCCTATCGAAGGTTCTATCACTCTAAAAAAAAACACCCGATACATACAAAATCAGTAAGCAGTTAATATTTATTTTTACAGAAAATACCTCTGCAAGTTTGCCTATATTCTAATTGAAGCATGAGATCCGCTCTTTACAATGGTGTACACTGAATTTTGATAAAGATGATAGTTAATTATGCTATGTTTTTAGTGAAAAAATTGAGAAACGTTACAAAATAGCAGAATGTTAAAAAACTTCACAACGAAAGATAATTGGACTCCATAATACTCCTCTATATTAAATTTTTGCAAATTGCCTGTAGAAATTGTGAAATTTGGCCTGAGATAACTCGGGCACCCTATATATTATGATTTAGTCGAACTAAGTCAATTTCACAAAAACACATGAATTTGTAAATAACACATACATATATTTCACGTTGAAGATACATTAAGCATAAAAAACATTAATAAAAATGGTTAAGTGAGTCCAACCTAGTCCTTTAACATAATTTTCTGCACCAAATTCGAAAATTACAGACATCCATAGGTTCCTTCGTTAAATATGTAGGTAGTTAACTTTTGATATGCGTCTAACCAACTGTGAAGCACTCCTCTGATTCAGTCCTAAGTTTAAGGTTGAATATAAGTATAAAATAATGAAAACTGATACTTGATAGAAGGTATTTTTAATATCTTAAATATCGAACTGGGTAATTCTATTATACCGCGCTACAAATTAAAATTTTATAAAATTTCTTAAGAACTTTTTGAAATTAAATTGAATAAATATCTTAGAAACAGTATTTCTTTTAAACAGACATATACAATTAACACTTATCATACAGTATCAAAAGGACATGAAAGATTCCAAGGAAAATAGAGAATATTGATCGAATTCACCCAACAAACATTTAGTGGGAGAGTTCTGTTTCATAACGGCATTATGAAAAACAAATTACATTCTAAAAATTCCCAAAATAAGTTAAAAAAATTCTTGGAAACAACCTGTTTTTCAAAAAACATTTAAAAAATATGAAGCACACCGTGAAAAAACTAACCGATAATCACTTTCATGCCAGCAAAATAAAAAATATCTATCACACTTACACGTGTTGTTTTGAACCAACGACATAACAGAAATGGTCTCTTAGTGGTTTGACCTAACTACCATTCGAATGCTATGTTCGTGTACAGAATATACCCGGAGGATGAATAGAGTGGTTTTCAAGACTTGGTTATAGCCAAATGTTTATTCTGCTGATATGAAAGTGTGCTGATGATTATCGATGAGTTTTTTCAATTGCCTGAAGAGGTGCTACATATTTTTGAAGTTTTTTTTTTCGAAGGGAGGTTGTTTCGAAGAATTTTTCAAGTTTATTATGGGCATTTTTAGAGTGGAATTTGTTTTTCATAATGCCGGTATGAAACAGTGCTCTCTGTCTTCATTAAATGTTTGTTGGGTAAGTTCGATCAGTATTCTATATTTTATTTTAAATTCCTTCATCTACCTTCGATATTGTGTTATTAGTGTTAATTATATATGTCTATTAAAAACAATGAGTGTTTCTAAGGCATTTATTTAATTTAATTTTAGAAAGTTTCAAAGGAATTTTATGGAATTAAACTTAGTAGCAAGATATAACAGAATTACTTTGTTTGATATTAAGATATTACAGGGTGACAAGAAAAATCTCGGACAAACTTTTTTTAGCTTCATTAAACAAAAGAAATTAAACAAAACAACTACGAATAATAATAACATAGACATTTGGTAATAATATATTTAACGGTTTCGAATTTTCTGCAATGGCCGCAGCTCTTCGGGCTTTAATCGTCCCATCACCGGCGCAGGGATTGCTTCAGCGACTCCAAACTTTTGTGGTGTTTAGCACACGCCCTGTGATGAAAAGTGATGAAATCCGGATAATGTGCCTTACACCATTCTTGCGAAATTTTCGTTTTGTGAGCCGGAGCGGAATCCTGTTGAAAGGTCCAATGCGTGTCGCCGAAGTACTGCCGGGTCCACGGAAGTACTACGGCCTCGAGAATGTCGCAACGGTAGACTTCTTGATTGATTTTCACCCCTTGATCCACGAAAACCAAGAATGTTTTGCCGCTGGCGCAAATTTCGCCCCACACCTTGACAGAATGCGGATTTTGACGATGTTCGACGTACCGGGAGCCTCTGCGAACCAAACTCTGTCGTTTTGGTGGTTGTGGGATTGTTCTACGGTGAAAAGCTTCTCGTCTGTGAAGAAAATGCGCTCCTATTGCTGACCGGCGGCGAGATAAAGGAGTTGGCGGCACCTTTGGAGTCGTACGCGCTTGTTTTCATCCGTGAGGAATTGAATTTTTTGGGGCTTGTGGTTGAGCTCCTTTTTGGATATTCGACGAACGCATTCTGGGTTGATACCGGTCCCACGGGCTATTTTCCTCATGGAGGCCCTCGGATTTCGATTGACTCGCTTCTTGACGATGTTGCGATTGCTAGGCGTATTAACAGTGCGTTTTCTTCCACTTCCTGGGCAACGATCATCATGGCCAAGCTCCTTGAAACGGCAAATTGCATCGGACACGGTTTGTCGAGGCACATTGAGCAAACGAACAATTTCGCATTGACGTATACTTTGACAAAACAGCTCCAGACTTGCACTGCGTTTGTTTGAAATTCCTACACTCTGCAAAATAAAGTAATATCAACTACAGTAAATTCACATATTAGTACAAGAAAGTGTAGAGAATCTAATAGAATAAAAATTATTTGGCTGCCCTAAAAAACTTTTGTTCCAGAACACAGTAAAATTTGTCCGAAATTTCTCTTGTCATCCTGTAAATATTAGTAACCAGACATGGTGAACTTTCCCCTAATTCAATTCCAATTACTTTCTACCTACTTAAAAAAAAAGTACCAGATAATAACAATAATAGTACAATTTCCTGTCACTTAATTCCTTCAAATTGTTCGAAATCGTCTGAGCGACGGTGCCCATAAAATTTATTATGCTAACGAGAGTTTCGTTAATTGGATATCCAATTTTTGTATTATCCGCTTACTCAAAGTCCAAACACGTCCTCATTAACGGGCACGAATTTCCTGCAGAAACGCCACGTTATAATACGGAACAAAAGTGATTCACTTAACAATTTGTAATCATGTACTCCTACATCAGTACGGCGTTTCTACGATCGAGTTGACACATCGGCTGATAAGTTCCCGGTTGAATGAAGAAAACACAACTTTTTTGGCATGTTGGTTGAGCTACGCCCTGGATGGTTCATTTTAAAAATGAAATAAATAAGAAATTACTTCGTTTTCTATCACTTTTTTATTATTGTGGATAAAGCGACCCGAGTTTTGTAGTTTTAATACATTTTTAAAATGGTGTATGATAAGTTGTATTTTGAGAGTTTTTATATACTACTCTGCCAAGAAAGTACCGGGAATTTACAAAATAGGCTCCATTTGCTCCAATACATCTATGCCAACGGCACTTCCAATTATCGAAACATTTTTTATAGGCGCTTTCCGGGATGGACTTTAGCTCTCGCGCCGAATTTTGTTTTATGGCTTCAATCGACTCAAAACGGGTGCCACGAAGGGGCAATTTTAGTTTTGGGAAGAGGAAAAAGTCGCAGGGAGCCAAATCCGGCGAATACGTTGGTTGCTGAAGCACGTTTGTTGAGTTTTTGGCGAGAAAGTCAGTCACAATCGTAGCTCAGTGAGAAGGCGCGTTATCGTCATCACGTAATCACCCATAGTAAAAATCGGCACGCACTCTGACATCGACTGACTTAATCAGCTGTTGCAAACACACTAGTTGACAGATCCCGCTCAAGCTTGGCATAGTAATTAAGGACAGTGGTACCAAACTAGGAAAAAAAATTTTACCTGCCTCATTGCCCCGCCAGATTTAAATCGATAATTCCCAGTACTTTCTTGACAGAATGTATTTATGGAATGCTTCGGTTAATGTGGAACTTCGAAAAGTTGGGAATACCACGTTTAATTGTTTGAGTGCGTGATAATTTTTGTGTAGAGTACAGTTGGATAATCCGTGCCCCTAATAATCCGAACGCCTCTGTGGTTGAACAACCTTATTTTATTAAATCCTGTATTTCTCAAATTATATTGCACTTTTTTTTTATTCAATAAAATGCACACCCTGTGGTGATTTTTGAACTCCTGTCGCTACAATTTTGTACTTTTTTAAAATTTTATTTTTTCTATGTTATCCCGAATAGTGCTTTTGTAACCTGTAATTTTTAATTGTAAGCCAACTGCTCCAACTTGGAAAATAATGTCGCTTTTTGCCGAACCAAGTATTCAAAATTAAAATTTCGCCCAACTTCTATTGACTGTACTGAAAAAAATTTCACTACATCAGTTTGCCAAGTTACTTCAAAAGTTAGCACATTTAATAAGGATTTTAAAATGTTATAACACTAACTACATTCTTTTTCAAAATGGACAAAAAAAGGTATTTCTTAAAGAAATTCAGTTTGAGGAAATTTAATAAATTCACAAATAATGTTCAAACTGCCCTTCTTCAACCACAATACATGCACGACATCTTCTTAAAAAAGATCGGTATATCAGACGGGCGAATCTTCCGTTATTGACGAATTGCATTGCTTCCCTAATTCTCTCCCAAAACTCAGCTACATTTTCAATTTGTTTTGAATAAATTTTGTCCTTCACTGCTCCCCAGTAAAAAACATCTAAGGGATTAAAATCAGGTGAACGGGCTGGCCACGAGATTCTACCAGATCGCCCTGTTCATCTGCCCGGATATTCTGCAATTAGATATTCTCTAACTGAGAGGGCTTAGTGCCATCTTGCTGAAGCCATATTTCTCTGAAAATACTAAGTGGCACGTCTTCAAGTAAATTTGGCCACTGATTTCGTAGAAAATCTGAATAAATTTCAGCATTCAAAACCTCAGGCAACTCAAAAGGTCCTATGACTCTTCCGTTCAAAATTCCAGTCCACATGTTCAATTTAATAAATATAATATTGAGTCTATCTTGTCTCATTAAATTCGGATTTTCTCCGTGCCACTCGTGTAAATTATGTAGGCTTATGTAACCATCTTTTTTAAATGTTGATTCATCCGACCACAAATTTTTTTCTAAGAATTGTGGTTCTTTCCGTTTCTTTTGTAGCATGGTTTGGCAAAACGCAACCCGAGGTTCGTAATCCCGAGGCTTGTATTCGCTGTACATGATATGGGTGGAGCTTATGTTTTTTCAATAGTCGGTGAGCTGTACTTTTGGGCACTCCTGTGCTTCGCTGAATTTCACGTAGCGAAGTACTTGGATCCTCCCCAACTGCTTGAAGCACAATATCGTCGTAAGTAAGGAAATTCTTCTTTCACCATGCACTTTGTTTGGAAGTCGGCCCGCTGTGAAGAGTACACGGTACACATTCGTAAAAATTCGATGATCTAGATAACGATCATCATTATCTCTAGCGATACATTCCCGAAGCTGCACTAGCGTTACATCTGCTTAAATGAGGTGCATGGTGGCATATTCCTGTGTGATAACACAGACATTATGGCAATACACAGTCACAGGTTAGTCCAAATAAAATCAAAGTTCGTCGTAAAGAGATCAAAACTATCCAAATCACAAGCAAACAAATCTAATAAACGAAGCCAAAAGTCGTAAGTACACAAATAACACGATCAAATACGGAAAGATGTGCAGTAGACCAAGGGGCGTAGCGTACTAATCTGTATTGCGTTTACGTGTGCAAATATCAAATAGTGACGTCACTATCTGTCTCTCTCACACTTTATGGAAGGACTCACCCCATCTCATTCAAATCAGATTCTTAAAGTAATGGATGCACTAGAATCATTTTTAGAAAGTTCGAAGAAATTGTTCGAAACAGTTCCTTTAAGAAAGACCGTTTTTTTGACCGATCTAAGAACTAATGCAGTAAGTGTTATGCCATTTTAGAATTCCTAATAAATGCGCTGACTTCTAAAGTACTTTGCCAAACTGATGTACAGTTCTTTTCAGTACAGTCAGTTAAAAATGTGCGAAATATTAATTTTAAATACTTGGTTCGGAAAAAGTGACATTATTTTCCAAGCTGGAGTAATTGGCTTAGAATTGAAGATCACAGGTTACAGAAGCACTATACGGGATAACATAGGAAAAATAATATTTGAAGAAAGTAAAAAAATTGTAGCAAAAGGAGTTAAAAAATCATCACAGGGTGTGCATTTTCTCGGATAATAAAAACTGTAATATAATTTCAAAAGTACACAACTCAGATTTTTTTAAATATTCTTCTGATGACTACTATGATTCTTCCTGTTACCCGATTCCGGCCTGACGTCGACTTCTGGGACATCCTGTATACAGGTGTCCCAGAAATCAACGTCCAGTCGGAAGTGGGTGACGAGGCAAGTCTTCTACACCCTGTGACGGTCTTTTTACTCCTGTTGCCACAAATCTTCACATTTTCCAGATAGTTTTTTTGTTTTATAACCCTGAATATTTCTCTAAACTGTTATCAAAATTTCAAAACCTGATCCAGCTCAGATGAAAAAGGTACATTTTTCCAAAAAAAAATTCCAAAATAAAAATGTTGCCCAACTTAAAGTGACTGTACTGAAGAAAAATTGTACGACGCAAGTTTAGCAAGTGACGTCAAAATTTGGCGTGTTCAGTAAGGATTCCAAAATTGTATAACACTTGGTAAATTCTTGTTTAAATTGTAGACAATTTTTTCTTTGAAAATGATACCGTTTGTAAAAAATGTATCTACTTTAATTGAAAATTATTCTAATTTGCCATTTTGAGGTGCGTTTGAAATAAAATTCAGTGGATTCCTTAAGGTTTTAATTAAATTAAGAGTTTCAAGGAAGTCCCATTGAACATTTACGGCAGCATGTGTTTCCAACAAGATGGCTGCTTAGCTCATTATGCTGCCACAGTAAGAGAATTCCTCAATCAAGAATATCCCGATAGGTGGATTGGGCTAGGTGTACGATTTCGTTGCCTGCCCGTTCAACTGATTCGAACCCAATAGACTTCTTTTACTGGGGTACGATAAAGGAGAAAGTGTATTCCAAACCGATCCAACATTTGGACGAGCTGCGCCGAAGGCTTGCAGCAAGCCGTTGAAGATATCGCATCAAGAAGATACGCTCGTCTTCCCTGTAAATCTTAATTTAATTGAAAGGAATCCACTGAATTTATTTCTAACGCACCTTCAGAGTTACATAACACAAAAAATATATAGAAAAAGTGAAGATTTTTTTATATTTTTCTGATAACCAGTTCGACGTGCCTCGTTACCCAGTTCCGGCTAGACGTTGATTTCCTGGTTTCATAAGTTCAGGATGTTCGTCCACATCATTAGCTACGCGGTTTAATGTCGAAAATCTACCATAACCGACATTAAGAATAAGAAAAGGCGTTTTTTCAAAGGAATGGATTATGGTGAAAAGTAATTCCGCCTGACCGATCCGTCCGTTAACATGCTAACTTTCGAACGTAAAGAGCTAGAGGGATTTGAAACTTTCAACGTAAGTTTGGGGCCTAAATATCTCTGCTAAGTTTGTTAATGGTTAAAATCGTTCTAATGGATTTGCCGTTTCCGACATTTGAAATGTTGATTTAGTTTTTACAATATTTTTGAAACTACATATCCGATCAATCTGTTATTTGTTGTTTAGAAGAAGAATAATGGCGCGCATGCTCTTACAAACTTTCATAAAGATTATATAATCAGAACATGAAAACATATACATATGTATATGAATAGTTGCGAAAAAATTTAGAATGTGATTCCTTGTAAAAAAATAGGGCGGGTCTTTCATATAAACTTTATTTTTTTGAGTCCCCCCCGCTTAGTTATAACCCCCTAAAGATGGTACCCGAAGAAAAATTTTTAATTTTCTTAAAAACCAAAAAACTGACAAGAAAAAAATTAAACAGACATTTTATGCGGGCGGGAAGGCACTAAAAAAAATTTCTGCTGGCGTTCCTCTATGATTGCAAGGGGTAGAAAAAGCCACCCCTAAACCTTCTTTCGCAATAAAATTTTTTCCATATTTCTATTTCACAATAAAAAATTTTTGGATAGCTTGATCCATTCTTAACAAAGAAGGTCTCTTGTAATTTCTTGCTAAAATTCAAGGTTTTTAAGAAAAAAATAATTTATCAACACGATAGCGTGAGTCGTAGGGGCTGGAATTATTTCCGAGCTAAAATTTATCTAGTAAGCGGATGTCATTTTGTTATGACAACTAACTAGTTTTGATTAACTTTGATTCAGTTACAATTATTCTTAGTTTTTTGTTTTTTAAGAAAAAAATTAAAAACTGTTTTTCAGGCGCCATCTTCAGGGAGCTGTAACTAAGCAGGGAGGCTCAAAAAAATAAAGTTTATATAAAAGACCCACCCTATTTTTTGACAAAAAATCACCCCCTAAATTTTTTCGCAACTTTTCTTTTACACCCTGTATATTTTGTGAGCCGAGCAGCATTGAGCGCTACCGGAACCATATCAACAGTCCTACGATCGAGTTTTAGTTAGGAATTTAAATGTAAAATAACGACAAGAACGCTAATGTAAAAATTCGTGAGGATCGAAGCGCGCGAAGGCTTCAGACTTCACGTCAGTGCTTTTTAACATTTTTTGTTTAATGGTTTGTTCACATTGGAAAAATTCACGCAATGGACGTCCGAAATCAATTAACTGAACTTGATACCTCTGTGAGTAATTTGAATCCTTTAATTTCAATCTGTATGCATTTATCAATAGCACCGTTCCTTCCTTTTTTCTTATTTTTTTTCGAAAAACAGATATCACACAATTTTCTTTGTCCATCAACGCATAAAGGAATTTTATCCTATTGAAGATCGCTCTTTTAGAGCATTAAATCATTGAAACGCCTTCTGATATGAAACAGCTTTCGCTTTACGTCTATTTCATTCGACCTCTTAGACGTGGTAGAGGAATCAAAGCAGACCTTGAACGACCACCATCGCGATCAACTGAGATGATGCAAGAATCGGATTTTGAACAAATGTTTAGTTTTGTTACTCGAAAGAAATACAAAGGAAAGTACTGAGTATCAATTATACTCGTACCTAAATTTTTCAAGCAATTCACAGATATTACACATCCTCTAATGAGTTGACAATTTAATGGAGAAAAACAACTTGTTTGATCAAATTTGGCACTATTTATCAACAAAGTGTCCTTCAAGAGCGAAATCATCATTATAGCGCTTCTGTAATCTTTGGATACCTTTCTTGAAAAACAATCCATCTTTGGCCTCAAAATAGGCGCATGTTTCGGCGATCACCTCTTCAATCGTGTCAAATCTCTCCGGCGATCAATTTTTAGATTTGCGAATAGATTAAAGTCACTAGGGATCGAATCTGCAGAATATAGTGGGTGCGGATGCAATTTGACGTATAATTCAATAATAAAATTAAGTGTTGTGACCTAAAGTGGCGCAAGATAGCAGTAATAAAGCCTAGCCAGAACACAACTGAACTCCTAAATCGCACAAGCTGAAAAAGCTTCTGAGGGATCTTCACAGAAGATCTAGGAGTATCAGGATAATAATAAAAATGTATGCATTTGCCTAGGTGAAAAATCTTTTTGCTCTATGCATATGGGACCGTCTCTTCAATATTTCCTTATTCATTGGATCCAGTTGGGCCATGTTACGATAGCTAGTAACTGTCTCGCCTTTTTCAAGGTAGTCAACAAACAGAATTATTTGAAGATTTTAATATTAGCCTTCTACATATTTAATTTCAAAAAATTATATTTAATAATTATAACTTCAGGAATTAAATTAAATTAATGTCATATCAAACGACATATTAAATAAACATTCATTATAAGACAACCAAATGATATAACAAAATCCAATAAATAAAAATTGTTGACCAAAATTCTATAAATTAAATATTTAGAGTAGACAAAATTTTGTTTCCGCTCATCAATCTTATGAAAACAGATATCTTTCAAAAATGTTTAATATAACCATAAGAATTTCATCACAAAACTATCTTACTTAGAATATTCAATATTATTGGATATCTAACTAAGTTACTTTTTATAAAATCTCAAGATATGTAAAAACATTACTAAAAAACAAGTTTTAAGAGAGACTTTGCTTCGTCAGAACTCAATTATATTCATATTCAATAAAATATAACATCAACCAACAAAAATATTTTCTCACCTTTTAACAATTCAGAAAGCTTCTGGTAAACGAATACTGAAAATTTAAATGGAGTGTAATGTTAACTCAAATATATAATTCTATGGTTTAGCATTGATAAAAAAGATTGAAAGGCAATTTAACGGCCTCTGTTATAGCACAAGGACTATATTTATAAAGAATGTTAAGGAAACTAAATAATTATATATTATGAATAAAATAAAATAAATAGAGGTTTATACTTGATAGAAGGTATATAACATTATTTAAATATTTTAATATTGGCCTTCTACATATTTAATTTCAAAAAATTATATTTAATAATTATAACTTCAGGAATTAAATTAAATTAATGTCATATAAGTACCACATTATATCTTGAGATTTTATAAAAAGTAACTTAGTTAGATATCCAATATTAAATATTCTAAGTAAGATAGTTTTATGATGAAATTCTTAAGATTATGTTAAACATTTTTTAAAGATATCTGTTTTCATAAGATTGATGAGCAGAAACAAAATTTTGTCTACTCAAAATATTTAATTTATAGAATTTTGGTAAACAATTTTTATTTATTGGATTTTGTTATATCATTTGGATGTCTTATAATGAATATTTATTTTATGTCGTTTGATATGAGTGGTACTTATATGACATTAATTTAATTTAATTCCTGAAGTTATGATTATTAAATATGATTTTTTGAAATTAATTATGTAGAAGGCTAATATTAAAATATTTGAATAATTTTATATACCTTCCATCAAGTATAAACCCCTATTTATTTTATTTAATAAACAAAATACCTCAAGCATCTCAAGATTCGGACGCGAGAACTTTGCTAGCAGTCTGTTGCGCTTTTGGCTGCTTTTAGTGGGGTTCACTGGCTGCTGTCCAATTAGCTGATGAACTTTTTGATTCTGATGTATAGTAATGGATTCATGTTGCGCAAAATATTTTCTCATCGTTCACACATATAGTCAACATGTAAAATATTTCCAAAAATCCCCAACAAAATTCTTATATTATCGGTATTCAAATCTGGAGTTTGAGAGGAAATGAATAATTATGAATCCATCTCGTCGACATCAATTATCTCCAAAATCCTAGAAACAGTGATTCATAGAAGAACTAATACATTTCTAGAAGATTCTGAAGAAAAGACAATTTTGGTTTCTAAACCGTATGTCAACAAAAGAAGCACTTTCAAATGCAGCAAATTGTCTTTGTATATTTTTCGCCTTTTGGCATTTTATATGATGAATCATGGAGAACTTCTGCGAACATTGGAAAATTATGGAGTCAGAGATCGAGTACTGTATTGGTACAGAAGCTACCATACTTGTGTGATAGAAGATACTCTCAGTTCGACTGCTTAATGTGGTGTTATTGTAGCTTTACGTGCTTTAACTCCAATTTTTGGTCGTTATAACCCGGACAAAAGAACAGTGGACATTTAGCGAAGAAATTTGAAACAAACGTTACACTTCATGACATTACAGTGCCAATGAGACAAAGAAATGCAAGAAGTGAAGAGAATATTGCTGCCGTACATGAAAGTGTTCGTGTAGACCAAAATTTATCGATTTTACGAAAAGTCCTTTGTTTACACCCATACAAAATTGTTTTAACCCAAGAACTCAAACCAACAGATCATTTAAAGCGTCGTTTATTCAGTAATTAATGCTTAGAAAAAATCAATTTCAGCGATAAGACTCATTTCTGGTTAAACGGTTTTGTTAACAAGCAGAATTGCCGTATCTGTAGTGGTGATAAACCTTAAGAATATCAAGAACTGCCATTACATTCTGATAAACTTACTGTTTGGTGCGGATTTTATGCTGGAGGAGTCATTCGATCTTATTTTTTTTTTCAATGAAGCTCATTAGGCGGTAACGTGTCAATGGAAATCGTTATCATTCAATGTTGACGGATTGACGTCTTGATTTGCAGCACATGTGGTTTCGACAGGACGGTGCCACTTGTCATACTGTCAATGACAATGACTTTATTGAAAACAAAATTCGGTGATTCGATTATTTCAAGAAATTAACTCTATTGGACTTCTTTCTTTTGGGTTACATCAAGTCATTGGTATACAGCAATCATCCAGCAAGTTTAGACGATTTACAGATCAATATTGGACGAGTAATTTCTATTATACGTCCTGATTGTGTGAGAGATTCATGGAAAATTGGGTTCAACGACTTCATTCCTGCCAGTGGTAGACATTTAAATGATGTTTTGTTTCATAACTGATCCATTGTACTTTATAATGAAATAAAAATGTTAATAATTTTCAAGGAAATAATGTGGGTTATTCACAAAACAAAACAGGGTGGTGTTAATGAAAGACCCTTTACCATGGCCAAAAACTACCGACAGTTTTGAAAAATGTATGGGTCCTTGAATGCTTTCAATCTGTACCGGCAGAATCACATTCTATCTTCAAAAACATATTTTTCTAATGGCATCGTTGCCAAATTGGTTGAAAAATCCAAAAATCCGCCCTACGACAAAAACTTTCTCAATATTCGATTTTTTGGATTCCTGTCTGGGGCCTCTTTAGGTCGGGAAGCCCGGAGCTTTGGCCCGGTTGTCTTCTTATAGTTCCGCCTCTGGTACAGAGTGTTTTGAAACACCACGCCTCATGTAAAGATGAGGCGACCTTCTTTGCATCCGGAATTACCGATAAGGCGACCCTTATCCGCGGAACTATATCCGGTCGGCAGGATCTAGGATACCTCTCCGAAAATTCCCACCGTTTTCGTTACCGGCGTCGATATCGTCTTGAATTAATTACTCAAAACGCAAGTAAACGACCGTACGTTGTCGCTCGTATTACTTTCACCCCTCTTTCTCCGACATCCTTCTCGGATCGTCCCGAATTTAGATCCGGTTCGCTACCACCTCGCGGCCAGTACTCAATCCTACTCGATTCGGCTTCGCGACTTCTTCGAGAACGAAAGAGAGTGTGGCGCGTACCTCCGTCATCGTCCACGATTCGGTGCATTGGGCCACGGTCACAGAACGCGTTGCATCCGGCTCGAAGGACCACAGGATCGCGAACTCGAGATCTCCAAGGTGCGCGCGTACGGATCGTCCTAGAGGCTCGATTGTCGAGCATAGGTGCCTTTTCTGGTCGCCCATGTGTGAAACTGTGCCAGTTTTAACTTTTGGGTTATCGGCGTTTCGGTCTATGTTTACGTGAACCAGGATACGTTCCTCAGATGGAATCTTGTGAGGTCATACAGTAACGAAATGAAGCCAAGTTCCGGTTTGCATCAATGACATGATAGTCACTGGAGAGGTAATTAACGATTTTGTTATGCGTCGGGTTCGTTTCATGAATGGAAGTTGACGTGCGATAAGGAATAATTGTTGATTATCCGAGTGGTCGAATGTTCTGTAGAGTGTGGAGTGTTGACGGATTAGTATGGTTAGTGTGTTGGTGAATCCCCCTTGTGGAGAGGTGATTTTCACCTGTGATATCGAGGTATTTCATTGTTCCTGTCTGTTCATTTTTTTCATGGTGTTTGTGCGTGAAATGAGTTTCGAAACGGGTTGATCGTTCATTGTTTGATGTGTCTCAAAAAGTGCCTGTAAGGTTGTTTGGAGTACACATGATCTACAGGGCAAAGCCAGAGTATTCGAAACTTGGGTTCATTTGACCGATCCTTGATTGAAATTGTTTTTAATTGATATAAATGAAAAACATTCTGTTTCCACTATATTTCATTAAAACTGACAAAAATTTCTTCCATTGGTTTAAGTGGTTGAAGAAAATAAGAAAGTTACCTTCATCACGAACAATATACGGTAATAGATTCATAAAAAATAATAAAGGCAACATGAATAAACTCCAATTACCAAAAATTTATAAACTCGCCGGCTTAAACTGCTCGAATAATCATATTGGTAGAAATTTTCGAATTCGTTCATCTGAACATGAAAGAGTTTCTCACGAAAACAAGACTTGCGCAACATCTTTTAGAACATCATTATTGTCTTCCAAATAATATTTGATAGTTTTGGAAATTCATCTTTATATTTATAATTGAAAAACAATTTTAACTTCCGCTCAATTATATTGTTTAAACAATAGTTGTTTCGTCATACCATGACTTCATCAGGTGAGTGTTTAAACGGAGTATGCATTGCAGAAATTTTCCTAAGTACTTAACTGTGTTCACAAAAAATATAAAGGATTAAAGAAAATAGTTTACAATCCTCAGGGGAATTTCAACAATATTAAGTAGTGGGGGGATTTGTTTGAGCTTATTCCAGTCGATGACTTTTACTTTCAATGTGTAATATTTTGTAGTTGTTATTAATATTATGTCCCATTTCTTACAAGTGCTTTTCATATATTGAATTTTGTTCCTATTTATATAAAATTTTTCATGTGTCCTAATTCTTGTTTGGAATGAACGTCCAATCTGTTCAATATACAGGGTTCTGCAATAGTGCGTTGCGCTTCCATATTTGCCGAACCAGACATCTCAGAAATTCCCTTCGAAAGTAGGCTTCTTGTACTTTAATTTCTGCATTTAAGGAAAATATTTTCTAATCTACAAAAAATTCAAATCAATCACACTGTATATTTTCAGTGACCTCCAATATCTCTATCATGATGCAAAATATAAGAGATATTTTTCCAACAGTACAGATTTTATTCATAGAAAACTGCAAAAAGAACTTCAAATTGTATTTCTCGATTTCTTCAAATGTAGCTTCCTGTATTTTTTTAAGATAATGAGGGAATTGAATGCCTCACATTTTCTCAGAAGTAACCTTAGGGCCCTGCGTTCAGCAGACACGAAAAATGACATCACAACTGAAAGTGTTATTTGAATATGAACATAATAACTAACGGATATCAAAAATAGTTGAAACAATGGAACCTGCGGTAGAAATTATTCAGGTATTATTCAGTACAGCATTACTCGATCAATGAATGATTTCTCGGAATTTCTGTTACTTATTCTAGGAAATTCTGCAAAAATATCTTTCAAAATCTGGAGAAAACTATTCTTTTAACAATATAAAAATAATCTTTATCCTGTTAATCAACTTACAGTTGTTCTCAGTAAAAAAAAATATATATAAAAATTCAAACTACAAGCTCAAATATTATCAAAACCATTAAATTATTTTTTTAATCATTAGTTATAAAATTTAAGAACATTTTCAAAATCATAATTCCTGAGTGTTAACATAAAAATGATAGTGGTTTCCCGAATAAGCATCACATATTGATCGTCACAAATTTATCACTTTTATCCGAATTCCAAAAATTGATTATAAATCGAGTTATTGTTATTTAGAGCTCAAGGTTATTTTGGGAAAAATGAAACGATTGATATGATTTGTAATCAAACCAGATTTCAAGGCGAGGAATAGGGACGGAGTTATAAATTACAGACGGATTTCCCAGGTAACAACCATTGCGAAAATTTTTGAAAAAATTTTAAACATCCATCTAAATGATTACCTAAACAAAAATAATATAATTTCAAATAGTTAGTATGGTTTTAGGGAGGGAATTATCCTCACTACCAAAAAAAGAACTTTCGATAGGGAAAACTGTGATTTGAAAGAAGGTAGAAGCCATGTTGTTTTGACATTTCTGTTCAGTGTGTTCAGTAAACATTGACAAATTATCATGGAAAGACTCACTCCACAACAACGTTTACAAATTGTTGAAATTTATTTTCAAAATCAGTGTTCTATTCGCCAACCTCATAGAGCACTTCGTGAAATTTATGGTTTACATAATCGTCCATCAGAGCAGCTTATTCGTCGAACTATCGATAGGTTTCGGACAACATTTTCTCTACTCGATGCAACAACAACATCAAGACAAAGAACTGTACGTACGGAAGAAAATATTGCTGCTGCAAGTCAAAGTGTTAATGATGATCCAGATTTGTCTATTCGTCGACGTTCACAACAAGTTGGATTCTGTGCATCCACCACCTGGAAAATTTTGCGTGAAGATCTTGGTCTACACCCATACAAGATCCAACTGGTTCAAGAACTAAAGCCAGTTGATAAGCTTCATTTGTTTGCTGATTGGGCCCTAGAACAGCTTGAAGTTGATCCACTTTTTTATCGTAAAATTGTGTTTAGTGATGAAGCTCATTTCTGGTTGAACGGCTATGTAAACAAGCAAAATTGCCGTATATGGAGTGGAAACAATTCTCAAGAAGTTCTGCAGGTTCCATTGCATCCTGGAAATTGCTCTGTATGGTATGCTTTACACGCTGGAGGCATCATCGGTCCATATTTTCTTAAAAACGATGCTGGAGCTAATGTTACAGCAAATGGTGCTCGTTACAGATCGATGATCAATGATTATTTGTTTCAAAATTTGAATGGTATCGACCAAGAAGTGTTTTGGTTCCAACAAGATGGTGCTGCCACCGTAACAATTGATTTATTGAAAGAAAGATTTGGCGATAACATTATTTCGAGAAATTGTCCAATTACCAATTAATTGGACAATTTCTCCAAGATCATGCGACGTGACTCCACTGGATTATTTTCTTTGGGGTTATGTCAAGTCATTGGTTTATGCTGATAAACCAGAAACAATAGACGCTTTGGAAGCCAACATAACTCGTTTAATTGATGAAATAAGGCCTGAATTACTCGAAAAAGTGGTCCAAAATTGGTCTGGTCGAGTACGATTCCTCGAGCTGGTCGTGATGGACATATGCCGGAAATTATTTTCAAAACATTAATGTCAAAATTATCTTTCAAATAAAAAAAAATTGGCTTCAATCTTAGTTTAAATGTGTTTTAAAAAATTATTTTTAAATTTTTTAATTTTCATTAATATAGGATCAGAAAACAATACATTTTGTAACAAACAGGGCTTCGTACGTTTGTCTGAAGAGTTCAGTGCGCATGCCTGGAACAAAACAAAAAATGTTTGCTTATTTATATTTTAATTTCAATGGACAATTTATATTCGTTGGTTTTTCTTAATTCCGTTTGATATTGTATGATGAATTTTGATTTTATACGTCTATTAAATATGAGCAGTGCTTATAAAGACATTAATTTAATTCTTAAAGTTTCTTCAAAGAATTTTTTGAAATTAAAATTGTAGAAGACAACAGATTAAATCTGTTTTGATATTCAAATTTTGTAATAATCCTTCTATCAAGTAAAAAACCTTTCCTTCTTATTTTATTTTAAATGTGTTTTATTTCAATTTAAAGTTCTATCACTCTAAAAAAACCACCCGATATCTCCACACACATGCTTTGCCTTTAGTGGATTTTCCTAGGTTTATTGGCTGAATCTTAGTTTGTTAACTACTTTTGTGTGTTTTTTTTTTGTAAATAAACTTATCTAGATAGATTTTTATGTTGGGGCAGTGCCACAGAAATTGTTCATTAGCGAGTGGAACTTATGCTGCAGAGAGAAGACATACAAAAGAATCTAGTTTTCGGAGTCTTTTAAACAGATTTGTAGACAGGAGATGTCAAATAAATAAAAAAGAAGAAAGGATAATATCGGTAACTATCGAAGACAAGAAACTTGAAATTTTACTGAATGTAACAGAAGATCCACAAACAAGCCAAAGAAAGCTTAGCCTGCGGTATAAGCGATCGTTCAGTTGAAAAAATCCTCAAAAAGCATGTTGCATTCCTTTCAGATTCAGATGCATCAGGCGCTTGCCGATAACGATTTTGAAAACAGTCTGAGATTTTGTAAAGTGTTCAAATTTAATAGAACCCTATAGTTTTCGATTTTATTTCATTCAGCGACGGAGCGACTTTTCACAATTTCCATTATTACTCTTTCGAAAATCCAAGAACGATAAGAGAACTCGACCATCAACACAAGTAGTTATCGCTAGTCATGTGATAGGTCCTTATTTTTTCGAAAGAAAACTCGATGGTGCTGCATATTTGAATTTCCTTCAGAACATTCTTCCTGGATTTTTAGTAGTGTTACTGTTCCTTTGTCAAGCTCAAATTAATAATGGTTACCGATAATAATATAACCAAAGAGTTTTTCGTCAAGTTACTAGAAAGTTAACCAACTATTTTGATACTGGTTCCAAGTTATTTATTTAGAAAGTTTTCATGATCACACGGCCCGATCGAGGGACAAAATTCATATGATGTATTATGCATCTGTAGTTTTAATGTACTTATTTAAGACCATTTTCGGATTCTCCAAAAAAACAAACAAATAAAACGAGCGCGCGAAAAAGAGACTACATTTTTGACTGCACACCTATGTGTAAAGTTGCGTCGTTTTTGTACCGGGTTTTTCACTATAATTTAACCGCCCTATCAACTTTGTTACAAATGGAGGTACAAAAAAAAGTTATTCACATGAGTTGTATGAAATCAACTGAATTTTTTCAAAATGATCTCACAAAATGAAATATATACAGGGTGGACAAGATATTGAGTGCAACCTCGTTTTTTCAAATGGATCACCCTGCATATTGTCTTATTTTTGGCTACCTCTTTATCTTCTGATTACGGATATATATGCATGTTTATCTCTCTTATTTGAGAACTGCAAAGTCTCAAATTCTAAGAACTACCTGGCAGGCTCAGTTATCGGTTATCAAGTGGTAGGCTGTGATAAATCAACAAACGACATTGGTACCAATATGACACACGTTGATATTCAATAAAATTATTTCTGAAACATCCATTACATAGAAGCGGAAAAAATCTAAATCAAATGAAATACACACATCTTCAAAAGTCTTGGCCCCTCTAGGTTTCTCAAGAAATAAACAATCTATGTTCTGGAAACGAAATGAATACTTTCCTCTATTTCAAGTGCAATATTTGATAGAAAATCTTTGTTTGTTACTCTTTGCTTTATGCAGGATGGAAAAATGAGAAAAAATCAAAATTTATCGATTATTTATTTTTGATTACTTATAGTTATTCCACAACGGAATCAAAATTCAACAGTTCATCTTTCAATCAACTGCCCAATAAGCCTAGGCATCCCACGAATCAAGTCTTCTTCTTCTTCTTCTTTCTAATTATTAAGCAATATTGCTTTTTTTTCTTTGCTTCTTTGCCTGTGTTCTTTCAAGTATGTAAATTATCACTCCACCGTTTGCGTGGTCTTCCTACACTCCTACGACCAATTGGTGACTTGTCTCTTGCCATCTTTACAATTCTGTTTTCATCCATGCGGTCGATATGCTCATTCCATTGCTGTTGCCTTTTCAGTACCCAATCATTGATATTATCGATTCCACACATTTCTCTCATCATCTTACCCGATCAGTGAGTTTTTTTCCTGCCATTTTGCGCACCACTTTCATTTCAGCAGCCTCCAATATTTGACTCGTTCTCGAGGTCTCCGGTCTGGTCTCTGCAGTGTACGTGAGAATTGGTCTAATCGTCGATCTGTAGATTCTAGACTTAACTTCAATTCCAATGTGCTTATTATTCCACACGATGTTGTTGAGACATGCGGCTGTTCTTGTTGCCTTCATAGCTTGTCCTCTCACTTCCGCCTCGACATCACCAAATCCAGATATCTCGACGCCAAGATATTTGAACCTCATCTCCTGTTGTACAACCTGGTTATCAATTTCCAGCTTACATCTAAGTGGCATCTTTGATGTGGTCATGCATTTAGTTTTTGATGTCGATATAATCATTCCGAACTTTTTTGCTATTATGTTGAACTGATGCAGTAGTCTTTGAAGATCGTCTTCGTTCTCCGCGATCAATACTGCATCATCGGCGTAGCAAAGTATTCTAATTTCCTTGTTCCCAAACTTGTATCCTCTTAGTTTGATTATGTGTTTAATTATTTCGTCCATGATGATGTTGAAGAGAAGGACTCAGGGAATCACCCTGTCGGATGCCAATATCAACGTCTATTTCTTCTGTTATTTCACCATTAATTTCTGCTTGAATCTTGTTAGCCTTGTATATATTTTCGATGGTTTTCACAATGTTGTAGGATATTTGTCTGTCATGAAGCAAGTGTATGACATCTTTCAACTGTGCGCGATCAAATGCTTTCTCCAGATCTATGAAACACATAAAAGCCGGTCGGTTATATTCTATAGATTTCTCAGTGATTTGTCTAATAACAAATAAGGCGTCTGTGCATGATCTTCCTGATCGAAATCCCTGCTGTTCGACCCTAAGTGCAATATGTTCATTGATTTTGTTGGTAAGGATTCTCGTGGTTAGCTTGAGTGCAGTTGGAAGTAGATTGATTCCTCTATAGTTAGATGGTATTTCTTTGTCGCCTTTTTTGAAGAGGAGTATTGTCTTGCTGATTCTCCATTCATCAGGTATTTTGTGGTTTTGCAGGATCTTATTTATCAGGATTACCAGTTGTTCTATGATGCTATCACCTCCGTACTTAAGCAACTCGTTGGTTATTCCATCAATTCCAGGACTTTTTCTATTCTTAAGTTTTTTGAGAGCCACTTTAACATCTTCCTCTCCAATAACTATGTTGTCGTCTGTTACGATCTCGGGGTTATTAGGATCACTTCGGGTCTGCTGTTGTTTATATAGGTTTTTCAAGTAATTCACCCAAGTTTCCTTTGATATACGGTTCCTATTAATCAACTCATGTGACTCCCGTCTTTGGTTCCTGATTAGCCGCCATATCTGTTTCTGGAGTCCGTAGAAGTCGCTTTCCATTCTTTTAGAAAAGACTTCCCAATGCCTGCCTTTTATTTGTCTGACGAGGTTGTTGGTAATATTCCGTACTCTTTTGTACTCCTGGTAGTCTTCGGAAGTTTGGGTACTTCTGTACTTCAAGTAGGTTTTTTTCTTTCTCTTGCATTGCTGCTTAACTTCATTACAAAACCAAGGTGTTCTGTTTGGTTCATTTTTACCACGCTTTAGTATATCCCTTGTTCCCAGTGCTTCAGTGGCTGCTTCTTTGATATTCTGCTGCAGTTTCTGCCAGCTGCTGTTAACGTCATCATTGTCATTCAAGAGGTTGTTCTGTGTTTTACACTTCAGTCTTTTCTGATATAAGCTCCTTGTAGACTCATTCCATAGTGATTCAACATTTATTCTTTCCTCCGATCTGATAGGTGTATTATTCCTTTTTGGTTTCAATTTCATTCTAATTTTTCCTAAAAGAAGCTTATGATCACTACCAATATTCGCCGAATTAAGAGTTCTTATGTCCAGTATTTGGGAAGGATGTAGGTGTCTGTTGGTCATCACATAGTCAATAACAGATTGTTGTCCCCGAGTGTTACTGAATGTATACTTATACTGCGGTTTATGGTCAAAGAAGGTGTTATTAATTCTGAGTTCATTCATTGCACATAGGTTTATTAGCAGTTCTCCGTTATTGTTTAGAGCATCTTCATTGAATCATGAAGATTGATTCCAGGTAAGGTTTCGGTACCGACGCGAGCATTCAGATCTCCAACTAATATCATCGGCTTGTTTTGAGGGATCAATTCGATAGTGCTGTGGAGTTGATCATAAAACTGTTCTCTGTCATGTTTAGGTCTGTTTTCTTCGGGTGCATACGCGGAAATAATGTACAATTCTTGTGATTCGGTGTGTATTCTAATAACTATTATTCTTGAAGAAATGTATTGCCACTCCTTCTTTGGCACGCTGTTCATTGTTCACACCACTATACACTAAAATGTAGTCACCGTACTGCTTTTGACCTCTTCCCTTTTTCTTAGTTTCCTGCAGAGCACATATATCAACTTTGTTCTGTTGCAGTTCGATCATTAGTTCTTGTTCTCTTCCACTGAGTGATCTTATGTTCCAGGTAGCGCAGCGTAAAATGTCTAGTTTTTTCCATTTTCTAATCCTTTTCCTTGCATGGGTCGTTACCGTTAGATCAGTCCTGTTCCGAGGCAAAGTTGCGGTTCTGTGAGCATTTTTGGTTTTTTATTTCAGGCAGGTAGCTAACCTGACCTGAGAACCCCTCCTCCTTTATCCGGGCTTGGGACTGGCAGGGGCAATTACTAGGCTACTCAATCCACCCAGCAACTAACCCCAGGCGGAGTTGAATCAAGTCATTAATGAAATTTTCAGGCATATCGTTCCATTCTTCCTGAAGGGCTAAACTCAATTCCTGAATAGTTGAAGGTGGGTTTTGGCGATTGGACATTGCTCTCCCTAAGTAATTTCATACGTGCTCATTTAGATTCATGTCTGGTGAGTTTGCTGGCCAGTTAATTCTGTGCATATTGTTCTCTTGAAGAATGTTTTGAACCCTTTGTGTGCGGGGTAGTGTGGCACTATTATACTGATAAATGAAATTATCCCCAAATTCGTTGCGTAGAGGAACAATTATTGGTTCAATGATGTTTTCTACGTAGATGGCACCAGTCATTGTTCGTTCAACCATAATAAGAAGGGTATGGCGACCGAAAATTATACAACCCCAGCACATTATGGATCCGCCTTGAAAGGATCCAGCTTCCCGGGCGAACTTGAGTCGCTCTAGTCAGCCTGGACCTCTCCAAACCCTTTCTCGTCGACTATCACTTTGTAAACCAAATCGTGACTCGTCCGAAAAAAGTACGTAGCGCAATTGTGGTAAAAGCCAGTCTTGGTGGTGTTCTGCCCATTGCCGACGGGTAGCTCTATGCCCAGGTGATAGCAGAGGTACTCTTAAAGGTCTTCTTGCCCTTAAACTGGAGGAATGCAACCGTCTCCTTATGGTACTGGTTGAGACTATCCTTCTATAGGTCCTCAAAAAATGACTTTGAAGGGCTGTTACAAATACCGTTCGATTCCTTCGAGTAAAATTTGCGATATAATGATCTTCCCTTGCAGATGTTACTCTGGGTCGACCAGGCACCGGTCTCCGGGCAACGCTGCCGGTTTCCAGGGAAAGGGCCACTATGCTCCTTACAGAAGTCCGTGGCATATTCAAACGTTGCGCAATCTGGTGATTCGACAAAGCTTCTTGATATAGAGCTACTTACTATTTTGCCCGGTTAAACTGAGAAATTGGATGTTCCGGCATTTTTTGCGGAATATTCTCAATATTACAACTCTCGTTGCAACTGATTAACTTCGAATACACCTGTATTCTCCCGAACAAGAAACATTTTTGCTGGTTTATTGTTTTCATTTAAGTCTTCAAGATAGTGAAGGTTCCACACACAAAAAATTGTCATCTTACATTCAACAAGTTGAGAGTTGATAGGGGAGCAGGACTTTTGACGATGTGTGTATATTCCAAGAAATTGATACATCATCATTACTAATACATCATTATTACTAATACAATAAATCTATCTTATATTTTATGTGGAGAGCAATAAAAACAAGAAACCTAAAAGGGGATAATATATGGCGTTATATCCAGATCATCCAATTCCAAGTGAATTTATTAATACTTAAACCGTGTAAAATATTCTGAAAGTTTTATGAGAAAGAGGCGTAGCGTCTTACGGAATGATAATCAAGAACTCGACATTGTTGAGTATTTATGGTGGTATGAAATGAACAGTCACAACCGAAGAAATTGCTCGAAATGGCCACCATTATTTAATATATCGGGTGTTTTTTTTTAGAGTGATAGAACTTTCGAAAGGGGTAACTGTGATTTGACAGAAGGTAGAAGCCATGTTGTTTTGATATTTCTGTTCAGTAAACATTGTCAAATTATTATGGAAAGACTCACTCCGCAACAACGTTTACAAATTGTTGAAATTTATTTTCAAAATCAGTGTTCTATTCGCCAAACTTATAGAGCACTTCGTGAAATTTATGGTTCACATAATCGTGCATCAGAGCAGCTTATTCGTCCAACTATCGATAGATTTCGGAAACATTTTCTCTACTCGATGCAACAACAACAACAATAAGACAAAGAACTGTACGTACAGAAGAAAATATCGCTGCTGCAAGTCATAGTGTTAATGATGATCCAGATTTGTCTATTCGTCGACGTTCACAACAAGTTGGATTCTGTGTATCCACCACCTGGAAAATTTTGCGTGAAGATCTTGGTCTACACCCATACAAGATCCAACGGTTCAAGAACTAAAGCCAGTTGACCATGATAAGCGTCGTTTGTTTGCTGATTGGACCCTAGAACAGCTTGAAGTTGATCCACTTTTTTATCGTAAAATTGTGTTTAGTGATGAAGCTCATTTCTGGTTGAACGGCTATGTAAACAAGCAAAATTGCCTGTATATGGAGTGGAAAGAATCCTCAAGAAGTTCTGCAGGTTCCATTGCATCCTGAAAAATGCCCTGTATGGTGTGCTTTACACGCTAGAGGCATCATCAGTCCATATTTATTTAAAAACGATGCTGGAGCTAATGTTACAGTGAATGGTGCTCGTTACAGATCGATGATCAATGATTATTTGTTTCAAAATTTGAATGGTATCGACCCTGAAGTGGTCTGGTCCTAACAAGATGGTGCTACACCTAATGCTGCTACCGTAACAATTGATTTATTGAAAGAAAGATATGGTAATAACATTATTTCGAGAAATGGTCCAATTAATTGGCCTCCAAGATCATGCGACATAACTCCACTGGATTATTTTCTTTGGGGATATGTCAAGTCTTTGGTTTATGCTGATAAACCAGAAACAATATACGCTTTGGAAGCCAACTCGTGTTATTGATTAAATAAGGCCTGAATTACTCGAAAAAGTGGTTGAAAATTGGTCTGGTCGAATGCGGTTCCTCAGAGCTAGTCGTGGTTGACATATGCCGGAAATTATTTTTAAAACATAAATGTAATAAAATTATCTTTCAATATCACTATACCATTTATGGGGATTCACGAGTTCTGGACATACGGCAGCTGTACATGTTTGGAACATGTTTATCATACCAGGAATAAGGCTAAGGGAAATGTACAGGTCACTACTCCAAGGAAGAATATTGGGAAACACATATAAATATAATACCTCAGTAGTAAAATATTCAACTACTTACCTGAGATGTATAAAATGTATATACGACGAATAAACAACATTAACCTTCTAAAGAAAATTTTCAGGAGGTACATGATTGAGCTGGACCGAAATGTTGTTCACAAATCAATTCTCATTGATGATATGTATATGTGTGTCTTCCTGTTTCTGGATCGGCCACTGAGTTTGCGGGGGGATTATTTGCGTCTAATCTGTTTTATGGGCTTCGATTTGTCGGATTTGTTTTTAGTGTTAGTATTTATTTAATGTACAATGTACACATATTATTGTAGAATGTTTCAATGGCAGATGAATTTCTACGCACAACTTAGGTTTTAGTAGGGAACTCATGTTTATTTGTTGGAGATTTTGTACATATTTGAGTATATTGCTTCATGTATTGTGTGTTATATATATATTTTCAAAAATAAACATTATTATTATTATTATCACTCTAAAAAAAACCCCTATACATAGTTCATATCGTCTTCTCAAATTGGTTAGACTATTTGGGATAGCATTATTATATTAGGAGTACAAATAAGTTTCCGCCGTTTTATTGTAGATGGCGCGGCACGGAGTTTCGGTTAGCTTTCGCAGATGATAACCGGCTTAAAGAATAGTTTGGACATTCAAGAACAACATAACCTATTAATATCATTGATTTTATATTGGTAAAATATAATTTTTATAAGTTGAAAATGTCAAAATTTGAGCCAAGTAAGCGTCATTTGCGGGAAATATTAGTTTACTTCTTTAATTTAAAGAAATCTGCGGCTGAGGCGCATCAATTGATCGTAGAAGCATATGGTGAGGGTGCTTTGAGTGAGAGAACGTGTCGAGAGTGGTTTCAAATGTTTAAAAACGGTGATTTCGACGTAGAAGACAAAGATCGCAGTGGAAGGCCAAAAATTTACGAGGATGCAAAATTGGAGGAATTATTGGAGGAAGATTCATCTCAAACACAAAAAGAACTTGCTCTAACATAAAAGTCACTCAGCAAGCAGTCTCACATCGTTTAAAATCATTAGGAATGATTCATAAACAAGGAAATTGGGTTGCGTACGGCGGAAACTTATTTGTACTCCTAATAGTTCTGATTATGTTTATGAATTAATGCTCCAATTTTGTTTTTAATGACCTCAACATTCTCATTATTATCACACATGCATATATAATCGTAATCAGAAGACCTAAAAATAAGAAAATATACAGGGTGATCCCCAGATGAAGTTGCACTCAATATCTTATCCACTCTGTATATATTCCATTTTGTGAAATCATTTAAAGAAATTCAGTTCAATTCCTACAACTTTTATGAATTATTTTTTTTTGTAACAAAGTTGAAAAACCCGGTATTTAATCTGAATGAGTAGGCAAATTTCATTTTGTCCATAAAAACGCTTACAACGCTCCCTCCATTTTTAACAGTTGTTTGGGGGTTCTTTGTATTAACCGTCTCATTTTATCGATATTGAGTAGGTTCTATAATTTTATGATAATCTCATAACCGGACCTACTTTCGAAACGACGCGGATTTCTGAATCAGCACTGATTTATTTACGAACCAACAAGGTTAAGCGGAACGAATCAATCAAAATACAGGAATCGCCTAGTTTTATGTGCCGGAAGTGAGATGGGAGTCTTCGTGCAGTTGAAAGTACTTTTAGGGTCAACTTCACGAGACCGAAACAAGAAAATTGAGGTTACAGCAAAAATGGGCGGTATTTATCTGGTTCACAGATGACGAATTAAAATGAATACCATCATTGTTTTCCATATTTCTTCAATATTGGTGGAAATCTGTATAAAAGCCGTTTGAGTGCTAGTAGCAGTTTACATTTTGGAGTTTACTACAATATTAAAAAAGTATCATTGAGACACTTAAGCCCGCTATCTGGGCAACCGTCATCTTTTGACATTTGGCAAGTGAAAACTACGCCATTACTGAAAATAGAACGATGCACGCTTCAACAACGCATTAAAATTGTTAAAATTCACTACAAAAATGGTGAAAATTTTGGAGTCGCAGTTTGCAAAACTAAAGCACTTTTGGGTCATCGTGAAGCACCTTCTCGGTCGGCAATAGTGAAACTTTTTGATTGACCCGATCTTTACTTGACGGAAATTCATCTTCAATATAAGAAAAACAAATGTTAACTTCCGCTATTTTATCGATTTACACGACAATTATTTCGTCATACCATGACTTCATCAGGTGAGTATTAAAACTGATGTATACAATGCAAAACATGACCTTAAATACACAGCTCTGGTACATAAAATAGATGGGTGGAAAGAGATGGTTTACAATCAATGAAAAATATTAAGTAGGGGGGATCTGTTTAAATATATTTGATCATTAAATAAAATTCGTCTTTTATTATATCTATTGATCTCTAAACTTTCTAACAGATTTAGTTTCTGACTTTTGTTTTCGATATGTAATATTTCATAGTTCATATTAAAATTATGACCAGTCTCTAACAAATGATTGGCATAAGTTGAATTTGGTTTATTTTTAATAAAACATTTTTCATATTCTCATATCCTTGTTTGGAATGAACGGCCACATATACGCATGGGCAATCACTACATGTTAACTTGTAAACTCCTGATTTTTTGTTTTTAGGAATGACGTTTTTATTATTTTTTATTAAGCTGCCTAAAGAATTAATGGTTTTAAAAGAGATTTTATAATTTTCTTTTTTCTTTAAATATCTAGCAATCTTTTCAGATTTTGGCCTATATAACTTAATTAAATTAATTTTTTTCTCGTTTGAATTTGAAATTTTTGATATACAATTGATATTGCTTTCTTTTAATTCATTTTATCAAGTTAATTATCTATAAGTAATGGATTAAAATCATTATTGAAAGCTATTTGTTTAATGGTTTTATATTCTTTGTCAAAATTTTCTTGTCATGGTTATGTTAACCAATCTATAAAGCATACTATTATAAGCTGATATTTTTTGTGAAAATGGATGGTTTGAAGTAGAATGAATCGTACCATCTGTGTGTGTAGGTTTCCTGTATATAGACACGACTTTTCCATATACAGGAAACCTACACATACAGACGGTACGATTCATTCTACTTCAAACCATCCATTTTCACAAAAAATATCATCTTATAATAGTATGCTTTATAGATTGGCTAACATACCCATGACAAAAGAAAATTTTGACAAAGAATTTAAAAAACCATTAAACAAATAGCTTTTCAATATTTTTTTTAATCCATTAATTATAGATAATTTACTGGATAAAATAAATTACAAGAAAGCAATATCACTTGTATATCCAAAATTTCAAAATTCAAACGAAACAAAATTTATTTCATTAACTTATGTAGGCCAAAAATCTAAAAAGATTGCTAGATATTTAAAGAAAAAAGAAAATTATAACATCTCTTCTAAAACCTTTAATTCTTTAGGCAGCTTAATAAAAAATAATAAAGACGTCATTCCTAAAAACAAAAAATCAGGAGTATACAAGTTAACATGTAGTGATTGCCCATGTGTATATGTGGGACAGACAGGCCGTTCATTCCAAACAAGGATACGAGAACATGAAAAATGTTATATTAATAATAAACCAAATTCAACTTATGCCAACCATTTGTTAGAGACTGGTCATAATTTTAATATGAAATATGAAATAATACATATCGAAAACAAAAGTCAGAAACTAAATCTGTTAGAAACTTTAGAGATCAATAGATATAATAAAAGACAAATTTTATTGAATGATCAAATAGATTTAAGCAGATCCCCCTACTTATTATAATATTTTTCATTGATTGTAAACCATCTCTTTCCACCCATCTATTTTATGTACCAGAGCTGTGTATTTAAGGTCTTGTTTTGCATTGTATACATCAGTTTTAATACTCACCTGATGAAGTCATGATATGACAAAACAATTGTCGTGTAAATCAATAAAACAGCGGAAGTTAACATTTGTTGAACATTTGATGAATAAATTGGAAACTACTGGTTCCATTCAGAATAAAAAGCACGAAGTTGAGCGTCCAGTTCGAAATGAAACTATTGAAATAGCAGTATTGGGACATTTACAGATGGGTAATCGGCCAATCTATAAAAAGCTTAGCACGAGCATCTAATGTTCCGAATTCTAGCGTTCATCGAATTGTAAAAATTCATAAATTTCACCCTTACAAGATAAGGCTGAAGCAACAGTCGATTGAAGATGATCCTGACGTTTCTGAGTTCTGGGGGTCAAATTTTCGTTGGGACACCCTGTCTATTGATGCAATCATCAAACAATAATAATAATAAAATTTAAAGCAAGCGGCGGATATTTATGTACCATTCCAATAATTCAAATAACGACAAAGAATAAACCAGTTGTTCAACTTATCTGAGTTTTAATTCATTTTAAATATTAACGCAGCAAAATTTAAATTTCTTACGATATACACTCCAACAGTTAAATAGCGTATAACCTCCATTCATATCAGTCGCTTTCGATAATTATGGCATCTTCAATCTTTCATTGTTTGATTGGATAAAGACAATACAAGCAATGATGGTATTGACAAACAATGAGGATATTCGTTATTGATTCATGGTTTTATTCACTGTCCATATAATTGTCAATTAATAAATGCAATAAATCATAACCGCTTTTAAATCGATTGAATTGCCTGTCAAACAGTTCACCGAATGAAAAGCTCGTTTCATTTCTTGCGACTTCTTACTCCTCTCACTCTGGCGTATTTAACACACAGTAGTTGCTAGTACAATGTTAGTTATTAATGATAATCAATAATCTCGCAACCGTTTTCATTTATCGTTAAAAATAATTCACAGTCGTGAATATAAATCAGATTCCAATTGAATCTGAACAATGAAAACTTCAGATGAAAAACATCGGTTTTGACTAATACGTCATCGCATTCCTGCAAACTATAATTAGACGGAGTAGAAGAAAATATTTACCCATTTTAATTGCACTAGTCAGCCACATTATGATTTGTTTTCGAGTAGAAGAACGCTTTTCACGTATGCGAGAATGAGTTGTAATATACACTGGCGAGCAAAAAAAAACGGGTCACTAAGATTTTACACTGCTTTTACCAGTAGACTCACATGTTCAAATTGATTCAATATTTTGTTCATCATCTGTCTTTCATTGGAAAATCAACTAAATATGCGCAAAATGTAATCATATGGGCTAAAAAACTTGATAAAAGAAACCATCTTCGAATAATTCTTTACGATAAATTCATCGTTTATCAGTTGCGTTCAACATTGGTCATTGAATAGTTTGTTTTCCACTCTCAGAAAGAAACTATTTCATGAAATGAGTTTACCAATTGAATATTGTGCGAGAATAGTGGCACTTATTGAAAATAGGCTGAGCCAGAAATCTGTTGCTAGAAGAATGAAGGTTACTCTATTTACAGTCCAAAGAATATTGACAAGGCATCAGGAGATAGGCAGGCTGGCCAGAAGACCTGGATCTGGGAGATGATGGTGCACATCGTTGAGGGATAACAGATTCATGGTTTCCACAAGTCTTCGATATCGCCATCTTACTGCTGTTGAAGTTCGAAATCGATTGATTGAAGTACGTCAGGTAAACGTAAGTGAATGGACCGTGAGACGACATCTCTTAAAATCGAATTTACAACCATACAGACCTGCGACAGGTCCAGAACTTTTCAGAGAGCATCGAACTGGTTAGAAGCTCAGTGGGCACATACTCAGAGTTGTACATGTCGGCTCTTCGCCGACGTTAAAGTACCATTGTCATCATTGATGTCCCGGGTTTCTGCTCAAGTTTTGACACTCCAGCAGACCCCTGATAAGCTGAAAGAGAAAAGATAGGAATTTTGAAGGAAAATTATAGAGAACTTGCTCCAGTACAACTAGGTGAGGGACCACCTCAAGTCACCCCCCTCCAAAAGGATCACCGTGTCGATCCCAACACTCAGTCACTTGAGCAGAGTGTTTCTATGGTTGTGAAAGATCGAAGCATCGAAACAACACAAATAAAAGCTTCCCAGCATGGATCCTCCCCTCAAAGGACTGCTGTTGCTGTTCGGAGCAAGGCTCCGAAGCATCGTAGAGGATGGGCTTTAGGATCAAAAAGTGGGGCCAGAGTTGGGAGCGAGCAGAGCGAGCCTTCCGGGCTCTATTCCCGGTCGAAACGTCGTAGTCTCCCTTTTTTCTCCAGCGGACCAATCAGGACCCCGCAGCGGGAGCTTAAGGATCTAAAGATGGAGCCAAATTTGGGGGCGAGCAGAGCGAGTCTTCGAGATCTCCCGGTCGAAACTTCGTAGTCTCCCTTTTACCTTTAGCAACCATTTAAGATCTCTCAGCGGATAAGTAATGAAGGTTGGAAAGCCCACGCTGAGATTCAGCAGGGTTTCGTCTTCGCCCGTGTATGGATTGCAAAACTCTAATCGATCATAGGGTCGCGTGACTCCGGTCGTCTATCAGAGCCACAACTACCCCGTACGATTCCAAGTCTTGTTGAAGGATAGGAACGGATGTCGGACAACATGATGGAAGGGTATGCAAGAAAGAAACAAAGTAAGGAAGTTTGGATCGAGAGTCATCTGCTTTAGGAATCATAACCATATACTCCCTTTCATAAATGAAACTAGGACACTCGTTATGACAAGCTCCCCCACCACGACAAGGTACAGAGGCAGAGGGAGGCTCACTGGGCACAGGTACTTTTCTCTGATGAATCCAGATTCAGCATTCGAGGAGCTGATGGTCATAGACGCTTTTATAGACGTCCAGGAGAAAGATACACCGATGCCTGTATAGAGGAGCGAGTTCCATTCGGTGAAGATCAAATTTATAATTTTACTGGAAGAATACCAGGTTCTGAAGGAACCCAAGTTCCAAGAAACAGAACAATCAACACAAGGTTATTTGTTTTCTACCATTCGCTCGGGTATTGCGCATAAAAGTCCAAAAATTTGCAAAAATTGAATGATTAAGAGGAGTGGAAGCGAAGTCTCGATATCAAAAAATAAATTCACACTATTGTTCTAACGAATAAGTATATTCTGTCGAAAGCTTGTTTCTAAATATGAGTTATTAATCCTGCTCAATTAATACCAACATCACATAATCAAAATGCTAATTGTGAATGATACAGTCATATTGCTTATTGATTATCTCCCATTCTTGATTTTGTCACGGTCTATGCAGCAATATGCGATCAGGTCATTCTGAACCTTTATGTGGGATGAAATTTATAGCAAAGTAACGGTACGAGAAGTTTCTAGAATTGTATATCATTTATCGAAGAATGATCTAAGAATTATTATAAATCTATTGCTTCATTCATATGGTTCAAATACCTGTTTATTTAGTGATGGGAATATGAATTCTGAACTTTCCGAGTTCAAGTCATCTTGCATTTGTTGGAACTAAGAGGATATTTTCAGAAGCTGCTATTTAAATTAAGAGTTTTTGTTCTTGCGTGTCTGGAGATGATTAATTTCGGGAAAAAAAACAAATGGGCTCCAAGATTAACGGTTTCTCAAAAAGAAGTTATGTTCAGAAATTCCAAATCGTTAAGTAATCCGACACAAATTATTATTATTATTATTATTATTATCCTGATACTCCTAGATCTTCTGTGAAGATCCCTCAGAAGCTTTTTCAGCTTGTACGAGTTAGGAGTTCAGTTGTGTTCTGTGTAGGCTTTGTTACTGCGATCTTGCGCCACTTTAGGTCACAGCACTGTTAATTTTTGACCCAACAGTGAAATGGTGGCAGATACCCGTCCAACTAGAAAATTTCTTTTCTACCTGAATAGGATTCGAACCCTGGACCTCCCGGTCACGAGTCCGATGCTCTCCCGCTGAGCTATCCACAATGATATGGGACAAAATTTTTCTCAACCTTTTTTTTTGCAGTGCGGTATGAAAGTGAGATATTAAAACAACAAAGAAGGTAAATCAGGAGTTTAATTGTCAAGGGCTTTCCAACATTGAATTTTGCGCCATTTCTGAAGTGTTAAATAAAACTGATAGAGATCATTTGACAAGTAGGAATTGCGAGGTTATGAGAAATTAACGGATATATGCACTCGTACAACGCACTGAAATAATGAAAGATCACTATAAAAATGGTGAAATATCCACGGATACAATTAGTATATCTTGTACTGCTTCTGTTCATCATCAAACGCCTCCTCGCTTTGCTATATTGAAATTAATCAATAAATTCGAAATTTCTGGACAAGTCAGTGATGATGAAAACCCAGTTTTATTCATTTCGAAACTTTCCCATGAACTGGGCTTATCACAATCCAGTTTGCACCGTATTTTGCATAATAATCTTGGCTTAAAGGCTTACAAAATCCTGCTACCGCAAGAATTTCAACTGCACGATCCCAAAAACACCGTACATTCGCTGATTGGGTGCTCGGAGTGCAATAATAAAATCACTGTGACTTCCCACGGTTAGTTTAGATTCATCTTGGTGATTAATCCTGTTTTTTGTGACCAACATAATTGGTCACAAAAAATAGGATTAATCACCAGGATTACAAACGTTGTTGTATTTAAACACCTATTATATCGGTCGAATTGTTGTGTTGATTATCTACGTAGATAACCAACTGATGAGAAGGAATAGGTTGTAATTCTAAACACCGTCGAAGAGAAACAATGTGTATCTTCTTGAGACAACAAAAACGAAATAAACTTTATATCGACTTAGTGGTACAATTCTGCACAAATGACCTTTTCATAAAAAAAAGGGAAAAGTTAACAAGATATTGAATTGAATGTAAAAGGAGTAATGAAGATAAAACAGCATGATAAACAATGATATCTAAACATTTTGAATCGCGAATAATTTCAAGGGTGAGCACTGCATTATCTCAATATTAAGTCCTCTAGTTTTTTTTTAATGTTTTTGATCGATAGGTTTTTGTTTATGAGAATTATTAAGCACGTCATCACGATATAGGTAATCATTCGACGTAATATAATTAATCATACGACATAATAATGTGGAATAACTAATTTTTATTCATTCCCATATCCTGTTTATCATATAATTTTAAGATTTACCATTTTTCAAAGTGTCATAAATGTTAATCACTTCAGCTGGACACTACACATGTATATCCTTGTGAATCCTGCATATTTGTTGTAGTTTCAACAAGTTCCTGAAAATAGGATTCACAAAACCATATTCGAAGTCAAAAAAAAATTATTCATAGCTTACTTAATTTATTCATGTAAAAACTCACTGTCTATACAGGGTGTTTAAAAAAAAAGGTGACCCCGTCTCTAGGATAGGTAGGAAACTGAAAAATAATTGGGGTTTGCTTAGTAAAAAATTTTCGTAACGTCATCCGTATTCAAGATAAAGGACGTTGAAGAAAAAAATGTATACACATTTTTTACAATTTTTGCGATACTACTGGCAACATTGTAATGAAATTTTATACGAATAAGTTTTGGAAGCTGATAAATCCCATGCATTCGTTTTTATATCTGACTCTCATAGAGGGCGCTAGTTACACGGTTCGTACCAAGTAGTATTGAACATAACTTTTTTAAGGTTAGATTTTGTCAATCAAAATTTTAAGTGAACATAAACATCATTAAATTTTACACCAAATGGGTACTCTCGGTAATACTCGATTCTGTGTTGTTGCCCTCAGGCACAGCAATGTTAATTTTCGACCCAAAAGTTAAATGGTGGACGAAAACGTCTGACTAGAAAATTTTTCTCCTACTTAGACGGAGCCCGGGACCTTTCGGTTCCCAGCACATACATCTGTGTACAGTTCACAACTTAAATCGACTTGAGTTGGTATCGTCGATTGTCGGGACATAAGCAGTAGACACGCATGTTTCGCAGCTTGTTGGCTCCAACATCGGCGCCAGTTCCAATGCCCAACGATTGTTGTTTATCGTATACTCACCCCGCATAGGAACGCAAAGTTTTTACCAAACATTAGGGCATAGCAGCTTATGACCCGCCAATCGATGTCGATAAGTGATCTTCTTGCCGCTGGCCCCTTTTAGTTAATTGAGATTAAGATTAAAGCGTTCCACATATTTCGCACAGTTTCATTTTGTGAACTTCACTACGTACGTAGAAAATAAATTGTTATTACAGCAGAAACGTAAATCTCACAATTTTTTCTGTCTTTTCCAGAAATATGTTGATGACATCTGCAGGGAAGGCTACACTGGCGCAGTACCTGGGGAGGATTCATGTTATGATTCGGATTACGAAGCAGATGCCCCAGCCAGGCACCAGGATGTCTCTAGGACTACGAGCGATACTCTGGCAGCGGAATATGCTGACTATATTCAGACTTCACCGGATTCAGATCCAGGTTACATAGCCAGGTACTTTTTCTTGATTTTATTACTTTCAAACTCTTGAAGATAAAGTTAGTTTTGTTGTTGATACCTTTCATCCTTATAATTGAACAATAATAATAAAAATTTTAGCAATTTATTCCCCATTGCAAAAGGTCATCAACCCATGACCCTAAGATGTTTTTTATTACATTTAAAACCTTAAAAAAGCCAAGTGTGCTTTAGACTACATGACTGAGATAAAACTTCATATAATATATACATACATTGATTTTCTACAAATATTTAAATTCATTATATGTTTTCATTGATAAATTAATATTTTTGAACAGATTTTTTATTTCTATTCATTATTTTCATTATCGCATACATCAGTAATTGTTGTGGTTGATTGTAAAAACGAGACTATAGGCTTATGGTATGTGAAATAAGATACATATGTTTTCGAACGAAAATTAGAAAGATATCTAGAGAAATCGATTGTTGTTCCATGTCTTGTGGTAGGTTCATTTCAGTTACTATTCATTTGCAGTTCTTATTTATCTTGTAGAAAGTTTACCAAGAGTTGTGCATCTTTGCACGCGAAATTAACATTGAAATCTGCTAAAATTAGTGCAACGTATGATATTTTTCTCCTAATTGTTCAGAGCCTAGTCGATCGTAAATCAAAAGTCTTTTAATGAAAACTTTATAATATTAACTGTGTTATTGAGCGAAATGTTTACAACTACCATTAAATTGGATGTTTATTCCCTCGTCCAAAACGCAGTGAGCAGCGCATAGGGTGACTTTGCCAGTAAGCTGGACACTACCAATGGCTCTTGTATACAAATAATAAAATATTCGCGTGACTTATTCATGATATAAATACATGTCAGTAATTGTCTATGTTATATGCACAGATGCAAACATTAAGAGGAACAAAACCTTCAATATTTAAAATCTCCACAATGAAGAGATGAATGCTAAATCTAGTTTCTTTTGTTTCCAGGGTGGAGTTTGCTCTCAAATTAGGTTACACAGAGAAACAGGTGCAAGCTGCTCTTCAGAAACTAGGACCAGCTCCTGCGCAAAATGAGCTACTTGCAGAACTCATCAAACTTGGAGCTCAGAAAGGAGGATCATGCGATAGCAGCCCTTCAGAAAGCCAGTTGGATATATCCGAACAGGTTGATATAACGTTGAATACTCAAACACTTCGTCCGATAGTCATAGATGGCAGTAACGTCGCCATGAGCCATGGAAATAAAGAAGTATTCTCGTGTCGTGGTATTAAAATATGCGTTGATTGGTTTAAAACGAGAGGACATAAAGATATTACCGTGTTTGTTCCAAAATGGCGTAAGGAGGGTCCAAGGCCCGACAACCCCATCAGTGATCAAGAGATATTGGCGGAATTAGAGAAGGAAAGGTTATTAGTTTTCACTCCTTCGAGATTGGTTGGCGGAAAGAGAATGGTCTGCTATGATGACAGGTATATTCTCAGGCTAGCAGCAGCGAACGATGGAGTTGTGGTTAGTAATGATAATTATAGAGATTTGTGTCAAGAAAGTGCCGAGTTCAGAAAAGTAGTCGAGGAAAGAATATTGATGTATTCTTTCGTCAATGATAGATTCATGCCCCCAGATGATCCTTTAGGCAGATCTGGTCCCACCTTGGATAATTTCCTACGTACCCAGCCAAGGAAAGGTGATCCTCCACCTCCCTGTCCCTATGGGAAGAAATGTACATATGGCAACAAATGCAAATATCATCATCCTGAAAGAGGACCATTGCCCCATAAAACAGTGACAGAACGACTTTCAGAACATGCTCAGAGGCATCTACAGGTAAACATTAATTTCATATATTTTATTAAAATATTAAATATGTTTTTGCTGATTTCAATTAAAATTCAATTAATGCTTTGTTTGAAAAAAGTCATTAAAATCATATTACTTAAAGTATTGTCTACTGGTTGTAAACTATTGGAATGGTGCATAATTATCCAATGTTTTTTATTTCATTATGAAAAAAGAAACATAAAAATTCAACAAGATCATGTTTAATTGGAGGTTGAAAGGATTAAATGAATTATTTTTTGTGAAAGTTACATGTCTGTTGTTTAAAATTGAAGAAAAATATTTCATTCAAATCAACCTCCATTGCTATTTCCTTTTTTTACCCTGGCAGTTTATGAATGGCAAAAACAAACATTTGTTCTTTTGAAGCGAGTCAGTTATCAAGCCATTTTCTTACATTTTTATACCAGTTGAAGTGTTGTTCAGCACGTGTGTGTCCCAATATTGCGAATAGATGATAATCAGATGGAACCAAGTCTGGAGAAAAAGTTGCATGCGCTAGTATTTCCCAACTGAACATCTCGAATTTTTCCCTGAGCCATTTTGCTGTGTCATGGTGCATTATCATGGGGCAAAATGATATTGTGTTGCCTTTTTCCATATTCTTCTTGCAATATCATCATATCATTTTTCTTTCTTTGTTCATCTGTGGCATGTTTTATGATCTGACAATTTTTTTGGAATCACTTTTGTGTCGTAACTTGTATTCATAATACTAGCATTTTGTTTTTTAATAAGCTCAGTCAAAATCGCTCTGTAAGTTTTTTATTTATTTTGAATTTCAAGATTATTGGGATGTAGCACATTGCCTTTTCATGCTGTTTCTTTTTCTGATTGATGTCACCAGTCCCTGAGTTAACCATGGTTTTTTAGCCTTCCTGTATATAAACATTGCATTTTTCTATACATCTAGTTTATTGATGAAATTTTCAGTACTCTGGTCTTCTTTTGTTACCAGTGATTACCATTCAAATTTTTCTGACATTTTTTAATTCAATGTGATTTACATTCTGTCAAGAAAGTACCGGGAATTATCGATTTAAGTCTGGCGGGGCAATGAGGCAGGTAAAATTTTTTTTTCCTAGGTTGGTATCACTGTCCTTAATTACTATGCCAAGCTTGAGCGGGATCTGTCAACTAGTGTGTTTGCAACAGCTGATTAAGTCAGTCGATGTCAGAGTGCGTGCCGATTTTTACTATGGGTGATTACGTTGAGCAAAGAATTTGATTAAAGTTTTGTGTTGCAAATGAATTTTCGTGTGCCGATGCATTGAAAATGTTGCAAAAGGCCTTTGGTGATATTGCTCTATCGAAAACTCGTGCATATCAGTGGTACAGGGCCTTCAAGGACGGTGGTGAAGTGGTCGAAGACTTGCCTCGTTCCGGACGCCCATCGACGGCTTCGATCGAAGATAACGTGTCGATAAAATTAAGGAAAGGGTGCTGGAAAACCGTCGTAACAGCTTGAGAGAGATAGCACATGATCTTAAAATATCCCACGAGTCCGCACGTACGATTTTGATTGATATTTTGGGCATGAGAAAGGTGGCCGCACGACTCGTACCGAAAGACCTGAATTTTCTTCAAAAACGTCATCGCGAACAGGTTGCTTCAGACATGCTGGATCGCTGTAATTTCGATTCTACATTCATGGAACGCATTATAACTGGTGATGAGACCTGGGTCTACGAGTACGATATGCAAACAAGCCAGCAATCATCGGAATGGGTGGCAAAAAATGAGCCGAAACCGAAAAAACCACGCCAAAGCCGCTCGAAAATGAAGGTGATGCTCATTGTTTTCTTCGATATCCGTGGCGTGGTGCACTACGAATTCGTTCCAGAGGGTCAGACGGTAAACAAGGAGTATTACCTAGGCGTTATGAAACGTTTGCGTTTCTCGCCAAAAACTCAACAAACGTGCTTCAGCAACCACCGTATTCGCCGGATTTGGCTCCCTGCGACTTTTCCTCTTCCCAAAACTAAAATTGCCCCTTCGTGGCACCCGTTTTGAGTCGATTGAAGCCATAAAACAAAATTCGGCGCGAGAGCTAAAGTCCATCCCGGAAAGCGCCTATAAAAAATGTTTCGATAATTGGAAGTGCCGTTGGCATAGATGTATTGGAGCAAATGGAGCTTATTTTGAAGTCGACCCAATAAATTTTGACGATTAAATGTAAAAATGTTGTTTTAATTGAAAATTCCCGGTACTTTCTTGACAGAGTAGTATTTTGCAATAATTCCTATATACATTTGTAGTTTTCATATTCTGAAGCTTTATATTTAAAATTATTGTAAAGTGGTCAGTTAGGTCATCTCTCGGTAATACTGAGTTTATATTGTTACGATCACTTTATGAAAAAGTGGTCAATGCATGTTGGGGAGTTTTCCTGTACTCCTGTATCCTTATTTACTTGTATGTTGAACCCAAAGTTATGTAGAAGTGTCAGATATTTGTTTGCATCTTTAGACTCTATATCAAGTAAGTTGATGTTTATATCCCTTACTAAGAGCAGTATTCCAAGTTTTCTATAGTCTCCTCAGGTTTTGTAGAGGGGGATTTCTATATATAAAATAATATCTATTTTTACTCTGAATGCAATTCTTTCCATTGTAACGTTTATTGTCAGTTGTACAGAGTTATAAGAAAATGGAGGTAAAACACATATATGACACAAATTCGCAAAAATTCAGCATTTAGGCCAAATGATAACGTATCCCCTAATTGAGCATGGAAAAAGAAAATTTAGAGGATGTAAATAATAAACCTGTATATAAAATGTCAATCTTTTTTTATTGCAGGCTCGAGAAGGAGAGATAAGAAAGACTCCTCTTGGTAGAACACGATCTAATGTACCTCCCCCAAAGGAAATTCAGCATCCTATAGTATCAAAGAGTCAAAGTGTAGACAACGTTGGAACATCATATCAAAACATGCAATCCCAAGAAAATCTACATAGGAAACTCCAAAGGCAACTAACTTTAAATCCTAACTCGGACCCTCGTCTTCTGAATCGTAGATACATTCCTGTTCAGCCATCGAATAGTAACCCCTTACAAGGCGCGCTTCCAAACCCTTTCTTGAGTCCAACAGGTTGGGACATGCATCAACACGTTACCAGGATTGCGTCGGCGCCGGATTCATACAGAAACTGGCCTCAGACTCCAACGGTACCTCATAGACCCATGCACAGGATGTCAAGTTGTTCAGATCCGCAATTGAACATTTGGCCTGCCCAGTGGGCGGGTCAACCCTCAGTCCCATCCCACTCTTCGTTGTTAGAAGAAACGAGACGCAAAATGCATTATCACCTGGCAGCTATATTTCCAGAGGAGCAAGTTACTCAAGCGATGCAATTGTATCCTGAAGAAACAAATCCCCAAAAAATTTGCGCAGCTATTTTGTCGATATTTCATAAAACGTAAGCAGTCGAAAATTTGTCCCAGTCAAGATTTTTGTTAGAGCTAATTAGCTGAAAGTATTCATTGTATTAGGAAATTCCTGTTAAATTAAGTAATTGATAGTTTTCCGATAGCTCTGTATGTTTGATATATTCAAATGTATTTGAGCTTTGAGAATGTTGAATTAACTGAAAATGATATTATGGAATGGATTGCACGAATATCGTCACAATTTTGTTTTTGAGATGTGATGATTTTTATGTTTGTTGGCAGAACGTTTCTCATTAATTTTTTTCTCATTTTGTGATGTGAGGGTCAGGGACTACAATAATTTTTATATCAATAATCGATTTCCTAGCATTTTGAATAAACATTTCAAAAAGTGTTACCTACCAAAATAATATATTTTGCCTCCAGAGTAGGAGTACAAAAATTAAAATTGATACTATTTTGACCTTGAAAATCTATTTCTCTATCAGTTAGCCAATATATTTTATGCTTAAAAAAAAAATTTGTTGCCTGTAAAGTCGGTATACGGGCGAAAGTTTTACGTGACAACGACTTTGAGTGGTAAAATAATTTTAATGTTAATATTCATTCGTATAGTAGGAAGAAGGATGAAATAATAGTAACAATTTAAAACATTTATTTATACAAAGAATTATATTTAAAACATTAATTTATACAAAGAATCTCGCTCTGAATTTCATATTAACAAAATTTTATTTATCAATCAGTTGTTATAAGTTATTAATAAATTTAACTTGTTTTACATTGTTATAAATATAAAAACTAAATTTAAAAGTTAGAACATTTATTTAAATCACATTTATTGTTAATATCAATCGATTTTAATTCAAAGTGTATTTTCTAAAAGGAGAAAACTAATTCATATTTGATCTTTGAATTTGTAAATCGCGCGCTTACGACCTTGCGCAGTGATTAGTCGTCTCGGTTTGAATGTTTGAAAGTTTCGATTTGACAGGTTGGAGGTTAAACATTGTTATTTCAATTTTTTACATAGCAAGTCGCGCTCATTTTTTCAAGTTAAACAAATTATTATTGGTTGAGAAACGATTTCTACAACTTTTTGAATTGAAAACTACCACAACATTGTGATTACTACAACATAACCTATTCACTTATGTCTTAGTCATTTATTTCATCATGTTATATTATCAGTCTGAAATTATTTACCTTTGCTGTTTGAATTGTTGCGATGGACGAAACTACCTTCACATTATCACTACACAATCGTTTTACAATTAACTGGCAACGTCTAAACTTGTATGCAGGCGCCTAAGCGAAATAGAAGCGCAAGACATGAACCGGTGTGTATGCCTATCTCTCTCACTCTCTCTCTCTCTCGCTCTGTCTCTCTTGCTCTTAGGCGGGCTAATTGTGCTCGAGTGGAAGGGACGCGTGCCTTTCACTTTTTATGTCTGTCTCTCTCGCTCTTAGGCGGGCTAACCATGCCCGAGTGGAAGGGACGCGTGCCTCTCACTCGCTCTCATTGTGAGCGCATAACGTGAGCGTAACGCAGTTTCTTGAAGTGTCACCCGGCAAACCAATTTATAAGACGTTGTCACGTCAAAATCTTATAATTTTTCTTTGAAATACTATTTACTATCTTTATTCCTTTAAAAGATAACTACAATTGGAAATTAAGATAAATTTTATGCTTCTTCTGCAGGTACAATTTATTTTTAAATATATGACTTCATATTTATTTATTTGTCGGGATCAATGCTAATTTTAATTTATCGATATTAATTATTTCTATTAATGGTCCATTCTTCTATAAAAGTTGAAATTTAGATTACACTGCAACACAGTAAAGAGAATGACAGCAACAGTACTAAATTCCCGAGACTGGAGGTAAAACTTGTGGTGAAAAATCAATGAAACAGAAAAGGGATCCAAAGGAATATTTTTTTCTTCCTCCTAAAGACATTTAATGATAGGTATTTTTATGGATTAAAGACATGATTGTCTTGTAATAATATTTAAATGACAGATATCTTTGAAACATTTTGAAATCGATTATTGACAGTGTTGCCTATTACCAATTGAAACACATCTCGAATTTTTTGAATGATGACTGAATAGAAAATTCAGCTCTAAACTGTGCAATTTTTTCGCAAAGGTGCTAGTTTGTTAAGACTGAAATTCCGATATTATCTTTCCTTGGAATTTCGTCTAGTATGGAAATTTATATAATCAGCGATACGAACTTAAGTTTCATTATTCTGCTGTTTTTACTATTGTATTATTTTTACAGTTAAAATTGGTAAAACCAAGTAAGTCCTATTTTTAGTAAATTTCGATTTATATACATGAAACTATTAGTTCGATATTAACTTCATATTGAAGATATAACACAATAGCTTCTTATTGTAGTTTTATGTACTAACTAATTTTTACTTTATGAATAATCGCAAAGTTGATACTATGTATCTCTGGTAAATTGTTCCAATTTTTTTATAGTATAGTATATTACGAAAATTGAAATTATTAAAAGTTGAATGTATTTTATTATAGTTTGAGAAAAAGAATCGGGGATGCCCAATATCTAATAATTATTCACAACATTTGTGTTTTGGTATTCATTGAAAATGTTATATGTGAAACAAACATAGTTGTAAAACTAATAATAATAATATTTTGTTAGTGCCAATACAAATAAAATTGTTCATGTAAGACATTATTAATCTCTTGTTGAATCTGCCTAGTTTATTTTCTTGAGACGTGTGGAAATGTTATTTTTTAGATCGAAGCTAATGTTTCAAGTATCTATTGGTGCCAGTAAGTAGTTGAGAAAATACAACACACAGAACACCTCGAATGTTTCAATACTCGTATTTTTTATTAGGCGATTCATCAAGTTAATACTGTTAATTTTTGCTGTTCAAAACTCGTAAAATTTTATTACACCCAATGAAAACATCATTCTTACAGAAGGAATGTGTAGTTTGAATATAATATTCAAAAATGGAGTAAAATTTCATTCTAGAAAATGTATAAAACGCCGTTTAATGTTATTCTATCTCAGCAACTCTAGAGATGTTAAAAAAATAGACCTTCATGTTTAAATGTAGTTAATGTTTGAAAGTATATTAGTATTTTTTATGTTTGTTAACCCAGAATGCTTCCTATTTATTTGTAACCATTAAATTTTCAATGAGAGAGGTATTTGTTTTTCACTTACATCCCAATAACTTCAGAACCTTCAACGATTGGTTTCTTTTATTAAATTGTTTCAACCGTTACTAGGTGATTATGATTATAACAGGATTTAAGAAACGACTATGTTTTACTACCAAAAAAGTTCAAATGTTTATTTCACAATAGTGAAAACTAAAAGAAAGGTACAGAGTATTTATGCATGTTATTATTATTATCCTGATACTCCTATATCTTCTGTAAAGATCCCTCAGAAGCTTTTTCAGCTTGTTAGGAGTTCAGTTGTGTTCTGGATAGGCTTTGTTACTACGATCTTACGCCACTTTAGGTCAGAGCACTGTTAATTTTTGACCCAACAGTGAAATGGTGGCCGACACCCATCCAACTAGAAAATTTCTTTTCCACCTGAACAGGATTCGAACCCGGACCTTCCGGGCACGAGCCCTATGCTTTACCACTGAGCTGTCTGCACTGTTCAGTTACAAAGAATGATAATACAAAGTAGTCTTATAAAATCTCGTCACGAAAGAGAGAGTTGGTTAACAGATGTTATTTAAATATATTGTATAATTTGGTTTTTATATAGGTCCATATGGTCATTACTTCTATATTCTGATTATTTTTATCATGAACTAATTTGAATATTTCAACAGATTCCAAATAGTTAATAATCCTGCTTTTCCATTCTAGGTGCAAACTTTTTAGATTGTCTATTATAAGAAATCCTTTATATGCAATGGATTGCAAAGGTGTAAGGTTGCTTGTTTTTAGTGAAATTGAAGACCTCGCTGGAAGAACTGGGCAACTCCATTTTTTACCAAAATTTGGTTATTGTGTTTAACATATAGAATTAGATGTTGCGAATTTTTTCGTGCAAAGAGTCAAAGGCAATGATATATCATTGAGTTATTAGGGAAAAGGATTCAGCTGGTAAGTTATCCAACTCCAGGAAAACCAATTTGAGCACCAAACTGTGCATTTGTAGTGGGAGATGTTGGAGTTATTGCATAAGCAGAGCAGAATTCACATGTAACTTGATCGGTTTGAGGTTACATTAAGTTTCATTTACAATGAATCAGGGAAGAAGGTCGCCTCAAGCTTTTACATGCATGAGGCAACTGCTAAGAAAGGAAGTAGTGACATCATTTCCTTTTTTCGTCACTATAGACAAACATATTTGCTTGCAACATTTGTTCAGACAGTGTGCATTTGCACAAAATAAAAACCAAACTTCAATGAAATACTTATTCACTTTATTAAAAATCTTCTGTCATTAGAGGTTAGCGATCACTGTTAAACAATCAATGAAAGAATACTTCAAATATGGTATATCACCAATATCCAGAATCAGGACATAGTTTCTTACCATGTGCTAGGTCATTTGGACTTATTGAAAAGAATAAAAGGAAGAAGGGAAGAATTAATGTGTTAATTATTTTGCAGAATGAAATATATTTGTGAAATGATGCATACTCACCTAAACTGAGTCATTAGTTGTAATTCACTTCATACAGGCCCGAAACCTGAAGGCATGTACAAATTTTCACTTACTTTCTTCGTTTCTTTCTGAGAAAATGAAGAAACACCATCTTTAAGGAACTCCAACTTGAAAACGACCCCTTTACATATATAGGCTTATGTGAAATTATCGTCCTATTTTTTTGACAAAGAATGTGCCATTACATTATTTTAACTCCATTTCAACACACTTTTATATATTGAGGCATTAATTGCAGTTTTTTAGAGATCAATTATACCTGTTAACATTTTGAAATATATATTTTTGCCAATTCAATTTAATAATCCTAATAAAAAATAAAAGTTATGAGTTTATGGGTGAAAACACCTATTCTTTTCATTTGTTAATAATAATAATAACTTTTTGTTGATCTATAACTATTTCCCAATTTGTTTTTCATAAAACAAGAAAAATATCATTATCGATTTGAAAAGGAAGGACAAATTAGTAGGTTCGGAAAGGTATATTAAAATTATATTGAGTGAAAGTAATGGAAGGGAAATTCTTTTAACAATTTTATATTGCAAGACTTCATAAGTATTCTTCAGAAATACTGGATACCTCAGAGTAATAAAAATAGGATATTACCAGAGCTCCATCCAATAATGATAACAGTTCTTTCATACAAGCACCCCATTTTCAAATAAAATTATTGTTGAACTTAAGTATAAATCAGTACATACAAAATCCAGACTTAAGGGAGTGAATATTAAAATGCATTTTCCCGAAAATCTAACTACTATATTTTCATTACTCTTTTTCAACTGGATACCGAAAAATTTTGATTTTGAAGGACCTTCATAACCTCTGCTGGAAGTTAGCTTTAATCTAAATAGTAAAAATTTGAATTCCACTTCTTTTCTACCGTGACGCATCTAGGGCACTGTATTTTTCACGCTGAACTCCGTTGGTACTACTGAAATTCGAGGAAGTGTTGGCTGTGAATGCGAATGTTGTTTGATTCAATAAATTGATTCTCTGAACTCAAATATTCTTATAAGAAAGTGGAAAAATTAATATGTGAATCTTATTACAAGTGTCAGAATTTAAAATGTCAAAATGTGCTGTTTTTGTGGATTCTCAAAGGTAAAATTTGCATTTGCCTTCCCAAGAAAAAGGTGAATTGCCCTTTCTCTTGACATTTAAAAGGTGAATTGACGTATTGCAAATACATCATGTTGATATTAATATTTGAAAGGAACTCCCTGTGAATTAGTCATGTTTTTTATTCGCTTGATCGATAGATTCTCCTTCTGTATTCATTCGCAAAATCGGAAATAAGAATAGTGCTGACTGATGCAGTTTGCAATTAACGGTATTATATATTCATTATAATTCAAGAATTTATTATCTTGCAATTCATATCCCCTTAATTAGATTAGGAGCTTTACTCTTGGAGTCCACCTATCATTTGTGTGACATCGAAAGGTGGGATTCTGATTTCTAAGGCGTCAATGAAGCATAAGGAAATCTAGAATATTTACCTTTCTCTTTGAAAGCTTAAATAAATTATTTCAAGTATATTGTCAATGTTGCTACCCACAGTATTTTTCTCTAATCCACTTATAATTATATCCCTCAGTGAAGCAGTGAAGTTGAAGAATTATGTGACTTTTTAAATAAATAGAGGATAGTTTCATTATAAACTTCCTGTAAGTTCCACTTAGTGTGATTCCCCAAATGATAGTCATTAACTCTTATTTATATTTTACATGGGTGATCTAATTGAATGTTATAATATTAATGCAGACAATAAGTGCTAAATTATTGAAATTATCATTTGTTTATTATTAGATCATCTGAAATTCTATAGTAATGCGTCATTAGAAAAGTATTTGTATTATCATGTTTACCATCTCTAATAATTGTCCAATAGTAAAATCCTTCTCTTGTTTGTGTATGGCTAAGTAATTAATATATTTTTATATAATGAATTTCTTCATGAAAAAAATAATAATGACGAAATTTTACTCTTGTAACTTAAATATTGGTGATAATTTGTTAATGCTCATTTATTTCTTATCTAGAATGACATCATGAATTCAGCAACTGTTATCACTCGAACTCATACAAAGGACACCTTCATTGATGAATAGCTCATATAGAATTCTGATATTTTTTTCAGTCAGTTAAATATTAAGAATGATTCTGTAACACATTGTCTTCAGAATGTTCTTTTTAATGATAATGGTTTAAAGAACAATAGAGGCATTTGAATTTATTTTTAGGGTTATTTTTGTGGTCAGTTTAAATTTATTGTAGAAAAGTAGAATTCATTGAATCGTTTGAAACCTACATCTATCTTTTTTAAAGCAACATTTGGATAGCTTGTTTTATTACTTTTCTTCTCACTGGCATTTAGTTTTATCCTTTGGCAGTTTTCACATTATTTTATTATATAAGTATTGGGTTTCACAAAACTTTGATTGTTCTATCAAACACTGAGCTAATAATTTTAAAAATCAAGTTGGTTTTGTGATCAAATTTGATATTAAATAAAGGTCAGATAATCAATCTTTTATGAACGGAGCTCCTATAGAAACTCAAATTTGTTTAACCATCTCTCAACTCTTTCGTGTCTACCAAATAATAAATATAACACTGCTACACTGTTTTAAGAATTTAATTGAGCCTGATTCATTATAAAAAGGATATGCTTTCACTTGTAAAATATGGAAGAATTTCTTTGTTAATATCATGGGCGTACCCAGCGAGGGGTAGGGGGGCAGCTGCCCCCCCTGGAAGCAAAAAATTAATTGTTATTGAATTTTGTTGCTGGAATACATTACAATTCTTGAAATAACTATTTTAATAATAAAAATAATAATGGATAGAGTAGTCCTTTACTTTGTGATAGATCATTTTAGTTAGAAAAACGAAATTACTATCACTAGCTTTATTTAATTACAGTTACTCGAGTTTCATAGTATTACTACATTTTCAAACTGGAAGATTCAGTTGCGTATTTATTCTTTATAGGTTATAGCTGCACGTTCAATGGATTTATTGCCGGGTCATTTCGGTGTTTATGAATTTCTAGAACTTCGAAAATATTCATTTTATTGCCTTTTGTCGCAAAATGTTGGTCTATACAGGGCATCGAAAAGTAGGGAATTCTACAGGTCCGTCTGCTCGTTCAATATATTTATTGCCAGGTCATTTTGGTGTTCATGAATTTCTAGACCTTTTAAATTTGAGAATTGACTGTGGTGATCTGATGCTAAAGCATCACTTGGATAGATGTCGAAAAAATGCAGTCTACACTTCACGAAAAATTTAGAATGAAATTATAGGATTATGTGGTGAAGTTGTCAAAGAAAGAATTATTGATGACTCTAAACAAGCAAAAGCTTACGCTGTAATGGCTGATGAAACAGCTGATATCGCTGGAAAAGAAGAGCTTTCTATCGGATTGCGGTCTTATGATGAGAACCAACAAAACATCAGAGAGGAATTTGAAGGCTTTGTTGAACTGAAATCTCGAGATGCCCCTACAATCGCTTGCTCAATTCAGAGTTTTTTAGTTCATCAAAATCTTTCAGCAGAGAATTGTGTTGGATTTGGATTTGACGGATGTTCTACAATGGCTGAAAAAGAAGGTGGTGTACAGGCCAATTTGAGGAAAAAGTACAATAAATCTTTATTTTTTCATTGCTCAAGCCACAAACTAAATCTTGTGGTCAATGATGCTAGCAAACTACCGGAAATAAGAAACTTGATTGCAACTGTTAAAGATACAATATCCTTCTTTCGTGAGTCGCCAACCTGCAGGACCTCGGTTCCTAATTTATCAAGGCTCTGTGAGACCAGATGGTCTGAGAAATACAAGAGCATCAGAATATTTTCAAACAGCTTTAATGAAATCGTCAATGCGCTAGAACATCTCTCGATCGACGGAAACTTAACTACAAGAAAATTTGCCTATCAATTGCACTGTGCAGTAGCTAAACCAATTTTCATTATAGGTTTAGTCATGATTGCAAGGTACTCTGCGATTTTGGAACCCGTTTTGAACGTTCTACAAGGTAAAAATATGAACTTGATTATGGTGAGGAAACACATTGGTGAAATCCTTCATGTCATCAAGAAAGATTGACAAGAAATGTCATCAGGAAGGATTGACAAGAAATGGAACATGTTTCTGAGGAAGTACTTAAAAAATCACATGATATCGCGGAGAAAATCGGCGTTGACTTAACAGTTCCACGAATTGTTAAAAAGCAAATACACAGAAGTAATCCGCCATCTGAGACTGCGATTGAATACTGGAGACGTTGATTATCGCTTATCTTGGCTCTTTAACCTTATCATTGAATCTTCATCCTTCATACATGCTAAAAAGTACTTCAAAAGATTGAGAAATCGCAAAATCTTTCATGGAATTTTTTGAGTTGGGTGATACCTCTACAGAATTAGATTTGAGGTTTAATCTGTGGAAAAAGAAAGATTCAGCAGGGGACAAATTAAAGGATATTGAAGTGGCTGCACTTTTGGTGGTGGCTATTATTTTTTTCCCTGCAACAAGGAATGCACTCCTCATTTTAAGTGCTTTCCCATTCACTATGGCTACTGTTGAACGATCTTTCAAGGTAAAGACCTGGCTGAAAAGTAAAATAGGAGAGGACAGATTGAGTTTGATGAGCGCCCATCGTAAATTTTTTAAGGAAAATCAGGACTGGATTGAAAGAGTTTTGAACAAGTTTTCTACAAATCCAAGAAAAATGATAATAGTATAAGGCATGCAACTAAAATACATTTTTTTTTTCAAGCAAATAATTGTAATCACTTAGTTGATAAAGCACCATTATAATTATACATATTTTTATAACAATTTTGGTTTCATTCACCTTCAAAAAAAAAAAAAAAAAATTCCGTGATAAAATGTACCTAGCAAACCACCCAATTGCGCTAAAAAGAATATTTGAGGCATATAATTAATATTATATCATATAGTTACCATCGATTTGGATATGAGGAAAATTTTTGTGAAATAAACCCCCTAATGTCTGAATGTTTTGGTAGAAGCATCCCATTCGGTTTGATAAAGGTGCAAGACTTCTTAAACCATGTTGAACTAAAAAGTTCCATGTTCAGAAATCTGCTGGAAAAGTTCGTGTCTCAGTTTTTCAATATCTAAGCTTACAACTGACGTTTTATACTTTTTAGAGGTTTCATTTTAGACATTTGAGACGAAGATTGTGGGTTGATTTATTGGTTTTAAAAATAAATTTGAAGTTTGTAATGAGCTGGTCTGTGTGAGTTGTCAGTAATTATTTTTTCATGGGATTTTCCTAGCACAGTCAGTAAGATGATGTGCCTATAGCTTCTTCTTACGCTTTGTCTGTTTAAACATGGGAATGTAGAAATATTCATTTGTTGATACATTATCCATGGTGTATTTATTGTTTTATTATGCTTTATTGGTTTGATGTTGTCTGTGTATAATAATAAATCGAGAGTAATGTCTTGATATTCATTCATGAATGTAAGAGCTGCTTTAGCCATGGAAAAGTTGCTAGTCTTCATGAAATTATTGATTTTGAGCTAGTTTTTTCTTTGTGTTACATTGAAACAGTCAATAATAATTGAGTACTTGCACAGTGGTGCAAGGTGCTTTGATGAAAAGTAAACCAAAAATATATGAAGTTGTTCTTTTTGGAGTTGAAAATAATTTTCTTTGTTTGTCAAACTTAAATTAAGGACTTTGTAACTTACAATATTTTCTTCATATATTATACTATAGATTATGCCAAAAGAAATGCTCTTCTGGTAAATTTTGAAAATGTACATCGTGAAAACAATGCCCTATACCTTTTCCACGTAAACATTCTATTTATAATAGAAAAAACCATATTAGAAATAATCTCATTGTATCTTTTCAGGCAAGTCAATATATCTAAAAGGGTATAAACTTCATTCTGTTGAAGTAATATTCCAACATGCCGCTTCCGAAAAGAGTAATAGAACCAGTGCACGTTACCAGGGCTACACTCCCTGAAGATTTCCCTCTACCTTCTGAGCTCGAGGCTGTTACTAATGGGACATTGGCAAACACTGTTCGTCAATTATCTTCTCTTTCCAAGCATGCAGAGGACTTGTTTGGAGAATTGGCCAGAGATGCCCAGCAACTCTATGATCGATCTAATTCACTTCAGGCAAGGATAGACAGATTAGCCATCAAAGTAACACAATTGGATAGTAATGTGGAGGAAGTGTCTCTGCAAGATATCCACATGAGGAAAGCTTTCAAAAGTGCTGTGGTGTTTGACCAGCAGGTATATATTATATACATATAGTATGATTGTCCCAGAGTAGGTTTAACAAAATGATAGGGTATTTAGTACTAATGCAAATAAGAACAAATTTCTTGCAAACATGGGTTGTAACTCGTTTCACTCCCGAGACACAGGGTGTTGGAAAAATTAACTCATTTTTAGGTTATTTGATATTACAAAATCCCCAGCTTGAACGCCACTTACATTTTCGCAAATTTTTTGACGGAATTCTTGAAAATTATTCTTCGAAAATAGTAATCTTTATTGAAAGCTCTAAACCTCACCATTTTCGAGAAAATCAGCGTCACACATTTTAAGATTTTATTTTTCATAAAAAAAGGAATACTAGGAAATTAATGGAATTTTATTTATTAACACCACATTTAGCAGAAATGTCGGGAAACCCCTAATATAACAATATAGAATAAACATATAGTGATGTACAAAATATAGAACATACAGTTAAAGTATAAGTAGCTCATGACAAGGACGACATGTAGATGATCTCTCTTAACTTAGAAAGAGTTCTAATCTTGAATGATTATGGTGAAATGAAAAATTCAAGATTACAGTATCCACCGCCGAGATTGAGGATGTGCAATGGAAATAAATGTTTACTATAATTGGTTCTATGTAGTCTGTTTCGAAACAGTTGAAAATTCCTAGTTGGTCTCTGCGGAATGTTGAAACCAAAGAGCAGTCTACAGAACCAATGAGCAGCCAGAACAACAGACTAAAGTCTACCAACCATCGTCGCACCTCTAGGGTATCCAAGCCGACGCAGGCCTGAATGCTCTCAATGTTACCATCAAATGCACCCCCAAGCTTATAATGAAGACAATGCAGAAACTTCCTCTGAATCCTTTCAACAAAGCCTATGTGACAGGCATAAAAAGGTACCCTCACTACATGTTCCCTTATTGCTTGTCAAACTATGAACTTTCTCCAAGAAGTAGTCATGATTTGTCATGGCCACCCCATTCATAGGATTTAAATCCCATGTGGAATATTATGGGAAGGGGACTGTCCACTTTGCACCATTCTCCACAGAATTTGACACAGATAATCCATAAAGTTCAAGTTGCTACTAGGTGCAACAAGCAGGCATCGACCACTTCATTTTGTCAATGAGTGCTTATAGCTTAGTGGTAGATCAGCATACTAGCAACCGAAAGATCAGAGTCCTGTCTGGGTAGAAGAGAAATTTTTTAGTCTGGCGGTTTAGGCCACCAGATTGTGTGATGTCCCATCACACAAGAAAAATGAGATAAGCTTGCTCTTTCCATTCATCTATTCGCATCACTGGGATGTGTGAATAACTCTTTGATTAATATGAAAATGTTCGGAAATGGCTCGATAACTGGTTTGCTTCTAAAGGAGAACTGTCTTTTAGCGTGGCATTCATAAACTGCCGGAGAGGTGGGAAAAAAGTATAAAAAGCAATGGAGATTATTTTGTATGACATCATTTTCAAACAAAAGATGTGTAAATGTCAACAAAAATATTCCAGTTTTCACACCTGGAATTTTTTTTTCTGGATATTGTGTTAATAAAATTTTTTGCAAATGCTATTGTTTCATTGAAATAAAGTTGAACAAATTATTCTTACTGGGTTTAATGCTTCTAAAATCACTAAATACATTCATTACTAATCTTGTGCACAATATTTAACTTTCCCAAGTCAAATATACAGACTTAAAGTCTGATACCTGATTGGAACACTTTTTTGGTTTTTTCATAATACAATTTTGTTTGATACTGATCAGAGAAGACAAAATAAAAAAAGTTTTGTTTATACATCCTTCTATAAGAATACAATCATTTTGTACGGTTTAAAATAGTATCTTGAAATTTATTATAATTGGAACAATATACCCTGGTGTGCCTTGGCTAATTCCGTTCATTCTAATGATATTTACATTAAAATATACAGGAATTATCCCTTCCTAATTTTTACATCAAGACCAATTATAAAAAGTAAGTTTTGTTGTACACTCTTTGAGTAAAAACTGGGTCTTGTAACATACAAAATAGCTGATATTGAATTTTGGAAATTGTTTATTAAAAGAAGTCAACTGTTTGAATCTAGAACAATTTTGAATAATGTTCAGCAGATTCAGTTAGTATTTGGAATTAAATGAATATATAAACATATCAATGTATTGAAATCAAAAGGACAATTACATTGGGTAATTTCAGCATGTACTGACACTTTTTTATAATTGAAATTAGAATTATAATAAACAAGTGTATTTATTAAAACCTCTTCCAGATATTCTCCAGAGACACAATGCCTACAGCAATGTTAGATACATATAATTCTTGTGACAAGCCGCCTCCATTGGATAAACTGAACTGTTACAGAGACGACGGTAAAGATGGCCTCAAGTTCTACACCGATCCTAATTACTTCTTTGAACTATGGAGGCAAGAGATGCTCATCGATACAGAGAGAATGATGCATGACAGAGGAAAGAAACCACACAGACCTCGTACGGCCGGAGGTGAAGGTAACAGACACAAGAAGGGTGTAAGGCGGCCCCACAATACAAGAGAGAGACAGAAACAGATAGCTATGGGACATGGAGAATATATCATGCCGCAAAACAGCATTTACAGGACCCCGCAGCAAATTCAACCGATGCCATTGACCGAGGAAATCATACAGGAACAAAGACCTCCAAGACCTAACTCAATCGAAATACGTAGATCATATCAGCAAGAAGTGACTGATGGTGTACCATCTCCAACATATCCACGTTATGACGAGAATCCCTACCAGCAAGGGATGTATGGACAGGGACCATTGAGTTCGGAATCTTTGTACCAGAGCAGTACGCCAACAAGATCAAGTAAGGTTAGGCCAAGTCAACCGCCCCCGGCACCACCAAGTAATAGCAGCACTCCTTCGGCTAACACTCCAACGCGAAGTAATCGAAGTATCACTACCGGCAGGGATACGCTACCCCCTCCTCCACCCCCTCCAGAAGCTACGATATCGCCTCCGAATGGAATTCCTCCGCATATTGCAAGGTCGCAAAGCCAATCAAGATCAAATAGTCCTCATTCTCATCAGGGTACACCTGAACCCAACCAGGATTTACCACCTCCACCTCCGATTCCTAAACAAGCTTCTCCTCCGAAAGCTCAAACTCCAGTTCAAGCTTCTCCACCACCCCCTCCCCCTCCAATGCCTCTCAGCATATTGACTAATGGGGCGGTGAATCTTCCATTAGTTAATGGTGATCTTGCAAAGATCCTGAATCAGTCATCACCTCCAAAATTGAACCCAGTGAAGGATCGACCCATTCCAAAACAACTTCCACCATTGGACAATCCAAGGAACGATTTGCTCAAAGCTATTCGAGACGGTATTAAGCTGAGGAAAGTGGAGAAGATCGAACAGAAGGAAGTTGAACGCCACGACGTCGCTAGTATTTTGGCAAGAAGGGTTGCGGTGGAATTTAGCGAGTCTGAATCTGGTAGCGACTCCGAAGACAGCGAAGGGTGGGGCGACAATGAGACGTCGGCGTGACATAAACGAAAGGCTAGCATGTCTAGCCAAGTTTATGGATAAAGGAACAGTTACAACGAATGTGTAGGGGATAAAAAGAGGAGTGTCTTGGGTACTTGAAAAGGGTTAAATGTACATAAAGAAGTCATCCAGCATCGAATTAAAAATACAGGAATTTCAAAAATAACGGAGTTTGGAAAAATTCAAATTGGTAATTTGATTTCTTTTTCAACGCTATGTTTCGATTATCTCCATTTGAACAATCAGAAATTAGAAGATTCTTAATGATCTGAACTCTTAAGTACCTAAGTCTGCTGGCATGCTACTAAGATTACTCCAAAGAATATGACTATGAAATCAAAATAACAGTTTTTAGTAGTTTTGTAGACATGCATATATGCAATAACAGCTGCATTCGGTGAATGTTGCAATTGATTGATATTTAAAAAAATGTGTAGAATTATAAAGTTATTTATTACTGATTCCATTTTATTAACAAGTCATATTCACTGACCACAGCTGAGAATATAGGGTAAAGGTTACCATAATCTCTGCCTACAGATGTTACAAAAAGGTATGATTTATATTTACTCAATTACATGTAAAAGTCAAATCTTGATTCAAATTTATGCTTTTCTGAATAAAAACAATTAAAAAACAAACACTTTTATGTGTGTTCTTATGTTTAGAAATATACACAAAAATTTCAAGTGTTTTCTCTCAAAAATATCATCCAACTTTAAGTAAATATTGGCAATGCAAGAATTTCTTTCTACCCCTTTTTCTGAAAAAGTTTAAAATGTAACAAATAGAATTTTTATTTATTAAGAAAATGTGGTATTGTCAAAAATTTGACTCGAACAAATTCAAGCATTGAAGTATCCGAATTAGCTTTATGAAATTTCCACATTATTATTATTATAGTCGGTCAAATGTCGCAATTATAATGTTGAATATTAGGTATTTTTCACATTTCAAAACCTATAATTCTTAATCTGAGAGAAAACTTAAAGTTCTTTAGACATGTTGCTTTCAATTTTACTTGACAGAAATTTATCTTGAAATTTATAAAATATTAACAATTTTAACTACCACAAATTTTTATTGTTTTCACTACAATCGTTTCGTCATCAGGTGAGTATTCAAACAAAGTGTACAAGGTGAACAAATGTTTTTAAGTATTAAACTGTGTTCACAAAAAATATAGAGGGATGAGGAAAATTGTTTAGAATCATGTATAGCATTCCAAAACGTTAAGCAGTGAGAATTTGTTTTTTTTATTATGTCTATTGATTTCTAAGGTTTCTAAAAGATCTATGACTTTTATTTACAATGTGTAATATTTTATAATTGTTATTAAAATTATGTCCTGTCTCCAGTAGGCGTTTTGGGTACATATTTTGTTTTTATTAATATAACATTTTTCATGTTTCCTAATTCTTATTTGGAATGTCCAATTAGCACTTAATTAACTTATAAACTCCCGATTTCCTTGTTGTTTTCTATTGAAATTCCTGAATTAATAGTTTTATATGATATATTAACATTTTGTTTTCTTTTTAAATATTGAGCTATCCTTTCTGTTATGTTATCTATCCTGTAGGATTGCCAAATATTTAAAGAAAAAACCAAATTTTTATATGTCCTATAAAACTAATAATTCATTGGGCAATTTAATAGAAAACAATAAAGAATTCATTTAAAAAAAAAGTAATTAGAGGTTTATAAGTTAACCTGTGCTAGGCATCAGCATTGGACATATTGAAAACTGGACGTTCATTACAAACAAGAGTTAGAGAACATGAAAATTATAATATTAATGAAAAACCTAATTCAACATATGTAAATCACTGGTAATAAAATATTAATAATAATCATAAAATATTGCACATTGAAAATTATAGACATAGACTTAATCTCTCAGAAACCCTAGCAATTAATGGATGCCATAAAAAACAAATTCTTTGAAAGGATCAAATAGACCTAAACAAATCCCCCCACTGTTTAAAATATTTATATAACATTTTGGAATTGCCTAATGATTGAAAACTATTTCCTTCATCCCTCTATATTTTTTGTGAACAGAGCTTTAGTAATTAAGAACATCTTTTTCATTCTATAATTTATTTAAATACTCATGATGATGAAGTCGTGGTACTAAAGTACTAAACAAGAAAAAATTCGCGGGAGTTAAAATTGTTTTCATTTTATAAGCATTGAATTTGTTTAGAAGATCAAATAAAATTAAATTTTGCATCATCCTCTTCATGTTGAGAGGCTGTCATTATGGTAAAATTTACTGAATGAAGATGTTAATGTAATTTATTGTTTATATTGTGGAACCCCTTTACATGATTTTTAGTGTTCCAGAAACGAAATGATGAGTTTTTATAGAGTACAATATTTTCATACTTTTGTATATAGTGTATTAGACTTTTGTTGTTGAGTTTCCCATTTTATTCTAATTTGTTCATATTTTATTGACTCCAAAATTATATAGTGTAATGTGCAAACTGAATTAATGCTTATGTGTCTGTTTTTGGAACATTATGTATATTTATAGCCTGCTGTAATGCCAAAACTCAGTATTAGACAAAAAACTAATACTTATGTAATGTATCTGTGAAATTTTTATAATTTGGTGTGAAAATGCTGTATATATTATGACTTTCAAAAAGCCTTTTTTGTAAAATTTAATTCTTTTGGTGTTCCCATTACAAAACCTTCATGAAACAAAATTATGACGAAACCCAGGTACAAAAATAATTTATCAGGTGTATTGTGCAACGTGAAGTTTTATTGAAATAATCGATGTCATTCAGACTAAATTCTGAAAATTAAAACAAGTTTTGAAATTTATACTATCCACAGTAATACTCATTTTAATATTTGTTATTATGATTTGTAAGATATATAGTGGGAATAATAAATATTGAATTAAATAAAACAAGTTTGTTTCAGTGAATCCTGTAGAACAAAACGAAGAATAATTAAAATAAGAAGCTCAGCTTGACAAATGCAAAAGAATGTTCTCTTAATCATAAGTTCTTTATTTTTAATCAGTGATCATAGTATATCATAGGTAAAACATCATTGATATGTCTTAAATTATTCTTGTATCAGAAACATACAGTCTTTATATTTTCTTGAACCATATGACTGTTCCATGCTAAAAATTTCTAGGGTTGTATAAAACGGTTATATCTACTTATGTATTAATTTGGGTACTGTTCGAGTTTACTCATTTTTTTATATTGCTTATTTACCGTCTTAAAGATTGTCAATAGTTAGGCAGAAAGGCAAAAATTCAATATTGTTAGTTATTGGATGTAATAGTCCATTACTTTGTGATAGTACATTTTAAAATGGAATAAATAAGTAATTACTTTGTTCTCCACCACTAGTTGCTGAGGCTAATGGCCCTATTGCATTTTCAAACTAGCGTATAACAAGCTGTATATTAAAGATATTCAAGAAAGAATATGAAAGATATTGAAGAAGAAAAACTTTTAATAGTTAGGAATACCACAGGTCTGTATGCTCATTTAACTGTTTTACTGCTGGGTTATGGTAATTTTTATAGACGTCTATTGATTCCAGGATGTCTAGTTTCTTCCCTTTTGGTTCCAGGTATACTATAGTAGTATTTTAATGCTTAGGAAAACATGATTGTTTTGCAAAATTTGAGTTACTTTTCCAGTGTTTAAATGATTTTTGAACTTTTTTTGTGAAAATTCTCCTGTGGTTTGTCCTACATATACACAACAAAAGTTGTAAACTAAGTTATGATGAATGTGGTTGCATATATGTAGGAGAACTTTCACAAAGAGGTTCAAAGAGTGTCAAGCATCATTTAAGTATTGTAAAGGAAACTCTAATTTTACAAAACAAGTCATGTTTTCCCAGAATTAGATCTTAAAATACTACACCTAGGGGCCGAAATGCAAGAAACTAGACATTGTGAGATCGACAAAGATATATAAAAATTACCATAATCCAACGGTAAAACTATTAAACAAAAAGACAGACCTGTGGTATTCCCAACTCTTAAAAGTTCTACACAAACCAAAGTCTTCCCTAACTTTATGAAAATCTTTGAAAATGTAGTAAGGCTACGAAACTCGAGTCATCGAAATTTCCGTGGAGGCGGTTTAGGAACCGTAAGAAATTTGTAGGAGGTTAACAAAATAAATCTGTATGATATTTAAAATTTTGTAATAATCCTTCTATCGAGAAAAAATCTCTTTTTATTATTTTACCGTAAGATGGCTTCTGCAGCGCCATCATCTCCCTCTAACCAATGATGAAGATATTCAACACATAACAATTCAAGTTCCTTACACTAGTATATTTCTTAAGCATGTTGTACCTACAAACTAGTATATACAGATAGCATTGATTTTCTGTTATCATTTGAAGAAAATTGCTTCAGAATCCTATTGCATGCTTTTCGAAGCTTACAGTGAACATGCTTTTGATAAAAAGGCAACACAGTCATTTTGCTCTATGATACTGCCCCATCACACACAGCAAAACGGGTCCGGGAAACGATGGAGGCGTTCAGTTGGGAAATACTAGCGCATATTATTTTCCAGACTCTGCTGTTTCAGATTATCATCTATTCACATTATTGGGACATGCTCTCGCTGAACAACGCATTAATTGGTATGAAAATGGCTCGATAACTGGTGGGCTTCAAAAGAAGAAATGTTTTTTGGTGTGGCATTCATGAACTGTGGGAGAGGTAGGAAAAATGTTTATATAGCAATGGGTTTTATTTCAAATAAAATATTTTTATCACTTTCAAATTAGACTTGTAATTTTTACAAAAAACTTCCGGATTCATGCTTCTACACCTAGTGCAGAGCATAAAATTAGTATAGAAATCTTTTGTTTTTTTTTGGTTTTAAGATAGTTTACTATCTGTATGTGATGATTCTGTCGTGATTGCCTGAATAAAAAAGTTTTTTCTATAAGTGTTTGACAGAAAAAAGGGTCTTCCATCTGAATTGCTAAAAATCATTATCCACATATATTATATTTTGTTTCAGTGGTTTTATCTGTGTTTATTCCAAATTGATTGAGTTGTATTGCTGTTGAAATGGCTATAAATACTGATTAGACTACAGGCCCGTGCTGAAAAAATTATGGGTCATTTGAACCACCAGGTGACCTATTTACAACGATATAAGAGCATATAATAATAAGATTTAGCACTATGCCGTCACTTGTAAGCTGTCCAACTGAGTGCAGGTGAGAATTCGAAAGTACAGGTAGAGTGAGTACATTTTGGTCACATATTTTTGTACGGCATTCTTACCACCGATAGATCCATGAAAAATAATGAGAAAACGCGCTGTGCCGTAAAAAAATGGTGCGCCACAAAGTCGGAATTTTTTTTTATTTTCCGACAATTACCAGGGTAAATTTGGTCATTTGACTTTGTACGGCATCTGTGTCATACTATTTCAATACTGCTTCTAATCCATTATTCCGCAACGCCGTACAAAAATCATGCGACAAGGGGAAAAAATCGAGGGTTGCAATCCCCTCTCTTTCCGTGGTCCAGGAGGTGATTTGACACAACATGAAATAAATTTATTCTGAAAGTATTTTATGCATAGATAATATTTTTTCATATGCCGTACATTTTTGTTGGTCCATAGGGAAAAAAAAACTGAAAAAGAAAAAATCCATATAACGAAATGTAAGGTGAAATTTTTTTATACGGCATTTAGATAGTTCAATGGTACTGATTTTCATAGTCTTTTCGTGATTCTACGTTCCTAGTTAGAAACCATGTTAAATGTGGGTTTATATACTATCGATTTATACCAAAATATAAACATGTTGTCATATCACTGATAATTCCAAAATACAACATATTCTTGAGAAGTACTCATGACACTGAAGACAGCTATGAAATTGGAAGCAACGTCGTTTCCCCCTTGTTTCCGGGAGTTGAAGCAACATCTGAAGAGAAGTACCTACATAGCACAGATTTGGTGTAATGCCTACAAACAAGTACCGTCGACCTTGTTTCCAATAAACTATGGATGGGTTGTTAATGACGGCCGGTACGATTTCGATTGGTTTCACGGCGAGTAATGCCCCCAAAAAGTCTGTGACATAACGGAACCGGATGAGGAATCAGACGTAGAAGATGATGACGTCATAGGTAAATAAATAAATAAATCTTTACATCTTTAATTTGTACGTAAGACTTTGATTTTGACAAATACATATTTATGTTTCAGAAAATAATAGAGAAGATAATTCGGACGTCGATAACGACGTTGATTCCGATAACAACTCAGCAACTGATTCCGATACTGAATAATTTAAAGAAAAACCATATTTTTTATTATCATCATTAAATTTATCGAATTTTTCTAAAAAATTACCATTTTTTTTATTATCATCATTAAATATATCGAATATTTCTAAAAAATTATTGTTTTATTTATTCACATCATTACAATGAAACAAATCAATTATATGTATGTATCCATAATGTTTGAAGTATATATTAAACCAAAAAGTATATAAAACTGTTGATACTGGGATTGACAGTATCAATTCTTGGACATAATATACACACCGTTTCAGTTCAGTTAGACGTCATAGTGATTTTATCATATTATCAATTGTTCTCTTCAAAAATATGTTAATCCCGTACTGTATCAGATGGCCATAAAGTACCCTTAAAATTGTAGCGTCATTTTCATCAGCCTAGAAGATATGGTCTGCATAAAAATGTACGGCATAATTTTTTCCTAATTTATCTATGTTAATACTATTTAAAACAAGGGATAAAATGTAGAAGACTGCTATATTTCATTAATCTATAATAATTAAATTTTTACAATAATATGCAAAATTTCAGTTTTTGTATTTCTGTATAATTTTTTTCAGAACGGTTTCTTTTGAACGTCAATACTATATAACAATTATATTTTACAATATCAAGTTAAAAAAAAAGTTGCCGTACAGGATCAAATGACTTTACAGCTCTATAAATCAAGAATACGATGAAATTAAGATACTTATTGATATACATTCAAATGAACAATCATTTTTTGACGGCATTATTTTTAATAGTACTTTTGGGTGCTAGGTAATGTTTTGGAACCAAAGCCGTACTTTTTCAAATCACCTCCTGGACCACGGAAAGAGAGGGGATTGCAACCCTCGATTTTTTCCCCTTGTCGCATGATTTTTGTACGGCGTTGCGGAATAATGGATTAGAAGCAGTATTGAAATAGTATGACACAGATGCCGTACAAAGTCAAATGACCAAATTTACCCTGGTAATTGTCGGAAAATAAAAAAAAATTCCGACTTTGTGGCGCACCATTTTTTTACGGCACAGCGCGTTTTCTCATTATTTTTCATGGATCTATCGGTGGTAAGAATGCCGTACAAAAATATGTGACCAAAATGTACTCACTCTACCTGTACTTTCGAATTCTCACCTGCACTCAGTTGGACAGCTTACAAGTGACGGCATAGTGCTAAATCTTATTATTATATGCTCTTATATCGTTGTAAATAGGTCAACTGGTGGTTCAAATGACCCATAATTTTTTCAGCACGGGCCTGTAGTCTAGATGTTGCGGCATAAATTGTAGCGGCTATAGAAGACGGCCGCCCCATGTATTTCAATGTAAGGAAGAGACGGCTGGTCTGCCCAATAGGTTAAAGACTACAACAGCTAAATGGCCAATATCTTGTTTTTAATGTTTTGAGAAACCGAAAAGTCACAGCAATTTCTCTTTGAGAATATGTAAGAAGTAAGAAATGTAAATGTGAGTGCACAGTTAGAAGGCAATATTGGAAAATAAAACAATATATTTTACCAAAATGTTTTTACTAAGAATGTGATAACGACGATTTTCGATCATAACATCAACTTCATGCTGCTAGATTACCTTCTTGAATTAAGGCTACTGAACTACCGTATTACAGGATTTAATTTTGCACAAGAACACTTGACTTGGACAATAAAGGATTGGAGTCGCATATGGTTTTCTGATGAATCGTTTTATCTTACTGGCTCAGACAGATATGTAAGAGTGCGGCGACAACAAGGCGAAAGTTATACTTCAGCTTATATTGTCGAGCGACTTCCACAAACACAAAGGGAGACTATCAACTGAAAACTACAGATATGATCTATCGACCTGGGTCCTTCAGCTCAGTGCATTTAAAATAACTTTTTATGTAGATTAAAAAAAATTAAGATTAAGATAATTATTTAATTTTATTCGGATATTTTTTCGATGGATATCCTCCAGTTTCTGGATCAATATTGTTGAGGGGTGTTCCTTGTCCTATTCATGTGTTTCATTGTGGTAAAGGTTCATTATATCTCTCATTTCTGTTAATTTTTTGCAGAATCTTGAGTAAAGTTTCTCCAATCTGTCTGAGATGGCTTGTATATTGGTCATGGTGTAGAGCAGGTGATTAGGTGGGTTATGCAATCTGTTATTAGGATGTCTTATTCTTGTCACCCTCCTCAAAGATATTCCCTCCGCTGTTTCAATATTTTTTATTGCAAGACTTCTACAGTTAACTAGAATAAGGTGAGCATATTCAAGAAGTGGTCTACATATTGTGGAATATATCATTGAAGCGTTCTTGAGGGACACAACCTGTTCCCTGATGCCGAATTTAGTGAAGTGTTTAGCTCTGGAAATGCGACTTTCATTAGGTGGGGACTTTGACTGCTCATGGGTAACTGACAGAGATTCCAGAAGACCATGTCATAGCATTCATGGTGATTCTTGGAGAAGAGCCAACTTTTATATATGATAACGCATGGCTCTACATTGTTCAGTAGTAGTGCTCATCTTGATGAGATTCAAATCACAAGATTTGTTTAGCCTGCTCAAATTCCAGATTTAAATCCGATAAAACATGTTTGGGATGAGATGGAGAAACGTGTTTAGAGAAGCATTGTTTGCATCTTAATACTAAGAAAACGGTCGCCATCCTGTTTGGCAGAAAGAAAATTTCTTTTCCACCTGAACAGAATTCTAACCCGGACCTTCCGGTCACAAGCCCGATGCTTTACCACTGAGCTGTCCGCACTCATGATTAAAATAACTACATTAAGTGTTTTTTTAAGCAAAATTATTACTTTTTACCTAGGACCAAGTGCAAACTCCATTCTATCAACTATTTATAATTGATATCTTTAACATTTCACTGATTTCTTTATTTTCACTTACCAAAAGAACATCTTTTTTAGGACAACTTCAGTTCAGGGTAAAACTTTGATACAGATTGAAAGATATTTTTTGAGTTTTGTATGCAAAAATATACAGTATCAATGCAAAGACCTTAAGAGATATACATTGGGAGTAATGTTGTGTACACAAGATCACATATAGAAATATTTGAAAAAATGTTAAATGATATTGTTCTTCTACTAGAATCAGTTACAACTGATAATTTGAGAACAACTATTGAAGAATGTAATACATAATAATTGATAAGGTTGGAGAGGCTGAAAGTTCGAAAACAAAATAAAGGAAACAATCGGTTGAAGAAGCTGTCTCCTATGAAGCAACACAAGCTATCTGAAAACAAAAATCTAATACACGAGGTATAAAATCAGTAGAAAAGGTGAATTATAATAATTTAACTGCAAATCCATTTGAAGTTAAAGGCCAAGATTATAAAGAAATATTTATACGTACTCCGATGTGTTCCTACAAAATCCTGAAATCAAAAAGTTACAAAAAGAAGAATCAGAAATTGTCACAAATTATTTCAAGATGTTTTGGAATTTGATACATGTAAAAACATTGAAATGAACAAATCAGGTCTCTGCAGTGAATCCTGTAGATTCAAAGGATGTTTCTAACTGATTCTATTTGTAATAGTGTGGATAGCTCAGTAGCTCAGTGGGAGAGCATCTGACTCGTGACCAAGAGGTCCGGGTTTGAATCCTGTTCAGGTGGAAAAGAAAATTTTCAGTTGGACAGTGCTGTGACCTAACGTGGCGCAAGATCGCAGTAACAAAGCCTACACAGAACACAACTGAACTCCTAAGTCGTACAAGCTGAAAAAGCTTCTGAGGGATCTTCAAAAAAGATCTAGGAGTATCAGGATAATAATATTAATACAGTGTGTGTTTGACTTTCATGGAGAACACATGTCTAGCATCCTAATGCGAATTGATAGTTTACAAGTGAAAAAGCTAAAAACCGGAGATAAGCGGAAAATAATTCAGAAAATTCAAAATTTCTCGAAACATTTCCACCAGCGCCGCGGAGTTCGAGGCTTTCCACGCTGAGATGTCTCAAAATAGCGGCACTTCTTCTTACGTAACATCGGAAGATGGCGAAAATTTTCAAGAAGTTACCAAGAAAAAACGTAAAAAGAAAACAAACAAAGCAGATCAAACAGCAAAAAAGAATAAGGAAAGCAAATCCCCAGAAATTATTTTCAAAGAACCACAATTATTAAGTTTGAAATCCAAACCAAATCACAACAAAAAATGCGAACGTATGGAGATAGATAATGGAACATCTGATAACACAACACAACAGAACAAATCAAGACGAGAAAATGTAAACATAAACACTCCACAAAAAATGACATACCCACGTAAACACAACCAAAACACCGTGATTTCAACAAGAATGAGCGAAATTCGGAGAATTGAATATGCAGTGCTATTCTATTTATCAGTGGATGAAGCCATTATAAAAGACCGAATTCAAATGTCCGAAGAATGGAATAAGAAATTCCCAAATTCAGCTGATGTTATTCTTAGAACAAAACTGGGATACCTACTGAAATCTAATAGTAAAAAAGAGGAACTTAAAACTGCTCTAGAAGAAATGAAGATTAACAAAATTATCATTAATTATAATGAAACCAAACCATACGAAAGAAATAGTGAAAGAAAAGAACCTCAAAAAACTTTCTCTGTAGTTATTTCAGCCGTAGAAAAATCCATTGATGAAAAAGACATCAGTCAACATCTGAATAATCTAAACCTAAAACACAGATACTGCAAGAGAATAATAGCAAGAGCAACAAATACACCAACAGGACATATCAGAATAATAACTGGAGAGGAAGCAACATTTGAAAAACTGTTGAACGAAGGAATGTTCTACAAAAATAGACATTATCTCATCTACCCTAGCAATCCCCCTGAACCTACTCCAATGCCTTGCAGCAAGTGTTTATTATTTGACCACACAAGCGAAAACTGCAAAAGTCCTCTCATATGTACAAAATGCCAGGGCCCACACAGAGAATCACAATGTAAAACCAACCTACCACCCAAATGCAGGTCATGTGGCTCAGAAGACCATCAGGCATGGTCCCCTAAATGCTCAAAACACCCAAAAACACCTATTGATGGAATACCTAACGTCTCAATCAAATCACTCAACAAGAAATCAAGAAATATAGAGGAACTGCACAAAAAACAAAGCAGAATACATAGCACGATAACCATTCACGATGATATAGTCAACACATATATAAGGAAACTGAATAAACCAAAAAACACCAACAGAGAAGAACTCATTAATAAACTAAAACGCAGATTCATCAACCAGTACGATATCGATACCGTTGCTGTTTTTTCAGGAAACAGGGTATATATCTTGATGTTTGATGTAGAGAACCCAGACGAATCCTCACCAACCGAGCCTAAAAACAACAGCATTCAAGTTCAATTCTGAAGTGAAAATATTGTACAACAACATCAACAGTTATGTGCCCAAAAAACAACTCATTAATAACTTTATTGAAAACAACGACATAAAATGCGCAATGTTCGTTGAGGCAAAAATCAAAGATGAGAACACTGCGACTTACAGAGATTGGAAAGTTATCAATAAAATAGGTAACAAAACACTTAACACAAGGGGAGGAAGTATTGTACAAGGTCATCCATCTCTGAAGATAGGCAAAGAAAACTCACCGGTGATACAGAATTATCTGAATGAATGTATTCACTTCACAATACCAATTGGAACTGAAAAGATACATATTTTTTTAGTGTATATACATCCGCACTCTAAAATCGAAGAGACTATATTCACAAAAGCTGCATTGTACAAATACGCCGTGATCATAGGGGATTTCAATCCTAACAGGCAGAAAAACAAACAACTTAATAAATTCCTGCAGAACGGAACATTCTCCAAACGTCTGACAAATCCTACCTTCCTCATGGATGACAATCCAGACAGTACTCCAGACCTGATTCTCTACTCCACTAACCTGACGAGCAACATCATGAATGTCGAGCTTGTTCCAGACCTGGGATCAGATCACCTGGCAATGGTAATTACCCTTGATTTAATGCGAACACCAGAAGAAGTGCCTAGGATGATAAAATACAATTTTCGCAAGTGCAACATCAAAAAAGTCGATAAAGAAATGATGAACATCATAAATGAAAACAAGAACGTAAATATAAACGAAGACTACATCACAGCGTTCAACAACACCCTATCAAACAGCATAACAAGGCACTCACCCATTGTTAAACATAACCCGACCCTTCATGAACTTCCTCCCTACATAATAAAGTTAATCAAGACGAAACGTAAAATGTACAGAGAATATTTGCTTCAACCCAATCCGTACATTAAAAGGAACATCAATGAAATTAACAAGAGCATTCAAACAATGATTCAACAATATAGACAACATACATGGATAAACGCTTGCTATGAAATTAATAAGACATCGGGAAGAACATTCTATCAGCAGGTTAACAAGCTTTCCAAATACAAGAAATTTAATAGTATATCAACCTTAAAGGACTCACTGAAGGAATACAACACGGATAAAGAAAAAGTAGAAAAGTTTGCTGACCACTTCAAAGGCTCCTTTAACTATGACAAGAACTCTAAATTTGACAAATCTCACGAAGCGCATATTAACTCCTGGTATGACAACTATTTTAGCAACCATCAAACTACAACTGCAAATGATAACATCAAAATAGAGGAGGAGGTCTATTATGAAATTCTTCACAAAAACAAGAATAGTGCTCCAGGAGTGGATTCTATCCCATGGAATGTTGTGAAAAGGTTGAATGAAGATATACACTCGGAAATTATAAAGATCTATGAATATTGTCTCAACTCTGGATTATTCCCCAAGATTTGGAAAACGGGCATCATAATTACCATCCCCAAACATAACACAGACCATCACAAAGTAGAAAATTATAGGCCAATAACACTACTGCCAGTATTGGGAAAACTATTTGAGAAGATCATCAAAAGGAGACTGGAGGAACAACTGAAAGATGCCATACCCAAGCAACAATTCGGATTTCGCCCCAGAAAATCGACTATCCACCCAATGACCATCTTTATTTCCAACACTCAAAATGCACAACTCAATCGGAAGAAAACAGCTGCGATTTGCTTAGATATCAATAAGGCATTTGATAGCATATGGCATAAAGGTTTGCTTTTCAAACTCCAAAAACTGAACACTCCTAAATACCTAATAGAAATAATCAAGGGCTTCTTAGAAGAGAGAATACTTGCAATTAAAATAAACGAGACAATCTCCACTTGTTTTTCCCCTGAACAGGGCACCCCACAGGGATCACCACTCAGTCCATTCCTCTATAACATATACTGCAGCGACATATATAACGGATCCAGCCGAGCCCAATATCATCTACAGTACGCAGACGACACAATAGTCGTTTCACATGAGAAAAGCGAAAGGAAATGCATGGAAGGTTTACAACTATACATGGACAATATGGTTACTTGGTTTCACAAATGGCGGCTTCAACCAAATCCTGGCAAATCCAATTTGATAATATTCAATCATAAAATACGTCCAAACTCACCAACACTAAAGATTGAAAACAACATCATTTCACCAGCACCCTCAATTAAATACTTGGGAATACATGTAGACAACAAAGCTAACATGAAACTGAATTCAAATATCGCCAAAAAAAAATCTATAAATCGAGCAAAACACTTCAGATGCCTTACATATAAAGACCAAGGAATTAGTTTAAAAAACTCGGTCAAAATTTACAAAAGTATTTGTAGACCCATCCTAGAATATGGGCACCCCCTGTACATAAATGTGGCAGATTCTGTATTACGAAACATTGAAGTAGGAGAAAGATCGGCACTAAGAATCATAACACGATTAAGACACCCACTCAACAAACTGCACAATCCGCCAAACGAGCTACTCTACGAAAAAGCTAACATACAACCAATTAAAGAAAGACTGATGGATCTGAATAGAAAATTCTCAGAAAGACTCAAAGACCTAGAGGATGTTGCAAGTATGATGCACAATGAGCCAGTAACCACCCCCCCAAGAAAATTCCCAATTCGAAGCGTGATGGACAGACTTCATGAACTACAATAGAATATACTTAATTCATAAATTTCATATGCAATGTATAATTTATGTAATTTTTTTTTTTTTTTTCTTTTTTTGTCACAAAGTTGTATAATCCACCAGGCTGAAGGACTTAGGTCGATGGCCATTGACTGTAGTCAATAAAAACTGTTATTATTATTATTTAATATTAATATGAGGAAACTGATTTGTACCAAATTCTGTTTGATATTTATTATTATACTTTTATGAACATTGTAGATTACATATAAAATGCTTATATATCAACTGAACTCTTAATTTTCTGTTGTTAATTATTAAAGCTCTAGTTAATTCACATAAATTCAACATATTTTATCTGGCATTTGTGGTGACGATTTGATTTAGGCGTTTAAGAAATGAATTGGATGCAGTTATATTAAGATCTCATATGATTTAATATATACTAACTTAAATAATGCTGTATATTTTATAAATTAGGAGGTTCTCATTGGTGGAGACACTAAAATAACACCATCCCCACGTACAAACATCATAGGAATATTTCGTTTAGTAGTACGATATACTTCTTCATATGTCTCTTCATCAATTTCAACAGTGGTTATAGTCTCCTCTGCATCACTAAGTATCATATTCATGTGCTGATCATAAGCCTAAAATAAGTAATATTTTGAAGGACTCTTCAATTATTAGGAAATCTTTCAGCTGAAACATACGTGAAGCCTGCCTCTTAGTTCTCGATCGTTTCTCATTTTTACATAAATTCTTTCATCTAAACTTAACCGAACTAAATCCAAGGGTTCTTTCACACTAATAGATGGAATCTAAAAAAATCCTATTAGGATTTGACTCAAATGTATACAATATTATCTCACGTTTTCATATTCATCTGCCATACTCCTCAGGTTCAATTCAAATAATTAAACTTAAACCTTTTCAAATCTGAAATCTTAATTCAAAATTATAAATCATAACCTTTATAAATATTCGATGTTAATTTTTTTCTATGCTCTACTGCTCATCGATACCGTTTTTACATGTGCCTAATAAGTATTAGTAGGTATATTTTTTAATCTAAAAAGGATAAATATCATTTTTAATTTCTTTATTTCCATGTAAAGTGGTACAATAATTCTTATTAATTGTTAATACGGTGGCATTTATAAATTTTTGATCTTTCTTTTACTAAATTCAATCTTTTATTCTTTAACAATTTATAATGTTCAAGTAGAGTATTCTCTTTATTGAATATATTTATTCTGAAATTATTTAATCAATTTCCTTAGTTAAAGAGGCTAGAACATGACTGATATGTTACAAATTCAAATTATCCTTGATAATTATCAGACACACGTTCCATCTTTTATTTTCTTTCATCCCATGGAAGATCGAGTAAAATCGGACCACTGAACCGTACGTCGTTTCCGAGCTGGAAATTCCCAGGGTTGTATAAATCGGTTGTATGTTATATCTACGAATCTACGTATTGATTCAGCTAACGTTTGAGCTTACTCATTTCTTTATATTGCCTATTAAGATTCCAATTAAAGATTGTCGACAGTTAGGGCATTAGGACAAGAATCAAATGTTTGTAATTGTTATCCTTAACAACAATTGATTGATTTATTCATTTCACTTAGTTACTAAAAGAGGAGCAAAGTTTTTAGGACAGCCAAAGTTGAGAAAACTGCAGAGGAAATATATTTCTTGTGTTTTGTTTAAAGAAACTTATACAGTATGGATGGAAAGACCTTAAGATGGACATTGGGAGTAATGTTACGAACACAGGACCATATATAGAAACAGTTCGTTCATTGCATCAAACTGTTACAGCTCTCAGAACTGCATTAGAAGAGAGCAAAAAAGAAATCTTACATCTGAAAACTAAAGTCTGGCCTATAGATTCTATTGAACAATCTTTAACTGCTCTTGCTATTGAAAATCATGCCCTTCGAAGAAAACTATTGGAAAATAATGTTGATGGAAACCTACCCCCAAAAGAAAAATCTTTCATAAACTTAGATAAAAATGTTAATGATTTAGGTACTCTACTAAAATCAGTTTCACAATCTGATAATTTGAAAACAACTATTGAAGAATGTACTCCAGATTTGAAAGTAGTTGATAAAGTTGGAGGAGCTGAATCTTCTAAAACAAAACTTAAGAAACAGTCAGTTGAAACACCTGTCTCCTATGAAGCAACACAAGATATTTTAAAACAAAAATCTGATGTACAAGACATAAAAGTAGAAGAAAAGGTGAATGATAATAATTTAATTGTAAATTCCTCTACCTTTCAAGGTAAAGACCAAGATTCTAAAGAAATATTGATTTCTACTCCAAATGGTGCCACAGATGTGTCACTGGAAAATTCTGAAGTAAAAAAGTTTAAGACTGATCCTCAAAAACAATCATTTACAGAAATTGCCATCAAAGAAAATGTGCAGCCAAACTTAGTTGATGTTAAGATATCTCCTAGCACAGAAATTTATAAAAAAAAGATTTCTAAGAAGCAAAAAAGAATTAAAGAGGTCTATTTTACTGAAGAAACAAAAAAAACTGAACGTAATTCATCAGTGACTGATACCATAAAGGCCAAAAAAGAAAAACGTTTTAATAAAAAACAGTTAAAGCTGCCTGTTGCCCTAGGTACTAGAAGTGTTCGAAAGCATAAGATAAGAGCTTCTGTACATATTAAAGCAAAAACATTTGATGACAAAAAGATTTCCAAATCTTTAGATAGTTTGACAGTTGTTAAAACCCCATCAAGCAAGTTGAAGTTTTCAAAAGTAACACAATTTTTCGATTGGAATAGTAGAATAAGTTGTGAAATATCCAAAGACCTTCCAAATATGACGGATAACAAAAAAGTTAATTCAAATAATAAATTTCAAACCGAACAAGAAATTAAATCTGAAAATAAAGTGGAAGATAATAGTCGAAATGATGCGGAACAAGAACCAGAAGTAGATGATATTGAATTGATATTTACTACAGATGATACAAAAGAATCAGATTTTAAGGAACAGTTAGTTTCTATAGATTCTGTTGAACGGCAAAATAATACCAGTGGTATTAAGTTGTTAGCTCCTGATCAGGAACAAAGTATAGATATTTCTGATAGAGAACTGGATGATGATGTATTTGATGGCTCATTTGATCAAGAAAACCAGGACTCCAACAATGCTTTGCAGGTATTTCAGTTAGAAAGAGATAATTCTCAGCTGTACAATTCCAAATCTGACAATTCTATCAATCAAGAAGAGAAGAGTTTGAGGAGTTATTATTCGTATCAGGATTCAAGTTTTGAGAATAAATCAATGGAAAAGGATGAGAGTTTCGATAGATTTGAAGAGAGAATAAGAATTGTGGAAACAGATATCTCAAAAATTGGTATTCAGGAAGTTGAATATGCCGGAATTAGAAGGAATACTTGTCCTAATCCTTTGCAATATAGGCCCCTGCTTCATAGGTAAGTGTTGTTTGGCAACAATAGACTACATACCTCCTAAAGGATAAAAATTTTCATCTATTCATTTATTCATTTTATCTGATTTCAAATTATATCACAAAGTAGGATATTTAAATCTTTAATGTTGGTATTGTATACTAATTTTAAGTTGTTAATTTACAGAAGTGGAAAATTCTAGAGGTCCGTTTGTTCATTTAGAACACTTATGGCAAGGTTATTGTAGCACATAATAACCTTTTTGGTTTCAAGATGTCCATTTTTTTTGCCTTTTGATTCTATATAACATTTCAAGATTATCTAATTCCGAGCAGACATGATAAAAAAAATTTCTTCTTTTATTTAAAGGTTATTGAAAGTGATGAAAACTATAAAATTTGATCTGCGGAATATTGCCCCATTCCTGCACCAGTTTGTCGCGAAGTTCTCTTGAATTTCTGGAAGATGGCACATATCTCTCCATCTCATCTTCTATTTGATTTAAATCTAGAAATCGAACTAAACAAATCTCGTGATTTGAACATGTTTCATGATAAGCAGTGTGGGGCCATGTGTTAGCATGCATAAAGGCTGCATCTTCTCCAAGAAAAACATGGTCTTCTAGACATTTTATTAAGACTAACTCTTTGCGATCTTCAAAAGGTATTTCTCTCCATGCCAGCCTTCATCGAATAGAAATCTCTCTGCAATACATGCTTCAGCATATATAGAACGTCTAGAAAGTATGCGAAATTTATTATTTTTCATAATCTTAATATACTTCTTTCTTGTAACATTCTAAGACAAAACTAATGTATCTGCACTGGTTGTGCAGATAGTCGGCTATGGCCAAAGTTGCATGGCAACACTATTTGTCAAATATTGTTGATGGTCAACAGGTATACAATATATGAAATATTGTCGCAACTAGAAAAAAGAAAACAGATAGAATATTTGTATAGAAAAGGTTTTCAAAACGTTAAAAAATTAGTGCAATTGACTGACCTGGAAAAAAGTGATGTATATGAGCCAATGAAGAGGATAAAAAATGGCATGGATATGAAGCATAAACCAGTTTCAGGAAGACCGCGTAATATTAAAGGAAATAATTTAAACGCTTTATTGCTCTTAGGACGATATAATCCGCGCCTGGGGTTTCGCAAATTGGCTTACAGATTTGGAAATCAACGAAATATAAAAGTATGTCCAGAAACCGTCTGTATGTCACTGAAAAGACAAGGCTACATATCAAGGAAACCAAAAAAATCCCTGTAATGACACCTTTACAAAAGGAACAAAGAATAGAATTTTGTCAACGTTTTCAAATAATACAGGATGCCATACTTCGGCCTATACTTAAGCTTGGATGAAAGAACACCAAGTGACAACCATTTCATGGCCAGCAGCTTCACCAAATCTTAGTCCCAATGAAAAATTAAGAGGGCTTATGGAGAATGAAGTTGAACGAACAGCGCCACGAAATAAAGATGATTTAATTCAGTCAGTTTTACAATCCCAGACTACCATCACGGAAAATTATGGAGGTGATCTAGTTTCCGGAGTACCTCGACGTTTAGTCAAGTGTTTACAGTTAAAAGGAGGTTGTATAAGTAAATAAGGTGCATGTTTTGTTATAATTTTATAGGAATGAAATAAGGAATTACTTTGTTTTCTATCACTTTTTATTATAACTGATATACAGTGACTCGAGTTTCGTAGTGTTTACTACATTTTCAAACTGAATGAACAAATTAGATCTCAACTATTATATATGCTGATTGTAGGCTTCGGCAGAGCTTCGAAGAGAGGGGTTTTCCAAAGTTCCGTCTGTTCGTTAAGTAGTTTTATTATTGGTACGTGCTTTTTATATTTTTCAATTTCTATGGATTCCAGGATGTCAAGTTTTTTCCCTTTCGCTTCCAGGTGCAAGATAACAAGGTTGTTCAATTCTGGGAACATGTGATCTGTAGTGAAGAAATGGTTCGCAAAATTGGAATTATTCTTCCGGTTCCTAAAAGCAGATTGATGCTCTTTGTACCTTTTATGGAAAGGTCGGCCCGTTTGTCCTATATACACACTATTACACTCTTGACAACTTAATTTATAGACTCCAGAATTATTCAGTCGGTTCTCTTTGTCTTTCGGATTAAAAAAGAGATTAGAAATTTTATGGGAGGGTGTGAAAGCTGTTACTATGTTAATTTTTGATAAAATTTGAGCTACTTTTTGTGAAATTGGTCCAAAATATGTTAGTTTTATGAATTTATTGTTATTATGATTATGAATTTGAGATCTAATTTGTTCATTCGGTTTGAAAATGTAGTAAACACTACGAAACTCGAGTCACTGTATATCAGTTATAATAAAAAGTGATAGAAAACAAAGTAATTCCTTATTTCATTCCATTAAAATGAACTATCACAAAGTAACGGACTACTCCATCCAATATAATTTTATAATTCAAGAATTAAAAATATATACTAAATAATTACAATTGAGCTTTGTTTTTTCCGGATACTTTCTAGACAGACTATATTTCGCCTTGACGAAAAAAAATGTTTAAAATTAGCACTACTAACATCTGCAAAAGTTTGTCATAGGGCTTATAAAATACTCTGGATTTATGACGTAAGTGTAAATTGTCGTTAGAAGCAGGAATAAAATTAGTTCTTGCCTTAAACCTCCTTTCCAAAATTTCTTTATTCCAACCATTCATAACATGAATAACATTCATACTCTACTAAGCATTATTTGAAATTTAATATCAACAATTCCATAATTTTGCAACTTCATTCAACAAATAAGGAAAAAAACATGCATATCATATAAATGCCAGACCTTAAAAAATACACTGTATACTTTATGATAGAAATTCTGTGCTATCATGTATTTATTAGTTTCAAATTAAATAGGGAAGCAATCAATAAGGGTCTCAACGTTAAGAAGAGTAGGCCAATTCTAGCCCATTCCAACGCCATCAGAAAAGAATCTGGAGCACAGACTGATATATCTGCTCTTCCTGGATCTGCTTGGAGATCTGAAAGTAGTTTAGCAAATAAGGTAATGATGTCAAGTAACAACTAACGAAACACATTAAATCTCATGAAACTTTCAGGTCCATCTTGGTGATAATTTTACCACTCTACCATCAAAATTTCCACTTCCTGGTTCTCGTTTAAGATTGTCGGAAAAAACCACAGTCGAAGCACGAAGAGTCCTCTTGTCAGACATTGGTTTCACTAGCATGGTGCCTGAATTATCAAGATCTGCTGACCATCTCTGCCCTTCTGCCCTCAAACCACCCGTAACAACTTATGGCCAATTCTTAAGAACCCCTGAGCTCTATTCTCCGGCCTATACTGTAAGAATCGTAGTGGAAGAGCCTTGCATGACGTTTTGCTGAATGCAATTCACTATATACTTGATATTCAACTATATACTTTTGATCGACATGATTTTGCTTCAGTTTGCTTGTACCCTGCACCTGTTTCTAGGTAATGATCATGTGTTTGGATGAATAAATGTTGCAGACTTCAATCTGAAAAGCATTTTAAGAAAGAAATGCTTCTTAGATGTATGTAATATCGTCACTTAACCACTGTACATAAGATCTTCATGATATTCATAGCCTGCAGCTCTCAGCTGGTAAGTGTATGTTGTGTTGTAATTTATACATATATATGAGGTATGTTCAGAAAAATACCGAACTTTTTTTGAAACACTTTATTTTAAATATTGGCAGATTGTTGGTCTTTATTTGTATTATTTATGAGTGCGGACAGCTCAGTGGTAGAGCATTGGGCTCGTGACCGGAAGGTCCGGGTTCGAATCCTGTTCAGGCGGAAAAGAAATTTTCAAGTTGGATGGGTGTCAGCCACCATTTCACTATTTCACTATTAAGTCAAAAATTAACAATGCTGTGACCTAAAGTGGCGCAAGATCGCAGTAGCAAAGCCTACCCAGAACACAACTGGACTCCTAACTCGCACAAGCTTAAAAAGCTTCTGAGGGATCTTCACAGAAGATCTAGGAGTATCAGCATAATAATAATAATATTTCCTTCAAAATACTAGCCTTACTTGTCACCTACTTTTCTCAGTAGTAGCTTCTTAACCTTTTTTAGCCACCGACTCCTACGAAATCAAGCACAATTTGCAAGGACTCCTTTAATGAAAGAAATAGTAATATATTTTGGAACATTTATTTAGTACTCCAAAGGTTGGTGTTGTTTTTTTGCAACTAAATTAGTTATATTCAGGTTGATGTAACTACTAAGTTGTAATCGCAAATCAGATTTCACTTGTAATCTGTTTCTGTATTTGTTTTTAGTATATACAAGAGAATAGAATACCTTTTCACAGAGACATGTGGTTGAAAATTGAAAAAAAGATTCTTTGAAATTACGTTTCAAAGCTCAATCTCAAGATATTTCTATTAATCGGTTTTCCTGTCCTGTGTTTTTAAGTCAGTAATAACGTCAGCCCTGACCCAAAACATTATTGACATCATTAATGGATGTTGTCTAAAGGAGAGATTCGATGTCATTCCAACCAAACAGTTATTATTCAGTACAGACATACAGTTTCTTGAGGAGGTTAATTATCTCGATGTCACCTTGAATAAAAAGATAATTAGAACTAGCTCTTGAATAAAGTTATTTCCAAATCTACAGGGTCATTTTAAATATGCTGCAAACTATTTGGCAAGACTTGGGGTCTGAAACCCCACAGAAAGTTAAGCTCAATTTCGGAAAAATCATCTTATCTGGTATACTGATGGGTCTCTAAGGGAGCAAGGCATATATGGTTCCAAATATGCCTTTGGAAAAGCCTTTTATGCTGCAAATCGAAATTTTGAGAGATGTGCTCAAGTCTGTCTGTCCATACAGTACAAGGGAACTAGACCTTGCATTGCCTCAGACAGTGGGATAGCACTGAAGCAACTCGTGGCCATTGAATGTAAGTCAAGGACTGTCTGGAGCTTTAAAAAAATCTCTCGTATCACTAACGAAAAGCAATAAACTAGTTATAGTTCAGGTACTAGCTTGCCAAGGCATTGAAGGAAATAAGAAAGCATAAATGGAAAAATGAAGAATTCTACCAAACCATGACAAATTTAAATTAATAATATTTGGCCACAAATTATTAGACAACACACCAAGCATCAGAATGCTTCAACATAATATAAGACCAGTCTAACACGCTGAATACTTAAGAATCATAGTGGATAATAAGACCGACTTTAAAATACATTCTTGTAATGGAAAAAAGAGATATAATTGCTAGATTAAAGCACTTTCGACCCCTCACCTATAAACCATATGCAGACTAATATTAGAATATGGACATTTAATATACAACAACTGCAGAACACCCACCCTTAATTATATCGAAAGAGCAGAACGCAGTAGTTTGAGAGTAAAATACGCCATCCCGGAATTCCACTCCATAACCCACCAAATGAACTTCTCTATGAGAAAATGAAGAGAGACCCAATTCTATATTATATATACTGGCATAAAGATGCAATTCGTTCAGCCATGTGCTAAAGCCATGAATATCTTTTCTCTCTAAGAAAGCTGACGTCCTTGCAAAAAGAGAAGCAAGCACTCCCTTCACCAAACCGGCACCCTCGTATAGGGGTTTCACCCACAGTGACTATAGCTGATGTCGATGAATTGGAAAAGAGAGAAATCTCAGTGGATTAACACCCCATACAAGCCAAGGAGGTCATCAGATCCTCTGAGGAGAAAGCCCAATTATACCTATCGCTGTCAAAGAACGAGCTAAGGCTGCTTACTGGGTTATTCACTGGCCACTGGGCCCTGAGATACCAACTAGACAAAATTGGTAAAGAAAACTCATATCTGTAGGTTATGTAAATCGGCAATAGAACACATACTCTACGAATGCAAAGCGCTGTCACAAACCAGACTTACTCTACTGGGTAGTGTGACCCTTGTGCCAACCAATATAGGAGCGCAGTCTGTCTGAAAAATAATCAAGACTTTTGGTGGAATTTATTTATTATTGTTAAATGATCCGGAGATGAGTGTCGTTAATCATCTGCAGACTGAAATTGGTGTCCTTTCAATACAGAGATGCATGTTCAATTTTTCATTTAAAATATTATAGCATCAAACTGGCAGAAACATCAACGCTGAGGAAACTCACTAAGTTAAGGCACCCATCAAATCTTCTCTATAATCCATCCAACAACCTTCTGTAAGAAACTACAAACGTTGTACCTATGGACCAGAGATTAACAATACTAGCATAGAAGTTTTGCGAGTCCAAGAAGAATATGAATATTTTAAAACCCTCTGCCTTCATCCAGAAGATAACCACAACTGATGTAGATATCCAGAAAAGACCCTACGGGAGACACTGCAAGATATCAACAAAAAAGACTCAACAGAATAAGAATGACCAGTTTGAATATTTAACAAATATATATATAATTAATATTATATTTGATTTATTGTTAGAAGAAAATTATTATGTTTCATGGGCTGAAGGACCTCGGTCGATGGCCATTTGTAAGAGAGTTCCTACAATAAATCACTTTTATTATTATTATTATAGCATGACCCAAGTGAGATGTTAATTTCTTCTGCGATTTGTACACACCAGATCTTTGCTTTTCTGTGAGTGAAATTTTTGATGAATGTGGAACTAACCAGTTGAAGTAGAAGGTCTTCCTGGTCAGGGATCAACCACTTCTCAATTGAGAAAACCATTCTTAACATTAATTACGACTCAGAGCATCTTCTACTTAAGCTCATTTCAGTTCAGCACAAAATTTTAGATTATATCATTGTTTAAAATAAAATAGAAAGGCCTTTTACTTTATAGAAGAAATATAACAAAATTTGAATATTAAAACAAATTGAAATATGTTTATCTTCTACAATTTTAATTTCAAAAAAATTTTTATTCAAAAAACTTTTAGAAATAAATTTATGTCTAACAAGCACCGCTTACATTTAATAGACGTATATAATCAAAACTCAATATATAATGTCAAATGGAATAAATAACCTCACAGATATACGAAAGTAATTAAAATTAATAAATAAATATTTAAAGGAGACAAAATTTTGTTTCTGGTCTTACCGTTAAGAACACCCATTTGCCTTTTAAAAACATGAACACACTTAAAGGACTTCTCAAAGAATATAATTTATTTGAAATATTCAATATATTTGAATATTCGAATAAATTATTTCAAAAATCTCTAAAAAAATGTGCACTATATCTTCAAAAAACAAATATAATTCTAGACATTTTTGAAATAATTTATTCGAATATTCAAATATATTGAATATTTCAAATAAATTATATTCTTTGAGAAGTCCTTTAAGTGTGTTCATGTTTTTAAAAGGCAAATGGGTGTTCTTAACGGTAAGACCAGAAACAAAATTTTGTCTCCTTTAAATATTTATTTATTAATTTTAATTACTTTCGTATATCTGTGAGGTTATTTATTCCATTTGACATTATATATTGAGTTTTGATTATATACGTCTATTAAATGTAAGCGGTGCTTGTTAGACATAAATTTATTTCTAAAAGTTTTTTGAATAAAAATTTTTTTGAAATTAAAATTGTAGAAGATAAACATATTTCAATTTGTTTTAATATTCAAATTTTTTTTATATCATTGTTTCATAAAATCATGCTTTTCAAAAACCACACTTAAGTCATCAACAATCCAACAAAATATGGTGAATGATATGGTTATGATTAACACGGTGTTGTCAACCAAGGTTCTAAATATTCCTATTGGCGGGTAATTAAAAAAATTCAGCATTATTCTGAACAAACCTTATATAAGTTAGTGATAGTGCCTTACTTCATACCATCCTAAATAACAAATTAAGTATGTACAAGGTCCTGTAGTCAAATCTGATTATGATGATCCAAATTTATTTCCTCCTAATATGAAAGTTTAGTTACAATGGATTTACATATTACGCTGTTGTTATTTTTCAGAAGTAACAATTTATTCTTCTTTATACATCTCCATTTCCATTCATATTTCAATGTGCCTCCTCTTGGTCAATTAAATCGCACACTTATGTCATGTGTTTTTTTAAATATTAAAAAATGTGACTGCCATTCCTTGTACATAGTGGAATATAAGAATTGATTGTTCATTCTTCATCCGTTCTACTTTTTGCATGCGTTGTAATATTTCTTTCTTTCCCCTTTTAAATTGAATCGAATAGAATCTAGTGTCTCAAAATTTCATAGAGTTATGCCACCATTCTGATAATTGTCAGTTGTTCTGACATACTCTATGTAAGTCCTTGATTGTTTAATTTGTACCTGGTTTTTCTTGTTTAATTTACATAGGGCTTTTTGCACCCCGAGGTAAAAATGCTAACTTACGAGAAGACCTAGAGTTGGGCTTAAATATATCAGTTATGTTCAAAAATAGACAGAATCGATTCAATGGTTCCTGAGTTTATCTCATTTGAAATTTTATCATTCATAAATTTTCGAAAGTACAAATCCGATCGAGTTTAAATTTAGTATTCAGATGTGAAATAACAACACGAAGGCTTATGTATAATTTCGTGAAGATAAATCATGAGAATATTTGTAACATTCAAATCTCCAAAAATGGACGTCCAAACCTGCAAATATATCTATAAAACTGACAGATTCTAATATCTCAGGTAGCCAGATGGCTAACAGATGGTACTGTTGATGAACCAGTGTTGGAATCCATGCGCACTATGATTGTTTTTTTCTGTTATCTGATTTCAGCAAAAAGTATTTAAAGTTTTGATCAATATATTCTTTTCCCATTTTTTATTGCCAATATGAAGCAGATCGAAGGAAGGAGCCTTTTAACCATGAGATTTTCCATTTCTTCAGGGGAGCAGTTCTAAAATTGCAAAAAATTAGTATGGGGATGACTGAACAAAGAATTCTGTGTTTTATTCATCATATGTCATCTTCTGTGAAGAAATAATTCTGAAATTTGAAATTTTCAGGTGAAATGAACCGTTGAACAAGCGTGCAAAAGCTTCCGACTTCACGTCAGTGCTTTTCATAATTTTTTTAACTACGCTGCTTGACTTACTGACTCTGTATGCTCATAACGGTATAATTTCGTATTATAAAAGTCCTAGTTTCTTTCCACTACCCCCGTCACTAAAGAATTTGCATTTAGCAACTAATATTTTCAATTTGAAGTTTTTGTTTAGTTATAAGTTTGTGAAGAAATTTGGTAAAAAAAAATTTTTCTTCAGTGAATCTTTTACTATTTTAGAGTCAACGTTTCACATGGACTACTACCACTGCCACCCCTAGTGACGGAAGTCAATCTCATTCTCGTTATAGCATCAACCCCTTAACTCCACCAGTTCAAACAAGAAGGTGTTCGGCACCTGTTTCTCCTTCGAGAAGGGGCACTCTGAAGAGTACAACTTCTAGGGTTCGTTTTGCCAATGGCTCCCTTCCTGAACTGAGAGGCGACTGGACTCAGATGACAGCAGACAGCGGAGACTCTACGGATAGTTTGGTTGAAGAAGCGGAAAATTATTTAAGGAGATCGATTGACTGCATTTTGGGTAGTTCTAGGGGAAACGATTATGGGTAAGTGAGGATAATCCTAAATATTTTTTCACTATTTACTGCCCAAAACTAATTTATAAACCAGTACTGTATATTTGTGGTTAGTATAGTTAGGGGGTGAATAGTAAAAGATTTACTTTTAAATTGAAATTGATATTTAGGGATAGATTTTCCTAATTTGCACTTTCTGTCAAAAGTTTTTACTCAGTTCAGGAAGCAGAGTAATAGGTCTGTAATTTTCTAATTTACTGTGGTATGTTTTTGATTTCGAAATAGTGATGATTATTCCCTTCTTCCATTCTTTATCAAGCAGAAATTGTATATTTTTATTATAGGTGGTGATTCAACACGTCTAATTTTCTCAACAATTTTCTGGGATGTTATCATAGCCAGGGGAGGTGTTCTTTTCCTGGTGTAGTGTCTTACTTTTCCTCTGTAATGGTTGCAATATCTTTTTGAGTCTTATTTGCGAGGAGCTATTTTCATGCCAGTTTTGTACCTTCTTTTGTTGGTCTTTATCATACTCCTTGTTGGTCTACTTCTCAAACAGCTTCCTTTAATGTTCAACAAAATCATCAGTGATATATCTGTCATTATTCAAAGTTTTTCCTTAGATAGGGTTGTGTACTTTGTTAGGTTGTGGGTTGTGTACTCTGAAAGTTTCTTAATAGTTCTCCAGTATGTTCTGCCTTTTTTGCTTTCTATCTCTTCACAAGGTTCCATGTAGTTGTGCGATATATATTTCAGAATCAATTCATTCATATTTTTATTTAGTTTGTTGAATTTTTTTTCCGACATTGGTCTTGACTAATCTTGTACTCTCGGTATATTTGTTTTTTTAGCCTTCTTCTTCTTTCATGTGCCCTATGTGGTCTCCCAAACGTTGGCTATCACTCTGGTTAGAGCATTTTGCTAAGTGTACGAGTTCTCCTACTGAATAAATACTCGTCCATTCATGAATGTTCCTCAACCACTGCCGCTTTTTCCAGGTCCACGGCGCGCCGCTATTTTCCCCTCCATTATTATTTGGAGTAGTTGATATTTATCTCCTCTCAGTATTTGACCAAGATATACAATTTTGCGGCATTTTATGGTGGTCATTAATTGCCTGTCAGTTTTAGTCCTTCTAAGGACTTCTTCATTTGTTACATGGTATGAGTAGCCACATCTCAAATGCCTCCAATCGGTTCATTGTACTGATCTTGAGTGTCCACGTCTCCGTACCATGCAACAGTACCGACCATATATAACATTCATTCATTCGTTGTCTTATCTTAAGGTTCAAATCATCATTGTAAAGAAGCGGTCTCATTTTATTGAACGCTGCGCGCGCCGTCTTTATTCTGCTTTTTATCTCTGTATCAGGGTCCAGTGTTTCCGTTATGATGCTTCTGAGATATTTAAACTTTGTGACACGTTCTAATGGGGTACAATCGTGGTTTAGACTGACGTTATTTTGTACTGTGCGACTCTCTACCTTAAATTTTGTTTTATTAGCGTTGGTATTCAAACCGTATCTTTTTCCAACGTTGTTAATTCTGTCTAGCAATGTTTGCAGATTTTCTATTGTGTCAGTATTTCTGTGTCATCAGCATATCTAATTGTTGTTATGGGTAAGCCATTAATTTTAATTCCTTACTAATTTTTAAATATAGGGTGGTAATGATTGGCTGAAGTATTTTTTCTCAACAGTTGGTATTTGTTCTATTATTATCCTTGAAACTGTTCTATGAAAGGAAGATATATATTCCTGGGTAATTTCGGCTTCTGAATTTATCATTCTGAGAATTTATTTATTCACTTCTTCCCTAAGAGATAGTTATTTATGATGACATATAGCAATTTTACGTTAGTGAATGCAACTACTAGGGCCAATGGATTCCGTGGCTGTGTTGGCATTTCCTCATTTAGATCAAACATCAGTATGTATACTCGATTTCCTGAAAATCCTGCCATTGTATTTATATTGTGGGCCTCTATGAATCTTTTTTAATTTATTTAAGAGTTGCTACCTATCCATATTTTTGGGATTTGTTAGTTAATGTATGTAAATGTCGATTATGTTGTCATGGATTGTGATTGATGTTTGAATTCAATTGTTCTTTGTGTTGGAAAGTTTAACTTGGTTCGATTTCTTGTTAAATGATCTTGCTCTCACATTTGGAACGCCATCGATAGGTTTTGTTGGTCTCTTTGGGCATTTTGTTGCTCATGCCACATGAACTTTTTCACCGCAGGCGGTGCAAGAGATTAGTAAAAGAGAAGTACATTCGTTAGTATAATGATTTCTTTTACATAAAATGGCTGACTTGAAGTTGAAGGTTGTGTGGTTGCACTTTGCACAAGGTACTGGGATTGGTTCTGGTGGAGAACTAGGAAAGACCAGATAGTGAAGACATTTGTAGAACAATCCGGCTGCCAGAAGAGATTTAAATGCTTTTATGTTTCCAGTGATTATTCTTATTAGCAATGTTGGTTTTCCTGTGGCTCTAGAAGTGATGTGTTTGCAGAACCTATGTTCCCTTCTCTGTTTTTTTAGTTCCCTACTTATTTCTTCGTTTGTTATTTCAGTTTCAACATTGCTTATAACTACAGAATAGTTTCCTTGGGTTGAGTTTCTTTCTGTGATTGAATTAGTAGGGTTGCTTTCCTCAAATGAATTGATGGTTTTGTCATTTTTCAAAGATTGTAGAATTTTAACGTCTTTTCACCGTCTGATTTAATTATAAATCCTTTTGTTTTGTCTGCAGAATGATATATTTACTTATTGGGAAATGACTCGTCCATATATCTGCCATCTGTGTTCTATATCTAGAACAAGATGGAAATAATGTTTTTATCTTCTGAAATATTTGCTCTGAATGATTGCTTGTTTTTGTAGTGGATGTATTGGAAGTTGTCTAATTTCGGGCGATGTATTCTCATTGGGCTTCGTGTGTAAGATAGTTGTTTCCTTTTATTGCGTTTTTTTTTGTCCACTACGTTGAATAATTGCTGATCTTCCGTGAATTCGGGTGCTGATGTGCCGCTTGCTTGCAACATTATGGGACTGAAAAATCCTCAAACTCATTCAATGTAATCTTTTTCTTTTTTCCTGAAGAAATTTTGAAGTTCTTCTCTGCCTTAGTAATTAGCTTGATCAATGTGGGTTTTTTTATACCCAGAGTTGGTGAACACACGTTAATATCTGAAATATATTTGGTATTTTCCAAAAATCGATATTTCACTGGGTGCATCATAAATCCAGTTTGTCGGGACAAATATGGTGAGTAAACTACCATTGAGTTATTCAACAATATCATTTTAAAAATATTTATATAATTTAACTACTGTTAATTTAACACACATTTTCACTTCTAGAGAATTCATGTTAATAAATTACAATGTTCCTTCAAGTCGCTCGATCACATGTTCTACTGAACAAAACCACCAATTATTACAATGATAAATCAGTCTTGAAAAAAAGTTCATCTCACTTGCTGGTGAGATGCAATGTAAGTGTAAATGACTGATGGTGTGAAAGGGCGGTTTGTGAAAGCCAAGTATAATGTCTTGTATACTGCCACCTGAATCCTCCACAACTCTTTTTCCTTTCTGTGCCATTCTTTCAATCAGTGGTATTTGGGATGCATTTAGATAATTGATATTTGCTATATGACTTTTTGGTATTGCTAAAAAATGATAGCGCACTGCAGGAGATGTATTTATAAAAATGGCAATTTCTTGATCCTCATAGACAATATCTGCTGGCTCAAGGCCTGAAACTATTTTGCAAAACATGCATTGGCTGTCAGACATTTGTCTAAAACAAAAATATTTATCTCTATTGCTACAGAATATAGAGAAAAATTTTCAAGTATTTTCTGTGTTTATTTTTAGATAGATCTATCATCTACAACAAATTGAAGTTAAATCAATATGGGATTTGGTACTAAGAAATATTTAAGGAGCTTCATCATTCATTACAGTCTATGATTTCTTATCATATCAATGCTAATCATTTGATGTTTCTTGGAATTTTCTCAATGTTTGAAAATATCCTAAATGAAAACATGGTGAAAAGCTTTTGAGTGCTTGTTCAACACTCCATTTCCCTTGAAAATTTGAAAACTGTGAATTAATTTTTGAAGAAGAAGTTACACATATTAAATGGAAACACAGAATTCAGTATTCTGTCATCCGAAAGTCAATTGTTAAATTTGGTGGTATTATCCCAAATTACAAGTAGGTAATTTAACACACTATAAATATGAACATTGGTGAAGATAAATTTGTCCTTTGCCCTTAATGGTCATGCATATGATTTATTGTACCAAAAACCTTATTGTCCTTATTTATGTTATAAATAAAGTCAATAGGATTTTTGGTTCATACGCCCGATTATTCCATCTCAAACCATTATCAATAATCAATTCCAAATATTGTTAATTTGGAGTGAAATATTTCAATTTTTGACAGAACTGAACAACATATATACCGTTTTCTCTTCATTTATAATCAGTTTATTATTGCATATCATCTATGAAAACAAGTAATGAATTGTTGATAATTTTTTCAAGATCATTTAAATATTCATGATAGAACACAAGGAATGTCTGCAGCAAACCTGTAGTAAATTCCTGATAGATAAACTTTCAATATGCATTTGATGCTTAACAGGTATAATAGTGGTCCAAGTACCTACAAGAAAAGATTTGATTAATTTCACACCCGATCCTTGTATTTCAAGTTGTTCTATTATATAAATCTAAGTTTTTGGTGATCTGTAGTGTCAAAGATGTTTTTAATGTCCACGAATATTGTGATAATAAAATAACTTTTATCCAATTTCTTGATTACCGCTACAATTAGGTAAGCTGTAGATCCCAACATAGAGCTATTTGCCTGGATGGACTATTTCGTAGACAAAGTGAAAAAATTTAATAATCTTTGATCATTTTTTACAAGATTTTTAAAAGTGTAGCATTCAAGATGATTGATCAGTAGTTTCCTGGATCTTCTTTATTTCCCTGTTTGAAAACTGATATTATTTTAATTTAATTCAATCGGTCCTTACTTGATGAATGTTGATTTTAATTAAATGAAATAATAAAGATTATTGCCCCAATCTATTAATTTACCGACATTTGTTTCGCAAACACTTTGGCTTCTTCATGTTTACATTTTGAGTAGTTATTTTACTTTGAAAAACATCACATTTGAGAACTGTTTTGTTTGGGCACAATAATTTGTGCTCCAAAATATCGTATGTATGGAAGTTATCATCTCCTGTGGCACAAGTTCTGAGAGAATTGACCACATTTTTCAATTCTTTGTTCTAAATTGGATACATAGCTTTTTCATAAATCGGAAAATCTTTGGTCGTGTGAATCAAGAGAGTTCTAGAGAATATCCCATAGAAATGGTTGTACCTCAAGGGTTTGTACTTGGACCATTATTATTCATTCTGTTCGTTAATGATGAACCAGATTCTGTTAAAATACATTTAGCTGTTTTCTTTGTTATGAGGATCTTGATGTTCGTTTTATTCATAGTAACGGTGTCTAGTCTTAAGATGAGATGTGATCTGCTTGTCCCGTACTTTTCAGGTTGGTGCCGAGGGAACTCTCTACTTTTGAATATCAACAAGACTGATCTTTTCTATTTTCAAACCTTTGACTCCAATTGATTCTCGATCTACCCCGTGAAAAGTTAGTCTATTGACTGTGTGAAGTTTTTGGGTTTGCGAGTGGACAAGAATTTAAGTTGGCAAGATCATGCGGGCTTGGTAATCAAACAGTTAAGAAGTGTTTTTTTCACCCTAAAACGTCTGAAGCATTTGTTATCGTTGGAAGCTTTGATTAATATATACTATTCTCTTACATATTCACAAATGAGTTAGACAACCATTCTATGAGGCGGATTGTCGGATTATCGTACTGTCTTCGTTGCTTAAAAGCGGATAATCCGCTTGATTTTCAGTCTGAAACCCCAAGAATCCTGTGAGCCATTATTTGTAGAATATAAAATTTTAAGTTTTTCTTATATTTATATTTTGAACTGCTTGTTGTTTACTGCGAAAAACGTTGCCATTCCTGCTCACAGGACTGTTAAATTTGAGAGCTCGAATATATTGGTGGCATTACACTATTCAATCATTTGCCTTTGAGACTGAAGGTTATAGGTATGATTGTTGTAATGTATGGATTCTCTTTTGATTGTAATTGTTTTCTATTCCGGATATATTGTTATTTGACTTATCCTATACATCAGTCAGTTTTTATTTTCTCAAATGTGTCCGGGTAATTCTTGAGTTTTCTATGTAGTTCCCTTGGATTTTTAGTGTAATACTCATTCAGGTGCTTTATAATATCTGCTTCATTGTTCATAATTTTGTCTCCTTTAGATACATTTATCTTTCAATCGACGATGAAATAAAGTATTTTGCAGTTGTAATTGTTTGTACTTACCTGTCATTTCAGTAACGTTTTTCTTTACTCAGTATACATCTCTGTATTTTTTTGAGTTGCTTAATGAATTTAAAAAATGACAATTACAGATGAGAACAAAGATATATAAACATTTTCCTGTAGCTGGTTGTGACTAATGAAATTACTTTTACGATGGTTTTTATTCTCTTTAGTGACTCAAAAAGAAACATTTTTCGTCGCGCCTCCGCCCCCGAATCGGCAAGCGATAACACTGCACCTCAAGGCTGGCAGCCATTTTTACCCAGGCAACCAAGGGATTTGAAACCGGACCATTGGGTCAAAGTGATAACTCCTGAGGGAAAGGTTAGAGGGGGGAGGGTCCGATATATAGGACCTGTAGCTGCCCAAATAGATCAGTTTGTTGGCGTTCAACTAGCTGTTCCAGAGGGACATTCCGATGGTACTTATAATACAAGGAGATACTTCCAATGGTAAGTTTTAAATTAATCTTTAGTATTCTGTGTTCTTACTGGTTTGGAAATTCACGTTTTGGAGATAAGATATTCAGTGCATAAGAAGGAGACTTCTGATCGTCCAGTCGAACATTAGAAGAATCGAAAAATATGCGCGTTATGATAATGAATAATCCAGCGTATAACTCGAAAAGAATGCTCTTCACTTTCACACAGATATACCCCGAGTGGAGAGTTGGATTCCTCATTTCATTTCGGATGATATAGTTGGCGCATAGAACTCAGGACTGCTGATGTGTAAGTCCATAATAGTTGAAAACCAAATAGATTCTTCGTAAATAGAAATGTTCACTGTAGAAATAATAAAATGGTACACTGGTGGTCACTCAATTGAAGAAACAATACATTTATTTATTGCTGCATTCAAAGATCGGCCAATTCCTTCAAGTTCCATTATTTCTTATTATATTAAAAATTTTGAGAAATGTGAGTGTGTACAAACATACTCACATGGTCTATAACTTTCCACGACACGGAAAATTATAGACCATTAACAAAAAGCTTTTATATCCCAAAAACTTTGAATACTTTAATTTCTAATAAAATAACACCATTATTCAAACGTGTTTTTATTAATTTTTCGAATGAAATGTTTAATGGCGCCGGGTATCAGTCCTGATATCTCTCGCATGCTGAGCAAATGCTCTATCATCTCAGTTACGTCCTCTTCTATTATATTCTGTCCTTATAGTGTGACTAACAAATGAGAGAAAAAAACTCAGTTCTAACTTTTCTTATAAAATGTCTGGAGGCGCCAGGTATCGATCCTGCTACCTCTCGCATGCTAAGCAAGTGCTCTACCATCTGAGATATGACATCATCTATTATATTTTGTTAGATTATCGTTAGATTTTATACTTTATGGTATTGTTTGTGGTCCAAATTACATAGCAAAAATTGCGAATTTTTCGAATGAAATGTTTGATGGCGCCGGGTATGTCCTGATATCTCTCGCATGCTGAGCAAATGCTCTACCATCTCAGCTACGTCCTCTTCTATTATATTCTATCCTTATAGTGTGACTAACAAATGAGAGAAAAATACTCTATACAGTTCTAACTTTTCTTATAAAATGTTTGGAGGCGCCAGGTATCGATCCTGGTACCTCTCGCATGCTAAGCAAGCGCTCTACCATCTGAGCTACGCCCCCATCTGTTAGGTTATCGATTTTACCCTTTGTGGTATTGCTTGTGGCCCAAATAGCACTAATAAAATTGTGAACTTCTCGAATGAATTGTTTGATGGTGCTAGGTATCAGTCCTGATATCTCTCACATGCTGAGCAAATGCTCTACCATTTCAGCTACGTTATCATATATTATATTCTGTCCTTCTGGTGTCACTAACAAATTAGAAAAAAAAACTATACAGTTCTAACTTTTCTTACAAAATGTCTGGAGGCGCCAGGTATCGATCCTGGTACCTCTCGCATGCAAAGCAAGCGCTCTACCATCTGAGCTACGCCACCATCTATTATTTTATCGGGTTAACATTTAATAGTAATACGTCTGGCCCAAAAATTACAAAGCAAATATTATATGGTGCGAACTTTTCGAATAAGATATTTGGAGACGCCAGATGCATTTTAAAACTTTGAAGAATTTTCCTGGGTCGTAAAGAAACATTTTAATCTTGATATGTTTTCTAAAATTTATGGCCAATTTATCCAGGTACTTCTCGCATGCTAAGTAAGCGCTCTACCATCTGAGCTATGCCCCCATCTATTATATTATCGATTTAAAATTTTATGGTAATACGTGTGGCCCATAAATTGCATAACAAACCTTATGTAGTACCAATTTTTCGAATAAAATATTTGGAGACGCCAGGTATCGATCATGGTGCCTCTCGCATGCTAAACAAGCTCTCTAGCATTTAAGCTACGCCCCGAATGGTTAGTTTATCGATTTTACATTTTATGGTATTGTTTTTGTTCCAAATTACACAACAAAAATTGCGAACTTTTCGAATGGAATGTTTGATGGCGCCAGGTATCAGTCCTGATATATCTCGCATGCTGAGCAAATGCTCTACCATATCAGCTACTTCTTCATCTATTATATTCTGTCCTTATAGTGTAACTAGCAAATTAGAGAAAAAACTCTATACAGTTCTATCTTTTCTTATAAAATGTCTGAAGGCGCCAGGTATCGATCCTGGTACCTCTCGCATGCTAAGCAAGCGCTCTACCATCTGAGCTACGCCCCACTCTATTAGATTATCGTTATATTTGATAGTTTATGGTATTGCTTGTGGTCCAAATTACAGAACAAAAATTGCAAATTTTTCGAATGAAATGTTTGATGGTGCCGGGGGAATCAGTCCCGATATCTCTTGCATGCTAAGCAATTGCTCTATCATATCAGCTACGTCCCCATCTCTTATATTCTGTCCTTATAGCGTGACTAACAAATTGGGGAAAAAAATCACTGTACAGTGCTTACATTTCTTATAAAATGTTTGGAGGTTCCAGGTATCGATCCTGGTACCTCTCTCATGCTAAGCAAGCGCTCTACCATCTGAGCTACGCCCCCATCTGTTAGATTATTGTTAGATTTTATACTTTATGGTATTGGTTGTGGTCCAAATTACAAATTGAAATGTTTGATGGAGCCGGATATCTGTCCTCGCATGCTAAGTAATTGCTCTACCATCTCAGCTACGTCCCCATCTCTTATATTCTGTCCTTATAGCGTGACTAACAAATTATAGAAAAAAACTATACAGTGCTAGCTTTTCTTATAAAATGTCTGGAGCCGCCAGGTATCGATCCTGGTACCTCTCGCATGCTAAGCAAGTGCTCTACCATCTGAGCTACGCCCCCATCTGTTAGATTATCTTTAGATTTTATAGTTTATGGTATTGCTTGTGGTCCAAATTACAGAACAAAAACTCCGAATCTTTCGAATGAAATGTTTGATAGCGCCGGGTATCAGTCCCGATATCTCTCGCATGCTAAGCAATTGCACTACCATCTCAGCTACGTCCCCATCTGTTATATTCTGTTCTTATAGCGTGACTAACAAATTGGAGAAAAAAACACTGCACAGTGCTAATATTTCTTATAAAATGTTTGGAGGCTCCAGGTATCGATCCTGGTACCTCTCGCATGCTAAGCAATTGCTCTATCATCTCAGCTACGTCCCCATCTCTTATATTCTGTCCTTATAGCGTGACTAACAAATTGGAGAAAAAAAAACACTGTACAGTGCTAACATTTCTTATAAAATATTTGGAGGCGCCAGGTATCGATCCTGGTACCTCCCGCATGCTAAGCAAGCGCTCTACCATCTGAGCTACGCCCCCATTTGTTAGATTATCGATTTTACACTTTGTATTGCTTGCGGCCCAAATTGCTCAACAAAAATTGCGAACTTCTCGAAAGAATTGTTAGATGGCGCCGGGTATCAGTACTGATATCTCTAGCATGCTAAGCAAATGCTCTACCAACCCAGCTATGACATTTTCCGTTATATTCTGTCCTTATAGTGTGACTAACAAATCAGAAAAAAAACACTATACAGTGCTAACTTTTGTTATAAAATGTCTGGAGGCGCCAGGTATCGATCCTGGTACCTCTCGCATGCTAAGCAAGCGCTCTACCATCTGAGCTACGCCCCCACCTCTTAGATTATCGTTAGATTTTATACTTTATGGTATTGCTTGTGGTCCAAATTACAGAACAAAAATTGCGAATTTTTCGAATGAAATGTTTGATGGCTCCGGGTATCAGCTCTACCATCTCAGCTACGCCCTCTTCTATTATATTCTGTCCTTATAGTGTGACTAACAAATGAGAGAAAAAACTCTATACATTTCTAACTTTACTTATAAAATGTCTGGAGGCGCCAGGTATCAATCCTGGTTCCTCTCGCATGTTAAGCAAGCGCTCGACCATCTGAGCTACACCCCCATCTGTTAGATTATCGTTACATTTTATACTTTATGGTATTGCTTGTGGCCCAAATTAGACTATAAAAATTTCGAACTTCTCGAATGAATTGTTTGATGGCGCTAGGTATCCGTCCTGATATCTCTCACATGTTAAGCAAATGCTCTACCATTTCAGCTACGTTATCATCTATTATATTCTGTCCTTATAGTGTGACTAACAACTTAGTGAAAAAATACTATACAGTGCTAACTTTTCTTATAAAATGTCTGGAGGCGCCAGGTATCGATCCTGGTACCTCTCGCATGCTAAGCAAGCGCTCTACCATCTGAGCTACGCCCCCATTTGTTAGATTATCGATTTTACATTTTATGGTATTGCTTGCGGCCCAAATTGCTGAACAAAAATTTCGAACTTCTCGAATGAATTGTTTGATGGCGCTAGGTATCATTCCTGATATCTCTTACATGTTAAGCAAATGCTCTACCATTTCAGCTACCTTATCATCTATTATATTCTGTCCTTATAGTGTGACTAACAACTTAGTGAAAAAATACTATACAGTGCTTACTTTTCTTATAAAATGTCTGGAGGCGCCAGGTATCGATCCTGGTACCTCTCGCATGCTAAGCAAGCGCTCTATCATCTGAGCTACGCCCCCATTTGTTAGATTATCGATTTTACACTTTGTATTGCTTGCGGCCCAAATTGCTCAACAAAAATTTCGAACTTCTCGAATGAATTGTTTGATGGCGCTAGGTATCAGTCCTGCTATCTCTCACATGTTAAGCAAATGCTCTACCATTTCAGCTACGTTATCATCTATTATATTCTGTCCTTATAGTGTGACAAACAACTTAGAGAAAAAATACTATACAGTGCTAACTTTTCTTATAAAATGTCTGGAGGCGCCAGGTATCGATCCTGGTACCTCTCGCATGCTAAGCAAGCGCTCTACCATCTGAGCAACGCCCCCATCTGTTAGATTATCGTTAGATTTGATAGTTTATGGTATTGCTTGTGGTCCAAATTACAGAACAAAAATTGCAAATTTTTCGAATGAAATGTTTGATGGCGCCGGGGGAATCAGTCCCGATATCTCTTGCATGCTAAGCAATTGCTCTATCATCTCAGCTACGTCCCCATCTCTTATATTCTGTCCTTATAGCGTGACTAACAAATTGGGGAAAAAAATCACTGTACAGTGCTTACATTTCTTATAAAATGTTTGGAGGCTCCAGGTATCGATCCTGGTACCGCTCGCATGCTAAGCAAGCTACGTCCCCATCTGTTAGATTATCTATTTTACACCCTATGGTATTGCTTGTGGCCCAAATTACAGAACAGAAATTGCGAACTTTTCGAATGAATTTTTTCATGACGCCGGGTGTCAGTCCTGATATCTCTCGCATGCTGAGCAAATGCTCTACCATCTCAGCTACGTCCTCATCTTTTATATTCTCTCCTTATAGTGTGGCTAACAAATTAGAGAAATAAAACACTATACAGTGCTAACTTTTCTTATCAAATGTTTGGAGGCGCCAGGTATCGATCCTAGTACCTCTCGCATGCTAAGCAAGCGCTCTACCATCTGAGCTACGCCCCCATCTGTTGGATTATCGATTTTACACTTTATTGTATTGCCTGTGGCTCAAATTGCTCAACAAAAATTGCGGACTTCTCGAATGAATTGTTTGATGGCGCCAGGTATCAGTCCTGATATCTCTCGCATGCTAAGCAATTGCTCTGCCATCTCAGCTACGTCCCCACCTGTTATATTCGGTCCTTATAGCGTGACTAACAAATTGGAGAAAAAAAACACTGTACAGTGCTAACATTTCTTATAAAATGTTTGGAGGCGCCAGGTATCGATCCTGGTACCTCTCGCATGCTAAGCAAGCGCTCTTATATCTGAGCTAAGCCCCCATCTGTTAGGTTATCGATTTTATACTTTTTGGTATTGCTTGTGGTACACATTACAGAACAAAAATTGGGAATATTTCGAATGAAATGTTTGATGGCGCCGGGTATCAGTCCTGATATCTCTCGCATGCTAAGCAATTGCTCTACCATCTCAGCTACGTCCCGATCTGTTATATTCTGTCCTTATAGCGTGACAAAAAAAACACTGTACAGTGCTAACATTTCTTATAAAATGTTTGGAGGCGCCAGGTATAGATCCTGGTACCTCTCGCCTGCTAAGCAAGCGCTCTACCATCTGAGCTACGTCTCCATCTGTTAGATTATCTATTTTACACCGTATGGTATTGCTTGTGGCCCAAATTACAGAACAGAAATTGCGAATTTTTCGAATGAATTTTTTCATGACGGTTGTCAGTCGTGATATCTCTCGCATGCTGAGCAAATGCTCTACCATCTCAGCTACGTCCTCATTTTTTATATTCTCTCCTTATAGTATGGCTAACAAATTAGAGAAATAAAACACTATACAGTGCTAACTTTTCTTATAAAATGTTTGGAGGCGCCAGGTATCGATCCTGGTACCTCTCGCATGCTAAGCAGGTATCGATCCTGGTACCTCTCGCATGCTAAGCAAATTCTGTACTATCTTAGGTACGTCATCATTTATTATATTCTGTCCTTATAGTGTGAGTAACAAATTAGAGTAATAAAACACTAAACAGTGCTAACTTTTCTTATAACATGTTTGGAGGTTTCAGGTATCGATCCTGGTACCTCTCGCATTCTAAGCAAGCGCTCTACCATCTACTTCTCGCATGATAAGCAAGTAGATTATCGATTTTACACATTTTGGTATTGCTTGAGGCCAAAATTGCACTACAAAAATTGCGAACATTTCGAATGAATTGTTTGATGGCGCCAGGTGTCATGATATCTCTCGCACCCTAAACAAATGCTCTACAATTTGAGCTATGCCTCCATAGTTTATCTATTAATCGATTTAATATTTTGTGTTATTGTTTGTGGCCCAAATTGAATTACAAATATTGCGATCTTTTCGAGTGAATTGTTTGATGGCGCTAGGTATCAGTCCTGATATCTCTCGCATGCTAAGCAAATGCTCTACCATCTCAGCTATGTCATCATCCATTATATTCTGTCCCTATAGTGTGACTAACAAATTATGGAAAAAAACACTATACAGTGCTAACTTTCCATCTATGTTTGGAGGAGCCAGGTATCGATCCTCGTACCTCTCGCGTGCAAATAAGTGCGCCCATCTTTTAACATATTGATTTAAAATTTTATCGTAATACGTGTGGCCCACAACTTTTAAAACAAATATTATATGGTGCTAACTTTTCGAATAAAATATTCGCCAGATAAATTTTAATACTTTGAAGAATTTTCATGTTTTCTTAAATTTGCTTGAAATTTTCAATTATTTATCTGGGTTGTAAAGAAACATTATTTTGATCTCAATTATTCTATTTCTTTACCTTGGTCATAAACAAACATTATTTTAATCTCGGTTATTTCGTTTCTTCACCTAGGTCGTGAAGAAACATTATTTTTATCTTAAATATTTCATTTCTTTACCTGGGTCGTAAAGGAACGTTATTTTGATCTTAATTATTCTATTTCTTTATCTGGGTCGTAAAGAAACATTATTATAATCTGGATTATTTCATTTCTTTACCTAGGTCGTAAAGAAACATTATTTTAATCTCAAATAATTCATTTCTTCACCTGTCATCTGAGCTATGCCCCATCTGTTATATTATCGATTTTACATTTTATAGTTATACGTGTGGCTGACAAATTGCAGAACAGAAATTGCGAACATTTCGATTGAAATTTCTTATTGCAGAAAAAAAGGGAAAATGAACCAAATCCAGTTTCACGATTGAATTTAAACTTACAAGTCTCTTAATGAAACTCAACAAACAACCTAAGCGAGTGTACTTTGATGACCACATAGGTATACAGCATCAATTAGATCCACTTAAACTTAAATTTTTTTATGTTCAAAATGTTGTGGTGTGCTTAGATACGGTGTGCCCTCTTAGCTCCAAACTAGTAAGATGAGTTAGTTTCTCTAGCTGTCATGCACAAGAGACTCTCACAAAAAGTACATCACAAAAGTTTCGTGATAATTGCTAGTATTATTTTTTAATTTTTCGAAAACATTTTTAAACTCTTCTTCCCTATTTCTGAAGCTTTGTATTTTGCAGTGAACCATACCATGGAATATTCGTTCCATTCAAGAAGGTTATCATGGGATGGAGACCATAAACGAGTGAAATAAGTAGGTTGTTGTTATATGGAAAAAATATTGTTCATAATTACAGGTATTCTAATTAAATTCTATGTACCTGCAGAGTCATCCTGAATGTGCCATATCATGCTGAAAAGTTTTGATCTTTATATATATATTTTAATTACAATTGTCTCAGAAAAACTGAATTTCTATTTTGGTAGACTTCGAATTTTTAAATATTGTGCAATTTTCCAAAATATAAAGGAATGTATAAAAAATTTATAGAAAATATAATTCATTCATATTCAGACAAAAATATAAAAGCAGAACATTCTGCACATCTTGTTTTTAAAATTAAATAAATTATGTAAAATGTTTACAGAATGTTCTGTTTTTATAATCTGTCTCAACCACAAGCGAATTGTATGTTCTATGAATATTCCTTATTTTCTATAGATTCTTTTATATTTTTTTGGGGAATGTTGTACAATGTTTAAAAATTCCATATGTCTACCAAAATAGAAACTCTGCCTTTCTAAGACAATTTTGATTCAATTTTTGAAAATTGAATAAATTATGTATAGGTTTACAGAATTTTATTTTTTATGTTTAATTAAATATAAACTTTTATCAGTTAGAAACACAATAAATTGACTGTGCTTTCTATCACTTTTTATTGAATAGGTTATACATAGATCCGAGCTCCAAATTTTTTAACCTGTGAATTACAGATGGTGTTTAAGGATTTTATTATTTCAGAGTTTTATTTTATTTGAGGGACATGAATTTTCTTGAGAATTTCCAGAAATGGGAAATTTCAAAGGTCGAACTGTTCATTTTGGAAGTTTATGTCCGGGTTATATAAATTATATCCTGTTTCTAGCAAATTATTTGTATATGTTGAATTTTGTATTTTATTAATATAACGTTTTTCACGTTCACTAATTCTTGTTTGGAATGAACTTCCAGTCTGTCTAATATATAAAGGCAAATATCACAATTTAACTTATAAATTCCTAATTCCCGGTTTTTTTTAAATGACGTCTTTGTTGTTTTCATTAAATTGCTTAACGAATTATTAGTTCTATCCAAAAACACGAGATATGAGGTTTATAAGTTAACTTGTATTATTTACCAGAATGTATATATTGGACAGACTGTAGGTTAATTCCAAACAAGAATTAGCGAATGAAAACTGTTATATCGATCAAATACAAAATTCAAGGTATTCAAATAATTTTCTAGAATATTGAAAATAAAAAACAAATAGGTTAATATCGTTTTGAAATTCCTCTAATGATTGTAAACTATTTTTTTGCCCCTCTAGTTTTTAGTCACCCCTCTTCATTTTTATCAACAGACATTTCTGCAATTGTATACTCAATGATGAAGTAATTGTATGACGAAACAATTGTTGTGCAAACTAATAATGAGATTTAGCGGAAGTTAAAATTATTTTTTCGTTATAAATTTCAAGATGAATGGCCGTCGAGTGAAAACCGAAACAAAGACTCAATTTATAAGCTCCGAGGTCATTATCAATTCTATTGTTTTTGTCTTTAGCACTGAAGAATATTCTTTTTTGTGAAATTGGCCCAAAATATGTTTGCTTGGTAAGTTTTTCATTCTTGTTTTCTATCAGTGAAATATATTTGTATTATTATGAACTGTTTTTTCTCATTATTATTCAAAAAAATTCCTCAAATATGATATGAAATCTTTGTAATTTACAAATTAAAAATATGAAACTTGGCTCACTGTATTCACCTGTTTTATAACTAAACATTTATATTTTTCGCCAGAACAAATAGTTCTATTTTTTGCACACTTATGGGGCGGATGCCGAAAATTAAACCTGTCTTTCAGTCTGCTATTATGATGAAGATCATTAGTGATATTTTAGTCAATTAAGTTGCTTCTTGACATACTTAGTGACATGAAAATCGCAACATCAGTAAGAATTGGAAGAAAAAGTTATTGATATGAAACAAGGGCATATGAAATTAACAGACATTCTCCTATTCAACTTTTAAAGAATTTTAATCTTGATCCCTTGTATTTGGAATGTTTTTCTACAGAGGAGCCAAAATTTATGTCGAACATAAGGTTCCCCCAATATCTTCTATTGTGAAGTAACCAACATATCAAGAATAGTAGTCAGACTAGTATTTTCAACTGTTGCTACTAAATATTTGGAAATATTAAATCAAAATAAATGAACTTAGAGATATCTATAAATTTAAAGTAATGCCCCAATATTGACTCAAGAAGTAGTAAAGTTTCATTATTCACACTACTCATTGAGTACCAATAATAGTTTATATCACATACTATATTTTTCTATGAGACTCAAAATTACCCTTAATGCAGTAAATTCTAGGTTTGCATGCTTTTGATTTGATAATATCCTCGAAACAAATGAGCAAATTCTAAACATCAAGAAATTTTAAAAATATTCAAAAAAATCGGGTATAATTGTTAAAAAGCACTGGAACAATTTTCAAAATGAGATAAAATAGATGAATATAATCGAACTATTATCATATATTAATTGTAATACTCAAACATTTATACAAATTTCAAAAAAATCCTAAACTGTTTATGTTGCTGCTATTTTCTTGTGTATATAAATAAAATAACAAATATTTGTTTTACGAATTTGATCTAAATAACACTTATAGGATGTCTAGAATAAACTGTAAAAAAGGCCTCAATTTTCATTACAACGAATGTCAAATAGATAATGATAATGTTGACAGGAGTGTATTTTTCTTTTATGAACATAGGAGCACTCCTAAGTAGACTCTAGCTTCATTTTGATATTGGTTGAAGCCCTTCAAATATAAATATCGTTTCACACATAAACAAAGTTGAACTCCATAAGGTTGTTACATAACATCATTTTCAAATAAAAACTGTACGATTGATCTACTAGTACTTCAGGTACTATTCACCTATGTACCTCTTTTTTCAAGGGAAATGGGGTATATTGGAAGAATTCACATTAATGTAACTTTTTTGTAAGATATTGAACTGTTCCAGCCGTTACTATTTGGTAGTTGATCATAATTAAAACAATTTTTTTTATTACTATGTTTTACTACCAACAATTTTTAGATGTTTTACAATATGTAAGGTTTACATTTTTGCAACTAGTTCGACTCAAACTACCCTTACTCACAAAAAATTTCAGCCTACCGATCGATGATCCATAGAGCCTTTTCTTTTCCCCTGTCCATGAACAACCATTGAAATTGATACTATCAAAACAATAGCCGCAAACAACGGTTTCAGTCATGAGATAATAGATAAAATAATTGAACACAAAATGTCCAAATAGCCATTAACCAAATTTACTCTTCTATTAAAACAGAAAAAAATTAAAAAGTTCATTTCTCTTTCGTACATCAGTGACATAAGTGAAAGAATAGCCAATAATATATTAAAACTTGATATCAAAATAGCTTTCCAACCAAAAAATAAATTGTCGTCTCCATTATCCAATGCGAAGGATCCAACCCCAAATTTACTAAACTCAGGAGTTTATGAGTTAACATGTTCAAATTGCAATAAAAAATATATAGGTCAGATAGGACGTTCATTTTATAGAAGGTATAATGAACATCGAATGGATTTTTCCAAAAATAAAAGAAGCTCCACCGTCGCAACAGATTGCATCAAGAATGGCCACATATTTCAACAATCGACAACCTAAAAATATTACATGTGGAATCAAAAGGAACGAAGCTCAACCATTTGGAGTCTATTGAAGTTTATAAATTGGTGCAGAAAAAAATTCTTGTGATAATGAATCAAACTGATCTATGTAATTCCCAAATTTTCAATGCATTCAAATAACATCCTACCCTCATAATTACCCAAATATTCTTTATTTTTTCTAACGTTTGTTCGAGACAAAATTACTCTCATTTTTTTATTATCACTACGTTGTATCTGAATCTACCCTGTATCATGTGCTTAGGGGTCAGTTGGCTGAAGATGTAATGAAATATAAACCTTACATATTGTAAAACATCCAAAAATTGTTGGTACTAAAACATAGTAATAAAAAATTTGTTTTAATTTTTAGTTACTTTTGTCAATAACACGCTTTCAATTGTTAGTTTAAGAAATCATAAACTGAAGATGCAGGTTTAATTTGCGGTTGCCCTCAGCCTATGATGAACAAGTATATTCAACAGTTATAGTTTATTGAAAAACTTTCAGTATTATTAAAAATAATTGAATCTGGAAAATAGTTTGTGAGTTTATTTGTTCACCAGTTTACTAAATCAAAACTTTTTTGCGTGACTAAATGGGAAGATCAGGACATAGGGACAAAGTATATGAAAAAAAAATAATTTCACATGCTTTATCACCTCCTTAACATTTTTCTCCATTAAACCTAGTCCTGTTCTTCTTCATTTTAATTATTTGAAAACAGGGTTTCCAAAATATATTCGAAAATAATGATATAATGTTTAGGAATCGTTTTGTTGTATATGTAATAATAATTTTATCAAACTTCTTTTTCACTGAGGTGAATTATTTTTTTACGGTTATAGTTAGAATACTATCTCTAAACTGTTTCTTATTGTATATACATTCCATATTTTTATTACATTTTCGCATCCAATAAAACCCTAATATTATGTTAACTCAGTGTGACTAGACCCTTTTTTAATTCGATATGGAAAAATAATGACTAGTAAGTAACCGAAGAAAAAGTGTTTCAAAGGTGCATTTTCAGTTTCCATTTTTAGTACTTGCCTGATGTTTTTACTGAAATTATTATGATGAAAAATATTATAAATACTTGTTGAGACAAAAATCTTATATTTTTGAATAACCATACTTTTATATACTTTTGATATTTTTATTTATTCTGCTGTAACAAAATTGTTTACTGAGTTAACTACAATTTTAATCAGTACGTAGACAGATGATGTCATTTGATTGTCATCGTGTTATCAGGATGATTTCTTATGAGGATAACTCCAGATGTACCAAACCTAATGAAAGTAAGAAAACTTTTTTTTATTATTTTCTATGTATAAGTTTTTCAATCGAGGTTCAGTAGAGCCCTGGTTATATGTTGGGTCATCAAAGTCCTCAAATTTAACCTAGTCACTGTTGGAAATACCGCATACCATAGTTTTAATCAGTATAGTCGAAGGGGGCTAAATCAAGCATTTAGGATATGTTGATCAGCCATAAAGTTTAACTCATTTATTTTTACCATATCGATAATGGATTTATATACTTGTAAGTATTCAGTAATAGTATTGAATAATTAAAAATTACTTTTTTGCTGAATACAGAGTTTTTTCTGATTTAGTCCTTCATACGAGACAATAAGTTTCTTTTTCTTCTTGCAATAATTTATGGAAATTAACTGCATTTCTAAATACACTCACTCGCACAATTAACTGCCCCACCAGGTTTTTTTATGATTTGCCTAGATTTTATTCAATAATAATGAATTCAACACAGGATAAATCGTGAGTACTGCTTAACGGATTAGAACGACTGTTCAAAGTTTTCATAATATTTCAAACAGATCTACTCCTGTAAATGTTATTTATGAACTTCTGATTTAATTCACTCGGGCCCTAAAGACTTCCTGAAAGTCTATTTGGTAGTTCATTCATTATGTTTTGAATATCCAATTGGCGGATATTGTACTATTCCTCTTTCAAACCTTGAACAGGTGTGGTCCGTTATTGGAGCTGGTAATCTTGATCAAACTCGTCTTTTGGAATTGTCCCATATGAGTTCTATGGGATTGAGATTGGGACCACGCGCTGGTCATAGTAAAATTCGAATTCTGACCTGATCGATATAATCGGTAGATATTCTTGAGATATTGCAAGCATTATCATGCATTAATGTGGAATTTTTAACAATAAATGGCAAAATAACTTGGAAGTTTTCTCGAAGAACTTCTTTTACGCATCAAACTTCCTCTATTGAAGACTACGATTTCATTTCGAGCCTGGTAACTGACGGCTCCCCATACTATTATTAATCCTCTATGACTAAGGCACATAAGACAAATCTTTCATTAAGGCGTCGGTACACACGCTGATGGCAATCCAAACCTCTTAAGATTATTCTGTTCTAATCTGCAAACAACACTCTTATCACTGATCCATTATCCAATTAGTATATTGACGGTAAAACGAAGTCCAGCTGTCCGCTAGTCTTCTTTTCATCGTATGTTCGCTGACACTAACATTTCTCACTTCTAAAAGGCCCAATATTGTACACAGTTGTCTCGAGGACATCGATGTCCTCTTGGTACCAGTTTGATGGTATCTCGGAAAGTGGTTTCCTCAGAGGCACACCAAATATCTGGCGTGGGATGTACCCAGGCATCGGCTAATGTGACAGACCTAGCTACTCCAATTGCGACTAATGGCATTCTTCCTTACAAATGAGCGTCACAGACTCTAGTTTGATACTACTTGTAAGGGAAACGATAGCTCAGATTAATTAGTAATAAAATGGACTGTATTAAGATATGATAGCGTTGCGATGGCATCAGAAAACTCACCTTTGATCCTGGATGGATTTATCATCTAGTCATGAGGGATGATCCTTGCAGAATAATTGGAACTGCATTCATATTCACTGTGTCTTAAGCGTCTAAATTGTCACTATCAAAAATTCAAACAAGGGCAAAAGTATATAGCGAGAATCAACACTCAGAAAATAATGGCAGTTTGCAGTGGTATAATTAGCGATCTTTTGCAGCAGGTTAGCGATGCGAAGACTTCTTAATTACTGTTCTTCTTGGACGTAGGGGCGAGAATTCTGATACCACATTCAAACTACGCGAAGAGCAAAAATGTACTTCACAAATCACTACGCGTTTTCTGAATACTATTGAATGTCGAGCCACATAGAAATGTAAAATTAAGGGCATCAAATCACGAAATAAATTGTATACATAAATAAGTGAACGAACAAAATATCCTAAGATATATAAGGTAAAAACACTTGTCAAAGAAAACAAGCGTTGTATTACAAAATATTCGTGGTCGGTTGATTGTGTCTGTGAGTGTAGTAATAATATGATGTTACTTTGATACAAAGTTTTTCTGATTTAATCGTTCAACAAGGCAATGACTTCTTTGATTTCTCTATCTCTGTGAAAGTAATTGATAACAATTATCTGCAAGCTAAATTAGTATAATAAGTCTATGATCTTGTCTCTATATGAAATGTTTTCTTATTTAATCGTTCAATAAGGCAATAAGTTCTTTGATCGCTTTTTTTCTGAAAAGAAATTATGAAAAAAAGACATAACGTTGTGATTTTACCTGTGGATGACTTTTCCATTTAGTCCAATATTTTGTCCTGTCTCAAGTGTGAAGTGACCGATCTATGTCTCATTCCTAGTAATCAATCAGTTTGCTTCAACTAAACAATACCTGTTTTCCTCCATTTCAAACATCTTCAATGTATGCCACAGGTTGGAACTTTTGGAATTATCCTCGTACAGTAAAATTAATTATTGGGCTAGTTTTACCATTTCCCTATTTCTTTCTTTGGCTCTAATAATAAATATAGTATTTTTGATCAATATATAGTTTGTGCACTGTGAGTATACTTTCTGAATATTTGCATCTAGAAATAACTACAATACGTTTTATTCCGCATTTTTCATTTCAAAAATGGCCCAAAACGAATTAATAAATAAAGGAAGCTAGTATTATATTTTCCATTATCTAAAAATTAAATAAGCTTTTATTTTTTCATCTATTATGACACTTGAAAACGTTCCTATTAGTTATTTCTGATTTGTCAGGGTCATGAATATATTTTAGCCATATAACTGAAAATACTAGTTTCTACAAAAATGTTTTCAACCTATAGGGAGATTAATTCTTATTGATCTTAATGACAAAATTTCCTACATAGTTATAATATATTCGGTGAAATGACACTTTTTTTGGCCCATATAGTAGTTCCTTATTTGTTACCATCCCAATTTATGCATACACAGTTTTGGCAACGATATCTGTTGGAATACAGGAAAATTGCCCTCATCAGTGGCGGTTTGTCCTATGGGGCAAGCAAGACAGTACCTCATCAAATAAATTCTGGAAATTACACGTATTAATCGAATATATTATTAATCCAATTCATCCTCAATTTCACATCATACGGTACCACACTGGGTCTCTTTTCCTTAATATCCATGCTCAATCTCACGATTCTTGTATATTGATCTCCCTTCCTCTTAAGAAGTAAACGGTTCGAGGCATGCCTCACGCGTTATCTACATCGACGCGACGAAAAATCCAGAATATTTCTACGCCTTTGAAGGCGGTTTCTAAAGATAGATTTGAGGGCGAACTGCAATTATTTAGCACTATTCGGGAAGCGGGAAATTTTGTTAATTTTGTTGTGATTTGGAGGTAGTGTTTGCTGTGTCTCGACTGTCTCGTGTAAGTTTGTCTCCATGTTCGTGTGAACTTTTTTCGAAAATTCTTTTCATTTTGTTAATCGGCTTAATCACTACCAGAAGGCAAAATGGATTAAGCGAAACCGAATGAGTTGTCTCAAATTCCCAAGGTAAATGAAAATATTCGAAGTACTTGTAATTTTGTAACTATTTTAATAAATCAGCAACATTTTCTAAGTAATTCCTATGAGGATAAATTATACATCATTAAAAAATTAAAGCGACCTGTTCCAGATCTAAGTAAATGTCTTGTGACTATGGGTGGGGTCGGAAAATCAAATCGGAGGTTTCAAAATACATGGTATGAAAAGTACGACTGGCCTATTGACAGTATAACTTTAAATAAATCATTTTGTTGGCCTTGCATTTTATTCGCAGCAACTAATACAAATTCCGACAGTTTGGTCAAAAAGTGCCTATAGCGATTTGAAAAATTTGTCTCGGGGTCTATTGTTACAGAATAAAAGTGCTCAACATATTTCATCGAAGTGGCAGATAAAACACAACAATTGAGACCAATTTTTTTTTTAATTTCAGCCAGTATAGCAACTCATATAGAGGTTAGGTTTTGCGACATTGGAAAACTACATTTCTTCGATCTGTTAAATAATTCTAAATTCTCCATTTATGAAAAAGAATTTCTCCATGAGCTTTTGAAAGACTTGACAACGCAATATAATAGTTTTGATATAAATCAACTGAAAAGGTAGATTAACTGTTCATACGGAAACGAGATAATAGAAAATTGCACAAACCCTTGTGAAATGTTAATTTTTTTCATGATACTAACTTGAAATTTCGTATGCCAGAACTCTTTAAATTATTTTTTCTTGTTGTTGTTTTGCCGGTGACAACTGCTTCAAAAAGAAGTTTCTCCGCGTTGAAAAGAATTAAAAATTATATTAGAAATACAACTGGACAAGCGCGATTGATCACAAGGGATTAATAAAATCACAGCTGATAGACCATTTCGCTGAACAGAAGAATTGCAGAATTCCTTTGGTCTATAAAAAATTCTAATTTTTAGAACTCACGATTTCAATTTAGAATCAATATTTTTTTTACATTATACGCTGAGGCCATTTTTTTATTTTGTTAATTTAGAGTTTATTTCTTTATTCTAGAGTTTATGCCGTTAATAATATTGTTATTTTAAAATCATCTAACCCGTTTTTCTATATTTCCATCATACTTACCTTACCTGGCTAGAATGCTCTACATCTCGTGCTGGACATAATAACGATTGTCATATTTAAAGTAATGCAGCATATCGAAAAAAAAACTCAAAAATCATCTATTGGGGCATTAATACCAAAGGATTTTTTTTAACTGAAGATAAGAACAAATTTGTCAATATAGCCATTATATGATGAGGATTAGTTTTTGGATTCAATAATTCAAATTATTAGTAATAAAAGTTTTTATAATGATTATTATGCAACTGACAATGTAGAGTTCACTAGATAAACTTTGTCCGTAAACTTATATATATATATATATATATATATATATATATATATATATATATATATATATATATATATATATATGACAATAATAATTTTTTTTCTGATGTGCCTCACCTTCTTATATTGTCACAAGCCGCCACTGGTCCTCATATTTTCTTGTGTGAAATACGATCACAAATGATAAAGTGCACAAACTTCTCATTTGAAACTCTCATATCAAAGAAATTCTCTTGCCTTTATCAATATTATATTTGTTAAATCTTTATTTAGGAATCAAACTGATATAAGAATTACCTTTCATTTATTTGAATAGATATAAAATAATTATTATATATGGAAATTAATGTGTTTACTCCTTATGAACTTAACCGTAATAAAGAACGGAAAGTTTGAGGAACAACCTAAGAACCACTTGTAAAATAAATGTAAAATGGCTGTATGTATATTATTTTACAATTATGTAGAATGAGTTATAATGCGTAATAAAGAGCACAATTTAAATTTTTTTTTTTCGAACACTCTTTGCCGTCTCAAGCTAAATTTAAAATTTCCCTAACAATGGGATTATTTCATAGTAGTAGATTTGCTTAAAAGGAATTCCGATGTTGATGGAGAACTTTAGGTCTTTGTGTATGAAGTTCTGAACAGGATGGTGTACTCATATCAGAACCTACTACTCTGTCAAGAAAGTACCGGGAATTTTCAATTAAAACAACATTTTTACATTTAATCGTCAAAATTTATTGGGTCGCCTTCAAAATAGGCTCCATTTGCTCCAATACATCTATGCCAACGGCACTTCCAATTGTCGAAACATTTTTTATAGGCGCTTTCCGGGATGGACTTTAGCTCTCGCGCCGAATTTTGTTTTACGGCTTCAATCGACTCAAAACGGGTGCCACGAAGGGGCAATTTTAGTTTTGGGAAGAGGAAAAAGTCGCAGGGAGCCAAATCCGGCGAATACGGTGGTTGCTGAAGCATGTTTGTTGAGTTTTTGGCGAGAAAGTCAGTCACAATCGTAGCTCGGTGAGAAGGCGCGTTATCGCTCAACGTAATCACCCATAGTAAAAATCGGCACGCACTCTGACATCGACTGACTTAATCAGCTGTTGCAAACACACTAGTTGACAGATCACGCTCAAGCTTGGCATAGTAATTAAGGACAGTGCTACCAACCTAGGAAAAAAAATTTTTACCTGCCTCATTGCCCCGCCAGATTTAAATCGATAATTCCCGGTACTTTCTTGACAGAATGTATATGGAATTACCATAGTCCAGTAACTATCCAGTAAGAACACATGTTTTTTGCAAAATTCTGCTTTATTCATCAACATAGTCTTCTTCCATAGCGATACAATCATTCCAACGTTCTTCTAAACTTTCGATGCCTCTCTTATACGAGGGGTGTTCAATGTATTCTGAGTATCGAGGTGATTTGCTAATAATGTGGTAATCTAATTATCTCATTTACTAATGACACTATCTAAGGGTATAAATATAAAATTGTACTAATTTATGATCATTAGTTTTCTAGGTATCCTCAGTAAAAGACGACCAGAATGACTGACGCCACAATGATGAGGAAAATCGAGCATCGAAAAGCAGGGAAAAAGTCAAAAATCATTAAATGGTTACTGTTTACCGAGACTGTGCCCCGTCGTCATCCACCGTTCAAGGTGGTCAAGAGGCAGAGAAAGCATTCTCGCTGGGGCGGGCCCGTTGCGGCACCACCAAAGAAAATGTAGAAAAAGTGGAAAAGCTGGCACTTGAAGATGCCAGAATAAAAATCAAAACGTTAGCAGAGATGACGAACCTAGCCGTGGGTACCATACATGCTATCCTTCATGACCGTCTTAACCTCTCAAAGGTGGGTACCGAGAATGCTCACCGCACCTCAGAAGCAAGTACGAGTCGAGTGCTGTAATGAGTTTTTAGAGGTCTGTGGAGAAACGACTATTTCCAACCGGTTGATTACTGGGGATGAGACGTGGGTTCATCACTAAGACCCAGAGAGTAAACAAGATACTTGCAGTGGATTGAAAAGGTAGCGCCCCCTTCAAACAAGTTTAAAGTCGGCCTATCCGCTGGAAGAATAATGATTACGTTCTTTTGGGATTCTAAAGTTATTTTATTGATAAAATACATTAAAAAGGGTGAAAGGATCACAACAGTATCATACACGACCACTTTGCGTAATTTAAGAGAAGCAATTAAAGGAAAAAGGGGAAGAAAACTCACAGCGGGGGATGCTTAACGACAACGCGCCGGTTCACAAGACCCGCGTGGCGAAGGCTGCTGTGCGGGAATGTGGCTTCGAAGAAATTACTCATCCTCCATACAGTCCAGCCTTGGCCCCCAGTGACTACTACCTATTCCCAAACGTGAAAAAATATCTTCGTGGAAAGAGATTTTCTGATGGTGAAGAACTGAAGGTAACAATTAATACCTATTTTGAGGAGAAGCCGGAAGAATATTTTTTACAAGGTTTTCTTGATGTAACAAATGTATTGAAGATCTAAGAGACCACATTGAAAAATAGAATTTTTCCAAAATTTTCTGAGTTTTCTTTCATGCCTATACCGAGAATACATTTAACATTCCTCGTAAAATTACTATTCTTTGGCCTCAAAATCAAGGTTTCAGTTACGGCTATAATAACATCATTAGAGTCTAATCTTTCTCCTTGGAGCATCTTTTGAAGACCTGCGAACAGCTAGAAGTCAGATCAGTCCAGATCTAGTGAATATGGGGGGGTGTAGAATCAATCTAATCGTAAATTGTTTTATTTCATCACCGTTTTCATGAACTTGTGGATCGGTGCATTATCTTAGTTGAGCAGCAGCTTTTTCTTTATCATGTGAAGCCTTTTCTGCATCTATTGCGTCATCCAGTGCAATGTAGTAGTTGCCGTTGATCGTCTGGCCCTTCTGAAGAGAGTCGATGAACATAATTCCATGCGTGTCCCAAAATACAGAGGCCATGACCTTGCCTACTGACTGCTGTGTCTGCAGACAGACGCTTTGTATAGTGATGAATTCATGTTTTCTTCCATTGTTATGTACCGACGCGAAAAATCCTATACATCAAGCATACACATCTTCAAACAGCGCTCCGAATCATTGATTCGTTTTTGTTTTTGTTCATTTGTGAGCAAACACTGCACTCACTTGGAAAAAACTCTTTTCATGTCCAAATTTTCCTGCACAGTTTTGAACACGATACCTATTCACAACATGCAAAGGAAATATATAAAGCAGTCAGACAAATAAATGAGAAAAACATAAAAGCGTAAGACTGGGCTTTTATGAATAATCAAGACGCGGAAAAGCAGTATAGCAATTTTCATGAGAAACTTATTGAAATTTTTAATTCTTCCCTGAGAAAAAAGTGGAAGTAAAAATGCGCAAAAGCTATAATCCTAAAGAAATCAAGGATTTGAAAAAGACACTAGATGCTGCAAAAACAATTGTTGAGGTGAAAAAAGATGAAAATAGTAAAGAGGCTTATAGGTTATTGAAAAATTCGCTAAAGAAGGCTATAACGGACTCGGTTAAAATTAGAAATTCGAAAAAAATTAACACAGCGGTAAACAAACTTCATGGTGGAATGTGGAAATTGGTACAACAGCAAACAAATAAAGGGAACCAAAATTTATCGGACGAACGAATCACAGCATAGGCAAAAAAATAAATGAAAAAGTAACACCGTCATTGCGAACTTCTATTGACCTACTTGAAAAAACTTATCTGGATAATATAGACTCAATGTATTTGTACTCAGTAAGTGAAGATGAAATACTCAGCTTGGTGAAAAAAATGAAAAATAGTGATTCTAAAGACTACTACGTAATGACTATCAAGTTATTGAAGGATAGCTCAGCGGGAGAGTATCGGACTCGTGACCGGGAGGTCCGCGTTCGAATCCTGTTCAGGTAAAAAAGAAATTTTCTATTTGGACGGGTGTCTGCCACCATTTCACTGTTGGGTCAAAAATTAACAGTGCTGTGACCTAAAGTGGCGCAAGATCGCAGTAACAAAGCCTACACAGAACACAACTGAATTAACTCGCACAAGCTGAAAAAGCTTCTGAGGGATCTTCACAGAAGATCTAGGAGTAATCAGGATAATAATAATAATACATAAAAACACATCTCTGTAAAATTATCAAGCTTTTTTTTCCGGCCAAACTCACTATAACACGACTATAACACCTGTTCACAAAAAAGGAGATACCTACTAACGACGAGTAGACACATGTCACTCCTACCAGTTGTTTCGAAGGTGTTCGGGGCAGCACTAAAGAAGCGTCTTGTGAAATTTTTGGAGAGGAAGGCACTTCATACAGCCCAACAAGGGATTAGGCAGCATAAATCAACAGTTACTGCAATGATAAACGTCCTCGAGTCTGTACTGGAGGCATACAATAGTTATGAAGATGTAGAAAAATTACATCTGTAAATCTGAGCAGGGCATTCAACAGTTTGTGTCACGAGATACTTCTGAGAAAACTCATTTTTATGGAATAAGGGGCACAGCAAATCAGCTGTTCCACTCCTATCTAACAAATAGGCATCAATCCGTAAAATGGAACGACTCTCGATCAGATTTGAGAAAAATCGAATACAGGGTTCCTCAGAGATCTATTATGGGCCCAATTATTTTCATACTATACACCAATGACCTCTTCGATAATATAACATCCAGTACTAGTTGCAGCTATGCCGATGATATTATTCTTCTGAATAAATCAGAATCCAGAAGCAAACTACATTAAATGACAAAGAATAGTGAAACCGACTCGCAGAAATGGTTTACTGATGGACTACTGATGAATGAGAATAAAACAGAAGATCGTGTTCACTAACAGGGAGAAAAATTATTCACTGCTTCCATACCTGGGAACCATCTTCGAGATGGAGTAAACACGTGGTCAAACTTTGTAAGAAATTATCGACTTCGATTTTCTTGATCAGAAATATGCGACAAATAACGAACACCAATATCGCAAAAATGACCTATTACCATAGTTTCCATAGTCATATATGGTATCCTATGGGGACAATTCGTAGAAGCCCAAAGAGTCCTCGTAAAACAGAAGAATGCTATAAGAGCTATATATATAATATGAAAAAAAAACGACAGTTGTAGAGAAGTTTTTAAGAAGAAAAAGATACTAACAACTACATCTGCTTTCATACTCACATGCGTCAAATATGTCCACCAACATCAGGTTAAATTCTCTGTTCCGCACGCAAGAAAAAAGAAGACTCAACAAGGTCCTAGCAACACTTGTCTTAAATTATATAACAAGCGCCCAAGTCACTTGAAAGTGTTAAGCTTACCTGCATTTACCAAAAAAGTAAAAGATTTGCTCTTAGTAAAGACAATATATGATATGAATGAATTTCTCATCTAAAAGTTGGTTTTTATGTCATATTGTGTTCATGTACTATATGTTGTTATTGTAAGGATCTGAACTGATAACACCTGGTTTTTAACATATATTTGTACAGTCTCACAGTCAGTTTAACAATCGAATAGAACAGTAGGGAAGTTTGTATCGCTAATAAGTATAACTAACTTAGTAATGAATATACTATTGATAGCTTTAACGTTCACCTATCTGTCCTTTGTCTAAAACAGAACTGAACGTACCACCACCAACAGTTTACAACCACTTGTTCAGTTCCCTCTGCGCATGAGGTGCATAGTTGTTCGATCGCGAGGTGCCACAATGACGAAGCCTGCTGCCACTCTGGGCAAGACTTGCTTATGTTAACAGTTATATATTTGTATATATATTCTATTAAAATTTTTACAGGCCATATAATTTTTAATGGCAAATATTTATAGATGTTGTAATGTTTTATACCTTAATTTATTATTTTGATATATTTAGGATGACAGCCATCACTTGCAACTTTACGATTGGACATTACATTTCGGAGAATTTTTTGAATGTTCATGAGCATAAGGCGGAGACTTCACATCACCAATTTCTTTGAGACTTCCAAATTTATGGCTTTATCGATTAATTTCGCTATAGTACAGCGAGAAAATGCTTGATGATGACCAAATACAGTACATTGATTCGGTTTAAAAATGTTCTTGTGTCCATTCTAGTCGAATAGCGCCTTGGTTTATGAGCTGACTCTTCATGGTCGATTATTATCTAGATTGGACTCCCTCAATCCCCTGTAGATAATATGTCTCGAACCACATACATTATAAACCCTCATAGATGAGATGTGGTCGCAACATTATTTCTTCTTCTAATCGAACATGTCTTGATCGACCAGAATATCTCTCTCTTTCATATACTACTACTTTCACGATTACAATTCCATAAACGGGAAATAACATTTTTGAATTATTTATTTATTATTCAAAAATGTAAGAGGCCACCTACCTGAAGATGCTATTGTGTTAGCGAAACAATTGTTGTATCATAATAACGATAAAAATTTGTGAAAATTAGAATAACCTTATTTAACATAGATTTTCATCATGTAGAGACTTATTCCATTAAACTTTATTCTATGTTCTAACCTAACCAGAACATATTACCATGTTAAGAATTTCGTGCAGAATAAATTATAATTATTAAAAATTCAACTGTTACATCTTCTTAAATATTAATTATGTTGGCGATTTCAATTAAAATTATCTTGCAGTATAAAAATAATTGAAAAAGCGACCCAAACATTTCAATTATCCCACTTCAATAGCGATCTCGCCAAATATAATACACAGGCATTATATCGTTAAAACCTATTAAAACATTTTGGGAGCTTTATGCTTAGAAAAAGATACATCATAAAATATATGTAATATATATTTGTAGGTCTGTAACTCTCGAAATGTTGTAATTGAGTGTAATTTTTGTTATTGTAAAATGATATATTATGACAAACAGCTAATTTATAAAATTTATTTTATCCTTGTGGATGATGCTACCACATTTTTCACTAGTGACAAAGAATTTAAAATTTCCGTGGTTAACATCAAGGTGACACGTAATTCTATGTTGCTGGGCATTGACAGTTGTGTTACTTTCCTCTTTCATTTTAGAGTAGTTTGCAACATAACTGTGTGAAAATGGTATGTATATTGGCTAGTGATTTTCGTAAGTATTAAATATTAATACTGGTGATATTTTCGTAGCATAGACCAGTTTCAACATCGATGTGTATTGAAAATATAGCTTCTCGACGAAATCTGTCAATATACAACTTAACCTAATAAAACCGAATGGCACGTTTTTTTTTATTCTAGACTTGCAAACGACGAAACGGTGGTAGGTCCAAGCATGGGCGAGGCCATGTGAAACCAGTGCGATGCACCAACTGTGCTAGGTGCGTTCCTAAAGACAAAGCCATCAAGAAATTTGTTATCAGGAACATCGTGGAAGCTGCTGCCGTAAGAGACATTACCGAAGCTTCAGTGTATAATCGTGAGTATTTTAGTTTATAATTCTCTACATAAATTTATATTCATACCATTTTTTTTAATACTATAATATTTTTCAATCAAATAAAATATCTGGAGTTGATTGATTATCTGTTCTTATAGAACATTCTCGATTTTACACTACATAAATAATTGAGTATTCATTCCCTTACCAAGTATTTAACCCATTTATTTTCACCAGATGATAGTCTGTAGAGTTTCCATGAATTTGTTGTTGTTAGGTTCAACATATTCATGAAAAGTACCTAATGCCTTTTTGTGCCACATATTGATATACGTTATGTATTCACAGACTGATCACTCAAATTGACCCCTCCCGTCCCTTTTTAATGATTATATAGTTGTGGCTGCGGAACCTCTATGGAACATTTTTCCTGTTTTGACCATCTCAGACTTTGGTTCAATTTGATCGTAATTTGTGATCATGTTTACAACATTAGAATCTACCGATCGTACGAGTAATTTGTTTTTGGAATCTAATTGGTAGTCGGAATATACCTCGTTGTTTTGACAGCAATTTTGATGATTCCAGTGGGCATTTCAATAAGCAATTTTCTCTTATGGTGGCTGTAGCTTTGACACTGTTCAATTAGTTGGGAAAACACTCCAATTGTCAAAAAATAAAACGTGCTTTATAGGGTCCTCAATATGTTTTAACAAATTCAGTACAACATTACCTCCTAAACAGTCAGATGCATTATCCATATTGCTTTTCCCACAATATACATCGAAATTGTAACAAAATCCAATTTTTATAGCCAAATCGTTGTGGCTTGCCTCCTTATGAATTGCTTGGCTGAATATCTACCAAAATAGCCAACCATAGGTATAGATAAGAACATGAAAAATGCCACTGTTTGAATTTTCCATTTGAAATATTTATGAGAGGGCGGAGTTTGAACATTTTATCAGTACTATCTAATCTTTAATTGTCTACAATGAATGAATATTTTGCTTTATTTTGTCATTGCCGAAGAGACCATTTTTATACCTAAATTATCATCTGTGAACCAATACATTCGCTCATTTGGAAACTGGTGATAACCAAATAATAGTAAAATTGCAATAAATATTCTTATATCATCTGGCGGGACACTAAAATCATGACGATTATGTTGGGCTACATATAACAATTTCTGTTGAAAAACTTCTCCAACATTTCAATAGGATTCATTGAAGCCAGACTTTCAACTAGCGATTTTTTATCCATGTACTCTTCGCAACTTTCAGTATTGTCCCATCGTGGATAAACAGGCGATATTTTCGTCCTAAATACATTCAATCTTTAGTTTTTTGTTTTTCATTTCAGTCTATTCTTCAGATCGCCAAGAAGCTTTTCGTTGCTACTATCCCAGTGGTCATTTTCTTTTGCATGATTTGTGTTCCGGTTTCACCAGATTTTAGCAGCTCATATTATTATTATTATTATTATCCTGATACTCCTAGATCTTTTGTGAAGATTCCTCAGAAGCTTCAGCTTGTGCGAGTTAGGAGTTCAGTTGTGTTCTGTGTAGGCTTTGTTACTGCGATCTTGCGTCACTTTAGGTCACAGCACTGTTAATTTTTGACCCAACAGTGAAATGGTGGCAGACACCCGTCCAACTAGAAAATTTCTTTTCTACCTAACAGGATTCCAACCCGAACCTCCCGGTCACGAGTCCGATGCTCTCCCGCTGAGCTATCCACACTCATTAGATTAAACCCTTTCGATCGAACCAAACATAGGGCATGGTCTTCTTGCCAAAGGGCTTCGACAAACATTTGATGCGATCCTGCAGCTATTTTCTTCAAATGATCAATCAGTGCTGTCCGCAAATCGTAGTTCGTAAGTACAAAACTCGACACGTTTAAAGTTATAGAAAAATACATGGGTCTATAGAACTTTGGTTGTTATGTGTTGAAGATCTACATCAGCTGTTGCAGGGAGATGATGGCACTGCAGATGCAGTCTTACGATCCCTAAACTGATGGCTAGCACCATCTATAGGGTAATTCCTTACATACCCTTCATACTTCTACATCTGGTATATACATTTTATCCAATATTTTATGATCTAGTTCCCCCTTAGAGTATAGGTAACATCTCTTCTGTAGCAATTATTCATCATTCTGCACATTTGATAATCCTTTTAAAGGCATTATCAAATTATTTATAAACATAAAGACAAAATTCTGCAATGTTATTTATTGAATTTCAACATGAAATGGAATAAGCAAAATTATTTTTTCAACTATTACTTGTAAGTGAACAGGTGTCTAAGGACTACAGTTAGGTAGGTTTATATTGTATTCAAAGATGTTTAATTTTCTTGGAAAGAAGTGCGGAATTCCACAGGTCTGTTTGTTCATTTAGGACAGGGATGGGCAAATTACAGCCCGCGAACTAAATCTTGTCTGCCAAAGTCCATTCTAGAGTGCATGAATCTTGAAGAACCTCATATTTTCTGCTCAAAACCATGAGACTGATAAAAATGCTTTCAGCCCTTAAGTATCCCTTTAATTCTGTAACTCTTCTATATATTGCAACTACTATGTGTGTACTATATGTGAACCCCAAAGTGTCCCGTAGTTTTGAGTAAAAGGTAAAGTTCAAAATAATATGAAGACTAAAAAAATGCGAATAGATTTTGAATGTCTACTATTTAAAGAAGAATACGTTAAAATATATTTTACTTTGAAAAAGATACACCAATTTGTCTCATATGAATCAAGTGGTGGCAGTATTTAAAGGTTGCAACCTTGCACGCCACTTCACTACAAAGCATGCTTTTACAAAATATGGTTCTATGAATGACTGAAAGTGAATGTGAATAACCAGAAAAAACTATTTACTCATTAGTATATATTCACAGTACAAATCAATGGCCATAGGATGACCACATTGGCAGGGTACCCTGATTGAATTCTTTGTCACTAGTGTCTGAGAAAAACGAATTTAGTCAAATTCTTATCCAACTGCACAAAGATGTGAATCATTTCAGTCGTCATATTCGTATGTTGGGGAACAGTTGGTTGTCTCAATGAAAATGTGCAAAAACTCACTTTGAACTGCCAGTATACAAGGTTATCAGAAGCTGTTTCATATGTCACATAGGTACACCATGGTTGGTCCTTAAAACAACAGACTAGTTCTAGTTTTATTTGCAATTCTGAATTTATTAAAAAAATGGTTGTTTTCTTAGCCCTCAACAAATTTTCGTATGTATGCCCACCCCTGATCTAGGATGTTTAAAGCCTGTTCTTACATTATACTGAAAAATGTAAGGATTTATTTCAATTTTTCATGAAAATTGAACATATCTGTATTGACCAGGATTTTCATTTGCTTGCTGAGAATTTAATGAACATTTTTCAGCTTTTATGTTTTTACCAGTTGGTGAACTGCAATTCTTCGTTTTAATGCCCAATTCTAAATTTTTCATAAAATATTTCTCTCTTTTTTTTCTGTTTTATCTATTTAAATAACAATCATCATAATTCATCTTAAGAATGTCGATATTAAATTATCCAAATTGATTTATTTTATAAAATTTTTTCAGAGTACACTTTGCCGAAACTATACGCGAAGTTGCATTACTGCGTATCTTGCGCAATCCACAGCAAAGTGGTAAGAAACCGCAGCAAGAAAGACAGGAGGATCAGAACTCCACCCCAGAGGAATTTCCCTGGCAGAGATAATAGACCCCAGCAACAGCAACAGAGGAAATGATTTTCTTAGGTTAATAAAATAATTATATAAACATCTTTTATTTTTATTTTATTCCAAAGTTCCCAACTTATCTCTGATTATGCTTAAAACGATGAACTTATCAGGCTCTCACCCCTACGACTAAGAATTGATGTCTGATTCAGACTGATTTATTCATTTGAAGTAAAAGTAAAAATATTATATTTAAAACATATTAAATATATTCCTCAGAATGTTCATAGGTTTGAATAATATTTGTAGTGGCTTCTTCACATATTCTGATGGGAATTTTATTCAATCGGTCGTTCCTTGATGGATATTAATTGTAATTACATGAAATAATGAAGAATATTTCTGAAATTTACTAACACTAAATAGCTGTTACCATAGACGTATTAAAATAATAATAAGTATGGCTATTAAATAAATGGTCTATGGCTATTACACTAAGGGAGGCAATTTACACTTACCAAACGAGGACTTGGTTTGCGCACGAGCAATAGCGAGGGCAAACAATGAAGTCCGAAGCTGGTCAAGAAACTTGCCTTCTGAGTTGTGTATTATATTTTTTCTACTACAAAAGATTATTTTTAATTTTCTTTTGATCAATTTGTTTTTTATTTACTTTCGATAAAATATTGGCTTGTCTTGGCATAATAAGGTTTTCATCTGTCAAACTAAGTGTTTATCAAAACTATATTTCCTTCTCTAAAATGAATTCCGAAGAAGTAGCAAATGCTGCATGTGAATTCCTCTTATTGGAGAAGTAAGAAATATTACCAAACAGCATACATAGGTGTTTCAAAGAGTGGTGCTTAAAAATGAATTCAACCTCAATATAATGTTCTGATTCAATTTTTACTTACTTCCCCAAGGAAGTGAGTTTTCACTTACCGTTGTCAATAGTACCCCAAGATATCTCAGTAAGTACTACTTACTTCAATCAAATCAATGTTGTAACAGACTACGTACTATGTCGGTAGTGGAGAAAATTACACTATGGCTTTCAAATAAATATGCCGGTATGATAGCTCCAAGAATGTTGCAGTACACATAATTACAATTTTAATATTTATTTAAGAGGTTGAAATAATCCCATACTTATTTTTTTAAAGTTTTTCATTAAGAAAAAATATACAATTAACTTATAATTAAAACAAATAATTTTTTATTTTACATAAAAACTTTTTATTTGTCTAGGTAAAAAAAGTAGATCAGTGATGCAGAAATTTCATAAAATGAAAAGTGTGAAAGTTGTTGATAGAAATGAGTATAATGAATGGAATGGTCAAATGAAGTACGACAAAAATATAGAAAGAATAGAGTAAAACTTTATGGTCTAATATAAAGAAGTTAGTATGAAGGAGCGAAGAGTACAAAAAAAATGAGGTAGAAATGAGAAAGGAAGAATCAAATTAAAACGAAAGTGAGTATATTAAAAATTGAAGAAAGACTAGTAGTTCACACAGGTGCATCATAATAAACATTTTATTATCAACATTTGCATTGTTGTTAAAATAACCACCAAAAGAGATTTGATTAGATTTAAATTCATCAATGATGAACAGGGAAATCTGCATACCATCCAAAGGAACCATGATCACCTTTATGAGCCCCAAAATCAACAGCATCATGATTGTCATGACCTCCAGCTTGTCTTTGTGGCCTCACATTGTCTGTTGCAGGTTCCTGATCAGTATAATGTAAGGGTGTACTTCTGGATAATACAGAGGAAACTCCAAGAAATACGAGAAGTAGTTGAATATACTGAAAGGAAAATTAGATTGCACTGAAGTATTGTTAAAGCAGATACAAAATGTAAGTTTGGCAATTTTGAATTTATTGTGTTAAATTGCAACTTTTTAACGCAACTGTGACTTTGTTTCACGAGTATTGCTGCATGTTTTGTCAGTTTTTATTTGGGGAGGGACATATTTTGACTTAAAATTCATGGTTGCACGATCATCCCCCTATAAGCGGGGTGGAAACTCCCTCAAGAATTTTAAATGGCATCAGGGGTCCAGTGACACATGATTTTGAAAATGTTGCAAATCTATTCCTGAAAATACTGAAAACTTTCTGTTTGGTGTTCGTTTCGGTGTAAAATTCTCGTTGGAAGTGTTGGGTGAAGTACATTAAGTGGTAGAATATCTGAACAAAACAGGATGTTCAAATTGCCTACCGCTCCTTTAGTAATAAGCCACTCTTTGTGGGAGGTGAAAATCTTACTAGATTGACTTAATTTACGGATGGGGTGCGAACCAATCCTAGTCGAGCGGTCCTAGCAAGGGTACGGCCTTCGCAAAAATGGAAGGTCTTTGATGTTAATAAATTTTCTCTGTGATAATGAAAATGGTGATGAAACTCAATAATGTATTTTAAGAAACATAATGATGATAAAGTGTGCCAAAAAACAATAGTTTTATCAACTCAATAAAATATAAATAAAGATGACACACTGAATAATTAAGGAGAGGGCGATGCAGATCCCTCAAGCACTACTAATCATTTATATAATTCTTAATTCTGTTTGAACTCCTCAAACATAATAATTACGAAGAGATATGTCAACCTTCTTCTTAGTTTCTGACTCTACTTCAATAAGACAATTTCAACTTGAATAATATACCAAAATTTTCAGATACTTCTTATCCCTAGACTCCAAGACCATAGATTCAAAACAAAACTGGGCACACGCGATTTTCTAAGAGAAACGACCTATTCAACACGGACAATAAACGATGAAGAACGACTACCGGTACTCTTTAATTACTTGGTCCCGGAACTTAGCAGTATATTCCATTTCTCTAATTCTTCTGACTCAAATCTTAGACTTCCAAAAATAATTACTAATATCACTCAATATAATTATAATAATGCTACATTCTGAGACCAATTCGAGCCTCATACCGTGATGTTTTCTCGACGATCTTACTAGTTTTTCCGATGTGTCAAGACTCCCTAACAAACTCTCATTTTAGCCCATTTAATACCTCGTACACGTCGGTTTTTTCCTTCCAAATTTTTGATCCCTTCACCCGCTCAAAATTGCAATTTAGCACTTTTCAAAATTTCAGCTCTTTGTCGAGCCACATTGTTAATTTCGATGTCGGTGTGTTTCTTTGGAAATTTCCGTTCCTGCACTCATATGAAGGAATATGTTCACGTTTCGTACAATTAGCTCTTATGAACTTTTTAATGTGTAGTTTGTTATAATATATAGGCCAGAGTAAAATAATTTCCTTTAGAAGCCGCCGTTCGGGCGTGCCTCGAAAGCGAATTCCTAAGTTTAACATTAAGTGGTCTAGAGATTAGAATAAACAAATAAATTCTGGGGAATTGAACCTCGCGTTGAATTTGCTTTTGTCCAATGAATTAATCCCTGTATCATTACAGCCCTTTCATGAATTCTAATCCTTGTTGGTTTACCACACTTTTTTAATATTAATAGTGCCTTTGTTCAACATTTTTCTACTGTGAATGTTATAATAATCAAATACTGGACTGAGTCAGTCTTTTTTTGAAGCAAACTTATTTTAAAGGATATATTGAATAATATAATTTAAAATTTTACTAAAACTGTAAGAAATTCCCCAAGAAATCATTTAAAAATTATGTGTTGTCAAAATTTAGGAATAGGTAAAAATGAAAAATTAAGTCAATTTTTTCTATCCTTGATCAAGATTTTTATTTTGATTTTATGATATTGCGTCTATTTATGATAATTAGAAACAATATTTTATACATTCGCGATGTACCCCTTTTTCATTTGGAAATAAGTTCTAATAAATTTTATATGTACTAGTATTAGGTAATCTGAAAATCCTTTAATCAATAGAGATCTATGAGTACCGCAATAACCCTGCAATTATCCTCACTACGAAACTCGAGTCACTCAAAGTAAACCTAATCGATAAAAAGTGGTAGAAAGCAAACCAATTTTCTCATTCTACTTGGAATGAACTATCTAAAAAAATACTCCATCTAATATTTGAAAAAATTATATATATATATATATATATATATATATATATATATATATATATATATATATATATATCGCTTATAAAGAATTGACAATGTTCAATGAATTTTTTCCTGATTTGGCTTTGATTTTTGAGATAGAAATATGAAATAATAATATGCATCTCACCATTTCTGAAGTTTTGAACTATATTAGGAACACCAACTTTAAATGAATGATAATCTCATGTTTCATTGGTTATTTATAGAAAATATGCTCTTTCCCCAATACTCCTCAACAACTTTCTCTCCTTCTAAAAACCTCAAAACTTCTGTACTGAAAGTAATTTGTTTACCGGCGAAGCAGAACATTTCTAATTTCTCTCAAATTTTTTCGAATAAATTGGTTTTTACGGTTGACGGTCACGTAGAGTTTTGTCGGCAATTTTGTAGTAATCTGAAGTAGGTGGTATATCTAACATTTTTAAATAACTAAATTTGTTTTCGAAATTGCCTTCTCTTTATATTAGAGTAGTTACCTCCAAAAATATTTTTTATTGAGTACTAAATACCCAAAAAAGGAGTCTGGAAATTCCAGTTCATCTAAATATATTTAATAGGTAAGAGTTATTTAGGTCTAATTCGATTTTGTTGTATTTATGCCTCTCTAGTGACGCCTAACAGGTTTTAGGCATAACTTTTACTTTCTATATGTAAAATTTCAAAATTATTGTTGTATTGGGTTGTTCGGAAAGTAATTTCGTTTTTTTTTTGGAAAATGAGAGACAAATTTCGTTTAATGAATAAATATTTTGTTAAATCATATATTGGTCATTCTGGTCCAACACCTTTTGCTATCTTTCTGGTAGTAACATGATTCCATGCTCATAAAATTTTTTGTCTTTGCTCGCAACAAACTGATCCAGGTGATTTTTGACCTCCTCATTTGAAGTTAAGGTTTTACCGTCCAAAAAAATTTGCAATGACCGGAACAAATAATAATCCGAATGCGCCAGATCTGGAGAATATGACGGGTGTGGCAGTGTATCCCATTCGAGCTGTATAAGCTTTTGGCGGGAGACCAAACTTGTAGAAGGTCTCGAATTCTCTTGGTGGAACACTAGATTTTTTCTGTTGTTTAATTCTCGTCTTTTCTGTTGAAGTGCATCATTCTGTTTGTCCAACTGATGACAGTAGACTTTCGAATTGATTGTTGTTATCCTTTAAAAAAATATTCCTTCAAAATCTCACCAAACTGAAAGCATCACCTTTTTTCGATGTATAATGGCTTTCGAAATTTTTTGGTTTTTAAGGAAAAAATTAAAAACTGTTTTTCGGGCGCCATCTTTAGGGGGCTGTAACTAAGAAGATGGAGCTCAAAAATATAAAGTTTATATGAAAGACCCATCCTATTATTTGACAAGGAATCACCTCCTCATTTTTTCGCAACTATTTATATACACCCTGTATATTAGTCAAACAGAAAGATTCTTTAAGAAAAAAATTCACGAACACCAATGCAGTTACATGTCAGACATCTCGCCTTCAGCATATGCCAGTCATTTGAGAGAACTTGTACATAATTTCATCAATAACTATGACATAATCCATAATGAAAATAACAGTACCAGACTCACGTTTTTGGAAGCAGTAGAAATTAGTAGGTACAAGAATCTTAAAATTCTGCTCAATGACCAAACAGATGTCGCAAGATCCCCATTGTTGAATATTTTTACTGAGTGAGGTATTTCCGTTAATTGGCCCCAATACATTTTAAAGTTATTTATATCCCTTTTTGACATATTTTTCTGTATCGGTATTTCTGTGAACTGATGGTTATTTGTATCCCCTTTTGCAATGTTTTTCTTATCTTTATTTCCGAAAATTGTTAGTGTACCACCTCTTTTCTCAAGTGTATGTGTAATTTTAAGAGTTAGTTTAAAGTGTAAACTTGACAAAGCCACAGTGTTGGCGAAATAATTGTCGTTTATTCAATAAATTGTGGAAATAATATACATTATTTCATTTGATTAAAATGAATTTCCATCAATTAGGACAGATTCAATTAAATTTCCGTAATTTTTGAAATTTTGAGCTGAAAATGATCCAAAACGACTTGATTGGACTCATTAATGAAGAATGAGGTCAAAAGTTATTCCATCCTTTCAGTCCAGCCGGCCGGTCCGTCTATAAACACTCTTAACTTTCGAACAAAAAGAGCTAGAGTCTTGAAACTTTCAGGGAAGGTTTAGGGTCTAAATTATTATAATAGCTTCATTACACAATTTTTTGATTGTCTCGGTCTTTACTTGACGGAAATTCATCTTCAATATAAGAAAAACAAATGTTAACTTCCGCTATTTTATTGATTTACACGACAATTGTTTCGTCATACCATGACTTCATCAGGTGAGTATTTAAACTGAGGTATACAATGCAAAACATGACCTTAAATACACAACTCTGGTACAAAAAATAGAGGGGTGGAAAGAGAAGGTTTACAATTAATGAAAAATATTAAGTAGGGGGGATCTGTTTAAATCTATTTGATCATTGAATAAAATTTGTCTTTTATTATATCTATTGATCTCTAAAGTTTCTAACAGATTTAGTTTCTGACTTTTGTTTTCGATATGTATTATTTCATATTTCATATTAAAATTATGACCAGTCTCTAACAAATGGTTCATAAGTTGAATTTGGTTTATTATTAATATAACATTTTTCATGTTCTCGTATCCTTGTTTGGAATGAACGGCCTGTCTGTCCCACATATACACATGGGCAATCACTACATGTTAACTTGTATACTCCTGATTTTTTGTTTTTAGGAATGACATCTTTATTATTTTTTATTAAGCTGCCTAAAGAATTAATGGTTTTAAAAGAGATGTTATATTTTTCTTTTTTCTTTAAATATCTAGCAATCTTTTCAGATTTTTGGCCTATGTAAGTTAATGAAATAAATTTGGTTTCATTTGAATTTTGAAATTTTGGATATACAAGTGATATTGCTTTCTTGTAATTTATTTTATCAAGTACATTGTCTACAATTAACGGATTGAAATCATTATTGAAAGCTATTTGTATGCTTTATAGATTGGTTAACATACCCATGACGAAAGAAAATTTTGACAAAGAGTATAAGACCATTAAACAAATAGCTTTCAATAATGATTTCAATCCGTTAATTGTAGACAATTTACTTGATAAAATAAATTACAAGAAAGCAATATCACTTGTATATCCAAAATTTCAAAATTCAAATGAAACCAAATTTATTTCATTAACTTACATAGGCCAAAAATCTGAAAAGATTGCTAGATATTTAAAGAAAAAAGAAAAATATAACATCTCTTTTAAAACCATTAATTCTTTAGGCAGCTTAATAAAAAATAATAAAGATGTCATTCCTAAAAACAAAAAATCAGGAGTTTACAAGTTAACATGTGATTGCCCGTGTGTATATGTGGGACAGACAGACCGTTCATTCCAAACAAGGATACGAGAACATGAAAAATTTTATATTAATAATAAACCGAATTCAACTTATGCCAACCATTTGTTAGAGACTGGCCATAATTTTAATATGAACTATGAAATATTACATATCGAAAACAAAAGTCAGAAACTAAATCTATTAGAAACTTTAGAGATCAATAGATATAATAAAAGACAAATTTTATTGAATGGTCAAATAGATTCAAACAGATCCAATATTTTTCATTAATTGTAAACCATCTCTTTCCACCCCTCTATTCTTTTTACCAGAGCTGTGTATTTAAGGTCATGTTTTGCATTGTATACCTCAGTTTAAATACTCACCTGATGAAGTCATGGTTTGACGAAACAATTGTCGTGTAAATCAATAAAATAGCGGAAGTTAACATTTGTTTTTCTTATATTCATTACACAAATTACATTAAAATATGTTACACCCCAAAACTACTAAACTATCTTCGTTAACAACGTGCATAAATTGTAATAATGTGAACATAAATACAGAGTGTTAGCCAGGCTCTTTACTGTTGTTGTACAACCGACAAGTTTGTCAATACTCTCTATTTAGAACATTAGAATTAACTGCCGGTTTCATAAACGGAATTAAAGCCTCCTTTTTCCCAAAAAGTCTCCTTTACTGATAAAACGTGTTTCATAAACAAATTTTGAGGTTAAAGGGAACTTAAAAGCGTCCTTTATCTTAAAGTGAGAAAATCGGACCTTTACGGATGGAAAAGGATCCTTTAACGAGAAGCTCGACACTGCGCAGGTGCTCGATAAATACGAAAACAGTGGACATAACCTTGTTCTGTCACATTTACGGCCAGTTTCATTAACGAAATTAAAGCCTCATTTTTCCCAAAAAGTCTCCTTTAATGATAAAACGTGTTTCATAAACAAATTTTGAGGTTAAAAGCGTCCTTTATCTTAAAGTGAGAAAATCGGCCCTTTACGGCTGGAAAAGGATCCTTTAACGACAAGCTCGACACTGCGCAGGTGCTCGATAAACACGAAAACAGTGGACATAACCTTGTTTTGTCACATCCCATTTTATTTAATTTTAGCGTACTACGAAATATGTTGCACCAAATGTTGAATGCTGATTTTAGTTCTACTTCTTCATCAAATGATGAAGAAATAATTGTGAGAAGACCAAAAATTTACAGGAGAGACATTTTTCCACGTTAGATGATCTAGATTTCTTCTATCGTTTTTGCCTGACAAAACCAACTGTTTAATCTTTGCTTCAAAAAATTGCAGATCAATTGTACTTCCCATTTAACAGGTAAACAAATTTCGATTTATTATTTTGTTGATATAATTTTATGCATACCAAATCATTAAATTAACAATTTTTAGAGGCAGCTGTATTGAACTGATGAACCAACTACTTTTGACATTGAGATTCTATGGAACTGGAAATATATGATCAAACCATCTTTAATAACAGTGTCTTGAAGAGACAATTTGAGAGTGGTAAATTACTTGGTGGTAGTGGTTATAGTTTGCAGACTTATCTTATGACAAAGTTACCGGGAGCTATAACTGCAGCTGAAAATTTATATAAGCAGTCAATTATACGAACTAGAAATGTGGTGGAGAGAAAGAATGGAGTTTGGAAACGTCATTTTCCTATACTTTCTAAAGGAATTAGCGTTAAATTAACGACCATAAGAGCAATTATTGTTGCTACCACTGTTTTGCACAATATGTAGATATGAACGAATAATTTCCAAATGAATGATTGCAGGAGGAAGAGGACTTTCAAACAAATTCAACTAATGTTAATGCAGCTCGTCAAGCGAGAGTCTATTATTAATAAACATTTTGCTAATTTAAAATTTATATTTGTGTGATAATTGAAAATAAATTTGCTTGTCACTTGTGGAACTATTCTTCATATTCAATTTGTATCTTCAACATGACAAGATTTCATATAATTTTTGTAAAATAAAATAAAGGCCTTTTACTTGATAGAAGAAATATAACAAAATTTGAATATCAAAACAAATTAAATTTGTTTTGATATTCAAATTTTTTCAATTTTTATAAGATTTTACAAGGTATATATTTAGATAGGTTTCTATGTTTGTATTTCTGATTCATTGTTTTACTTTAGGTAACATCTGAAAAGTTTCAAGTGAGAATAAAGAAATAAAAATATTGTGTTATTGAAATTTCTGTTTTTAATTCAAATTTGAGGGGACTTCATAGTCTGCAGCAATGCTGATAGAATTCTAATACCGCTTTTTCCAGAAAGTGCATTCGAAATAAAAAAGATTTAATTATTATTATTTAATTTGCTCTTCATCTCCATAATTTGCAAATCTAATATTTTAAGCTTCGAATGCTCCTCTTCTTTTCTTCTATTCTCTTCCTTGATAGCCACTATCTGAGCTTCTACTAGAGCTGTTTTTTTTATAATACATCTCTTTCGCTTCGGAAAGTGGGTTCGTAACAGTTGGACTCAACTGTTTGTAAATTGGCTCCCTCAATTTCAATGGAGCCCCACCACCAGTCAATATGACAGCGTTGAGCAGCTACCACCTTCTAGTTTTAGTTTTTATATTGACATATCTGGATTTGAGCTGGTCCCCATTTCTCCAATGGAGAACTGTTGCATTGAAAGCAGTTTCTATTCTCTGCCAGACTTTATCCTATAATATTAAAATTCTCCTTTTCAATCAATTCCAAGAGGCATAGTTCCTCCTCAGATTTTAAAGTAATACTTTTTTTCTCTTTTCTTCCATATACATTCATATAACCAATGTAATAAAATATGGAATGAAATAAGGAATTACTTTGTTTTCTATCACTTTTTATTATAACTGATATACAGTGACTCGAGTTTCGTAGTGTTTACTACATTTTCAAACTGAATGAACAAATTAGATCTCAACAATTTGATAATAAAATAAATTTTCTGGACATAACTTTAATTAACAGTAATAATGAAATTTCCTTTGATATATATAGAAAACCCACATCAACTGATACAACAATACCAAATTTTTCAAACCATCCGATCAATCATAAACTAGCTGCTTATAGATCAATGAGCATTTTCAATTCCTTTAGATAATATTACGTTAAAGAGGGAATTGAATACAATCAGACAAATAGCCACAAAAAATCAGTTCGGAACCAAAACTATAAATTCCATCTTAAACAAAAGCAACTAATTCGTAAACAAATTTACCCCATCTCCAAATCAGATCATAATAACAATAAATTGATAAAACTAACATATTTTGGACCAATTTCACAAAAAATAGCTCAAATTTTATCAAAAATTAACATAGTAACAGCTTTCACACCCTCCCATAAAATTTCTAATCTCTTTTTTAATCCGAAAGACAAAGAGAACCGACTGAATAATTCTGGAGTCTATAAATTGAGTTGTCAAGAGTGTAATAGTGTGTATATAGGACAAACGGGCCGACCTTTCCATAAAAGGTACAAAGAGCACGAATCAGCTTTTAGGAACCGGAAGAAGAATTCCAATTTTGCGAACCATTTCTTCACTACAGATCACACGTTCCCAGAATTGAACAACCTTGTTATCTTGTACGTGGAAGCGAAAGGGAAAAAACTTGACAACCTGGAATCCATAGAAATTGAAAAATATAAAAAGCACGTACCAATAATAAAACTACTTAACGAACAGACGGAACTTTGACTCTCTTCGAAGCTCTGCCGAAGCCTACAATCCCCATTTATAATAGTTGAGATCTAATTTGTTCATTCAGTTTGAAAATGTAGTAAACACTATGAAACTCGAGTCACTGTATATCAGTTATAATAAAAAGTGATAGAAAACAAAGTAATTCCTTATTTCATTCCATTAAAATGAACTATCACAAAGTAACGGACTACTCCATCCAATATTTGTAATGAAATATAACAATTCGCACGTAATAATGATATAAATTTCAATATACTGTCTTCTGCACATAACCATGTTTATGCAAAGATCGATTTATGCTTCTTCTCTTTTCATTTTACGAGTTCCAACGCCTAACTCACAATTTTTACAGAATATCACCAACTACATTCGTAAAATCACTAGTTCTCAAGATAGCCAACAGTCGGAAACATATTACCGGCGCATTAAAGGAAGCTTAAGTAAAGGACGGTCGATGTGCGTTTGTGAAACTGATGCTACCATTTAAAGGATCCTTTTTCATAAAGGGACCTTATCATAAAGGAGCCTTTTGATGTTGTTTATGAAACTGGCCGTAAGAAATATGGCGATGAGCAAAGGCAATGAAAGTAATTAATATAATAAAAACAAATACATGTAAGTAGTTGTTAAGTTGATCATGTTATTTGTCAGCAACTGCGCATATACGTACGGTTCTGAACTGTAAACCAAAACTAACCTATTGCTAAAACCTATTAGAACATTTTGAGAGCTTGAGAGCCATAGGACTAGACACAACATACAATTTATCTATATATTATAACAGTAATTTAATGTATATTTTTAAGTCTGTAGCATAGACGTATTAAAACATCTATGCTACATATAATAAATCTATGGTCTGTAGCTCCTAAAAAGTTTTAATTGGATGTAATTTTTTTTCATTATATATTATGACAAACAGCTCCTTTATAGAGTCTATTTTATCCTTATAGATAATGCTATTTCATTTTGCACTAGTTGTTGTTGTTGATCTCGTCCCTCTATTCTACCATAGAGAGGGTTGGGCTGGCCGATTTTTCACCAGTGACCAAAAAATTTTTTTGTTTAACATGAAGGTGCTATGTAATTCTGTGCTCGTGTGAATTGACACATGAATTAGTTAAGCGTGTTCCTCTTTGGTTAGTTGTATGTGGTTTTGAGGATATTTCTCTAAAATGGTAAGGATATTACTGTATATTTTTCTATATTTTTAATATTCATGATTATTGATCATGATCTTTTCGTGGCATACACATCTTTCTACATCGATATATGTTGGAAATACTTCTTGACGACTTTTGTCGATATATAACTTAACCTAATGAAACCTCATGGCCCATTTTTGTTTCATTCTAGACTTGCAAACGACGAAACGGTGGTAGGTCCAAGCATGGGCGAGGCCATGTAAAGCCCGTGCGATGCACCAACTGTGCTAGGTGCGTACCTAAAGACAAAGCCATCAAGAAATTTGTCATTAGGAACATCGTAGAAGCTGCTGCAGTAAGAGATATCACCGAGGCTTCAGTGTATAATCGTGAGTATTTCATTTATAATTCTCTGCAAAAATTTAAATTCATACTTGCCATTTTTGCAATACTATTGTTTTTCTGAAACGAAGAAAATAGCATTAGTTGATTTATCAACCATTTTTATTGAAGATTCTTCTATTTATAGAACTGAGTATTCATTTACTTACCAAGTATATAACTTGGGTCAAAATGTCATGTTCATCTGAACCAATTTTTTGTTATAAAATTACCAAATGAAGCAAAACATCAAAAATAAGGTGTTGAAATTGATTTGATCAAAGCAGAATTATAAAGAAATGGGAATTTTATGTTGATATGAACTTCTTAGATGCTTTTAAAATCTTGGTTTCTACCTTTTGCTATTAAGTATGAATTTGTTAAGGTACACGTTCTATAGTATTGTTGATTTGTTCCTGAAATTCTTTCTGCTACAAGAACTGTTTGAATTAATTGTTCTACGATAGAGGACAGGAAATTACACGTTCTTTTTTTATCAGAAATACCTTGTGTGAGAATGAAAACTAAAAATTTTTCTGTGAATGCAGACAGTTCTTTTCCCCCTCCTTGATACACCACTAGTATATTTACATTTTAGAATCTGTTGGTAGTTTACAGAGTTCCTTAAAATTACACACTCGTAACCGTGTGTTTTTGCAAACAGAGCTTTTGATGGGATTCTGCAGCAGTTCTCTTCAAATGATCAATCAGTGCTGTCCGCAAATTGTAGTTTGTAGGCACAAAATTATTAACTGGTGTAGGTTATAGAAAATTACATGGATCTGTAGAACTTTGCTTGTTATGTGTTGAAGATCTTCATCAGCTGTTGAATGCCTACTTTTTAAAGAAGAATAGACTTTAAAATATATACTTTCAGTTACTTTAAAAAAGATGCATTTCAATGATGTGGCAGTATTTAAAGATTGCAATCTTGATACTACTAAAAAGCATGCTTTCATAAAATATGGTTCTGTGAATGACTCTGAGAGTGGAAGTAAATAACTAGAAAAAACTTATCAATAATATATATTCACATTACAAAACAGTGGTCATATGGTTACACACATTGGCTGGGTACCCTGATTGAATTTGTCACTAATGCCTGAGGAAAAGTTGAACAAATTTAGTCAAATTCTTGTCAAATTGCACAAATGTTGGAATCTTCAGATAATTTTTCACAATTTTGCTTAGATTCCCAATTATTACTCATGTTTCTTAAATTATTGATCAGCTTGCATATGTTATTCGTATGTTAGGGAATTATCTTCGTATGTTAGGGAATTATCTTCAGATAATTTTTCACAATTTTGCTTCGATTCTGGGAAAAGTAATTTTTTTAGATATTCCCAATTATTACTAATGTTCCTTAAATTATTGATCAGCTTGCTTATGTTATTCGTATGTTAGGGAATTATCTTCAGATAATTTTTCACAATTTTGCTCAGATTCTGGGAAAATTAATTTTTTTAGATACTCCCAATTATTACTCATGTTCCTTAAATTATTGATCAGTTTGCATATGTTATTCGTATGTTAAAAACAGGCTTTTGTCTCAATGAAAATGTGCAAAAACTCACTTTGAACTACCCGCATCTGAGGTCATCAGAAGCTGTTTCATATGTCACACCATGGATGGTCCCTAATTAACAGATCAGTTTGTTTTTAGCTTTCATTATTTTTCAATTCTGAATTTATGAAAAAATTTGTCTTTGTTTTCATCTTAGCCCTCAACAGATTTTCGTATGTTTACCCACCCCTGATTCAGGAGGTTTATAACTTGTTATTCCCATGTTTAAATATCTTAATTGATTAAAATTAGTATTAATTTTTACATATTCTATCGTGAAATAAAAGAATTTATTTCAATTTTTCATATTTTTCAGAGTATACATTGCCAAAGCTTTATGCTAAGTTGCATTACTGCGTATCTTGCGCAATCCACAGCAAAGTGGTAAGAAACCGCAGCAAGAAAGACAGGAGGATCAGAACTCCACCCCAAAGGAATTTCCCTGGCAGAGATAATAGACCCCAGCAACAGCAACAAAGGAAATGATTTTCTTAGATTAAATAAAAAAATTATATGAACATCTTTATTTTTATTTTATTCCAAAGTTCCTAACTTATCTCCGATTATGTTTAAAATGATGAATTTATCAAGCTCTCTACGTCTAAGAATTTATGTCTGATTCAGACTGATTAATTCACTTGACGTAAAAGTATATGATTATAAAAAAAGAAAATTTGAATATTAAAACAAATTGAAATATGTTCATCTTCTACAATTTTTATTTCAAAAAGATTTTTATTCAAAAAACTTTTAGAATTAAATTAATGTCTAAAAGTCTAAAGCAAGCACTGCTTACATTTAATAGACGTATATATACGTCTATTAAATGTAAGCGGTGCTTGTTTTAGACATTAATTTAATTCTAAAAGTTTTTTGAATAAAAATCTTTTTGAAATAACAATTGTAGAAGATAAACATATTTCAATTTATTTCATATTCAAATTTTGTTATATTTCTTCTATCAAGTAAAAAGCCTTTCTATTTTATTTTAAATGATTATATTTGAAACATATTAAATATATTCCCCAATATGTAAATATAACATTCATAGTGGCCTCCTCGCATATTTTGATGGGAATTTTATTCAATCGGTCATTAGTTGACTTCCAAAATTTATTCAATTTACTAACACAGTACCTTGTCAAATTTACATTTTGAACTATAGAAAATAACTTTACATCTATTATAGATTGGTATGCTTTAGGGAAAAACTTGAAAAGGGGGGTCAAAATAAGTAAACTTACAGAAATAGATATGTAAAATATGCAAAAAAAAGGATAAAATATGTTAGGGCTAAATTGGAAATACTTGACAGAGCAAAAATATTCAACAAGGGAGATCTGTTTGCTCATTGAATAGAATTTTAAAGATTTTGTAACTGCCGTTTTTGCTTCCCAAAAGTGAGAATGGTCCTTTAATTTCAGTATAAATAACTTCATAATTATTGAAATTCTTTCACATGACTGGCATATCTTGAATGTGAGATGTCTGATGTATAACTCCTCATGAATCCATTTCTTAACAGATCTACTCTTTTGACCGATATGTACCATTACTTCGTTTCGTCATCTAAATGTTGAATAAACGTCTTTTGCAATTTTAGAATTATTTTCATGAAGAAAGGGAACATCTTATGAAAGTAAACAATGCACAGTTGAAAAGCTAAAGCATAATGGCAAGAAAAAGTGGTAAAAGAAGTTATCGAACAAAACTTCATATATATTTTGCCGAGATCAGATTAGAATGAAATTTAAAAAATTTTAGTGATTTATCTTCACGAAATTAGCATGAGCCTTCATGTCTTTTCTGTGTAACATTAATACTAGGTTTAAACACGAAAGGATTTGTACTTTTGAAAATATTGGAAAAATGAAATTTCAAATAGAAATAACTCTGAAACCATTCAGTCCATTCTGCTAATTCTTGAACATACTGTGGATTTGCTTCAGTTTGGTTTATGTGAATTGAGAGAACAGTTTTCCCTGTTCATCAACCATCCTAATGGAGATAGTACAAACTCCACCCTCGAGGCAATTAATGTTATCGTCATTGAATTAAATAATTTTGGATAGTGAATGGAGGAGAATTTAAAAACACTCCACATGGAGGGCCTTTCGTTACAATTGGAAACAGAAAAGAAAGAGAACTATAATGGACAGCCTATTTCTCATGGAATTGAAGAGAAGAATGATGAAAAGGTTTAATATCATCACTAGATTTTCATGCACCTTTCAGAACAATTTCAAAAAAATATGGGCATTGATTCACTGACACTTTGAGGTATATGATGTTAACTAAAAATCAGAAATCACCGGCATTACCCGAGTAGTAAGCGAATTAGAATCTTCTTCCAGTCTACAGCATTATCGATTACTGGGCCTGCCAGGTCATTCTTCGAATTTGTATATATTCGTGATCAGGAGAGAAAGAGCTAGCCAAAAATATGCAGGGTGATCCATTTGAAAAAATGAAGTTGGACTCAATATCTTGTCCACCTGTATATATTCCATTATTTCCGTACAACTATTGTGAATAACTTTTTCTTGCATGTCCATTTGTAACAAAGTTAAAGGGGGGTCAAATTATAGTGAAAAACTCGGTACAACACAAGGAATGAATTCATTCCATTGATGTTCATGACAACAGCACAGCTATCCCATATCTATCCTGCTCCCAGGTTGTACAATTTTCCTTTCAAGCATTTCAATACTATCAATTCTCTCTTTTTTTTCAAAACAGAGTTAAAATATCGATAATGCAAATTCCAAGGTTGTATATGCACCAATTTATTTATATAAAAAATAAATTAAGTAATTGCTCTGTTGAGGAAGGCGATGTACTTTTTCGAAGGTATTTTTCATTTTGGTTCATCTTTTGTTCAAAGTATAATATTTTGTTGAATTAGTTATAGTTGTAACAATATAAACCCGAATACATGCTGAGCATTGGTGGAATATTAATTTAAAAATATATAAGAGACAGTATTTTAATTTCCACAAAAATGTTTACAATACAACAATTGTTTCACCACTATCTGGCTTCTTCATGTATCTACATTCTACTGACTGTCAGTAGACCCTTATATATTTTTTAATTAAAATGGAATATTGATTGTTATATTATAGTACTGTTCCTTATTGTTGTTGCATACAATATTACAATTTTTAATATTTTTGTTATCACATTTCTACAATTGCAATGCCTTGCCGATTCACAAATCAAAAACATGCCAATATCCATTTCTGCCATGGTTTAGCCACTGGGAACTCTACGGAAGCAGCTAGAGAATATAGGAGAGAATTTCCTAATAGACGCCATTTGTCAGTGTTTGTGAATAGCTCCCAAATTCATGACTCAATGTCTCAAAACTGCTGGACCTGATGAGAGGCCGGATAAAATTAACAGTAGATAGAAGAACAAAGCTATTCTTCATGAATTCAATAGGGATGAAACAACCAGCAATAGGACAATTTCTTGTATCCTTGGGAAATGAAAAGCCAAAATTCTTCAGGTTTTGAAAAGAGATCGTACACATGCTCACCATCTGCAATCTCTGCATAAGGGTGATGAGGACGCACATTAGAATTTTGTCTATGGATTTTCAACAAAACCAAAATTTTCCGACTAATATATTACGGACGAGCGAAGCGTCTTTTACTCATAGGGGACAGTGAATTACCATAAGCAGCATGCAGGCTACACAAAAGTCCACATGTTATTAAGCCTAAAAACTTGTGTGAATGTTTGGCTTGGTGTTTACAATGATCAACAATTTGGGCCCATTTCCTCCCAGATCACTTGAATGCTGAATTATTTCTTCAGTTTTTATTGCAAGAATGTGTGGCACGAAGTTCCACTGAACTGAGGATTGAATGCTTGGTTTCAACTTGATAGTTCTCTGGCAAATTTTCATAGGAATGTAAGAAACTGGCTGACCAATAATTTTCCAGAGAGATGGATATGGCGCGGGTGATCGGTATCTTGTCCTGCACATTCCCTTGATCTAACTCCTAGACATTTCTTCATGTATAGTTACTTGAAAAATAAGGTCTATATGGTTACTGTGGAAACAAGGGAAGAACTTGTTGATCGCATTCAAAATGGATTAAAGAAAAATAGTGAAAAACACTGACGTCATGAAGGTGCTTTTGCGCACTAGTTCACGATCCCCACAAAGTTAATTTTTGTTTGGCTTTCTAATTCCTGAATTTCAGATTGATTGAATATGTAGTATCGAAAATATGAGAAATTTTTAAAAGTGAATAACTTAGAAACTATTGAGCCCATTTTGCCCAATAACGAGCTTAGCTGTGGCATTTAGTTTCCAGGCTTTAGATCTTTCTTTTCGAAAGTAAGAGTGTTTATGGCCAGCCAGACAGAATTACTTTTGACCTCGGATTCTTAATTAGTGAGTCAACCTTGATATTTGGGACAATTGGGCGAAATGATAGCTCGCTGTTCCCTGGAACTAGCGCGCAATGACAATGTTATTGCATCCGCACAAAGGTTTACTAGACGCTGAGAATTATGTATGCGATAGAATGGTTCAAATTCCTAACATTACAATACAGGATACAATGTGCTTCACTTTTGAATGCTCAATTTCAGGATAAATATGTCCTATATGCAAATGCTGCATAACCCAGCTACAGCGTGTTAAAGTTCCTAAAGGTCCTTTAGAAGACAGTGTCTATACAACTAAATGGTTTACATTTACTTTAATTTTTCGTCAAGTTTTCTTGGAATTTATAAATAATTTTACATTTCAAAATAATTCCCACTCGTACAGAGATGTCTTTTTTATTTTTTCTTCTGAATGGTGGCGAGTTCGAAAAAAAAGGAAGATACAAAAAGGGTTTGAAAAAAAAAACGAATTCATAGTATGGAAAATGATCAGTGGCCTATGACAAAAAAGTTTAAAACTTAAAAAGAGAGAGTAACCTTAGAAACAATTGCTGCAGTTGCTGGGTAATGAAGCCTTCGTGGACCTATGTTTATATTTAAATTTTTGTCTTGAAATTAAATATTCTATCGACTGTTTAAAGTTATTCTACAAAAAGGTGGACCACCTATATACACTGTGTAGCAAAACAATTGTTATATTTAAATGAACATGTGGAAATTTTAAATTATATTCAATATATTATTTCAAATGTAATTATGTAAAAGACTCAACACAATATTTAATAATATACTTCTCAAAATCTTGTCTGCTTTTTATAAAATTTTGTAAAAAATATATTGCTCAGACCTTTCGGTCATGTAGAGGGATAAAAGCTCAACCTGATTTTGTTTCAAAAATGGCCTGAAATTGGTCTAAGTGATGAGAACTTCTTGGTCAAATTCAATTGTCACCAGGCACAATCTGACTAACTGGAGTAAAACTAATTGTCAAACTTCTATGTCGATTATCTGAAATCGAATTTTCGAGAATTTCATCCACTTACAGCACTCAACTCCGAATATGTTCATAAGTAATGTTTCTATAAACTTGTTAGAAATTATTTAATCAATTTCAGCATCAATAGTGTGAAATTTTTTGATCTTCTATTCATCTTGTTTTTTTATATTCACATTTGATTACTCAATTCAATCTTCATTTGATAGAACATGCAAAGTATGGAAGAACCTACAATTTCCCATAAAGCCCATCTCAAATTATTTTTAATAACCGAAAAGTTCAGAAAAATAATTCAATTTTTAATAAAAACTTGATTTTTTATGATAACCTATTGTACATTATAATTTGTCCTGGGTAAATAATAAACAATTGTTTGTGCTAACAGACTGAGGGAAGAGGTAATCAAACGTAACAATTATATTTACAGAATTCATTTTGTAATCGAGTCTATATTTTTCTTCATATCCTTCTCAAACACCTTCCTCGTATCAGAAAAACCCTGTTTTGTTTTACCAAAGGTTTTTGGTCCAGACGATGTAGGTGTATCCCTGCAATAACAATATTGTTAATTATTGATGTAACTTGATCCATTCCTAAAACTTTTTTTCTTCTAACAAACAAAATATCTGCATCAATATTTTTCAAATATACGTTTTGACACTTTACCTTCCAATATTTCTCATTCTCATCTTTGCTTCTGGTGGCATTTCTTCTGGTTCACTATCATCATCTGTATTAAAAACAGCAGCAACTGATAGTTTAGGTTTAGCAACTTCTTTTGTCCTATTAGCTCCTAATTTCAGTTGTATCCCTAAGCTTTTCAGTCTATTCTTCGCTCCCAGACCAATATTATTCAACTTCTTCTCTTCTTTAAGGAAATCCTCTTTGCTGCGCTTTGGTAGGTCTATTGGAGATCTTGACCTGGATCTTTCTCGGGAATCTTCTGTTCCTAGTAAATACTGACAAATTTAAAAATTTTAATAAAAACATCAAATGGTTCATTTCACTCAAAATGTAATGAAACTCAATAAATACCAGTCCTCTTATTATTACCGTGTTTGTTTTTTCTGATTTCTAACTTCTCGTCCATGATAAAAAGAGTTTATGCAGTACGTATGAACTATTAAATATATAGGAATCTGTTCAAAAATATATTCTTTATGAATTAAACTCGTATCAATACCAAATTATGTGTTCATTAAAAATCTGTCAACTGTCCTTTGAAAAAGCATTTATCATAGAACAAATGTCATTTTTACAAATTCATTCATATTCTCACTATGGTCTCCGCTGTTATCCTCCCAGACCTGTTACATATTTATATTTTCACATAGATATTATTAAAAATGTTATAACGTTTCTGTATTCATATCAGTTATTAGGTTTGTTTCCTCAGTAAATCTCCAACATATTTGTGACTGTTACCAAACTAGTTTAATGTGCAAGTCTAAAAAATAGCAATTAATCGGTTTTACACTGTCTGTACGAACAGTAAATTTGATGTATAGACGTATTAATAATAATATTAATATGACAATAAGTCTATGATTTTGTGTATATATGTGCATTGGGTCATCGAAATTAACCTTATATCCACAGATAAATGCAGTAGCATAGACCATAGATAAATAAATATATATATATATATATATATATATATATATATATATATATATATATATATATATATATATATATATATATATATATATATATATATATATATTCTTTGATCTATGGCATAGATAAACTAAATTATTTAGTCTATGAACACGTGTTAATCCTTAGATTTTTCCTTAATAAATATTTTTAATATTCCACAATTTTGGGTGAATGTGATTTTGCTTTTGTTCTCATTCCGTGGTTTCCGTTCTGAAACTAGTCTAGTTGAGGTAGGAAAGGACAAGACAAACCAAGTTAAACCTGAGCAAAGACAAGGAAGTAGTGACGGAAAGTTCAGATTTCAGAATGCAATGTTAAGTAAAAATACAATATTTGATCACGACAGATAGGGTCACGCAACTGACTCTGTGTGGGTGAGAGTGGGGCTTGAGAAGATAGTCGGGAAGAAAAACTCAATTACTGAACTCCCAACACATTATTTATTCATTGAATCAGTCTTTATTTAATTGATGAAAGCTCTTAGTAAGATGCAGTATGAACACACAAAATTATTGGTTTTATATCAAATATTCGAAATTGTGTTCACGAAATATATCAAGTTGAAAATGTAGAACAAGAGTCCTACAGCAGTCAGTGGAAGACTATCTCGAACGAAGATCTGGTTGAGAGGAGACATGAAGCGAGATTATGCCAAATGAGATGCTCACAATGTGTATCTTAAGGTAATACGCTCAGAATTAACCCATAGACTCCATAACTTCATCTTTGAATTAATAGACAGAAATTCTAGAGATGAAGTAAATAAAATTTTACATGAAAAATTATTAATTCTGAAGAATAAAATAAACAACCAAGTATCAGAGAAAATTAACGAAAACAAAATTTTCAGATTCAAAATCCTTTCTAAGACAGAATTTGATAAAACTGGAATTATGTTTTGAATAAAGGATTTAATTTTAATATGAATTCAACCAACGAATATGTACCGGTAGACTCAGAATTAGCGCTCAAAAATTATAAGACAAATATTGACAATATAAAAAATAAAGGAATTTCAAGTTATCAATCATGACTGGACTAATTGCTCCTTTATCAAAACTTTAAAAAGAAATAATTCAGATTATTCTAAAAGAGACGAAATTACAATCTAAATACTCCATAAAAAATTCACTACAATTAATAAATAAGATAAAAAATATTCGCTCTCCATATAATGCTAAATTAATTTCCTTGGATGTTCAAAGTTTAATTTCGAGTATTCCACCTAATGTAACAATTGAACTAGTAGGTAATTTACTAATCAAAAACAGATTTAATATAATTATCAAGAAGGATATTATAGAATGCCTTAAAATTTGCACTAAACAATTTACTGTCAATTTAAACATGAAATATATAAATCCGAAAAATGTTTGATTATGGGAAATCCTATAAGTCCTTTATTAGCCGAAATATTCATGAACAATATTGAATCTAAAGTTCACCAAAATCCCCTTATGAAATATTTTTTAAATTGCTATAAATATGTAGACGATATTTTCTGTTGCTTCAAAGTAATTTATTAGTCGAAATATTCATGAACAGTACTGAAACTAAAACTAACCAAAATCCTCTTATGAAATATTTTTTATATTGGTATAGATATGTAGACAAATATCTATTAATAATGACTACGATCCTACACTGATAGATAAATTGTTGATGAATAAAAATAATAAAATAGCATTAAATATGGTATGTCCAAAGAAAATTTTAAATACATTTCTTTAAAATATACTGAAGGTATTTCTGAGAAAATTACTCAAAAATAAATATGATTTAATAACTTCATTCAAAACTTATTCAAGCCTCGGTAATTCATTAAAAATATTAAGTTAACCTGCAGTGATTGCCAAAAAGTTTACATAGTATAGACAGGAAGAACTTTCCAACATAAAATTGGTGAACGACTGAAGAGTTTGCTCAATAACCCACATATTCGAACCATTTGTTAGAAACGGGATATATTTTCAACTATACTTTTGAAAGTTTACATATTGAAAGTAAAAGTTATGCCTTACACCTGTTGGGGTCACTAGATATAAATAAAAACAACAAAATTAGAATAGTACTCAGCCAACAGTTAGATCTAAAGAAAACTCCACATTATTTTGGTATTGTATCCTCATCACTGATTCTGCTTTTTGTAGAAAGTTCTTTTGTATTTTGTACCCGAATTACTCTTGTTTACATTTTCCACTTTGTTTTTGATGTTCATTAATTTTTTATATTTCGTTCTGATATACATTCTGTCAAGAAAGTACCGGGAATTATCGATTTAAATCTGGCGGGGCAATGAGGCAGGTAAAAATTTTTTTTCCTAGGTTGGTACCACTGTCCTTAATTACTATGCCAAGCTTGAGCGGGATCTGTCAACTAGTGTGTTTGCAACAGCTGATTAAGTCAGTCGATGTCAGAGTGCGTGCCGATTTTTACTATGGGTGATTACGTTGAGCGATAACGCGCCTTCTCACCGACCTACGATTGGGACTGACTTTCTCGCCAAAAACTCAACAAACGTGCTTCAGCAACCACCGTATTCGCCGGATTTGGCTCCCTGCGACTTTTTCCTCTTCCCAAAACTAAAATTGCCCCTTCGTGGCACCCGTTTTGAGTCGATTGAAGCCATAAAACAAAATTCGGCGCGAGAGCTAAAGTCCATCCCGGAAAGCGCCTATAAAAAATGTTTCGATAATTGGAAGTGCCGTTGGCATAGATGTATTGGAGCAAATGGAGCCTATTTTGAAGGCGACCCAATAATTTTTGACGATTAAATGTAAAAATGTTGTTTTAATTGAAAATTCCCGGTACTTTCTTGACAGAGTAGTACCTTATATTTTATTAAAAAAAAATAAGATTTGTTGTTAAGATTTTTTTGATTTAAAAAGTAGGAGAAGAGGCCCGCAAAGTTTTCTAGCGTAGGGTTCCAGAAATTGTAAATCTTCCACTGCAATATAATTTCAATATCTATCCGGTAGGCACTATTTAATTGTTTCCGAATATTTTGTATATCCGATAAATTAAATTCTAATTTAGCAGTACTTTGACTACTGAAGTTTTTTCTTTTTTTTTGAATAAATGTACCAACGCTAAATTTTGTCGATTCTGATGTCTTTTCCAAATAAAAAACAAGCAAAAACCGAAGACTAAACTAATATTTCACTCGCATAACCGGTAATTTTTTTTTTGGACGACCGGCACTTTTGATTTTTTCTTCTAACATTAGAAAATAATATAAATCGTCTTTGAATTTCCATCCCGTACACGTGACGTCTCGATACACTTTGAAACGCCAAGAGCTTTGCCAGTACTTAGCATGTTACGAGATGTAATTTCTGATGTTTGAATCTTTGAAGCACTAATGATCCTTTCTAGAATCAATAAGTATAAATTCAATCAAGAAATTCATATAAAAGAAAAATTAAAACGACTACAAACAAAAAAAAAAAGATTATACTTGACCATTCAGGGTTCTGAGGTAAAATCGAATATTCTTTCTCACTTAGTTTTAATTATGTTTATTAGATTTTAATGAATAATATACTTTAACAAATTGGTTATATATTTTGTATCTTAAAACAATCTTATAAGTAATAATGAAAATTCAAAATATCACAGTTAAATAATTTTTCATTTTTTCGTGCTTAATATAAGTACAATAAATAAATCCATCGAAATAAAACCATATATGCGGTCAATAAAATATTTGGACTATGAGAAAAATATACGATTGGAAAAATAATAAGTAAATTTCAGTGTTTCTTCTCGTTAGATTCTTGAGATCGAAAAATCAAGATAAAGGTCTTGAATATTTATGGCCTAAACCATAAAAGAAATTTTCTTAAAGTCTATAGTCCTTTGATCTGATATAAGCTTTTAGCGGTAAATAACTAACCTTGCTAACTACTGTTCAATCGGTCACTGAATTTAATCATAGAATAGATTCAACTCTCTTACTTCTGTCAATTGTTATTAAAGTCACTACCAAGAATACCAATTGACAATTCTTGTGATTGATTATCTCTAACCCAATCAGAGTGATATAAAGTGTGATAGATTCAAATAACTTAGAAGGGTTTCATTTCATGAATGTTTAATATTATTGAAAAAAAAATTTTTTCTAAAATATTTTGTATATTTGGATCACTGTAAATAATCTCACAATTAATAAATTTTGATTAAAATAGTGAATCGACTGAAATATATTAAGAATGACGCCATTAAGATGTTAAATTTTTTTAGTGAAATAAATTACACCTAGCCATTGGAAATATTTAATTTGTAACATTTATAATGGCTTAATCTGCACTTCTAGACCGTGGTAAAACTCCTTATCATACAGAATATGTCGGATTTTTCAAACCGGTTACAGAATTTATACTATAATGGTGACTGATAACATTAAAATTGATGATATAATTAAGGAATAGTAATTTAAGTAACAGGGTAGATGTTTTTGTTTCTAGGGCAATCTTATGAACAGAAGGATTCGTAAGAGGCTCTAGGACATATACATCTATTAATACTCGCGATGCGTACAAACTTTTATGTTACACTAGTTCTCTATTGTATCCACAATATGAATATTCGAGAAGTATGAAATTTAATTTGTTTCTTAGTGTTATAATTTTATATATTATAGGTGCTAAATAAATACTGACAATTACTGATCTTACAAACGAAACACATATTTCCATCACTACTATATTTTATTGGTTTCCGTCCCTAGTGGTGAACTGAAGCAGAGAACAAGACATACAATTTGGATATATGCCAGGCAGTCTGTCAAGACAGGTGTCGCAACTACGAATCCTGTAAAAACTTTCCCACATTTCTGGTTTTACTCAGAATAATTTGCTTCTGCGAAGCAATCAGGAGAATTTCAACCAATCCATTCACCGAGATAATAATCAGCAGAAAAATAATTGCTTTTATTTGGTATAACTCATGAAGCTGGAATGCCAATTCAGCATACTTTGACATCTGTAGGCCTTAGATATGTTATCGTCTGATGGGAAATCTTTCAGAATGCAGGTTTTCTGCTCAATATCAATGAGCGTGTTTTATGATCCATTGTACGCCTTTCAGTCATAAGTATCGTATCCCAATACAGTCTATAACGTTTATTCTGCAGCACATCATCTGTGAGGTTTCATTTTGAAGAAGACCGAGTTTGAGCGCTATTTTTTGATAATAGATCTGATTCGTATAAATCAGCTTGTAGAACCGAAACAGCACCTTGGAACCGGACTGATTCAAAGATGACGACACACGCGTTAAAAAGAAATAAGAGATGGAAACACAAAAATATATACTACGTTTTGCAACATAAAATATAAGATCATTCAACAAGAGGGAAAAACAAACCTTAAGGGAAATGAAAATCTACAATATTGACATATGTGCCCCCCAGAAAACGAAGGAAAAAGGTGAAGGCCAAATACAATACAATGACTATCTGTTGTTAGTATATAGTGGAGAAACATGAGAGAGCCAAAGAGGGAGTAGCCATAGTAATAAATAATATAATAATAAGAATAAAAATAATATAGAACAATGGAAATACATACCAAGAAAGTATGCAAAGTAGGCTAGAAAATGTGGAATCGAAATGTTGCTATACTTTGTTACGCCGATGATGCTATGCTAGTAGCGGAGAATGAAGATGACCCTCAGTGATTACTGTTTCAATTCCTTTTTTAACAAATTCACCTCAGGAACCCAATGTTTGACAACATCTAAAATATCCATAAGATGTAAAGTAGTTGTAGATGATACTATTATTCAACAAGAGATGAAATTCAAATATTTGGGGGTTGAAATTTTAGGTGCTGAAGAGGAAACGTGAATGGAATGAACAACACATAAACTGGATGGACGGGGAAAAACTTATTAAAGTAACATGGGAGAAATCACCATCTGGGATAAGAAGCATTGGGAGATCCAGGTAAAGAAACAAGAACGGCAACATCGGCTGAGGTGAAGAAAGAAGAGGCAAGATGCTTAAATTGGAAGAAGGAAGAAGAAGAAGACAAATTAGCTTTAGTGCGGAAACTTAATAAACGGGAAAATGCATGCAATACCTGTAGACATTCTTATTTCATTCAGTGATGAGTCTCACCTCCACCTTTCGAAATCTATAAACAAGCAGAACACGCACCAAACAAATTCATCAGCATCCCCTGCATTCAGAACGCGTGCAATATGGCGAGTTGGCATAATTGATCCATGGTTTGATCCATGACTTCTCACCGTTATGTCTACATAATTGAGGAATTATTCCTGCCAATACTCAACGAGATGGATATGCAAGGAATGTGGCTCCAGTAGGACAGTGGCCAGCACAGACATCTCCTGTATCAATGAGTGATTTGCGGCTACTCTTCCCAGGATGCCCTATCTCCTTGAAAAGCGATATTCACTCAACAGTGATTGATAAATGCACAGAACGCAATTATCACTGTAATGTTGACATGATTGGGTGAATTTGTTTCATATGACACAAAATGACAGAATTTGAATGGTTGTTAGAACTGTCAAAAAATTTTTCAGAATACTGAATCCAGCAGTGAGAAACCTTGATACATCTATAACAGTCTGACTTGACCAAAGCTTGTGTTTCACATCAAATACTTTCAGAGAAGAATTGCTACCAAAATAAAATGAAATAACAAATGTTGTGTTCATTTCTATTTATCGGATATGGAATTCCACAGGGTTCTGCTCTAGGTCCACTGTTGTTTATAACTGACGTGAATGACTTGGAACATTTTGTTGTCCTGGATAGATGTATCTTGTTTGCTGACGAAATCTCTCTCATTGTATCAGACAAGAATATTAACATTTTGAATGAACAACTTGACAACATAATATCTCGTGCAGAACAGTTGTTTGCATCTAATTATCTTGCCTTATATATCGAAAAGAGTATTTATTTTTCAAACAATTGTACTCGCCACAGGGTGAAACTATTGGGAATAACTCTCGATCTGAATCTAAGTTGGATTGAGCATAAAGAGACTCTAGTGAAAAAATTTCAAAAACGATATTTCTGTTGCTTCTAAAATCCTGCGAATCATTTCGAGAAAACGATGGTATGCTAGACTTTGCGTGTGCCCACATTCTGTTTTGTAAGTCGCAAAACTATCGAATAAATCTTCCTCTTCATCTTGGGAACCTAAACATTTTATGTGGTCAGACTGTTTGGATGTGAAAGAAAGAGTAGAAATCTCTAAGAGTCATCAAATCGAAGAACCTAGAATATCAAGTGTGAAATTCAAAGTAATCACGAGAAATCAGTTGATCAATTCTTGTGTGGTGCTTTAAACGAGGTAATTCTGCTGATAAAAGCAGTTTTAACTTCATGACTAACGTATAATGACTTAGAAACTAGTATATTATGAGCCGTTAGACTTTTGTTGAGTTATTGTTATATTCTTAATAGTTATCAGAATACGAATAATATAACAAAAAATCATAATAGTTCATGATATGATAAAGAATATAAATAACAATCCTTAATTTGTCTTCCTCTTATTGTCGTAATTTTCATTTCGATTGACGTTCTTCAATCTCTATATTTTCCTGCTTAGAGCTGCTTCATACATCTATGTCGTAGACATAGAGACATGCGCATTTATTATAGAGTTGTATAAATATGACAGAAAAAATTCAAATATTATTGCCGCTAGTAGATCTTTCCATCGGGTCTAATGATATGAGATTTCATTTTGAATTTTGTGAAAATACAGGACGAATGGCCAAATAACCACCAACATTTCATCTATCTGATTATGTTAACAAGCAGAATTGTCAGACATGACAGAAATATTCATACAACCAACTATCATATGATTAATCAAATATCTGTGGTCGAACAGGGGGTTCTGTGAATTCCTCTGTCATAGACTCTATGGTGTATGCTTCCTACTTGACCTACAAAAAAGAGAATATTTCTAATAGGCAAGTCTGATGTGCAGTCAACGTCTTTGTATCTATGATCTAAGATTAGAGTTGTCACAAAAGTATCATGTTGTTCATGTCTTTTATAACTGGAGATCCACACCAAATTTTTGTGCACAGCTGTTTATCCAAGGGGCAAAACTCGCCACTCTGGTGTACACTCCGGGCCTGTCCTTCTTCGCGCAACCATCGCCCCAGGAAACGATGCCGATGAGTTCGTACCTGCCGTAACGTTCGCAGACTAGGGGTCCGCCAGAATCGCCGCCACACGCGTCTATTCCACCCCTAAGATGTCCCGCGCAGAGCATAGAATCGAGAATAGGTTGTTGCCGTCCGCCATAAATTCCGTCTTTGCGGCATGTTTCCAGAGATAAAAGAGGCACTGCCGCGGAACGTAGGACCGGAGAAAGTTGGTCAGGTGTCTTCGGGTCACTGGCTCCCCATCCAGAGACTTCACACCACGTTCCCGGGGGCGGCGAGTTATGGGAAAAACATGCTGGAGTGACGGCCAGGTTGATGTTCATACCTGGAAAATAAATTGTATTCATGAAATTTTACACTGGACTGACATAAGTATTTTTTTATTTAAAATAATTCAAACAAACAAGTTTTTATGTTTCACAATTACTCAGAATCCTGACACGTATTTCGGTCTTTCGACCATCTTCAAAGAGGCACAAAGAGGAACTAAACTTAAAATTAAAAAAGATTCTATTTATTACACTTCGGACATCTGTGTATTTTTATGGAGCATGGAAATAACAGCATCCAATATAGGGGTGTTGCCGAATAATATTTGGGAATTTGTAATAAATTCTCCTTTTACTCAACGACTTTTTTGATTGAAAGAATCTCCAAATAGTGGAATCAATTTACCCTTATAACATTATATAGTATCCTTCTCATGAAAAAAATGATTATTTTCTATACAATGTTCTGCAAAACCGGTTGATTTCTGGTTTTTCAAAATAGACATCCTATGGTCTGATTCTATGCTGTAAACATCGGCCTGTCTGTCCTATATACTACTCTGTCAAGAAAGTACCGGGAATTTTCAATTAAAACAACATTTTTACATTTAATCGTCAAAATTTATTGGGTCGCCTTCAAAATAGGCTCCATTTGCTCCAATACATCTATGTCAACGGCACTTCCAATTATCGAAACATTTTTTATAGGCGCTTTCCGGGATAGACTTTAGCTATCGCGCCGAATTTTGTTTTATGGCTTCAATCGACTCAAAACGGGTACCACGAAGGGGCAATTTTAGTATTGGGAAGAGGAAAAAGTCGCAGGGAGCCAAATCCGGCGAATACGGTGGTTGCTGAAGCACGTTTGTTGAGTTTTTGGCGAGAAAGTCAGTCACAATCGTAGCTCGGTGAGAAGGCGCGTTATCGTCCCATAGTAATCACCCATAGTAAAAATCGGCACGCACTCTGACATCGACTGTCTTAATCAGCTGTTGCAAACTCACTAGTTGACAGATCCCGCTCAAGCTTAGCATAGTAATTAAGGACAGTGGTACCAACCTAGGAAAAAAATTTTTTACCTGCCTCATTGCCCCGCCAGATTTAAATCGATAATTCCCGGTACTTTCTTGACAGAATGTAAGTCATTGAAAACCATATTTTTTTTTCTCCATAAGGATTATTTATATTGATATAAATTTTTTTTTTAATATTGTGGTAAGTTTTCTTATTAATCATTTTGTCAATGATTTCTGTTCTATAGCCATTGTTCACCGCTATAGTTTTAATTATATTAAGTTTTTTTGGGGATTTAATCTCATTCAACGGGATGCTCAAAAGTCTATGAATAAAAGTATGAAATGTTGACATTCTAATTTGCCATGACTCATTGGATTTTGAATGGATTATGGTATCAGTAGTGGTAGGTTTTCTAAAAATGTCGAATTCGAACTTATTATTACTATGACTCATATTAAGATCTAAGAAGTTGATCGAAGAATCTTTTTCCATTTCTATTGTGAACTTGATATTTTCATTTATGCTATTTAGATGATTCAAAAATTGCGATAACAGCCTGTCAGTTCCAGTCCAAATGCAAAATACGTCATCTACACATATCTAGCCCAAAAGTGAACAAGTTTTACCAACTTATCATTAGTAGTGCTAGCGAATAATAATTTTTCAAAGTAGGACATAAATAATTCAGCTAAAAGTGGACCATTGGTAAGCCATTGATTTGCTTAAAGAATTTATTGTTGAATTTAAAATAATTCTGTTCTAAACACATTTCTAAAGTATAAGAAAAACAAATGTTAACTTCCGCTATTTTATTGATTTACACGGAAATTGTTTCGTCATACCATGACTTCATCAAGTGAGTATTTAAACTGAGGTATACAATGCAAAACATGACCTTAAATACACAGCTCTGGTACAAAAAATAGAGGGGATTTTAATCCGTTAATTGTAGACAATTTACTTGATGAAATAAATTACAAGAAAGCAATATCACTTGTATATCCAAAATTTCAATATTCAAACGAAACCAAATTTATTTCATTAACTTACATAGGCCAAAAATCTGAAAAGATTGCTAGATATTTAAAGAAAAAAAGAAAAATATAACATTTCTTTTAAAACTATTAATTCTTTAGCCAGCTTAATAAAAAATAATAGAGACGTCATTCGTAAAAACAAAAGATCAGGAGTTTACAAGTTAACATGTAGTGATTGCCCATGTGTATATGTGGGACAGACAGGCCGTTCATTCCAAACAAGGATACGAGAACATGAAAAATGTTACATTAATAACAAACCGAATTCAACTTATGCCAACCATTTGTTAGGGACTGGCCATAATTTTAATATGAACTATGAAATATTACATATTGAAAACAAAAGTCAGAAACTAAATATGTTAGAAACTTTAGAGGTCAATAGATATAATAAAAGACAAATTTTATTGAACGATCAAATAGATTTAAATAGATCCCCCCTACTTAATATTTTTCATTAATTGTATACCATCTCTTTCCACCCTCTATTTTTTGTACCAGAGCTGTGTATTTAAGGTCATGTTTTGCATTGTACCTATACCTCAGTTTAAATACTCACCTGATGAAGTCATGGTATGACGAAACAATTGTCGTGTAAATCAATAAAATAGCGGAAGTTAGCATTTGTTTTTCTTATATTGGAGATGAATTTCCGTCAAGTAAAGACCGAGACAATCAAAAAAAAAAAACATTTCTAAAGTTTTGAAAAGATTTACTTTATTATTTTGTGATAGATGACTGTTATTGATCGAAGTTTTCAACATTGTTTGGACTTCATCAGTTGAAATAGAAGTGAATAAATAGAATCAAGTCGAATGAGATGAATTTACATTTATTTGGTAAGGTAGTATGTTCTAATTTCTTAATTGATTCTAAGGAATTTTTGACAGTATACAGAGAAGTACAATTTATTATGGACGAAAGATTTATCGCCAAATCTTTAGATGAATTATAAGCTGGTGCATTTATATATGAAACAACAGGTATCATAGGAATGTGTTTTATATGTAATTTTGGCATTCCATAAAGAACAGGTGCTGTAGGATTCATGACATTTAGAGTTTTTGGGTTTTTAACACTGAAAATATTCTTGTCATCATTAGACAATTGTTTCACCGATCTGTGAAAAGTACTTATTAGGTCTGATTTAAGTTCTCTGAAATTTTCTGATTTTATTAAGTCTTCCATTTTGGTTTTATACTCTGTATTTGACATAATAGTTAGGATATTTCCTTTATCTGCTTTGCTTATAATTAGAACATTAGATTGAATTTTGTTTTTTTGTGTTTTATAATTCTATTTTCGGAGTTTTTAAATCTACGCATATTTTTCAAATTGAAATTTTGAGCTATTAAAAACTGTTTAAATTATTTTAAATAAAATTGTTATAATGTTTCACCTAAAGCCAAACGCATACTCCATTCATGTTACATAAGGTATTGTTCGGATAAAGGCAGAAACATAATACAATTTTATGAATGAAAAAAATAATTAAGAGTATAAATGAGTTCGTGCGATTTTTTGTCAGAAATAGAGCTTTACTGTTCAAAATTGGTTATATATTCAAAATTCAAAGTTTTGTCCGTCGCTAGTCACTACTTTTTCCCATCTTTCTGGCGATTGATGAATCCCATTGCGAAAAAAGGCCTTTTGGCTTTTTTCCATGCATGGATCCATTTTTTGACTTAATCGTTGGAGAAGTGCTGGTCAGCCAGGTCATGTTGCATCGATCGGAACAGATGGTAATCGGAAGGAGCAATGTCTCGGCTGTATAGAGGCTGGGATAGGACTTCCCATTTGAGCGTTTCTGAGTTCTTTTCAACTAGCGACGCAACATCCTTTTTATTCATATTGAAGTAATGAAGTAAAACTCACTTCAAAAACGAATTGGTGAAAAGATCACCACATAACATTAGAATTGATGTTTTAGGACAAAAAACCTTCGAGTTTTATGCAAATATTCTTGTGAAGTAGGAAGTTCGCAACAGACAATACGTGATGTAATGTATGTGTAATATACATCTGAGTCTCACATTAATAAATGCCAGTTGCCCTGAACGAAGATCTCAAAAAGATAAACGAATAGGGACAACGGATTCTGGCGCACTTCAATGCCTTGAAGACCCAAACGACAACTTTCTATCATTAACTTAATTCCTGACTTTTGAATTGATAATGAATATTAATAATAATAATAATTTATTGATCGTTTAAGACGAATTAATGTACATTCTGTCAAGAAAGTACCGGGAATTATCGATTTAAATCTGGCGGGGCAATGGGGCAGGTAAAATTTTTTTTTCCTAGGTTGGTACCACTGTCCTTAATTACTATGCCAAGCTTGAGCGGGATCTGTCAACTAGTGTGTTTGCAACAGCTGATTAAGTCAGTCGATGTCAGAGTGCGTGCCGATTTTTACTATGGGTGATTACGTTGAGCAAAGAATTTGTTTAAAGTTTTGTGTTGCAAATGAATTTTCGTGTGCCGATGCATTGAAAATGTTGCAAAAGGCCTTTGGTGATAATGCTCTATCGAAAACTCGTGCATATCAGTGATACAGAGCCTTCAAGGACGGTCGTGAAGTGGTCGCCCATCGACGGCTTCGATCGAAGATAACGTCGATAAAATTAAGGAAAGGGTGCTGGAAAACCGTCGTACCAGCTTGAGAGAGATAGCACATGATCTTAAGATATCCCACGAGTCCGCACGTACGATTTTGATTGATATTTTGGGCATGAGAAAGGTGGCCGCACCACTCGTACCGAAAGACCTGAATTTTCTTCAAAAACGTCATCGCGAACAGGTTGCTTCAGACATGCTGGATCGCTGTAATTCCGATTCTACATTCATGGAATGCATTATAACTGGTGATGAGACCTGGGTCTACGAGTACGATATGCAAACAAGCCAGCAATCATCGGAATGGGTGGCAAAAAATGAGCCGAAACCGAAAAAACCACGCCAAAGCCGCTCGAAAATGAAGATGATGCTCATTGTTTTCTTCGATATTCGTGGCGTGGTGCACTACGAATTCGTTCCAGAGGGTCAGACGGTAAACAAGGAGTATTACCTAGGCGTTATGAAACGTTTGCGTGAGCGTATCCGTAAGAAGCGGCGAAATTTGTGGGCGAACAACTCATGGATTTTGCATGACGATAACGCGCCTTCTCACCGAGCTACGATTGTGACTGACTTTCTCGCCAATTACAGAGGTAATCAATCATTCACTGTGTAATAACATTTTCTCAACAATAAGCTTTCAATAGCTAGCTTAAATGCATTTGAAGTGAGAAAACGAATGCAATGCGGCAAATGGTTGAAGAGCTTAATGCCCTGGTATAAAGGACACATCTCAAACTTAGAAGTTTTATGTTTGGAGATATATAATGTTCCCTCACTTCTTGTATTGTAGCTATGAAAGCTAGATAACCTAACCATGTTACCTTCGTTCTCCTTCGCATATATTAGACATCTCAAAATGTATATGGGCTACAAAGTTAATATACATTTTTCTACAAACAAGACCTACAGGACGAGCGCAGAAGTATGTTGTCTATCATACATAAATTGCGTTTTTGTAGTATGAAAGCCCTGCTAACATCTGAGGAGTTTCTCCATAGCAGAACATAATATGACATGTGGCTATAACCAAACAATAATAGACTCCTATAAGAGATTCTATGGGAAGTAAACTTTTTATCCTCGTTAAGGCATAATAAGAACTATTAAGTTTTCTGCATAAGTATTCTACATGTGTATTCCACTCTAAATTTCTATCCACATAAATGCCATGAAATTTAGTACTATCCTTAGATGGGATGATAATATTGATAATAATGGCGAATGACCAATATATGTTCCATGTGTCCAATTGTAAATTGAATGCAATCTGTTTGATCAAAGTTGATCATCAAATTATTTTCATGACACTAATTTACAAATCTCCGCAAAAGACGCTCGCATAGCAATTGCAGCTTCTCAAAAGTCGGCACCGCAACTACCATGGAAGCATCGTCAGCGAACAAGCTAATTATCCACTTTTCCATCGGCGTTGCAAGATCCTGACGGGTATGCACATTAACAAGAATATTTAGCAAATCAACAGGAGGATCATTAATAAAAATTAAATAGAAGTGGCCCAAGGAATGAACTCTGTGGCACTCCCATATTCATACCGTACTCATTAGATTAGAGTTTTTTACTCTTTCTGATGTGGATCTACCGTTGAGATAGCTGCGTAGCCCCCGAAACCTAGGTTGTAACACTTGTCAATTATAAATTAAGGGACGGACTATCGAATGCTCGAGAGAGGACAAAAAATAAACCCGCAACATACAACCCGTTGTCAAGGCATTCATAAACGAACTGAACAAAGTAGGTTGCCGCTTTAAGGGTTGAGCAACCAGATCTAAACCCATGCTGGGCGTTATCTAGTACATTGGATTCATCAAGATACTTTATCATTTTATTGAATACTATTCTCTTGAAGACCTTGGAAAATATATTCAAAACAGAAATAGGTCTATAGTTAGTTTTACTGTGGATATCATCTTTTTTTTTTGAATCGGCACAACCAAGACTTTCCTAAGAAGTGAAGGAAATACGCCCAAACTTATGGATAAGTTAATGCAATGTGCAAAATGTTGACATATGCCATTATTTATCTGCCTTAAAATTTTAGAGGATATTGAATCAGTTCCTACACCTTTATTATTTTGCAATGATTTTATTATGTCATCTATTTCACACTCCAAAACATGATGTGTTAGCAGAGATGAGGTGGTACATGAAGTGGATAAAGAGTTCCCATAATAAATGTTCAGTGAGATTTCGGTTACCGTGGAAAAGTAGTTTGCAAAAATTTCAATTAAATTACACCATCAAAAACGAGTTCAATGTAGTTTCGATTTTATTACATTGTGCTAAGATTTACTTCCTACCAAAAACAATAGTTTTATTCATTGGAAGTCCCTTATATGACCTTAGTAAATTTTTAGCAGAACTTCTAAACCATGCCTTTGAGAAAGATATAGATACACAAAGACTTTTTGAAAACTGTCACCATTGCAGAAAACTACATACTGATTTCATTGGATGTGGCATCTCTTTATAATAATGTTCCGCTTGATTTGGCGATAACAATAATTGAAAAAAATTGAACCTCGCACAGCTTTGTCAATTCAAGCGTTTTTACAAATTTTTAGGTCCTGCATCGAAAATAGTTATTTTATATTTAATGACACAATTTTTAAACAAATTTTTGGACTAGGTATGGGAAACAATTTGGCACCATTAACATCCGACATAGTAATTGTGGAAGTTCAGAATAAAGCTATTGAAAAATTAAGCTTTGAATAACCATTTTTGAAAAGATATGTTGATGACATTGTCACGCCTATTCCTTCTGACTGAGCAGATAAAATCCCAATAGTTTTCAATAGCGTTCCCGATTAAAATTCACCATTGAATTAGAAACACAGAACAACTCACTACATTTCCTAGATATACTACTAATAAGAAGAAAAGACAAAATAATAACAGATTAGTACCAGAAACCAACGTTTTGTGGACGAATACTGAATTTTAACACAAATCATAATATGACACAAAAAATCAACATCGTAAATAATTTGAAACATAGAGCGTTAAAACTGTCCGATAAGTGAATTTCACAAAAATAACATCATTAAAATACAATAAATCCTAGAAAACAATGATTATCCCAGGAAGTTCATAAAGAAAATTCTCAACAAAGAAGAACTTAAGCAAAGCCAACAACCAGAGGAAAACGAAGTCCAAAAATACTCAAGATTTCTGGTGTAATTTGACGGAAGTCATTAATGATCCGAGTTCGCAAATCATCCAGTGACTCAGGCTGGGTAGCGTAAATCTTTGATTTCAGGTGACCCCATAGAAAAAAGTCCAGTAGAGCCAGATCAGGTGACCTGGTTGGCCAGTCAATATTTAAAATGAACACTCGTCCGAAAAACAGATATCGAACATGTAGTTTTGATTACCGTTAATCATTTCACTGACCACTTCACAGAACTGGAGTCGGCGATCTGGATTATCCTCATTTAGTTCCTGAACTAATCGTATCGTATAAGGATGGAATTTATGGTGTTTCTGGATTCTCATGATTGTTGTGCGTGAAACACCAGATACATAGGACAATTTACTAGTACTCAAGGTTGGATCCATTGCTACATGACCTAAGACAGCGACGTCCCTCGCTTCGTCTCTTTCATGCACCCTCTTTTTGTTTCCGTCTGAACCAGTACCGTCAAATTTGGCAACCAGTTACACAACGTAAGCAGCGCATACATTTTTTCCAGCATATCGTTCGTTAAATAAAGCCGCTGTTGTTCGCGCAGGGTCGTTATTTCTAAGAAATAATTTTATCATTTTCACCATTTCTTCTACGGAATACACTATTTTACTTCCATTACAAATTTACAATCGTTTTGACACACTTGTAACGTTCTCAAAAATTCACTATAGACTAAGGTAAATCAAAAACATGGCCCGTCAACTTTTTTGGATAAGAAATTAATATTTTTTTGGATAAAAAATTAACAACATAACTACTAAATACCTTTGAAATGTGTCGGACACGAATAATAATCTCGAAATAAATTCGACATTGCCTCTTTCAATATTTTCGCTGTTATTTCAATATCGATGGATATTTTGAAGGGAAATTTTAAGGTCAGATAGTACTTGATACGATCTTCAAAATTAGTTTTCGCAACACCCCTCATCCCTATTCAAAATCAAGGGGTTGTGCTCACCCCCGTTAAGGGGTTGAAGTTACGGGGATGAAAGAAGCGAAAAAATTGTTTCCCTTCGAATCAGGAATTGACGGGTCCGAGCGATTTTCCCCTTTTTTATTTTAAAGTCGGAAAATCAAGGTGTTAAGTTTTCGTTGGATCACCCTGTATAAAATATTCTGCAACGACTGTCAATCAACAAGCATTGGACAAACTGGTCGGTATATAAAGGACAGGATCTCTGAACACAAAAGAGGCTCCTTGAATATCCTTAATCCACTGAAAAACAAAAAAGAAAATAACACCTCTTCAGCAGAACATGCGAAAAATATCCTTCATATCTTCAATTTCGATCCGGGATCCGTCAAAATTTTAGACAAACAAAAAAATTTTAAAAAACGTTTAATAAATGAGATGTCAAACAAGACCAAAACTCAAGTGATAAGGAAACCGACATTGAAGGTCTAAATACATCATTTTAGTATTTAATAGAAAATATAGGACATAAATAAGAATAATCTTAAAAATTTGCCATCGTCATCCGAGCTTCCTCCGAAAGCCGCAGATTTTTCCACCTCAGTCTTTCGACAGTCTCCCATGCGGCCAATAGTTGTCATTTCCAAAATTTCACATATTCTATACCACGAAAAACAAACGAAGAAGTATAAGTGAAAAAAAGAAAAAATCTATTTAATACATCACCGAAATTTTCCTCACTTATAAATTCTATTGTTTTATGTTGATTTTAAATTTTATTGTAATGTCGTAACTTTAAATAACTCATAAAGATTTTGTAACTGTAGTTCTCGTTTTTCGTTTCAGAGCCCTGATGAAGATCTTTTAATAAAATGGAAACTAGTTGATATTTTTCTGAAAGAGTTGGTATTATAATAACCTTAGATCTAAAACTTGTAAAAAATTATTGAATGAAGAGATCTTTTCATATCTCTGAGCAGATTAGGCATAGTGGCTATTTTGGTACAAAATTGGATTATTTTTAACCTTCATTCAGCAAGACTTGTAGCTCTATGCATCTCATGCCCATAAATAGAGTTTTTAAGATATCCTCAAAGAGAAAATCATTGGGAGATAAATCCGGTAATCTTGGTGGTCATTTGTAGAAATGACACGATTCGAAAAAGTGGTTCTAAAATATTCTGTGACTGCTCGTGCGTTGTGACTTGAACAACCATCTTGTTGAAACCAGAGATCATGGAAATTAATTGGGAGTTGTCGAATTGTCGGAATAATTTGGTTCTGTAATAGTTCCAGATATTTGGCAGCGTTAACGTTATCATCGATAAAGAACCCTCGTAGAGGGGTAGATCGTTGAGCACTCTTACTGAGCTCACTTTACACATGTACTACCTAATTTACAAGTAAATAATGTAGATATAACATTCACGTCCAGGCCTTTTGATGCGTTACGATGTTATCACGAGAGGGTATACCTCGAGAAGTTGAAGTGAATGTGAATATAAATTTATTCAAGAGCAGAAAGAGAAAGAATGTGTGATTAAAACTAACTTGTTCAGAGAGAGAGAAAGAGTGTGTGTGAATATTGCGTGATCGTTTGGTCGAAACACAAAACAGGGACTGTGTGGGTGTTTTTAGGCCGAATGCCAACGAGTTGTCTTTGTTTCACATTTTATCTTAAATTCTGTAACATGTTCCATTACAGGAGAAAACTAATCCCTGCCGATGATCTAGAGAAGTAGGTACTGTGATTTTATATAAAAAACTAATATTACAATCAATGAAATGTCAAGAAAAATTCTTAACCGTGTATATAAGTTGACTCGTGAAACAATAATTACATCAAAATCGTTTAAATAAGATTAATTCTGATAGAACTATTTATTTATAATTCAACTCACTAAATTACTTACAAGCCAAAATTTTGAAGGTAAAGCTTGTTTGAAATACACATTAACTAGTCGAGTAAAAATTCTTTGAAACGTAAGTCAAAAAACAGAAATTCTTTTGAAAAATTTAAATAGAACTCAAAGGAAGTATTCAATTGACAATGATTCAATATTTAAGATAGCCAAAGTTATTAGAAATCAAAGTAATTTTATTTTTGATACCTATTCTCAAATTCCATGTGAATGGCTCAGATTTGAATTCATCACCTTGGCGAAAAAGATGGGAACTAAAAAAATGTCAGGACTATAGAACCATTAGTCTCATGAGCCACCTTCTGAAATTGTTTCGCAAGGTCATTCATAAGAGAATATACCGAAAGTGCGAGGAGCAGATATACCTGACTCAGTTTGGATTCCGAAATGCAGGAGGAACAAAGGAGGCCACATACAGCATACAAGTGTTATTTCAACGATGCAGAGATATGAAATGCACAGTGTATGCATGTTTCGTCAATTATAAGAAGCCCTTTGATCAAGTTCGACAACAGAAGATGATGCAGATACTGGAGGATATTGGCCTGGATGGAAAGGACATTCGAGTGATAGTTGATCTATATTGGAATCAATCTGCTTCAGTCACAGTCGATAATGAGACAACAGAAGAGGCGAATATACTGAGAGGTGTAAGACAGGGTTGTATTTTCTCTCAATTATTGTTCAATATTTATTCAGAATTTATATTCAGAGAAGGGTTAGAAGACACAGAGCTCGGCATTCTTCTCAATGGAGAGATAATCAATAATATCCGGTACGCTGGCGATACGGTCATTTTCGCAGACAGTTTGGAGGCACTGCAACAACTTACTGATAAGCTTTCAGCTTCTAGCCAACTATATGGCCCCGATATTGAAATGAATAAAACTAAACTAATGACCATCAGTTATTAAGAAAAACATTAATACATGTCAGCTTAACATCAACCAACATCCTATAGAACGAGTAAGCAGCTTCACTCATCTCGGAACTAATGTGAGTAAAGAATGGGATCATTCACGGAAAATACGCAGCAGAATTGAGAAAGCTCGATTGGCATTCGACAGGATGAGAAATGTGTTAAGAGGTCAGCACATAATACTGCACACCAAAATAAGACTCCTGCGTTGTTATGTCTTCTCTTTTGTTCTACGGTGTAGAATCGTACACACTTACTCAAACCACAACAAAAAACCTTGCGGCATTCGAGATGTTATTTATGGCGAGCGGGCGTCTGTCCACCCTACTACTGCGTCCGCACAGATTATTGTGGTTCACCCCTAATTTATATATCCCCGACGAGATCCAGTTTTTGGATAAAACTGATAATCTTGTTCAGGGGAAATTTTTTTAGTTCGCAGCCTGACCAAAGACCTCGATTCTGATGCGACTCACCGCTGGGCACTCTGAGACGATGTGCATGGCTGTTTCAGTGTCATCAAGACACAGCCTGCATTCATCGTCTTCAGCCAGATCGATTTTGTGCAAATGTGCTTTCAGTCTGCAGTGACCTGTAATAATTCCGACAAGTGTTCTTAGTTTGGCCCTATCCAGACCTATCGCTAGGTTCGCCATCTTTTTGTTCGAAGCTGTTCCAAGGAACACCTTCGAATGTTTCAGGCCAGAATGGCTCCGCCAGAAAGACTCTAGCCTTGAGTCAATTCTGCCTGTTATTGCCTCGTTAGCCACATCATGTGGTATTCCCAGGAATGGTTTCGGTCCTACCAGAGGCAGCGCAGCTCCAGCAAACGCCAGCCGATTTGCCTCCTCGTTACCCAAATAGTTTGAGCTGGATTCCAGAGCTTTTAGTACTGACTGACAGTAAATATTTTGATTTTACCGTGGTGGATTTGACGTTTTATCAGCAGTTCTGCCGCGGTCTCAATGGCAAATTGTTCTGACTGGAGTATGGTTGTGTTTTAACCGAGACTCAATGAGATGTTAATTCTCGGTTTGATTCCATAGACTCCCGCTCCCATTCCGTTCGTCGTTCGCGAGCCGTCTGTGAACAAGCCAAGGTCGGTCCTCAATAGAACCTCAGCATGTTGGGTCCATTCGTCCCGGCTGGGGACGATTACATTGAAATGCCGTTCTTGGCTCGTGACTTTTGACATTAGATCAGAGGGCATCGATAGGGTGCTGTTCGTTAAAAGCTCGTCCAGCAGTTCTGAGCCTCCCATCACTATTGCCTCTGGCCTGTCGATCGCCAGTTGATGTGGTTCAAATTTTTAAAATTACAGACATTTGGGCAAAACGATAGTAAACTATTCTCAAGAAGCACGCAAAATTTAATGAACTAGTTACCGCTTTTTTCGAGAAAATCGACAAAACATTTCGGAACTAAAAAAAATATAAAATTTTGGAATTTCTCTGGTCTTGACGCCAAGTTAACGCCACTACCGAATCAAATAGCAGTTTGAATTGTTCGTCTTTGAGATGCGCACCGCTATATAAAAATTATTGCTATCAGCGTTTTCCAGAAGTTTAACAAAGCAGTTCGAAAAAAAAATTTTTTTGAAATTATTTAGTATTTGATGCCAAATTCTCATGACTACCGAACTCGAATGGTTTGTCTTTCAGGAGCACATACTTCTAAGTATTAATTATTCAATTCACTATCAGAGTTTCACCGAAAATCGACGAAGTATCTCAAAAATTTTGGATGAAAGCTCTGAGGCGGAGTCAAAAGGTTTTACGTGCTTATTCCACTTACGATTCTAACGAAATTACGTATTAGCCTTCTTAATGTTTTTTTACATAGTGTGGAAACCACTTATGGAATAAAATTATTCGTGTTCTTATATTAGAGAATTATGAATTACACTGGGACACGTCATCTTTGAAATTCAATAGTGCGCTTTTTAAGCATGAATTCAAATATAAAGGGTGATTACTGTAATACCAGCACAGTCCGTCTTCTTTATTTTAAATGTAACACCCTTCTATATTTCCCAAAGCTCCTCAATAACCTGATCTCAATAGCGGTAAAATCATGAAATTAATAATTTATCATTCGTCAAATAATCGTATTTTTTGAATAACCTAATACAGAAAAATAATACAGAATTATGAAATCTCAACTATCAATTAAGTTACGAAAGTTTTTAAAATCAATTCTCGATACGCTCATTTTTTTAACATTTTTTTATGAATACCTAAGAAACTATCTACAAATACCGATAAATTAGAAAAATCTGGATAGTTATTAGTCAGTTATTGCGTTGTTGGGAAATAGTAAATTCCTAGTTGAAAACGTATTTCTTGTAGAAGTAGTAATGAAATATTTAGCTGAGTCTCACGTAATTGAGATTTTAATGATCATCGGTTGCGGAATAATTGCAGAAGTCAAGTTGAAGTGGTACAGGGGTATCGTCAGTTGCCTAATATTTTACAAGGTACCGTGTCCAACATTCATGCAGAATTCAGAGAACTTGGATATGTCAAACGATCAAAAAGAAAACCATTCGTTGAAGATACTGGGAAATTGGATATTTTGTTAGGTACGACAAGTGAAATTGACGTGAAATTGCCCGTCAAAATAATGTAAGTCAAACAACTGTCATGAGATGTCTTCACAAAGAAAAACTTCATCCATATAAAATGACTTTTGTGCAGGAGCTAACAGAATACGATCCAGATCCTATAGATTTCTGCGAAATAATGATGAAATAACTGAACACAAATGAAATAGCTATTGGTTCAGTCCTCTTTTCTGATGAATCAGCATAAACATTGAACGAGGAGGTAAAAGGACAAAATTATAAACATTGGTCAGTGGAGAATCCTCATTGGATGCGTGAGATACATACGCAGTATCTTCAAAAGTTAAACGTTTCGGCAGGTATCATTGGTGACCCTATTATTGGTCCTATATTTATGGATGGGACTTTGACAGCCATAAAATATTTGAGTTTGATCAGAGACGAAGTTGTTCCTGCATTAGTCAGTTTATTTCCTGATGCAATAGATAAAAATATACTGAATAAAAATGTCTGGTTGCAGCAGGATGAAGCCCCACCCCTTTATGCTTCAATCGTCAGAGCTTACTTAAACGCAATATTCTCCAATAAATGGATTGGACGAAGAGGTACTATTGAGTGGCCAGCTAGATCGCCAGATCTTACGCCGTTGAAATTTTTCTGTGGGGTTATCTCAAGAACAAAGTTTATGCAAAACAGCCGACGAGCATTGCAGACCTCAAAGAAAGGATAACTACAGAAATGCGGAATATTTCAACTCAAAATTTAAACAAAGTAAGGAACGAATTTTATAGTAGACTGTGTTATTGCTAAGAGAATTTATTTTAATGTATTAAAATTGAATTATAAATACTTTCGAAATTTCATCTGGTATTAGTCATTATAGATCATACATGATACAGTTCGTTGAAATCAGGTTATTAAGGAGATTTAAAAAATATGTTCCATTTAAAATATAGAGGACGGACTATGCTTGTGCTTGTGCGAATCACCATGTGTATTTGAATTTATTTTATATAGTGTACTATTTAGTTTAAAATTTTACGTGTTCCAGTGTTTTTTTAAATTTTCTATTAGGAGTACAAATAAGTTTAGGCCTTTTTTTAACACAAATTAAATATAAATCATTCCTAATGATTTTAAACGATGTGAGACTGCTTGCCGAGTGACTTCTAATGTTAGAGCAAGTTCCTTTTGTGTTTGAGATGAATCTTCCTCCAATAATTCCTCCAATTCTGCATCCTCGTAAATTTTTGGCCTTCCACTGCGATCTTTGTCTTCTACGTCGAAATCACCGTTTTTAAACTTTTGAAACCACTCTCGACACGTTCTCTCACTCAAAGCACCCTCAACATTTGCTTCTACGAGCAATTGATGCGCCTCAGCAGTAGATTTCTTTAAATTAAAGAAGTAAACTAATATTTCCCGCAAATGACGCTTACTTTGCTCAAATTTTGATATTTTCAACTTATAAAAATTATATTTTACCAATATAAAATCAATGATATTAATAGGTTATGTTGTTCTTGAATGTCCAAACTATTTTTTAAGTCGGTTATCATCTGCGAAAGCTAACTGAAACTCCGTGCCGCGCCATCTACAATGAAACGGCGGAAACTTATTTGTACTCCTAATAAAATAAAGACACAAATAATTTTATTGTTATAAGTTGTTTCCACACATTATAAATGCAAAATTTGAAATCCCACATATTTCAAATGACCACCACGACTTCTACTTATATACTGCATGCTGTCAACCTAATTTTTCACCACTATCTCACTTAAATTTGGCTGTAGTTCATCAATGGTACGTCCAATGTTTATTTTTAATTGCTCAGTTGTTGTTGGATCATCATCATAAATATGTGATATCCCCAATGAAAAAAATCACAAGGTGTTAAATTGCACGACCTGGGAGAATAATTAACTGGGCCATTCTTTTAGATAATTTTATCACCAAATTTTGTTTTCAATCGATTGTCGAGGTGGCTGTGTAGCAGCTACCACCATCTTGTTGAAACCATATATCCTCAGAATTCTTCTCAACAACAACAGGAAAAACATGCATTTAACATTGTTCTGTTTCGTTCTCCATTAACTGTTATTCTTCGATCATTTTCTTCAAAGAAATATGTCCAGTGACTCCCTAGCCATGGACATGCACACACACAGTGACTTAATATTTTTAATTGTTAACTGAACAGTTTCGTGTAAATTTTCATCACTTAATCAGCTTAATCGCTGAATAAAATTTTTTCGTGAAATTGTTCATCATTTTCAAGTTCAAGAATAAAATCAGAAAATGAGTGACATTTATGGTAGTCAGACTTGAGATCTTGAGCCAGTTGAATTTTGTAAGGATGTAAACCCAAATCTTTTCTTGAATACTCCTTACTTATACTTGTTTTACCTTAAATAATCACTAAAATGTTATAATTTGACAAAAATAAATAACTCAAATTAAAAATTGAGAAAAAAAAATTGGAATTCAATTAATTTCAAGCCCAAATTGGAAGGAAAAGTTCGTGAATAGTTAAAATTAGCCCACAGAAATATATCTATTAAAAATTTATAATAGTTTTCTCGATAACTCAAAAAATTTATTTCCCAGCAAACTGCATTATGTAAGTTAGGTACAAAATAACGATTTGAAAAGTTATGAGAACTTTTTGAGATTCAGTTATAAGAGTATATAAAAATGAATTTCAGTATTGAACCCCAGAAGAATGGCTGTTTTATCACTAAAGAAAAGAATTATAATCATAATGAATCATAAAATATATAGAAACATTTTTTTTAGAATTGGCTGAAATTTTTGGCAACGAAAAACAAGTAATATAAACTGATAAATTGGAGCGCTGTAAACAAACATGACACATGATGCTGAGTATGAAAGACAGTTGTATCAACTTAACCAAAAAATTAATTTCTCTTCAAATAATGTAAGTAATATATATCAGTAAACTTCAATATATTATCTCACTAAGGCTCTTCAAATTTAATGAATTGAAATAATAAGAAGCGGTTTTTTTACTTGATAGAAGTAAAGGATTATTACAAACTACGAATATCAAGACAGATTTAATCTGTATAAGGCATAAAATGCCTTACAAACTTTGTGTGGTTACTATGTTAAGCATAGAACGTAGAATAACTTGGATATTAGATATATCTAGTTGAATTTGCATTAACACAGATTCCAAAAATTGTATGGTGAATTTTTAAGTTTATTTATTTTTATTTGATTTTATCTTTTAAATGTGAAGTTGAACTGACCTTATCTGAATTATAATTGTTTTTGAGGATGCGCTACATGTTTTTGAGAGTTTTTGAAGTAACTTATTTAAATATTCAAACATATCGAATATTTCAAATAAATTAGTTTTGGATGGAGAAGTTCTTGAAATTATGTTGTGTATTTTTGAACAAAATTTAGTTTTCATAAAGATAAGACCAGAAACAAGACATTTCGTCAAATGTTTGTTACAGGCAAAACATGTGTACTACGCCTGTCTGACGAGTTCATGTGCGCATATTTGGAACGAAACATTCAATATTACTTATTTTTTAATTTTAATTAATAATTTTTATTTGTTGGTTTTTTATTCCATTTGATATTGTATAATGAATTTTGATTTTATACGTCTATTAAATATAAGCAGTACTTATAAGACATTAATTTAATTCTAAAAGTTTTTTCAACATTTTTTTGAAATCAAAATTGTAGAAGACTAACAGATCAAATCTGTTTTTATATTCAAAGTTTTATGAATTATTTCGTTGTATTTATAATATGATCGATATAACATGGTAAAAAAGAAACCAGTCTGCAAGAGTGTTTAATTTTTCCAAGTAATTTTCTTTCACTGAGGGCATTTCAGTATTTGTTGATGAAAACATGGCAAGAAGTACTGACGTGAAGCTTTTGAGCGCTTGTCAACAGTCCGTCTCCCCAGAAAATTTCTAATCTTTGAATCACTTATTAAAAAAAGAATATATAATCAATAAATATTCGAAACTTTGTTTTTGTCATACGAGGGTGAAATAAACAAAATAAACGTCATTTTTGGTGATTTTTTTTTCCCGTGAAGAAAAAATACTCAAGAAAATAAAAAATACATTATTAAAATGCTCAACCTCATTACATATTGGCCAGAAATAGTGGAAAAAGAACATATTGAAAAACATTATATACTTTTCGCCGGAATCAGATAGGACAAAAATTAAAGAAATTTTCGTATATTATCTCTAAGCAATTATGCACGACACTTCGTGTCGTTAATTCACATCTAAATACTAAATTTGAACTCGAGCGGATTCATACTTTCGAAAATATTGAAGAACTTCAAAACTTCAAATGATAATTGCTTAGAAATTATTGAGCCGATATTGTCCATTTTTAAACGGAACATATATATTTTGACTTCAAACCTACCTTCAAAATTTTAGGTCTCAAGGTCTTATTGTTCGGAAATTAGCAATTTTACCTCCAGCCTTCCCCCAGACGACCGATCCTAAAAATTTCGCAAAACTCTTACTGTTATCATTGTAAATCTCAATACGAGTACTAAATTTTAATTTGATAGAATCAGCAGTTTTCAAACTATTGGAGAAATGATAATCAAAAGTTTAAACTTCGAAACTATTACACCGATTTTGCCCATTTACTAATTTAGCCGAGATATTTGGGCCTCTATCTTAAGCTGAAAGTTTAAAGTTTTTAGCTCTTTTCGTTCGAAAGTTAGATTGCAGACAGAGTTAATTTCGACATCAGATTTCTCATTAGTGAATCCAACCTAATCATTTGAGACCATTTCCGCCTCAAAATTCGAAAATTACAGACATTTAAGCAAAACGATAGCACGCTGTTTTCTAGAACAAGTGTGCAAAAAGAAGAAAAGGTTCATTATTACTTTCTTCAATTTTTGCGTACCTGTCTAAACAAAGTTCCCTCGAATAATAAAAGCATGAATATGTTTCAAATGAGCAACGATGATAAAGTTTTTCAATAGCAGAATATCCTACAAAATTTTGTTTCAGAAAAAAATCACAATATAATGCACAAAAACATCTCATTACAATAAAAGGAAAATACTTGACTTAACTTAGGGTAAAACAGTTGTACGTGACTTTAAGGAACCAAATGCTAAAAATTAAGCTGCAGAATTGGTCAGCTCGAATGTTGCCATCCCTAGAGTTATCATATAATGCACGACAGAAATTTTATCACAATGAAAGAAACATACCTGGCTTAGCTAAGAGTAAAACTGCTATATCGTGACTATAAGGACCCAACTGTCTAAAATTAGGGTGCAAAATCGCTCTTTCAACTTGAACCAACTGCTCGAAGGGAGAGGTACCAAGAGGTCCATGGGCACCACCAACAGCAGTCAGACCATCCTCGTAACAATGGGCGGCAGTCAAAACCAAACGATTAGAAATAAGCGCCCCACCACACTGATGCTGATCACCTCGTCTAAGTTCCACTTGCCACGGTACTGCCCCATACGGCGGTATCTCACCACCAACCACTCTGGGCTCCCTTTCGGGCATCCAAGAAACTGCCCGAGCACCACAAGAAGAAGCAGGAAACTTCGGATATCCGCCACTACGCGAAGATTTGAGAGTAGTACTTGAAGTACCGCTCAATAAAAGTACCGCGAGAATGGCCAGCATGATGATGCGTGAAAACCGAGTTGGCGATTGGATCAAAGACATGAGTTCGCGTTACCAGTAGATACCACCGCTGCTGGGCAACTTTTGGTAATGAAAGTACCGAGACGATTTTATTTCGGTAGTACCCCGTTGCTCATTGAACGGCGCGCGCGGGGTACGAAATTATGTCGAGCCCCAGCCATGCGATATTGTGCCACGGTTATGTCATTGGCCCGCACGAAACAATTGCGTCGCGACACAGATTGATAGGAAATCACCTTGGCCGAGGATCTTCTCACTTTCTCATAGCTCACGCGGCCTACTCTCGCCACTGACATATACTTATCCGGATAAAGGATACTACAACTCACTCTCGCTTTCTGAGAGTAATTCTGAACGGTGGGAATCCATTCATCGGTTGTTGTGAGAAGAGAAGTGGTGGTAAAAAAAATAGGAAACAGTATTGTCAATGAAAAAATAACAAGCTTGGAGCATCGAAGTCGGAGACCACTCAACTTTTTCAACCAATTTCCATCCACTAGTTTCGGATGCCGTAAAAAAGAACCGATTTTTGATTTTTGACATCTACAAATAATAATAATTTATGGTGGATTTCAGATTGTCCCTTTTCGTTCAGTCACAATGGTTCATGTTTCAGAAAACATCGAACCCATAAAAATTCGTTGAGTAATACTAATGGAAAAATATTAATATCGAGTGTTTTTTTTAGAGAGATAGAACTTTAAATTGAAATAAAACACATTTAAATTAGGATTGAAGCAAAATTTTATGACAGTTAAATTTTAAAAATAATTTCCGGAATATGTTCACCACGACTAGCTCTGAGGAACCGCATTCGACCAGATCAATTTTGGACCACTTTTTCGAGTAATTCAGGTCTTATTTCATCAATAACACGAGTTATGTTGGCTTCCAAAGCGTCTATTGTTTCTGGTTTATCAGCATAAACCAATGACTTGACATAACCCCAAAGAAAAAAATACAGTGGAATTATGTCGCATGATCTTGGAGGCCAATTAATTGGACAATTTCTCGAAATAATGTTATCGCAAAACCTTTCCTTCAATAAATCAATTGTTACGGTAGCAGCATGGGGTGTAGCACCATCTTGTTGGAACCAAAACACTTTTGGGTCGATACCATTCAAATTTTGAAACAAATAATCATTGATCATCGATCTGTAACGAGCACCATTCACTGTAACATTTGCTCAAACATCGTTTTTAAAGAAACATGGACCGATGATGCCTCCAGCGTGTAAAGCACACCATACAGTGCATTTTTAGGATGTAATGGAACCTGCAGAGCTTCTTGAGGATTGTTTTCACTCCATATACGGCAATTTTGCTTGTTTACGTAGCCGTTCAACCAGAAGTGAGCTCATCACTAAACACAATTTTACGATAAAAAAGTGGATCAACTTCAAGCTGTTCTAGGGCCCAATCAGCAAACAAACGACGCTTATTATGCTCAAGTAGCTTTAGTTCTTGAACCACTTGGATCTTGTATGGGTGTAGACTAAGATCTTTACGCAAAATTTTTCATGTGGTGGATGCACAGAGTCCAACTTGTTGTGAATGTTGACGAATAAACAAATCTGGATCATTCTTTACACTATGACTTACAACAGCGATATTTTTTTCTATACGTACAGTTCTTTGTCTTGTTGTTGTTGCATCGAGTAGAGAAAATGTTGTCCGAAATCTATCGATAGTTTGACGAATAAGCTGCTCTGATGGAAGATTATGTAAACCATAAATTTCACGAAGTGCTCTATAAATTTGGCGAATAGAACACTGATTTTGAAAATAAATTTCAACAATTTGTAAACGTTGTAGCGGCGTGGGTCTTTCCATAATAATTTGTCAATGCCTACTCAACAGAAATGTCAAAACAACGTGGCTTTTACCTTCTGTCAAATCACAGTTATCCCTATCGAAAGTTTTATCACTCTAAAAAAAACACCCGATTTTACTCAAATCCTCTATGACATTATGCGATTTAAAAAATATATTAAGTTTTATAATGAATAAGAATAAACATACGAAATGTTCCGCTATAGTAGCCATTTCAGATATTTCAGCCTGACAAACTTAATTCCCATCACACAACATTCACTTCATTCAAGGTGTGAGGAGTATACATGAGTTCATGCAGTTTTTTGTCGAAAATTTAAGTTTTTCTGTGAAACATTGGTTAAACATTCAAAGTATTGTCCGTCGACTTTTTCCCATCTTTCTGGCAATTGATGACAATCGCGAAAAAGAGCGGCTCTTTGGCGGCTATTCCTACATCGATCCATTTTTTGACTTTATCGTAATTGGAGAAGTGCTGCTCAGCCACGCCATGTTGCATCGATCGGAAGAGATGGCAATCGGAAGGAGCAATGTCTGGGCTGTACAGCTGGTAGCATATGTCTTCTCATTTGAGCGTTTCAAAGTACTTATGTTTGACACAACATGTTTCAATCTGAAAAATAATTTTGACCACGTTCGCTGTGATAGCTCCAGGAGAGAAGTTAAGACAAAATGTGAGTTACTTGTCATACACTTCTCAGATTGGTGCTATAAAAACATGCTCTCCTCTTGAATGTGAATAAAACCGATTTTGTTCATTTTAAAACTCCGGCAACCGGTTCATTCTGGATCTTTTCCGTGGAAAATTAAAGTCTTGTAACTGTGTGATATTTCTGGGCTTGAGGTTGACAAAAATTCAAATTGGCAAGGTCATACCGAATTTGAGTGTAAGAGATTGAGCAGTGCATTTTTTGCCTTGAAGCGCCTGAAACATTTGTTGCCGCTGGAATCGTTACTTGAAATTTACTATTCACTCGTTTATGCGCATATGAAAAATAATATGATCTTGTGGGGTCAGTCATCGGGCGGTAGAGCACTATTTGTCATTCAAAAGAGAATAAATCGTTTAATCTTCGGTCTGAAACCCCAGGAGTCCTGTAAGCAGTTTTTTATAAAATATAAAATTTTGAGTTTCTCCTGAATATATATTTTGAATTGCTTGCTCTTCACTCAAAGGAATCTTCACTCACTCAAAAAGTAATCTCTTATTATGTATATCATAGAAGACACAAGGAAAAAATCTGTAATCCAGCTCATAGAAATCCAAGCTTGAGTATTCACGTAAGTTTAGTGGTATTAAATTTTTCAGTCATCTAATATTAAATAAGGTTAAAATAAATTAATTCGGCTGGTCTGTACCAAAAATCATTAATAAGGAGTATGAGCTATGGTAAAAGAAAGTTCTAGAAATCGAGACAGTGTAACATACATCTTTATAACAATTCTATACTCAAACAAACTCCACAAGGTTTTGTAGGTCACAGAGGCAAATTGCAGACATGCGCACGTTTCAAACTGATTTAATCAGTTTGAAGGTTATTCTGATTTTCCCAAATCTTTAGTTATTTTTAGGTATTCAAAAAGTAAACCTACCTGAAGATGTTACTTTGATAGCGAAAAAATTGTATCAAATAACAATAAAAATTTCTGAAAATCATAGTAACCTTATTTCATGTTATTAATTGAATATTTCGAACATCTGTTTGAGAGACTGAGGATTTTTGATTATTCCAGCTTCGAGAAGGAAATTAAGAAAATTTTGTTAGACATGTACTTTTATAGCAAGTTTTAGTACTTCGATGCTATTCAAGGTAATTTTTCAGTAGATGTTAAGAGGGTTAGTCGAAGTTTTTTTTTTTTTGGTTTTTCATATTTTTCATTACCTACTTATTATTGGGGTGACTTTTCTTATACATGTACCGTGACTGAAAGGAATACTTACTTACATATGTTTTTCTCCCACAAATTATAGCTTATTAATCCAATTGAAAGAGCTTTAAAAGAAGCTAATTCAAGAAATATTGATTTATGGTCAATATCAATTTTTGATCAGAAGAAGTTGTTCGATCAAGTTTCTTTTTATTTTAAAAGAAAAAGGCCTTGACATTCATCATGAGCCGGATAATTACATTGAATTTTACCCATATCGATATCATCTATATCGTCTCTAATCAAACTTAAATATTTTTCGGCTGTCTAAGTCCCATCAATAAATATGGGCCAATAATATGATCACCTATGATACCTGCCCAAACGTTGAACTTTTAAAGATACTACGTGTGTATCTATTTTACATTGTATGCATTTTATCGTGCATTCCTCATCTCCACTGCAACTTCATTCGTATCATGTTTTAAATATTTCAAGACTTTGGTCGAATAATATGGGCAGACGGTGCTGTGACTATCATGATGAAAACAGTACACCACATACAATTAGTCTTCACTACTTTCGTGGTGTTTTTTTTACATGTGTGTTCATTTATATGTGCCTATATGACATGAATATGATGCGCGGAGGAACATACATGCATACATATATTTCATGATTTTGAAATTATCATTATCCTGTAATCACCAAATTTTTCACCACACCGATTCATTCGTATTCATTTTTATCAATAGTTTTATTTTATATTGTCATCGACCATCTATGAGACTTTTATTTATTGATCTTATATGTTTCATTTCCACACACAAGTAGCACTAACTGCTTCTGTGGTATTATTTTATTCACAATCTGTATTTTATTCATAATCTGTATCTTTATTATTATGTGAATAAATTATTATTATTATTATTATCTCACGCATCCAATGAGGATTCTTCGCTGACCAATACCTACAATTTTGTTGGTTTACCTCCTAGTTCAATGTAAATGTTGATTTAGCAGAAAAAAAGATCGTATGAACAGCTATTTCATTTTTGTTCAGTTTATTCATCATCATTTCGCAGAAATGCATTCTTTTATCTGGATCGTCTTCTGTAAAGTCCTGGACAAAAGTCAATTTATATGGATGAAGTTTTTTTTTATGGAGACACCTTTTAACAGTTGTATGACTTACATTATTTCACGGGCAATTTGACGTGTACTTGTCGTTGGATCCTCTGCAATACCTAACAAAATATCCAATTTCACAGTATCTTCACAGAATCCATTTTCAATGGTTTGACACGTACATGACACATGTGAAATATTAGGCAACTGAGGATACCTCTGATTAAATAATTTTGAAAGAAAATGGCCTTAACATTGATCATGAGCCAGGTAATTACATTAAATTTTACCTATATACACACATCGTCAAAAATCTTGGCACCCTAGGTTTCTCAAGAAATAAACAATCTGGAAATGAGATGAATCCTCTGTAATATATTTGATAGAAAATCTTTGTTTGTTACTCTTTGCTTTATGCAGGATGAGATAAAAAAGGAAAAGTGAGAAAAATCTAGATTCATCGATTTTTGATTAATGATATTAGGAGTACAAATAAGTTTCCGCCATTTTTTAACACAAATTAAATATTTATTATAGAAGAACGGTAATATAAATTTATTTAAAATATTGCCCATCACTTGCAACCACTTTTTCCCATCTCTCAGGCAGCATTCGAATCCCACGTCTGAAGAACTCCTTGTCTTTTGAGGCTATCCACGAATCAACCCAATTTTTGGTATCCTCATAAGATGTGAACCGCTGCGCCGTCAGAGCATGTGCCATGGACCGGAGCAGGTGATAATCGGACGGTGCAATGTCTGGTGAATACGGCGGGTGGGGTAACACTTCCCAATCAAGTGTTTCCAAGTACTTTTTCACGGGAGCCGCAACATGTGGGCGAGCATTGTAATGCAGAAGAATAATTTTTTCGTGTCTAGAATAGTATTGAGGCCGTTTTTCCTTCAGAGCTCGGCTCAATCTCATCAATTGTGTTCGATAGAGGGCTCCAGTAATTGTTTCGCTCGGATTAAGCAACTCATAATACACTACACCTAGCTGATCCCACCAAATACACAGCATAAGTTTTTTTCCGTGAATATTCGGTTTTGCTGTTGATGTTGACGCGTGGCCAGGTAATCCCCATGATTTTCTTCTTTTTGGATTGTCATAATGTATCCACTTCTCATCACCAGTTACGATACGATGTAAAAAACCCTTTTTTTATGTCTAGCTAGCAGCATTTCACTTCAGCATAATCGGCGTTCAATATCTCTCGGCTTTAATTTGTACGGAACCCAATTTCCTTGTTTATGAATCATTCCTAATGATTTTAAACGATGTGAGACTGCTTGCTGAGTGACTTCTAATGTTAGAGCAAGTTCTTTTTATGTTTGAGATGAATCTTCCTCCAATAATTCCTCCAATTCTGCATCCTCGTAAATTTTTGGCCTTCCACGGCGATCTTTGTCTTCTACGTCGAAATCACCGTTTTTAAACTTTTGAAACCACTCTCGACACGTTCTCTCAGTCAAAGCACCCTCTACTGCTTCTACGAGCATTTGATGCGCCTCAGCAGCAGATTTCTTTAAATTAAAGAAGTAAACTAATATTTCCCGCAAATGACGCTTACTTGGCTCAAATTTTGAAATTTTCAATTTATAAAAATTATATTTTACCAATATAAAATCAATGATATTAATAGGTTTTGTTGTTCTTGAATGTCCAAACTATTTTTGAAGCCGGTTATCATCTGCGAAAGCTAACCGAAACTCCGTGCCGCGCCATCTACAATAAAACGGCGGAAACTTATTTGTACTCCTAATAGTTATTTCACAATTTATTCCAAATTCAATAGTCCGTATTACCACCTCTTCTTTCAATCTGCCCAATACGCCTCGCCCCCCAGGCATTAGATCTTGACGTGATGGGGGCGCTCTCTTGACTAGGACCCTAGATTCGTCCCGGCGAATTGGAGGGTTAAGTCTTGGTATCTAACGTAATGCCATTTCGCGCCAGTCACTGGACCTGTATGGTGGAAGATCTCCGAATGGGGCCCTAGTTTTACTCAGGTGAAATGGAGGGCTGAGCCGGTTGATTAACTCAATGACAAGGGAGTCTGTCGCAGCACAGGGCTTCTCCCTTAAAACTAGCGTACTCTACCCTATCGCAGTATGAATCTCCGGATTCTGTGTAATGGCCGAGTGCGTTATGTAGCATACTGCGTTACCTCGGGGGTGTGGTCTTGCCCACAGGTGTTACTTGTACCATCTGGCCACCCCGTTGGTGTTGGACTCGAGGGGGCAGTGGTTGAAAGTCCGCATGCTGGACTAGGGGGGTATTTCATTTATCTGTTCGCAGACCCCCATTTTCGGGATAACCTCATGAAACGATTCGGGGTTTAACGGGACTTGACGGTTCGACCGGCCTGTCCTGGCCCCTGGATCTGTGCGTAACTATTTAGGGTTTGTGGATCTCGACGAAATGGCTACGCCATTAGTGCTTGACGCCAGGATCAATCAAATGACCTCACATGGGTTCGGTGGGTCAGGACGTATAGTCCGCTAGACGGTGCTCGTACCAGGATCAATTGTAGTCGTCAATCTTGAGTTTATCTTAGTTCATGGGACTGCGTTCGGGTGGATGGATAAGAATTCCCTCCGGCGGGTGAGTTGCGTCTCAAACCAACTCGGGTACTGACCTGCTGAGCCAGTAGGGGTTGGATAGTGCTTCGCTGCTACCAGTCAGACGGTTCTGGCTTTCGAGTCGGGGCCCAAATTGGACTGTGGAGACTGCTTGGTAGTCACTTGGAAAAGAGGCCTTCCTCAAATAGCCAATAACTATTCTGGTAGAATTCACCTGCCCAATACGCCTAGGCATTCCACGAATCAAGGCATTAATTAAATTTTCAGGTATATCGTTCCATTCTTCCTGAAAGGCTAAACTCAATTCCTGAAAAATTGAAGGTGGGTTTTGATGATTGGATATTGCTCTCCCTAAGTAATCCCATACGTGTTCAATTGGATTAATGTGCTGTGAGTTTGCTGGCCAGTTCATTCTCTGGATATTGTTCTCTTGAAGAATGTTTTTGAACCCTTCGTGTGCGGTGGGTGGGGTGTTATCATCCTGAAAAATGAAATTATCCCCAAATTCGTTGCGCAGAGGAACAATGATTGGTTCAATGATGTTTTCTACGTAGATGGCAACAGTCATTGTTCGTTCCACGATAATAAGAGGGGTACGGCGACCGAACATTATTTCCCCCAGCACATTATTGATCCGCCTTGAAAGGGCACAACTTCCCAGGCGAAATTGGGCCGCTCTATTCTGCCTGGACCTCTCCAAACCCTTTCTCGTCGAATATCACTTTGTAAACCCAATCGTGACTCGTCCGAAAAAAGTGCGTTGCGCCATTGTGGTAAAAGCCAGTCTTGGTGCTGTTCTGCCCATTGCCGACAGGTAGCTCTATGTCCAGGTAATAGCCGAGGTACTCTTAAAGGGCTTCTTGCCCTTACATTTGAGGAATGCAACCGTCTCCTTATGGTACTGGTTGAGACTACCCATCTATAGGTCCTCAAAAAAGGACTTCGAAGGGCTGTTACAGATACCGTTCGATTCCTTCCAGTGAAATTTGCGATATAATGGTCTTCCCTTGCAGATGTTACTCTGGGTCTCCGGGCAACGCTGCCGATTTCCAGGAAAAGGGCCACTATGCGCTTTACTGAAGTCCGTGTAATATTCAAATGTTGCGCAATCTGGTGGTTCGACTAAGCTTCTTGATGCAGGGCTACTATTCTTGCCCGGTCAAACTGAACTGTTATTCGCTGAAAACTGATTAACTTCGAATACACGTGTATTCTCCCGAACAAGAAACATTTTTTGCTGGTTTAGTGTTTTCATTTAAGTGGTAAGATAGTGAAGATTCCACACACAAAAAATTGGCATGTTACATTCAACAAGTTGAGAGTTGATAGGGAGGCCAAGACTTTTGACGATGTGTGTATAATATCAGTGTTTTTTTTAAGAGTGATAGAACTTTAAATTGAAATAAAACACATTCGAATTAAAATAAGGTGCAGTTTTTTATTAGATAGATGGATAATTACAATCTTTGAATATCAAAACAGATTTAATCTGTTAGTCTTCTACAATTTAAATTTCAAAAAAAAATTTTCAAAAACTTTTAGAATTAATGTCTAATAATAAGCACTGCTTATATTTAATAGACGTATAAAAACCAAAATTCACTATACAGTACCAAATGGAATAAAAAACCCAACAAAAATAAATTATTAATTGAAATTAAAAATAAGTAATATCGAATGTTTCGTTCCAAACATACGCACCTGAACTCGTCAGAAAGGCACTTGGTACGTACGTTTTGCCCTTGACAAAAATTTGAAAACATGTTCAGTTTCTGGTCTTATATTTATGAAAGCTAAATCTTTTTCAAAAATACACAACATAATTTGAAGAACTTCTCCAAAACTAATTTATTTGAAATATTCAATATGTTCAAATATTTAAATAAGTTACTTCGTAAACATGCAGCACATCCTCAAAAACACTAAGAATTCAGATAATACAAATAATAATACAAATTCAATTAAAAATAAATAAACTTGTAATCTTACCAACCAATTTCTGTGCTGCATGTTTTTGAGAGTTTTTGAAGTAAATTATTTAAATATTTAAACATATTGAATATTTCAAATAAATTAGTTTGGGAGAAGTTCTTAAAATTATGTTGTGTATTTTTGGAAAAGATTTAGTTTTCATAAATATAAGACCAGACACTAAACGTGTTGTCAAATGTTTGTCAAAGGCAAAACATACGTACCACGGCATTTCTGAGGAGTTCAAGTGCGTATGTTTGGAACGAAACATTCGATATTACTTATTTTTGATTTCAATTAATAATTTATTTTTGTTGGGTTTTTTATTCCATTTGATATTGTATAGTGAATTTTGAGTTTTATACGTCTATTAAATATGAGCAGTGCTTATTATTAGACATTAATTTAATTCTAAGTTTTTTAAAAAATTCTTTTGAAATTCAAATTGTAGAAGACTAACAGATTAAATCTGTTTTGATATTCAAAGTTTTCATTCAAATTGAGATTGAAGCCAAATGTTCTTTCATTCGAAAGATAATTTTATGACTTTTATGTTTTAAAAATGATTTCCGGCATAAGTCCACCACGACTAGCTCTGAGGAACCACATTCGGCCAAACCAATTTTGGACCACTTTTTCCATTAATTCATGCATTATTTCATCTATAACACAAGTAATGTTGGCTTGCAAAGCGTCTATTGTTTCTGGTTTATCAGCATAAACCAATGACTTGACATAACCACAAAGAAAATAATCCAGTGGAGCCATGTCACATAATCTTGGAGGCCAATTAATTGGACCATTTCTAGGAATAATGTTATCGCCAAATCTTTCTTCGAATAAATGAATTGTTACGGTTGCAGCATTAGGTGTAGCACCATCTTGTTGGAACCAAAACACTTTTGGGTCGATACCATTCAAATTTTGAAACAAATTATCATTGATCATGGATCTGTAACGAGCACCATTCACTGTAACATTAGCTCCAGCATCGTTTTTAAAGAAATATGGACCGATGAAGTCTCCAGCGTGTAAAGCACACCATACAGTGCATTTTTCGGGATGAAATGGAACCTGCAGAACTTCTTGAGGATTGTTTTCATTCCATATACGGCAATTTTACTTGTTTACATTGCCGTTCAACCAGAAATGAGCTTCATCACTAAACACAATCTTACGATAAAAAAGTGGATCAACTTCAAGCTGTTCTAGGGCCCAATCAGCAAACAAACGACGCTTATTATGGTCAAGTGGCTATAGGCTATAGTGGCTAGTTGAACTAGTTGGATCTTGTATGGGTGGAGACCAAGATCTTCACGCAAAATTTTCTATGTGGTGGATGCATAGAGTCCAACTTGTTGTGAACGTTGACGAATAGACAAATCTGGATTATCCTTAACACTATGACTCACAGCAGCGATATTTTCTTGTGTACGTAAGGTTCTTTTGTCTTGTTGTTGTTGTTGCATCGAGTGGAGAAAATGTTGTCCGAAATTTATCGATAGTTCGACGAATAAGCTGCTCTGATGAACGATTATGTAAACCATAAATTTCACGAAGTGCTTCATTAGTTTGGCGAATAGAACACTGATTTTGAAAATAAATTTCAACAATTTTTAAACGTTGTTGCGGCGTGAGTCTTTCCATGATAATTTGTCAATGCTCACTGAACAGAAATATAAGAACAAAATGACTTCTACCTTCTGTCAAATCACAGTTATCGCTATCGAAAGTTCTATCACTCTGAAAAAACACCCGATACAACCTCCATTTAACTGTAAACAGTTGATTAATCGTCGAGGTACACCAGAAACTAGATCACCTTCCTAATTTTTAGTGATGGTAGTCCAGGAGTGTAAAACTGACTGAATTAAAACATTCTTATAACATGGCGTTGCTCGCTCAACTTAGTCTTCATTAGCCCCTATATGTTTTCAATGGGACTAAGATCTGGTGAAGCTGCTGGCCATGAAATGGTTGTCACTTGGTGTTCATGCATCCAAGCTTGAGTATAGGCCGAAGTATGGTATCTTGCATTATCCTGTTGAAAACCTTTGCCCTCTGGATATAAAGAATGCGCCATTTCAAGGAGAAAATCGTTTAGAATACCACAATACTTTTCACTATTAATGGTACAATCAACTATATAGAGAGGCGTAGCACCATGCTGAGATATTGCTCCCCAAACCATTATTTTGGTGAAGAGGATTTTTAAGTGACTTTAACCAAGTTGAAAATAACTTTCATCAGATATAAAGACATTATTAAAATTATCTTTTTGAAAACGTTGACAAAATTCATTCTATTCTTCGTTCCTTTTGTGAAGGTGTCATTATTGGGATGGTAGCCTTGTCTTTTAAGTGACATACGGACGGTTTCTGGACATATTTATTTTTCGTTGATTTCCAAATCTGTTAGCCAATTTTCGAACCCTCAGGCGCGGATTGTGTCGTCCTAAGGCCATTAGAGTGTTTAAGTTGTTTCCTTTAATCTTACGCGGTCTTCCTGAAACTGGTCTATAGCGCAAACTGATCTATGCTTCATATACATGCTATTTTTTATCCTCTTTATTGTCTCATACACAGCGTTTTATCTCAGTTCAGTGAATTGAACTAATTTTGTAACGTTTCGAAAGCCTTTTCTATACAAATATTCTACCTGTTTTCTTTTTTCTAGTTGTGATATTATTTCATAAGTTGTATACCTGTTGACAATCAACAATATTTGCAAAATAGTTTTGCCATGCAACTTTGGTCATAGCCGACCATCTGCACAACCTATTTTATACATTACTTTTGTCTTAGAAATGTTACAAAAAAGAAGTATATCAAAATTATGAAAAATGATAAATTCCTGATACTTTCTAGACGAACTATAATTATTAATTGAATTTAACGCTACCTTACATTTTTCGTTAGGTATATAGATATTATTGATTTTTGATCATGTAATTTGGAGAACATGTTATCTATATTGGAAAGCCCTTTAGCTCTTTAGAATCGATGTCGCACTGTTTAGAAATCCACTTATATAAGGAACTTTCATGGGTGGGTGCTCCCGTTATTTCCATCTGAATTATGCGGACGTCCTGAATCGAGAATTCATTGTTATTTTATCATCTTCGAGATCTGGCATGTGACGAGAATGTCAAGATGGGGAGATTTATTATTTCAATTATTTCGAACGACGGTTTTCTCGCCTATCGATTGCTGAATTCAATGGAGGCTGATCGTGGATACGGATTTCTGATATTGCATCATTCGTTTCGTCAGATCTTTCGTCGCGGTTTTGGACATAATGGGATATTCCTGGTATTTGGTATTGCGAACTTGTTCTCTCCTCTACTCGGCCTAACGTGGATTTTGCCAATCGAGATCTGAATAAAGTTCCAATTCACATGTTTTTTGTTTCGTTACCATCGAATTAATTACATAATATGAGTGGTGAGAGGTGCTAGGTGTGTCGAGAAATGGTAGCATTTTGGGAATTCTCGTAGAAATATTACATTTGAGTTTTTATCAAGGTGATAGATATATCTTTTCGATTAAAACAACTCCTGGGTTACAGAGAATTGACAAGTTACAGTCTTGTGTTACAAAAAATGTATAATAAATGGATAATGAAATAAATCGACATTACTGGACCTAATCTTCAATGAAAAGAATCACAGATTGAAAAAAGTACCCTTCTATCGGGTGTTTTGTCAGAGTGATAGAAATTTCGATATAGGGATAACTATGATTTGATAGAAGGTAGAAGCCATGTTGTTTTGACATTTCTGTTCAGTAAGCATTGATAAATTATCCTGGAAAGATTCACGCCGCAATTTACAAATTGTTGCAATTTATTTTCGAAATCAGTGTTCTATTCGGCAAACTTATAGAGCACTTCGTGAAATTTATGGTTTACATAATCGTTCATCAAAGCAGCTTATTCGTCGAACTATCGATAGATTTCGGACAAGATTTTCTCTACTCGATGCAACAACAACAAGACAAAGAACTGTACGTACAGAAGAAAATATCGCTGTTGTAAGTCATAGTATTGATGATGATCCAGATTTGTCTATTCGTTGACGTTCACAACAAGTTGTGCATCCACCACATGGAGAATTTTGCGTAAAAATCTTGGTCTACACCCTTACAAGATCCAATGGTTCAAGAACTATCGCCACTTGACCATAATACGCGTCGTTTGTTTGCTGATTGGGCCCTAGAACAGCTTGAAGTTGATCCACTTTTTTATCGTTAAATTGTTTTTAGTGATGAAGCTCATTTCTGGTTGAACGGTTATGTAAACAAGCAAAATTGCCGTATATGGAGTGAAAACAATCCTTAAGAAGTTCTGCAGGTACCATTGCATCCTGAAAAATGCACTTTGAGGTGGTCTTTACACGCTGGAGGCATCATCGGTCCATATTTCTTTAAAAACGATGCTGGAGCTAATGTTACAGTGAATGGTGCTCATTACAGATCGATGATCAATGACTATTTGTTTCAAAATTCGAATGGTATCGACCCAGAAGTGTTTTGGTTCCAACAAGATGGTGCTACACCTCATGCTGCTACCGTAACAATTGATTTATTGAAAGAAAGATTAGGCGATAACACTATTTCCAGAAATGGTCCAATTAATTGGCCCCAAGATCATGCGACATAACTCCACTGGATTATTTTCTTTGGGGTTATGACAAGTCATTGGTTTATGCTGATAAACCAGAAACAATAGACGCTTTGGAAGCCAACATACCTCGTGTTTTTGATCAAATAAGGCCTGAATTACTCGAAAAAGTGGTCAAAAATGTGTCTCTGCGGTTCCTCAGAGCTAGTCGTGGTGGACATATGTCGGAAATTATTTTTTAAACATAAATGTCATAAAATTATTTTTCAGTTAAAAAAAATGTGGCAACAATCTTATTTTAAATGTGTTTTATTTCAATTTGAAGTTCTATCACTCTAAAAAAACACCCGATATAATTCTCCGTATCTGAGTAAAATTGACATTCGGATAATTTCCTGAACTATTTAACTATTTTGCTTGTATGGTAGAGCTCTGAAACGTGAATATTCTTCAAGCACTTTTCTCAATGGAATGCAGTGTTGATCTGAAAAATGACATGAACAACTTTTGATTTGAAATTTAAAATGTTTCATATTCAAAATAACTTCTATTTATAGATATTTTCATCATAAAAAATCCATGAGAATTATTTTAGTTAAAAGTATAATATTCAGACTGTATTATAAATCTAAATTTTTTCATAAGGCGAAATCCTGAATGCTCCTTGTCTCGAAAATAAATTTTTTGATATCTAATAAAGTCAATGAAAGAGGAAAGGCAACAAGAAGAATGTTTTCTCCAAGAAGTTCTATTGGAAAAAACATTAATGTTATGAAAACTTGTCCACTTTCAGGCAGTTTAACGCTCTGATTAGCATTATAATTATTATAGTATCTTATCAGTGATCTGAAAACAAAATTCACATGAATTTGTTTTTCTTATTGTAGCAGTTATGCAAAATTTGTGAGCGCTTGAATATGTCTGTCTGTAAAAATGAACTGCATGCGGTTGAATAAATTCATTCTATTGAGGAACTAATAAATTGAAAATATAACGATAAAAGTTAATCAAACGCGACACCGCAATTACCTAGCTGTACGTAGGAACGAAAGCAGGCAAACTACCTAACTTTCATGAAATTTCTATTTATTTGATTATAATGATGAGTTCAAAATCAATATAATATTCAGTAACAGAAGAAATATATGATTCAGATATTTAGCCTGAAAATGTACTAGTCCGCCCTTTTAAATTTTTTTGAACAATACTAGGAAGATATGTTGAACAGATAGTTCAACCGCCAAAACTCAAGAACATAATAGTTTTATGAAGTATCCAAAAATAATTTTCAAGTTCTGTATTGGGGAGAAAGAATTTCTATGACGACATTGTTCCAAAAAAAACACCTGAGGTGGCAACAATCCCCAATTTTTTTTTTTTTTGAATAGGAAAGAGATGGCGGATGTGATTTAGTTCTGTTCTCTAAACATCTTATCGGGTGTTTTTTTTAGAGTGATAAAGCTTTCGATAAGAATAACTGTGATTTGACAGAAGGAAGAAGCCATGTTGTTTTGACATTTATGTTCAATAAGCATTGACGAATTATCATGGAAATATTCACGCCGCAACAACGTTTACAAATTGTTGAAATGTATTTTCAAAATCAGTGTTCTATTCGCCAAACTTATAGAGCACTTCGTGAAATTTATGGTTCACATAATCGTCCATCAGATCAGCTTATTCATCGAACTATCGATAGATATCGGACAACATATTCTCTACTCGATGCAACAACAAAAACAAGGTAAAGAACTGTACGTGCAGAAGAAAATATCGCTGCTATAAGTCATAGTGTTAATGATGATCGAGATTTGTCTATTCGTTGACGTTCACAACAAGTTGTACTCTGTGCAAATTTTGCGTAAAGTTCTTGGTCTACACTCATACAAGATCAAGAACGAAAGCCACTTGACCATAATAAGCGTCGTTTCTTTGTTGATTGGGCCCTAGATCAGCTTGAAGTTGATCCACTTTTTTATGGTAAAATTGTGTTTAGTGATGAAGCTCATTTCTGGTTGAACGGCTATGTAAACAAGCAAAATTTCCATATATGGAGTGAAAACAATCCTCAAGAAGTTCTGCAGGTTCCATTGCATCCTGAAAAAGGCACTTTATGGTGTGTTTTACACGCTGGAGGCATCATCGGTCCATATTTATTTAAAAACGATGCTGGAGCTAAAGTTACAGTGAATGATGCTCGTTACAAATTGATGATCAATGATTATTTGTTTCAAAATTTGAATGGTATCGACCCAGAAGTGTTTTGGATCCAACAAGATGGTGCTACACATCATACTGATACCGTAATAACTGATTTATTGAAAGAAAGATTTGGCGATAACATTATTTCAAGGAATGGTCCAATTAATTGGCCTCTAAGATCATGCGACATAACTCCACTGGATTATTTTCTTCGGGGTTATGTCAAGTCATTGGTTTATGCTCATAAACCAAAAACAATAGTCGCTTTGGAAGCCAACATACCTTGTTTTATTGATGAAATAAGGCCTGAATTACTCGAAAAAGTGGTCCAAAATTGGTATGGTCGAATGCGGTTCCTCAGAACTAGTCGTGGTGGACATATGCCGGAAATTATTTTTAACACATAAATGTCATAAGGTTATCTTTTAAATGAAAAAAAATGACTTCAATCTTAATTTAAATGTGTTTTATTTCAATTTAAAATTCCATCACTCTAAAAAAAAACACCCGATAGTGGATAGTGAAATTTTTAATTCGGTGATTTTTTTAAGCAATCTCTTTCCTATAAAAAAAAGAAAAAGGGTTAAAGGTGTTGGACCAGAAATTTAATGAAATATTCATTCATAATACCAAAATTGTCTTTCATTTTCCCAAAAAAAAAAAAACGAAATTACTTTCCGAACAAACCGATAGGTTAATCCTTAAAGAAAAGTATTCACGAACACGAGCGGAGTTACAGGTTAGACATCTAGCATTCAACATATGGCAGTTGTTTGACAGATTGACAGATTTTGTGTAAAGATCTTGGTCTACACCCATACAAGATCCAACTGGTTCAAGAACTAAATTCACTTGACCATAATAAGCGTCGTTTGTTTGCTGATTGGGCCCTAGAACAGCTTGAAGTTGATCCACTTTTTTATCGTTAAATTGTTTTTAGTGATGAAGCTCATTTCTGGTTGAACGGCTATGTAAACAAGCAAAATTGCCGTATATGGAGTGAAAACAATCCTTAAGAAGTTCTGCAGGTACCATTGCATCCTGAAAAATGCATTTTAAGGTGGTCTTTACACGCTGGAGGCATCATCGGTCCATATATATTCAAAAACGATGCTGGAGCTAATGTTACAGTGAATGGTGCCCATTACAGATCGATGATCAATGATTATTTGTTTCAAACTTTGAATGGTATCGATCCAGAAGTGTTTTGGTTCCAACAAGATGGTGCTACACCTTATGCTACCACCGTAACAATTGTTTTATTGAAATAAAGATTAGGCGATAACACTATTTCCAGAAATGGTCCAATTAATTCGCCTCCAAGATCATGCGACATAACTCCACTGGATTATTTTCTTTGGGGTTATGTCAAGTTATTGGTTTATGCTGATAAACCAGAAACAATAGACGCTTTGGAAGTCAACGTAACTCGTGTTTTTGATCAAATAAGGCCTGAATTACTCCAAAAAGTGGTCCAAAATTGGTTTGGCCGAATGTGGTTCCTCAGAGCTAGTCGTGGTGGACATATGCCGGAAATTATTTTCAAAACACATATATCATAAAATTATCTTTCGAATAAAAAAAATTTAAAGTTCTATCACTCTGAAAAAAAATACCCGACATATTAACATACAGATACAAGAAAATTCACTATTCCAAAATTATCTAAAATTCTCAAAAAAAAAAGGAAGAAATGAAAATAATTGAACAAGAACTCCAACATTTGATAGCCTCTATTTCGATCTCTAGACCTCTTCAGAAATGCATTGAATTCAGATTCAAATGTTTCACAAGTTCAAAATTTATAATCTTCATTATTGAATTAAATTACAGTATTCAAAATAATCCTAGATTGAGAGCACGTGTGGTATGTATGTGATGGGTTATCTCCGTTCATCCGTTTAATGAGGTTGAAAACATTTCCTCGAAACGCATTGTTGCGAGGTATTCAGAACGGGATGTGCATCGTACGCAAAAAGAAGAAACTCAAGAAGACAGAATCCGCCCAGGCGCCGCGTACGAATTATCATAAATTTCGAATTTAGACCAACAATTCGGAAATGCCGGAGCAACTTTCGATCGATGGTACTTTCGATTTCGACTCGTTTATTTTTTCCGGCTCATCGTGATGATATATCGGAGATACGACGCAGTTCGGCTCCTATATTTCAACGCGTTGCTTACAACATTCTCGCCGAGCATACTGGGTTAAGTAAGGGTTTTGCAATATGCATTTCTTGTTTACGAATTATTCTCTATACACTGCTCAACGGAGTCCTTTCGAACTTTAGATCTAATGGTTCGTTTCTGCTGAATAAAGTTAAGCTCTTTAATTGTATATCACCATGTAAATTTTGAAATTTATTACACTTTAGTTGAATGAAATATATTTTTTTAATTTAACACTTTATTAGCAATCAGAATACATTTATTTCATGGGCTAATGTGGTCGCTCAAGAGCTGCGTGCTCTCAGATGACGTGATGGCGTAATGAGTGCTTTTCCAGTTATTAGTCCTCTTCAATCCTCCATCAGATCTGCTAGCCAATTCCCCTTGCGTCTTCTACCATCCTGTGGATCGAGTAGTGACTGAAGAGAAAAATAAAAAATAAAATAGATATATTATATATATATATATATATATATATATATATATATATATATATATATATATATATATAATATGCAATTATATTTTGGATTCAATAAATCTCATTATGGAAATGTCAATGAATTTAAATAAGCCTTAAAAATAAATCACACTGTTCTTTGATTTTGTTAGAACATAGATCAATCTTGATTTATAAAGTTGATCTGTGTTTCCAAGCATTAGTCCTTGTGCACGTGGTGAGTTGTTTGTGATATAGGTTATGTTTTTTGATCTTGGTATTTGGAATATTATTGAGGGCTGAAGACGGGATTGCTTAGAATTATATTTGTTTTTTGAAGATATAGTGCATTTTTTAGAGATTTCTGAATTAACTTATTCGAATATTTAAATATATTAAATATTTCAAATAAATTATATTCTTTGAGAAGTCCTTTAAGTGTGTTCATGTTTTTAAAAGGCAATTGGTGTTCTTGAAGCTAAGACCAGAAACAAAATTTTGTCTCCTTTAAATATTTATTTATTAATTTTAATAACTTTCGAATATCTGTTGGTTTATTTATTTCCATTTGACATTATATATTGAGTTTTGATTATATACGTCTATTAAATGTAAGCGGTGATTGTTTTAGACATTAATTTAATTCTAAAAGTTTTTTGAATAAATTTTTTTTGAAATTAAAATTGTAGAAGATAAACATATATCAATTTGTTCTAATATTCAAATTTTGTCACATCTTTTTCTTTGATGATGTCCTTCATATCAGTTTTCGTGGAAAAATAAACCATGAGGTCTGATTAGTAGCATATCATGGAGCATTTGCTATCATACGTAGTATCTTTGACTGGCTTCTCTATTTGATAGCCATGTTGGCCTTACTTGTGCATCCCCACAATTCTATTCCATGTACCTATATTGGCCTGATGACACTTTTGTGTATTGAAATTTTGCTTTCCAGCGATAAATCGAACCTTCTTTCTATTATCCAGTACAGATCTTTGACTCCCAAATCAATTTGTTTCCGTTTTTTGCAAACAGATGAGCCATCTGTCCACATGCAATTCCCATGTATTTGGTAGATGTGGACTCAAGTGAGCATTGGTATCTTCTCAGTGTGAAGTCCACCTTTGTAGACTTAGCCTCATTAATTTTGATTCTCAACTTTCGCAGCCATTTCTCAAATTCATTTAGATGATCTAGGTGGCTAGATGCTAATGCTGCATTTTTATGTCTGGCCAAATTAGCTGTATCATCAGCAACTGGTCCTATAATGGTGAGCCTGTTTATAGGCAGATCTACTGTATAAAGCACCCAACACACTAACCTGTGGTACTCCATATGTTACTGTTATATTTTATTATATTGGGCTGGGAAAGTAATTTCGTCTTTGTATTGGGAAAATGAAAGAATATTTTCGTATAATGAATAAACATTTTATTAAATTATACATTGGCCATTCTGGTCCAATACCTTTTGCCTTCTTTCTGGTAGTAGCATGATTCCATGCTCATAAAATTGTTGGTCTTTGTTGGCAAAAAACTGATCTAGGTGATTTTTGAAGTAAAGATTTTACCGCCCAAAAATTTTTGCAATGACCGAAACCAATAACAATCCGAAGGCGCCAGATCTGGAGAATATCGTGGGTGTGGTGTTGTATCCCATTTAAGCTGTAAAAGCATTTGGCTGGTGACCAAACTTGTTTGAGGTCTCGCATTATCTTGGTGGAACACTACACCTTTTCTGTTGATTAATTCTGGCCCTTTTTGTTGAAGTGCATCATTCAGTTTGTCCAGCTGATGACAGTAAACTTCCGAATTAATTGTGATGTTATCCGATAAAAGCTCAAAAAAAAACGATACGGTAAAAAAGCAATACCTTTCTTGATGCATATTGGCTTTCGAAATGAACCGGTTCATCTTTTTTGCTCCATGATCTCTTGTGTTGGACATTGTTATATATAACCCATTTTTTGACCCAGTAATGATACGTTTCAAACATGGATCATTTTCGTGACGTTTGAAAAGCTAATCACAGACGTCAACGCGAAGACACAAATTTCTTTTCGTGAGAACATGGGGAATCCATATATCGAGCTTCGAGGTTAAACTCAGGCCTTTCAAGGTGTCATAAACAGTTGAATTCGATGAATTTAACCTTTCATCGATCTCACGTGTTGATATTCACCGATTTGCATCAATTAATGCCTTTATAGTGTTTTTATCCGCTTCAATTGGCCTTCCGAAACGTGGTGCACCTTCGGCATCAAAATTGCCTGATCGAAATTTTGCAAACTAGTTCTGGCATTGGTGTACAGTCAACGCATCTTCTTCATACACATCGGTTAATTTATTTCCGGATTGAACAGCATTTTTGTTCTTTCTATAGTAACAAAGTAAGATATGACACACACAAGCCTTGCTATATCAGTTCTCAAAACATATAGTGATTATGCGGCGTAAGTGTGAAGTTAAAAAATCCTCTGTCCGGAAAAATTGACATTACTTTCCGAACAATCTCATACATATACAAAAAAACCAAGGTAATGAGTTACAGTGAGGAAGATATATATCTGCACAGTGAAAAGCTAGAGAACGTATCAAAATACATTATCTTGAACATACCATCAAATGGGGTAAAGAGAATCAGACTGCAGAGTTGGGCAGACGAATAAGATTGACCAGGGCGGCTTTCGGAAAGTTGAAATACCTATTAAAGAACAACTGCATCTCTATAAACCTGAAAAGAAGAGTATTTGATTCCTGTATATTGCCAGTAGCGTCATACGGTCTGGAGACTATGGCACTGACAAAAAAATCCGCAAACAAACTGAGGATAATGAAAAGATTACATACTATATATTTATAGTAAGGAAGCACTCAACTGTACTGATAGATTAGATTATAATTTGCTTTCAATAACAAATGTCATTGAGTGTTCAGCTGCTCAAATTTTCTTAGATAATCAAAAAGTAGTGATTATATGTATTTATAATTATACAGTTTTTAGAGAAACTTAAAAACATATTAGATCGATGCACTTCAGAAAGAACAGCATTTATTCTAGTGGGTGATTTTAGTTTGGACATCCTAACAGGCTCTTCTGACGACAGAGATTTTATACCGTTTTTCGAAAGTTTTAACTTGAAGGTCTCCAATCTTCAGCCGACTCGTCCCCCTCAGATACCTGCCTAGACAATGTGATAACATCTCTTGTGGGCGAAACTCAATTAATTGAATATCATATTTCCAATCACTCAGCTCTGAAGTTCACAACTAGTTTTAAATCCATTTATAAACAAAGACAAAAAACCCTCAAGAGGATAATAATAAACGATGAGTCCACCAAATTTTTTCTTCAAGAACTGTCATTGCTGAGTTGCTGATATCTTTACTCATCCTAATCAACTCTGGAATATATTTTATGAGCGATTTTCAGAGAGACATTTGAACGATGCTTTTCTAAAGTGAACATCAATCTCCCGTCATCAAATAGAAAGTTCAAACTTCCACCTGAATTAATTAACTTTAAGAAACAGCTTGACATTATTCATATGATATCATTCTCTAGACGTGAATTCAAGGCCACATATAACACCACTAAGAGACAATATGATTTCCTATTGTCTAAAGCAAAGGAAGAACATTTTAGTTGCATCATAAGGAACTCTGATAACAAGCCTAAGGCCTGCTCGAAGTTGATAAATTCTCTGACAAAGAGCAAGATTTCATCAGATATCCCTGCAATCAAGATGATTCTTCATTACTACTACTTCAATAATTTTTTCGTTAATTTTCCTTCTGGACTGACTTAAACGAATAAAATGAATAAAACATCCAGCATGGATGGAGATAGACTTTTTACATATTTGAGGTAACACACCAAGAAGTTCTGAATACCATCAAGTCTTCAAAGAATAAAATGTCCTGTGGTTATAATGAGATACCTATGAAAGTTATCAAATATTCAATTGATTTCATTTTTCCATCCCTTTGATTTATAATTAATCGTTCCTTCAGGGAGGGCATCTTTCCCGACCAACTGAAGATTACCATTGTAAAACCGCTGTACAAGGAAGATCCTATTGGGGATCTAAATAGCTACAGACCAATCAGTATTTTAACTTCATTCTGCAAAGCTTTTTTGACTAACCGATTACTGATTTTTTTTCACAAATTTGATGTTATTTCACCACGTCTTGCTTGATTTTTACTACTTATGTAATTCTATGGAACTATTAAAAATTATTATTATTATCTCAAGCGGAAAATAAATAGCATCGAATAGCACAGGACAGACCAGAGTGGCGAAATCTGAAGGAGACCTATGTCGAGGAGTGAAAAAACAATGGCTGAAACAGAAGAAAACGAAAAAAAAACACATATACAGAAGTACAATGTTGTACTCCAGATGTTTGTGATTGGGTAATTTTCAGATACTTTGTCATTCATCCTCATCCGAAACTCTCTGTCACTCAGGTACGACTTCAGAAGTTGGAAATAGGCAATGGAAACTTTTCTATTTTGAATAGCAAATATTGATGCCAGACCTTATCTATATGGTCGAATACATTGTTCTGAATCTTACCTGGTGCAGTCGTATTCATCTTTCTGTGTTACAATCTGAATTCAATTTGTGCATCAAAAGCTTTTCCAGGATTTTTGAGATAACAGAAAGGAAACTGATAGGACAATTTTAATTTCACCTTACTATGATCTTTTCCTGGTTTGAAAATAAGGATTATCTCTGCAGATTTCAGCAGATTTGGCCAATAATTCTGTTGCAGGATGGCACTGAAAATATTGGTAACTCTTGAAGCAAATATGGAGTTACTCCATTCATTACTGGCCATTTTTGAAGATTCAAGCATTTTATTTTATTTTTCGACTTCCGCAACGCTCAGTCTTTTTATCGGTAGGATGTTGAGAAGATTATCTAATAAACTTGCCATTCGTCTAGCCAGTCTACCAGCTCCATTTCACACTCTAATCTGTGACGCTTGTGTTCGCTAGTGAGTTGAACTCTTTTTTAGAGATTGATTTCAGGGAAACGTCTTTTGACTGTGCTTAGAAAAACTGAACTATCTATGGTATCTCGAAGACGTTGACTTGACATTATCCAAGTGTTGAGAGGCTGTCATCTCACCGACAGAGTTAAAAAAATTGGTCGTTTAGCATATGGTCTACTATTTCTGAGTCTTTACGGACTGTAACAAGAACTATACGAAGTATCGTGCCAGTAAACGTGATATGACACTTTGGGTAAGATTGAAGAAATTGGCCACAAATTTGACCAGCTTGAAGCATCCCAAGGGCACTGTTGGCATCTACTTCGGATAAAACTTATTTAGGCTTTATGAAAATTCCATTTTTAAATGCGTTTGATTTTATTGAAAACAAAATACAGACCGAAGAAGAAATCATAAAAATGTGCATTTCTAAGACACATGAACAAAAAATGATTAAATTTGATAAAAACTTGCTTCACAATGAACCAGAAGACTTTTCTCTGATAGTTATGTAATTGAGATAAAATATTTAGATGATGCGGAAAATATGCACCAATATCTTCAACTTTTTAACGTGCAGGAGTCTTTGACATTGATTTTCCTTTATATCATATTGTATATAACATGTTTATGTAAATTTTTATTCAGTGTGAAACCCAGAAGACACTACAGAAAAGATAATATACTCAATTCGAAATACAAGCTATCACATGTAGATATTTTCTGGTTATTCCCAATCATTAGTTACCTTTAACATTGAGAATTAAACTCAATAACAAGATTAAAATATACTATTCGAGAAATTTTTTTTAATTAAAACCCTTTCTAGATAAATATTAATGTTATATTAATGTAACATATTTTTCATCGTCTTAAGACCATATAGTTCTTGTAACTGAAATGCCAGATCGTCGTACTACCGGCATGGTGAATTGAATGAGCATACATGTTTTCTTCTAGGTATCAAAGAACGTTAGGTCAGCCCTGTTGTGCATCACACTTCTATCTGTCAGCAGAGCGGATTCCCAATAGAGTTTGTACCGTTTGTAATAGTTTGTACCGTTTTGTAAAAGAGTTTCGGGACATAGGTGTTTTGAAAGTTCTCCTTGGAGCAGGCCTAGATTTAGCGCAGCTTGTTGGTGGTAAATCTTCGCCGTGCAATTATGTCTCTCAAGATAATTTCTAAGAGCCAGTACAGGGCATGATGAAGTTATATGCTGTACTGTTTCAGGTGCCTGGAAACACCTGCGATCGGATATTATGTCAAGTTTCGGAAAATTTTTCTGGTAGATTCTTGTGGGCACAACTTGGACTTGTATCGCCAGAAGTCGATCCTCCGTCTTCGCGAAGAGGTACCCTGCTGTCAGGTAAGTTAACGACTTCTTTTTATTATTTTCCTATTTTTTCAGGCATCTTCCGTTTAGAGCCTTAGAACTCAACTCCCGACAGAGTTCTTCCATTGTGCGGTCAATCTTTTGGGGAGCTGGCTTCCATAGTTTCATAGCCGAGATATCTTGATCCGCCTCATGAATCGCTTGAAAGAAAGGTGAGTTTTCTTCTGAAAGTAATTCCTCAGTGCAGTGATAATTTCTTGGTGGGATTTCTCCCAGTTATGTAGACCTTGACCTCCCTGATGACGTGGTAGGTATAGTGTTACTATTGATGAATGAAGATGAGAACTCCATACTTCGTGAGCAAAAATCTCAATGCTCTGTCCATTCCCTGCAGGTCATTTGAAGAGTTTCGTCAAACAACATATATTCGAACCATTTGTTAGAAACAGGACATATTTTCAACCATAATTTTGAAATTTTATGTATAGATAGTAAAAGTTATGCCTTAAGCCTGTTAGAGTTCCTAGAGATAAATAAATATCGGGAGTTTTTTTAGAGTGATAGAACTTTAAATTTAAATAAAACATATTCTTTGAAAATCAAAACAGATTTAATCTGTTATCTTCTACAATTTTAATTTCAAAAAATTCTTTGAAGAAACTTTAAGAATTAAATTAATGTCTTTATAAGCACTGCTCATATTTAATAGACGTCAAAATTCATTACGCATGCCTGGAACGAAACAAAAAATGTTTGCTTATTTATATTTTAATTTTAATTGACAGTTTATATTCGTTGGTTTTTCTTAATTCCGTTTGATATTGTATGATGAATTTTGACGTCTATTAAATATGAGCAGTGCTTATAAAGACATTAATTTAATTCTTAAAGTTTCTTCAAAGAATTTTTTGAAATTAAAATTGTAGAAGATAACAGATTAAATCTGTTTTTATTTTCAAATTTTGTGATAATCCTTCTATCAAGTAAAAAACCGTTCCTTCTTATTTTATTTTATATATAATATATAATTATATTAGGTTTTTTAAATAAAGAAATTCATTATACAGTGTTGAACGGTTTTAACTGGGGCCAAGTGCCTTATAAGCTTTGTATGATTTTCTGTGAACGTGGAACATAAGTACCTTGGATTTATAAAGGTGTTTACTTTTATTTTCTATTGAGGACTGTGTATTCCTAAGATTCACTGAGTAAGTCTATACATTGTTTAATTGATTTTATTATTTTTTATATGTAATGTTGAACTGATCTTATCGTAACTTTAATTATTTCTTGAGAATGTGCTACATGTTTTGAGATTTTTTGAAGTAATTTATTTAAATATATTGAATATTTCAAATAAATTAGTTTTTGAGAAGTTCTTGAAATTATGTTTTATATTTTTGAGAAAGGGTTATTTTTCATTCATATGGGATCGGAAAACAATGCATTTTGTAACAAACAGGGCTTCGTAAGTTTGTCTGAAGAGTTCATTACGCATGCCTGGAACGAAACAAAAAATGTTTGCTTATTTATATTTTAATTTTAATTGACAGTTTATATTCGTTGGTTTTTCTTAATTCCGTTTGATATTGTATGATGAATTTTGACGTCTATTAAATATGAGCAGTGCTTATAAAGACATTAATTTAATTCTTAAAGTTTCTTCAAAGAATTTTTTGAAATTAAAATTGTAGAAGATAACAGATTAAATCTGTTTTGATTTTCAAATTTTGTAATAATCCTTCTATCAAGTAAAAAACCGTTCCTTCTTATTTTATAAAACACATTCAAATTAAGGTTTGAAAGATAATTTTATGACATTTATGTTTTGATATGAATAATTTCCGGCATATGTCATCCGCGACTAGCTCTGAGGAACCTCATTCGACCAGACTAATTTTGGACCACTTTTTCGAGTAATTCAGGCCTTATTTCATGAATAACACGAGTTACGTTGGCTTCCAAAGCGTCTATTGTTTCTGTTTTATCAGCAACCAATGACTTGACATAACCCCAAAGAAAATAATCCAGTGGAGTTATGTCGCATGATCTTGGAGACCAATTAATTGGACCATTTCTAGAAATGATGTTATCGCAAAATCTTTCTTTCAATAAATCAATTGTTACGGTAGCAGCATGAGGTGTAGCATCATATTGTTGGAACCAAAACACTTCTGGGTCGATACCATTAAAATTTTGAAACAAATAATCATTGATCATCGTTCTGTAACGAGCACCATTCACTGTTACATAAGCTTCAGCATTGTTTTCAAAGAAATATGGACCAATGATGCCTCCAACGTGTACAGCACACCATACAGTGCAGTTTTCAGGATGTAATGGAACATACAGAACTTCTTGAGGATTGTTTTCACTCCATATACGGCAATTTGGCTTGTTCACATAGCCGTTGAGCCAGAAATGACCTTCATCCCTAAACTCAATTTTACGATAAAAAAGTGGATCAACTTCAAGCTGTTCTAGAGCCCAATCAAAAAACAAACGACGCGTATTATGGTCAAGTAGCTTTATTTCTTGAACCAGTTGGATCTTGTATGAGGTATAGAACAATATTTTTACGCAAAATTTTCCATGTGGTAAACATGGTGACATGATATGTCAATGCTTACTGAACAGAAATGTCAAAACAACATGGCTTCTACCTTCTGTCAAATCACAGTCATCCCTATCGAAAGTTCTATCACTCTAAAAAAAAAAAAACACCCGATACTATTGCAATTTTGTTGTATCAGTTGTTATTTTTAGAATGATAGAACTTTCGACAGGGATAACTGTGATTTGACAGAAGATAGAAGCCATGTTGTTTTGACATTTCCTTATTAAACATATTAAGATAAGCTGAAATTTACAGAGATCCCCTTTTTAGGGTTTTAGTGCTGAATAAAAATTTTTGTACCTTCTCTACTCGTAATATAAATAGAAACCGATTCGGAAAACAAAGTTTATTATTCAAACTGTAAGATACCACCTACTTGAAGATGCTACTATGATAGCGAAACAATTGTTATATTATAATAACAATAAGAATTAGTGAAAATCAGAATAACATTATTTCTTATATTTGATATCGATTTTCATCAAGTGATTCAATTAAATATTGAACCTCTTTTCAAATAACTCATTTGATAAACTCTTAAAACATGTGTAGCACATCTTTAAAAAGACGTTTTAGACTCCGATAATCATCAGTCTACCTTCCTAGAAGTATAATAGTACCAAACAATAAAAAATATCTATCATACTTGTCGATCACGTGTATAATATTCGAATATTCGAACGTGTATGGATATTTGAACTGTCGCACGACAGCACAAACGGTCTCCTAGCGGTTAGACATCATGCTACCATTCGCACTGTGTGTTCGTCAACAGAATATTTACAGAAGTTGAAAAAAGCATGTTTAAGACTCTTATATATAAAGAATGCATGTGTGAAAAAATAAATTTTAATTATCATATATGGAATATAATATATAAAATATAAAAGGAGCTTTTTTATTGGTAAAAGTTTTTTCAATATCTTGAATATCAAGTAGTGTTTCTAAGACATTTATTCACCTTGATTTTTAAAAAATTGAAAAAACTTCTGAAATTAAAATTTGTAGCGAGGTGTAACAAAATTACTCTGTTTGATATTTAAATTTATGCTTAAATTTTGACCGGCAGTGTATGATGAAGTAGGATACGGCGAAAGAAAGCGATTTTGAATTCCATTCGTGTTTTGATGTCGTTATGATAGTTACAAATTATCCAAAGAAATTGGTTTTGAGAAGAGCAAAGACCAGCCGAAATTAAGGAAGTGGCTACTGGCAGAAGGTTCTTTGCACCGTGTTTGTTATGCAAAATAACGAGATGGATGGAGAGTATACGATTATTGCCTCTTGGAAGATTCCTGAAATGAAGAATAATTACATGGTTTCCCCTTGATTCGATTAGTTCGTTGACCTCTCTATTGAAAGGATTCGACCAATTTTTTTCTTATTATTTTTTATCCGTAATACCATTTCCTAATTGAAAATCTTTGGAAAAAAAATTTTAATTGAATCGATCCTTACAGGATGGAAATTCATTTTAATAAAATGGAATATAATGAAATCGATTAATTACACAATTTACTATTAACGACAAATGTTTCGCCAACACAAGTTTACTCAAAATAAAATAGAAAAAGGCTTTTTACTTGATAAGAGAAATATAACAAAATTTGAATATCAAAACAAATTAAATATGTTAGTCGTATACAATTTTAATTTCAAAAAAATTTTATTCAAAAAACTTTTAGAATTAAATTAATGTCTAAAATAAGCACCGCTTACGTTTAATAGACGTATATAATCAATATACTACTCTGTCAAGAAAGTACCGGGAATTTTCAATTAAAACAACATTTTTACATTTAATCGTCAAAATTTGTTGGGTCGCCTTCAAAATAGGCTCCATTTGCTCCAATACATCTATGCCAACGGCACTTCCAGTTATCGAAACATTTTTTATAGGCGCTTTCCGGGATGGACTTTAGCTCTCGCCGAATTTTGTTTTATGGCTTCAATCGACTCAAAACGGGTGCCACGAAGGGGCAATTTTAGTTTTGGGAAGAGGAAAAAGTCGCAGGGAGCCAAATCCGGCGAATACGGTGGTTGCTGAAGCACGTTTGTTGAGTTTTTGGCGAGAAAGTCAGTCACAATCGTAGCTCGGTGAGAAGGCGCGTTATCGTCATGCAAAATCCATGAGTTTTTCGCCCACAAATTTGGCCGCTTCTTACGGATACGCTCACGCAAACGTTTCATAACGCCTAGGTAATACTCCTTGTTTACCGTCTGACCCTCTGGAACGAATTCGTGGTGCACCACGCCACGGATATCGAAGAAAACAATGAGCATCACCTTCATTTTCGAGCGGCTTTGGCGTGGTTTTTTCGGTTTCGGCTCATTTTTTGCCACCCATTCCGATGATTGCTGGCTTGTTTGCATATCGTACTCGTAGACCCAGGTCTCATCACCAGTTATAATGCGTTCCATGAATGTAGAATCGGAATTACAGCGATCCAGCATGTCTGAAGCAACCTGTTCGCGTGGACGTTTTTGAAGAAAATTTAGGTCTTTCGGTACGAGTCGTGCGGCCACCTTTCTCATGCCCAAAATATCAATCAAAATCGTACGTGCGGACTCGTGGGATATCTTAAGATCATGTGCTATCTCTCTCAAGCTGGTACGACGGTTTTCCAGCACCGTTTACTTAATTTTATCGACGTTATCTTCGATCGAAGCCGTCGATGGGCGTCCGGAACGAGGCAAGTCTTCGACCACTTCACGACCGTCCTTGAAGGCTCTGTACCACTGATATGCACGAGTTTTCGATAGAGCATTATCACCAAACGTCTTTTGCAACGTTTTCAATGCATCGGCACACGAAAATTCATTTGCAACACAAAACTTTAAACAAATTCTTTGCTCAACGTAATCACCCATAGTAAAAATCGGCACGCACTCTGACATCGAATGTATGTGAGTATATTGCTTCATGTATTGTGTCTTTACATATATATTTTCAAATAAACATTATTATTATTATTATATTACCTGAACGAATAAAAATATTCATTAATGAGGATTTTGCCCTATTTGTTTGGTTATTAAGAAGATTTTTAAGGCTCATAAAACTACTAATTCCTACTGTATCCAAAAGCGTAAGTCTGCCACTTTCATTTTCATAATGAATATTTTCATAGTTGTTGTTGAAATCATGTGCAAATTCTTTCGAATGACTGGCATATGTTGAATGTGTTGAATATGTTGAAAGTTCGCTGGTATTAGTGATTTTTTTCTTGAAAGATGTAGAAAGTATCTGGAATTTATTATTCTTAATGATTTTAATACACTTCTTTCTTGTAACGTTCTAAGGCAAAAGAAATGTATAAAATAGGTTGTGCAGATAATCGGCTAAGGCCAAAGTTGCATCGCAACACTATTTGTCAAATATTGTTATGTCCAGAAACCCGTATGTCACTGAAAAGACAAGGCTATATATCAAGGAAACCAAAAAAATGCTTATAATGACACCTTTACAAAAGAAACGGAGGATAGAATTTTGTCAACGTTTTCAAGAAGATAATTTTAATAATGTCTTTATATGTGATGAAGGTTGTTTCAACTTGGTGTAAATAACTTAAAAATCCTATCAAAACATCCTGTTACCGTTCAAATTTCCCACCAAAATAATGATTTGGGGAGCGTGCTGCTACGCCTCTCTGTAAAGTTCATGGTACCATTAATAGTAAAAAGTATTGTGGCATTCTAAACGTTTTCCACATTGAAACGGCGAATGCTTTATATCCAGGGGGGAGGCGTTTTCAGCAGGATAATGCAAGATGCCATAATTCGACCTATACTCAAGCTTGGATGCAAGAACACCAAGTGACAACCATTTCATGGCCACCAGGTTTTAGTCCCATTGAAATCATATGGGGACTAATGAATATTGAAATTGAACGAGCAGCGCGACGAAATAAAGGTGATTCAGTTCAGTCAGGTTTACAGTCCTGAACTACCATCACCGAAAATTATGGAGGTGATCTAGTTTCGGGTGCACCTCTACGTTTAGTAAATTATTTACAGTCAAATGGAGGTTGTATAAATAAATAAGATGAATATTTTGTTATAATTTACTAATTCAAGAATTAAAAATATATACTAAATAATTACAATTGAGCTTTGTTCTTTCCGGATACTTTCTTGACAGACTATACATACAGTAGGGCAATCACTATACTACTCTGTCAAGAAAGTACCGGGAATTTTCAATTAAAACAACATTTTTACATTTAATCGTCAAAATTTATTGGGTCGCCTTCAAAATAGGCTCCATTTGCTCCAATACATTTATGCCAACGGCACTTCCAATTATCGAAACATTTTTTATAGGCGCTTTCCGGGATGGACTTTAGCTCTCGCCGAATTTTGTTTTATGGCTTCAATCGACTCAAAACGGGTGCCACGAAGGGGCAATTTTAGTTTTGGGAAGAGGAAAAAGTCGCAGGGAGCCAAATCCGGCGAATACGGTGGTTGCTGAAGCACGTTTGTTGAGTTTTTGGCGAGAAAGTCAGTCACAATCGTAGCTCGGTGAGAAGGCGCGTTATCGTCATGCAAAATCCATGAGTTATTCGCCCACAAATTTGGCCGCTTCTTACGGATACGCTCACGCAAACGTTTCATAACGCCTAGGTAATACTCCTTGTTTACCGTCTAACCCTCTGGAACGAATTCGTGGTGCACCACGCCACGGATATCGAAGAAAACAATGAGCATCACCTTCATTTTCGAGCGGCTTTGGCGTGGTTTTTTCGGTTTCGGCTCATTTTTTGCCACCCATTCCGATCACCAGTTATAATGCGTTCCATGAATGTAGAATCGGAATTACAGCGATCCAGCATGTCTGAAGCAACCTGTTCGCGAAGACGTTTTTGAAGAAAATTCAGGTCTTTCGGTACGAGTCGTGCGGCCACCTTTCTCATGCCCAAAATATCAATCAAAATCGTACGTGCGGACTCGTGGGATATCTTAAGATCATGTGCTATCTCTCTCAAGCTGGTACGACGGTTTTCCAGCACCCTTTCCTTAATTTTATCGACGTTATCTTCGATCGAAGCCGTCGATGGGCGACCACTTCACGACCGTCCTTGAAGGCTCTGTACCACTGATATGCACGAGTTTTCGATAGAGCATTATCACCAAACGTCTTTTGCAACATTTTCAATGCATCGGCACACGAAAATTCATTTGCAACACAAAACTTTAAACAAATTCTTTGCTCAACGTAATCACCCATAGTAAAAATCGGCACGCACTCTGACATCGACTGACTTAATCAGCTGTTGCAAACACACTAGTTGACAGATCCCGCTCAAGCTTGGCATAGTAATTAAGGACAGTGGTACCAACCAAGGAAAAAAAATTTTTACCTGCCTCATTGCCCCGCCAGATTTAAATCGATAATTCCCGGTACTTTCTTGACAGAATGTAAACTCATAGACCCCAGATTTATTGCCTTTATTTGTTTTATCTTCAATATTTTTTATATGAATTCCTAAATTATTAATCGTTCTGAAAGCTTCATTCTAGTCAAATTTAATTTTAAAATACTTCGCATTTATTTTATTTTATTTAGTTTTAAGGAAGTTTATATGTCGTAATAGATGCGTAGTTTATGAACTTTTCAACGGGTTTTCCAATAGAAATGATACAATTCAATATGGTTATGATGGCAACACCGTATATTATTTTTGACATTTTCCTTATCATTTGTCTTCAATCAATGTTATGCCATTTAATCGTTGATAGAAATACGTTTCAGCAACGTTTAGAAATTGTTGTATTATTTTATCAATATCAGTGTTTGTGAAAACTGAGAAAAATTGCACAGTTTTGTGTGTATTGTCATCACTCCAAATTCTGTTTGTTTATATAATTATGCAACCAAAAATGAGCTTCATCTCCGAATACAATTTTTCGATAAAATTGATAATCATTTTCAAGTCGTTCAAAAGCAAAATCAGAAAATAAGCGACGTTTATAGTGATCAAATGGATTCAGTTTTTGAGCCAGTTAAATTTTGTAAGGATGTGAACCCGCATTTTTTCTTAAAATTCTCCAAGTTATTGTTTCAGAAAGATTTAATTGTTGAGACTAAGGTGGAACCATAAAATTTGGATTTTCTCTTTCATTACAACCAAGTCAAAATTCATCTTCAATATAAGAAAAACAATTGTTAACTTCCGTTATTTTGTTGATTTATACGACAATTGTTTCGTCATACCATGACTTCATCAGGTGAGTATTGAAACTGAGGTACACAATGCAAAACATGACCTTAAATACACAGCTCTGGTACAAAAAATAGAGGGGTGAAAATAGATGGTTTACTATTAATGAAAAATATTAAGTAAGGGGGATCTGTTTGAATCTATTTGATTATTCAATAAAATTTGTATTTTATTATATCTATTGATCTCTGAAGTTTCTAATAGATTTAGTTTCTGACTTTTGTTTTCGATATGTAATATTTCATAGTTCATATTAAAATTATGACTCGTCTCTAAATGGTTGCGATAAGTTGAATTTGGTTTTTTATTAATATAGTTTTTTTTTGTTCTCGTATCCTTGTTTGGAATGAACGGCCTTTCTGTCCCACATATACACATGAGCAATCAATACATGTTAACTTGTAAACTCCTGATTTTTTGTTTTTAGGAATGACGTCTTTATTACTTTTCATTGAGCTGCCTAAAGAATTAATGGTTTTAAAAGAGATGTTATAATTTTCTTCAAATATCTAGCCATCTTTTCGGATTTTTGGCCTATGTAAGTTAATGAAATAAATTTTGTTACATTTTTGAATTTTGAAATTTTGGATATACAAGTGATATTGCTTTTCTGTAATTTATTTTATCAAGTAAATTATCTATACTTATAGGATTAAAATCATTATTGAAAGCTATTTGTTCAATGGTTTCATATTCTTCGTTAAAATTTTCTTAGGTCATGGGTATGTTAACCAATCTATAAAGCCTACTATTATAAGCTGATAATTTTTACTGAATTGTTCCAGCCATTACTATTTGGTAGTTGATCATAAACAAATTGTAGAAATTACTATGTTTTACTACCAATAAAAATATATTTTACACATTTTCTTGTGACTCGAGTTTCGGGAAATGAACTCTCCCATCATCAGACAACTGAAGACCTAACAGTGGTACAGAGGTATTTAAACAAAATTGATAAATATTTCGAATATTTCAATAGATAACACCTAATAGTGGTACAGAGGTTTACAAGCGGAACGTGATGAAATCCCGGTTGAAAAAGAGGGGCCTTCTAACAGATATCGGAATGTCGGCAATCGACAAAGAAGGTTATTAAACAGATGGTACCCAAATATCTCAAATAATTTTTTGGGGTTACATAGCTCCGTACAGTTATTCATTATTTTTACGTTATTTTGTTGTACATCTCAAATATTCATTATTTTTTAAATTATTTTTATTGTGAACGAATTTGAAAATTTCAATAATCGAGTTTCTTTTCATTTAAATCTACATGTAAAATTTTCTTAAGATTTTCTTTTGTCGAAAGGAATTACTAATTTCTAAAGAATGAGTTCCAAAAGTTGAATTTTTGTTTATTTTTCATTAAATTAATTTTATATTCGTTGAAAAAGGTTTTAAACAGATGTTACTTTTTGAATATCTCAAATATTTTCGATTAACATAGCTCCGTACGTTATTGTAATTGTGAACTAATTTGAAAATTTCAACAGATTCTAGATAATCGAGTTTCTTCCCTTTTGATTCTACATGTGAAATTTTAAGATTATCTATTGTGGGAAAGGAATGACCGTTTTCTAGACAATGAGTGGCAAAAGTAGAATTCTGTTTATTTTTTATGCAACTCATTTTATGTTCGTTGAACCTCGTCTTGAAGGAACGTCCTGTTTGTCCTATATATTTATTACTGCACGTAGAACAAGATAACTCATAAACTCCTGATTTGTGTATGTTTGGAGTAGGGTCTTTTGCGTTAAAAAATACCGATGATAACTTGTTTTGCGTTTTGAAGGCAATATTGACATCTGATTTTGAAAAACTATTGGCCACTTTTTGACTTATGCTACCAAAGTACGATAGAGAAATGATTTTTTTATTTTCTTCAGTTTTTATGATAGGATAAATTTGGCTCATAGCTATTTTAGATAGTTTCTGTCGAATTAGATTATCTATTATATTGGGGTTGAAACCGTTGTTCGCTGCTATTGATTTTATAATTTGGACTTCAGCTTCGCGGTCATTTTTTGATAAGGGTAATGCGAAGGCTCTATGATTGATACGCTGATATTTTTTTGTGAAAATGGGTGACTGGAATCAATAGGAATACATATATCAGTGGATGTGGGTTTTATGAACACGTTGAATTCTATTTTTCTATTTGAGTGTGATATCGAGAGGTCTAAAAATGTAATACTCTTCTTCGATTTTATTTCTAATTTGAATTTAATTTTTGGATAATATTATTCAAGAAATTGAAAAATTTACTCAGTTGTCTGGATGTTCCGGAGATATACGTGAGAATATCGTCTACGTATCTATACCAGAAATGAATATTTACAGATAGTTTCGAATTAAAGATTTTATTTTCTATTTTTATGGAAATGGATGGTTTGAAGTATAATGTATCGTACTATCTGTATGTGTAGTTTTCCTGTATGTGGAAAAGTCGTGTCTATTAATAATTTTAGTGATTTTTAAATCTAAGAAATTGATGCTATTATTTACTTCTTCTTTATGTGTGAATTCAATTGTTGGATATAATTAATTGATACATTCCAAAAATGAACAAATTTGTCTATTTGTGCCATTAAATAAACAAATTATGTCATCTACATAGCGGTACCAATAAACGAAATGTTTAAAATATTGGTGTTTTTGGATATTGGTTTCTACGTGATCCATGAATATTTTTGATAACAAGGGGCTTAATGGGTTACCCATTGTAAGACTTTCTTCGTCTAGATAAAACGTGCCGTTGAACATAAAGTAATTTTGATCTAGGTAAACGTTCTAGGCGTCTAATATTTCTTTTTTTTACAACAAGATTAGTTCGTTTTCGGAGTAATAAATCGTCAACTAATTTTATGGTTTTACTGACCGGTATGTTAGGAAATAAGTTTTTTACATCAAAGGAAACAAGTTTGGCAATGTTTGGGACGTGTATATGCTTATGCTAATTATCTGTTAGAGACTGGTCATAACTTTAATATGAACTATTAAATATTACATATCGAAAACAAAAGTCAGAAACTAAATCTGTTAGAAACTTTAGAGATCAACAGATATAATAAAAGACAAATTTTACTGAATGATCAAATAGATTTAAACAGATCCCTCCTACTTAATATTTTTCATTGATTGTAAACCATCTCTTTCCACCACTCTATTTTTTGTACCAGAGCTGTGTATTTAAGGTTATGTTTTGCATTGTATACCTCAGTTTTAATATTCACCTGATGAAATCATGGTATGACGAAACAATTGTCGTGTAAATCAATAAAATAGCGGAAGTTAACATTTGTTTTTCTTATATTGAATGTTTCCTTGAGTGCGTGCATTTCTTTGTCGTAGTGGTACCTTTGTATCGTGTGAAGAAAATTCAATTTCAAATTTGTCCACAATACGATGATTAGTGAGTCGATTAATTTGTCCATGAATCCTTAAATTTCTCACAGTTTTCACACATGAGCACTGATTTTGATGAAATGTTTTAACAGTTTCTAAACGTTGTTGAAGCGTCTATCTTTTCGTGATCAAATGGCGTAATCTATTGAATACAAATGACAAAGGGAAATGTCAAAAATAATATACGGTGTTGCCATCAACATTCCTATTGGAAAACACAAGCGTTCCTTCGATTAACCATCGGTGAACTACGAAAGTAGTATACCATTTTGTCTTTCATCGTAGTATTAGAATATGTCTATACGTTCTTATTTATTTATAATATATCATTATTATAGACATAAAAAATGTTAAAAATAATAAGCCTTCATTGATAATGAATAATTAACACAAAATTAACAAAATATGATTGTATAATTCAATTAGAGGGTGGAGTTCAGGTGGGTGCAAATCGTCTGCTCTACCACTCAAACCCTGAGGAAAAGAGAATAAAAAATTAACTAAAATTGTGCTATGAAAAATAAAAGAAAAACAATAGAGCAGAAATATTCATAGAAGTTGAAGTCGACCTGGACTAGAAGAAAAAATAACACAAGAAAAAAACCATTAACCTACTGTTGTTCTTTGAAAAAAGAATCCCAGACACGATTTCTAAAAGTAACAAAGCCTACCCAGAACACAACTGAACTACTAACTCGCACAAGCTGAAAAAGCTTGTGAGGGTTCTTCACAGAAGATCTAGGAGTATAAGAATAATAAAATAATAAAAAATAATAATAACATATGTCATTGAAACAGGGCTGTGAAATCCGAACCACGAAATGGAAACTTGAAGAAATTATTACTTCTCATGTAACACTTCTTCAGATTAAAGAACTGTAACGAACTTCCATTTCGTGCAGTTGACCGTTCCTATAACATCGTTAGAACTTACGCAATATTTTGATACTTATCATGTTTATTAAAAGCCCACGGAGAAAATTGCATACTAATTATACCAAAGCATATTCACACACATGGAATAAATATTGGATGAAATTTTTGTCAAGAATTAATCGAACCGAATGTTGGCTAATAGTGAAAGTTACTCGTACGCAGTAAACTAGTAGGCATTTGAATAATCTTTCTGCAATTTATGCATCCACGTGCTTTTATTATGGTTCTCCTGCATGTCCCACATATAATAATATTATATTCCGCAAATAGAAATGTATTGTGATAAATTATGTGTCATTACCATATGAAATGCATAATCGATATCTCGCAAAAGGTCTCGCATTGTTTTGAGATATATGGAAGGTCGTAGAATTATTCAGGGTTTTTCTGTTTCTACGAATCCGATTTCTGGTTAATGGGCAAAAAGTGTTGAAATTCATTTGAGGTGAAACCTTGAAATAAGACTGAAAGTATTTGGGAATTTGTTGAATTTTCCTTTTTCTCAATGGCTTTTTTGATTGAAAGAATCGCCAAATAGTCCATCAATTTACCCTATATATCATATAGTAAAGTGACATCTTTCTCAAAAAATGATTATTTTCTGTACAATGTTCTGCAAAACCGGTTGATTTCTGGTTTTTCAAAATAGACATCCTATGTTTTTTGATTGTATGTTGCAAATATCGGCCTATCTGTCCTATATATAGCATTACAATCATCCCAATTAATTTGATAAATCCCCGAAAAGGTTGGGGTTCCTTTCTTTATTGTTCACCAAAATCTTAGCTAAATTATTTCCATTTACAGCTATAGAATTCATTCCCATTTTATAAATACCGTTAGAGATCCTACTGCTGAAATGGTTTATATTAAAGGTTTTAGCAGTAGAATCTCTAATGGTCTCCACAAAACGGGAATTAATTCTATAGGAGTAAATAGAAATAACTTAGCTAAGATTATGGTTAACAATAAAGAAAGGAACCCCAACTTTTCCCAATCCGGGATTTATCAAATTAACTGTATGATTGTAATGCTACATATATAGGACAGACAGGCCGATGTTTACAACATAGAATCAAAGAACATAGGATGTCTATTTTGAAAAATCAGAAATCAACCGGTTTTGCATATCGTTGTTTAGAAAATAATCATTGTTAAAATGAGAAAGATGTCACTTTACTATATAATATTAATAAGGGTAAATTAATGAAATATTTGGAGATTCTTTCTATCAGAAAAGCCATTGAGAACAAGGAGAATTTAACAAATTCCCAATTACTTTTCGGCAACACCCCTATATTGGATACTGTTATTTACATGCACCATAAAAATACACATATATCCTAAGTGTAAAAAAAGAACCTTTTTCAATTTTAAGTTTAGTTCCTTTTTGTACTTTCCTGAAGATGGTCGAAATACCGAAACACTTGTCAGGATTTTGAATACATTGTGAAACATAAAAATTGTGTGAATTATTTTAAATAAAATAATCGAAAGATCAAAAAATGAAAAAAACCAAACTAAACAAAAAATAATGAGTTTGTTCAATAAAATAAAGAGACAACTCAAAAAATCTAATTTATTATTCCTTATCATGTCGTAGGCAGAAACATTCTACGAGTTCTCTAAATTAGCAGCCCAGTAACAGCTTTGGCACAGAGCGTTTACATGGCTGAGGCATATGGGCTTCTCACACTTTCTACACTCATAATTTGTCATTCTTCTCAAATTGTTTTTAGATATGCACATACCACACTTACGTCTTTTGGGAGCTTGGGGGGATTTTTCACGTTCTTCCTAGGGTGAAAACCTTTTCATGCGGGGTTACAAGTGACTCAGCATTTTTTGAAGACTTCCCCGTGCTAGTTGAACGGTTATGATTTGGTGGCCAAGGATTTCAGAAAAATCCTCCTCTTCTAATCCATTTTCCATCGAAATCACTTGAGCATTTATGGCAGCCCCGTTCAAGCATGTGAAAAATATTACCATTGGCCAACATCTTGTGTTTCGGCTAACACTGAAAGTTGAGGACATTTGATATGCTGTGTCTACTTCCCCTTGGGTGGAATTATGAGAAGTTATAGCTTCTAGATTCTTCATCTCACCTGTAGATTCATTAATCGCATCGGTTTCCCGAAGTGATGATATGAAAATAATATTTTTTTCTTTCTTTGGTACATAGGAAACCAGAGTGTTACCATTATTGAATGCTGCTGTACTGGGCCTGTCCTCTTACATTTACAAAATCCGGTGGTAACTCTCTTTTATTTCCTAATTGTTTCAACATATGAGAACTTTAGTTTTTTCAGCTCATTCACCAGATTTATGTCTGTGAACCAATTGTCCGCCGATATGTTGCGTCCTGTACCGAAAAGAGTGAAGGCCATTCGTTTCACCCATTCACTAGGCTGGTTTCTGAATGCAAATGGTCCTTCATGGTGTTTTCCAGGGTACATTTCCATTTTGTAAGTGTACACCATTCGGGCATTAACTAGGGCAAATAATTGTATATCGTACTTGGAAGGTTTTGAGGGTATATATTGTCTGAATGCAGACTTCCCGCGGAAACCTTGCAACATCTTATCAATTGTGGCTTTTTCCCGAGGGATATAGTTTTTTTGGCAGTTCTGAAGAAAACTCTGAAATACTTCCCGGTTTGTGAGATCGTCAAAACGAATACATCGTATGACGAACTTGAATCGTTTTATTTTCATAACCAGTTAAAACTTCTCAATTATATCTCCTTATAATCCATACAATAATCCTAAGAACACCTTGATTTCAATACCATCGCTTTCATTCGAATCTTTTTCTCTGGCGAATTTCGCTTTGACGGATTCGATGCATTGGTTTGTGTACTTGACAATCAATGATAGAATTTCTGTTTCTAATAAACATTATCAACATTGTATGATGGTTTTTGCATTTTTAGTACCTCCTTTTCACATGGAAGATGTGTTATAGTCTGTTGCCTTGGTGTACGACGAAGCCTCTGGCCTGGGCTTCTTGGTCGCCTTTGTCTTTTTTTCCGAGAAAAGAAACGTCCATCTGCTATTCTTCTTGCTCCTCCTCGAATGTCCTATCTTCTTCCTGTTCAGTTTCTGAGTCCTCTTCCCGTTCTCCTACTTCATCGTTAGAAGTAATGTCACTTTCTTCACCTACATCCTTATATAAAGACAGATCATCAGCAGTATCATCATCAAGGAAGCGTCTGAATTTCTCAACATCATTGGGGTTGGAGAAACTAAACACTTTTCCCGCCATTTCAGCAAATAATCTGAAACCAAATGGTGTAAAAGTGAAATTAGTTTCTGATGTTACGTTATCAGGAGCACTTGACTTATAAAGCTACTATAAAAATAGCACTTATTTATGTAGATATCGATTAACTTTCTAGCAGATTGGATTAGTTTGAGCAAAATAAACAGAAAGTAATAAAAATATCTCGAAAAAACTTACCTTCACAATAATAACGTAGTCGGGCGTAGCTGGCTGACAAGCCACAAAGGTTCTATACTGCGAAACTCGCGGTAAACTGGACAGAAAAATTCTACTTGGTACCTGATGGTGAGAAACTATTATGAAAGGAGAAAAGTCAGCCGAATAGACAGGAAGGTACATAAGAAAAAGCATATTACTGGCATCTTCATCCGAAAAGTAGGAAATTAGGTTCTAAAATCAAGAGATATCGAACGCAGTTTTTCCACGTGTGAACAACTGCCCCAAGGGCAGAAAAGGAAGGGGTTTATGCATCGAATTGTGACTGGTGATGAAAAATTGGTTCATTACGTTGATCCAAAACATCGGGCAACGAATGGATACCCCGAATATTCATAGCGAGAAGATCATGATGTGTATTTGGTGAGACCAGCTGGGTGTAGTGTATTATGACCTGCTACAATCGAACGAATGGATAACAAGGGAGATCTATCGAGTACAATTGATGCGTTTGAGCCGAGCATTACAGGAATAACGGCCGCAATACAACGACCGACATCTGTGACTCTCAAGAAATTTTGCATTAGCCTTTGTCTCGTTATTTAATAATTAAATGCTAAAGTTGAACTCAATCATGGGAAAATTGCTATAATAATAATATATTTATTGATCCTCTAAGACATAATATACATACATCTATAGGACAGGTCAGATAAAAAAGAAAAACATAATAAACTAATCATTCACGATAATAATCAGCGATGGTATAAAAGTTTCCTTAATTGATTAATCTTTGATTAGTTTTCTGAATTTTTTGAGCTCAAGAGACTTGATATACTTCGGTAGATGGTTAAAAAGTTTTATATACTGGTTTGTGGGTGCGGCTTTTAAAAGGCTCAACTGAAGTTTTTATGGACCAGTTAAGAGAATGGTTAGACGTGGTTGTTAAAATTAATCCAAATTATCCATTTATTTGTAGGTGAAGATTTCAATAAAGACTGTTGCTTCGAGTCAACTAGTGGATGTCTTTGCAGATATTGGAGTACAGGCCAGATTCTCTGAATCATCTAGAATATACACGGTATCTGCAACAATGGTCGATTATATATTTTCTGATGGGTAAACGTTTAGTGCTCAAACCTTTCAAACACATATGTCAGACCACTTGGCACAAACATTAAGATGGACCACTGCTAATTATTTTCCTGAAGAAAAGAGGGAAAATCGAGAGAAGAATCATGAATCCCAACAATATGGAACAATTTGAGACAAAACTAGAAAATGAAACATGGAATGTCAACAAGCCGGCAAAAGATGCATTTGACGAATTCTGCGAAAGATTGATGTTAGACTTTTGATACGACCTGTCCGAGAAAATCTGTTTGCAGGAAAGTTGCGAAGTCAACATAACGCAAAAATGAAAACGTTCTAAAAATTAAATATGAACTTGATGCTTTGGAAACTTTAATGAAGCTATGAAAGGATGAAGGAAGTAGATGGGCATAAAAACATTCATAGAATGAAATACGCAGAGAAACTGACAGAACTAAAAAGGGACTTTAACCTACACAAAATGAAAAATGCTGAAAGTAAAAATAGTATTCTTTGGAAAATAATAAAAAATGAAAATAAGAAAGGAGAGCAAAAGGGTAAAATGAATCTTACCTTAAATGAGATGAACGAATACTCCATTGATATTGGAACTATAGGTCTGGAAAATTGTGGCAAACAAAAAAAATCCGTTGAGGTTGGTGCAAAAAACTGAACTTGAGGCAGTTCAATCTATCTACCTTCAGGATGGCACAATAACAGAACTTAGGATAGCCCTGAGTCAGGTTAGACTTAAACAGACAAGGGATATATATGAGAAGACATCAAGCACACTTATATTGAAATATCTCTTTGTGATATAATCACAAAATGTCTATAGAACTACTTCCTAAGTCAACTAAAGAAGGCCAAAATAATATCTGTCCACAAGAGAGGATATATGGATTTCCACCAGAAAACTATCGACCAGTTTCAATAATTCCTGTTTTCTCAAAATTATTTGAATTAGTAATCAAAAATTGACTAATGAGTTCTTTAATAAAATTTTCACCAAACAACAGCATGGATTTTTGAGAGGTAGATCAGTGGAAACAGCAGTTACGGAGATGTTAGACATGATAAGCAAGGCATTGGATTGAAGAAAAAATGTAGCCTACAGACATGTGTCTTATCCAAGGCTTTTGAAAGTGTAAACTACACTTTATTCTTGAATAAACTTAACCATTATGGCATCAGAGATGAGGTTCTAAAATTAATGGAAGGCTACCGGTCTGGAAGATTACAAAAAAATTATGTGTATGGCAAATATTCTCCCTGGGAAAATGAGAGTCAACGAAGCAATACACTAACTGTTGACATAGCTCCTGCAGGTCATCAAAGGTTCGGACAGTGACCAACTTTCACGTATCGTCAACAAAAAATGAGTATTCTCACTGATTGAAGACAAGGAAAATTAGCCAAGTCCTAGAAGAGAACCTTCTGGGACTCCAAGGTTCAATTTCTGTTCATCAGAAATAAAGTCATCAACTTAGGTGGAAATTTTTTTACTCTTTATAGATAACTGATAGCCAACTCAGAAATACACCTCTTAACCACAGATTATAATATTTTTCCACATTCAAAGATAATATTAATATTAGCGTAAGGAAAAATCATGGTTTTATGTCCATCTGCTCTATTATCGGATAGAAGTATGACTGCTTGGTGTATGTAAATTATATTCTACAATTTATACTGGAGTATTCAGATGTTGCACAGAAAAGGCAGGTATCATCCTAGGTTCGGTATATGGTCTAGTTACTATGATATGTCTTGGGGAAATGCTAAAAAGTTTCGTCATCACTTGAGCAGATCCTTCGCAGATCTATCTACCTTGAATTGTGGTAGGTAGATTTTTTGAGATAGGAATATCACGCATGTGCTGGGTGGTAGATAAAACGCAAGTAACAGTTAACAGGTTTATTTGATGTTCACATCTGCACTGATGAATATACGTAGGTCTTCTTTTCGAATGTAAACTGCACAGTAAAGTATGCAGTTCACTATGATACGAAAGCCTTATGTTGATTGGCACTTCACTTGGGCAATTCTGGCTTGAATCCCGTCGACCTTGAATAAATCTAAAACAACAATACTTGAGTAAGTTCCAACTTGAATTACCCCATTGACAATCTCAAATTGCACTGTCTAGCTTCACCATAATTCTGAATATTCCTATAGTGAGAATCAACACGTGTTGTTCCAATACCTCCTGGAAACACATCTTCTAGAAGACACTTGTTATCAAAACAGGCATGAGAGAGATTTTATGTTTGGTTTTCAAGACTAAGGATTTAATTTCTACCAAATAGTATTTGCCAGCATAAAGTATTCAATTCTTCTTGTGCCTTAAAGCGAACCAAATGTTTGAATCATAAAAATTGAAAAGTACGGAACCCATAATACAAGCTGGGGTGGGGAATTATAGTTTGCCACAGTTGAATAAATTTGATTTGATTTATAAACTTTTCTGGTTAACTTTCTTGGTCCGTTCATATTTAGGACTTAACACAGATCGAAGTCTGTTAGAAAACAGAATTTTATATAAAATAGGAGGACTACTACCACTTTTTCATTTCCTCCAATTATCGGAAGGACCACTTCAGTTTCTGCATAAATATTAATTGCTACTCAATTGACTCAATTCTTCATGAATTCCGGGGCTCGACGAATAGTTTGCAGTAACCTACAGTTTCAGCCCGTAGCGAAAATGGGCTTAATATTCAGGCTCAGTTCATATTGGCCGATTAATTAAGGATGTCGTTTAATATGCAGCACGGCATCCCACCTTAACAGTTGCCGTAACGGTAATGACCTCGTTAGTGCGAAATAAATACAGGAGGTTCAGAGATACGCCCTGCACGCATTTTAGGCCATCGGAGGTAGCCAGACCCAGGAGAAAATGATAAAAGATTCACTGTGAGTTTCAACGAGAGAATGATGTTTATTTTAAGACTCGAAACACACGCTTTTTTCATAACAAAATTTAATGAAATCGACATTTTCGAAGGACCTTGTTTAAAATTTTTCATGGAATCTGTTTTCAATTGTTTGGAAATCATTGAAATCATAAAAATAATAATATCTATTGATCCTTCAAGACATAACCCTCGTATAAAGTCAACCTTAGACACGTGTTTCGGGGTTTCGGCCATCATCAGTACGGTGAAAAAAGTGTAAATATGGGAAAAACTTGGTGGAAAAAAACAACAAATTGACAGAGGAAACGGCAGAAGCCAGCCTCTAATTTACCCTGTAAACAAGGGCTCAACAAATTGGCGGTTGGCTTCTGATGTTGACTGTTAATTTATTGTTTTTTTCCACCAAGTGTTTCCCATCTTTACACTTCTTCCACCGTACTGATGAGGCCCGAAAGCCCGAAACACGTGTATACGATTGACTCTATATGAGGGTTATGTACAATATCCTTTCTTTCTTTTTGAAACAATTCCCTCGATATTCTTTTTTGCGTATCTCGGAATGATGGAAGGGATCGGATCGTCTGACGTCACCAATGAATGGGTGGTTCGCTCTTGAAGCAAATCCTTCATCACGTCAGGGTCACCAGTCAAGCTCAATGAGGTGTTATGAGGGAGCTTCTACCTTTTATTTCGAAGATGGCGTTTCGTTTGAACTTGCGCACCTGAACTCTTCAGATAGGCGTGGTGCTGAAGAGATCCATATTCTCTAAGGATCATACGAGTGATAGAATCCCTCATAGATTATATGAATTACATCATAACATCATGCGGCATTTACCCGCGTTATTAATTTTCCAAGTACTCTGTAGCACTGTAATTCGATACGTTTGCAATGAGTGACAATAATAAAGAGAACAACGTCCTTATGGCGTTTCGATGGTATTTTGAAGCGGCAGAGAGGAAGCTTCTTGGAAATAAACCCTGTGCGACTTAAAAACACACTCGAGATTCTCAGTGATTGCAGGATCGTTTATTTGTACTTTCACTGATCGCTTTTAATTCTTGTATTAAGCTTCATTGTTATTTAATATGACCGGAATGTTTCACCTGAAATGCATTGCCTTTGTATATAACTAAAGCGGCCCAATCCTCATAAAATATCTGTTTGTATTGTATACTTTCTATCGGTGCCTGGTTGTTTTTTGTTGAATTTATTGGTAGGGTTGTTTATTGTACTGTTCATGGTATTCGCCGAGCCTGATTTGTAACTGATTTGCATGTACTCTTTTGTGATCCCCCGGTTACCTATTTCTTTGTTTGCTTTTTTTTATAATGTTTATTAACACGCTCAGGTGATGGGATACTGTATCTATTTTATAATGTCCTACTCAGTTTGTATTACATATTTGCCATATACATGCACCCGCTTACTTTAAGAGATTGTATTCCTTGGAAACCTTTGTTCTTTAGGGTAAATCACTGAGTAGGACGACGTATCGTATAGAGACAGTAAATAGCTCCGTATATCCAACGCTACTGTGAGAATGTGTGAGTGATTGTTAGATCATTATTCCGAGGTATTCTGATATCGCCAGGATTAGTTTACCTGATCCTTAAGGTAGCGTTCGGTCCGTTCTTCAGTAATATCAGGGCCTTCCTGGGTCTTGGCCACCCCGTGGATGCTAGATACAGCCCATTTGATAGTAACTTTTCTTGTCGATTCGAATTATGTTAGATCCCCTCTTCAAGTAGATCTCCTAGGCATACCACGTTACTCTTACCTTTCTGCCCATTTAAACTTACCCCTTGTAACGGGAGGTTCTGCACTGGTTACAGGTGCAGAACCTCCTCAACTGCAGTTGAAGGTGCATGCTGCTGTATCCTGTTCTCTTTAACCCTTTCCGCTGTATAAGAATGATATCCGATTCGAGCTAATTACCGACCTAATGATATGTAGAAATAAGTCATTGATACCCTGGGCGCTATTGGATTCACTGTGAAGCTTTACGAACCACTGAGTGGAGTAGATTTAACAGCAGGCTAATAAATGTTTGTTTCCATTCATTGAGGGTTGTTTACTTTCAAGATTATTAATATAATAATAATAATATAATAATAATAATCGTCTTTATTTAAAAAAAAAAAGTATGTGCATACATAGATTTGAAAACAAATTTGTAGATCTTACAAGGACCAATCTGGAGCGAAGTTTAGTCGAGGACTATTCTTACACTTAACTCACAGAATGTACCAATTCATGTCGCATGTGGACTTACAAAAAAAAACGAATATCCGCTCCCTAAAAATATAATACTTAACCTAAACAAAATAAAAATCAAAAATTGAGAATAACTAAGTACTTGAATGAATTAAAAAAAAAAAAAAAAATAATAGGTATACAAAAGTTTCGATCGATTCATTGAAACTTAATAATAAAAAAAAAATATATATATATAGTACGAACTATCAGATAAGAAAAGCGAAAAAATAAAAGTAAAACAAGTTTGAATAAAGCAACACTTAAAGAATTTGACTACAAAAAAGGAGACCTCTCACATATGACCTATACTGATAAAAGTTGACCAAATGGAGACCGGACTGAAATTGGTTGGACACCTTGACAGCAATGTAGGAAAAACATTTTTGAAATCTGGCAGTTCTATGCAAAGGAACAGTGAGTTCACCCCTATTACGAACCACTCTATCGTGTGCGACCGATCTAGGCACGAGTTTGTCTTTCAGCACTGTGGAAGACGGCGTATTCTGAATTTTGAAAACGAAACAAGCAAGATGTAGTTTCACTCTGTTCTCCATACGTAGCCATCCCAACTCGTTAATTTTATGAGAAATATGATCGAACTTACGTAAACCGAAGACAAACCTACAGCAGTAATTTTGAACAAGCTGAATACGACGCCGGAAGAACGAGTTCAAACATGGGCCAAACACTACATCGCAATAATTAAACCTCGAAAGAACTAAGGACTCAACAAGATTTCTACGCATATTGAATGTGAGCAAACGTCTAGCAGAATAAAGAGCCTTCAACCTATAATGCGCACTCCTCACCAATTCCATTACATGTTGAGAAAAGCAAAGCTCGTCATCCAACATGAGACCAAGATTTCTAGCCGAATTCACCACATTTATGCGAACACCATCGACTTGAATATCCAGCATGGATGAAATCGAAGCCCTACATCGTTTTTTCGAATAAACCAGAAGCCTGGATTTAGATGCATTTATCGAAAGATTATGCGCAGTAGCACACGATAATAAAACCTTCAGATCGTCATTTACTCTTGAAGATGCTAGATGGATATCTTCGACAGGGCAACAATAAATAAGTTCGGTATCATCCGCATAAGTCACAGGTTTACAATATTTAAGACCAGATAACAAGTCGGAGGTGTAAATAATAAATAACAAAGGGCCGAGAACAGACCCCTGGGGTACTCCCGCACAAATCCGAGCTGAATCTGAGAGTCTTCCACCCGCCCTTATCCTCTGGGTACGCAATGAATGAAATGACCTGATCATAGTTACAGCAGCACAAGAAAAGCCGAAGTAAGACGCCTTGGCGCACATCAAATTATGGTTGATGGTGTCAAAGGCTTTTGAAAAGTCCAACAACAACAGCAGGACAACCGATCCCTTATCTAGGCCGGAAAAAACATCATCAGTAACCGATGCCAAAGCAGTAGCGGTACTGAAATACTTCCTGAAACCATTCTGATAAGCAGGCAATAAATCACAATTCACAACATATTCATATATCTGATCATACAAAATCCTCTCCAAAATCCCTGACACCACCGGAAGTATACTGATAATACGCAACTCGGAATGAGCAGTCGGATTGATGACTTTGGGCAGAGGAACACCAATTGCTTCCTTCCATTGCATGGGAAAACTATTACAAAGTATACAACTATTAATTAGATGTAAAATCATAGAATCAATAAAGGGTCTGGCGTGACCCAACATCGCCAGGGAAATACCGTCGCAACCAAAGGATCTACTCTCAATACCACCCAAAACAACCAAAAGAGCATTCATATCAACAATCCTGAACTCAAAAATCGACGAATTGGGGAATTGATTCTTCTGATAAAATAATAATAATATAAATATATTATTCTGACGTTACTGTGTTTTAAATATTTAAACCTCCCGTCACTGTTTCCTTGCTCTCGTTAGGTGCAATCTTGGTTGTCTATACAACGTAGCATCGTATTCTCCCGCCACTAGACGATCACGATAAAAAGGTTAGCGTTCATTAGAGCACTCCGTATAATCCCAGATATCTTAGAGTTCTCCGTGTAATCCTGGATATTTTAGAGTACTCTGTATAACACGGGTTATCTCAGTATCCAAGTCTTCTTATAACGCGAGTGTCCTTGTTCCACGTTGGATCTCGACTGTCGGAACGCTAGCACTCTGTTCTACTTGAACCGGGCGAGGACAGTGAGCTCGATATTTGGAAAGCGGTGGCGTCCCCTATATACTACGCCGGGAAGCTGCAGCGGTAGAGTAGAATTCTGGACGAGGAGCGAGACAGATCACTACAATTCCTTCTGGTTCTGTGTAATGAGTGCTAATTCTATATGTTTATTTTAATTCTATTTGTTCGATTTAATTTTAAAGTTTCGAGGAAAGTTTTCATTAAATCAAAATTTTAGTGAATGAACTTCTGTGGAGTGAAGACCGAAGCGATCAAACAATGAGATAATTTTCTGGCAAATAAGATTCTGCTTTGATTTAATTTGTGTGCATTATTATTTCTGTAAGGTAAAAATTTTCAATTCCAATACTGATTACTTTAGTAGCAAATGTTGCGGAGTGCAGAGAACTTTTGCTGGACAACTTTTTCATTTGATATAGCAAGCTGTATAGTCTCTCTACCATTCACAGATAAATTAATTATTCAGTTTTTCCAAGTCTCAGAAAAGTCTCCTGTTTGATCGCCAAGGTATATATATATATATATATGCCAAGGTATATATATATATATATATATATAGACCTTGTTATCCCCCAAAAAATTTTTCGTATTGTTATCCTGACCAGATGTAACTTCTCAAATCTTATATCAATTTTCAGCTAATATTGGAGCTCAAGCCTCAAAAACTTATCGTATTATTATCTTGATCAGATATAACCTCTCAAATCTTATATCAATATTCAGTTAGGATTGGAGCACCATCTGAGTCAGCAGATAATTAGATCAACAATCCCAAGCTTCGTGATTTTTCTGAATTGAGATAGATTATCAAATCTCATCAGTTATTCAATCAGCCCGCTGCATCTACGTCATCTTTTTCCTCGTTTCGAGTGTTTACATTTAATAAGTTGGCCAATATATATTCAAATAAGGCAAAAAGTAACTTGAAGGCGCTACTGCCGGATTTATCCATTTATGCGTAGACTTAGGAATTTGCTAAAAATCTAGCAACCTGCCTCTAATGTTCTTGTCTCATGGTCTCTACTATATGAGTATGGTATTAAAGTTAAGGTATAAAGCTCTAAAAGATGTTTTGCTTTGATTAGAATTCTGCGTGAAAATAATTGCAAATTTTCGTAGATGAAGAAAAGTCGAAAACCCTATAATAAGATTTATCTCTCTCACCTTAATAATTATTGGATAAATTCCACTGATTTGTAACATTTTTATTTAGCTGAAGGTATTTCGAATACTCAGAGATTTTGTCAGTTGAAAATTTCAATCCTTGAAGTGATTTAAAATTCAACTGGTTCCTTCAAAGGGTTTTTTTGTAATAATATAATATAATTAAGCTCACTTAACCAGGAGGTAGTAAAAATAGATGTAATGGGATATGACGGTTCATTGATAATTCAGAAATTGGTACCAAAATCAATTAATTATGTAACACTACTGCACTGTAAACATTCATCTGATACTTTTTTGAAAGCTGAAGAATGAGTGATAACTTTAGATAGGAAATGCTTGCCCGAAACTCACATAATCTCAGAAATAAACAAATGAAATAGATCATTTCCACAATTTATTATAAAAGACAATTGTTTCGCCAACACTGTGGCTTTATCGAGTTTACATCTTGAACTAACTATAAACAATACACAACACTTCCCAAAGAATTATTTGAATATTTTAATATATACAGATATATTCTCTTAGCTTTCTACATATTTAACTTCAAAAAATTATATTTAATATTATAACTTCAGGAATTAAATTAATGTCATTTAAGCACTACTCATATCAAAACTAATATCAATTCCTGAAGTTATAATATTAAATATAATTTTTTGAATTAAATATGTAGAAGGCTAACAGAATATATCTGTGAATATTAAAATATTTGAATTATTTTATATAACTTCTATCAAGTATAAACCTCCATTTATTTTACCTCCTATAGAGCTAAAAACTTGAAAAAAGTGGAGGTAAAACTAACTAATAATTTTTGGAAATGAAGATGAAGATCGCAAAAAGGGGATACAAATAACCATCAATTCACAGAAATACCGATAAAGAAAAATATGCAAAAAAGGGTTTTAAATAACGATAAAATTTATTGAGTTAATTATCGGAACTAACTCAATAATGAGCTATCCCGTGTTATACGGAGTACTCTGAAATATCCGGGATTTTGCGGAGTACTCTAAGATACCTTGGATTATACGGAGTACTCTAAAGAACGCTAACCCTTTTATCGTGATCATATAGTGGCGGCAGAATAAGATGCTACGTTGAGTAGACAACCCAAATTATGCCTAACAAGAGCAAGGAAACACTGACGGGACGTCCAAATACTTAACACACAGTAACGTCAGAATAATATATCTATATTAGTAATCTTGAAAAGCAACAACCCTCAATGAATGGAAACAAACATTTATCAGCCTGCAGTTAAATATACTCTGCTCAGTGGTTTGTAGAGCTTCACAGTGGACCTAATAGCGCCCCGGGTCTAAATGACTCATTTCGTACATATCGTTAGGTTGGTAACTTGCTCGCATCGGATATCATTCTTATACAGCGGAAAGGGTTAGAGAGGATACAGCCAGCATGCACCTTCAACTGCACTTCCGGTATAGGTGCAGAACCTAAAAGTTACAAGGGGTAAGTTTAAATGGATATTAAGGTAAGGGTAACATGGTATGCTCAGGAGATCTCCTTGAAGAGGGGATCTAACATAATTCGAGTCGACCGGAAAAGTTACTATCAAATGGACTGTATCTGGCCTCTTCGGGGTGGCAAAGGCCCAGAAAGGCTCAGATATTACTGAACAACGGACCGAACACTACCCGAAGGGTTACGAAAACTAATCCTGGGGATATCACAATACCTCGGAATAATGATCTAGCAATCACTCACACATTCTCACAGAAACGTTGGATATCCGGAGCTATTTACTGTCTCTTTACGATACGTCGTGCTCTACCAGGACTACTCAGTGATTGACCCTAAGGAAAGCCACCGGCTTACAAGGAATACAATCTCGCAAAGCAAGCGGGAGCATGCCTATGCCAAATATGTAACAGAAACTGACTAGGACATTATAAAATAGATACAGTATCCCATTACCTGGGTGTGTTAATGAACGTTTCAATCAAAGCCAACAAATAAATATGTAACCGGGGGATCACACAAGAGAACATCCAAATCAGTTACATATCAAGCTCGGCGAATACCATGAAAAGTACACATAATGAACCACTATTAATAAATACAACAAACAGCAACCAGGCACCAAGAGAAAGTATACAATACACATATATAACTTGTGAGGGTCGTGCCGCTTTAATTATATACAAAGGCAATGCATTTTAGTTAAAACATTCCAGTCGGATTAAATATCACTGAAGTAAAAATACAAGAATGAAAAGCGACGAGTGAAAGTACAATAGACGAGCGTGCAATCACTAATTTTGCATTGAAACTGAAGTGGTATTCAAAGCGTAAAGCATGCAATTAATCAGGAGCATTTGAAAGAAGTTTACTTACTAAGAGTTACCAAGAGAGACTGTTACAAGTACTATTATCTCGAGTATGTTTTTAAGTCGATCAGGAACAACCTTGCTCTCTGCCGCTTCAAAATACAATGGTAACGCCATAAGGACGTTGTTCTCTTTTGTTATTGTCACTCATCGCATACGTGCCAAGTTACAGTGCCACAGAATATTTGATACATAAATAATGCAAGTAAATAACGTGATGTAATGATGTAATTTATATAATCTATGAGGTATTCTGTCACTCGTATGATCTCTTTATAAGTAGAAATATTCAACAATGGGGATCTTGTGACATCAATTCGCATATGTGTACCTGGTGGATCGACATCGTTCTGGACGTTTCCGCTCAATTAATAAATTTCAAGTCGATTTATCTCTTCCCTTATTATTTATTAGCTTTCAACAGTAAATACAAGTTTCGCAGTTAAGTAGTTTCAGTTCACAAGTCTACGAACTTGAACCGAGCAGAATGGTAGATATTTGTGTGTTCATTACAATTGAACCGTGGATCACCCGGTTTGAAACGCACTGGTTCTTGTGCTGGCATTTAATATGAGGAATGTGTTGACCTCACGGTGAGTCAGCTGAATTTCTTGTTGAAGTCCAATAATGTTAAATTGAAATGTTCAACGTGTGTTGATGAGGTTCCGTGCAAGATTCATCCGAAATTGAGGAGTGACCTTTAGATTCTGATGTGGATGCTATTCTGGAATTTATGTGGCAGTCCGAGATGAAGGAATTCCATATGAATCAGGAGACATTGGTAGAGTCAATTAATTTTTGTTTGGATAAGGTGTCTGATTTCGAGATCAGTGTATGCAAATTAGTGGAACATATCAAAGTATTAGAATCTCCGAAGAACGAAAATATTAATCTGAGGGAGGATGTTCAGAATTTGACAATGAGATTGAATGATCTCGAGCAAGTCTCCAGGTCTGGCAATATCGAGATATCGGGTATTCTAGTGAGGAATAATGAAAATTTGACATCCATTCTCAAAACTGTACTTCTGCCATTGGGAGCTAAGTGTTTTGAGAGTATAGTCGAGGTTGCGTATAGAGTCTTACCAACATTCGGTAAGAATCAACCGAAGAATATAATTGTGAAATACTCTTCACGTAACATCAGAAATGATTTTCTAAGGGCCGCTAAATCTAAGAGGAGTTCTTTGTCACGGGCCAATGTAGTTAAGTACTGCCCTGAGGCGAGAGTCTATAAAATGAACATCTTTCACCTGGAAATGAAAGTTTATTCAAGAATTCAAGAAGACTCGTGCTCATGCTAGGTTCAGAGGCTATGAATTCGTTTGGGTGAAAAATGGTAGCATATTGATGAGGAAGGATAAAACTAGTCAAGTTACTCGGATCTTGGACGAGCGTCAACTAGTGTACCACTCTGTTCGAATGAATATATGTTTTATTCTTCTAATTGTTACTTCGTTTTGTTACCAAAATGTACGTGGTCTGAGGTCAAAGTTGAGGAACTTTAAGTTAAACGTTCTTAGTAATACTAGTGACATCATCTGTTTGACAGAGACATGGCTCAATGGCAACATTGCAGACTTTGAGGTGTTCGACGGTGAATACTTCGTGTTTAGACGAGATCGAGAAAGTTCTACGAGTAGTAAAAGTGATGGTGGTGGAGTGCTGCTGGGGCTTAGGGGGCATCTTCCGGTTGTTGTGGGAGAGTGAGAAGACATTTGGATTACGTTGAGCACGATAGTAAGAGGATACTTATTTGCTGTGTGTATTCACCTCCTGGCGATGATTATGCACTTAATAGTTTCAGAGACAAATTAGATTCTGCAGAATAAATTCTGTGAAGATCCCTCAGAAGCTTTTTCAGCTTGTGCGAGTTAGGGGTTCAGTTGTGTTCTGTGTAAGCTTTGTTACTGTTATCTTGCGCCACTTTAGGTCACAGCACTGTTAATTTTTGACCCAACAGTGAAATGGTGGCAGACACCCGTCCAACTGAAAAATTTCTTTTCCACCTGAACAGGATTCGACCTCGGACCTCCCAGTCACGAGTCCGAGGCTCTCCCGCTGAGCTATCCACACTCATATATATTATCATCACATGTCGTAGAAATTAACTAATAAAGAATCAAAAAAAAATATATAATAAAATATTGATGAAATTATTTAGACATCATCTTATACATATATAACGTAAATAGAGGTCATTCTTGATAGAAGGTATATAAAATAATATAAATATTTTAAAAAATTTTAAACAATTTTAAAAAATTAGCCTTCTACATATTTAATTCCAAAAGATTATATTCAATGATTATAACTTCTGAAAATAAATTAAAATAATGTCGTATAAGTACCACTTATATCATGACATAAAAAACATTCATTATAAGACATCCAAATGGTATAACAAAATCCAATAAATAAAAATTATTAACTAAAATCCTATAAATTAAACATTTTGAATAGACAAAATTTTGTTTCTGCTTATCAATCCTATGAAAACCAATATCTTTCAAGAATATCCAACATAATCTTAAGAATTTTATCACAAAACTATCTTACTTAGACTATTCAATATTATTGGATATCTAACCAAGGTACTTTATACAAAAACTCAAGATATGCAAAACATTACTGAAAAACAAGTTTTAAAATCGACTTTGCTCATCAGTATTCAAATATTCATATTCAATAAATATAAAATCAATTAATAACACATATTCAAACTCACCCTTCGTCTTCGAGAAAAAGTTCTATTTAAAATGAGAACCTTAAATAGGTATCCACTACCCACAGAAATATCTCTGTGGTTTAACCTGATCTAGAAGATTGAAAGACAAATTTAACGGCCTTTGCTATAACACAAGGACTATCTGTATGAATGTTTGGGAAACCATATAATTATATATTATAAATAAAATAACGTAAATAGAGGTCATTCTTGATAGAAGGTATATAAAATAATATAAATATTTTAAAAAATTTTAAACAATTTTAAAAAATTAGCCTTCTACATATTTAATTCCAAAAGATTATATTCAATGATTATAACTTCTGAAAATAAATTAAAATAATGTCGTATAAGTACCACTTATATCATGACATAAAAAAACATTCATTATAAGACATCCAAATGGTATAACAAAATCCAATAAATAAAAATTATTAACTAAAATCCTATAAATTAAACATTTTGAATAGACAAAATTTTGTTTCTGCTTATCAATCCTATGAAAACCAATATCTTTCAAGAATATCCAACATAATCTTAAGAATTTTATCACAAAACTATCTTACTTAGACTATTCAATATTATTGGATATCTAACCAAGGTACTTTATACAAAAACTCAAGATATGCAAAACATTACTGAAAAACAAGTTTTAAAATCGACTTTGCTCATCAGTATTCAAATATTCATATTCAATAAATATAAAATCAATTAATAACACATATTCAAACTCACCCTTCGTCTTCGAGAAAAAGTTCTATTTAAAATGAGAACCTTAAATAGGTATCCACTACCCACAGAAATATCTCTGTGGTTTAACCTGATCTAGAAGATTGAAAGACAAATTTAACGGCCTTTGCTATAACACAAGGACTATCTGTATGAATGTTTGGGAAACCATATAATTATATATTATAAATAAAATAACGTAAATAGAGGTCATTCTTGATAGAAGGTATATAAAATAATATAAATATTTTAAAAAATTTTAAACAATTTTAAAAAATTAGCCTTCTACATATTTAATTCCAAAAGATTATATTCAATGATTATAACTTCTGAAAATAAATTAAAATAATGTCGTATAAGTACCACTTATATCATGACATAAAAAAACATTCATTATAAGACATCCAAATGGTATAACAAAATCCAATAAATAAAAATTATTAACTAAAATCCTATAAATTAAACATTTTGAATAGACAAAATTTTGTTTCTGCTTATCAATCCTATGAAAACCAATATCTTTCAAGAATATCCAACATAATCTTAAGAATTTTATCACAAAACTATCTTACTTAGACTATTCAATATTATTGGATATCTAACCAAGGTACTTTATACAAAAACTCAAGATATGCAAAACATTACTGAAAAACAAGTTTTAAAATCGACTTTGCTCATCAGTATTCAAATATTCATATTCAATAAATATAAAATCAATTAATAACACATATTCGCTAATTTTTTAAAATTGTTTAAAATTTTTTAAAATATTTATATTATTTTATATACCTTCTATCAAGAATGACCTCTATTTACGTTATTTTATTTATAATATATAATTATATGGTTTCCCAAACATTCATACAGATAGTCCTTGTGTTATAGCAAAGGCCGTTAAATTTGTCTTTCAATCTTCTAGATCAGGTTAAACCACAGAGATATTTCTGTGGGTAGTGGATACCTATTTAAGGTTCTCATTTTAAATAGAACTTTTTCTTGAAGACGAAGGGTGAGTTTGAATATGTGTTATTAATTGATTTTATATTTATTGAATATGAATATTTGAATACTGATGAGCAAAGTCGATTTTAAAACTTGTTTTTCAGTAATGTTTTGCATATCTTGAGTTTTTGTATAAAGTACCTTGGTTAGATATCCAATAATATTGAATAGTCTAAGTAAGATAGTTTTGTGATAAAATTCTTAAGATTATGTTGGATATTCTTGAAAGATATTGGTTTTCATAGGATTGATAAGCAGAAACAAAATTTTGTCTATTCAAAATGTTTAATTTATAGGATTTTAGTTAATAATTTTTATTTATTGGATTTTGTTATACCATTTGGATGTCTTATAATGAATGTTTTTTTATGTCATGATATAAGTGGTACTTATACGACATTATTTTAATTTATTTTCAGAAGTTATAATCATTGAATATAATCTTTTGGAATTAAATATGTAGAAGGCTAATTTTTTAAAATTGTTTAAAATTTTTTAAAATATTTATATTATTTTATATACCTTCTATCAAGAATGACCTCTATTTACGTTATTTTATTTATAATATATAATTATATGGTTTCCCAAACATTCATACAGATAGTCCTTGTGTTATAGCAAAGGCCGTTAAATTTGTCTTTCAATCTTCTAGATCAGGTTAAACCACAGAGATATTTCTGTGGGTAGTGGATACCTATTTAAGGTTCTCATTTTAAATAGAACTTTTTCTCGAAGACGAAGGGTGAGTTTGAATATGTGTTATTAATTGATTTTATATTTATTGAATATGAATATTTGAATACTGATGAGCAAAGTCGATTTTAAAACTTGTTTTTCAGTAATGTTTTGCATATCTTGAGTTTTTGTATAAAGTACCTTGGTTAGATATCCAATAATATTGAATAGTCTAAGTAAGATAGTTTTGTGATAAAATTCTTAAGATTATGTTGGATATTCTTGAAAGATATTGGTTTTCATAGGATTGATAAGCAGAAACAAAATTTTGTCTATTCAAAATGTTTAATTTATAGGATTTTAGTTAATAATTTTTATTTATTGGATTTTGTTATACCATTTGGATGTCTTATAATGAATGTTTTTTTATGTCATGATATAAGTGGTACTTATACGACATTATTTTAATTTATTTTCAGAAGTTATAATCATTGAATATAATCTTTTGGAATTAAATATGTAGAAGGCTAATTTTTTAAAATTGTTTAAAATTTTTTAAAATATTTATATTATTTTATATACCTTCTATCAAGAATGACCTCTATTTACGTTATTTTATTTATAATATATAATTATATGGTTTCCCAAACATTCATACAGATAGTCCTTGTGTTATAGCAAAGGCCGTTAAATTTGTCTTTCAATCTTCTAGATCAGGTTAAACCACAGAGATATTTCTGTGGGTAGTGGATACCTATTTAAGGTTCTCATTTTAAATAGAACTTTTTCTCGAAGACGAAGGGTGAGTTTGAATATGTGTTATTAATTGATTTTATATTTATTGAATATGAATATTTGAATACTGATGAGCAAAGTCGATTTTAAAACTTGTTTTTCAGTAATGTTTTGCATATCTTGAGTTTTTGTATAAAGTACCTTGGTTAGATATCCAATAATATTGAATAGTCTAAGTAAGATAGTTTTGTGATAAAATTCTTAAGATTATGTTGGATATTCTTGAAAGATATTGGTTTTCATAGGATTGATAAGCAGAAACAAAATTTTGTCTATTCAAAATGTTTAATTTATAGGATTTTAGTTAATAATTTTTATTTATTGGATTTTGTTATACCATTTGGATGTCTTATAATGAATGTTTTTTTATGTCATGATATAAGTGGTACTTATACGACATTATTTTAATTTATTTTCAGAAGTTATAATCATTGAATATAATCTTTTGGAATTAAATATGTAGAAGGCTAATTTTTTAAAATTGTTTAAAATTTTTTAAAATATTTATATTATTTTATATACCTTCTATCAAGAATGACCTCTATTTACGTTATTTTATTTATAATATATAATTATATGGTTTCCCAAACATTCATACAGATAGTCCTTGTGTTATAGCAAAGGCCGTTAAATTTGTCTTTCAATCTTCTAGATCAGGTTAAACCACAGAGATATTTCTGTGGGTAGTGGATACCTATTTAAGGTTCTCATTTTAAATAGAACTTTTTCTCGAAGACGAAGGGTGAGTTTGAATATGTGTTATTAATTGATTTTATATTTATTGAATATGAATATTTGAATACTGATGAGCAAAGTCGATTTTAAAACTTGTTTTTCAGTAATGTTTTGCATATCTTGAGTTTTTGTATAAAGTACCTTGGTTAGATATCCAATAATATTGAATAGTCTAAGTAAGATAGTTTTGTGATAAAATTCTTAAGATTATGTTGGATATTCTTGAAAGATATTGGTTTTCATAGGATTGATAAGCAGAAACAAAATTTTGTCTATTCAAAATGTTTAATTTATAGGATTTTAGTTAATAATTTTTATTTATTGGATTTTGTTATACCATTTGGATGTCTTATAATGAATTTTTTTTTATGTCATGATATAAGTGGTACTTATACGACATTATTTTAATTTATTTTCAGAAGTTATAATCATTGAATATAATCTTTTGGAATTAAATATGTAGAAGGCTAATTTTTTAAAATTGTTTAAAATTTTTTAAAATATTTATATTATTATACATATATGTTTCGATTCGACATTAAAGAATCACATGTTATCAAATATATAACAATAACTTCTTTAACACAACATATTTCTACAACAACTAACCAATTTTTGGGGTAGGCATGGCCTAAATGAAAATTAGGTAATATCACAGTTATATTTCTTTGTACACATGCACACATGCACGTGGCGGTTATCTAATGTAGAGTCTGAGTCGTATCTTCCTTCATTGTATATTTCTGTGACATTACCTCATATTCATGCCATGCTACCCCAAAATTGGTTAGTTGTTGCTGAAATGTGTTGTGTTAAAGAAGATTTTTCCGATATATTTTTAAATGATTATTTTGTTTATTCAAATAACACCTTACCGATCAGATTTTGAGTCCGAATGTATCAGGTTCTTTCTCTGGAGAATGTGCTGTATATTCATTTTAGGCCATACCTACCCTAAAATTGTTTAGTTGTTGCAGAAATGTGTTGCGTTAAAGAAGGTATTGTTATATATTATTAAATGATTATTTTGTTTATTCAAATAACTCCTTACTGATGAGATTTTGGATCTAAATGTATCAGGTTCTTTCTCTCGAGAATGTTCTTTGAAAAAGGACAATAAAAAAGGCCCCTTTTTTGAATTTTATGTTGAACATTTTTTGGTGATGGAACTTGTGATTCTTTAATATCCAATTAAAAAAAAAATATATATATATATATATATATATATATATATATATATATATGTATATATATGTCTATTAAGTGATACAGTGTATTCAGGACATGTTTTTTAAAATTTAAATCTGAATGTTTTCATGAGATTTATTTAGATTAAAATCTGTAGAGGTTCTGGTGAATTTATTTCAGCTATTATTCTGTAATATGCAGATACTTCTTCGTAGTAATTTTCACTTTATATACTTCAAAAATTGAGAAATTACATTCTATTTCATGTGTTATAGATTGTGATACTATATTAAGCTGTGATTATTTCAATATGCCGAATATAACCTGGGATTATAAGCCTCATTGCTCATATCTGATCCCAACAGGAAAATACAAAAGATTCACTGTATTCTAAACTGCAAGCAGTTAAATTATATGAAAAACAGCAACCAAAAGATATTGCATTTGATTTTTTGTAGTGAATTATCAATTGTTAGCCTTACAGAATCTAACTACTCTCTAGTGTTGGAGGATCCTCATCACAAAAGTTTCAAGTTCTTGGTGTATTTCTCGGGGTTGAGTTCGTTGAATATCTGTGGAACAGAAGTTTTAGAATTGCGGATTTTGTAGCCGTAGTTCTGAATTGGGAAATATTAACTTGTCGGAAGTGTTTCGCGGTAACTGCTTTGATGGATTTTATGAACAAGTTTATGAGTTCGTCGAAGAGTATGTTCCCAAAATTAAGAATCATACTAATTTTTCAGGTTACCTCAGTAAGAGCACTATAAACCTTCTTCAAGAGAAGAATGAAGCTCATAAAAGGTGGAAGTTGAACTCTAAAAAGTTTCGATTACCTTGTTTTCTCTGAGTTAAGGCGTAAAACCAAAAAAGCGGTTCGATCTGACTACACTTGTTACATCTCTTCAGTTGAGGATGAACTGCCGGGTAATTCGTTTTTCGTAGCACCCAAAGAATTGTCGTACCTCGTTTCCTAATAGAATGATATTTAAAAATGAAACACCTGAAGGTTCGAATGTACCCAACCTTTTTTCAAATCACTTTCGTAGTGTTTTTCAACCATATGAACAAAATTTGAAAATCAAAACAAATTAAAATATGTTGCTCCTCTACAATTTTAATTTCAAAAAATTATTATTCAAAAAAACTTTTAGAATTAAATTAATGTCTAAAACAAGCACCGCTTACATTTAATAGACGTATATAATCAAAACTCAATATATAATGTCAAATGGAATAAATAAACCAAAAGATATACAAAAGTCATTAAAATTAATAAATAAATATTTAAAGGAGACAAAATTTACTTATTCGAATATTTAAATATATTAAATATTTCAAATAAATTATATTCTTTGAGAAGTCCTTTAAGTGTGTTCATGTTTTTAAAAGGCAATTGGCGTTCTTGAAGGTAAGACCAGAAACAAAATTTTGTCTCCTTGAAATATTTATTTATTAATTTTAATGACTTTCGTATATCTTTTGGTTTATTTATTCCATTTGACATTATATATTGAATTTTCATTATATACGTCTATTAAATGTAAGCGGTGCTTGTTTTAGACATTAATTTAATTCTAAAAGTTTTTTTGAATAAAAATTTTTTGAAATTAAAATTGTAGAAGATAAACATATTTTAATTTGTTTTGATATTCAAATTTTGTTATATTTCTTCTATCAAGTAAAAGGCCTTTCTTTTTTATTCTATATATAATATATAATTATATTTTGGCTTCAATAAATCTCATTATGGAATGTCAATGAATTTGAATAAGCCTTAAAAATAACTCACACTGTTCTTTGATTCTGTTAGAACATAGATCAATCTTGAATTATAAAGATGATCTGTGTCTCGAAACATTATTCATTTGCACGTGGAACGTTGTTTGATATAGGTTAGTTTTTTGATTTTGATATTTTGAATATATTTCAGGACTGAAGACGGAATTGCTTAGAATTATATTTCTTTTTTGAAGATATAGTGCATGCTTTGAAAGATTTCTGAATTTACTTATTCGAATATTTAAATATATTGAATATTTCAAATAAATTATATTCTTTGAGAAGTCCTTTAAGTGTGTTCATGTTTTTAAAAGGCAATTGGCGTTCTTGAAGGTAAGACCAGAAACAAAATTTTGTCTCCTTGAAATATTTATTTATTAATTTTAATGACTTTCGTATATCTTTTGGTTTATTTATTCCATTTGACATTATATATTGAATTTTCATTATATACGTCTATTAAATGTAAGCGGTGCTTGTTTTAGACATTAATTTAATTCTAAAAGTTTTTTTGAATAAAAATTTTTTGAAATTAAAATTGTAGAAGATAAACATATTTTAATTTGTTTTGATATTCAAATTTTGTTATATTTCTTCTATCAAGTAAAAGGCCTTTCTATTTTATTTTATATGAACAAAAGTTTTCCAATGTGTCCTTGTGTGTCAGCAATTATGATTCGATAAATGAGATCAGAGTAATCGAATATCAGGTTCTTTCTGGGATGGATAAGAATAAATGTGCAGGTTTGGATGGATTACCGTCCTTATTTATAAGGCGGTTGTATATTCCTTTAACTATTCTGATCAACCGATCGTTCATGCAGTATGAATTTCCCAGAAAATGGAAAACTGCTCACGTGGTTCCAACCCCGAAAATGGGCGATAAACATAATATGGAAAATTATAGGCCCATAAGCAAATTAAGTACTTTAAGTAAAATCCTCGAGTTTTTGTTCGTGATAGGATCATGAATTCAGTAAGGTCTCTTATTATACCTGAGCAACATGGATTTGTTCCTGAAAAATCTACTTTGTCAAATCTGGTCTTTTATACAGAGTATTTTCTTGATGCAATGGATTGTCAGATGCAGGTTGATTCTGTGTACGAATTTTTCGAAGGTCTTCGATAAGATTGATCATAATATCTTGATAAAAAAATTGTTTGAGATAGGTATTCATGGAGACTTGCTACGTTGGTTATCTTCATATCTCAATAATAGATCTCAAATTGTTGCTGTTAACGGATATTTATCATCATCTTTCTGTGTGACCTCGGGGGTACCTCAGGGGTATCTCCTTGGGCCTCTTTTATTTATAATTTACAAACGAGGAGTATGAGCTATGGTACAGATCAACTGAATTAATTCATTTTGTTATAATTTACATTAATGATATAAGTGACTGTTTTAAATTTTGTAAATTTTTGATATTTGCGGATGAAGTGAAGATCCTTTTCCGCATGGCTGACGCTTTGAACTGTTTTAACTTCCAAAAAGACTTAACTGCATTCAATAACTTGTGAATAAAAAATAAACTATATCTCAACTTGAGTAAATGTAACTGCATAACTTTCAGTCGTAAACTAAAGATCAATCATCTTGACTAGTATTTGGGTGAAAGTCGCTTACAGCATCGGTAAGAGGTGAGGGATCTGGGTGTAATATTTGATAGAAAAATGTTTGATTCGTACATCGATTATGTGGTGACCAAAAGTAGCCAGATGCTGGGATTTGTGATGATATCTTGTAGAAATTTCACTTCCACTAAGTCCTTGAAGGCTCTATATGTTGTTTTCATTTTCAGTAAGTTATCTTATGCATAGGTTATTATGAGGTCTGAGAAATTTAGATTATACGGTTACAGGTATGTAGTTACAATTTGTATCTAACAAAGAGATATAGGGAGAGAAAAGTAATGTCCCCAAAATATAACCTTGCATTACAACAACTTCTCTACGCCACTCAGAGCAGCTCTCATTCACACTTACCGATATTTTGAGTTCTCTAAGGTACGATTCAATAAAACCAATCGAATTGACAGAAAACCCCACCAAACTCGATCCAAAAGTGAAGAGTGGGCCATCTAAAGTTTGCATTTTGAAGTAGTGGTTATTTCGAGTCTGCATTTCTTCTGTCATTCGTGATTTGACAGAAAGTTAGTTTGATATTTGACATTAACGAAATGGTTCGATTTACACTTGAAAAAACTGGAAAAAATCAAAAACTCATTTCCAATTTTCAATTCATCTTCTTTAACCGTGGTAACATTCCTTTCTTAATCTTCTTGAATTTTGCTTGTTTTCGTGAGAATTACATTGCTTTGATAGATTTTAGATGATTCTACTTACATAGTGTCTTTATTTCCTCTCAGTATAATATATTATTGATGATTATAAAAAATTTTCAGTAATTTTCCTGGAAAATTTTATTAGATTGAATAAATTAAAATTTCTTTCTCTTCTTAAATATTTGGCTTTTCCAAATATATACTTGTTGTAAACTGCTTTTCTCTTTCTTAAGTTTTAGATAAATTTTTTGATTTTTTTGAAGTTTTAAGAATTTTTAATCGTATATAGTCCAAATAGGTTATTTTCTTAGAATTATGACATGTAACATAAGTTCAATTATAATTATTTCTGTCTGAATTAATCCCATTTTAATGAGTAGGACACAATTACACTTTAATGAGTTAAGTATATTCAACAGTAGGCCCTTCCCTTGTTCTTTTACTGTATTTATGCATAATAAAAACATTTCTAACAGATACTCGTATATCAAGTTGTTAGATACCAAATATATCTAAACAGGTATTCACTTTCCTTGAATTTGACGATTTTTGGGAACCAAATCTGACAACACCGATATGAAGTAAAAATCATTCCTCAATGATCTAAAAAGACCACGAAGTGCATCAGGAGCGCCTAAAAACTCAGCGGCTTCGAATCAGGGGCACTAGATTTCCCATAAATAATAAGGGCAAAGATTTGACGGGCCAGTACCGCCCCCGTTCAATTATTTATGGTTAATTAATACGGACGTAATGAATGCAGTATTTTGACTATGGAAATTTCTCCAGGGAACGAACCAGGGAACTGGGACGAAAGAATGGCGGATTTCGGGAGGACCGAATGTAATTGGAAGCCTCATTAATATTTAAATCGTTCGATTTCGGGCTGCAAATTTCATAAGCGGGGGTACTGTAAATATTTGGTCACGATCATAAACCTGTATTTTGTGTTCGTAATTTAATCATCCACTCTTAAATGAATAATATACTTCAAATCATTCTATCATTGTTGAATTTTCTGGGATTAACTGGGAGAAACATTTATATCGAAAACTATAAACATTCTTTTAATTATTAGGTGTTTTCAGTGGAGCCACTATACCATTTGAGGTCCGTGGCAACTTAATTGGTTTCATTTCTCAGTAAAAATGGGGAGACATCTGCCCATGTCTTGTTCGAATGTAGCGACATACATACGCTACATACCTTCCGCTAGGCATCCAACCCTGCCAACATAATCCTCATTTCCTTGTTGATAACCCGAGTAGCTATCGTCAAATCTCTGGTGTCCCCAAAACGATGTTGGAACGTTTATATCAGGACCGAAATTAAATTAACACTATCAAGTTTCTCTTACTGCTAAATCAACTGCCACAATTATATCTACAAAACTTAAAACTTACTAATACTCTTTCTTTTTTTTTAATATTTTAATATTAGCCTTCTACATATTTAATTTCAAAATATTATATTTAATAATTATAACTTCAGGAATTAAATTGAATTAATGTCATATACGTACCACTTATATCAAACGACATATAAAATAAACGTTCATCATAAGACATCCAAAAGATATAACAAAATCCAAAAAATAAAAATTGTTAACCAAAATCCTATAAATTGAAAATTTTGAGTAGACGAAATTTTTGTTTCTGCTGATAAATCTTATGAAAACAAATATTTTTCAGAAATGTTTAACATATTCTTAAGAATTTCATCAAAAAACTATCTTTATTAGAATATTCAATATTATTGGATATCTAAGTTACTTTCTATAAAACCTCATGATCTGTAAAAACATTACTGAAAAACAAGTTCTAAGAGAGACTTTGCTTCGTCAGTACTCAAATAATTCATATTCAATAAAATATAACATCAACAAATATCTACTCACACTTCAACAATTTAGAAAACTTCTGAAAAATGATTTTGGTATAACAAAGGCCGTTAAATTGTCCTTCAATCTTTTGGATCAAGGGTGAACCACAGAATTATTTATTTGTAGTTAACATTACACTCCATTTAAATTTTTCAGTATTCATTTACCAGAAGCTTTCTAAATTGTTGAAGGGTGAGTAAATATGTGTTGTTGATTGATGTTATATTTTATTGAATATGAATTAATTCCAGAACTGACGAAGCAAAGTCTCTCTTAAAACTTGTTTTTAGTAATGTTTCTACATATCTTGAGATTTTATAGAAAGTAACTTAGTTAGATATCCAATAATAACAATAAATTTTATAACATAAATAGAGGTTAATTCTTGATAGAAGGTATATAGAGGTTTGAAGAGTAAGTGAATATTTGTTGTTAATTGATGTTATATTTTTTGAATATGAATTATTTGAATACTGAGGAAGCAAAGTCGATCTTAAAACTTGTTTTTCAGTAATGTTTTACATATCTTGAGTTTTTATATAAGGTACCTTGGTTAGATATCCAATAATATTGAATAGTCTAGGTAAGATAGTTTTATGATGAAATTCTTAGGATTATGTTGGATATTCTTGAAAGATATTGGTTTTCATAAGATTGATCAGCAGAAACAAAATTTTGTCTATTCAAAATATTTAATTTATAGGATTTTGGTTAATAATTTTTATTTATTGGATTTTGTTGTACCATTCGGATGTCTTATAATGAATGTTTATTTTATGTCATGATATAAGTGGTACTTATACGACATTATTTTAATTTATTTTCAGAAGTTATAATCATTAAACATAATCTTTTGGAATTAAATATGTTGAAGGCTAATTTTTAAAAATTTTTTAAAATATTTATATAATAAGTTTTATGATGAAATTCTTAAAATTATGTTGAACATTTCTGAAAGATATTTGTTTTCATAAGATTGATTAGCAGAAATAAAATTTTGTCTACTCAAAATATTAAATTTATAGGATTTTGGTTAATAATTTTTATTTTTTGGATTTTGTTATATCATTTGGATGTCTTATAATGAATGTTTATTTTACATGTCGTTTGATTTAAGTGGAACTTATATGACATTAATTTGATTTATTTCCTGAAGTTATAATTATTATATTAAGTATATAATAATTTTTTGAAATTAAATATGTAGAAGGCGAATATTAAAATATTTAACTAATTTTATATTCCTTCTATCAAGTATTAACCTCTATTTATGTTACTCTTTCTTTCTTACTATGTTTCAGAGACTTCTAAAGTGGCCCATGAAGATGTCGTTCTAATGATAATATTGATATTACATCTTTCAGCCATGTCTAGGTGTCCGCTAGGACCTACAAGCCAGAGCAGAAATCTGTTTTTTCTTGTAATTTTTCCTTTTCTATTACTAATCATATCATCTCTTACAGTTTTCTGGGTGTCTGTTGGGACTGAACAAGTCTGAGGACTAGTATGATGATATACGTACATTTAAAATTGGCGAGAAGCTCTGCTCATATGCAGAGTGCTACTTTGAGTATGAACCTCTCCAATTGTATGTAATGCTGTCATAGGCCTTGGATAGGTGCAGCAACAATCTCAGGGAGAATTAATCATCCACAAAGGCATCTAATATTTTTTTTATGAACTGGTATACCGCTGTCTGTATATCTTTCCTTCAGGTAGCCATGCTGATTCTTTGATATTATATTGTCGTCGAAGACAAAGTTCATGAACTTAAGATTGTATTTTTCTCTGGTATTATGAGGGATGAAATGGGCAATGAAGTTTTGGACTTCATTGCTATGAGAACAATGCTGGAATATATCTCAACTAGACAGCAATAGCTCTGAAGGGTTTCAGTAAGCAGAATGAGTTCCTCAGGTCATTTATTATAAATTAAATTTTGCACAGTTTCAAAACCCTTTGAACTGCTATTGCCGACTGTCTGATTTTTTGTCTTTTATTGATTTACCAAAAACTCAACGAAACTTCTTGAGGCTCGAGTACACCGGAACTTCTGAAAGAATACATTTCCATCCAGCTCCACTTCGTTTTTCTTTTTCAGCTCGGAAAATTCGAGTTAAACACCTTTTCAGCCAGTTTATTATCTTGGCCTCTCCTTTCCGCTCTCCACAAACAAAAAGGTAGTTTCTTCGACATTTTATTTATGCCCATACTTATGTTCAACTTTGTTTTCCCGACATGTTGATCGATGACGCGCATTTAGGCCCAGCACGTAGCTTGGAAAAGAGATAAAATAAAAATGATGACCGGTTGTTTGCTTCCGTGCCGAATTCGTCGTTTTGCGTTTTCCACTTCCTAGAAGGTCCCCATTTATCAACGATTGCTTTTGTTGTTTCACTTGGGACGCTACTTCCATCAATTAATGCTATGCTCAGACCTCAGGTTTGGAGATGTGATGGATGCGGTGTTCAAAACATATCTGGGACTCATTTGTTAATGTTTTTATGAATGTTTTCGAGATTGATCAATTAGTTCATGGAGGTTTGGAAAATCTCGTTTAATGATTGCATATTCAATGCATAAGACAGAGAACTCCGACGTCCAGTCGAACATTGGAATAATCGAAAGATATGCACGTTATGTTAATGACTAACTTAGTGTATAACACGAAAAGAGTGCTCCTCTCTCTTACACAGATGTAGCCCTTGAGGGTAGTGGGGAGTTGGACACAACATTCCGTTTCGGATGATTACAAATTTAGTCGGCACATAGAATTCAGAAGTGCTGTCGTTCAGACCATAACGCTTGAAAATCAAATACAATAGGATACTCCGACGTCCAGTCGAACATTGGAATAATCGAAAGATATGCACGTTATGTTAATGACTAACTCAGTGTATAACACGAAAAGAGTGCTTCTCTCTCTTACACAGATGTAGCCCTTGAGGGTAGTGGGGAGTTGGACACAACATTCCGTTTCGGATGATTACAAATTTAGTCGGCACATAGAATTCAGAAGTGCTGGCGTTCAGACCATAACGCTTGAATATCAAATACAATAGGATACTACATTCCTAATTCATTGCATATTGCATGTGAGGAATTTATTTGCGACGGTGAATGACGCAGATAATTTGATCTCTGGAAATCAGTACTTGTGTTCTTTTTTTGACATAACTGATTTGAAAATAAAACAAATTTTACAAAAATAAAAAAAATCTGAAAGAAAATAAAAACGAATTTAAAAGAAACTTAATGCAAGTCGAAGGCTGGCAAATTTAAATTAAGTGTTCAAATAGTCCACCCTGTTGTGCCAAATAGTAGCCAAATCTATCATAAATAGATTATCTCATTTCCCTGACCGTATTAGGAATAGTGGTTATTTTGGCACAAAGTTGGAATATTTTCAACCTCAATTAATTGATTAATTCAAACTTTTGACAAATAAAAACTACGCCATTACTAATAATGGAACGATACCCACTTCAACAATGCATTGAAATTGTTGAAATTCACACCAAAATGGTGAAAAGTTTTGCAGTCACAGTTCGCAAAACTCGGAGGCTACGTAAATAGGAGGAATTGTCACATTTGGGGCTAGGAAAATAGAAATGAAAAGCCTCTCTATCCTCGACGTATCACTGTTTGGTGCAGTTTTTTTTGGATGGCGGTTTGATTGGACCTCACTTATTCGGATATCGGATATAGCGCAAACGAGCTATGATTAATGATTTTTATGGCCGAAATTGGTGCGATGTTTATTTTCAACAAGACGGCGCTACGTGCTACACGTGCACCGAGATCATGTGATTTAACACCGTAAGACTTTTTCTTGAAGGACCCGTGAAATATAAATCTATGCCAATGCTCCAAAATCGATTTAAATCCTTAAAGATGGAATTCGTGAAGTTATCGAGTTTGTATAGCCGGGAATTGGTCATGGAAAATTTCATGAAAAGAATATGGTGCCGCAACTGTAGCCGTAGCGGCCATTTGGGTGAGATCGTCTTCCATTGTCAAAGGCATTCCTTCTTCTTTACCATGAAATAAATATCCACTGGTTCCTCTTGAAATATACTCGTTTTTTCATATCAAAATGGAATCACTTTTTGGAAAAGAGTTCTGTAAGAGAAAGTTATGTTGGATTAGATTTAGATGGACGGCAAGGTAGTTGATAAGTCATATTTCTGGAACTTGAAGAAAAGTAGGCGAGAAGAACTACCTAAGAAATTTTATGCCTACTTGTCACTGTCGATGCCAAGAGTAAGAGTGTATGGTCGCTGAGTAGACTTCCGCGCGTGTATGAATATAAGCCCCAGATAGGAACCGTCTATTATTTCGAGAATGGTGGTGGTAATCTTCGGCGACTGAACGCCAGCTTCAGAGAGTCCAGTTTTCCTTTGTTAGAAATAGAACTCCATTGTCCATTAAATTCCCACAAAAGGAAGTCGACTAAGCTATTGAATTACCTGAGGTCAACGTGAGTGTTATTTGTATCATGTATTCTTTATATACTGGTGGATTTCACTGTATTGATGCTCCAGCTAGGGGCGACCTGTTTACTTTAATCTGAATTGACCTTTCAACATCTTTCGTACATGTAAGCGTCTTTATCTTCATTTAATTCATTGGAAAATAGGGTTGTTAACAATGGCACTTTATTTGAGAATTCAGAGTGTTCAGAGTGAATGAAATGTGGGTGCACAATTAGATACTGACACATGTGTCTTCTGAATGCCACAACAAAACATTCCTGAACAACTTTATTATTAGATATAAAGATTATAATGAATAGGTACTTAAATAACAGACACACCAACCTTTGTGTATTCTGAATGCCGCAACAAAACATTCCTGAACAACGATATTATGCGTCCAGATTATAATAATCTAATTTATGATAGATTGGGCCGTTGCTTGGTAGAAATCAGTTGTAATTGTCATTATAAAATAAAACACTTGTTTACATTTTCTACTTCTACTACAATAAAGTAGAAAATGTAAACAAGTGTTTTATTTTATAATGACAATTATAATAATCTAATTAGATAGTAGGTGTGTGAATGGGGAATTCCTGACCAAAGATCTTTGTTACATGTTCCTATTGCCATGATATCTGTGTATTCACACAATTGACTGATGTGTTTGCCTTAGTGCTTACATATTAACTATGTTTTAGGATATTAGAAAGGTTGTCGATCTCTGGAACCTTAATTTTATGAATGAAGGGGAGGACAGTGTTGAAGAATGTATGAGAGCTGTAGAGAGGTCAAGGTTTTATCCTTGACTCTTTCTGTCCTAAAGTAGAACCTCGCTATTATACATCGTGTCAGGTGCAGGACCCTGCCTTCCGCAATAAAATATTGTATATTTATTACTTAACCTTGCATTCTGAACTTCCCGTCACTGTTTTCTCGTTCTCGTTCAAGTGTAACTTGGGTTGTCTACACAACGTAAAGTCCAGTTCTCTACTAGATGATCACGATAAAAACAGGTTAGCGTTTTTTGGAGCACTCTGTTTAATCCTAGATATCTTAGAGTACTCCGTAGAATCCCGGATATTTTAGAGCACTCCCTGTAATACGGGATAGTTTAGCTTAATAAAAAATAAGAGAATAATCACAATTCTTAGCACAAAAACCAAGCATGGTAAAAATAACATCCCTTGCATTTCTTTCGTACAGATGAAACCCTTAGGTTCCTCGTACCTCTTAACTCGACCGATGTAAACCCACCATTAGCCTGGGTCTTCTGAAAGCGCCTCATGAAACACGAATTTGGCGGATCCTGTAAAATCAGGAATGCAACAATTCCTACGCTCGCGGCTCCTTTCATCGGAAACAGGATTTCCTAGCGGTAGTGGAAGAAATTTAAAGAGAGGAGGAGAAAGCGAATGTCTCCCGGTGCAATTTCACGGGCCGGCAATTCGGCCGGATTTAGACGAAAGCCGAAGAGGTTATGTTATTGTTAAAGTTCAGCTACAGAGGGGTGAAAGCCTCCCTTTTAAGTTCGGAGTATACGAGGGTGCGTTCTCAACACTTGATTAGCGGGCAGGGCGCGTCGATTTCGGGATCAGTAGAAAATGAAGGACACATAAACTTCCCGCCAGAAACCATCTATCTATTGATGAAAATAGGACTCTTTCTTTTCATTCTCTTCGAGTTTAGTTCACAGGCAAGATCGACGAAGAAATGTTTTCATGCTATACTATAATAATGATGGAATACAATGAAAAATTACTTCGTTTTCTATACCTTTTCATTACTGAAGGTAACAGTGACTCGAATTTCGTAATTTTTACCACATTAAAAAAAAACTGAATAACAATTTATATTTCAAACGTTTTATATATTCATTGAATGTTTCAGCTTGTGCTAAATTTCGGGAAGTGGGGTTGGAACATTAAAAAACGCTCCTCTGTTAATTTGAATTTCAATAATGTGATTAAACTAAAACCATTAAGAAGTTTTAAGTTTCCGCAGTGAAAGTCGACGTTATTATCGCATGCGCTGTAGAGTTGCGTTGTTTTCGAGAAGTATCTGTTTTTTTAGAGTGATAGAACTTCAAATTGAAAAAAAACACATTTAAATTAAGATTGAAGCCAAATTTTTTTATTTGAAAGATAATTTTATGACATTTATGTTTTAAAAATAATTTCCGGCATATGTCCTCCACGACTAGCTCTGAGGAACCGCATTCGACCAGACCAATTTTGGGACCACTTCTCGGGTAATTCAGGCCTTATTTCATCAATAACATGAGTTATGCGGGCTTCCAAAGCGTCTATTGTTTCTGGTTTATCAGCATAAACCAATGACTTGACATAACCCCAAAAGAAAATAATCCAGTGGAGTTATATCGCATGATCTTGGAGGACATTTAATTGGACCATTTCTCGAAATAATGTTATCGCCAAATTTTCCTTTCAATAAATCAATTGTTACGGTAGCAGCATGAGGTGTAGCACCATCTTGTTGGAACCAAAACACTTCTGGGTCGATAACTTCCAAATTTTTAAACAAATAATCATTGATCATCGATCTGTAACGAGCACCATTCACTGTAATATTAGCTCCAGCATCGTTTTTAAATAAATATGAACCGATGATGCCTCCACCGTGTAAAGCACACCATACAGTGCATTTTTCAGGATGCAATGGAACCTGCAGAACTTCTTGAGGATTGTTTTCATTCCATATACGAACATTTTGCTTGTTTACATAGCCGTTCAACCAGAAATGAGCTCAATCACTTAACACAATTTGACGATAAAAAAAGTGGATCGACTTCAAGCTGTTCTAGGGCCCAATCAGCAAACAAACGACACTTATTATGGTCAAGTGGCTTTAGTTCTTGAACCAGTTGGATCTTGTATGGGTGTAGACCAAGATCTTTTCGCAAAATTTTCCATGTGGTGGATACACAGAGTCCAACTTGTTGTGAACGTCGACGAATAGACCAATCTGACCAATCATTATCACTTTGACTTACAGCAGCTATATTTTCTTCTACAGTACAGTTCTTTGTCTTGTTGTTGTTGTTGCATCGAGTAGAGAGAATGTTGTCCGAAATCTATCGATAGTTCGACGAATAAGCTGTTCTGATGGACGATTATGTAAACCATAAATTTCAAGTGCTCTATAAGTTTGACGAATAGAACACTGATTTTGAAAAAAAATTTCAACAATTTGTAAACGTTGTTGCGGCGTGAGTCTTTCCATGATAATTTGTCAATGCTTACTGAACAGAAATGTCAAAACAACGCGGTTTCTATAATACCTTCTGTCAAATCTTTTGTGGAAAAATATGTCAATGTACCACCGATAAAAAAATGACAATGAATATAACGGTGGTCCTTTGATTAAAAAAAAAAATAGGTTATAAGAAACGCGAATTAAACATTGGCACTATTTCAAATGCATGAATATTTGTATTGCAGCACTTACGACTCTAACTAATTAATGTTGTAATCCATGTGATTGAGAAAAGTGAACACAATATTCGAATATCAAAACAAATTAACATATGTTTATCTTCTACAATTTTAATTTCAAAAAATTTTTATTCAAAAAACTTTTAGAATTAAATTAATGTCTAAAACAAGCACCGCTTACATTTAATAGACGTATATAATCAAAACTCAATATATAATGTCAAATGGAATAAATAAACCAAAAGATATACGAAAGGCATTAAAATTAATAAATAAATATTTAAAGGAGATAAAATTTATTTATTAATTTTAATGACTTTCGTATATCTTTTGGTTTATTTATTCCATTTGACATTATATATTGAGTTTGGATTATATACGTCTATTAAATGTAGGCGGTGCTTGTTTTAGACATTAATTTAATTCTAAAAGTTTTTTGAATGAAAATTTTTTGAAATTAAAATTGTAGAAGATAAACGTATTTTAATTTGTTTTGATATTCAAATTTTGTTGTATTTCTTCTATCAAGTAAAAGGCCTCTCTATTTTATTGAACACAATATGTAATTCATTGACAGGAACAAAGTTGGTAGGATTATCAAAACAAAATAGGAAGTGTTTTACCTTTCGAGAAAATAGTCAAATCGCAATTGCTTTATGCGAATGACAAAACGAAGTTGTACAGCATGATCGAGAGGCAACAGAATGGAGTATCGCTTTCCCTCGGCTAGCAAAGTGTGATGATCCACCGTCTATTTAACGTATACTCATTCTTGAAGAGGTGGGAGGAACCAAGATGAGATTTATTATGGATATTTTCGTTAGGTTTCAACGAATCGATTTTTTTATTGGAGGCTGCATATTTTGGCCTTAAAATTATTTTGTGAGCATGATCCAAACCTGGTTTACTGAGCTGATCGATATGTTTCTTCTTAGAAATTTTGGAAGGAAGGAATGACTATATGGAGATAGTGCTTAATGTAACAAAGGCTACACATGTGACAAGTTTGACTACCCTTAAGATAACGCATAATGTAGCAAAAGCTACCAAAAAGAGGGAAATTAACGAAATTGATAGGTAGGTTTATTTGTAGGTGGACATAATGAACGGAATAAAGCTTTTTATTGGTTTGAGAAAAATAATGAGATCAATGCTAGTAGAATCAGTTCACAATTCTGAGTGCTACGACATCGAAATTAACAGGCATATATATATATATATATATATATATAAATTCCCTAAAAGACTTTCCATGTTTTTAAAGCCATATATAATCATTAGAAAACAAATAAGCTGAAGTGTCAAATAACACTTCAAGTTCGAATGACAAAATTCAAAACTGCTAGACTGAAATTATCAACATAGAAAGACCTAAGTATTCATAATAAAGAATGAAATATGACGAGCGTATTTTTACAGAGCTGTTCAGTTGGGAATAACCTTGGCATTTTTAATGAAATTTTCAATATATTATTTTGAGTAGACTGCAGCTGACTCAAGGTATTATTGAACATTCCTTCCCAAATAGTTACACAGAATCGTAGAATGGTTTCTGCTAAACATTTGTACACTATAGTTAAGTTCTTCTTGTCTATTATACTGCGTAATAATAATGGAGTTTATTCGTTTAAAACTACAATAAAATCCAGGAAAAAATAACTGTGGAGATAGTAAATGATGGACTGTTTTCAGCTAATACAACTCCGAATAAACTTTTAACTGCAACTGAAAACTTGATTACATCTAATCCTAATCTAGAGAATCCACATATTGGATTCTACTATATCTTAGTTAATCATAATTTTTTGGGACCTCATTTGTGGTATTTCTCCTCATCGGTATAAATGAATTGTCCAGGGATCTATTAAACTTCTTAATTTTGATAATGTGTGTATGAAAACTTCTTATAAACACTCTTAGTCGCTTGACCAAAAAATCACACGAACGTCCCATCTCAGAAATTGATCTATCATAACGCCTAAGCATAAATCGTTAACTTTGATTATAAAAAGAGTTTATCAAATAGTAGAGGTTGGAAGAAGAAAAAATTATACATGGGAAATTGATAAGAGCTACCCTTAAAAGTTTCACTCAGTATTCCAAGTCCAGGTTTCATTTAACGTACAGTTCGTGGACCTCTCCGACGTATTTGAATTAAAGTGGTATACCGAACGCACGTTGTGAGGTAATATTGGGGAAAACTTTTACACCCCCATTTTCGCAAGCCGTGCGACTTGTTCTCTTTCAGTAAAAGGGTAGGGGGTCCTGAAATCAGTCAGATGCGACGCTCTAGAACAAAAGGCCTAGCCAATTAACATGGAAACATGTGCGTCTGTGAATATTATACGGTTTCTTCGGGGCCCCATGTCATAATTCGTCTGGATGCGGAAATAATGGACTGTAGAAAACTCATTAGGACTACTATTACATTTCATTTGCAGAGGTGGAATGATATTTGGATGGGAGTGCACTTCGAACAGATTCATAATGAATTGAAAATAAGAATACAGCAGGGTTAAATAAAATGAAAAAAAAATATAAATAAACAAATGAATAAATAAATCTTTATTCTTCCTTTAAGACATAGCATGTTTAATGCAATGTAAATTCAAAGTTAGTAATACGATACAGAATAGAATAAACAGAAAGAAAAACAACAAGAAATAAGAGCAAACAAAAAACAAATGGCTCATACAATTAATTCACCATGATAACTTAATAAACTAGAGAGAAATTTATCCGTGCTGTAATAACATTTTTCAATGAACAGATTTTTTAAACTTTTTTTAAATTCCCAAATGTTCATTACCTCGTAGCTATTTGGCAGGTTATTATATAATTTTATATCAGCTAGTCGTGGTGAGGACTCATTCTTGCTGGTTTTGTGCTTTGGTATGCAAATAATATTTTGGTGTCTAATTTCATAATTATGAAAATCTGAGATCTGAAATCATTTCCACAATTCATTATTAACGACGATTGTTTTCCCAACACTTTGGCTTTGTCAAGTTTACATCTTGAACTAACTCTAAACATTACACAACACTTCTTATTCAGCTAAAAACTTGCGGTACAACTAACTAAAATTTTCGGAAATAAAGATAAGAAAAACATTGCAAAAAGAGGTAACAAATAACCATCAATTGACTGAAACACCAATAAAGAAAAATATGCGAAAAGAGGGATATAAATAACCATAAAATATATCGAAACTACCTGAATAAGTAAAAATATTCAACAATGGGGATTTTGCAACATATGTTTGGTCGTTAAGAAGAATTTTAAGGTTCTACCTACTACTTTCTGCTGCTCCCAAGAGCGAGAGTCTGGCATTTTTAATTTCATTATGGATAATTTCATAGTAACTGTTGAAAAATCTTTTTACGAGCAACTCAGATATAAAGACCAAGATCAGACTATTGAAATGCTATGTCTTCCCTGTGCTTTTGTATGGTGTCGAAGCATGGACATTAACTGAGGCTTTCTGAGAGAGATTGGATTGTGGTTGTACCGTCACATTCTGAAGAATTCATGGGAAGACCACTTCAACAGTTCTCAGGAGATTCAACAAGGAGAAAGAACTCTTCTACCAGGTGACAAAACGGACACTCGAATACCTTGGTCATGTTATGAGAAGTCTGGGGAGGTATCGACTTCTACCAACTTATACCCCAGGGAAAATTCGAGGAAAGAGAAGCATTGGACGACGAAGAATATCGTGGTTGCACAATTTACGAGTTTGGTTCAACTCAACAACCACAGGGCTATTTCGGGCAGCTGTTGATAAGGTCCGTGTCGCTATCATGTTAGCCAACATCAAAAGTGGATAGGCACCAAGAGAAGATGAAGATTGTTGAAATTATGTCCAAATTCTTTTTAAATGACTGGCATACATTCTGTCAAGAAAGTACCGGGAATTATCGATTTAAATCTGGCGGGGCAATGAGGCAGGTAAAATTTTTCTTCCTAGGTTGGTACCACTGTCCTTAATTACTATGCCAAGCTTGAGCGGGATCTGTCAACTAGTGTGTTTGCAACAGCTGATTAAGTCCCTCGATGTCAGAGTGCGTGCCGATTTTTACTATGGGTGATTACGTTGAGCAAAGAATTTGTTTAAAGTTTTGTGTTGCAAATGAATTTTCGTGTGCCGATGCATTGAAAATGTTGCAAAAGGCCTTTGGCGATAATGCTCTATCGAAAACTCGTGCATATCAGTGGTAGAGAGCCTTCAAGGACGGTCGTGAAGTGGTCGCCCATCCACGGCTTCGATCGAAGATAACGTCGATAAAATTAAGGAAAGGGTGCTGGAAAACCGTCGTACCAGCTTGAGAAAGATAGCACATGATCTTAAGATATGCCACTAGTCCGCACGTACGATTTTGATTGATATTTTGGGCATGAGAAAGGTGGCCGCACGACTCGTACCGAAAGACCTGAATTTTCTTCAAAAACGTCATCGCGAACAGGTTGCTTCAGACATGCTGGATCGCTGTAATTCCGATTCTACATTCATGGAACGCATTATAACTGGTGATGAGACCTGGGTCTACGAGTACGATATGCAAACAAGCCAGCAATCATCGGAATGGGTGGCAAAAAATGAGCCGAAACCGAAAAAACCACGTCAAAGCCGCTCGAAAATGAAGGTGATGCTCATTGTTTTCTTCGATATTCGTGGCGTGGTGCACTACGAATTCATTCCAGAGGGTCAGACGGTAAACAAGGAGTATTACCTTGGCGTTATGAAACGTTTGCGTGAGCGTATCCGTAAGAAGCGGCCAAATTTGTGAGCGAATAACTCATGGATTTTGCATGACGATAACGCGCCTTCTCACCGAGCTACGATTGTGACTGACTTTCTCGCCAAAAACCCAACAAACGTGCTTCAGCAACCTCCGTATTCGCCGGATTTGGCTCCCTGCGACTTTTTCCTCTTCCCAAAACTAAAATTGCCCCTTCGTGGCACCCGTTTTGAGTCGATTGAAGCCATAAAACAAAATTCGGCGCGAGAGCTAAAGTCCATCCCGGAAAGCGCCTATAAAAAATGTATCGATAATTGGAAGTGCCGTTGGCATAGATGTATTGGAGCAAATGGAGCCTATTTTGAAGGCGACCCAATAAATTTTGACGATTAAATGTAAAAATGTTGTTTTAATTGAAAATTCCCGGTACATTCTTGACAGGGTAGTATGTTGAATGTGAGATGTCTATCGTTAACTTCGCTGATGTTCGTGAATTTTGTTCTTGAAAGTTGATCCTGTTTGACCAACCTTAGGGCAATTACTACAAGTCAACTTATAGACTTCAGATTTATTGCCTTTATTTGTTTTATCTCTTCTATTTTTTATATGAATTTCTGAATTATTAGACGTTCTAAGAGCTACGTGCTTTTTTTAACAGGGTAAACTAAAATCAATGCAATTTTCTATTGTTTTTTATTTGGAATTTTTTCTATTATAATAGGACTATAGCCGTTATAAATATATTGATTTTTCGCAAAGCACTTGATGAAAGATTTCGGATATTAATAAGGTAAACAAAACACTTGGCTAAAGTTTCAAAAAAGTTTGATTTATGTTGTTGACATATATGTTTTGGGGTTCAACCCAATTTCAAAATTAGGGAGAATATATTTAACATTACAATTTATATATTTCGGACAACAGATGAAACTGACGGGGCTTTTTTATTTCAGATCGTTAACAGTAAGTTAAACCTGTTAACGATATTTGCTTATTTTTCAACTAGATCATTTGTTTTATTCATTTACTTACATAAATAGGAATAATAACAGGAAACCTAATTAAAGGGATTCACTAAATAATACAAAATATCAAACATGAAGTGAACTTAATCCTTAATAATTCAAAATTTTATCTGTACAATATCTTGACAAAAAAAAAACAGCAATACATTCAGTAATTCTTACATTAATATTGACTTAGTTTTCTTCTGAATATAGACATTGATAAATTGAAGATTTCGATGTTATAAGATGCCAGTTATAAAAGCGCATTAATCTAGAAAAGATTGAGTGATAGAACAAGGATGTACGGGTTCCAGGTATAAGAAACAGGTCTCTGCGACGACCAATGAAAATGCGTACATTGAAAAAATTTAATTGATCAATGGAAAATCGAAGTGGCCATTTACAATTCGGTATAACAGAGTTTAATCAAAAATTCTCCTGCTATGTTCTAAGCTCGTCATATTATACAATGTGAATCTTGGGGAACTCAACTTGTCGATTTCCAAATCTATAATTCAGGGCCTTGGCAAATTTTCTTTGAACTCTTCCAACTCGATCAATATATTTATAATAAAAAGGATTCCAAATCAGTGTGGCATATTGCAGGATAATACGCACCAATGAAAAGTACAAAACGGTTTGATGGTTGTTAAACTGCCTTGAAATCCTCAAAATAAAACCGAGCATCCTTAAACTTCTGGAAACAATATCATCATGTGATGCTCAAATGATAGTTCGAGACAAATTCCAAGATCCATAACGTTATTCACTTCCTCAATAATTAAACCGTTAAGTGACAGGGGAGTCCTCAAACATTCAAGTTTCTAGTGAATATAATGTGTTCACACTTCTCAATTTTCAATGATAAGTACCGATTAGTACAAAAAGCCGAAAATCCGCCCTGAAATTTCTGTGCATCCTCCATACTCCTCAGAGCCAGGTTAATTGTAAGGTCATCCGCGTAATGTTTGAAATGTACATACGACAACACTTGTAAACATCATTTATATATAGCAGGAAAAGAACCGGACCTAAATGTGAGCCCTGAGGCACTCCAGACGTAATCGCCCGAACGAAAGACAAAGCGTCGTCTACTGACAGCGTTAGATCCAATTTATTCCAACAGATTGCCCTCCACACCGTATTCTGACAGAAACTTATTAACAGATGTCAGTAACGAACATAGATGATAGGTCAAACTTTTTGCTTTTGTTACCTAAATGCAGAATTTTGGTTTTACCAAAGTTTATCAAGTGGTTTTTTTTTATGAAATGAACAGAAAAGCATATTTTTTGACAAGGAATCACCCCCTAAATTTTTTCGCAACTACTCATATACACCCTGTATAAGAAGTGTTGTGTAATGTTTAGAGCTAGGTCTAAATGCAAACATCACAAAGCCACAGTATTGGCGAAACAATTTTCGTTAATGATAAATTGTAGAAATAATCTATTTTATTTTTTTTTTTTTTTTGAATATCAAAACAAATTGAAATATGTTTATCTTCTACAATTTTAATTTCCAAAAGAATTTTTTTATTCAAAAAAATTCAAAAAAAATTCTTTTGGAAATTAAAATTGTAGAAGATAAACATATTTCAATTTGTTTTGATATTCAAATTTTGTTATATTTCTTCTATCAAGTAAAAAGCCTTTCTATTTTATTTTATATATAATATATAATTATATTTTGGCTTCAATAAATCTCATTATAGAATGTCAATGAATTTAAGTAAACCTTAAAATAACTCACTTTGTTCTTTGATTTTGTTAGAACATAGATCAATCTTGAATATATAGTTGATCTGTAGTTCGAAGCTTAAGTCTTTTAACACGTGAGTGATGTAGGTTATGTTTTTGATTTTGATATTTGGATTATTGAAAAAGGGCTGATGAAGGGATTATCTAGAATTATATTTGTTTTTTGAAGATATAGTGCACATTTTTTAGAGATTTTTGAAATAATTTGTTCGAATATTTAAATGTATTAAATATTTCAAATAAATTATATTCTTTGGGAAGTCCTTCAAGTGTCTTCATGTTTTTATAAGGCAAGTAGTATTTCTTAAGATAAAACCAGAAACAAAATTTTGTCTCCTTTGAATATTTATTTATTAATTTTAATTACTTTCGTATATCTGTTGGGTTATTTATTTCATTTGACATTGTATATTGAGTTTTGATTATATACGTCTATTAAATGTAAGCGGTGCTTGTTTTAGACATTAATTTAATTCTAAAAGTTTTTTGAATAAAAAAATTCTTTTGGAAATTAAAATTGTAGAAGATAAACATATTTCAATTTGTCTTGATATTCAAATTTTGTTATATTTCTTCTATCAAATTTATGATAGATTGGGCCGTTGCTTGGTAGAAATCAGTTGTAATTGTCATTATAAAATAAAACACTTGTTTACATTTTCTACTTTATTTTTGGTATTGACGTACGTTTCGTCTTTGCTAGAAAGACTTCATCAGAATACGAAGTAACAGTTGTTGTACAATGAATTTATAAGATTTTTTACAGAAGGTGTACATGTGTTTTTAATTGTTCGTCGGGTTGGTTTTCTCAAAGAATATTCCCTTCAGAATCGTGTTCACTCGATCCCTTGTAAATATTGAATAGAGGGGTGTAATAAAAATCTATTTGTTCATTTACTAGGTTATTGCTGTTTTTATGTCTATTTATTTCGTAAATTTCCCATAAGTTCAATTTTAGACCTCTATTTTCAACATGTAGAATTTCTATTTCTTTTGTGAAAGAATGGTTATTTTCAAGAAGGTGTTTAGCATAATGTGAATCTTTTTTATTTTTATCGAAACTTCTTTTATGTTCGGTTAGGCGTGTACCGAAATTTCTACCTGTTCTACCAATATTTGGGCAATCTTTGGGCAATCTGGGCAAGAGTACAAACTCACTTGCCCAGATTGCCCAAAGATTTATATTGGTAGAACAGGTAGAAATTTCGGTACACGCCTAACCGAACATAAAAGAAGTTTCGATAAAAATAAAAAAGATTCACATTATGCTAAACACCTTCTTGAAAATAACCATTCTTTCACAAAAGAAATAGAAATTCTACATGTTGAAAATAGAGGTCTAAAATTGAACTTATGGGAAATTTACGAAATAAATAGACATAAAAACAGCAATAACCTAGTAAATGAACAAATAGATTTTTATTACACCCCTCTATTCAATATTTACAAGGGATCGAGTGAACACGATTCTGAAGGGAATATTCTTTGAGAAAACCAACCCGACGAACAATTAAAAACACATGTACACCTTCTGTAAAAAATCTTATAAATTCATTGTACAACAACTGTTACTTCGTATTCTGATGAAGTCTTTCTAGCAAAGACGAAACGTACGTCAATACCAAAAATAAAGTAGAAAATGTAAACAAGTGTTTTATTTTATAATGACAATTCTTCTATCAAGTAAAAAGCCTTTCTATTCTATTTTATTTTATTCAATGAAAATGAATATCCATCAAGTTGTAACGTTTATTCAATCTCATACTTTTGTTTCTTGTTATGTAATGGATAACACGAGATAAGTCGTTCGGATTACACGAGATAAGTCGTTCGAGTAAACGTGTTTTGTGTTGCTCTGCAGTAAATCGAATTTTTAAAGTGATTAACAAAGATTAATAATATAATAATTGGACATTTCGATCAATAAGTATCGGTTTCACAGTTCCAGGAGATAATTTTTACGATTTTTCCCAAAAAATTTCGTTGATTAATTGTTTCGTTTCAATTTCGGTTGTTCTGAAACACTGCGGGAAACGAACGATGCCAACCATCTGTGTGATATGCGATAACCCGTGCAGTCGGAATAAACCGGGTGTTAAATGTTTATTTTGTATTAAAAAGGTGCATTTTTCTTGCGTTGGATTGTCCCCGGATGCCACCAAGTATTCCGGCAATGGAGCAGTTAAATGGCTGTGTGGAGAATGTACGGAAAATGCGAAACATTCTGATTCTAATAAAAGTATCGAAAGTAGACTGGACGAAATAATGAATGAACTGTCTTCAATCGTGAAAAAACAAAGTGAACTATCTGGAGCAGTCTCTTTTTATGGGGGTAAGATCGATGATTTTGAAAAAAAACTTGAGTCAATACAAGCTCTTGATAGAAAAATTTCTCTGTTTGGGTCGGAAATTTCCATTCTCAGAAAGGAGAATGAAAGGATCAAGGAGGATAATATGAAAATTAGAGCGGAAATGAACTCGCTTCAACAAGGTATGAAGATGAATGAACTTGAGATAGTCGGGGTTCCTGAATCGAAGAACGAAAATGTAATGCAAATATTTAATAATATATCAGCCAAAATAAATTTCCAAAGCGCAGACAATCATATTGAAAGCGTTTATAGAGTTCATTTCCTGGCTAAGAATAGAGGGAAACCACGACCTATCATTTTCAAATTCAAGAATAAAACTGTCACAAGCGAATACTTGAGAGCTTGCAAGCGCAGTGGAGGATTGAAGTGCAATGCAATCGGATTTGAGGATGTAGAAACCCCCCTTTATGTCAATGAAAACCTCACATCCCTGAATCGTAGGCTCTTGTATCTATCGAAGAGATTTGCGAAAGAAAATAATTTTAAGTTCTGCTGGGTGCAGGAAGGAAAGATTCTGATCAGAAAAAACGATTCATCTAATATCTCACATATAGCTTCGGAGGAGGATCTACAAAAGTTAAGCACTTAATATATTTTCCGGTGGTTCCTGTTTTTTCTGTTTTTTTTTTTGGGTTTTTAGAATCACATTATGATTAACACTATCAAACTTTATTACCAAAATTGTCGGGGTCTTCGAACGAAGACCCGCGAATTCTTTACGGCAAGTTCAAGCAGTGATCATGACGTTGTGTGCATAACTGAATCATGGTTACGGCCGCATATTAACTCCTCAGAATTATTTCACGATAATTTCATGGTCTTCCGGAAGGACAGATGCGAATCCAACAGCCAGAAGAGAGAAGGAGGCGGCATTCTTATGGGTGTATCTAAGAAATTCAACGCTGGATTGATTACCGATGTAACCAACACTACAGTGGTGGAGGATTTGTGGGTTGGCTTATCTATGCCGAGGGGTAGAAAACTATATATATGTGCGTGCTACTTTCCGCCGGATATTGGAAGTGACCAAATTATAAAATATCTCGACTTAGTTACGTTGTTTATGGACAGTCATGGAAATGATACCTTCATTTTAGTAGGGGATCTTAACCTCAGTGAATTTGTGTGGTCTGCAGATGACGCGGACGGAAGTTTTAGGCCGAATCTTCTTAGTAGGAGCCCTTGTGTGGATTTTTCGGACTTTTGTTCATATAATTCTCTGTCTCAGTTTAACGGAGTTCGTAATGATAATGGTAGAGTTTTGGACTTGGTTCTCGGGAGTGGAGTATCGATTGATGTATGTCGCAGTGATTTGCCTTTCGTCGGGGAGGACCCTCACCATCCTGCATTAGAGGTGGATATTCAATGTGAGTTTGACATGATAATAGCAAATAAATCCCGTTTGATTTATAAATATTTCAATGCTGATTACGAGGCAGTTAATGCGGAATTAATGAATGTTTGCTGGGAGGATGTCTTGGCTGACCAAAACATTGACGATTGCGTAACCGCACTGTACACAATTTTGGAAGATATTATCAGCAGATGCGTTCCTCGTGGATCTAGCAGAAATGAAAAGTTTCCTGTTTGGTTTTCGAGGGAAACTGTCAATTTGATTAGGGATAAGACAAAATTTCATACAAAATTCAAAAAATTTGGGAATACTGAAGATTATCATCGTTTTTCAGAACTCAGATCTCAATGTAAACTAAGCATAAAAGAAGATTACAATAAGAATATATCCACCATTGAAAACAACATAGTTAAAAACCCCAAAAACTTTTGGTCCTTTGTGAACTCACTTAAAAAAGGGGAACAAATTCCATCCGTAATGGAGAACGGCGGCAAGGTTGTCACTGGCAACATTTTTATTGCGAATGAATTCAGTGCAAGCTTCTCTTCTGTTTTCGACGATTCTGATAAGCCGGTCATTTACAAAAAAAAGGACACTGCCAACGCAGCCATATTTTTCGATGACATTTCTGAGGCTGAAATAGAGAAGAAAATAGCATCTTTGAACGTTGGCAAAGGATGCGGTCCTGATTCGATTCCGCCTTTCTTCATAAAATCCTGTGGCACTAGTCTGGTGAAACCTTTGCACATTGTTATCAACAGATCTCTCAAGTGTGGAGTATTTCCGAATAGGTGGAAGGTTGCCAAAGTAATCCCTATATACAAGTCAGGTAATAAGAGACTAATCGACAACTATAGACCTGTTTCCATCCTCGATCAGTTTGGAAAAATATTTGAATCCATGGTAACCGACAGGCTCTTCCAACTTTCTAATGGTATGCTATCCGAGCATCAGCACGGTTTCTTCAAGGGCCGATCAACACTGACGAATTTGGCACCGTACGTTGACTACTTGTCAAGATCAATGGATGAGGGTGCTCAAGTTGAAGCGGTTTACACGGACATGGCGAAGGCTTTCGATAAGGTACACCATGGTACTCTAATCACAATCTTAGAAGAGTTTGGAGTGACTGGGTCGCTTCTTCAATGGATTGCGTCTTACTTGGGGAGTAGGAGGCAGTACGTGGTCATTAATGGAGAGGCATCTGAGCAAGTACAAGTTGGCTCAGGGGTCCCACAAGGTTCCCATCTTGGACCACTACTTTTTTTGATTTATTTTAATGATGTCTCGAAATGTTTTTTGAATACCCTTCACAGTTTGTATGCCGATGACTTAAAAATGTATAAGAAAGTAGAAAATGTACATGATATAATTGCCTTCCAACAGGACTTAAATCGCCTGTTCGCTTTTTGTAGAGACAGATATTTCAAGTTAAATATTCAGAAATGTCAGCATATCACGTTCACGAGAAATATTACTACTATAGATTCAGGGTACTTCCTTGATGGCACGGAATTGAAGAAAGTTAATATGGTAAAAGATCTTGGAATAATACTTGATTCAAAACTATCTTTCGAATATCATGTGGATGGGGTGGTAAAAAAAAGTTTTCAAATGCTCGGCTTTATTTTAAGAATAACATGCAACTTCAAAGATCCACTTTCATTGAAAACCTTGTATATCTCTCTTGTAAGAAGTAACTTAGAGTATGCCACCCAGATCTGGAATCCTCACTATAGGAAGTACGTAGACAGAATTGAACGAGTTCAAAGAAAATTTTTCAAAAACCTTAATTATAGATTCAATCCCACGAATCCACTTAAGGATTACAAAACCTCCTTGATTGATCACAAGTTTTTGAGCTTAGAGGGAAGAAGGGCTTTACTTGATGCAGTATTTTTATATAAGATCTCGAACAATTACTTCGGTTATCCGTTGGTGAGTTTTCTTACAATCAATGTACCACAATATCCCGGTCGTGCTCACAGATTGTTTTGGATCCCCAAATCTAGGACGAACCTGTATTATAATTCAATATTCCCTAGAATAATGCGTTTTTATAACTGGCATATTGGTGACCTGGACCTGTTCAATCTTAGTTTAAGAAGTTACAAGAAACAACTGTCGGCCTATTTGTTTGTAAATTTCATGACAATATGATAGTTCATGCATTTTGTTGATTTGCCATTGGTCGGAATATATTATATTTTTTTATTACTATTGTAATTACGTAATACACAAGGCTTCAATGTTTTTTCTTTCTGTTTATTTTTGATTATCTCGTGATTTGAAATGTTATCTAATTGTAATCAAAGTGAACCTCTGTTAATGGATTTCTGTTGAGGTTCCTGTTTAATAAATAAATAAATAAATAAATAAGACGATATGAGCTTGTCAGGCACCCTCCCTAATTCTCGTTTTGATGTTGGTCATTCCGTCATTAAAATCTCTTTATTGGTCTATTTGTTTAATGCTACAATAATTAATTTTCCGCGCCTATAATATAGGCAATCAACGATACAAGTAACAAAACTGGTCTTGTATTTCATCTGCGCAAATTTGACAATATATAATTCATTCGTCTTTCTGGATATCAACAATTTCTAATTTTGATTTAATTTCTTCGACCTTTGTGTTGGATAATTTGGAAAATTGTTGCTCATATTGGATTTTGCTGATTGTTCTTTGGATTTAATTATCACGGTTGGAAATCAAGTGAAATCTCCGTTTGTACGGGATAAATTTTCATACTCTGGTAAAAAATTCTAGAAAAGATGCCCTCCATCTTAGGTAACGTTAATATGCTGTTCACTTCGTTTGTCTTCATAAGTGTTTATTTCTTCTTGCTCCTTTTATAACTCTAAATTTTGAATGGAAATTCATTAAAAAGGTTAAATCTAGTGGAAGAAATCATGCATGCATAGAAATGATACCCATAAAAACATGGATAGGCCATTACGAACAACTGCTAACAGAAAACAGGACAGAATATTCCTCGATTACACCCTCAGAAATACTGATTGAAGGAGAGGAAATAAACATCAACCTTGCCACACTTGAAAGAGCTGTAACAAAGTTGAAAAATGGCAGAGCGACAGGTCCAGAAGGAATACCAGCGGAATTGATAAAATGTGGAACAAGAAAACTCTTCGAGGCTCTGACCTGGTGCATGAATAAGTTCATAAATGGCGCTCCAGTACCGAAACAATGGAAAGTAGCCTACATTTCCTCAATCCATAAAAAAGGGACTAAACAAAATTGTGCTAATTATAGGGGCATTTCAGTGACAAGCACGATGAGTCGCCTCTATGGAAGGATTCTCAGAGATCTTATAGAATCCGAATACAGCTGTCAAGAGGAAGAGGAACAGTCTGGGTTCAGAGCTGGTAGAACATGCACGGATAACGTTTTCTGCTTGAAACAACTGGTAGAGAAACGACTGAGCACAAACCAAGAAACGCATCTTATGTTCATAGACCTTCACAAAGCGTATGATACAGTACCCGTTAAAAAACTATGGAATGTATTACAGGAGTCCAATATTAATCACACTCTAATTAAGGCCCTACAAAATCTTTATGAGAATTCAGAATCAAGAATAAAAGTAGGTAACAGAATATCAAGAAGTTTTCCGGTCAGCAAAGGATTGCGTCAAGGCTTCTGTGTATCAATCACGCTCTTCAAAATCTATGTTTCCAGAGCCCTTGCTCTTTGGAAGAGAAAATGTAGGGGAATGGGAATAGACCTGGGCAACACTTGTCTTTTTACGCTCCAGTTCGCTGATGACCAAGTCATAATTGCTAGTGAAAAAGATGACTTGGAATATATGACCCGAAAATTGCAGGGAAAGTATAAACAATGGGGCCTAGAACTTAACACCGAAAAGACCAAATATCTTCCCATCGGAGGGGAATTAGCAAACATTCAACTCGATACAGAAGAAATCGCTTCCTGCACTAGCTACACATACTTGGGGGTTGAATTTAATATTACAGGCAAGGACGATCGGGAAATTCAGAAACGGATAAACCAAGCCAGGGGTCTTATCTCATGTTTAAACGGAGTCTTTTGGAGTAATGAAATAGGAAAAAAGCGAAAATACAACATCTACGAAACAATGATTAAGAGCTCATTATTGTATGGATCGGAAACGTGGCGAATCACAGATAATTACAAAAGGAAACTGGAGGCCACAGAAATGGATGTGTTTAGACGAACATTAGGGATATCTAGAAGGGACCGAATACGGAATGAAGATGTTCGAATGAGAATGGGAATAGAAGAATCGCTCATGGCAGACGTTGAGCGCAGGCAGCTTGTTTGGTACGGACATGTACAGAGGATGGATGATGCTAGACTACCAAAGCAGATGATGGAGTGGATACCATCACATCGTAGAAAACGAGGAAGACCGAGAAAAACTTGGATGGAGGGGGTTTCTAAAGCGATGAGCTCAAGGAACCTGGCAGAAAACCAATGGAGTGACAGGAGATCATGGAAATTAGGCATCGGACAACGACGAAAGACGTTTTAAAACCTATATATATATATATATATATATATATATATATATATATATATATATAATTTTGAATTGGCTTATTGGTTTATGCAAAACTCTTTCCTGAGACCTGAGACTAAAGCACCGACCTATATTGACTTACACTGGGTGTTGGAAAAACTTTTTCTGATTGGGAACGAACCGAGGTCAATCTCACCATCAACTTCGTTCTCTGGATGAGTACAACCTTTCTGTTTCCTTTATTGAAATTTCTGATAATAACTATTATTTAACTATAATTTGGACGTATTTGAATAATTATATTGATCATATATGGACTCGAAGATCTGAGTTATATAGTAAAGTTTGTTACTTCTTCAGATAGTTTGATTTTTGATCACCTATTTTTTAATATTTAGTTGATTGTGAAATTATCTGTAAATGAAAGCCGGCATTCATACATATCATATTTGTTGAAACTTTAGTACACTCTTTTGAAAATCATTCATTACATTTATTTATTTGGTCAAAATTATAACACTTTTCTCTATAAGTTCATATAAATTTGGATTTTTGGGAATATCGTTGAAAAATAGGAATCGTAAATTGTATACAACTTATTCTATTAAAACTATCTATTTATTGAGTTGTTCATTTCTGATTTAAGAGTGAAAAATCATAAATAACCCACCCCCTTCATCAGTAGAGCTAAGCCGCGAGCTTTCTTCACTCATAATTTATGTTACATCTAGAAAACTTGAGAGAATAATTCACTTGTATAAAAAAATAATGTAACAGAGTAAGTATCGATTCAATAAAAAAAAATTACAGTGAGGATTGAAATCCGGACAGAAAGTTTCCAGACTTTTGAATGGATTAATTAGACATTCGGACCATATATTTCATAATGAATTATATGAGTGTGGACAGCTCAGTGGGAGAGCACTGCGCTTGTAATTCGGGTTCGAATCCTGTTCAGGTGGAAAAAAATTTCTAGTTGGAGGGGTGTCTGCCACCATTTCACTGGTGGATCAAAAATCAATTGTGCTGTGACCTGAAGTGGCGCAAGATCGCAGTAACAAAGCCTACCCAGAACACAACTGAACTTCTAACTCGCACAAGCTGAAAAAGCTTCTGAGAATAATAATAATAATAATCTATAATTCGAAAAGTGGACGGATAAAAGAGGTTTTTCTGACAAGGAAACCAATTTGGAAGATTATCAACACTGGTTTTTGAAAAAAAATTTAGTTTTCATGAATATAAAATCAGAAACATAACATTTCGTCACAGGCAGACATGCGCACCACGCCCGTCTGAAGAGTTCAGGTGCGCATGCTTGATACGAAACATTCAAATATTTATTTATTAATTTTAATTTACAATTTATATCTGTTGGGTATTTTTATTTCATTTGATATTGTATAATGAGTTGATTTTATACGTCTATGTGCTTATAAGACATTAATTTAATTCTAAAAGTTTTTGAATAAAATTTTTTGAAATTAAAATTGTAGGAGACTAACAGATTGAATATGTTTTGATATTCAAAGTTTGTAATATTCCTTCTATCAAGAAAAAACCGCTTCTTATTATTTCATTTTCTAAATGATTCGAAATTTTATTCACAGAAGAAAACCGTTAAATTATTAATATTTTGTGACATAAGTGTGGTTTGATTTCCTGTTATCATAGATATAACTCCAAGTAAAGCAGAAAATATAATTATACATCACTGATTTAGGGGGATATCACTGAGTAAGTATTTCCGAACTGGGCAAGGAGCCGCAAATTTCACCATCCTACAGGCCCATATGCTTGTTGAGGGCGGCGGAAAAGCTTTTTGAGAGGATGTTGGAGGAGGAGATTCAGGAGAGGGGAGCTATCTCTGAGAATCAGCATTTTTTCCGGAAGAGGAAGTCAACGGTCACAGCTATGCTTTCTGTTGAAGATAGGGTTGGTGCATCGAAGTGTAGATCGGTGGCCATGCTGACCATATATCTGAAAAATATCTTTAACATTCTTAAGGCGGCAGAATATCTTGCAGAATTTGAAATATGCTGAGATAAGCGAATACCTCATTAAAATCATCCAGGCTTATTTCAAGGACATATATGTGCAGATGGGGTCGGTCAGTCATAAATGAAACATGGGGGTGCCACAGGGCTCAGTCGCTGGACCACAGATGTGAGACTTTTTCTATAAAGGCGTGCTGATTCTATCTAATGAAGTGGGGGTTGTAGCGTTAGGGTTTGCTGACGATCTGGTAGACGATTTGAAGGAAGACGATTTGAAGGAGTTGAAGAGGAAAATCCAGAAAACCACCCAAATGGTGGCGGAGTGGTTAGAGCAGCAGAATCTTGTGGTAGCTGCGCATAAGATAGAGCTGCTACTTGTGAAGGGATAGAAGAAAGATGGAGGTCCTTCAGGGGTCATCTGAGGAAATAGATGGCACGGGAATCGCCAATCTCGAGGTGCTCGAGGACCTGGTGGGCCTGGCGAGGCATGCTCACCTTGTACATACCGTCAACAGGTCATGTCTCTGCTGACGAGGGGCTTGGCTTAGGCGCCTGGCCTGCAGAGGAGAACCGCCTCTAGAAAAATACCTAATCCAAAGTGGGTAGGTTGTCGATGGAGGAAGTTCGGTCCAAAGACTGACGCACTGCGGAACAAGGAGCGACCTGCGCAGGAAATTTGCCTTTTCCTCCAGTAAGGGCGCACTGCTGGAGGACGACCTTCAATTCGTCCCAACTCGTGGGATCAGGTATGGATGATTCGAAACTAAAAAGGGGATAGGAGGTGAACGAGATTATTGGCAGGATGGAAGGTTTAATGAATAGTCAGAAAAGCACTGGAGAAGGAGAGTGTGAAAATGAGAGCGTGGCATCGGAAGGTGTATGTGTGAGATATGAGGGAAATGGATGTAATGCAAAGGAGGAGAAGGCTCAGTAGGGACCTCAGGAAGTTTGTGTTAAGAACACAAACAAGATCAACAAGGTGGCAACGGAGGTCATACTTAGCAGTATGGCCTCTTTCGAAAGTATGATTATCGATATAGCAAGAGAGGTGGAGCGTATGAAAGGCGTGGTTGAGGAAAAGGAAAGGTGGGAGAAGAAGGTAATGAGTGAAGAGGTGAGCACGAGAGGGATGAATGTGGGCAAAAGTGTGGCGACAAGGCCTGAACAGGTGAGCTCAACTTCTGTAGTGGAGGCTCCATGGAAGCCTGAAGCCAGTAGTTTTGCATTGATTGTGAGAGATGTATCTGGAAAGGCACAGAGGATATGAAAGAAAAGATGTTAGCGGGGGTGGCAGCTGAAGTAAATGTTAGACTGACTGCAAATCGTAAATGGAGGAGAGAAGGTGGGATCGTCATTGAGAAAAGAGCGAAAAAGAATTGGATGAACTCAGAACGTGTGAGAAGTTTGAACGAATATGCATGAAATTGGAGCAGCCGAGGAAACTTGCCAGCAGAGTTTTTTGTACGACGTGCCATCGGAAATACCGCTGGACAAATTGAAGCAGGAACTCTACAAGAGGAACTCCTGTGATATGGATGTGAAGGCATTTATGATTGGGGTTACTGAAATGGAAAAGTTTGGATCAGGGGTGAAAGAAAATGTTGTGCTGGAAGTTCCAGCAAGGGGCGAATTTATACTCGCTTCATCTAGTGCAGGGTAAAAGAGATGATGTGGTAGAGAGGTGCTAGAGATGTATGGGTTTTGACCACGGGTTGAAAGACTGTAAAATGAAGAAGGATGCTTGATGGAAATGTGGTCAGGAAGTGCACCTGAGAAAAGATTGCAAGAAAAGGATGAATTCAGAATATGCAAAGAGAAAGGGAGGAAGGATGTGAAGCACAGCACATCCAGTGCCAGTTTCCGGAGTATAAACTTCGGGCAGGATGGATGTGGGAGCCTATGGGTACATAAGCTCAAATGGCGCATATGAGAGTCTTGCAACTGAATGATTCTAGGTGCTACGGCACCATGAGTGAAATAGGGATGTGCATGATTCGTGAAAGGATCTGTGTGGGTTTCTTGTAGGAGTCATATGTCAGAGATGGTAGAGTGTGTGAACTGCCAAGGGCCATGAAAGTGTATGGATGTATGGGGGGCGGGGCTATCATTGTCGTTAATTATGATGGTTTAAATGTCTTGCCTTTCCCAGAGTTGACATATTATGGTGTATTGATGGTCGATTGTAAGTATGCTGATGAGTTGGGGTCATAATTGGGATAGAGGGAATGGTTGTTTTCCCTATTGGGGTGTAGCCCGATTGTAGTCGGTTTAAATGCGAATGCAGTATTCTCCCTGTGGCATAGCATGGAAATAGCGCTGAAAGAGGAATAAGGATGGGAGAGTTAATTCTAAGATTGAAATGCTGAATAAGTGGATAGTGAATGTAAATGAATGAATGTTGAAGAAAACAGGTCTACAGCCTGATAAGGCTTCATAGTGATCTCCTGTTCTTCAAAAATATAAGGGACAAGCGAGAAAGCCGAGATTGAGTTATCAGAGAGCAAGAAAGCTGAGAGGGGTGTGATTGACTTGAAAGACATAATGAAAGCAGAGTGGAAGGGACGATGGGATGAGAGTGAAGCTGGGCGAGTCACTCATATGTTCATTCCGAGAGTAGATTTTTCCAGCGAGAATAACTGGTTCTCCTCTGGCCTATATCTAGGATACTTGATTACGGGTCATGGGAGCCTGAATGAACTTTTGTATTGAAGGGGCTTCTCTGAGCATGGCAGATGAGTATGTGGAGGGATTCTTATTCTAATTCTGATGTACATTATAGAAATAAGGTTAGGTCATTTCTACTGAGTAACTGGAGATAGGTTGTACATGCTTTCTTTAACTGATATAATTGAAAGAAAAAATTAGGAATGTGAATGTGTATCGTTGTAACTCAATGCTTTCCCGAAATTTATTATTTTGTTTGGCATTTCAGACATAAGTGATTAAATGAGATATGACACGGACATCGAAAGCTATGTGTTCATTCTCCTTATTTGTTCATGTCAGACTACTATGTTTATATTAATATTATGGTTACTATATCTAGTGTATGTATTTCTGGTGCAAATAAATTATTATTATTATTATTATTATTATTATTATTATTATTAATTATTATTATTATTGAGAGTTGGAGCCATGTCCTGTATGAATGTACAGAGTACTTGAAAGAAAGAATATAGAAAGATATTGGAGGGAATATTCAGAGGAGCAAAAGAAGTGTGTAAGATACAAGTTGGATGATGGAAAAGCATGAAACATTTGAAAAAATGAAAAGCTTCTCCAGGGCAGACTCTCAAAAAAAGACTCATTGAGGCGTCTCTTTCGGGGCGATCTGAGGATGAATGTTAAGTTTCTCGTTATTTTGGAACGAGATTGGATTGACGTTGATGGGTGGTGGTGGTCGCATGCAGGACGGTTACTGTGGGTTGACAAGTTTATGTCTGGGGGTCTGGTAGTGGTGTTATCAGAGCACTACCCTGGTTTCCTGGCGCGACCTGGGTCTTACGGTACTGATGTGTGTGGAAATCCCGAATTACCCTAGCTGGCTTCAGCAAGGCCTGGGTTTCCAAGGCCCCAAATTTACAAGGGAATGCGTTCCCGAAGCAAGTCTTAGCAATGAGGCGATGATTGCTACAACGAGGGGATGCCCACAGGAATAACCCTGGCCGCTCTACTAGAGGAAAGGTTTCGTGCGGGTAGAGGTTGAAAGCATGCAAGCTGGGCTAGAAGGGTTCTGTCCCTTCGGCGTGTGAAATACGTTTTCCAACTCGGAAACTAACCAGCATAGTTAGAAGAGGTTTGGATAGTGCTTAGCCTTATGCCAGTGGGGGCCTTACTCTTGGAAGCTGAAGGCAAACTGGAAGTTGCGAACTTATCGTGATGCGCTGATTTGGCGTATTCTAATCCCGCGCCCATGGGGGCTGTGACCGTAGGCCTGAGGGCAGGTAGGTGACATTAAACAACCTTACTTCCTTCCTAACACAACACACCCATAGAACTGGCGTGGTTCTATCTGATTGCAGGTTTTCGGTTTATAAGGGCGAATACGTCAGAATTAGATATGTTCTAGCTTTAAGAGGAGGGATACTATGACGTCTTAGTTTCCTCGAGTTAGGAAATCCTAGATTTCCTAACAAATCGGACCGGGCCCCCGGGTGGGACATTTAGCTCTGGTATGGACGCTCTGCCAGTGGTGACCGTTATCGGAACAAACTCGTGGGATTAGAGATGGATATACTAGAAAAATTAGATCATAGAGATAGGAGTAGGAAGAGGGAAAGTCCAGAGCCTGAGCGTAGCTCTGGAGGAAGTGTGAGCGAGGGAGTGGACGAGAATGTGTACATGATAGAACGCATGAAGGCGATGTTGGTTAAAATGAGGGACCATGTCCTTCAGGCGACCATCCCAGACTGAAGAATAGAAGTAAGAAGAGCGAGGAAGGCATATCAGACGGCAAGGAAGGTAGGAAGATAGAATGCAAGAGAGAAGTCGGCTTCGACGAATGTACAAGGAGGAGATTCTTGCAAGATAGAATCTTGATTGGAGGCAATTCGAGGATAGAGAGGGAAACACCAATCCATGGGGAGAGGTGCATAAGATATGCATGGGGAAGAAGCGAAAGATAGAGATATGCGGCGTGAAAGTAGGAGCACTCGTAACGAGAACATGGAGAGAGACTGTGGAGGCATGGTGAAGAAAGAATTTCCTTACCTTACGACGATTTTGCGCTTCAAGCAGTTGAGGAAGATCCAAGTACTTCTCTACGTGAAATTCAGCGAAGCAGAGGAGTGCCCAAAAGTACAGCTCACCGACTATTGAAAAAACATAAGCTCCACCCATATCATATACAGCGAGTACAACCTCTGTTACCTCAGGCTTAGAACCTTTTGAGTTGCCAGAGGTTTTGAATGCTGAAATTCATTTAGATTTTTTATGAAATCAGTTGCCGAATTTAATTGAAGACGTGCCACTTAGTATTTTCAGAGAAATATGGTTTCAGCAAGATGGCTGCCCAGCACACTATGCCCTTTCAGTTAGAGTATATCTAAATGAAGAATATCCCGGCAGATGGATAGGGCGATCTTGTATAATCTCGTGGCAAGCCCGTTCACCTGATTTGAATCCCTTAGATGTTTTTACTAGGGAGCAGTGAAGAAAATTTTTTTTTCAAAACAAATTGAAAATGTAGGTGAGCTTCGGGAGGGAATTAGGGAAGCAATTCGTCAATAACGGAAGATTCGCCCGTCTGATATCCCGATCTTTTTTAAGATCGTGCATGTGTTGCGGCTGAAGGAGGGCAGTTTGAACATCTTTTGTGAATTTGTTAAATCTTCTATAAAACGAAACTGAATTTCTTTAAGAAAACCCTTTTTTTGTCCAATCTGAAGAAGAATGTAGTGAGTGTTATAGCATTTTAGAATCCTTATTAAATGTGCTAACTTTCGAAGTAACTTGCCAAACTGATCTAGTACAATTTTTTTTCAGTACAGTCAGTTGAAGTTGGGCGAAATTTTTATTTTGAATACTTGATTCGGCAAAAAGTGACATTATTTTCCAAGCTGGAGAAATTGGCTTAGAATTGAAGATTTCAGGTTACAGATGATTACATATGAAAAAAAAAACATTTTAAAAATCAGAAAATTGTAGCAACAGGATTTAAAAAATCATCACAGGGTGTGCATTTTATTGAATAAAAGAAAGTGCAATATAATTTGAAGAATACAGGACTTGGATTTTCTTTTATATTTTTCTGCTGACAATTATGACTTAACCTGTTACCGGATTCCGGCTTGACGTAGACTTCTGGGACTTATACTTTCTAGGACATTTTATTTAATTTTAAAAAAATTTTCAAGACATTTTTCAGTTCAAAATTTATAGAAGTTTCAAAGAATTTTTCTAGTTAATATTTGAACTATTCGGAAAAACCCCTAGAAGATACATTCAATTTATGTTTCCTCATATACAGACCAACTACTTTTTCTTGGGGAAGATATGGATATAGTCTGCTATTTACTGCGGAATATAATTCAATTTGCTTTTCCATATTTTCCTTTCGTATTCGGATGATCATATATAAACATCCAAATCCCAAGTATTTGAATTGAATATATTATTTATTCGAACTGGATTACGTGACTCAGTTTTCCTAATGAGGTTTCATCTTCGTGAAGCTGCTTTTTACGAACGCATCAATCATGTTACCCGAGAACTGAATTAGTTCAAATTCGATTAAATGATGCGGATCTTCCCGGAAATGAAAAAATCATTATTCGGATGATTGTGCATGAGACTTTCATTCAGAAAATTTTCAGTGCTAAACAAATTTCATTGAAATATGTATTGAATTAATCTATTTGCGTGAAAATGAAATTTGCGCCAGTCATAATCTAGAACGAAAAAGAAATTATTCGATTTCAAACTTTCAGTAGAGTCCTATTTTTCAGTCTTAAAAAGCAAGCAGTAAAATCATCGTGAAACCGTTTTGAGCAATAAAAAGGAGGGATTTTTTACTTGAAAGAAAGTTTTTTCAATACCTTAAATATCAGAGTAATTATGTTACACCTCGCTACAAATTTTAATTTCATGAAATTTCTTGAAAGAATTGCTTGATATGTAATGGGTGTTTTCTTTAAAGTGATAGAACTTTAAATTGAAATGAAATACATTTAAATTAAGATTGAAGCCAATTTTTTTATTTGAAAGATAATTTTATGACATGTTTTAAAAATAATTTCCCGCATATGTTCACCATGACTAGCTCTAAGGAACCGCATTCGACCAGACCAATTTCGGACCTTTTTTTCGAGTAATTCAGGCCTAGGCCTTATTTCATCAATAACACGAGTTATGTTGGCTTCCAAAGCGTCTATTGTTCCTAGTTTATCAGCATAAACCAATGACTTGACATAACCCCAAAGAAACTAATCCAGTGGAGTTATGTCGCATGATCTTGGAGGCCAATTAATTGGACCATTTCTCGAAATAATGTTATCGCCAAATCTTTCTCTCAATAAATCAATTGTTACGGTAGCAGCATGAGGTGTAGCACCATCTTGTTGGAACCAAAAACACTTCTGGGTCGATACCATTCAAATTTTGAATCAAATAATCATTAATCACCGATCTGCAACGAGCACCATTCACTGTACCATCAGCTCCAGCATCGTTTTTGGATAAATATGGACCGATAATGCTTCCAGCGTGTAGAACACACCATACAGTGCATTTTAAGGATGCAATGGAACCTGCAGAACTTCCTGAGAATTGTTTTAACTCCACATACGGAGTTATGGACATAGCCGTTCAACAAGAAATGAGGTTCATCACTAAACACAATTTTACGATAAAAAAGTGGATTAACTTCAAGCTTATCTAGGGCCAACAAACGACGCTTATTATGGTCAAGTGGCTTAAGTTCTTGAACCAGTTGGATCTTGTATGGGTGTAGACCAAGATGTTCATGCAAAATTTTGCATGTGGTGGATGCACAGAGTCCAACTTGCTGTGAACGTCGACGAATAGACAAATATGGATCATCGTTAACACTATGATTACAGCAGCGATATTTTCTTCTGTACGTACAGTTCTTTGTTGCATGGAGTAGAAAAAATGTTGTCCGAAATAAATAAATTTCAACAATTTGTAAACGTTGTTGCGGAGTGAATCTTTTCATGATAATTTGTCAATTAATACTGAACAGAAATGTCAAAACAACATGGCTTCTACCTTCTGTCAAATCACAGTTATCCCTATCGAAAGTTCTATCACTCTAAAAAAAACACTCGATAGATATTGAATTCTTCCTAAGTGATTGATTATACGTTCACCAATTAGAATGCAAATTCTAGGATGAGCATACTTCAAATGGGTTTGAGAGAAATGTGTATTAGACTTCAATTGATTTATTTGCAGCCTAGATACATATAATACAATGAACAATTTTGAATTGTTTTATCTAAACTTTGAGGGAATTGATTCGGTGTAGTATTGTACTACAGTTGCAGTGAAAAGACTATATTGCTCGTAGAGGTGTAGATCTATGAGCTTTTTCACCGTTTTTCACTTCCACTTTACACAATTACTATCTGATTACAAACAAACAATGTAGATAATAATTCACAGGTCTTTTATTGCGTTATGTGTTATCAAGTTAGGGTGTTCCTTGTAAAGTTAAAGTGAATGGAAATGTAAACTTATTCAAGAGCAGAGCATGAAACAGAGAGAGAGAGAGAGAGAGAGAGACAGGAGAGATGAAATTCCATTAAGTAAAAAACGAAACAATAAAAAAAATGTATTACCACTGAATGAAGGCAGAAAAAATGAAACATGATTAATATGTACCTAAATAACGAAGAAAAATGATTCCTTGATATGAATTACTGGCCTCATTTCAATATTATCAACAATTCTTTCAAGAAAAATAATAAAAAGGCCTTTCTTCCAACTGTCTGTTACTCAGACAGCAGCATAAACAATAGATATTCCCATCCAGTTTGACTGATATCCCTCGGCAAAGATATATTTTTCGGTCATAATCAATTTATGGAAGTGTGTAATATGACGTGCGGGTGCACAGATGGCGCCACCATTAATACGAGCCGTGGGACTCATCAATCTTCCAGGCCACTGGAATTCGTGGTCTGACGTTGAGGGGGCGCATTTCTCAATAAAAGGTGAATTCAAGGATTCTTTCATAGAGGGAATAAAGTTAGATTTAGTCTTTTTCTCAGCGAGGTAGAGTAAGATAGAATGGGGCTACTATCTTGAATTAATTTATAACACATTTTATAATAAACTTTTCATTTATCACTTTCTCAAATAATAAACCTCTCGATCGAACAGAAATTTTTTTCATCCATACAGTTATACGTAATATTTTACATTTAAAAATATCCAGATTAATGATTCTTCGAGCTTTTGCACGTTGTTCCTGGAGCAAGCGCCAGAAAATTAAGGCAAAAATGCTATAAATGTAATCGTTTTTTTGTTCAATCTCAAAGTGATCTCCGTGAAAATAAGGCTTTGTATTATTTTACTTCTTCATTTGCTATTCCAAGAATCGTTGAAATTTCCTGTAAATATTTCAGATTGTACTATAGATGAAGAGAACAGTACGACAAGGAACATAAATAATAATATTTTATTATAAATAGAGTGATTTTAATTTCCACATTTTTATTATAAATAAAACAATTGTTTCATAATTAGTAGAATGGTCACATCTTTCATATTAAATATAACTTAACTTATTTCAAATATCATTCCATTTCATGCAAAATTACAAAATTAGGCTTCTTTTGAGAATTCAAGTTAAATACAAATTACATGAATGGAGTATGCGGTTGGCTCTAGGTGAAATATTATAGAAATTTTATTTAAAGAAAAATCACACAATTTATTCAGCATTCGGACACATGTTTCGGTCTTTCGACCATCTTCAAAGGAGTACAAAAAGGAACTGAACTCAAAATTAAAAAGGTTCTCTTATTATACTTAGGACATTGTGTATTTTTATGGCGCATGGAAATAACAGCATCCAATAAAGGGGTGTTACCGAAAAGCATTTGGGAACTTGTTAAATCTTCCTTTTTCTCAATGGCTTTTCTGATTGAAAGAATCTCCAAATAGTCCAACAATTTACCGTTATTAACATTATATAGTGAAGTGACATCTTTCTCCTTTAAAAAATGATGATTTTCTATAAAATGTTCTGTAAAATCGGTTGATTTTTGGTTTCTCAAAATAGACATCATATGTTCTGCAATTCTATATTATAAACATCGGCCTGTCTATCCTATATATGTAGCATTACAATTATCACAATTAATTTGATAAATTCTCGATTCGGAAAATTTGGGATTGCTTTCTTTATTGTTCACCAAAATCTCAGCTAAATTATTTCTGTTTACTGCTGAAGAATTAATTCCCATTTGAAGACCACAAGAGATCTTACTGCTGAATGAAAACTTTTATATAAGTCATTGAAAACCATTTTTTTTTCTTCATAAGAATCATTTATATTGATATAAATTTTCTTCAAAATATTGTGGTAAGTTTTCTTATTAATTATTTTGTCAATGATTTCGGTTATATAGCCATTATTCACCGCTATAGTTTTAATTATATTGGATTTTTTTTTGGTTTTCTTGATACGTATGTAGCCTAGTCTGGTGACATACGGACTTAAATTTCGTTGATTCCCAAATCTGTTAGCCAATTTGCGAAACCCCAGGCGCTGGTTGTGTCGTCCTAAGGCTAATAAAGCATCCAAATTGTTTCCTTTAATCTTACGTGGTCTTCCTGAAACTGGTCTTTTTTTTATCCTATTTATTGTCTCATATACCAGCACTTTTTCCAAGTTCAGTCAATTGCACTAATTTTTTAACGTTCGGAAAACCTTTTCCATAGAAATATTCTACCTTCTTTCTCTTTTCTAGTTGCGACATTATTTCATAAATTGTATACCTGTTGACAATCAACAGTATTTGACAAATAGTGGCAAGCAACTTTGGTCGTGGTCGACTATCTGCACAACCTATTTTATACATTAATTTTGTCTTAGAATGTTACAAAAAAAGTATATTAAAATTATGGAACATAATAAATTCCTGATACTTTCTAAACGCACTATACTTCAATGTATTAAAGTCAATTACATCATGTAATTTAATGATTTCTTGAAACCAATTATAAATATTTTCGAAATTTCATCTGGTATCATTCACAAAAAAACTGATACATGAAATAGTTGGTTGAAATAAGATTATAAAGGAGCTTTAAAAAATATGAAAATATTCAGAGTGTTCCATTTAAAATGAAGAGAACGGACTATGCTGAACTTGCGCGAATAACCCTTTATATTAAAACTTATGTTTGAAAAGCAAATTTTTTCAATTAAAAGGTGACGTGTCCCAGTGTTTGTTATAATTTTCTGACATGTGGAGTAATTAATTGTATTCTGTAATTGGTTTTGACACTGTATACATTTTGTCAAGAAAGTACCGGGAATTATCGATTTAAATCTGGCGGGACAATGAGGCAGGTAAAATTTTTTTTTCCTAGGTTGGTACCACTGTCCTTAATTACTATGCCAAGCTTGAGCGGGATCTGTCAACTAGTGTGTTTGCAACAGCTGATTAAGTCAGTCGATGTCAGAGTGCGTGCCGATTTTTACTATGGGTGATTACGTTGAGCAAAGAATTTGTTTAAAGTTTTGTGTTGCAAATGAATTTTCGTGTGCCGATGCATTGAAAATGTTGCAAAAGGCCTTTGGTGATAATGCTCTATCGAAAACTCGTTCATATCAGTGGTACAGAGCCTTCAAGGACGGTCGTGAAGTGGTCGCCCATCGACGTCTTCGATCGAAGATAACGTCGATAAAATTGAGAAAAGGGTGCTGGAAAACCGTCGTACCAGCTTGAGAGAGATAGCACATGATCTTAAGATATCCCACGAGTCCGCACGTACGATTTTGATTGATATTTTGGGCATGAGAAAGGTGGCCGCACGACTCGTACTGAATTTTCCTCAAAAACGTCATCGCGAACAGGTTGCTTCAGACATGCTGGATCGCTGTAATTCCGATTCTACATTCATGGAACGCATTATAACTGGTGATGAGACCTGGGTCTACGAGTATGATATGCAAACAAGCCAGCAATCATCGGAATGGGTGGCAAAAAATAAGCCGAAACCGAAAAAACCACGCCAAAGCCGCTCGAAAATGAAGGTGATGCTCATTGTTTTCTTCGATATCCGTGGCGTGGTGCACTACGAATTCGTTGCAGAGGGTCAGACGGTAAACAAGGAGTATTACCTAGGCGTTATGAAACGTTTGCGTGAGCGTATCCGTAAGAAGCGGCCAAATTTGTGGGTGAACAACTCATGGATTTTGCATGACGATAACGCGCCTTCTCACCGAGCTACGATTGTGACTGACTTTCTCGCCAAAAACTCAACAAACGTGCTTCAGCAACCACCGTATTCGCCGGATTTGGCTCCCTGCGACTTTTTTTTCTTCCCAAAACTAAAATTGCCCCTTCGTGGCACCTGTTTTGAGTCGATTGAAGCCATAAAACAAAATTCGGCGCGAGAGCTAAAGTCCATCCCGGAAAGCGCCTATAAAAATTTTTCGATAATTGGAAGTGCCGTTGGCATAGATATATTGGAGCAAATGGAGCCTATTTTGAAGGCGACCCAATAAATTTTGACGATTAAATGTAAAAATGTTGTTTTAATTGAAAAGTCCCGGTACTTTCTTGACAGAGTAGTATGTATATGTCTGCTGGATTCACATCGTAAGAAGTCCATGATATGGCCATATCATCATGATGTGTCCTCTAAAATATGTTGTGCAATGTCAACATATTGTGGAGGACACATCAAATATCACAAAACATTGATAGAGATGATTCAAGGAGAACACTCGATACCAGAAGAACAATCTAAAGTTTGAAAAGTGTAGATTTTGGATCTCAAACAAACTAAAATGTTTCATATTTCAATTAGTCGCGAAGTTAGGATACATTTACGGAAAATAAAAGACCTAGCATTTTCATTCAGGCAGAAACATGAAGTTTTTATAGAAACTTAGTTTAACAATCGCGCTTTGAGGCACCTATTATGAGCTATGTCGTTTCTAGATGGACGGACGAGAGATAAAATTAATGTTTCATTCAACATTTTACTACATATTTTCGATTCCTAATCCCATACTCTTGATTTCAATTCCATTTTAAGTTCCGTTCTTATTCATAGCTAAAATAATTCTTACAAACTATAACCGAGGGATCTGATGATATTAGATATAATTATTTCGAAACGAATTGGATTATTTTCTGCTTTCATTACTTTTATTCTTACATAAAGAAATAATTTCTGTCATCGCTTGAAACAAATGGCGAAATAAATCTTTATATACTAACTGACAAAGAAACTGCAACACCCAGATGGAGCTGATTAAACTTTAGATTTTTCTTGGTAAAACATAGATAGTATAGCAAGGAGTAATTGATTCAAATTTGGAGAAAATAATCGTGAATGTCTTTTCACGAAAACATTTTTTGTTTCTTAAATATGTAGTCGTTTTTTGCAAATTTTTTGAATTTTACAGCAAACCAGCTGTTCGAGGAGATCCAAAGTCGATGTTTAGTTGTTATTAAAATGCCAAGAGCACGTGTGCGCGGAATTTATCGCTAGTTAATTGAATTTGAAAGAAGTCGAATTATTGGTCTACGGGAGGCGGGGTTGTCATTTCGAGAAACCGCTAACCGTACGAACAGAAATCCAACTACTGTTAAGAGATGTTGTCAAGCATGGTTTGATAATGTCTAAAATCGAAGAAGAGTAGGCACCGGACGTCGAAGGGGCCCAAATGAAGTTCAAGATCGACGTCTAATACTTATGGCTATTAGAGACCGATTTGCGACAACTTGATCTTTGGCTGATGAGTGGTTAGGAGGAGAAGGCCATCCTGTAATTGTCCGAATTATTAACCGCCGGATAAGGTCTTTTGGACTGCAGCATTATCGACCCCATCTCTGACGGTTGAGCATCGCCGGCAAAGATTACAGTGGTGCAGAGAACATCAACATTGGAATGTGGAATGGCATCAGGTCGTCTTCTCTGATGAATCTCGATTCTCCTTGGGTGCACATGATGGCTGAAGAAGGGTTAGACGATGTCGGGGAGAAAGACGTGAACCTCAGTTTGATGTTGAACCTCATGTATACCGAACAGTAGGCGTTATGGTATGGGGTGCTTATTGCACATGCAGGTAGGTCACCTTTAGTCTTTATTCGAGGTAACATGATAGAATTGCGTTACCTTCAAGAAATAGTGCGGCCATATGTTCTCTCTTACCTTAACCAGCTCGAGAATCCAAGCAAGATAATGCTCGACCTAATGTTGCCAGAGTTAGTTTAAACGTTTTTGAAGCGACCCATGTGAATCTTTTGCCATGGCCGCCGAGATCCCCCGATCTTTCGCCCATAGAGCTTGTTGGGACATCATGGGTAGAAGGCTTGGAAATTTGCCCCAGCTCTCATGGACTTTGGCGGCTTTGAGACATGAACTACAGGTAGCTTGGGATAGTATCCCTCAAGAAGAAATAGAGCATCTTATTGCATCAATGCCAAGACGTGTTGGGAGTGTATAGATAATAGCGGTGGACAGACACATTATTAACAAATTTATTAAAAAAAATTATAAACCCTTCGTCTTTTTTTTTCTTCAAATTTCAATCATTTACTCCTTGCTATACTATTTGTTTTACAAAAAAAATTTTCAATTTAAACAGCTCCCTCTGGGTGTTGCAGTTTCTTTATCAGTTAGTATATATAGAGTGGGTGAAATTTTCATTTGATTTTTGGTGAATATAAGAGCCTTAATTTCTAAGTTTTTCAACATTGGATACATATTGGAGAAAAGTATTTTGATAAATTTGAAAGTCCTTGTTTTAATGAGAGTCATTCCGGCGTTTGTCGATAAACGAAAGCTTCCAGAATGGGTGTGAAATCAAATTGGAAAGTATATCTCGATTAATTAATTGTAAGACTGTTTTTTCTGAAATGGCATTATAGTGATATGTTTCGGTACTCATTTCTTTTCTCTCGATCAGCTCGATAAGTTCCTTTACGAAATTCTTTCAATTCCCATTCTAGTAAAAAGGGTGGTATATCGATTTTCTCCTAAAGTACTCCTCAATCTACATTCAAGTGTTGATCTCCCAATCAGTTCTGATATTCTCCTTCTTTCTGTCAAAAGGCATGAATTCATTCCTTTGCTTATGTTGTAAATCCTATTTGATATCATCTAGATGCCACTAGATCTTCTGTGACGGCCCATTAGAAGATTTAGTGTAGCTTGTGTGTTGAGAAATCAGTTCTGTTCTGGTTAGGCTTTATTAATGTGCTCATACGCTGCTTTATGCACAGCGTTGTTAATTTTTTACACAAAAGTGAAATGGTGGCCAGCTATTCCAGTGAGAAAATTTCGTTCCAAGATGCGAACCCACACAGGCAAGGGTTAGGCGTTTTAGGCACTAAGCCACTGGCCAATTAATGAACTATTTGTTAAGTATTTGACTCAATATTTTTCAATTAGTAATAATCCTAATCGCTTGTTGTTTTCTATCGTTGGTATCAACTAAATTTAATATCATTGATGTAATAAATAACTGCACTTATCATATTGAACACCAGGTAATACACACAAAATTCTCTATGAAGATTAACTCTCCATTTAATTGAGGATAACATCCCTCATAACGTTTAGAACACTAGAAGTTAACATCCTGCTGGGAGAATTTGCGTATATGAAGGAGAATATAATGAGTAGCAACTGGATGAAATTTGGCAAAGTAAGCAACTAGAGCTGCAAGCCAGTCTATACCTTCATAACTGTTGATATTGAATGAATTGCTGTTGCAAGTTTCTTTTTCATTATTTCAAGATGAGATTTCCAGGATACAGCTCCGTCTATTGATGCAGCTAACAATTTTATGGTCATATCATTGGTGATATTTATAATTAGCTGTTGACTGTTTGGACAAAGAGTTGAATTTGATACAATAATTCAGAAACAATCCCCTCCTTCTGCATCCCTTGCAGTCGCTAGAAGTAGGAAGGCTTCAAAAGAAATGATGTGTTACCAGCAAACGGCTGTGGTAGAATTGCATTCGTATCCTCAAATGTGATGTCTAAATTATTGATGAAAATATTGAATAATATGGGACCTAACTTAGGACCTTGGGGAACTTCACTCTTTTTTTCTTAATATTTCATTTATTCTCTTCTCTTTAATTTCAGACAAAAAGCAAAACATCATAAGTGGAAGTAATCACTCGATGCCGTATGAAAGGAGGTTTTTATCAGCAATTCATGATTTACATTATCAAACGTGATATAATATCTGACATTCATTGTAGGCTCATTGCTGTAATTATGCTCCTCATAAGCTCAAGAAATATTGTTGTGGTAGAACTTGAATTTCAAAAATTGTGCTGCTATCAAGGTATAATAAGTGAAGGTTATCGTTTATACTCTCACTAAAAAAAGACTAACCTAAGGTATATTGAGAGGTGTTGACATCTCAGCTCGCGAAATCATTTAACCTTCAAATAGCCTTAGTTCATAGAATTTAAACGTCGGAACGCTTGTACAATGCAATTAAACGATTGTCGCTCAAGGCCTTTCTCTTTTCAAAATTCAAGCTAGTGGGAAGTTCTTACGCCCTGATACAAGCTCGAAAAGTGTTTTACGGATGAAGTTTTTGAATTCTTTATTGTTTCGGTCTCTATTTGAAGGAAATTCATCGTATATGATTCAATATAAAACATTTTATTTCCGCTAATATTTATTGTTTACACAATAGTTGTTTCGACAATTACATTTTGACTTCATCAGGTGAGTATGGTAACTAACGACCTCTACAAAGTCGGTCTCCTTAAATACAAGTCTGAGCAAAAAAACTGGACAAAACGAAGGTTTGTTTTAGGAATTTTTGTAACTTATTCAAAAAAATAATTCGGCTGATCTGTACCAAAAATCATTAATAAGGAGTATGAGCTATGGTAAAAGAAAGTTCTAGAAATCGAGACAGTGTAACATAAATCTGTATAACAATTCTATACAATTTCGGCAAGGTTTTGTTGATCAAGGAGGCAAATTGCAGACATGCGTACGTTTTTTGTTGAATACAGAAGCAAATTGCAGACATGCACACGTTTGGAGTCACTAGCGTACATTGCACTGACGAAAACCACTCAGTTTGAAATTCTAGAAATTTCTATTACCATAGCTCATACTTATTAATGATTAATCAAAAAGGTTCAATAACGGAAATCGTCTTGAATCTATTTGGTCGTTAAGTACAATGAGTTTTTTTTGAATGCCGGTCTATTTCTAGTGCTTCTAAAAGGTCCAGTCTATGGCATTTGTTCTCGATATGGAGAACTTCGAAATTATGATTAAAATAATGTCCTAATTCTTGTAGTTGGTTGGCATATGTAGTAATTTGATTTGTGTTAACGAATAAGTTCTGATACTCTTTGATCCAATTTTCGAAAGCTCTGCCTGTTTGGCCAATGTAGGGACATGTATCGCAGGTTAACCTTCATCTCTTGTTCTTATTGACGATATCTTATCCATGTCATTACATAGATTGTTTCTGTTGAATTTTGTTTAATGGTTTGTCGATAATTGATGGGTTATACTAATTATTTATTGCAATTTATTTGATTATATTCAATTGTATCATCTCAAAAGTCTTCTGTGACACAGGTATGTGAACCAGTCTATACAACATACTATTGCATGCAGCTAATTTATGTGATAAGAGGTGATTTGAAGCGGAATGTATTGTTGTGCAGTCTGTTTGTGTTTGTTTGCGTTAAATGGAAAAATCATGTATATTGTTAATTTTGGTCATTTTTAAGTCTAAAAAATTTATGCTATCACTTTGTTCTTCTTCGTGAGTAAATTTTATTGAAGGGTACAATTGGTTCTAAGAATAACGAAAGTTGCCTTAATGTACCGATGAACAGGCAAATAATATCGTCAACGATGAGGTACCAATAAATGTTTAATTTGAAAAGAAGGTGTTCTTGTATTTTGTTGTCAAGGAAATCCATAAATATTTCAGCTGATATTGGACTGAGTGGATTTCCGATCGTAAGGATATCATTATATTCATAAAATATTCCATTAAACAAGAAATAGTTTTGTGCGGGGAATAAATCGAGAAAATACATAAATTATTTCTGGTTTAATTACCTGGTTTGTATAATTTTCGATAGTAACAATTCCTTGTATTTTATTGTATGTTTTACAGGTAGGCTTCGAAACAGGTTTTCTACGTCAAAAGAAATTAGTTTAGCATTGTTTGGAATATGTATATTTTCTATTTCATTTATAAGATATGAATTTTATATTGATAAGTTTACCTAGAAGTTGGTTTCTCTTCGAATAATTTTCATCAATTCTTCAGACAATTTATAGGAAGGAACTGTGAATTGTTTGAGGTCAGTTTTCTTGATCCAAACTTTTTTAATAAAAAATGAAAGTATTATAAGAGCGTTCTTCAAAATTATATTTTCAGAAAAATGAGAGAGTTGTGAATTTGATAATTTCATCAATTATTCACAAATCAATAATCCTTTTGTCAGTTTGTTTCAGTTTGAACACATGTGGGGTTAATTCGAAATGTTCTAGAATCAAAAAAACCGACTTATTCATCCTACACCCAACTTTTCATGCGTCAAAAGAGAGAGCCAGAATTCTACTCTACTATATTAATTTATTCCCGATACACACGAGTGAAATATCAGAATTCCATCAAAGTCAGATCAGGATAACAAAGGATCACCAATAAATGGATACATCTAATTTTTCTCCGTCAAATTCATTTTCTATTCATTCTGTAGTAGAATTGAAGGAATGTTTTGTCGAAATTCGCCTTTAGAATTCTCCAAAGATTTATAGTTCAGCCTTTGAATTGAAAATATTCCCTATCTTATTGGCTTTTCTGGAAAACCTCCTCGTAGGGGAATAGACGGTAGGTTTTCTATTCTTTCCTTTCATGCCCTGTTGCTCCGCAACAAATATTTCTAACTTTTGAGGCAGAATTCCGAACGTATTCACAAATGATAAAGGAAATGTGTGATTGTTACGAATTCCCATGCATGTTTTATTTTTATGACAAAATTGGACGAGTTTTTTTTAGTATGAATCCATATTTTCATTGCAAAATCATATTATTTGAAGATACTCAAAATCATGATATTTCGAAAACTTCCACCACAGAATGATTGAAATAAGAAATGTATTCAATTTTAATTATATAATTGATGGCAATTTCAAAAGTTTAGCGATATGAGTCTTGAAACAAGTAGGGGTAAAGTCCAAATGAAAGAATTGTATAATTGTTTGATTGATTCGGTCTTTACATGGTGGAAACTCATTTTAATCAAAAAATATAAAGAGACAGTATTTTAATTTTCACAAAAATGTTTATAATACAACGATTGTTTCACCACGATGTGGCTCGTTCAGGTATCTACATTCTACTGGCTTATGGTGTCCAGTGTAACCGAGTTTGAATACAATTGAGTACGTGACAAAATTAAGAACAAGTCATAAATAAGTACTTAGGGTGTTAATTGGAGATTGCCGCTAAAAAATGCCATAAGGCAAAGATATCCGGTAATGGGGATCTGTCAACATATGTTTGTTCATTCAAAAGGATTTTTCGGGCATTGTTCTTGTTGATTTCAAGAAATTCTAAAAGTGTTAATCAAGAACTTTTGCTTTCGACGTGGATAATTTCATAGTTATTGTTGAAATTATGCCTAAATTCCTTACGATGATTAGCATATGTCGAATGTACGGAATCCGATATGTAACTTCTTTGGTGTTCTTGCATTCTTTTCTTGAATGATCTACCTGTCTGGCCAGTATATACTAAAGGGCAATCGTCAACTTGTAGATTCCAGATTTATTTTCTTTATTTTTTCGATCCTTATTGTTTTTTATGTAAGTACTAAGGTTTTTAATGGTTTTAAAAGCTGAGTTGTAATTAAAACTTTTGTTGAAATATTTTCAGGTAATCCATTAATATAAGATAACAAACAGTATTTCTGTGTATTGTCCTATTTTATGATTGGGTACACGAGATTTAATGCCATGTTTTTTTGTTAATTGGATACCAGTTTGTCTATAAGAAAGCGGTTTTAACCGTTGTTTGAAGCTATCTATTTAATAATATTTAATTCTATCAGAAAGTTATCTGAATTCAGAGGGACATTCAATAGTCTATAAGTAAAACAATTAATTATATGCAGACATCTTTTGGTTGGTGGGGTGATTTGAAATTTTATGTATTGTGATATCTGTATGTGTGGGTTTGTGAAAAATATCAAGATCATGTAAATTATCTAGTCTTGTTATTTTGAGGCCAAGAAAATTAATACTGTGGTTCTTTTCTTCTGCATTTCACTCCATCCAAAAATCCAATTCACAATCGAAAAAGAAAAGAAACCTAGTATTAATTTTCTTGACCTCACAATAACAAGACTAGATAATTTACATGAGTTTAGTATTTTTCACAAACCCACACATACAGATAATACAATACATAAAACTTTAAATCACCCCACCAATCAAAAGATGTCAGCATATAATAGTTTTATTCATAGACTATTGAATGTCTCTCTGAATTCAGATAACATTTTGAAGGAATTAAATATTATTGAACATATAGCTTCAAACAACCCTTTTCTTATAGACAAAATGGTATCCAATAAACAAAAGAACATGGAATTAAATCTCGTGTACCCAACCATAAAAGGGGACAATACACAGAAATACTTTTCGTTATCTTATGTTGATGGATTATCTGAAAATATTACTAGATATTTCAAAAATAGTTTAAGTTACAACGCAGGTTTTAAAACCATCAATAAACTTAGTACTTACATAAAAAAAATAAGGATCGAACAAATAAAGAAAATAAATCTTGAGTCTACAAGCTGACTTGCAACGATTGCCCTTTAGTATATATTGGCCAGACAGGTAGGTCATACAAGAAAGGAATCCAAGAACAACAAAAGAGTTAAATATCGGATTCCGTTCATTAGACATATGCTAATCATCTCAAGGAATTCAGGCATAATTTTAACAATAATTATGTAATTATCCACGTCGAAAGCAAAAGTTCTAGATGAACACTTTTAGAATTTCTTGAAATCAATATTATTAAACAGATAGCTCCAAACAACCCTTTTCTTATAGACAAATGATATGCAATAAACAAAAGAACTTGGCATTTAATCTCGTGTACCCAACCATAAAAGGGGACAATACACAGAAATACTTTTCGTCATCTTATGTTGATGGATTATCTGAAAATATTGCTAGATATTTCAAAAATAGTTTAAGTTACAACGCAGGTTTTAAAACCATCAATAAACTTAGTACTTACATAAAAAACAATAAGGATCGAACAAATAAAGAAAATAAATCTTGAGTCTACAAGCTGACTTGCAACGATTGCCCTTTAGTATATATTGGCCAGACAGGTAGGTCATACAAGAATGGAATCCAAGAACAACAAAGGAGTTAAATATCGGATTCCGTTCATTCGACATATGCTAATCACCTTAAGGAATTCAGGCATAATTTCAACAATAATTATGTAATTATCCACGTCGAAAGCAAAGGGTCTAGATGAACACTTTTAGAATTTCTTGAAATCAACAAGTACAATGTCCGCAAAATCCTTTTGAATGAACAAACAGATGTTGACAAATCTCCATTACTGAATGGTTTTCCCTAATGGCATTATTTAGCGGCAAACTCCAGTAAACACCTCAAGTTTTTATAACTTGCTCTTCCATCATTTTTTCACGTACTTAACACTGTATTTAAACTCAGTTACACTGGAGACCATCAGCCAGTAGAATGTAGATACCTGAAGCCACATCGTGGTGAAACAATTGTTGTATTACAGATATTTTAGTGGAATTTAAAATACTGTCTTTTATATATTTTTTCATTAATTTTATACTTATTTCACTCTATATGAAGATCTTCAGTGGGCTGCATTACGGCTACGTATTTAGATCTGACTGCTTTCACAAAATAGATTCACCAAACTATATTGGTTTTGAACTAAAATAACGCACTTCGTCTGTCAAACTTGATTGTTTATGCACAAGATCTTGGTGTGCAACTAGGGGTGTATATTTTCTCCAAGAGCAGACTCTATACAGTGATATAAAATGAATAAATAAATGATCCCTTATGTAACATTGGCAAACCAGGTTACTACATCCACATAATACTTAATCTTACAATTCTTGAAAATATATGTTATTAACAATCTTTTGAATTTTGTATAGTTATTACAATATTTCAAATTTGTTGGCAAATCATTGTATAGGCTGAGCCCTTCGCTTAATGTAGATTTGTTCATAAACGTAGAATGGAATTTTTCTTTTCTTTTATCGTAACCATGAATCTCTTCAACTAATTGGACATTCTCAATCAAATAATCATGTAACATATTATTTCTTGATTAGTAAATCAAATACAGTTCTGAAAGCAATTCTCCGATTGAAACTTGTTAACCTCTTCACCTCTAGCATTTTGGTAACAGGTGTTGTTTCTTTACATTTTAGAACTGCTCTAATGTTTTTTCTAATACTACCTTTCTCTAAATTGAACAGGACTGAAGAAGAAAAATCCACATGGGGAAGCATTAGTGATCTTAATTATAGTAATGCTATATCGATGTCAACCCTTATAATAATAAATTAATTCTACGTATCTGTACCAAATATAATTTATAAGAAGTGCAAAGTCAGTGGCGTAAAAGCCGGGCCCGCAGCGCCTGCGGTGAGGAAAGCCCCAAAGGGCCCCCTGCAACTTTAAAACCTTGATGAAATTTTTGGAATTTTCTGTCAATGTCATTGAAGTAAGTAACGTTTAGTACTACGCGATCAGATGGGGTACTTCGTAGTATTATGATCAACGTCACGTAGTGCGAATCACCACCATATAGTAGGTGACTGCTGGAGTTGACGGCTGCACTACAGTTTGCACTGTCTAAGGCAGATGTCAGCTGGCTCGCGCACACCATCTCTGCACCTTAGCTAAATTCCTCCTCTCCCCCCCCTACCCACATTATCACTGCAACAGCTGTTGACCGAAGTACTACAGTAGTCAGTTCGGTTAGCTACGTCGCGTCGGAGTGTTTCAGTGAAGTTTATATTGATGAACTTTAATCCGCGTGAAAGAGCTAAGGTGATCTGGTAGAAGTTAGATAACTTTCCTGATTTGATTACATGTATATTAGTATAGTAATAAACTAGTATATTCAGTTATGAAACGTCACGCATTAGGTGGGGCTGAGAAAAGAAAGAGAAGAGCCCAGAAACAAGAAGCCGAAGCAGTACAAGCGTAAAAACTGCCCAAAATAGTATCTTTTTTAATTGTGTCAATGATGTTCCCTCCACTAATGAAGATGAAGAAGAGATTATACAGCCTTCTTGTGATGTGAGTAAAACTGAAGAGTTATCAACTATGCTCAGTACCTGTAATTATACAAATTATACAATAAGCCTTGTTGGGGATTATGTGACTGATCAGGGAAACTTTTCTGGTGAAATTAACGATGAATTAAAACAGTTTATTATTCAGAATTGCTCTTGCAAAGCCCCTCGACCTTTTCCTTAAGACAATAGATCCTTTTCCGCAAACTATTATTACAAAATTACGAAAACAGGATTGAAAATATCTCGAGAGTGGCTTTGCTACTGCATAAAACATGACACAGTTTATTGCGAAGCTTGTTGACTGTTTACCGAAAGCAAAAGTTGTTGAAGGTATTCGAGATTGGCAAGGGCTTTCAAAAAAATTTGTAAATATGGAAAAAGCCTCATTCACTTAAACTTATGTCGTATTGCGGACCTTTGGAGAAAAAACCAGATAAATGACGCTAATATGAAATCAGAGTTAAAAAGAGAAACATACAGATGGAAATTGGAAGCTAAAACTCTGGTAAATCTTCACTAATATTAAGGAAACCATCTCAATAATTTTCCTTCAACATTGCTTCCGAAGTGTGCTATATTCTCCTTCGTCTAACTCGTATATTTATTCCTACTTTTTAGTTGTGATTACATTTCTTTCGAAGTGGAATTCACATCGGGCGACCTTGAGCTAGCGGGTCCGCTGCATTCTTAAGGTGTGTACCCATTGACCGGCCACCTGGATCCTGGTTGTCTCTCTCGGGATATTGTTTGTTTTTCAATTCTTTCTCTTACTTTTCCTAACCGTGACCTTCATATTGTGTGTAAGTCCTTCTTATAGGTCCAAGAAGGTGAAAAGTGTATCCATGTCCATTCCAATCTCCCAAAAAAAAATTAGTCTGATTATGCCGTGCCTTTGTGCTGCTTGCAGCGGGGTGGGATCGGGTTCTGTTCCATTGATTCAGTGCTCCAAGTGTAAGAAACACTCTCACCATGATTGGGTCAATCTAACAGAGAATAATGTTGCATTTCTGAGGAAGGGGACGAATAAATGGTTGTGTTCCCCGCGCACTCTTGGTGAGAGACTTCTTCGCAGCAACTCTCAAGGTCAACGTCAGATCTGTCAATCCGTGGCTGCAAGCTCGGGTGGGGGTGCTGGGGATACGGTGAAGACAGTGAAGCATTTCGAGGTACTGATGGAGCAGATGCACAATTTGAGTTTCAGCATGGAACGAATAAAAAACGCCAGGATGACCTTTTTCTGCAGTTATCCAACTGTTCTGAAGCTATCGCTAACCACTCCAAAACTGTAGCTGACCATGACCATGATTCTGCGATACAATCTTGCGAATCGGAGATTTGTGAGCTCCGGGTGGGTCAGGCTGCATTGTCTGATAAATAATCCTCTCTCATGACTAAAGTGGATGGATGGCTTCAGGTCCTATTCTGCTAGTAGCGGTGCTCCTTCAGATGTTGCTACCCCTGCAGCATGGGAAATATTGGATAGGGTTAAAAGATCCAATATTATAATAGTTGCTAACGCACCAAAGACTACTTGTTACGAGGAAGATAGGAATGCTGCGTCTAATATTGTAGAGCACATTTATAGGTCATCAAGTGTTTCTAAACCCAGATGGATGAAGCTTACGTTTTCCAATCCGGAAACTGTCACAAGTCTTCTCCGCAATAAAACTTTCCTTCGGGCTAATTCCAGATTCAATGACATAATAATCCAGGACAGTAAAACCCAAATAACGAGACTGAAAGCAATCAGGCAGGAATTGAAGGAACGATAGAGGAGTAGCGAGAAGGATTTAACCATCAAGTATGACAACCACGTTCCTGTGATTGTAAGCTGCCCACAACAGTCTCCTCACTTCCAGAGACCAAAAAACTAGTCGACCTTACCACCTGGCCAATTTTAAATACCAACATCCAGCCATTATCTTCAAGGTTTGATGAACTTCCTGCTTACACCCAATTAGATAGACCATTCATTATTTTCATCACAGAGACTTGGTTGCATCAATCAGTCAGCAACTATGCCATTCCTATCCCAGGTTATTCTGTATACCGAGGTGATAGCTCTGAAACTCTTGTCCATCGCTGAATATGTATCTACGTCAGTGATTAAATCACCAAAACTTTCAAAGTTGATATCCAGCACAACAATTGGTTAGGTATTGATAACCTTTTCATTGTTATTTCTTCTCTTCACGCCTCTCTACTTATTGGATGTGTATTTTGCCAAACACCGAAATAGGGACGATCTGATATTCACAGTTAGAGCACTAAATGGACATTTTGGTGAAGATATCAGGGCAATTTATCCTTTGAATACGAACAGTTTGCGAGGTCATCACTATAAGTTATCAGAGGAGGTCTTCAGATCTTCTCCACGCCAGATGCTTCTACCTAACGGAGTGTTCAACCCTTGGAATTAGCTGCCAACAACTGTTGTAGATAATTAAAACAAATTGTAGAAATAACTATGTTTCACTACCAATGAAAATATATTTTACACATTTTCTTGTGACTCGAGTTTTGGGAAATGAACTATCCCATCATCAGACAACTAATTACTCTAATAATTACTAGTTCATTTCCCGAAACTCGAGTCACAAGAAAATGTGTAAAATATATTTTTATTGGTACTAAATCTTGTAATTTCTACAATTTGTTTTAATTATGATCGACTACCAAATAGTAACGGCTGAAACAATTCAGTAACTGTTGTAGAGGTTTTTTTGAAAACAGACTGGATGAATGGCTCCTACGTTTGTAACGGTGTTTAACTCATTTAAGTTTTGCACAATATTTAATTTACACATTGTTTTCTCTTTAAATGTATTTTTTTGTTGGGTTCGTAGGTTTGTCTTCAACCCTTATCACTAGTTAAATAAATAAATACTAATAAATGAATAAATATTTAGAGCTCTGACCAGAATTATTCTAAAGTCTACCAAACCAGATGAAAAAACCCAAGCAAACTCATTAAAAGGCCACATGGAGAGATTTGAATTTATTATTCAAGTAGTATTCCATTCGTTAATACTTGACTCTACTACCTTAGTATCGAAACAGCTTGAAAACCTAGACATGGATCTTTGAAAAGCTACCGAGCTGTTGAAGAATTCACCAAGTTGATTGATTTGAGAAATAATTATGACACATTAGATGTGAGGGTAACAGCCATCGCTCAACAATGGGGAATTCAAACTGTGTTTAAAAACAAAAGACGTGGACAAAGCGAAAAGCATTTCGACGAGCTGGCTGAAGACAAACGGCTTGCTGACCCAAATATTTATTTGAAAACTGGTATTTTTTGGTACTTTAGATGTCAAATAACGTTCAGGTTTGAAGATATGGCAAATGTTGCAAGACTATTCACAGTTCTTTCTCCAGACTTCTTGTTATCAACTTCAGGTGATGATTTATAGTTGAAGGCAACTGAACTTGCCGTGGAATATAGTGATGACCTTACTTATGACTTTCCTAATTTTCCTAAATTTTGAACTTTAGAAGAACCTTCAATGCTGAAATCAAGACAAGGAAGTCGCTGAAGGAATTAACCAACTTTTTTTATTGATAACTACTCAATGGCTTTCAATATCCCAGACGTCTTCACTGCATACTTTTTGTTTTTAACTCTTCTTGTCACTGTGGCTTCAGAAGAGAGATCTTTCTTTAATCTTAATCTGATAAAAAATTATCAAGCACAATATCTCAAGAGAGACTTAGCGGACTAAGTGTTTTAAGTGCGGAAAATGATGTCAGAGCAATCGACATTCAGAAAGTGACAGAAAATTTTGCAGCCCAAAATGCTCTTAGGTCAAATTATTTTGAATGAAGATACTTGTAACGTATTCTATGTGTTTGTATTAACTAGTGATATAAAAACAGTAGTGTTGATGAATTTTCTGTTTCCAAGAAAGTATTTAATTAAAGTAAAAGGTTGTTCAGTTTATCAGTTTGTATTATTGGCAATTTGAAAAAGTACCGTTAAAAATTTTTGCCGTCTTATTGTTTTAGATCATTTCAATTCTGTAGTTGTAAAGAAGTTGTTTAAAATCAAATTTGTTTCAATATTATCGTTTTCTCAAAAATAATTAAGGCCCTATACAAACAGAAAAGAGGCTAGAGAGTTTTGTAATGTGAATGAAGGAAAGGATCTATGTGAAGTGACGGGTGTGACTTTAAGTGTGGGAAGGGGGGCTCTAAAGACAGTTTTGCGGGAGGGCGTTAAAAACTGTTACACCACTGCTTATGGTAATAGAAAATTTTACAAACCGAGACAGTGTTACATGCATCAATATAACAATTCTGTACCCACAGCCTGATACGTTACAGGTGCATGTTACACTCTCTCGATTTGTAGATATTTGTATTACCATAGGTCACACTCCTCATTAATTATATTTGGTACAGATTAGCCGAATAAATTTATTTGAATACTAAAATTCTAATTATGAGCATTACGGCGTATTATGATTTGACTTGAGCAAGAGGAATGTTTTTTCTGTGTTTGTAACTTGACAATATCGGGAATACATTTATTTACTCGAATTAGTTCACGATGGTATGTCGGGTATGTTTATTTGCATGCTCTGGATGACGCTAGTGTATGATTAATACCTTAGTGTTCCTCCTCATGACGAATATAGGTACTTGACAGATTTGTGGTCTTTGGATATTACAGTGTACTGAAGAACAACCAACAAGTTCGAGACGTGCGCATGTCTGTACTTATGTACCAGCGATCAACAAAAATTCATTGGCCTGGTTTGAATTTAGCATTGTTTTACAGATGTATGTTACACTGTCTCGATGTGTAGAATTTTACATTACCCTAGGTGAATCATATATTGGCCATTCTGCTCCTACACCTTTTTTTCTGGTAGAAACATGATTCCACACTCATAAAAATTTTACTCTTTGCTGGTAAAAAACTGATTCAGGTGATTTTTGACCTAGTGCAGATGAAATTCCACAACTTGTTTCGAAAAATTGTGCAAATGTCATCTCCTTACATATTCTCTTGAAAGAATCTTTTGCTTCTCTCATCTTCCACCGAAAATGGAAGATTCCCAGAATTGTTTCTATATTTCTAAGTGGCCCAATAAAGTTTGTTCAGGTTGATAGGCTGATTTCTATATTGTCCATATCACTTGAATCTTTAGAATCCTTCATACAGCCTTTCATGTCAAAAATATAAATAATAAAAATTAACATCTTTTTTCAAAAGTCCTAATTTTGAGTCTAATTTGTTGACTTTCACAAGTAGGTATCAATTCATGGGCTTAGATAGATGCATTTATATGGATATTAGGAAAGCTTTCAATAAGATTCATCATCCATTGCTGATGAGAACACTTTCCAAGGTTGAAATTGCTGGAGATTTATCAAGATGCATAGGATCTTATACGTCGACAAGATTTCAATGCGCCGGGGTTAATGGTGAAAGAATGGATCAATTTTCGATACTTTTGGGGTTCCCCAGGGTTCTCACCTAAACCCATAATACTTCAACATTTATTTGAACGATATGCTCGCTTTAATTGTACATTCCTTCTCCCATATACTGATGACTTGAAGATTTTATATCGACTGAGTGATATTCCAGATTGTACCAGGTTTCAGGGTGATATCAGAAGTTTTGATGAATATGGCCAAAATATGCCTGTTCTGAATTTCGATATATATTTTAAATAACCTTCAGTAGAGTCATAAGAATAACGCAATTTCAATATTCAATATGTGCATGTGCGATATGTGCATCACTTTTTATGTAAAACATATAAAGAAGGTTGCCATCGCCTCGAATAGGATACTTGATTCCATATCATGATACTATATATTGTCAATTTTCATCTCAAATTTGGAAGCCAGATTGTTATGAAATGCTTTAGTTAAATGTTATATATATATATATATATAAATATATATATATATATATATATATATATATATATATATATATATATAAATATATATATATATATATTTGAATTGAATAAGGGTTTGACGACTCAAAGGTGGAGAATAAGTTAATGAATACTATTTATTCTTTGCCAAGCTTTCGCATCTTTATTTAATGCATCCTCAGGGCTTCTATAAAAGGTACAATAATAATAACAGACAATAAAAATTATTTTCGTTTTGTTCCAAAACTTACCGAATGTTTGATTTTTCAAATAATCGACATTCAGCAATAAGTCATCCGTTATTCGTAAAATATTAGTAGAGACGTTACATTCCATTAAAAATTATACACATTAAAACATCAAAATTCATGAAAAACTTTTTCACCTTATCACGTTACCATATTTACATTTATAAATTATTAATTTCATTGTTTAGTTAGGAATCGTAGGTTATGTTTCTGTCGTCTATGATCTGTAGTTCCGATTTACTCCTTTGGGATCTTTCTGGGTGCATTACTCATCTACAGGGCCGTCGTAAAAGTGCTTATATTTCGACACATTCAACAGGTAACTATATATAGAGCTCAGATTGTTGGTATCAGTTTTTTTATTCAGCGTTTCTTCATTTTTGTTTATCTCTATCATCTCATGCACTAATCTCTTCATGTAATTATTTTCTGTCTTCAACACCGTGACACTGTCAAAGTCTACTGTATGATTCGACTGATGTGCATGCAATGCTAGGGCACATCTATGATGGTATTTAGTGACATCTGATTTATGAAGTGCTATTCTATTTTTTACCCATTGGGATGTTTGTCCAATGTAACTCCGCACACAATCCGCACACTCAATTTTGTAGACTACATTGCTTCTATATTGAGTTGGTATGGGGTCTTTTATTTTGCTATATAGGTTCTTGACTGTTTTTTTATTATATGTGGCAATTTTCACATTTTCTTCCTTGAATATATTTTTTAGCTTTGTAGTTAGGCCGTGAATATTTGGATATGATGCCATATGTACTCGACTTGTTGTATTTTGATTCTCGGTAATTGGGGGTGCTGCTTCATTATCTGCATATAAAAGTTTATTCAGCATATTGTTGGGATATGCATTCTGTTTCAAGATTTGATGTAATTTTCTTATTCCCTCCTGTCTGAATGAATGATGGCATATTTTATTTATTCTATTTTTCATCTGTTTTATAGTGTTTATTTTCACATTCAAGCTATGTTCGGAGTTGAAATGGATGATTTTATTCGAATGTGTATCCTTTCTGGATGGTACAGAAAGGATACACATTCGAATAAAATCATCCATTTCAACTCCGAACATAGCTTGAATGTGAAAATAAACACTATAAAACAGATGAAAAATAGAATAAATAAAATATGCCATCATTCATTCAGACAGGAGGGAATAAGAAAATTACATCAAATCTTGAAACAGAATGCATATCCCAACAATATGCTGAATAAACTTTTATATGCAGATAATGAAGCAGCACCCCCAATTACCGAGAATCAAAATACAACAAGTCGAGTACATATGGCATCATATCCAAATATTCACGGCCTAACTACAAAGCTAAAAAATATATTCAAGGAAGAAAATGTGAAAATTGCCACATATAATAAAAAAACAGTCAAGAACCTATATAGCAAAATAAAAGACCCCATACCAACTCAATATAGAAGCAATGTAGTCTACAAAATTGAGTGTGCGGATTGTGTGCGGAGTTACATTGGACAAACATCCCAATGGGTAAAAAATAGAATAGCACTTCATAAATCAGATGTCACTAAATACCATCATAGATGTGCCCTAGCATTGCATGCACATCAGTCGAATCATACAGTAGACTTTGACAGTGTCACGGTGTTGAAGACAGAAAATAATTACATGAAGAGATTAGTGCATGAGATGATAGAGATAAACAAAAATGAAGAAACGCTGAATAAAAAAACTGATACCAACAATCTGAGCTCTATATATAGTTACCTGTTGAATGTGTCGAAATATAAGCACTTTTACGACGGCCCTGTAGATGAGTAATGCACCCAGAAAGATCCCAAAGGAGTAAATCGGAACTACAGATCATAGACGACAGAAACATAACCTACGATTCCTAACTAAACAATGAAATTAATAATTTATAAATGTAAATATGGTAACGTGATAAGGTGAAAAAGTTTTTCATGAATTTTGATGTTTTAATGTGTATAATTTTTAATGGAATGTAACGTCTCTACTAATATTTTACGAATAACGGATGACTTATTGCTGAATGTCGATTATTTGAAAAATCAAACATTCGGTAAGTTTTGGAACAAAACGAAAATAATTTTTATTGTCTGTTATTATTATTGTACCTTTTATAGAAGCCCTGAGGATGCATTAAATAAAGATGCGAAAGCTTGGCAAAGAATAAATAGTATTCATTAACTTATTCTCCACCTTTGAGTCGTCAAACCCTTATTCAATTCAAAAAAAAAAAATAATATATATATATATATATATATATATATATATATATATATATATATATATATATATAATAACCAAACCGTCAATTCTCATCGCTATAGCCAAATGATTACCGATTGTTTTTGGCCTGAAATTAATAACATGGAATCGGAGGAGATTTGGTTCCAGCAATATATTGCAACAAACCACACAAAACAACCCGATTTAGATTTATTGCAAGAAAAATTCCCAGGACGCGTAATTTCTCGGTTCGGCGATGTGAATTGGCCATCAAGATGGATTATCGCCTTTTAATTTTTTTGTGGGGTTATGTGTAGTATTGTATTATTGGTGATGATCCTCAGACTATTGACGATCTGAAAACATACATCCGTCAAGTTATTGGTGATATATTGCCCGAAATGTGCCGGTGAGTCATCGAAAATTACCTGACAAGGATCGAGTTCTGTAAGGGATCACGTGGAGGACATTTAAATGATACACATAAAGGCAAGTTCCAAGCAATTTATTCAAATACAAATTTGATCGATATTCTAAATGAAAGTGTTTTATGTACGTTTACTTTAGGAAGTACAAAATGGATGAGCCTGTATATGTTGATATCTATTCATTATCGTGACACATGACGCGTTTCGTTTACATAGTAACTTTTTCAAATACTTACGAACTAGTCTGAAATTTGGTAACATACTTTATTCAGAGATTTTCTATTTTGAGATAAAGGTAAACAAAATTTTTCATTAAATTTAGTAAAACCACCGGGTCCCTAGTTGAATAGTCTGTTAGATAACTTGTTAAACGCTATATCTATTTATGGCGACTTGGTAAAACAGACTGACTAAATGTCAGGCAATTAGACAGAAGTAACCTCAATGTAACGGCCACTATCAACTGCCAAACTAAGGTTAGGTTATCTTAGTTGAACCGCTAAATGTACACAATACCAAATGGCAAATGCGCAAGATTTTAGCCACCGTCCACTTTGAGAATTGGTTTTTTATTGCATCCCATTCAAATTTTACACGCAATCTGACATGAATTCAAACAATTGTATAGTGGACAATAAAGGCTTTTGCAAATTTGTTGAAAACTCCTTAAAATTATGTAACAAAAATGACTAAGTAATACAATTAACAAAAAAAACTGCTTATTGTATTGGTCTTGATCGAAATCTATTGTACACCTGAGTTAAATGGTACACATATATGTATATGTTTATTTTTGTTTTTCGTTAGATGCTCACTTGACGCGTTTCGTTAACATAGTAACTTCCGCAAATGATAATAAGCAACAAGTCTGAAATTTGGTAATATACTGTATATATCTTCTGTTTCGCGATAAGGTAACAATAAAATTATTTTATTATTTTTGGTAAATCCACAATATTAGATCCAATTAGAGTGAACTAGATGGCTCAGTTTGTTCATTCAATAAATTTCCTGAATTTCTTAATCGGTTTATTTGCAAATTTTCCAACAGGTTCAGTTTCAGTTATGTAAAATATCGAAACGTGAATCAGAATCATGTTTCTCTTTGATTGTTCTCTAGACGTATAATCCAACTTATTATTGAGAAAGGAGTATCAAAAGATCTTCCAGTTTGTCCAGTATATTGGATCTATACAATTAGGAAGCCGGTGGTATTACCAAAAGTAATAACAATTTTTATTGCACCCTTATCTCAAAACAGAAAAAGTTTGAATACAGTATGTTATAAAATATTTATGAGCATTTGAGAAATTTAATACGTAAACGAAACGTCTTATGTGAGCAAGTCTTATTATAAATAGAAATAAACATATACACGTGTATCATTTAACAAAATTCTATTTTTCTATAATCCATTATAAGGCCAACACTAATCGATATTATGAAATGCTTTAATAAAATATCAATATTATTATCAATACCGCATTGCGATACATTCGTTATGTAATTCGTTATGTGTAAAAAGAACTTTGATTGATTCGGTCTTTACTTGGTGGAAACACATTTTAATTGAAAAAATATATAGGAGACAGTATTTTATTTCTACAAAAAAGTTTGTAATACAACAATTGTTTCACCACGAGCCAGTACTATGTAAATACCTGAAGAAGCCACATCGTGATGAAACAATCTTGGTGGAAATAAAATACTGTATCCTGTATACTTTTAAATACCTTCACTTTGTTACTAATTTAGATTGATTGTTTCGGTCTTTACTTGATGGAAATTGAAATTTAGTATAAAACTTATTTGCTTGCTCTTGTATGAAGGTTGTGTAAAGGGACGGTTCTCATTAGAATTTCATATTTTTCATTGTGAAATGTACTGAAAAGTAATTTAAAATGAAGACAGTGAACAAATTGATTTAATGCTGTGTTCGATTATAACCTAGATTAACTAGTTTGCATTTGAATCATAATATTATTTGTTGATTTCTTCTGAACAATGTACAATATAATTGTCTACACCTCAATAGTGAGTATCAAATTCACTTAATGTTCCTTTTTTATTGTCTCCTGTAGATTGTTTCAGCAATCAACTGTTATGTTGTAAAAAAAATGTGTACTCTAGCCATCCAAATGACTAAGTTTATACAATTAACAAAAAAAAAACTGCTTATCGTATTGGTCTTGATAGAAATCCATTGTACACCTGAGTTAAATGATACACATATATGTATATGTTTATTTCTTTTTCGTTAGATGCTCACTTGACGCGTTAACATAGTAACTTCTTCAAACGATTATTCAAATATTTTAATATTAGCCTTCTTCATATTTAATTTCAAAAAATTTTATTTAATAATTATAACTTCAGGAATGAAATTAATGTCATCTAAGTACCACATATATGACATTAATATGATTAAAATAAGTATAATTTTTTGAAATTAAATATGTAGAAGGCTAATATTGAAATATTTAAATAATTTTATATACCTTCTACCAAGAATTAACGTCTATTTATGTTATTATATTCTTCGAACGATAATAAGCAACTAGTCTGAAATTTGATAATATACTGTATATAATTTCTTTTTCGCGATAAAGTAGCAATAAAATTATTTAATTATTTTTGGTAAATCCACCAGATACCTAGTCGAACAGATCCAATCAAAGTGAATTAGATGGCTCAGTTTGTTCATTCAATAAATTTCCTGAATTTCTTAATCGGATTATTTCCAAATTTTCCAACAGGTTCAGTTTCAGTTATGTAAAATATTGAAACGTGAATCAGAATCATATTTCTCTTTGTTCTCTATACGTATAATCCAACTTATTATTGAGAAAAGAGTATCAAAAGATCTTCCAGTTTGTCCAATATATTGGATCTATACAATTAGGAAGCCGGTGGTATTACCAAAGTAATAACAATTTTTATTGTACCCTTATCGCAAAACAGGAAACATTTAAATACAGTATATTATATAATATTTATAAGCATTTGAGAAATTCACTACGCAAACGAAAGGTCTTATGTGAGCAAGTCTTATAATAAATAGAAATAAACATATACACGTGTATCATTTAACAAAATTCTACAATGGATTTCTGTATTTAAGTCCATTATAAGGCCAACACTTATCGATGTTATGAAATGCTTTAATGAAATATCAATATCAATACCGCGTTGGGATCGAGTACTGTCATTCGTTATATTTAAAAAGAAATACCTACACTTTGATTGATTAGGTTTTACTTGGTGGAAACTCATTTAATTGAAAAAATATATGGGAGACAGTATTTCATTTCCACAAAAATGTTTGTAATACAACAACTGTTTCACCACGAGCCAGTACAATGTAAATACCTGCAGAAGCCACATCGTTGTGAAACAATTGTTGTATTACAAACATTTTTGCGGAAATAAAATACTGTCTCCTAAATATTTTCAATACCTCCACCTTGCTACTAATTTAGAATGATTGTTTCGGTCTTTACTTGACGGAAATTCAAATTTACTATAAAATTTATTTGCTTGTTCTTGTATAAAAGTTGTGTATAGGGACGGTTCTCATTTGAATTTTATATATTTCATAGTGAAATCGATGAAAAGTAATTTAAATTGAAGACAGTGAACAAATTGATTTAATTCTATGTTCGATTATAACCTAGACTAACTAGTTTGCATTTGAATCATGATATTATTTGTTGAATTCCTCTAGAAAATGCACAATATAATTGTCTGCACCTTTATAGTGAGTATTAAATTCACTTAATATTCCTCTTTTATTGTCTCCTGTAGATTGTTTCAGCAATCAACTGTTATGTTGTAGAAAAAATATGTTCACTCTAGCCATCAATATTGACTTGGAGTTCACTTCATTGGTTTCTGATTGAGGTGTTGAATGTATCTTTTTTTATTTACGTTTTTTGTAATGATAAAGAAATGACAAATAATATCGGTGCGAATTTATCATTCGATACTAAATGGCGAATGCGACGGTGACGCATATTATTTTGGTGGGATTAGAATAATGTATATTTGATGTCCCTAAAAGTCATCAGGTGTGAATTTGAAAGCAATTGCAGAAAATTCACCAAATAGATAATAACAAACCTTGTAATCAAATACGTGATAAAATAAACCTAAGTAGGAATTTCTCAAAAATTGTTGAGCTTTGGTCACTAAATTGCTTTCTCTGATATATCCTGTATCACCCCTACAATTCAAAGACGAGAAGAAGCCAATAAAGGCGAACAACACCGCTATTAATCGATCACGCTCGAGAACTGGCATTCAACAGAATAGACCTCATAATCCTTCCTTAAAGGCGTCTGAAAACTTCCGTTTTCAATAATATCCGAAGAGTTACACCCTACGAATTCGAATTATGGGAAAATTCCATCTCCCATATCAGATGCTCGCTCGCCGAAGCTGCCGGAGATATTTTCATCGATAAGGATTATTATTGGAAGCCGATCCACTCACGTCTGAAGTCGAGACGTTTTCCTGAGAGGAAGATAAAGAGTGCATAAATGCACTTCTGATAGTGTTCGTTTATCCTCAAACCAACCGCACGCTTCTGTGGCTCTGAATTGATGGGCTTCTAGATTGGGAAGGGTGGATTTGAACGTGCAACGTCTTTTTTTGCCAGACACGGAACACGGATTGGAGGAAGTTTAGTAGGTGATTTCGAAATTTATGGAAAGTAACGATAATAAAATTCTGTTTTATCGCCCTGTGGTACTCGGTTATCTAGTCTAGCTGTAGATGAGGAAGTGATTAAGGTGCGATTGTCATGAAAGATAGGATCTGGACCCTATTTATTGCGCGATTCGACTGAGAAAGAAATAAGTAGCTAGTAAGTAGTTTGCGAAAAAATAAGATTTTTGAACTAAGGTATTAAGTGATAGTTACATAAGAGCACCTGGTAAAATTAGAAATATTTCAATTATTTTTGACATCTTGGACTTTAACGTCACGAACGGTATTAGAAACAACTATATACAAAAAGACTCCAGATCTATCATTGGATCATACACCAATTTTGACAACCCTCAGTTCAACAGCAGGAGATTAAAACCACTTTCACAACATGCAGGACAAACTAGAACCTCTTTCCAGAAATACTAACTGAAGGTGTTAAACTAAAAGATGCTGAAGACTTGGACGTAGCTTCAAAGCATATAACCGATATGATTCAGAACGCAGCCCGGAAAAGCACACCATCTCAACAAAAATGAATCGTGCAGAAGAGAAAATACCGTTGGAAATTCGTGAATTGATAGCTGAAAAAAGACAAGCTAGAGGCAGATGGCACAGATCACAAAATGTAGTGGATATAACAGATCACAATCGATTGGGTAGGGTACTCCATAAAAAACTACAAGAATATTTCAACTCAAAATTTCAAGACCACATTAAAAATATTGACAATAACAGCGAACACAATATCTGGAAACTGAGAAAAACACAACAAACAAAAAGAGGCTGGGCCAAATCTGATCAACTATATAGGCAACATATTGGGTGTTTTTTTAGAATGATAGAACTTTAAATTGAAATAAAAAACATTTAAATTGAGATTGAAGCCAAATTTTTTTTTCAATTTAAAATATAATTTTATGACATTTATGTTTCAAAATAATTTCCGGCATATGTCCACCACGACTAGCTCGACCAGACCAATTTTGCACCACTTTTTCGAGTAATTCAGGCCTAATTTCATCAATAACATGAATTATAATGGCTTCCAAAGCGTCTATTGTTTCTGGTTTATCAGCATAAACCAATGACTTGACATAACCCCAAAGAAAATAATTCAGTGGAGTTATGTCGCATGATCTTAATTAATTGGACCATTTCTCGAAATAATGCTATTCCCAAATCATTCTTTTAAAGCACACCATACAGTGCATTTTTCAGGATGCAATCGAACCTGCAGAACTTCTTGAGGATTGTTTTCACTCCATATACGGCAATTTTGTTTGTTTACATAGCCATTCAACCATAAATGAGGTTCATCACTAAACACAATTTTACGATAAAATAGTGAATCAACTTCGAGCTGTTCTAAGGCCCAATAAGCAAACTTTTCCATGTGGTGGATGCACAGAGTCCAACTTGTTGTGAACGTCGACGAATGGACAAATCTGGGTCATCATTAACACTAAGACTTACAGCAGCGATATGTTCTTTTGTACGTACAGTTCTTTGTCTTAGTGTTGTTGCATCGAGTAGAGAAAATGTTGTTCGAAATCCATCGAAAGTTCAACGAATAAACTGCTCTGATGGACGATTATGTAAACAATAAATTTCACGAAGTGCTCTATAAGTTTGGCGAATAGAACACTGATTTTAAAAATAAATTTCAACAATTTGTAAACGTCGTTGCGGCGTGAGTCTTTCCATGATAATTTGTCAATGCTTACTGAACAGAAATGTCAAAGCAACATGGCTTCTACCTTCTGTCAAATCACAGTTATCACTATCGAAAGTTATATCACTCTAAAAAAACACCCGATACTTGCCACAAGTACTCACCTCAGATAATCCATACCTAGGCAAAACCTTCCAGACCCAAAGAAGCTTTTCATTTTTCACGAGATCAAGAAGTTGAAAAATAAAAAGGCACCCGGTTTTGATCTGATAACAGGAGATATTTTGAAAAAACTGCCACAGAAAGCTATTATATTACTAAATACGATATACAACCGATTGATGAGTATATGATATTTTCCCTCTATCTGGATTTGGAGAGGAATTTGGTTTTTATAATACAAGCATTGTCAAAAGTATTGGCCGCCCTAGGATTCTCAAGAAATAAACAATCTATGTTCTTAAAATGAAATGAATATTTTCCTCCATTTCATTTGCAATATATTTGATAGAAAATCTTTGTTTGTTACTCCTTGCGTTAAGCAGGATGAGACAAAATAGGAAAAATGAGAAAAAATCTAAACTTATTGATTATTTATTTTTGATTGATTATAGTTATTCCACAACTGAATTCAAATTCAATAGTCCGTATTACCGTTCTTCTTTCAATCAACTTCCCAATACGCCTAGGCATCACACGACTCAAGTCTTTAATGAAATTTTCAGGCATATTGTTCCATTCTTCCTGAAGGGCTAAATTCAATTCCTGAAAAGTTGAAGGTGGGTTTTGGCGATTGGATATATTGCTCTCCCTAAGTAATCCCATACGTGCTCAATTGGATTCATGTCTGGTGAGTTTGCTGGCCAGTTCATTCTCTGGATATTTTTCTCTTGAAGAATATTTTGAACCCTTCGTGTGAGGTGTGGTGGGGCATTATCGAACTGATAAATGAAATTATTCCCAAATTCGTTGCTTAGAGGAACAATGATTGATTCAATGATGTTTTCTACGTAGATGGCAACAATCATTGCTCGTTCAACGATAATAAGAGGGGTACGGCGACCGAACATTATACAACCCCAGCACATTATTGTTCCGCCTTGAAAGGGTCCAACTTCCCAGGCGAAATTGAGTTGCTCTAGTGTGCCTGGACCTCTCCAAACCCTTTCTCGTCGACCATCACTTTGTAAACTGAATCGTGAGAAGTCCCAAAAATAGTACATTGCGCCATTGTGGTATAGGCCAGTCTTGGTGGTGTTCTGCCAATTACCGACCGGTAGCTCTATGTCCAGGTGATAGCTGGGCTTCTTGCCCTTCAATTTGAGGAATGCAACCATTTCCTTATGGTTGAGACTACCCGTCTATAGATCCTCAAAAAATGATTTCGAGGGGCTGTTACAGATACCGTTCGATTCCTTCGAGTAAAATTTGCGATATGATGGTCTTTTTTTGCAGATGTTACTGTGCGTCGACCAGGCACGGGTCTCCGGGAAACTCTGCAATCTGGTGGTTCTTGTTGTAGGGCTACTATTCTTGCCCAGTTAAACTGAGAAATTGGCATTTTCCACAGAATATTCTCAATATTATAACTCTCGTTATTCGCTAAAAACAGATTAACTTCGAATACACCTGTATTCTCCCGAACAAGAAACATTTTTTGCTGGTTCACTGTTTTCATTTAAGTGATAAGATAGTGAAGATTCCACACACAAAAAATTGTCATGTTACATTCAATAAGTTGAGAGACGATAGGGGGGGGGCATTGCGTACCCCAAAATTGGTTAGTTGTTGTAGAAATGTGTTGTGTTAAAGAAGGGATTGTTATATATTTTTAAATAATAAATAATTGGGGCTGGGGTCGAGAAAAATTTGCGGCGTGTCCTGAGCTTTCAGTGCGAATTACGAGTGTTGTTGCAAGCGTCTTTCTGTGCTGTTTGTTTCTTGGTATTCCAAAGAGTCTATCGACAAGTGTCGTCAAACCTCCTCGTGGTGGCCCTGGTTTTGCTAATTGGCGACGTGATCTCAGGTCGGGCAATAAGAGTTCCACTCACAGCGATCTAATAGATTCACACCGATCGGTGGGACCATCTTCAGCCTGAGAATAGAAGGTACTGTGCTTCGTTGGTCTTGGATTGGGTTCATCCGGACCATCGTATACGCGGTGTGGACTACGTTTCCTGTCTACACAGCGGGCGAGTTTACTATATCCCGCCCGTCGTCCACACCACTTTTTGAGCTCTTTGGGAGACTTCTGCGCGATGGTTCGTTGCCAGTGTGGTGGCAATAATGTCCTAATGGATCTACTGCTTTATCTAAGATCATTGAATCCTGTTCTGGAATAATTTCATCTGTCTGATCTGTTTTTAAATCCCAACGATGAATGATATCATTCTGATCTCCTATAAAAAGTTCTACTTGATTGGGATGTAAGGAGACACTAGTGATCGGATTCCCAGCATCTGGGTGCTTGGGAGCCAGAGATTTTCAAATCCCAAATCCTGGCTTTACAGTCTTCACCCCCAGAGTACATCCATTTGGCATCCTTTTGAAATCCTATATCTGTAATATTCTTAGAAGCTCCTTCGAACTGGAGAAGTGGAGCTGTACCAGTTTTAACCAAGTCATACATATACATTCTGTCAAGAAAGTACCGGGAATTATCGATTTAAATCTGGCGGGGCAATGAGGCAGGTGAAAATTTTTTTTTCTAGGTTGGTACCACTGTCCTTAATTACTATGCCAAGCTTGAGCGGGATCTGTCAACTAGTGTGTTTGCAACAGGTGATTAAGTCAGTCGATGTCAGAGTGCGTGCCGATTTTTACCATGAGTGATTACGTTGAGTAAAGAATTTGTTTAAAGTTTTGTGTTGCAAATGAATTTTCGTGTGCCGATGCATTGAAAATGTTGCAAAAGGCCTTTGGTGATAATGCTCTATCGAAAACTCGTGCATATCAGTGGTACAGAGCCTTCAAGGACGGTCGTGAAGTGGACGCCCATCGACGGCTTCGATCGAAGATAACGTCGATAAAATTAAGGAAAGGGTACTGGAAAACCGTCGTACCAGCTTGAGAGAGATAGCACATGATCTTAAGATATCCCACATGAGAAAGGTGGCCGCACGACTCTTACCGAAAGACCTGAATTTTCTTCAAAAACGTCATCGCGAACAAGTTGCTTCAGACATGCTGGATCGCTGTAATTCCGATTCTACATTCATGGAACGCATTATAACTGGTGATGAGACCTGGGTCTACGAGTACGATATGCAAACAAGCCAGCAATCATCGGAATGGGTGGCAAAAAATGAGCCGAAACCGAAAAAACCACGCCAAAGCTGCTCGAAAATGAAGGTGATGCTCATTGTTTTCTTCGATATCCGTTGCGTGGTGCACTACGAATTCGTTCCAGAGGGTCAGACGGTAAACAAGGAGTATTACCTAGGCGTTATGAAACGTTTGCGTGAGCGTATCCGTAAGAAGCGGCCAAATTTGTGGGCGAACAACTCATGGATTTTGCATGACTGTAACGCGCCTTCTCACCGAGCTACGATTGTGACTGACTTTCTCGCCAAAAACTCAACAAACGTGCTTCAGCAACCACCGTATTCGCCGGATTTAGCTCCCTGCGACTTTTTCCTCTTCCCAAAACTAAAATTGCCCCTCCGTGGCACCAGTTTTGAGTCGATAGAAGCCATAAAACAAAATTCGGCGCGAGAGCTAAAGTCCATCCCGGAAAGCGCCTATAAAAAATGTTTCGATAATTGGAAGTGCCGTTGATATAGATGTATTGGAGCAAATGGAGCCTATTTTGAAGGCGACCCAATAAATTTTGACGATTAAATGTAAAAATGTTGTTTTAATTGAAAATTCCCGGTACTTTCTTGACAGAGTAGTATAGCTGATGATATGATGCAGCTGCAAGATATGCTCTATCAGGTGTCACTTCTAAAGCATTTACTTGAGAATCTGCATGTTGAAGAGTTCGTTTACAAAAGCCAGTATGAGTTTCCCAAAATTTTATCGTGTGATCGTAACCACCAGAAACTAGGATTATTGAATCTCTTTCCTCGTATGATTTCATAGTGTAAAATTTACTCTTAAGGTTTTACAAAATCTTAACAAAAACTAAAACAAAATCTTAACAAAAATAAAAAATTAAATAATGAATAATTTTAAATAAATAAACAAAATTGTTTATTTAAATAAACCCTTACTGATGAGATTTTGGGTCCGAATGTATCGTATTCTTTTTCTGGAGAATGTGGTACATATACTGTAAAAAAAAAAAATAAAAAAGGCTCCTTTGTTGAATTATATGTTGAATATTTTTTGGTGATGGAACTTGTGATTCTTTAATATTCATTCGAAACATATATATGTATAAGATGCTGTCGAAATGATTTTATCATTATTTTATATTTCTATTCTTTATTTGTTACTTTCCACCACATGTGATGATAATATACACTACTCTGTCAAGAAAGTACCGGGAATTTTCAATTAAAACAACATTTTTACATTTAATCGTCAAAATTTATTGGGTCGCCTTCAAAATAGGCTCCATTTGCTCCAATACATCTATGCCAACGGCACTTCCAATTATCGAAACATTTTTTATAGGCGCTTTCCGGGATGGACTTTAGCTCTCGCGCCGAATTTTGTTTTATGGCTTCAATCGACTCAAAACGGGTGCCACGAAGGGGCAATTTTAGTTTTGGGAAGAGGAAAAAGTCGCAGGGAGCCAAATCCGGCGAATACGGTGGTTGCTGAAGCACGTTTGTTGAGTTTTTGGCGAGAAAGTCAGTCACAATCGTAGCTCGGTGAGAAGGCGCGTTATCGTCATGCAAAATCCATGAGTTGTTCGCCCACAAATTTGGCCGCTTCTTACGGATACGCTCACGCAAACGTTTCATAACGCCTAGGTAATACTCCTTGTTTACCGTCTGACCCTCTGGAACGAATTCATAGTGCACCACGCCACGGATATCGAAAAAAACAATGAGCATCACCTTCATTTTCGAGCGGCTTTGGCGTGGTTTTTTCGGTTTCGGCTCATTTTTTGCCACCCATTCCGATGATTGCTGGCTTGTTTGCATATCGTACTCGTAGACCCAGGTCTCATCACCAGTTATAATGCGTTCCATGAATGTAGAATCGAAATTACAGCGATCCAGCATGTCTGAAGCAACCTGTTCGCGATGACGTTTTTGAAGAAAATTCAGGTCTTTCGGTACGAGTCGTGCGGCCACCTTTCTCACGCCCAAAATATCAATCAAAATCATACGTGCGGACTCGTGGGATATCTTAAGATCATGTGCTATCTCTCTCAAGCTGGTACGACGGTTTTCCAGCACCCTTTCCTTAATTTTATCGACGTTATCTTCGATCGAAGCCGTCGATGGGCGACCACTTCACGACCGTCCTTGAAGGCTCTGTACCACTGATATGCACGATTTTTCTATAGAGCACCAAAGGCCTTTTGTAATATTTTGAATGCATCGGCACACGAAAATTCATTTGCAACACAAAACTTTAAACAAATTCTTTGCTCAACGTAATCACCCATAGTAAAAATCGGCACGCACTCTGACATCGACTGACTTAATCAGCTGTTGCAAACACACTAGTTGACAGATCCCGCTCAAGCTTGGCATAGTAATTAAGGATAGTGGTACCAACCTAGGAAAAAAAGTTTTTACCTGCCTCATTGCCCCGCCAGATTTAAATCGATAATTCCCGGTACTTTCTTGACAGAATGTATGTCTATAAAGTGATACAGTCTATTTAGGACATGTTTTAAAATTAAATTCTAAATGTTTTCATTAGATTTATTTAGATTAAAACCGGTAGACGTTCTGGTGAATTAATTTCAGCAAATTTTCTGTAACATTTTCAACTAATCAATCTGATTTTTTCCTTTATTTCATAAAAGAGCACATGATAAAATTCCCCGTATTTTCTTGAGTGATAAAAACCTACGATCATGTTCGTCAACACCTTGAAAATAATCTGTTGTTTTTGCATCGCTTGCGACGTATTTTCTTCCGAATTATCATAACAAGGTCCCAGAGGCTGTTGGACGATCAAAAAATACGCTCTACTGAGATTCCTCTTTGTTTACAATCTCCGAGCGAGAAACTGTCGCATATTAAATTTTCCTGATAAATTGGGATAGTTGGATTTGTCGAGACGAGCGTACTTTCGAGAGCGAAAGAAATTGCTTGCTTGTTATAGGAGCGAGTTTCGACGCATTTATACTTACCCTTACGCCCGTCTTATCCTAATCGTGCTTCCTTATCATGCGCTGTATTTGGGCTCGATCGCCGACTAAAAATTTACGACCTTGTTGCCTTCAATCTTTTTGGGAATATGCTAGGTGATTGCTTCAGGGAAAAAGTCGATTATTGAAAAGAAACTTTTACGAGCGATGGGGAAAATTACACATGAACAGTTTGAAGTAATCCTCATATTTAGGAGGCCCAAGTTAATACTGGCCAAATTTCATAAGGTGAAATTTGCAGCACAAAGTGACCATATCCAATTATCTTTCGTTGTAAAGTTATTCAAGATTCTACTGTTTTGTAACGTTTAAAACTTTCTGCACTAAAAACATTGCATTACTTGAAAACTATCATCTTGGTCGAAATTCAGTGTACACAATTCATGGAGTTTTTTATGAAATACTCACTTATTATATTAGGGTTAAGGAAAAAATAATTATAAAATTATGTGCAAAAACTATCCTATTCATGAAGCTTAAAACTTAAAAACAAAAAATTCTGACAATGCCTGCCACCTTCTCTAATACGTTTTCGGATAGAATCCACAGCTTTCCGCAACTGCCCCCGTCGTTGTCTTAGAATATTGCAGCAAAAGCGATATTTTCTTCTCTTCGTAGAGTTCTTTTCTTGTTGTTGTTGCATCGAGTAGAGAAAATGTTGTCCGAAATCTATCGATAGTTCGGCGAATAAGCTGCTCTGATGGACGATTATGTAAACTATAAATTGCTCTAAAAGCTTGGCGAATAGAACACTGATTTTGAAAATAAATTCCAACAGTTTGTAAACGTTGTTGCGGCGTGAGTCTTTTCATGATAATTTGTCAATGTTTACTGAACAGAAATGTCAAAACAACATGTCTTCTACCTCCTGTCAAATCACAGTTATCCCTATCGAAAGTTCTATCACTCTAAAAAAAACACCCGATATGTGAATGTTTTATTTGTTCCTGCCTCTAAAAACTTATCAATTGTGAATATCTCATTTCTTGTGTATTCAGTAAAATTTTATTCTTCTTACAATACCCGAAAACACCGAGCTTTTCGAAATTAATGACTTTCTCGAGCATCAATTACAGCCACACGATGACTGTATTTAACGAACAGAGTATCGCCATTGCAGTTAGTTTTTGGCATATGAGCCACGCTTCCAAAAACTCTAGAGAAGTCTTACAATCGATCCTGGTTCGAGCATCATGACCAGTAGAATCGTCAAGACACAATAAACTACTGAGGCACTTCACGAGCAATTCTGAAACGAGAACTACGCACAACTCGATGAGTGGAATACCCTTCTAACCTCAGTTACCTCCCAGCCTTGTTACCATACGGAACCATTGAAGTCACTGAAGGCCACCAAGAAGAGTTCAACTCGATGCTGAAAATTACGAACTCGAGGAATCCAACACGTCACTATCTCCCTCTAGTTAAATTTCGCGCAGATCAGTGACTAGCACAGTTGCCCGTTGGACAAATATATCTGGATATGGGTAGAGCCATGCTAGTTTTTTTTGGGTGGAAGCCCTGTGCTGCCACAGCCATCCGTGTCTTTGCCCTAGACATCACTTCTTAGTCATACAGTTCACCTGGGTGGAATTAGAATCTTAGTGATAGTGAAGTAGGGCGCTGGACGAAGAAGCATGGTTATAAACCTTAGAACATGGTTTTCCAGCACAAGATCTCTTTAGAACAGAGAGAAAATGAGATTATGATTGCCGGATAGATCAGCAATATCTAGTAATGGATTGCCGAATGAATAGACCTGCATAATGTCGATAAGGTTGTTGAAAAATCCTTGTTTGATCCATCCTCTCCAGAGGTACGGTATAAGCTGCCTAATTCTTTGGAGTGGCTGTGCAAATGATGCAAATTCAACGCTCATTGTAGCTGGTACCAAGAGTCCTTAAAGCTTGTTCAAAAGAGACGGTGGTACCAAGTGTGAGATAACATTATTAGTATCAATGACAATTCTGGCGCGATGAGGATGGGCATAATCCTGTAGGAAAAGGAAATTTGTTCCATAAGTAACATGAAACAAATTTACAATATTGTTGATGACTTGGTCGACGAAATTTTTTGCATTTATATTCTGATCAACCACCAACAGATCTGTAAATCTATTCAAACAAATGAACTTCTTGTACGGATTTGCGATTTCTGGGTACCAGAAAAAGAGTTCAAACTCGAACACGACAGGAACAATCTAAAATAGCTATAAACCAAATTTATCCCATTATAAAAACTGAAAAAAACAAAAAATTCATTACTTTATCGTTAGAATAAGTCAAAAAGGAGCTAATACTTTTTCAAAATTAGATGTTAATATTGCTTTAAAAATACAGAACAAATTATCATCCATATTATTTAATGCAAAGGACCCAACTCCAAACATACATAAATCGGGAATTTGTCAGTTATCTTGTTTGACGTTGAGTAATAAATATCGTGTGAAAGAAGGTAGAATCTATGTTGTTTTGACATTTCTGTTCAGTAAGCATTGACAAATTATCATCGAAAGACTCACGCCACAACAACGTTTACAAATTGTTAAAATTTTGTTTTCAAAATTCTGTGTTCTATTCGCCAAACTTTATGGTTTACATAATCGTCCATCAGAGCAGCTTATTCGTCGAACTATAGATAGATTTCGGACAACATTTTCTCTACTCGATGCAACAACAACAACAACAACAAGACAAAGAATTGTACGTATAGAAGAAAATATCGCTGCTGTAAGTCATAGTGTTAATGATGATCCAGATTAGTCTATTCGTCGACGTTCACAATAAGTTGGACTCTGTGCATCCACCACATGGAAAATTTTGCGTAAAGATCTTGGTCTACACCCACACAAGATCCAACTGTTTCAAGAACTAGAGCCACTTGACGATAATAAGCGTCGTTTGTTTGTTGAATGGGCCCTAGAACAGCTTGAAGTTGATCGTTTTTATCGTAAAATTGTGTTTAGTGATGAAGCTCATTTCTGGTTGAAAGGCTATGTAAACAAGCGAAATTGCCCTATATTGGGCAAAAACAATCCTCAAGAAGTTCTGCAGGTTCCATTTCATCCCGAAAAATGCACTGTATGGTGTGCTTTACACGCTGGAGGCATCATCGGCCCATATTTCTTTAATAACTGATGAAAATGTTACACGGAATGGTGCTCGTTACAAATCGATGATCAATGATTATTTGTTTCAAAATTTAAATGGTATCTACCCAGAAGTGTTTTGGTTCCAACAAGATGGTGCTACACCTTATGCTGCTACCGTATCAATTGATTTATTGAAAGGAAGATTTGGCAATAACATTATTTCTAGAAATGCTCCAATTAATTGGCCTCCAAGATCATGCGACATATAATAACTCCACTGGATTATTTTCTTTGGGGTTATGGGAAGTCATTGGTTTATGCTGATATACCATATACAATAGACGCTCTGGAAGCCAACATAATTCGTGTTATCGATAAAATAAGGCCTGAATTACTCGAAAAAGTTGTCCAGAATTGGTCTGATCGAATGCGTTTCCTCAGAGCTAGTCGTGGTGGACATAAACCGGAAAGTACTTCCAAAACATAAATGTCATAAAATTGTTTTTCAAATAAAAAAAAATTTGGCTTCAATCTTAATTTAAATGTGTTTTATTTCAATTTAAAGTTCTATCAATTCAAAAAAATACCCGTTATATAGGACAGACAGGACGCTCCTTCAAGACGAGGTTCAACGAACATAAAAAGAATTTTATGAGAAATAAACAAAGTTCTACTTTTGCCACTCATTGTTCAGAAAACGACCATCCTTTTTCGACAATAAATAATCTTAAAATTCCACATGTAGAATCAAAAGGAAAAAAACTTGATTATGTAGAATCTGTTGAAATTTTTTCAAATAAGTTCACGATGAAAATAATGTAAAAATAATGAATGACTGTACAGATTTATGTAAATCAAACATTTTTGAGATATTTAAATAAGTAACATCTGTTTACCAATCTTCTTTGCCGTGCCGACATTCTAATAGTTGTTAGGTGTCCTCTCATTTCAACCGGTTTTTATTACCTCTTCTACCTCTGTATATGCATAAATATCCTGTTCTGCTGGTTAAGTCTTCAGTCGTCTGAAGATGGGATACTTAATTCTCGAAACTCGAGTCACAATTAAATGTGTTAAATATCAATTTATTAACATAGTAATTTAAACTACTTGTTTTAATAACTTGAATGTTCAGTTAATAAGTTAACATTTCAAATTATTTTCAGTATTCCTTACAAAATTTAGAGAACGCTTTCTCTCATTAAATCATTTCGACCCGTCGAGTTCCAATGGGAGTAACCTTAATTCAATTAGCCAGGAATCGGACTCCTCCAAATTATCACCTGAAGGATGAAAGGGTCCCAGACGATCCCCAAACAAAGACAATAGTTTCCTTGAGAGTCCGAGTGTCATCTTTCCGGGGCGTGCTCAAAGCACTCTCCTATCTAGATCGGGTTGCTTTTGATGTGTCTACCCCTTTCGCGGGGCCAGCGACAAATCCTGAGTCTGCAACATTGAGAACGGTGCTAAAGGAGGGTAGCCTGAACACACACTTCAGGAATTGGGGGACTTGAATGGCCCTTCACGTCGGATTTTATCATTATTGGAGTTTTTGAAGGGAGCTCGAGACGGATCACTCGTTGTATACTTGCAGAAAGATTGCGTGGTTGGATAGAAGACAGAGTTACAGTTATTATGATTCTCTGAGAATAAGTGTCAACCCGTATGGAATGTGCGGTAAGCAGAGGATCAGTTGCGTAAAATACGAAGGAAAAATGTGAAACATGCCACGAGCACCCCAGCTCAAGAGAGTTCAGCCGAAAGATATAGTGAGGACATTCTCAATTTTATGAGCAATCAAATTAAAACTTTCCTGTCATCTGACAAGTCTAAGCAGAAAATTACTATTATCTCGAAGTCAAATAGTAAAACAATGATTTATTTTTTATTGGTACGCAGTATCGTCTATGTGTTAGTTGTAATATATGTATATGCGAGGGTAGTTCAAATATGATCGAGACAAATACTCTAACGTTTATTTATTATCGAAAAATTCACAAAAAATCACATTTATTCTAGGTAATTCCCCTCACTATTTGCACATTTTGTCCACCTTTCTGGAAGTTTTTTATGCCGGTATAAAAATTCATTGGGCAACTCGGACAGCTATGTGCGCACGAACCCCTCTACCTCGTCGTCGGTGTTGAAATTTTGACCTCCGAGGGCCTCTTTCATTGGTTCAAACATGTGGTAGTAGCAGGGCAATAAGTCCGGACTGTAGGGGGGGGGGGTGTTCCAGTACCTTCCACCCCAATTCCGATATTGTATCGAGCGTGAGACGCGCGGTATGAGGGCGCGCGTTATCCTGGAGGAGAATCGCACTTCGTGCTGGAATGCTTCTCGGTTTCGAGCGATAAATGGGTTTCACGGTGTTTTCAGGAGGTTAGAGTAGTATGCAGCATTGATGGTACGTTGAGTGCGCAGGAAATTGAAGTACAGCATGCCCCGCAGGTCCCAGAACACAGTACACATTTCTTTACCCGTGGACCAGGCTGTCTTCGCTTTGACTGGCGCCCCTTTCTCTTTCTTCCTCCGCTCTTCACTTGTCACCTTGGTTTCGGGATTGTAATAGTTTACCCATGTTTTGTCTGTAGTGAATATTCGCGTTGAAAAATCGTCCCCTTCCACCTCGTATCGCGTCAGTAAGCGGCGATAAACTTCCAACCGCATTAAATTTTGCTCAAATTTCAGCAGTTTAGGAACCCATCGCGCCGTTATTTTGCGATATTGAAGGTATTCGTGGATTATAGACTCTACACTACCAAAAATGATGCCGACTTCAGCCGGAATGTCTCGAACATTCATCCTACGGCCCTCCAAAATGAGTTGTTCTACGCGGCGAATGTTGTCTGGTGTGCGCTGGTTCGCGCTCGAAGATCATGCGGCTTATTTTCGACGGTTTCGCGGCCATCCTTGAATGCTTTGGCCCATTTAAACACGGCAGCCTTACTCAGGCACTCACTACCGAACTGCTTTTGCAAACGCACAACAATATCCGTAACGTAAATAGAGGTCATTCTTGATAGAAGGTATATAAAGTAATATAAATATTTAAAAAAATTTTTAAACAATTTTAAAAAATTAACCTTCTACATATTTGATTCCAAAAGATTATATTCAATGATTATAACTTCTGAAAATAAATTAAAATAATGTAGTATAAGTACCACTTATATCTTGACATAAAATAAACATTCATTATAAGACATCCAAATGGTATAACAAAATCCAATAAATAAAAATTATTAACTAAAATCCTATAAATTAAACATTTTGAATAGACAAAATTTTGTTTCTGCTTATCAATCCTATGAAAACCAATATCTTTCAAGAATATCCAACATAATCTTAAGAATCTTATCACAAAACTATCTTACTTAGACTATTCAATATTATTGGATATCTAACCAAGGTACTTTATATAAAAACTCAAGATATGCAAAACATTACTGAAAAACAAGTTTTAAAATCGACTTTGCTCATCAGTATTCAAATATTCATATTCAATAAATATAACATCAATTAATAACATATATTCAAACTCACCTTTCGCTCTCAAGAAAAAGTTCTTAAATGAGAACCTAAAATAGGTATTCACTACACACAGAAATATCTCTGTGGTTTAACCTGATCTAGAAGATTGAAAGACAAATTTAACGGCCTTTGCTATAACACAAGGACTATCTGTATGAATGTTTGAGGAAACCAAATAATTATATATTATGAATAAAATAACGTAAATAGAGGTCATTCTTGATAGAAGGTATATAAAATAATATAAATATTTTAAAAAATTTTTAAAACAATTTTAAAAAATTAGCCTTCTACATATTTAATTCCAAAAGATTATATTCAATGATTATAACTTCTGAAAATAAATTAAAATAATGTCGTATAAGTACCACTTATATCATGACATAAAATAAACATTCATTATAAGACATCCAAATGGTATAACAAAATCCAATAAATAAAAATTATTAACTAAAATCCTATAAATTAAACATTTTGAATAGACAAAATTTTGTTTCTGCTTATCAATCCTATGAAAACCAATATCTTTCAAGAATATCCAACATAATCTTAAGAATCTTATCACAAAACTATCTTACTTAGACTATTCAATATTATTGGATATCTAACCAAGGTACTTTATATAAAAACTCAAGATATGCAAAACATTACTGAAAAACAAGTTTTAAAATCGACTTTGCTCATCAGTATTCAAATATTCATATTCAATAAATATAACATCAATTAATAACATATATTCAAACTCACCCTTCACTCTCAAGAAAAAGTTCTACTTAAATGAGAACCTGAAATAGGTATTCACTACACACAGAAATATCTCTGTGGTTTAACCTGATCTAGAAGATTGAAGTTATAATCATTGAATATAATCTTTTGGAATTAAATATGTAGAAGGCTAATTTTTTAAAATTGTTTAAAAATTTTTTAAAATATTTATATAACAATATCCGTGTTTTCAACGTCTTCTCCTACTAAAAAACGAATGATACGTTGCGCAATGGCAGTCGGCACATGACGTTCTCTCATGGTCGTAGCACACGCGTGAAACACGTGCTCCGACGAAAACAAATTTCACACTGTTTGTAATATGGTTCAAATATGATCTGTATCTGCGTAATGTATGGATAGGGCAGAGGATGGATCAGCTTTATGGGCGGCAAGTTGTTGTTCATATACTCTGTTAGTCACTCGTCTATTATTTTGACCTATGTATGACCTGGGACATTGTGATTGTGGTATTTTATATATACTAAATGAATGGAGTATGCGGTTGGCTCTAGGTGAAACATTGTAACAATTTAATTTCAAAAGAATTCAGAAGTAGAAAAGGTAACTAAACTTTAAATTGAAAAGAGGTTCTCTTATTACACTTAGCACATCTGTGTATTTTTATGACGTATGGAAATAACATCATCCAATATAGGGGTGTTCCCGAAGAGTACTTGGGAATTTGTTGAATTCTCCTTTTTCTCAATGGCTTTTTTGACGGAAAGAATCTCAAATAATCCATCAATTCACCTTTATCAACATTATATAGTAAAGTGACATCTCTCATTGAAAAACTAATCATTCTTTATACAATATTCTGCAAAACTGGTTAATTTCTGGTTTTTCAAAATAGACACCCTATTTTCTTTGATTCTATGTTGTAAACATCGGCCTGTCTGTCCTATATATGTAGCATTACAATCATCACATTCAATTTAATAAATCCCCGATTCGGAAAAGTTGGGGTTCCTTCCTCTATTGTTCACCAACATCTTAGTTGAATTCAATGGCTTATATGAAAGGGTTTAGCAGTAGGATCACTAATGGTCTTCATCAAATGGGAATCAAATCTTTAGAAGTAAATAGTAATAATTTAAAATAAATAAGAAAAAGGCTTTTTACTTGATAGAAGAAATATAACAAAATTTTAATATCAAAACAGATTTAATCTGTTAGTCTTCTACAATTTTAATTTGAAAAAATTTTTAGAATTAAATTAATATCTACAATAAGCACCGCTTACATTTAATAGACGAATATAATCAAAACTCAATATATAATATCAAATGGAATAAATAAACCAACAGATATAAAAAGCCATTAAAATTAATGAATAAATATTTAAAGGGGACAAATTTTGTTTCTGGTCTTACCTTTAAGAACATCAATTGCCTTTTAAAAACATGAACACAACTTACGGACTTCTCAAAGAATATAATTTATTTGAAATATTCAATATATTTAAATATTTGAATAAGTTAATTCAGAAATCTCTCAAGACATGCAACACATCTTCAAAAAACAAGTATAATGATGAAGGGATTGCCTAGAATTATATTTGTTTTTTGAAGATGTGTTGCATGTCTTGAGAGATTTCTGAATTAACTTATTCGAATATTTAAATATATTAAATATTTCGAATAAATTATATTCTTTGAGAAGTCCTAAAGTTGTGTTCATGTTTTTAAAAGGCAATAGGGGTTTTTAAAGGTAAGACCAGAAACAAAATTTGTCTCATTCAAATATTTATTCATTAATTTTAATGACTTTTTCATATCTGTTGGTTTATTTATTCCATTTGACATTATATATTGAGTTTTGATTATATACGTCTATTGAATGTAAGCGGTGCTTATTGTAGACATTAATTTAATTCTAAAAGTTTTTTGAATAAAAATTTTTTTGAAATTAAAATTGTAGAAGACTAACAGATTGAATCTGTTTTGGTATTCAAATTTTAGGAATAATTTAGCTAAGAACAAAAGATGTCTATTTCAAAAAACCAGCAATCAACTGGTTTTGCAGAACATTGTATAGAAAATAATAATTTTTTTAAACAGGGAGATATCACTTTACTATATAATGTTAATGAGGGTAAATTGATGGATTATTTGGAGATTATTTCAATCAAAAAAGTCATTTAGACGAAGGAAAATTTAACAAATTCCCAAATACTCTTTGGGAACATCCCTGTATTGGATGCTGTTATTTTCATGCGCTATAAGAATACACAGATGTTCTAAGTGTAATGAAGGAACCTTTTTTTCAATTTTACGTTTAATTCCTTTTTGTACTTCTTTGAAGATGGTCGAAAGACCGAAACACGTGTCAGGATTCTAAATAAACTGTAAAACATAAACATTGTGTGAGCTTTTTTAAAATAAAATTTTCAACCTTGAGATTTGTTTGGAATTGAATCGTTTGGGAGATTGTAAGAAAGGTTAATAGCTTATTGCTTGCTGTGAAGATGGTCTTTTTATTTTCTTTCCGTAAGATACGACTTATTTTATCAGCAACATCTCGGATGGAAGGAAGAAATGCTTTGTGTGGGTTATTCTATCGAGTGTTTTTTTTAGAGTGATATAACTTCAAGGTGAAATAAAAATAAAACACACCTAAATTAAGATTGAAGCCAAATTTTTTTTTATTCGAAAGATTATTTTATGACATTTATGTTTTAAAAATAATTCCCGGCATATGTCCACCACGACTAGCTCTGAGTAAACGCATTCGACCAGACCAATTTTGGACCACTATTTCGAGTAATTCAGGCCTTATTTCATCAATAACACGAGCTTCCAAAGCTTCTATTGTTTCTGGTTTATCAGCATATCTTGGAGGTCAATTAATTGGACCATTTCTCGAAATAATGTTATCGACAAATCTTTCTTTCAATAAATCCATTGTTACGATAGCAGCATGAGGTGTAGCACCATCTTGTTGGAACCAAAACACTTCTGAGTCGATACCATGCAAATTTTCAAAAAAATAATCATTGATCATCGATCTGTAACGTGCACCATTCACTGTAACATTAGCTCCAGCATCGTTTTCAAAGAAATATGGGCCGATGATGCCTCCAGCGTGTAAAGCACACCATACAGTGCATTTTTCGGGATGAAATGGAACCTGCAGAACTTCTTGAGGATTGTTTTTGCCCAATATACGGCAATTTCGCTTGTTTACATAGCCTTTCAACCAGAAATGAGCCTCATCACTAAACACAATTTTACGAAAAAAAAGTGGATCAACTTCAAGCAGTTCTATGGCCCAATCAGCAAACAAACGATGCTTATTATCGTCAAATGGCTCTAAATCTTGAAACAATTGGATCTTGTGTGGGTGTAGATCAAGATCTTTACGCAAAATTTTCCATGTGGTGGATGCACAGAGTCCAACTTGTTGAGAACGTCGACAAATAGACAAATCTGTATCATCATTAACACTATGATGAACGTCGACAAATAGACAAATCTGTATCATCATTAACAACTATGACTTACAGCAGCGATATTTTCTTCTGTACGTACAGTTCCTTGTCTTGTTGTTGTTGCATCGACTAGAGAAAATGTTGTTCGAGATCTATCGATAGTTCGACGAATAAGCTGCTCTGATGTACGATTATGTAAACCATAAATTTCACGAAGTGCTCTATAAGTTTGGCGAATAGAAGGAAGAATTTTGAAAATAAATTTCAACAATTTGTAAACGTTGTTGTGGCGTGAGTCTTTCCATGATAATTTGTCAATGCTCACTGAACAGAAATCTCAAAACAGCATGGTTTCTACCTTCTGTGAAATTACTGTTATACCTATCGAAAGTTCTATCACTCTAAAAAAACACCCGATATTTGGGCTCTTGAGAATCTTGCGAGTGTATCTGATTCTGTCGGAAGGATTTCTGAATTTGATAACTACTATATCCATTTTGGAGTAGAGCAGATTTGACCTGATTGAATTCTTGTTAAATATGTATATAAGAATATAATCAATTCTTATTTTTATAATTGAAGAAATAGACGATTTGATGTCATGATTCTGGTAGATTTTATTTTCTTTAGTTTAAAATATAACTGAATAACATACACAAAATAAAATAATAACATACCACGAAATAAAAAGAAATAAATAAAAAAAATAGCTTACTAACCTGGAAGAAATCAAAAACAATGCTATTACTTCGGGTTTCTCGATTCACATTTCTAACAACTAACTTAATAGACATGTGACACTTTTAGGTTAAAGTCTTAGACATAGAACAGAGAACATAGAAGTTACAAAGTTGTTTTCCCTAAAAATAACAGTTTCATTTTTACATGTATACAGTTGGTTCAGTGAACGAGGAAGTTCAGAACTCTCTCGTCTACAGATCCATACAGCTCACCGATAGAAAACATATTCAACAAGAATTCAATGAGCTCAAATATGCTCAAATCAATGGATATAGCAGATATCAAATTCATCTGACGGAATCAGATGAGCCACCATCTGCTGACAAGATTCACATTTTCATTCACAGGGCTGCTACCGAATGGAATAAGCTCTCGAAATCAGTTTTTCCAGAGATGACCTGAAATTCTTCAAAGAGAAGGTCCAAAGTCTCTTTCTTTACAATTTGCTCCAACTTTTAATGGTCGTAGTGCGGAACATTAGAAAGGATTGCTCTAACCTTTCGCAGCTAGTTGGAATAAAAGAAGCTCGCAGTAAATTTATATCCAATTAATAACAAATTATTGGAGTTGTCCTTGACTATCTTACAGAAGTATTTTATCTTCATCTTGACGATGGATGAAATCACTCCGATTACTGTTCTCAAAAAGTTCTGAGTGCCTGTCTTCAACGCCCCACATCAAATTTTTGTCAGTAGGCTCAGAAAAATCTGAAACTTCTGGCCTCAAACTGGCCCTGAATAATTGAATCAAGATCCAGATTCGCTCCTCAGCCTTCCCATAATTGGATAAGAAGAATAAGATCGCGTTCGCGTAGGGATAAAACGGACAGACAGAGCGACAGCCGGGACTGAACTCAACAATCCCGCCCGTGGAACAGGGGAAATTGTGTTATGTTTCAAACACGCTCCGCCAAAATGAAACCAATTACCAAATGCGAAGAACATTCGTCCCGAGTGGGTGCTCCACGGCACGCTGCGGAATATCGGCTGGGCTTTTAATTATTTCGAAAAGATGAAAAATAAAACGTAACGTTGCTCATTTGCTCGTTCAAAGACATGTTTCGAGCCGTTTCGCAAGCTTTTCAAAAGTCATAATTATGGCTTTTTAGCGGGAATGGACGCGAAAAGTTGCATGATGAAAATGTATAATGAGAGCCGGAAGAGGTCGTTGAGAGCGTTCAGGTTTGTTGTACTCGACGGATGCGGATTTTGAATCTCGTCGAAAGGTTTCGATAAGATGAACGAGAAGATTATATGGATTTGTTTATATCGCGAATTAAGGTGAAACATTCCAATTATCGCTATGCTGAATAGGCTATTCAGCAGGTTTCTTAAAAAGATCTGAAATTATTTAGTGGTGTTTATTAAACCCACATTTCATCCTTATAAGCACTGGCGTTAAAAAAGAAATTAGTATTTTGCATCCAAATCAGAAGGAACTGTCACAGATTTCATATAATAACGGGTTATCCATTTCGTGGTCCGGATTTAACAGCCCTGTTTCAATGACACTTGTCGAACAAAACTGTGATCCGTATCCTCACATGTTTAGTTGAAGGTTAGCCATTTAACAACATGAATCGTTTATCTACTGCTGAACCTGTGAAAATTGTGAAAACTTACTACAAAAACAAGGATTCTGCAGTAAGTTATTATTATCATTATTATTTATAGTGAGTGGGCGTCTGTCCATCCTACCACTGCATCCGTGAGGACTATTGTGGTTTACCCCAGATTTATCAAAATATCGATTTGTCTAGGGCAAATATATTTTAAGTTCAATGATAAAGTCTATCAACAATCAGATGGTTTACCAATGGGTTTCCGTTCATCAAATTTATTCAGTGAAATATTCATGACAGCTGTAGAAAAGAAAATATTTTCTCCTGAAAATATTACTTTTACTGGTTTTGTACAGTAATGTAGGCGATATGTGGATGATATTTTTTGTATATGGACTGGTTCAACCTCAGAATTACAATCATATTTAGAATTATTAAATTCCTTTTATAGCTCCATTCAGTTCACTTCAGAAGTGGAGGACGACAATAAGTGTTTGAACTTCTTGGACATTCAAATAAATAGATAAAATGAACATCTTGAGTTTAATATACATTCTGTCAAGAAAGTACCGGGAATTATCGATTTACATCTGGCGGGGCAATGAGGCAAGTAAAAATATTTTTTCCTAGGTTGGTACCACTGTCCTTAATTACTATGCCAAGCTTGAGCGGGATCTGTCAACTAGTGTGTTTGCAACAGCTGATTAAGTCAGTCGATGTCAGAGTGCGCGCCGATTTTTACTATGGGTGATTACGTTGAGCAAAGAATTTGTTTAAAGTTTTGTGTTGCAAATGAATTTTCGTGTGCCGATGCATTGAAAATGTTGCAAAAGGCCTTTGGTGATAATGCTCTATCGAAAACTCGTGCATATCAGTGGTACAGAGCCTTCAAGGACGGTCGTGAAGTGGTCGCCCATCGACGGCTTCGATCGAAGATAACGTCGATAAAATTAAGGAAACGGTGCTGGAAAACCGTCGTACCAGCTTGAGAGAGATAGCACATGATCTTAAGATATCCCACGAGTCCGCACGTACGATTTTGATTGATATTTTGGGCATGAGAAAGGTGGCCGCACGACTCGTACCGAAAGACCTGAATTTTCTTCAAAAACGTCATCGCGAACAGGTTGCTTCAGACATGCTGGATCGCTGTAATTCCGATTGTACATTCATGGAACGCATTATAACTGATGATGAGACCTGGGTCTACGAGTACGATATGCAAACAAGCCAGCAATCATCGGAATGGGTGGCAAAAAATGAGCCGAAACCGAAAAAACCACGCCAAAGCCGCTCGAAAATGAAGGTGATGCTCATTGTTTTCTTCGATAACCGTGGCGTTGTGCACTACGAATTCATTCCAGAGGGTCAGACGGTAAACAAGGAGTATTACCTAGGCGTTATGAAACGTTTGCGTGAGCGTATCCGTAAGAAGCGGCCAAATTTGTGGGCGAACAACCCATGGATTTTGCATGACGATAACGCGCCTTCTCACCGAGCTATGATTGTGACTGACTTTCTCGCCAAAAACTCAACAAACGTGCTTCAGCAACCACCATATTCGCCGGATTTGGCTCCCTGCGACTTTTTCCTCTTCCCAAAACTAAAATTGCCCCTTCGTGGCACCCGTTTTGAGTCGATTGAAGCCATAAAACAAAATTCGGCGGAAGAACTAAAGTCCATCCCGGAAAGCGCCCATAAAAAATGTTTCGATTATTGGAAGTGCCGTTGGCATAGGTGTATTGGAGCAAATGGAGCCTATTTTGAAGGCGACCCAATAAATTTTGACGATTAAATGTAAAAATGTTGTTTTAATTGAAAATTCCCGGTACTTTCTTGACAGAGTAGTATATCGGAAATCGGAAGCCCACTTTCTCTGACATTCTAATTCGACGAGATCCACTTTTTGAATAAAACTGATAACCTTGTTCAGGGGTAATTTTTTCAGATCGAAGTAGGCTATAATAGTCTGACGAAAGACCTCGAATCTGATGCGACTCATCGCTGGGTACTCTTAGACGATGTGCGTAGCTGTTTCAGTGTCCTTAAGGCAGAGCTCCAGCAAACTCCAGTTGATCTGCCTCTTATACAAATAGTTTGAGTGGCTCCTTTCCAAACTAGAAGGATTCTATTATTCATACCGAGCTTGTTTAGAGCCGTGCGGCAACTACAGACTGTTTTCGATGTACAACAGCTGGATTTTAGAACTTTCAGTACTGATTGACTATCTCTAAATATTTTGATATTTCCGTGGTGGATTTGCCGTTTCATCAGAATTTCCGCCGCGGTCTCAGTGGAAAGTAGTTCTGTCTATAATATGTTGGCGTATTGGCAAAGACTCAGTGAGATGCGTATTCTAGGTTTGCTTCCGCTCCCGTTCCGTTCGTCGTTCGCGAGCTATCTGTGAACAAGTCAAGGTCGGTCCTCAATAGAACCTAAGCATGATGGGTCTATTCGTCCGGTTAGGGACGATAACATTGAAATGCCGTTCTTGGCTCGTGATTTTTGACATTAGATCCAAAGGCATCGATAGGGTACTGTTCGTTAAAAGCTCGTTCAGCAGTCCTGAGCCTTCCATCCCAATTGCTTCTGGCCTATCGATCGCCAGTTGATTTAGTTTATATGTGGTCCGTTCCGCCTGCACGAGCAGGTGCAGGGGTGGTTGATTTAGTAAGACCTCCATGGCTTTCATGGGTGTGGTACGAAACGCACCTGTAATTACAAGGCACCTAATTTCCGTCAATACTTTAGTCTAGAAAGTATCCGGAAAAAAACAAAGCTCAATTGTTATTATTTAGTATATATTTTTAATTTTTGAATTAGAAAATTATAACAAAATACTCATCTTATTTACTTATACAACCTCCATTTAACTGTAAAGGCTTGAGTTAACGTTGAGATACACCCGAAACTAGATCACCTCCATAATTTTCGGTCCAAGACTGTAAAACTGACTGAATTATGGCATTTTTATTTCGTGGCGCTGCTCAATCAATTTCAATCTTGATTAGTCCCCAATCTGGTGAAGCTGCAGGCCATGAAATGGTTGTCACTTGGTGTTCTTGAATCCAAGCTTGAGTATAGGCAGAAGTAAGGCATCTTGGATTATCCTCCTGAAAACGCCACACCTCTGGATATAAAACATGCGGCTTTTCAAGGAGAAAATCGTTTAGAATGGCACAATACTTTTCACTATTAATGGTACCATCAACTATACAGAGAGGCGTAGCACCACGCTGAGATATTGTTCCACAAACCATTATTTTGGTGGGAAATTTGAATGGTAACAGGTTGTTTTGTTACAATTTTTTAAGTGATCTTCACGAAGTTGGAATCAACTCTCATCAGATATAAAGACATTATTGAAATTATCGTCTTGAAAACGTTTACAAAATTCCACCCTTCGTTCCTTTTGTGAAGGTGTCGTTAAAGGGATTTTTTTTGTTTCCTTGATATGTAGCCTTGTCTTTTCAGTGACATACGTACGGTTTCTGGACATACTTTAATATTTCGTTGATTTCCAAACCTGTTAATTAAGTTGCGAAAACCCAGTTGGGGATTGTGTCCTCCTAAGGCCAATAAAGCGTTCAAATTATTTCCTTTAATCTTACACGATCTTCCTGAAACTGGTCTATGCCTTTTTTATCCTTTTTATTGTCTTATATACAGCACTTCTTCCAAGGTCAGTCAATTGCACTAATTTTTTAATGTTTCGAAAACCTTTTCTATACAAATACTCTACCTGTTTTCTTTTTTCTAGTTGCGACATTTTTTCATGAATTGTTTGACCTGTTGACAATCACCAATATTTGACAAATAGTGTTTTCATGCAACTTTGGTCATAGCCGACTATCTGCACAACCTGATTTATACATTACTTCTGTCTCAGAATGTTACAAAAAAGATTAATTAAAATTATAAAAAACAATAAATTCCGGATACTTTCTTGACGGATTATATTATTATATTAGCGGAAATAAAGTGTTTTGATTCAAATCATATATGATGAATTTCCGTCAAGTAGAGACCGAAATAATCAAGAACCACAATTTATCACCATTAGAAAGTAAACAGGCGAAACAATATAACGAATTTTTTGCAGCACCCACAAATCCACTTATTTCGTGAAAAAATTGCTCGTTTAAATTGTCTTTTATAAAATTTTCCATAACTTAGACCGAATGCTTCAAGTCAATGTTTGGAAGCGGTATATCTTTTTCTTCCAATGCTACTTTTTCATTCAACGAATTCTCGTGAAAATTTTCAACAATAATAAGATCATATCTTCATCGACGCTTATTTTTCAAAAGTTCGAAATGTCCCGGTAAGATCGACCATAAACGGTAAATTTAAACTTGCGGCACGCTCAAATAAAAAATTCACTTGAAATGAAAACTTCATAAAGCTGCATATATCTATAACAACGCAAATTTCCCATAAGTGACCGGATATAGCTCTTGAGCAGAGTGGTGAAGGGGGAATGGCGAGGCAGTTCGTAAACTCTGCAGAACATCAATATTACTCAAATAAGTTGACCATAAGTGAACATACCGTTAAATTGAATAACTTGTTGGTTTACCGAAAGTACCCTTGTACTTGCTCGACTTCTGAAGGTGCTAAAGTTGTTCTCACACAGAGACGCAGTTTAATTTTTCACTGTTTCCCAGACGAAATTCCTATTTTGCTGAAAAAATTGGTGGTTCTGTAGCTCTGCAGCTCATATATAGAAATCGCTTCTGTTTATATTAGTCGTTTGGGAAAAATAGAAAAATAAACCATCTTTAGGGAAATCCATTCAGCAGCCCATATCTCGAAAACGGCTACAGGTTCATAGGAACTCATCGCCCAATTTTTTTACTTTGAATATTCTATTGAATTTGTTCAACTTGATTTCGGAACACACACATTTTTCAATACATCGTAAGTTTTGCAGCAATTTTATATTATTAAAATATTTGAAAATTTAATACAGAAGTAACACATGTTTTTAACCGAAAAATATATGTATTAAAAGAGTAAATGAGTTCGTGCAATTTTTTTTCAGAAATTGAAGCTTTATTGTGAAAAATTAGTTATAGGTTCAAAGTTGAAAATATTTTCAGTCGCTAACTAGTACCGGGGTTTTCACTATAATTTGGCCCGTTCCCCCCTTTAACTTTGTTACAAATGGACCTATTAATAAGTAATTCACAAAAGTTGTACGGAATCACCTGAATTTTTTCCACAGAATGGAACATATACAGAGTGGACAAGATATTCAGTGCAACTTCATTTTTTCAAATGTCACCTTGTATATTTTCTTACTGTTCACTAGTCATTTATCTTCTGATTACGAATATGTATGCATATGTTGCTCCATCTCTTTTATTTTGAGAACCACAGAGTCTTAAATTCGAAGAACCACCTGGCAGGCTCATTAATCGGTTGTCAAGTGGTTGGCTGTGATAAATCAACAAACGACATTGCTGAAAATATGACACGCGTTGATTATTCAATAATAATAATAATGATAATTATAATCAATATCTTGTCCATTCTGTATATATTCCATTTTGTGAAAAAAATTCAGTTGATTGCATACAACTTTTGTGAATAACTTTTTTTGTATCTCCATTTGTGACAAAGTTGAAGGAGTGGGTCAAATTATAGGGAAAAATCTGGTAGTTTTCCCGTCTTTTTCACAATTGACGAAGCCCATCGAGTAAAAAGGCCGGCTCTTTGACCGCTATTCATGAATCAATCGATCCATTTTTTGACTTAATCGTAATTGGAGAAGTGCTGGTCAGCTGGGCTATATTGCTTCGATCGGAAGAGGCTGTAATCGGAAGGAGCAATGTTAAGACTGTACGGCGGGTGGGGCAGGACTTCCTATTTGAGCGTTCGATTGTAGCAGCTCACAATACAGCACAGCCAGCTAGTCTAACCAAATACACAGCATGATCTTCTCGCCATGAATATTCGGCTTGACAATTGATTACGAGGGATCCATAAGTTGTCCGACGTTTTGGATTATCGTAACGGACCCACTTTTCATCGCCGGTCACAATTTCATGCCAAAACCTTTTTTTTGTCGTTTGAACAGTAGTTCACATGTGGAAAAACGTTTCTTGGCTTCAGTTCATACGGCACTCCATTTCCAGTGCTTTTAAACGGTGGTAAATGGCTGGCTGAGTGATTCGAAATGTTTCTGTTAATTCTTCTTGAATTTGTGATGGATTTTCAATAAGCATTTCTTTCAATTATTCATTCTTGAACTTTGGTAGCGTTCCGGTTCGTTCTTCGTCCTCCAAATCAAAATTTCCATTTTAAATCGAGCAAACCACTTTTGATACGTTCGCTCAGCTAGACCATGGTCACCATAACCATTCACAAAAAAACAATGACTTTCTGCAGCCTTTTTCCTCATATTGAAATAAAACTCTCCGAAAAAATAAATTATTCGGTAAAAAAGTTGACATTTTCAGAGCACACAGAAACTATTTTGTTTATACTTCAGCTTGAAGGTGTTATCATATGAAACAATGGAATAATAAACTAGTAGCGACCTTTTGGACTCCAGGGGATCACAACTAATGGTACGTGGTTAGCGACCATGGGGCCTCGAGCCGAGTGATGATATTACTTCCTTTCCTCTACTTGTGTCTCACACCTTCTCTTTCAATCTTTCCTTTTGGCTTTCTTTTTCACTTTCTTTTCCTCTATTTTCCCAAGCTGGATTGAAAACCCGTGGGAATTATTTTCAACCTTCTACATCTCACTTATATTGTGCCTTATTTCGTAAACCAAATATGGATAGTAGAGTTATGCCTAACCTCGGAATTCCTCAGTACCCTGCAAACGAGAGCGATATAATGCCAGGAGACCCAAGTAGTACTTGCGACGGTAGGAGTGCTATTGGTCATGCTACTTTCGCCACACAACATAGACACACTGAACAGTTCAAAATCTGCAGTATGAATGTAAGAATTTTGAAATCTGATGAAAAACTGGAAGCTGCTTTAGAACAAATAAATTTGGATGTCACTGAAACTTCTGAGATGGGAAGATTTGGCGAGATTTCTCTGGAAAGAAATAATGGACACATTTTGTAACACTTTGGACAAACAAACGGATTATATGGTGTAGGATTCCTAGTCAACAGGAAATTAAAGGATAAGATCTTGTGTATTGAAGATTTATCCGAGAGAGATTTTGTTCTCAAACTGGAAATTATGAAGGAAGAAATAACCATAGTTCAAGTATAGGCTACAACTGACCTATCAACGGATGAGGATATAGAAAACTTTTATGATAACTGGACAACACTCTTAAAGCATAAAAATCAGAAATTAAATATGTCATGGGTGATCTTAATGGTATAGTGGGAAATAGAGAAGATGATAAAGACTTAGTTCTGGGCAAAGTTGGATATGGGACTTGAAATGAGTTTCATTTTGACAGCACTTAAAGATCATTAACACCTTCTTCAGGAAACGCTTCAAAAAAAGGAGGACATGGAGATCTTCCAATGGTAAAACTAAAGCTGAAATTGATTATTTTTACCAAAAACCTAGCATCTTTAAAAAATATAGAGGTTTTAAACCACTTTTATTTTGATAGTGACCACAGACTGCTGAGGTTGCACATTGGAATAACTGGACAAAGGGATAGAAATAAATGGTCCAAGAAAAATAAAGTGTTGCGAATCGAAAACATACACACACAAGTTTAAAACTGAAATAATAAAATTTCTACACCATCTAAAAGAAAAACATCAACTCGGTAACTACGTAATATTCACAAAACAACTAGAACGAGCAACTAAAAAATGTGGGACAAATAAAATCAGAAATAATGAATCAAGGAACGAAAAATTTGTTTTTATAGATCTTAGGGAAATAGAGTTGAAAACGCTGAATATAACAAACTGACAAGAAGAACTATTAGGAGTACAAATAAATTTCCGCCGTTTTTTAACGTTTTTTGTTTATGAATCATTCCCAATAATTTTAAACGATGTGAGACTGCTTGCTGAGTGACTTCTAATGTTAGAGCAAGTTCTTTTTGTGTTTGAGATGAATCTTCCTCCAATAATTCCTCCAATTCTGCATCCTCGTAAATTTTTGGCCTTCCACTGCGATCTTTGTCTTCTACGTCGAAATCACCGTTTTTAAACTTTTGAAACCACTCTCGACACGTTCTCTCACTCAAAGCACCCTCACCATATGCTTCTACGAGCAATTGATGCGCCTCAGCAGCAGATTTCTTTAAATTAAAGAAGTAAACTAATATTTCCCGCAAATGACGCTTACTTGGCTCAAATTTTGACATTTTCAACTTATAAAAATTATATTTTACCAATATAAAATCAATGATATTAATAGGTTATGTTGTTCTTGAATGTCCAAACTATTTTTTAAGCCGGTTATCATCTGCGAAAGCTAACCGAAACTCCGTGTCGCGCCATCTACAATAAAACGGCGGAAACTTATTTGTACTCCTAATATAAGAAATGATTTGAGAAAGAGTAACTATGGAAATGTTAAATTTATCTGTTATAAATTTAACATTCCCATATTTACTTTTTCTCAAATCATCCTCCAAATCCATAAAGATTCAGAAAAGACCTTTCACGAGGAAAACCATGACTTCAGAAATTAAAAATTATTGGGGGTGAAACAACTGGAAAAAGAGGAAAAGTACTCAATATTGCAACTGAATTTTATGGGAACCTTTACAAGAATGATGTCTTAACATAGAAGAGAGGATACTAGATCACAGTATGAATGAAGTACCCCCAATTATAGAATCGGAAGTAAGGATCTCACTTAAAGATCACAGAAATGAAAAGTGTCCAGGTGAAGATGGAATATCAAATGAATTGTTGAAGTTTATAGCAGAAGAACTCACAACACCACTGACTCATATTTAATAAAGTCATCCAGAGCCAAAGCGTATCATAAGAGTGGACTACTTGCGAAATAGTACTTTTACATCTAGAAGGGCCAAAAACAAACATTGAAAATTATTGCTCAATTAGCTTAATATCACCTGTCTACAAAGTGTTCTCAAAAATCATTTTGAGAAAAATAACCAACATTTTGCATGAAATCAACCACCTGAACAAACAGGCTACTCAACTATGGACCACTGTTCACTGTTACCCAGGTCATAGAAATATACAAAGAAGACATAAAAAATTATTCCTAGCATTTGTAGATTACAACAAGGCCTTTGAAATGATGCATCATACCTATCTTATATATGCTCTAATCAATCAAGATATACCAGAACCATACAATCATATCGTACAACTAATTTATCACAATTTCTCAGCAAAAATCAAACTTGAAAATGCAGAAAAGTCTTTTTAAATCGGAAAAAGTACGTCAACGAGACTCCATTTCATCAAAGCAATTTACAGTATTATTAGAGCAAATATTCAGAACCATTGATTGGGGAAATGAACAAGGCAGCATAATCAATAGAAAGTATTTATCTAATCTTTGATTCGCGGACGCTTTTCAGAAAGCCTAGAAGAACTGAATGATCTGAATACTCATATTAGAGAAGCTGGACTAACTATAAATGAAACCAAAACTAAAGTGATGACAAACAGTGAGAAAAAAGAAAGGAAAATGAATGATAAAACTATGACTATGTATAAGAATATTGTTATCTTGGCCCGGTCATTTCTTTTACAAATCGTCAGAATAAAGAGGTTAAGAGAAGAATAGAAAACGCTTAAAGTCAGTACTGGTCACTTGCGTTTATCCTGAAGGGTGACTTTCCCATGAATGTCAAGAGAAATGAATATATGTGTACAATCTGTTCTATCATATGGCGGTGAAATTTGGTCCCTGACTGAAAAACAAACATAAAAGTTGAAAGAAGGTCAAAGAAGAATGAAAAGAAGTTTATTAGGAATCAAATTAAAAGACCATATAAAAAATGTAGATATTAGAAGAAAAACACAAATGAAAGATTTAGGCAAAGAACTGTTTAAGAAAAAGTGGATTTGGTCCGTCCTTGTTGAAAGGATGTCAACTGAAAAATGGCAACAAGATGGCAGGATTCTATTAAGAAAAAGGATGGAATATTAAGCACACACATCGTTCAAAATAGGGAACTGTGGAGAGGCCCTTGCTCGGGATGGGGATTGTACGGGCTCCTGATGATGATAATGAGCGACATATGTTATCGAAACCGTATAAACTTATTTTTACTACTAGTAATATCCTATTTTCCGTCTACTCCTTTTCCACTAGTCCTTCGAGCCGGATTTAGATGCAGTAATTGGTCATTTCTCTATCCTAGAAAATCCCAATACAGTCTCCCACTCCGAAACTATGAAAAGTAGGAACCTGAATAAATATTCTCCCTCATTTTCTACGTCATCCGAAGGACGCTCCCGGAAAATGCCAATTGGAACCTTAGAGAATTCATCCCCATTCGTATCCTCTGTCTACTTCAGTAATCAGTGTTTGCTTAGGTCTCACTCTCTTAATCTCAGGGGTTGTTGTTTGGTTTTTCCATCGGTGTTGGCGACCGGATGGGGCCGTGGCGTATTTGTATTCGTACTGAGCGCGGTGCGAAACTTAATTTGCCATTTTCTGGGGTCGGAAAATTGACAGCTGCATTTCTAATTCACCCTAATCACGATAATACGACGAAATGCAATCCGGACGCTCTGGATGGGGTTGGCAAAGTGACCTCATAAATTTCGGGAAGCGCTAATGAATATGACGTCAGAGATGGAGGGAACTGGGTCAGTGAGGGTTGGTAATGATTACTCATGAAACAATAATATAGCCTTATAAAATAAACCTTTGAAAAATATACAGGATGTCTACTTTTAAAAGGGCCAAACTTCAATGGGAGATCATACGAGTTATTTGCAACAGAAAATGTCATATAGCACATGGTCGAAATGTTGACGGTTATTCTTCATTTTAACATTTCTTGATTTCACGAAATATTTCAAATTTTTCCATAAAATTAATTATACTTCAGTTATCTTTGTAGCATCATCAAATGTGACCACATATCGGGTGTTTTTTTTAGAGTGATAGAACTTTCGATAGGGTTAACTGTAATTTGACAGAAGGTAGAAGCCGTGTTGTTCTGACATTTCTATTCAGTAAGTATTGACAAATTATCATGGAAAGACTCACGCCGCAAAAATGTTTACAAATTGTTGAAATTTATTTTCAAAATCAGTGTTCTATTCCCCAAACTTATAGAGCACTTCGTGAAATTTATGGTTTACATAATCGTCCATCGGAACAGCTTATTCGTCGAATTATCGGACAACATTTTCTCTACTCGATGCAACAACAACAACAAGACAAAGAACTGGACGTACAGAAGAAAATAGCACTACTGTAAGTCATAGTGTTTATGATGATCCAGATTTGTCTATTGGTCGACGTTCACAACAAGTTGGACAAGTTGGTAAAATTGTGTTTAGTGAGGAAGCTCATTTCTGGTTGAACGGCTATGTAAACAAGCAAAATTGCCATGTATGGAGTGAAAACAATCCTCAAGAAGTTCTGCAGGTTCCATTGCATCCTGAAAAATGCACTGTTTGGTGTGCTTTACACGCTGGAGGCATCATCGGTCCATATTTCTCTAAAAACGATGCTGGAGCTAATGTTACAGTGAATGGTGCTCGTTACAGATCGATGATCAATGATTATTTTTTTCAAAATTTGAATGGTATCGACCCAGAAGTGTTTTGGTTCCAAAAAGATCGTGCTACACTTCATGCTGCTACCGTAACAATTAATTCATTGAAAGAAAGATTTGGCGATAACATTATTTCGAGAAATGGTCCAATCAATTGGCCTCCAAGATCATGCGACATAACTCCAATGGATTATTTTCTTTGGGGTTATGTCAAGTCATCGTTTTATGCTGATAAACCAAAAACAAAAGACGCTTTGGAAGCAAACATAACTCGTGTTATTGATTAAATAAGGCCTGAATAACGCGAGAAAGTGGTCCAAAATTGGTCTGGTCGAATGCGGTTCCTCAGAGCTAGTCGTGGTGGACATATGCCGGAAATTATTTTTAAAACACAAATGTCATAAAATTACCTTTCAAATAAAAAAATGGCTTCAATCTTAATTTAAAAGTGATTTATTTCAATTTAAAGTTCTATCACTCTAAAAAAACACCCGATATCTGTAAACGGCATTCAATTTGCTACAAGACAAGAAGTTCTGTGGGAAAAAAATTCTTATTGCGGGCGTGATAAGGAGATGAATATCACGATTCTGAAGTGAACAAAATCAGTCATCAGTGGTTTTATGGATGAAAAATTATTTAGTATGGACATGTTTCTTTTCACCAAAAAATACTTAACTTAGAGTGCTTTCGAATGACATATCAACTTTTCTGCTAGCTGCTTGCCTTTGCCATAATATCAAGGCTAATAAGATAACAACAAAAAGTTGAAATATTTCAAACTTAAATTTGCTCTTTCGTGAAGCTCCTTGAGTATTAAATTAATTCTCATGGAAATCATGAATTTATCTGTCGAATCTAAATAATCAAACGAATAAACTAAATTTCAATAATAAAGATTTTATGAAAAAATGTGAAGAAAACAGACTACTCCTACTTATAACAATAGTTCGAAATATCCACCGCTTTGTTCAATACATTTCACACATTTTAATAAATTAATCCGGCTGATCTGTACCAAAAATCATTAATAAAGAGTATGAGCTATGGTAATAGAAAGTTCTAGAAATCGAGACAGTGTAACATACATCTATATAACAATTCTATACTCGAACAAACTCGACAAGGTTTTGTAGATCACAGAGGCAAATTGCAGACATGCGCACGTTCCAATTTGATCGTAACGTGAAAATATCGAGAATACATTTCTTTACTTGAATTAACACGCAAAGGTATGTCTTGTATATATTTTGCATACTCTAGATGGCGTTAGTGTATTACTAATATCTAGAGTCTCTGTGTATGTATTTTGCATACTCTATATGGCGCTAGTGTATTAGTAATATCTTTGGAGTCTCTGTGTATAGCGAATATAGATACTGGACAGATTTGGAGTCACTACCATACATTGCACTGACGAAAACCAATCAGATTGAAACGTGCGCATGTCTGCAATTTGCCTCTGTCATCTACAGAACCTTGTCGAGTTTGTTCGAGTATAGAATTGTTATGCAGATTTATGTTATACTGTCTCGATTTCTAGTCTGTCTATTACCGTAGCTCATACCCCTTATTAATAAACATTTCACACATGTTTTCGCACTGAATCTACAACACTGCGAAGTTCACATCGTTTCTGACAAATTTCTGCACAACACAATTATATTCTTAATTTCATCCAATATGCCTATTAAGCTGCAATGAATTCTTCAGCTTTGAGGCGATCGGTAAGTATTACTGGTCCGAGAAGTTCACCTCTCATGACTCCCAACTACACGTTGACCTTAACTCAAATTGGAAATGGAAAACAATAGTCTCATAGAGGTTTCCTCTTTTCCATACATAGCTATTTCGTAAATTTATCGTACCCGATTTCGCGAAAGTGGCCTGATGAGTGCATAATATTCTATCGCCCGCCCCAACTCCCAAACTTATTCAGGTACCACCTACAATATAGTAGTCTCGTCTCAGCATCTACAGGTAACAAATCCTACACCTTTTTCATATGATATGGATGTCAGGAAAACGCAAAGAGTACTCTCGAAGCGCTGCGCGAGCATTTTCATTCGCAAATCCATAAATGAACAACATATCGCGATATTTGACGTTTGAAAAAACAGGCATAGTTTTCTCGATTTTTCTAGAATACTTATCATAAATGTGTGCGGACAGCTCAGTGGTAGAGCATAGGTCTCGTGAGAGTAATGTCCGGGTTCGAATCCTGTTCAGGTGGAAAATAAATTTTCTAGTTGGATGGGTGTCGGCCACCATTTCACTGTTGGGTCAAAAATTAACAGTGCTGTGACCTAAAGTTGCGCAAGATCCCATTAACAAAGCCTACCCAGAACACAACTGAACTCCTAACTAGCACAAGTTGAAAAAGTTTCTGAGGGATATTCACAGAAGATCTAGGAGTATCAGGATAATAATAATAATAATAAATAATAAGAATGATAATAATAATAATAACTAATAAGAATAAAACTCTCATCTACTGAAAAAAGATATATTTGAATTATCCTGAAATGACTTCTTAGAGCTGGAGGACGCAAAAAGCGCCTTTAATGCTTTCCATGAGCATGTTTTGAATGTACCAGACCAAAGAATGCCAGTGTAAAAAAGAGACATGAGAGTAGGAAGCAATAAAAATTTAAAATGGAAAACACAAATTATGAAGGTGACACTAGATGCTCTCAATACTGTAGTTAATGTAGATGATTTATATTTTAGAGCATACAAAAAGAATACAGCACTGAAATAGATAAGATAATGAAAAAAAATAACGAAGAATATTTGAGCAGAGGCGAAAATCAACAGGGAGCATTATGGTAGATAATACGAGGTAATGATAATTCGAAGGCAAAGAAAATAAATCTCAAAACTCCAAGGTGATGAGTTGAATTAACATTTCACTAGTATTGGTAAGAAAATTCGTGAAGAATCAAGAAATAACTGAGATGCCGAACACGCAAAATTCTAAAAATGAAATATCCTACTATTTATTCGAGCGCAAATAGAGAAGACAAAGTTAGAAAAATAATAAAATCACTCAGGTCAAAACAGGCTACTGATATCAACAACATATCTGTTGGTATTTTGAAGAGCTTCTCAAACATTTTTTAAACAACTACAAGGGACAGTATGATAAATCGCATGGAAAAAAAAATGTTGCACCAAAACAACACGGATATGGAAAAAGCCGAAGCACCCCTACTGGACTTATGGAGGCTCTGAATGAAACTGTTGTGGCTATGGCTAATGGCGAATTTGTATAAATGTTTAAAACCACTTTTGATTCACTTCCACATGCAGTGTTACTGAAGAAACTGCATGCTTATGGTTTTAGAGCAATGTACTCAAATAAATAGTCTTACTTGAGCAATCGAACACAAAGAGTTTACTGGAATCGTGTTACTTTGCAGAAAAAAAATACGCATGTCATGGGATATCTCAGGGATCCGTATTGAGGCCCATACTTTTCCTTATTTATATAAACGATCTCAGCATCATAACTGTAATGGCATATGCTTGGACTATGATGACACATCCATAATTATACATTCAAAGTATCGGGTGTTTTTTTAGAGTGATATAACTTTCGATAGGGATAACTATTATTTGACAGAAGGTAGGAGCCATGTTGTTTTGACATTTCTGTTCAGTAAGTATCGACAAATTTCATGGAAAGACTCACGCCGCAACAACGTTTACAAATTGTTGAAATTTATTTTCAAAATCAGTGTTCTATTCGCCAAACTAATGAAGCACTTCGTGAAATTTATGGTTTACATAATCGTTCATCAGAGCAGCTTATTCGTCGAACTATCGATAAATTTCGGACAACATTTTCTCTACTCGATGCAACAACAACAACAAGACAAAGAACTGTACGTACAGAAGACAATATCGCTGCTGTAAGTCATAGTGTTAATGATGATCCAGATTTGTCTATTCGTCGACGTTCACAACAAGTTGGACCCTGTGCATCCACCACATGGAAAATTTGGCGTAAAGATCTTGGTCTACACCAATACAAGATCCAACTGGTTCAAGAACTAATGCCACTTGACCATAATAAGCGTCGTTTGTTTGCTGATTGGGCCCTAGAACAGCTTGAAGTTGACTTCTTTATCGTAAAATTGTCTTTGGTGATGAAGCTCATTTCTGGTTGAACGGCTATGTAAACGAGTAAAATTGTCGTATATGAAGTGGAAACAATCCTCAAGAAGTTCTGCAGGTTCCATTGCATCCTGAAAAATGCACTGTATGGTGTGCTTTACACGCTGGAGGCATCATCGGTCCATATTTCTTTAAAAACGATGCTGGAGGCGATGTTACATTGAATGGTGCTTGTTACAGATCGATGATCAATGATTATTTGTTTCAAAATTTGAATGGTATCGACCCAGAAGTGTTTTGGTTCCAACAAGATGGTGCTACACCTCATTCTGCTACCATAACAATTGATTTACTGAAAGAAAGATTTGGCGATAGCATTATGTCGAGAAATGGTCCAATTAATTGTCCTCCAAGATCATGCGACATAACTCCACTGGACTATTTTCTTTGAGGCTATGTGAAGTCATTGGTTTATGCTGATAAACCATAAACAATAGACGCTTTGCAAGCCAACATAACTCATGTTATTGATGATAAGGCCTGAATTACTCGAAATAGTGGTCCTAAATTGGTCTGGTCGAATGCGGTTCCTCAGAACTATTTGTGTTGGACATATGCCGGAAATTATTTTTGAAACATATATGTCATAAAATTATCTTTCAAATAAAAAAAAGTTGGCTTCAATCTTAATTTAAATGTGTTTTATTTCAATACAAAGTTCTATTACTCTAAAAAAAACACCATTTAGAATGGTGATTCAGTTGAAAACACAAAACTCACCCTGGAAGAAGTTGAGGGATGGTCTGCTCAAATTCGATTCGGATAAAACTGTCAAGTGGCAGAGAGAATCAAGCAAGTGAAATGTTCTTGGGAATGTTCTTGGACGGTAAATTGCATTGGGCGGCGCATGTCGACTTTCTCTGTGGAAAATCATTCAACATTCTATATATTCTGACGAAATTAAATGTGGTACTACCAAGAAGGAAAAAACAGTATATCCTGCAAATTCTCAGAGTGTGTTTTCATATGGTTCACTTCTGTAGGCAATTGCCTCGAACGTTACGAAAATTTTCATTTTACAGAAGAAAGCAATGCGTATTATTAAGAAGTAGCAAGTAGAGATTCTTGTCGACCATTTTTGGTATAGCATGGTATACTCACTTTTCCATACTTATTAATAAGAGAATGTCTCAAATGAGTTTACCAAAATAAACACAATATGCCAAGAAATGGAACTTACAGTTTATTTAACAACACCCATAAAATCGTCTTCTTACTGCATTACATGAAAAGAAGAACACGAAGAATATCCCGAGCTTATATTTAGGTATATAACAGGTTACCCGTGCTACTAAGAGACTTACAAGAAAGTAGTTTCGAGCAAAAGATGAAAGATATTTTATTGAATTGTATTCTTCAGAATTTTTTGTTGTTCTAATTAGACATGATGTATGAATGATTGAAAAAAACATGTGAATATTGATGGTACATATAAGATTATTCTTTTATTAGCATACTAAGCTGTTGTCTTATGGACTCATTTATTGACATGTAAATTCCACCAGTTGGTTGAATTGGCATATGAGCGTGGCTCTTTCACCAAGTGACTACTCAGCGGTCTCCACAGTCTGCCCCCAGAGGCAGAAAGTGTGATAAGGATTACGCTATATCATCGCGCAAAGCCAGAACCCCTCCGAAGAGATGAACCCACCAGCTTCCAGTTTGGGCTGCAGGTCGAAAGCCTACAACCGTCTGACCCGTAGCAGCGAAGCACTATCCAACCTCTACTGGCTCTGCATGGTCAGTACCCGAGTTGTTTGTGACGCAACTCACAAGCCGGAAGGGCTTCTTATCCATCCACCCAAACACAGTCTCATGAACTAAGATAATTACAAGATTAATGACTCAATTGACGAATCCGTCTGAAGTCTTTCGATTGATCCTGGCGTCAAGCACCCACGACTGGCCGTTTCGTCGAGATCCACAAACCCTGTACGTTACTCATTAAATCCAGGTTCAAGACAAGGCTGGTCGAACCGTCAAGTCCCTGAGTCATTTCAACTCATTTATTGACACGTGAATTTTACCAGGTATTCATATTGGCATGTGAGCATGACTCTTTCACCAAGTGACTACTCAGCAGTCTCCACAGTCTGCCCCTAGAGACAGAAAGTGTGATAAGGATTACGCCATATTATCGCGCGAAGCGAGAACCCCCCGAGGAGATGAATCCACCAGCTTCCAGTTTGGGCCTCGGCTCGAAAGCCAAAACCGTCTGACTGGTAGCAGCGAAGTACTATTCACCCTATACTGGCTCTGCCAGTAGAGAGAAGTGTCAACACGGTCTGTACGTCATAACCCACGAACCCATGTGAGGTCTTTTGATTGATCCTGGCGTCAAGCATTAACGGCTAAGCTATTTCGTCGAGATCCACAAACCCTCAAAAGTTACGCATTGATCCGGGTTCAGGACAAGGCTGGTCGAACCGTCAAGTCCCGCTAAACCCTGAGTCATTTCATGAGAATATCCCGAACATGGGGCGTCTGCGAACAGATAAATGAAATACCTCCTTAGTCCAGCATGCGGACTTCCAACCACTGCCCCCTCGAGTCGAACACCAATGAGGTGACCAGGTGGTTCAAGTAACAACTGAGGGCAATCCACTTCCCCGAGATAACGCAGTATGCTATGTAAAGCACTCGGTCATTGGACAGAAAAATCCGGAGATTTATACTGTGACAGAGTAGAGTACGCGAATTTTAAGGGAGATGCCCTGTGCCGCGACAGACTCCCTGTCACTGAGTTAATCAACTGGCTCAGCCCTCCATTCCACCAGAACGGCAAAACTAGGACCCCATTCGGAGATCTCTCACCACACAGGTCCAGTGACTGGCGCGAATGGCATTACGTTAGGCACCAAGACGCAACCCTCCATTTTGCCGGGACGAAATTAGGGTCCTAGTCATGACAAGCGCCCCATCCTGTCAATGCCTGGGGGGCGCTTTATTGACAGTAATTTATATTTGAACTAATTGGTTAACTCCAAGGACATTTCTCTCTATTCCATTTTGCCTATGAACTTTTGGTTCTCTTAAGAAAGGACAGAGCGTAAGGTGAAATAGAAAAGGAGTTTATCCATCAGCAGTTTATGACCTACTCTATTAAAACCTTTATTTTAATCACGTAACATAATTCCTACCATTCCTTGTTAGTCCTTTGCTGGGATGATGTTTCTCATAAGCTCCAGAAGCAATCTTGTGGTGTACCGATAATTTATAAATACCTGCTCAGGTGAATGCTACGTGATTCATACGTGAATACATATTCTAATTTTTTTTTTAAATTTCCCTCTGTGTATTTCTAATTTTCAATAATTTAACTCTCCACTTATTATTACTTTTCCATTAAGTTGAGACATTTGGTCGAGATAATTTTTCATAAATAATTGATTGCCTGAATATTTCAGATATTCTGATGAAAAAATAAAAACTTCTTTGTTAAATTTGCCCGGTTTTTCATTTTCTTTTGAGTAGTAGGAACCCTCATTATTCACCAGACCGCTCATAAAAAACTAAACAAAGTTCTGCCTTCCTTCGAGAACATTCCAATTTTAATCCTTTGAAGTTATCCTTCGGTTTCTATCATTTTTCTCCGAATTCCCCAGCTCGAGAAGTATTTAATAAGGGCCCGTTTTTGGCCGCCGCAATTACTAATCAGGAAATTCCAGATTTTCGACAACCCAGCCGAATCTGCTCTCATTTTCCGATAAATACCAATATCGAAACATAACCCTTAACCAGCGGACCGTTCGCCAATTAAATCTTGAAAAGCTCCCCCGCAACACACAAGAAATTTCCAAGTCGGGAAATATCCGGTCGTTGTTGCTCCAAAGGAATCGATAAAGCCGTTTAGGCCAGACCGCTGACCGCAGTACGACGTTTGATGTTGAATTCTTGATCTGTTCAAAGAAGCGGCCATTCTTTAATTATCCTTCGGCGACCGCACAACAAACGGAATTCGAGAGAGGTTAAAGTAGCAGGAAGGACAGAGGCGGGGGAATGTTTACGTTCCGATCTTAAGGTTTGAATGTTCATTACTTTGTGTAGGAAAAATTTAAATTCGCGCATAACAAATTATTTGACAGTGTGAAAAAATTTTCCCATTTATTGAAATCCACATAAGTTAAGGTTTTTGAAAACAATATAAATAATTTGAAAATTCATTTTGTAAGGGGTGTTTTCATGAAACAACTGGTTAGGTTAAGTTTTTTATTTACGTCCTTACATCTACACAATATACATATAATTTACGTTCAAGTTTCGCGCACTGGTGGAGTTTACACGGCACAGCGGTACTTTTCACGCACTAGCGAACGGAAACGTTTGTTCGGGTATTGGGAATTTACCGCGTTGCTCCGCAACGGAGGTGATCGGTTTAGGTCTTGGGATGTTTAGAGTTGGACTAAGTCTTCTCAGTCTACCAGGCTTGTTTCGCAGCGGAAGCGGGTTGGTGTTGAGCTGAGAGCTTGTTGCACTATGATTTCTTAGAGCCTAGTGTCCCCCTTTTAAAGGGCTCAGAGTGTTGACGTGCGCACTTCAGTCGACGCACCCTCTATAGAATCTTGGTGGTTATTTCGGGTTCTTCTGGTCGTCATTTAGAGTGACCTCCTATCACGCGGAGCGCTAGCGAATAAGTTTCGGGGTGTTCGCCGTACAAATTTAATTTATTCATCCAACTATATACCCCCATTCAAAAAAATATACTGCACAGCAGAAGTAGTCTGAGCAAACTTGCTTATATACTGCCACATCACGCCACAACTAAAAATTCTCTTAACTAAAATTTAACGGGCATTTCCACTCTGTCAGAAAAGAATGAGCTTCCGAACCCAAGGAAAAGGAGAAACAAGCTTACCAGTGAAATATTTGGTCTACATTTGATAATTACATATATTCAATATATTTCAACATATTCAAATACTTAAATAAGTTAATTCAAAAATCTCTTAAAACATGCACCATATCTTCAAAAAACAAATTAGACTTCCGATAATCTCTTCATCGGCCCTAAATCATATTTAGAAATTCAAAATAAACCAACAATCAATATAACTTACCTCAGTAAGTGGTGACTGGATGATTGCTTAAACAACCAACTTTAAAATCAAGATATTCTATGTTCGTCACAAAAATCACAGAAAACTGTAAGGTATTATAAGGTTTTCATTAAACCATCGATATTCCATAATGAGATTTTATTCAAGCCTAAATATAATTATATATTATGTTAAAAATAAAATAGAAAAAGGCTTTTTTCTTGATAGAAGGGATATAACAAAATTTGAATATCAAAACAGATTTAATCTTCAGTCTTCTACAATTTTAATTTCAAAAAAATGTTTTATTCCAAAAACTTTTAGAATTGAATTAATGTCTTATGAGCACGGCTTATATTCGATAGACGTATAAAATCAAAATTCTATATACAATAAATATAAAATGGAATAAATATCTTGATTTTAAAGTTAGTTGTTTAAGCAATCATCCAGTCACCACTTTGAGGTAGTTATATTGATTGTCGGTTTATTTTGATTTTCAAATATGATTTAGGGCCGATGAGATTATCGGAAGTCTAATTGTTTTTCGAAGATATAGTGCATGTAGTGAGAGATTTTTGAATTAACTCATTTAAATATTCAAATATATTTTATATTTCAAATAAATTATATTTTGTCAGAAGTCCTTAAATTGTGTTTTATGTTTTTGAAAAGGAATGAAAGTTAATACTGGTAAGATCAGAAACAAAATTTTGTCTCCTTCAAATATTTATTTATTAATTTTAATCGGCAATTTATATTTGTTGGTTTATTTTTTTCATTTGATATTGTATATTGAGTTTTAATTTTATACGTCTTTTAAATATAAGCCGTGCTTATAAGGCATTAATTTAATTCTAAATGTTTTTTGAATAACATTTTTTTGAAAATTGTAGAAAACTGACAGATTAAATCTGTTTTGATTTTCAAATTTGGTTATATCCCTTCTATCAAGTAGAAAGCCCTTTTCTATATTATTTTATTCACTAGAAGTTCATCAGCACATTTACACATACAGTTCACCAGTGTCCGCTACGACAAGTTAATACGAGCTGTACGCAAATAAAAAGTAGATGTAGACCTCGCTGCCAATCTTGGAACATTGAAATTTATTTTCGATTGCAGATAAGCTGAGTCGATCCTTCCAGTCAACAGTCTCTGAGCAAACTTTGCACACAGATTCTCATGCCTAGTAAGCAACGATGATATCTTCATCTCATTCATGATAGAAGATAGAGCAGTACCACGCTTGTGATACATGCCAGTCCGCCTATATAACAGAAACCTAGAAAAAATTTCTGTGAATGCGCTCCAGTGATGCCAAATGACAGTCGTAAATAAGAAACCATATCAAGCGTGCATACTCCAATTTACTGATGACCAGCGTGAAATACAAACTACTCAAAATTAACAGATCACTGAAGTTCCTGCCACACCTCAACACAAAGCCCAAAGTGCGGCTAGCAGACGCACACAACTCTTCAACATGTGGGATGAAATTGAACGTGGAATCAAAGAAGACTCCAAGGTCATATATTTGATCTTTATCACCAACATAGTTGTCAGCTACATGATAGCTATAAGTCAACCGATGTGACCTTCTACTGAATGTAACTTTAAAACACTTCTCCATATTCAACATGAGCTTGTTGCATGAACACCAACTATGAATATACTCCAAGCTTGACTGGAGCAGCACCAAATCATAATGATTGCGTATTCTCAAGTAAATCTTATAGTCATCAGCAAACGCTAAAGCAGGACATTTGAGAGAAGTAAGAAGATCATTTATTCACATGATAAAAAATAATGGTCCCAAATATAGATCTCTGATGCACTCCACATGAAAGAATATACTCAAGTAATCTATAACTATTGTAGAAGATATAATTTATTCTATCCTCCAAATATGATCCGATGAGGTTTACATATGCCAGACTGAAGCCGAAGGACGAGATCTTCTTCAGCAGAATATCGTGATCGACACAGTCGAAGGTTCGCGCTAAGTCATACACCACATAAACCTGACCTCCATCATCCAAACATTCAGTAATATACTGTGTGATCGTTGCCAAGTTAGTACAGTAGATCTTGCTCTAACAAAACCGTGCTCCTCCGTGGAAAAATATGAACTGGCTCTGAAACACATATCTCCATATAACAGTTCTTCATAAACCTTCGTAAAATTGGTCAATATCGAAATTGGTCTATACTTTTCAATCTGGGAAACATCTTTCTTCTTGAATAAAGGGAGCACACGAGCTCTCTTACATTTCTTAGGGAAGATACATGTTTTCATACACCACATCAACCTGACCTCTATCATCCAAACATTCAGTAATATACTGTGTGATCGTTGCCAAGTTGGTACAGTAGATCTTGCTCTAACAAAACCGTGCTCCTCCGTGGAAAAATATGAACTGGCTCTGAAACACATATCTCCATATAACAGTTCTTCATAAACCTTCGTAAAATTGGACAATATCGAAATTGGTCTATACTTTTCAATCTGGGAAACATCTCCCTTCTTGAATACAGGGAGCACACGAGCTCTCTTACATTTCTTAGGGAAGATACATGTTTTCAGACTTAAACACTAATAATATAATATAGGGATTTAGCAAGCATGAAACTGTAATCTCTTATGACATATGATGGAATACCATCATCACCAGCTGTAGCCTTGTTCGGAAATTTGGACATGATTGACCCTATTTCATCCTCAGAGATAATAGGCAAAAGAACCGGTGGGAGCTGAGTAAGGGTTGTTGCATTACTCTCATATTCCGATGGGGCATCAACTCCATCAACCCCCGCACAAGGAAAATGCTCTGCGAACAAGTTGGCAACATCCTGAGGATTCTCATGGGAAGAACCGTAACTGCACATTACGACGGGCATCCTGGTGTTTTTCTTCTTCTGACGGATGAACTTCCAAAATATAGAAGGGTCCAATTTTATTCTTTCTTGAATATCAGCCAAGTAACTATCATATGCTGAAGATATCTCTGACTTGATGAGTGTACGCAAGCGAACAAAACTCTATATGATATTTAAGATTTCGGGTTAGCAACCATCTGGAACGGTACAAATTCTTTAAACGTTTGATGTTGAAAGTAAACCACACAGGAAAGCGACAAGCAGCGTACGCATATGTCCTACCAGGAATATGTTGACTAATGATATTGAACAGTTTGTCATAGAAATAATCTAAGGCATCATCAGTTCTATGGAAATTCTTCAAATTATTCCAGTTGAAGTTACTTATAGACCAGAACAAATCTTCGATGTTTGCTTTCTTGAAATTGTAAAACAAATTTCCAGCCGTTGGAAAATTAACCTGACGATTACACGATGATTTCCGCAGTACAACAGACAGCGCTGGGTGATGTGAATCCTCAAGAACAAAGGGCTCATTAGAGTGAGCAACAGCGACATCAACAGTATTACCCCCGAATACCAAATCTAGCATTCTATCAACAACAATTACATAATAAACCATTAAAAAAAATTGTAGAAATTACTATGTTTTACTACCAAAAAATATATATTACACATTTTTTGTGACTCGAGTTTCGGGAAATGAACTATCCCATCATCAGACCTCTTCATTTCCCGAAACTCGAGTCACAAGAAAATGTGTAATATATATTTTTTTTAGTAAAACATAGTAATTTCTACAATTTGTTTCAATTATGATCAACTACCAAATAGTAACGACTGAAACAAGTCCGTAACATAATAAACATTCAGTTTTTAAACTAACTCAAACTCGCACCATGTGTGAAGCATATTTTCAGGGAGAAAAATATAAATTAAAATAATTACATATATGTATTTACGTCAATTAAATCAAAACAGGTCGAAATTTATTTTTCTTGGGAATAATCCTAACTAATCATCCATATTCCATCTCTACAGGGTCCTCATGTGTCATTTAAAATATTCTTCAAATATCTTATTGAAATATGTATGTAATGATCAAATAAAAAACAATTTTTTGAGGATATGAAATGAATATTATAATAATCATTAATAAAGAATGAATAAAATAATAATAACCATATGAATAAATATAATAATATAAATGAATATAATAATATGAATAAATATAGCAACAATATTTTTCAGGAAACGCATAGTGATTCAGGAATTTTGCTTTCCGCGCAGTTTTGAATATGGCATCAAAATTTGTGATCCTCCATCGAAGACGTCTTCGCATTGAAATCATATATACACAAGGATCAATTCTCGTCACCAGATGATAGATCTTCCCTGGATTAAAGGTGAGTTTTTTGATACCAAGTTTGCGCTATTAACCTATGGAAATACAGTTTATCTCTACTTAATCTGAGCTATCGTTTTTCGAATCAAACATAAAGAGGTAAAATTATAATAAACTCGTTAACTGAGGAAAGAGGAAAAATATGCTGAAAAATTGTTAATTTTTTCTTGGAGTTGTCGTAAAAGATCTACTTTTCGTTTCCAGTCACTATCCGGTGTAAGAAACATTTTCTTATTTGCTTTGTGGCTACTCACAAAAAATAATGGCATCTCCAGATCTCTTGGTTTCATTTCAAAAGGAATCGAAGCAGAAACTACATGTTGGATCACTCCCAACAAAAGTGAAAACTTGTTTTGCATTAGACCCGAATCTTCATTGAGTAATGACTGTAATTTATCATTTTAGAATTGTTTTGATCGTGCCAAGCGAGGTCTATCTTTAACCCTTAAATCAACACTTTTGAGGGGCCGAAATCATTCCCTACATGGTTTTTCAGTCGGAGAGAAAGGTTTTTGCGAAACATTGTTGAGTTTCAATATTAATCTTTTTTTAATGTTTTCAGGATTCTCTGATTTTCAAGCATATTCAGTGAATCTTAGATAATTTCGATATATTCAGGTAGTGACAAATCGACAGCGGTAATTTGGTATTTAGATATCTTTGCATTAAGCCAAAAAAACCAAAGTTTCTTCATTGATGTTTAAAAAAAATGTTAATTTTTTGCGAACGAAAATGTTTTCTTCTTACTTTTGGTAATATTTTTGAATACATTTCTGGTCGAAACTTATCTCAGCGCCAACTTTTCTATTTTCACCCAGACCAGATTACGTAATTCCGCCATTTCATTCCTACTTCACTGGCCTTGTAGAGTATACTCTGAGACTTTTGCCCGAACCTCACCCCTTAATCTAGGAAGAGGGTCTTCGAGCTTGGATAGACGTAAGCAGTAAAGAGAAGTAAATTACGCACCCTTGCATGACCACTCCTTTTCTGGATGTTAGTATATACATTTCTGAGTGAAATAATTTCACTTCAACGTTATGTCTTCATGGTATATATCCCAATACAAAAGAAATATTTAAATACATTCGTTTGAAATAAACTAAAGTTATTTTTGAGAGAATTGCTGCATATCTAAAAAATAAATACGATTTAAAAACTTCATTAAAAACTTATTCAAGCCTCAGTAGATTTATTCAAAATAATAAAGATATTACACATATAAATGATAAATCGGGAGTTTATAAATTAACCTGCGGTTATTGCCGAAAAGTTTACTTAGAATAGGCAGGAAGAACTTTCTGACAGAGAATTGAAGAACATCTGAAGAGTTTCCTCCATAACAAAAGTAATTCTACAAATTCGAACCATTTGTTCGAAACAGGACCGTACTTTCAACCCATAATTTTGAAATTTTACATAAAGAAAGTAAACGTTAAGTATAGTTGGAGTCGCTAGAGGTTCCCATTTTTGTGTTTTATTCCTCAGTAAAATCTTGTACCTCCTCTTATATAAATAGAAGCCGATTTCGGAAACAAATTTAGTTATTTAAAATGTAAGATATACCACCTATTTGAAGATGCTACTGTGTAAACGAAACGATCATTGTGTCATGAAATATGTTAAAATTAAGTATAACCTTATTATTTTGAATTCCTTCCAGAAAGTTTTCGTACCAGAGTTCATATATATTTTGTGTTTGATTTATTTTTTAGTAGGTTCTGCTCTCAAAAGTATTTTTTTGATTTCTTTCAATTTGCTTGTCAGTTCGTTTTTGTAAAATTTATATTCTTTTTTTAGGGTATGATTTTCATGATGGGTCTCTAGTCTATTATGCACTTTATTTTTTTGATTATCTTCAACATACTATTTGTAAGCCAAGGTACAAAAAGGGCTCGTTTTTGTGCTTGACTAACTCTATCGCAGTGCAATATGGCTTATTTTATTATATTAATGAAGGCTGCTGCACTTGCATCTTCATGTGCATAGACGAGGTCCTCTGGTATCGCCTGTATAATGTTCGTCAATTTATCATAGAGATGTATTTTTTATATTCGTCCTTGTGTTGATTTTTATTTCATTCAGTACCACTTGCAGAATGACAGTATCATAATCAGTGATTGCAGATTAAAATACTAGTGGAAGAATGATGTAAACCCCTCGGCAGTTTTTTTTTTATTTCAAACAGATATAATCCAAATATGCTTTCAGCCTTGTAATTAATTAGGATTGTTAATCTCGAAGTGTATGTGAACTCAATGAGGCTTTTCACGTATTCCACTTAATTCACATTATTTTTTCAAAAGTTGATGTTAATGTCATCAATAAACATTTTATATTGATATGTTTGCGCATTTTTCATTCGAAATACTCCTGTTACTCTGAAGAAAGTCGTTTATATCAGAGGCTGGCGAACGAGAGCAATCTGCTATACAAATAATCTTGTGCCCAGTATCGGCCCTTTTACTACAGTGCCGCCATTTTGATTATACTAACCTCGATTGTGAATCAATTTATAGCCTACTATATTATATAATATGAACGCTGGGGTGCCCCAAGGCTCAGTATTATCGCCCATCCTTTTCCTGATTTACATAAACAATCTTCCTAGTACAACCGAGAGCTACATTGTGGGCTTTGCTGATGATAGCAAGTAGATGTCTTTTTTCACCAGAGACAAACCTTTGGACACCGTTGAGTCTAATCTCCATAGATGCCAGCGAATCAGTTCCCAATTCTCACAAAGATAAACGAACGGGGTCAACAGAATCTGGTGCAATTCAATTCCTCGAAGACCCAAACAACAACTTTTTCTAGAAAAACTCAGTTTGTGACTTCTTATTTGGTTATGTGAAACCAGGTGGTTCAGCCAAATAATTCCATGCATCTTCATGGGTCAACTCTTCGGTCCATTGAGGGAAACATGTGACTGACATTGCAAAGTTTGTTGTATATAGACTGGGATATTTGTTCAAGGCTAGCAATTATTTTTCTTCAGATCAGGTTCTTCTACTCTGTAAAGCCAGGATTCGAATACTGCTCTCATGTTTGGTGCTCGGCACCCAAGAATTGGGTGCTACTTTTGGATTATATATAGAAAAGAGGAGTACGATTGATTAACTTTCCATCCAATATTTGATTGATTAACTGTCCAACTAAAACAGCCTGTTTGCAGTCGTTGGAACATAGAAGGCGAGTTGCCGACTATTTTTTGTTCCATAGATATTATCGCGGTCGATGCTCCACGCAACTGAAGGAAATGATGTCAGCTGTAGCCAGATTCGCACGCGGTTCTAGGGCTGAGCAACGAGTACAACCCTTTGCAGTTAATTCACAAACTCTGAGAACTTCTGTTTCTCAGAAGTCCTTCTTCCACAAAACTGGCTAGTTGGAACACCAGCTGACGTGTTTTCTTCAGTGTAAAATCTTCAACAGTTCAAACCGAGAGTAAGCAGGACTTAACTTTCCGCATGGAGTGCCAACTAGGCAACATAGGTTTCTCCTTCCTAGGGCGGTCAATCATTTTCGAGTAATATTTCAAACTCAACGAAATTCTCACTGAAACTCCGTATATTATTATGTAAAATTGTGGAATTTTGAATCCCAATTAAGAGACAATGAAACCGATAAATACAATTAATAATAAATCAGATGTGCTAGTACAGGACCCTACAATATATTCAACTTACTATTAGTATCTTCAATAGGGTCTCACTGATCTCATACCTCTACATCTAGTGGATAAATACATTGGCTGATGAGACCATTTTCAAGAAATCCAGTAAAAGCACAGGTATTGACATAATTGAAAACCAAATACATTTTATTAGCAGATTATCCTTGTGACGTAATGATAAAGTAAGTTAGCATTAAATAGAAATTTGCTAAGATGCTGAGCAGAAAGAAAGAATGGGAAAGGGAATCTACCACCCGAACTCCCTTAACAAAATTACCATTAAATGATATACAGACGATTCAAAAACCATCAGAAGTTGGCCCTGCAGTATCTGGAACAAGCACCAAATACTCACTATCGTTAGACTCCTATCCGAGCGTCTTTCAGGGAGAAATAGTTGCATTTAGAAGATGCGTGGAAACGAACCTAGAAGAAAACTATCAGAAACGTGATATAACTATCACTCTGGTAATCAGGGTGTTATTAAAGCCTTGAGCTCCCATATCATTTATTCAGAACTGATATGGAAGTGCCTTTGCGGAATGCATCGCAAGTACAAGTCAACGCAAAAAAGACTTTGAAAAATAAACCTGTAGAAACGAGCATGCTCCTACCTGAAGCCATTACAGATACTGTATCAGAATCCGCTGTCCAGTTTAGTTCTGTCTTATTTTGAATTTCTTCAGATCCTTATATGGTTTCTACTGTGTGTATAGGTGCACCTATAGATTTTTTTGTCTCTTTTCTAGAATGTTTCCTGATATATGGTGTTGGAGGAACAGTTATCTACTTTTCGCCTTCACTGAGATCTATTTCCAAAAATTATTCTGCAGTATATTACTCATCACCCACGTACAATCTATTTGTGGAAGATAAGCAATATACCGCAAGGAAATTCTTGGAAATAGATCTCAGTGAAGAGCTTATAATGCTATCAAACTGGTCACTTCTTTGATATTTTTTTCCACAGCGTAAGGAAAAATTAACATCAAGACAGTGAAAATGAGAACCAGAAGAATTTGTGCCGATATTTTGCTGATGACTGAATTTATAGCCACTTCAAAGATGATGTCTTTCACGTTGTTTTTATCCAAAGTCATATTTTATCTTCTTTGCCTTCTGATGATGTGCCTGCTTCCCAAATTGAGACTTACTTTTGCCCATGAGGTGAAATTTATGAATAAGACAGTTTCAATCTTAGATGATTTCAATGTTTCCGGTTTCAATGACGGTTCATCAAGATCTACTGTAACAAACTTGGCAAAAATCTCACGTATATTACTGAATTTTTGATTGATGTGGTGTACACTGACTTATCACTTCGACACTGTTGACCATGATATTCTGTTGAAGAAGCTTTCGTCCTTCGCTCTCAGTCCGGCATATGTGAACATCATTAGATCATACTTGAAGGGTAGGATGAATTATATATTCGACAATGGTTATAGATCGCTTGAATATGTTTTTTCATGTGGAGTACCCCAGGGATCGAATGTAGGACCATTATTCTTTATCATCAACATGAACGATCTTTTTACTTCTCTTAAATGTTCAATTTTAGCGTTTTCCGATGACTCAAAGATCTACTTGGGAATACACAGTGCTAATGATTCCATGCTGCTCCAGTCAAGCATGGAGTATATTTATAGTTGGTGTTTATGCAACAAACTCATGTTGAATATGGATAAGTGTTTCAAAGTGACATCTGCTGACTTATAATAATCTGTGATTCCATGTTCAGTTTCATCCCACACGTTGAGAAGTTGTGTGCGTCTGCTAGCCAAACTTAAATCTTTGTCTTGAGATATAGAGGACTTCAGTGATCTGTCGGTTTTGAGGAGTTTGTATTTCACGCTAGTCATCAATAAGTTGGAGTATGCACAGTTGATATGGTTTCCTACGACTGTCATTTGCTATCACTGGAGTGCACTGACAGAAAGTTTTTCAAGTTTGTGTTGTTTAAGCGTACTGGCATATATCCCGAGCGTGGTACTGATCTGTCTTATATCATGAGTGAGATGAGAATATCATCGTTGCTTGTTAAGCACGAAAATCAGTGCGCAAGGTTTGCTCAGAGCCAATTGACCAACAGGATCGACTCACCTTATCTGCTATCGAAAATAAATATCAATAATCAATATTCCAAGATTGGCAACGAGTCCAATAATTCTTTAACATGTTTTAGGCCCAGGGTTATAATTATACCAACTTTTCAAGAAGAAAGCCAATTAGTTTCTGAAATGAAAAACATGAACTACAGCTACGAAATCCTTTCGAGTTGCCTGAAGTTAAGATATTACAATACAATTTTAAAATAAATAGAAAACAAATATAAAATTCGAACACAAAATGGAACCCTTGAATATCCTTAATCCACTGAAAAACAAAAAAGAACATAATACCGCTTTTTGCAGAACATGTGAAAAACACCATTCATTTCTTCAATTTCGATCCGGGATCTATTACAATTTTAGGCAAACAAAAATATTTAAAAAAACGTTTAATGCATGAGATTATATACATTCTGTCAAGAAAGTACCGGGAATTATCGATTTAAATCTGGCGGGGCAATGAGGCAGGTAAAAATTTTTTTTTCTAGGTTGGTACCACTGTCCTTAATTACTATGCCAAGCTTGAGCGGGATCTGTCAACTAGTGTGTTTGCAACAGCTGATTAAGTCAGTCGATGTCAGAGTGCGTGCCTATTTTTACTATGGGTGATTACGTTGAGCAAAGAATTTGTTTAAAGTTTTATGTTGCAAATGAATTTTCGTGTGCCGATGCATTGAAAATATTGCAAAAGGCCTTTGGTGATAATGCTCTATCGAAAACTCGTGCATATCAGTGGTACAGAGCCTTCAAGGACGGTCGTGAAGTGGTCGCCCATCGACGGCTTCGATCGAAGATAACGTCGATAAAATTAAGGAAAGGGTGCTGGAAAACCGTCGTACCAGCTTGAGAGAGATAGCACATGATCTTAAGATATCCCACGAGTCCGCACGTACGATTTTGATTGATATTTTGGGCATGAGAAAGGTGGCCGCACGACTCGTACCGAAAGACTTGAATTTTCTTCAAAAACGTCATCGCGAACAGGTTGCTTCAGACATGCTGGATCGCTGTAATTCCGATTCTACATTCATGGAACGCATTATAACTGGTGATGAGACCTGGGTCTACGAGTACGATATGCAAACAAGCCAGCAATCATCGGAATGGGTGGCAAAAAATGAGCCGAAACCGAAAAAACAACGCCAAAGCCGCTCGAAAATGAAGGTGATGCTCATTGTTTTCTTCGATATCCGTGGCGTGGTGCACTACGAATTCGTTCCAGAGGGTCAGACGGTAAACAAGGAGTATTACCTAGGCGTTATGAAACGTTTGCGTGAGCGTATCCGTAAGAATCGGCCAAATTTGTGGGCGAACAACTCATGGATTTTGCATGACGATAACGCGCCTTCTCACCGAGCTACGATTGTGACTTTCTCGCCAAAAACTCAACAAACGTGCTTCAGCAACCACCATATTCGCCGGATTTGGCTCCCTGCGACTTTTTCCTCTTCCCAAAACTAAAATTTCCCCTTCGTGGCACCAGTTTTGAGTCGATTGAAGCCATAAAACAAAATTCGGCGCGAGAGCTAAACTCCATCCCGGAAAGCGCCTATAAAAAATGTTTCGATAATTGAAAGTGCCATTGGCATAGATGTATTGGAGCAAATGGAGCCTATTCTGAAGGCGACCCAATAAATTTTGACGATTAAATGTAAAAATGTTGTTTTAATTGAAAATTCCCGGTACTTTATTGACAAAGTAGTATATCAAACAAGAACCAAACCCAATTAATAAGAGAACCGACATTGAAAGTCTAAATAAGGCATATTGTTATTCATTAGAGAATATAGAATATAAATAAAAATAACTATAAAACATTAAAACAATTTTCCGAATAAAATTTAAACCCATTATTCTCCAGCTCCATCGTGCCATCGTTATACAGGCTTCCTCCGAAAGCCGCGGATTATTTCACCTCAGTATTTCGACAGTCTCCCATGTGGCCAGCAGTTGTCATTTCCAAAATTTTACATTTTCCATACGACAAAAATCAAACGAGATAGAAATGTAAGTTGAAGAGGCCTTTTTGATGAAGATGATGAAGATTTTGTGATAAAATCGAAACTAGTTGGATTTTTTCTCAAGAAGTTGGAATTGTTATAACCCTGGACCTAGAACCTTTTAAAGAATTATTGAGTTGTTGTATACATAGCTCTTAATCTTAATTTATTATTGGCAACGAGATCTGCACCTTCTTTTTATTTGCGTACAGTTCGTACTTACTTGTCGGAGCGTGCATCGGTGAACTGCATATTAAAATTAATCTATATAAAATTGTATTTGATAGTAAATCATTGACGTGCAAGCAAAATTTTCATAAGGCCCATCTCTGGCACTACTGCCATAAGTTCGCCATTACGGCCCTATAAAATACCAGGTTGTCGTTGCTAAATGGCGAATGCGCCAGTTTACGAAAACTCTTCTCCCTCACAAAATTGTTGAAAGTAATTACCCAGAAATCCAGGTAACTGTTAAACCAAAAAATAATGGGATTATATAAATTTATTTCCCAGACTCTGCCTATCCACGGACGTGTCAATCAAGAAGAAATATACGATGCCCTTTTCACCCGCCATTCTCACCCGCTCTAGTGAGCGGTGAATATTTTCTTGTTTTCACGGGCAATAAAGTCCACGTCGGCAAATGAGGCGTCCCGGCGCGTCCTCTTTCAGACGGTGGCAGGTGGCAAAAAAGGGTAATAATGAGGGTTGTATAGCACAATGCAAGAAGCGGAATGGAACCGGCTGATAAGAGCGCGGTTCATTCATTTTCGAATTCGGTCCTCAGCAGTCTCGTTAGAAATATTGCCGCTGTTCGGGCAATCGGCATGGAAAATCTCTTCGTGTTCCGGTTCATTTTTCTCCTTTGTCAGGTTAATTTTCCAGAGTTTTCGACCCTCGGTCAGCTTGTTCGGCACGATTGTTCCAAGACGCAATTTTGAAAAGTTTTGGAATTGATTTTACGTGCTCAAATCGGTGTAGTGACTCTGAAATACACTTCAAAAGTCTTATACGTCTTGAAATTTTTCATCGAAGCAATAAGATATATTGAAAATTTACAACGAAAAGGTTTTTAATATTACAGATAATAGCTGAATTAGTTCTCTGAAATATTTTTCAGATTTTGATCTGAATGAAACCATTTACGATTGAATTTCAAACATGACTCAGATAACACTGTTTCATTTTATAGACATATATATATTATCAGTACATGTGGTGGTAATTAACTAAAAAATAATCAGAGGAAACATAAAGTATTGACCTAAATTATTTAAATTCATCACCTAGTACGATTGTCGAGTGGATATTAAAGAATAACATAAAATAGAAAAAAAAGGCTTTTTACTTGATAGAAAAATATAACAAAATTTGAATATCAAAACAGATTTAATCTGTTAGTCTTCTACAATTTCAATTTAAAAAAAACTTTTTTTCCAAATTTGTTTTTTTATTCAAAAAACTTTTAGAATTAAATTAATGTCTACAATAAGCCCCGATTATATTTAATAGACGTATATATTCAAAACTCAATATTCAATGTCAAATGGAATAAATAAACCAACCAATATAAAAAAGGCAATCAAAATTATTAAATAAATATTTGAAGGAGACAAAATTTTATTTCTGATCGTACCATAATGAAACCAATTCCTTTTCAAAAACATATTATAGAACACAACTTAAGGATTTCTCAAAAAATATAATTTATTTGAAATATTTAATATATTTAAATATTCAAATCTCTCAAAACATGCAATATATCTTCAAAAAACAATCTCTTCATCGGCCCTAGACAACATTTAAATTATCAAAATCAACTAACAATCAGTATATCATACCGTAGAGTGTAACACGGACCTTGTTTGAAACAGACTAACTTTAAAAATACAGGTAGTCAGTTCGTCACAAAATCACAGAAAACTGTAAGGCGTTCTATGGTTTTCTTCTTGTAGACATTAATTTAATTCTAAAAGTTTTTTGAATCAAAATGTTTTTGAAATTAAAATTGTAGAACACTAACAGATTAAATGTCTTGATATTCAAAGAATAACAAGTTATATCGTAAAAAAAAATTTGAAATATAATTCAAAAAGGTCTTTTTCATTTTCCTCCTCAAAAACTAGATAGCATATTCTCCAGAAAAAAGAACCTGAAAATTTCTAACCTACTTTCGCCAGGAAAAACTAAAATGAAAAATGAATTAATAATCAACAAAAATATATACGTAACATCTTACATCAAACATTCATATACCATGCATTATCTAAAAATTAGTCTTTTTTCCTAAATGTTTTATGCAAGATGCTACGTATATATTTTTCATTCATTATTTTTATTTTTATCCAAATAACTCCCAACTGACGATATGTGAGTTAGAATTTTTCAGGTTTTTCAGACGAATCTGCCATCTGTTTTTAAAAATAAAAGAGATCTTTTTGAATTCTATTTGAAACATTTTTTGGCAAAATCATTCCTTAATATCCACTCCAAACAATTGTATAAGGTGATGAATTTAAATAATTTTGGTCCGTACATGATTCCTTTGATTCTTCATTAGTTAATTACCACCACATGATGCTTGATACAAATCATTCATACTTTCATTTATTTATTAATGAAATACTTGTTTCTATTATACTACTCTGTCAAGAAAGTACCGGGAATTTGCAATTAAAACAACATTTTTACATTTGATCGTCAAAATTTATTGGGTCGCCTTCAAAATAGGCTCCATTTGCTCCAATACATCTATGCCAACGGCACTTCCAATTATCGAAACATTTTTTATAGGCGCTTTCCGGGATGGACTTTAGCTCTCGCGCCGAATTTTGTTTTATGGCTTCAATCGCCTCAAAACGGGTGCCACGAAGGGGCAATTTTAGTTTTGGGAGGAGGAAAAAGTCGCAGGGAGCCAAATCCGGCGAATACGGTGGTTGCTGAAGCACGTTTGTTGAGTTTTTGGCGAGAAAGTCAGTCACAATCGTAGCTCGGTGAGAAGGCGCGTTATCGTCATGCAAAATCCATGAGTTGTTCGCCCACAAATTTGGCCGCTTCTTACGGATACGCTCACGCAAACGTTTCATAACGCCTAGATAATACTCCTTGTTTACCGTCTGACCCTCTGGAATGAATTCGTAGTGCACTACGCCACGGATATCGAAGAAAACAATGAGCATCACCTTCATTTTCGAGCGGCTTTGGCGTTGTTTTTTCGGTTTCGGCTCATTTTTTGCCACCCATTCCGATGATTGCTGGCTTGTTTGCATATCGTACTCGTAGACCCAGGTCTCATCACCAGCTATAATGCGTTCCATGAATGTAGAATCGGAATTACAGCGATCCAGCATGTCTGAAACAACCTGTTCGCGATGACGTTTTTGAAGAAAATTCAGGTCTTTCGGTACGAATCGTGCGGCCACCTTTCTCATGCCCAAAATATCAATCAAAATCGTACGTGCGGACTCGTGGGATATCTTAAGATCATGTGCTATCTCTCTCAAGCTGGTACGACGGTTTTCCAGCACCCTTTCCTTAATTTTATCAACGTTATCTTCGATCGAAGCCGTCGATGGGCGACCACTTCACGACCGTCCTTGAAGGCTCTGTACCACTGATATGCACGAGTTTTCGATAGAGCATTATCACCAAAGGCCTTTTGCAACATTTTCAATGCATCGGCACACGAAAATTCATTTGCAACACAAAACTTTAAACAAATTCTTTGCTCAACGTAATCACCCATAGTAAAAATCGGCACGCACTCTGACATCGACTGACTTAATCAGCTGTTGCAAACACACTAGTTGACAGATCCCGCTCAAGCTTGGCATAGTAATTAAGGACAGTGGTACCAAACTAGGAAAAAAAATTTTTACTTGCCTCATTGCCCCGCCAGATTTAAATCGATAATTCCCGGTACTTTCTCGACAGAATGTATATCTGCTTCATTCTATGGCACTAACAACTTTCAGTAAGTACTGAAATTGATTAATTTTATTGAATAAATTTGAGAATGAATTAATTTCATGAATGATTTAAAAAATCTGAATTTTCATTTCAGATTTTAATTGTCCGGTTAAATTTTGTACTACTGAGACTTGTAGATTAGGGAGAATTTTTAAATGCTGGTTAAATTTTGAATTGTTTGAATAAAGGAATTAAAATTTGTATCGATTATACACTAGAATTTGGTTTTATTATATAAAAACTAATTTTTAATGGAATTTTATCGCACAAAAAATAGCATAAAATAAGAACTATAAACTTACCTTGAAACCAAAATTCGCTAACGCACCACAGCGAAGGCTTCGATAAGAATATGAAAGGAAATTAAACTAAAGCACTCTAATTTGCGTTAGCGATTTTTGTCCGTCCGCACTTAAAACATCCTACTTGGTAAAATGCCCCATAGTGCACCAATGCGAAGATAAATAATACTTGTCTTTCCTGAATTAATCCCAAATTATCAACCTGATAGTGAAAATGCAAATTCCTACTCCCTATCTATTTATTTCAACTTCACAATTAAAATAGTGGCTCTTATTTATAATTATATCTTTGAGATTCTTTCCTCCAAGGTGTCGGAATGATAGTGCTTTCTTCAAAAATAGTTCCTATTCTGCATCTAATTAGCAGGTGTTCAGTTTCAAATTGTTCCAAATGACCAGTAGAGCGACCGGAACTAAGATGGTGCAGTAATAATATAGTCTGAACTGGCACAAGGAAGATTGTCTGGTATTTAGATAATCCAATCAAAAAGGCACTCCAGTAAGATTGTTCAGTTCTAAGAACATCAGGTACTAAAATCTCCGGTATTAAGATCTCCGGTACAAAAATCTCCGGTGCAAAGATCTCCAGTATTAAGGTGATTGAAATCAACAGTGGAGCGTTTTTTAATGTTACAACCTATTGCTACTTCTCTTTGGTTAGCCCAAATTGTGATGCAAGTGGTTATATTCACAAAAATAGAATTCCATTTATAAAATTTTTCATTTCAATTGTCCTACCATACAAGTATCGTTCGAAAGATCGCGATTTTTAACTATCTTCACTTATTTCTGGTTTTTCTGTTTTGAAATTGATCATGGCAGTTGATATTGACCGTTTTAAACATGAAAATATCATTTTTATTGTAGTGAAATAATAATACTAACATTGCAGGCTTTTTAAATTGAAATGACATGAACTATTCTGCAATACCTATAATAAATATCTTACGATATTGCGTAGTTTTTCATGACATTTCAATGTTTAAAAAAGCGTTTAATTGAATTAGTCTTTACTTGATGAAATTACATATTAAATAGGGTTTATCTGATATTCACATTCATTTATTGTTATATAAAACAACAATTGTTTCCCTATTACAGTAGACCTACCTGAAGATGCTACTATGACCGCGATAAAAATTTGTGAAAATCAGAAGAACTTTATTTAATATCGTTTGAGAAAGCCTTTATCATTATTATAAGTGAGCCTTATTTCACTTCAAATCCATTTTCAACCTTCTTCTATTAAATTGAATTGCTTTAATTGTTTACATGAAACAAAAAATTCGAGAATTTCATCATCTAAAAATGTTGAAAATCGAATGAAGTAATAGATGCTCTAATACAAACGTGCAAAAAACAATGAAAAATCTGTTTGAATAATCTATTCGATCAACTATCATAGCATCAAATCAAACTTTCATTCCATTTTCAAACTATAGAAGCAAGAATATACACTTCCCTTTCATGAATAAAAGATATTCAGCTACTCATCTTTCGAGTAAGCAACTCGTCATATGGATGGACAATAACCTATTTTATTCCAGCGTATCCCTAGTATATGAAACTTTAAGGGTTACAAAAAGAAAATGTAGACAGAAATTGCATAATATACTACATACTGAAAGTGTCGTTGATGGTAGCGAAGTTTCATGTACGTCAATATACTTCTAGAGGGTCCAGTGAAAATGGAGACTATTACATTATTCATGAAATTTGTTTCTGGAGAAAATACCGGTGTTAGTCTGCATCAGCCTGCAGCAGTTTTGAATAATGAATTTCAGTTTGTATTTTCTTCAGGAAATAGTGTCAGCGTAAATACGGCAGCAGTAACTTATTTTTTTCATTGAGGCTTCGACTGCTATAGTCATTAGCTGTAAATTTGTTCATTCTTTCATGACATCTTTTCGAACTCATTTATATGGAAACACATTGTATAGGCGCGCCCCTATACGATATCCTCATGGCAATTGATGTGAACATGAATTGAAAAAGAAGCATGAAATAATAATAATAATAATAATATATAGTTTATTGAAGAGTACAGTTTCTATAAAAATCAATCAATACATATTCAGAAATATAGTTTCAATAAACCGCAAAAACTCACTAAGGCATATTGCCTGTGCGTGAGTTGTTAAGATTTAGGATATTGGTTTGTTATACTAATACTAATTTTATTTTAAAAACAGTGTATAGATAAAATGAAGACAAGGTATAGACAAATACAGATAAAAAATGTACAAGTACTAGTTATATAAACAAATAAAATATATAGATAAAACATCATATATTGATAGAGTGTGTACAGCTAAAATGGTGTATTAATGAAGGTATGCATGCATATAATATAAAACACAGAAGGGAGCAATATAATTCAGTGTCACAAATATTTATTTTCGCATGTCTATTATTTTGACAAGTTCATCTCTTGGGTATTTTGTAATAAATTCATTCAATTTTTTCTTGAAATGGCGTAGATTATGAAGTTCTGTCAGATCTTTGGGTAGAATCTGATACATCTCGGTGCCAAATAAGCAAAACTGCGCTGGCCAACTGTCTTCGTTGAAAATGGAGTTCTGTAGCAAGTTCTATGTTTCCTCGTATTATACTGATGTGTTAGAGATCGTAGATTTGATTTATTTTTGAATTGATATACCACAATGGAACGATAAAACGATTGCTTTATGTCGAAGATCTTTGTGTCTGTGTAGAGATTATCTGTCGAATAGGTATGAGGTCTCCTTAAGATTATTTTCAAGATTTTTTTCTGTATTATACTAATTTTTTTGAGGTGTGTGTTCATTGCTCCACCCCACCCTATGATACCATAGTTCAATCGTGAACCCACCAAAGCATGATAAACCATTTTCAGTTTGGTTGTGTCTAGAATGGTTGTCAGAAGCTTAAATTTATAGATTAAATACCTGAGATTCCTGCTGATGTTTTCTATATGTTTATCCCATCTCAAATGTTTATCCACAATAACACCCAAATATTTGATATAGTCGGTTCTTTTGATCACACAATTCTCATCAATTTCCAGTGTCTCATAGTCTGGTAAGTTTCTATCTAAGCAAGTGAATGTGATATATTTGGTCTTTTCGAAGTTAATTGTCAATAAATTATAATCCATCCAATCTTTGATAGATTTCATGTCGTTTTCAGCTTGTTCTCTGAGTTCTTCCCAGCTATCAGCTTGATATAAAATGGCTGCATCGTCTGCGAAACTAATTATCTTCCCCTGGCTATTCAATTCAAGTAGACCATTCATATAAATATTGAATAATATAGGTCCCAGTACGGATCCTTGTGGGACTCCAAACTTAACCTCGAAAGCGTCACTTATACAGTCTCCTATTTTGACATATTGTTGTCTGCTAGATATATAGCTCTTTATCAGATTAAGCACATTGCCCCTTAAACCAATGTCTTCCAAGGCCTCGAATAATTGTGGGTGGCTTACAGTGTCGAAGGTTTTTGCTAAGTCTAAAAAAACGCACAGAGTTGGCTTACTCCTATCTAAAGCCTCATAAATGTTTGATACAAGCATAGAAATCGCATCCTCAGTGGACTTGTTTGGCTGAAATCCAAACTGTCTATTTGAGATAATATTTTTATCTAACACATATTTCTCCAATCTCTGTTTTACAATTTTTTCAAAAATCTTTGCTACGTTTTAAATTACTGATACGGGTCTATAGTTCACCATTTTAGTCTTATCTCCGCTTTTGAATAGAGGCTTTATTATTGCTTCTTTGAGACTTTTAGGCCATTCTCTCATTGAGATGCTTTGATTAATGAGGTAGGCAAGTGGTTCACAGATGTGGCAAGAGATACATTTTAAGGTTTCTGCCCTCAGCCCGTCCAATCCAGGGGTTTTATTATTTTTTAATGTTTTTATAAAAGCCTCTACTTCATGTTTATAAGTTGGTTCCATGAACATTGTATTTTGATTAATATGCCGTAGTGGATGCGTCGAGGGTTTTATTATCTTGTTAGCGAGACTCTCTCCTACATTTCCATAATATTTGTTGAATTCATTGCTCATAATGGCGGGGTCTGTTACTATCGTATTATCTTCTACTTTTACCTCGTTAATTATAGTATTTTTCTTTCCGTTATTACTTAGTTCATTTATTACGTTCCATAGTTGTTTCGAATTACCTTCACTTTGTACAATCCTGTTACTGTAATACTGTTTTTTTGCGATCCTGAGTAGGACCCTCAGTTTGTTTCTGTAGCTGATAAATCTGGACTTCAAAACTTTATTTTGCTGATCTCTTTGTGAAAGTGCATAGAGCCTTTCTTTTTCTCTTATACTCTTTATTAATGCACTAGAAATCCACATCTGTCTTTTTTTTCTTTATGATGAATCTATGATTGTTTCGGTCTTTACTTGACGGAAATTCATCTTGAAAATATGAATAAAAACAATATTCTCATTTCCGCTAATATTTTATTGACACTACGATCGTTACGTCATACCATGACTTCTTCAGGTGAGTATTACAAGACATTTATTGGTATAGATATGTCGACGACGTTCTATGTTTATTCAATGGCACTGAGAGGCAATTTTCTTTGTTTGTGGATTTCATAAACAAATTATCCCCAACCATACAATTCACTTATGAAAGGGAAAAAAACAATAGTATAAATTTTTTAGACTTAACCATCACAAAAATTAATAATAAACACGTTTTTTCAATATACCGGAAACCAACCCATACAGATAGCACAATTCACTTCACATCAAACCACCCATACTCACAAAAATTAGCAGCATACAATAGCATGTTATATAGATTAGCCAACATACCCATGTCACGTGAGAATTTTGACAAAGAATATAACATCATCAAACAGATTGCGTTGAACAACGGTTTCAACGTCCCGATTATTGAGAATCTTTCTTAAAAATACAATTAAAGCTGGCCTTGAAATTAGTATATCCCATTAATAATGATACAATTGAAAGTAAATACATTTCGTTGACATACTTGGGACCAAAAACAGAAAAGGTAGCTAGATATTTAATGAAGAATCATAATTTTAGAATTTCTTATAAAACGAATAACTCCCTAGAAAAATTAATAAAAAATAATAAAGATAAATCATCTAAGAACAAGAAATCAGGTGTTTATAAGTTAACTTGCGGTACTTGCCATTTCGTATATGTTGGTCAGACAGGAAGATCGTTCCAGACGAGACTCAGGGAACATGAAAAATGCTATAGTAACAAAAAGAGAAATTCAACCTACGCAGAGCACCTTCTAGACACAGGACATAGTTTTAATAGTAACTTTGAAATTTTACACTTAGAAAACAAAAGTTTTAGATTAAACTTATTAGAAACTTTAGAAATCAATAGATATCACAAAAGAAAAATATTATTGAATGACCAAACTGAATTAAGTAACTCCCCTTTGTTGAATCTTTTTTGAACCATTTTTCAGTTTCCCAAAAGTATTGTAAAACTCTCTTCACCCCCTCTTCTATTTTTGTTATATCCATGTACTATAAAATGAAGTTCTTGTTCACGGTACACTCAGTATCTTGTAATACTCACCTGAAGAAGTCATGGTATGACGTAACGATCGTAGTGTCAATAAAATATTAGCGGAAATGAGAATATTGTTTTTATTCATATTTTCTTTATGATGAACTTTTTTTGTTACAGTACTCTCCTCTATTGCTTCATTCAGTTGATTCACAAAAAAATCAACTCCTACACTCACGTTTTGGGCCTCATATATAGGTGCCCAGCAAATCTTTTTAAGTTTTTCACTTAGTTTTGCATTATCTGTGTATTCTTTAAATGAATCAAGAGGATGGGTTACTTCTGAGGATTTTTTCTTGAAGGGTATTTTCAGTATTATTGGAAAATTATCAGTTATGCAAGTTTTAAGAACTATAGGAAGGCATTCCTCAATACAGTGTTTCGTTTTCAGGAACATATGGTCTATGCAGGATTTTGAATTGTTACATATTCTCGTATATGAGTTAATCATAGGTATGAAATCAAACTCACTCATTAGGTCAAGGTATTCGTTGGTTATTTCATTGTCAAGTTTTATGTTTATGTTAATGTCTCCAACAAAAAGGTTATAGGTTATAATTCCCTGTTCCATATATGTTTGTATAGTTCCTTAGGCCATTCAGGAAGTTTATTTTTGATGTTGAGGGTGGCCTGTACAAAGATGTAATCAAGAATGTTTTTTTGTTCATACATATTTCTGTTTGGATTATCTTGCATTCATCTATGTTCATAACCTTACACCCATGGTTCAGTGAATCCCGAATATAAATAACTACACCATCATTTTGATTTACGGAGCCATAATTATAAAATACATCAAAACCATCTGAATTATACAACGCAATGTTCCCAATGTTCCATGTTTCCGACAGTATGATACAGTCAAATTTCGTGCTGAATTGTTGAAGAAATACCTTCAACTCATCAAAATGTTTACCCATGCTTCTAATGTTCATATGGATTACATTCATAAATTCAAATTCATGTGTGCTAATGAGATCTAGCTCGCCAGAGAATATTTCCCTGGTATTTACTGGTATATAATTCACGTCTCTGAGATACTGATTCATTTTCAAATACGACACAACAACAGTATAATTAGCCCAAACCAAGCAGGAACAACAACAAAACACCCATAACAAGAATACTATTTCCCGGCTAAACTGCGTGTTTCCATTTTCAGTTTTTCACCTACCTCTTTTGAAGTTCTCTCTATTGGAGTGTTGGTTTTTTGCTGTATGTTTTTGATTGTTTGCTGAGGTTTTGTTGTCTGTTTTGGAAGTTCTCTATTCGTTGTTGCTATTGGTGTACCTGGAGCACTCTGTGGTTTTTCTGTGGTATTGTTTTCAGCTTCCTCTTGACTCTCCAACTCCTCCGCTGTGTATGTTTTACCATCCACGTGTAATCGGTTTCCTCTTACATAGCAATTACCCTCTCTGTTTCCCTTTGCTAGGTTTAGATGTTTCCTCAGAATGCTGTTCTCGTGTCTTTGTTTGATTGTTAGATCACTAGCAATGGAGATCCTGGTGCCTCTCAAGTTTCTTGCGTTTTTAAGTATTGCGGCTTTTTTTTAGAAATGATGTGAATTCGATTTTAACAGGCGGATTGTTTGTTTTTCCAAGCGGATAAAAGTTGTTGAGGTCACTTTCAGCGATGTTCACATCAACCAATTTCTTTATTTCCTTTCTGATGTAGTCTACTGTAATTTCTTCTGGTTCTGTGTTGAGTCCGAAAATGATAATGTTATTTTCCTCTCTAGATTTTATTCATTATTTGCTCATTTTGTATTTCTAGTTTATTAGTTCTCCTATTTAAATCTTCGATTTTCAAAGTTAATGTCACCTCTATAGCTTCCACTAGGGCTTTAAGTTCTTGTTTGCTTCTTATTATTGCCTCTAGGATGTTTTCATTAGTAATGGACATCTTTACTTCTGTTCTCTGGTATATATTTATGGTAGTGTGTGTTTCCCTTCAGAATGTGGAGTTCCCTGATAAGGAATATCTCGCTTCTTCAGGCACCTGTTCAATCATTTAGCATTTCCCTCACTTTTTTATGTGAAATGTTTTGTCCTTTCAGGTTATTTGCGGACGAGATAAATGTACAAACATGCGAACCTCACAATTTTGATTTTATAATTAGGTAGAGCATACTTTATTCTTCCCTCTGATATCAAAAACGTTTTTTAAATTTACTTTCTACCACTTATTTTCACAGTTAACTAAGAGCCCACACTCACACTCATATGTCAATAATGATATCGTATTAAAATACGAAATAAAGAAAGATAAATGTGAACATGATACAAATATGCAAAAAATTACTAATGAAGAGATAAATATAATATAAATCTAAATAAAATTATAAATCTAAGAAAAAATATTTAAATGGAATGACTGCATAAGTATTAGGAATAAAAATGAGTTCGTACGGTTTTGATAACAGATACCGCTACTAGTTTATTATTTCAATATTTCATCTGTCAATGGCTTCATTTCGTCATAATTAGGCTTTTTTCGCTGTCTGTCATTTCGCTGAAGTGCAGACAACATAGTTTCTGTTTGCTTCGAAAATATCAACTTTTTCACCGAATGATGTGTTTTTGCGGGAAGTTTTACTTCACTACTTCAATATGAAGAAAAAGGCGGCCGAAAGACATCTTATTTTAGTGGATGTTTATGATAACCATGCTCTAGTTGAACGAATGTGTTAGAAGTCATTTTTCCGATTTAAAAGTGGCAATTTTGATTTGGACGACCCGGATCGCCACCAAAATTAAGGATGGAGAATTAGAGGCAAGGTTCAATAAAGATCCATCACAAATGCAAGGGGAACTCGCAAAAATAATTGAATTCAGTCAGCCAGCCATTTTCCATTGTTTAAAAGTAATGGGGATGATCCGAAAGGTACGAAATTGGGTGCTGTACTGAACTGAAGCCAAGAGACTTCGAACTCCTTTTTTCACATGTAAAAAACTGCGATGAAAATTGGGTCCATTGCAATAATCCAAAATATCGGGCAACGTATGGATAACTCATCATCTTTCAAGCCGAATATTCATGGCGAGAAGATCATGATGTGTATTTGGTTGGATCAGCTGGATGTGGTGTGTTATAATCTGCTACAATCGAACGAAAGGATCACAAGGGAGGTCTACTGACAACAAAAAATACGTTTGAGCCGAGCATTGCGAGAAAAACGGCCACAATACGCCGACAAACATGACAAAGTTATTTTGCAGCGTGACACATGTTGCGACGCCTGTTAAATGTACTTAGGAACGCTCAAATGAAACGTTCCACCACAACCGCCGTACATTGCTCTTTCCGATAACGATATCCTTCGATCGATTCGACATGGCCTGGCTGACCAGCACTTTTCCAGTTACGATGAAGTGATAAAAATGGATAGATGTATCGATAGTGACCAAAGAATTGGAATGTTTTACTACAATGCATCGCCTTTGTATGTAACTAAAGCGGCACGACCCTCACAAGTTATCTATTTATATTGTATACTTTCTCTCGGTGCATGGTTGTTCTCTGTTATATTTATTAATAGTGGTTCATTATTTGTTCTGTTCGTGGTATTCGCAGTGCCTGATATGTAACTAATATACACGTTATATTGTGTGTTCCCACGGTTACCTATATATTTGTTTCTTTTATTGTAACGTCCATTAACACGCCTAGGTGATGGGGTACTTTATCTATTTTATAATGTCCTAGTCACTTTGTGTTACATATTTTCCATATGCATGCGCTGGCTCAGTATGAGAGATTGTATTTCTTGTGAAGCGGTAGCGTTCTTTAGGGTTGATCACTGAGTAGTCCTGGTAGAGGAGGACGTATCGTATTTTGACAGTTAATAGCCTCGGATATACAACGCTACTGTGAGAATGTGTTAGTGATTGCTAGATCATTAATCCGAGGTATTGTGATATTTTGATATATACTAATCCCCAGGATTAGTTTGCGTGACCCTTCAGGTAGTGTTCGGTTTGTTTTTCAGTAATATAGGAGCCTTCTTGGGCCTTGGCCAGCCGGAGGCCAGATACAGTCCATTTGATAGTATTATGTTATATCCGATTCGAGCAAGTTACCGACCTTACGATATGTAGAAATAAGTCATTTAGACCCGGGGCGCTATTGGGTTTACTGTGTAGCTTCACAAACCACTGAGTAGAGTCGATTTAATAGCAGAATGATAAATGTTTCTTTCCATGCATCGGGGGTTGTTGCTTTCCAATAATACTAATACAAATATATCATTATGACGTTACTGCGTTTTGAATATTTGAACCTCCCGTCACTTTACCTTTTTCTCGTTTTGTGTAATTTGGGTTGTCTACACAACGTAACGTCCAATTCTCCCGCCACTAGATTTTAACGATAAAATGATTAGCGCTCTTTAGAGTACTCCGTATAATGCCAGATATCTTAGGGTACTCCGTATGATCCCGGATATTTTAGAGTACTCTGTATAATACGGGATAGCTCAGTATAATGAATAGAAAGCCACAACAGAACCTAGTGAGGTTCCATTTTCAAGATCGATGGTTTGCGAAAAAATATTTTTCACTCGCAGTCCAAATTTTCTCTTTGTGAGGAAAATTTTCACCATACGTGGTAGAAAACCTCTGAAACCCTTCTTATCTATTCCTCAAAATTCCTTTGCGCCATGTTTGGGCATACGCCTTTTTTGAATCGAACAAGACTGCTACTAGAAGTTTTATATAAGCGGAACAATTCTGGATTGCATTTTACAGCAATGCTAATTGATCTTAAAAATATATTAAATATATTTAATATTCATGTTAATACCATCAGGGACTCTTTTATAAAATATTATCTCAATTAACTTATTTTTGTTTAACTTATTCAGCTCCGCAAAGAAATCTTCGTTTGTCGCCATGTTGATTTTCCTTAGTGTTGCATATTCTATGAAGAATTTGAAAATATCTTCACTGAGTATTATGAAATCTGCAGAGGAGTGGTTCAGTTGCAATGGTTTGAGGCTAAATGTGGATAAGACTCAATCGCAGATATTTGCACAAACTGCGAACGAAAACAATTTGAATATTCTTGGAATAACATTTGACAGAGATCTTAACTGGCAAAATTACATCACAGAGTTAACAAAAAAGTTATCCACTGGAATATACACGATAAGAAGAATGAGATTGATTGCATCCGTGGGGGTCGGCAAGTTGGCCTACTTTTTTAACTTCCATTCTGCTGCCATTTATGGAATTTTAATATGGGGTGATGAAGCCAGTCTACGAAAAGTATTTCTGAAACAAAAAGAGGCTATTAAAGCATTATGTGGTGTACCAAGAATAGTGAGCTGTAGGAATCTGTTCAAAACACAACAAATACTCACCATTCCGTCTGTCTATGTACTTACCTGCTTAAAATATATGTATGATAATAATCAGAAGTTCACAACACATGCTGACCTACACAATTATAATACCAGGAATAAAAATAACATACCTGTGGAGTATCATCGGCTTAAAAGGACTCAAACAAACGGCAGTTTTACGGCTGTCAAATTATATAATAAGGTACCTGCCGCTATGAAGACATCGTCCAGGACTGTGTTCATTAAAAATCTTAAAAAAATAATGTTGGAAAATTGTTTTTATTCTGTCGAGGAGTTCTTGAATTATGGATTTTAATTTTGTTATCTCCCTATTTTATTGATTTAATGTTTTACATATTGAAATTTGATATATACCTATGACATGCTATGTAACTTGTTTTTGATAGCGAAATAAATGAAATGAAATGAAATGAAAACCTCAAGAAGTTATGCAGGTTCCATTGCATCGTGAAAAATGCACTGTATGACGTGATTTACATGCTGGAGGCATCGTCGGCTCATATTTTTTTAAAAACGATGCTGGATCTAATCTTGAAGTGAATAGTGCTTGTTACAGATCGATGATCAATGATTATTTATTTCAAAATTGGAATGGTATCGACCCAGAAGTGTTTTGGTTCCAATAAGATAGTGCTACACCTCATGCTTCTTCCGTAACAATTGATTTATTGAAAGAAATAATTGGCCATAACATTATTTCGAAAAATGGTCCTTTTAATTGGCCTCCATGATCATGCGACGTAACTCCACTGGATTATTTTCTTTGGGGTTATGTCAAGTCATTGATTTATGCTGATAAACCAGAAACAAAAGATGCTTTGGAAGCCAAATAACTCGTATTATTGATGAAATAAGGCCTGAATTACTCGAAAAAGTGGTCCAAAATTGGTCTGTCCGAATGCGGATTCTCAGAACTAGTCGTGGTGCGGGAAATTATTTTCAAAACATAAATGTCATAAAATTATCTGTCAAATAAAAAAAATTTGGCTCTAATCTTAATTTAAAAGGGTTTTATTTTCAATTTAAATTTCTAAGACTCTAAAAATACTCCCGATAGAATAATAGAATGTGGAATAAATGTTATTTAGTATGAATAGGATACCGTGTGGCACACAGGCTTATAGTTTACTTTGCCCGATATTATATATTTTTCAAGAAATTTGGTTATAATGTTCATTCTGAATGAATATTATTATTTATAAAATTCCAAAAATCCCTTTCAAATGAATTTTCTATCCTATATAAAATGTGATGTTATTTTCAGAGTTCAAAATGTGAACGTGACGAAATACAATAAATTTTAGGCAAATTATTAATTATTTCATTTGATCTATTCATTTTATTTCTTCAGTTAGTTTCGAGGATGCTGCTTTCTGCAAATTCCAACATTAGATGACAATATTAAATTCATCTCAAATTCTATATCGGGAATGCGTGAATCAAGTAGGTTTCGCCTCAAAATTTCCTCATTGGCAACTAATTTGGCGAGTTCTACGTTACTGTACTTCCATTCAGACCGCAAAGGAAGCGTCGTACACGACATTTCACTCGCTCTACGCGTACGAGTCCCGGCCCAAGCGAAGGGTTAGAGAAGCAAGTGTTAAAGTGTGAATGTTTGATGCCGCTTTCAGCACGCGTTGAAATATTGATGGAAACGATGGTCTTCGAGGATTTAATATGCAGCCAGTTATCAGCTTCTCATTCGATGTCGATTTGTTCTCATATTGTCGAGCGAAGATTCCGTTGGACCAGTTTTGGCGTTGCGGGTAGATGATGAGAAGATGTTGCCGCAGCAAGATGAAACTCGCTCAAGTGTGCATGTGAGAACGTCGCTAATGGATGCTGGCTGGTGTTAGAGAATATTGTATGCGACGTTAGAGAGAGGTATCCAAATTTAATTCGGATTGTAATCGCAGTTTCGGTTTTACGGAATTTCAGACGCAACTGTTTACTCTGAGGAAAGGAGTATTGACGGAATACACTTTATGCTTTACAGTGCAATGAAATCACCAATGAGTTATTCTAACATGGAAAATATCTCAGCATAACCAAAACTTTCTTGAAGCCTCAAATTATCTTTCAAAGAAGATTTCACTGGACGGATGGTAATTGAAAATATACACAGGGTTTTTTTTATTGTCTCAGTCTTCACTTGACGGAAATTCATCTTCAATATAAGAAAAACAAATGTTAACTTCCGCTATTTTACTGATTTACACGACAATTGTTTCGTCATACCATGACTTCATCGGGTGAGTATCAAAACTGAGGTATACAATGCAAAACATGACCTTAATTAAACAGTCCTGTACAAAAAATAAATAGAGGGGTGAAAAGAAGTGGTTTATAATCAGTGAAAAATGTTAGGTGAGAGGGATCTGTTTGAATCTATTTGATCATTGAATAAATTTTGTCTTTGATTATATCTATTGATATCTAAAGTTTCTAACAGACTTAGTTCCTGACTTTTGTTTTCGATATGTAATATTTCATAGTTCCTATTAAATGGAATGAAATAAGAAATTACTCTGTTTTCTATCACTTTTATAATGGTACATAGAGCATTTTCAATTCCTTTAGATAACATTACGTTAAAGAGGGAATTGAATACAATCAGACAAATAGCCACAAAAAATCAGTTCCAAACCAAAACTATAAATTCCATCATAAACAAAAAACAAAAGCAACTAATTCGTAAACAAATTTACCCCATCTCCAAATCAGATCATAATAACAATAAATTTCAACCAATTTCACAAAAAATAGCTCAAATTTTGTCAAAAATTAACATAGTTACAGCTTGTACACCCTCCCATAAAATTTCTAATCTCTTTTTTAATCCGAAAGACAAAGAGAACCGACTGAATAATTCTGGAGTCTATAAATTAAGTTGTCAAGAGTGTAATAGTGTGTATATAGGACAAACGGGCCGACCTTTCCATAAAAAGTACAAACAGCATCAATCTGCTTTCAGGAACCGGAAGAATAATTCCAATTTTGAGAACCATTTCTTCAATACAGATCACACGTTCCCAGAATTGAACAACATTGTTATCTTGCACGTGGAAGCAAAAGGGAAAAAACTTGACATCCTGGAATCCATAGAAATTGAAAAACATAAGAGGCACGTACCAATAATAAACCTACTTAACGAACAGACGGAACTTTGGAAAACCCCTCTCTTCGAAGCTCTGCCGAAGCCTACAATCAGAATATATAATAGTTGAGATCTAATTTGTTCATTCAGTTTGAAAATGTAGTGAACACTACGAAACTCGAGTCACTGTATATCAGTTATAATTAAAAGTGATAGAAAACAAAGTAATTTCTTATTTCATTCCATTAAAATGAACTATCACAAAGTAACGGACTACTCCATCCAATATTTGTTTCTATTAAAATTATGACCAGTCTCTAACAGATGGATGATGGCATAAACTGAATTTGGTTTATTATTAATATAACATTTTTCATGTTCTCGTATCCTTGTCTGGATTGAACGGCCTGTCTGTCCCACTTATACATGGGCAATCACTACATGTTAACTTGTCAACACCTGATTTTTTGTTTTTAGGAATGACGTCTCTTATATTTTTTATTAAGCTACCTAAAGAATTAATGGTTCTAGAAGAGTGTTATAATTTTCTTTTTTCTTTAAATATCTAGCAATCTTTTCTGATTTTTGGCCTATGTAAGTTAATGAATAATGAATACAAGTGATATTGATTTCTTGTAATTTATTTTATCGAGTAAAATCTATAATTAACGGATTAAAATCATTATTGAAAGCTATTTGTAATAGTTCCATATTCTTTGTCATATTTTTTTTGTCATAGGTATTTTAACCAATCTATCGGGTGTATTTTTGGAGTGATAGAACTTTATATTGAAATAAAACACATTTAAATTAAGATCGAAGCCCATTGTTTTTTTATTTGAAAGATTATTTTATGACATTTATGTTTTAAAAATAATTTTCGGCATAGCTCTGATGAATCGCATTCGACCAGACCAATTTTGGACCACTTTTTCGAGTGATTCAGGCCTTATTTCTTCAATAACACGAGTTATGTTGGCTTTCAGTGTCTATTGCTTCTGGTTTATCAGCATAAACCAATGACTTGACATAACCCCAAAGAAAATAATCCAGTGGAGTTATATCGCATGATATTGGAGGCCAATTAATTGGACCATTTCTCGAAATTATCGCCAAATCTTTCTTTCAATAAATCCATTTGTTACGGTAGCAGCATGAGGTGTAGCACCATCTTGTTGGAACCAAAACACTTCTGGGTTGATACCATTCAATTTTTGAAACGACTAGTCATTGATCATCGATCTGTAACGAGCACCATTCACTGTAACATTAGCTTCAGCATCGTTTTTAATGAAATATGTACCGATGATGCTTCCAGGGTGCACACCATAAGTGCATTTTTCAGGTTGCAATGGAACCTGCAAAACTTCGTGAGGATTGTTTTCACTCCATATACGGCAATTTTGCTTCTTTATAAGTCGTTCAACCAGAAATGAGCTCCATCACTAAACACAATTTTACGATAAAACTGGATCAACTTCAAGATGTTCTAGGGCCCAATCAGCAAACAAACGACGCTTATTTTGGTCAAGTGGCTTTAGTTATTGAACCAGTTGGATCTTGTATGGGTGTAGACAAAAACTTCACCCAAAATTTTCCATGTGGTGGATGCACAGAGTCCAACTAGTTGTGAACGTGAACAAATAGACAAATCTGGATCATCATTAACACTATGACTTACAGCAGCGATATTTACTTCTGTACGTACATTTCTTTGTCTTGTTGTTGTTGTTGCATCGAGTAGAGAAAATATTGTCCGAAATCTATTGATAGTTCGACGAATGATGGACGATTATGTAAACCATAAATTTCACGAAGTGCTCTGTAAGTTTGGCGAATAGAATACTGATTTTGAAAATAAATTTCAACAATTTGTAAACGTTTTTGCGACGTGAGTCTTTCCATGATAATTTGTCCATGCCTACTGAACAGAAATGTCGAAACAACATGGCTTCTACCTTCTGTCAAATGCAGTTGTCCCTATCGAAAGTTCTATGACTCTAAAAAAACACCCGATAGTTTTATCTTCATCTCTAATATAATATTTTTGTAGGTATTATCGCAGACAAGTTGGAACTTACGCGGTTTGTCAGTAAAATTGTTTCTTCTCTGTTGATACTTGATTTCATGTACTGATTGATGTCAATTAAAGTTTATTATTATTATTATTCCAAACCTAAATTTGCTCTATCTTGAAGCTTTTTATGATTGAATATCAAAGTAATTCTCATGGAAATCATGAATTTATCTGTCGAAACAAAATAATTCAATCGAATAAACTAAATTTTAGTAATACAGATTTCATAAAAAAATGTAATGGAAACAGACTATTATACTTAAAACAATTGTTTGAAATGTTCACCGCCTTGTTCAATACATTTCAGACATTTTAGCACTGAACTTACAACACTGTGAAGTTCACAAGGTTTCTGACGCAACACAATTTTATTCTTTCGACCAGATCATCTCGAGCCTGAACGTGAATTTAATATACTTTTCTTTCAAGGTGTTCCAGACATAAAAATCCAAATACGTAAGCGCGGGGCTCCTTGGTGGCCCATCTCACAGGACCGTACCTTCCAATCCATTGCACCCCAAAATATTCATTCCTTAAGCCATTGCGGCGATTTTTATGAGACGGGCACCCATCTATTTGAAACCAGACATTTTTTCTGTTAGCCAGGGACAATTTATTCCATATGTCTGTTAAGCTGCTTTGGATTAATGTAATGAATTCTTCAGCGTTGAAGCACTCGAGAAGCATTAATTGTTCGAAAATGCCTCTTCACATGTTTGAAATGAGAAACATACATTGCTATTTCGCAAATTTATCATTTCGTGAAGGTCCTATCTTCAGACAACTGAACATGGGATAGTAAATTCCCGAAACTCGAGTCACAATTGAATGTGTAAAATATCAATTTATTGGTAGTAAAACATTGTAATTTATACAATTTGTTTCAATAATGAAGTATAATAGATTTTATGGAAAAAGTTTAAATATTTCGTGAAATCAGAAAATCTTAAATTGAAGAATAACCATCAACATTAAGACCATGTGTTATATAACATTTTTTGTTGCAAATAACTTGTATGAACTCTTCTTGATGTTTGGACCATTTACAATTAGACACCCTGTATTGAGTTAGGATTCAATATATAGAATATATGTAGGTTGGTACTATTGCATTCTTGCTTGATATTGTTTGCATGTTTGTTCAAGAGAACTAAGCCGATTAGGGACGTTTAGAATCAATGATTTTTTATTTGGAACGAGTTCCTCTAATTTTTTGGAGTAAATATAAAATCGCGCGGTTTTGATATCATATGTCGCTATAAGTTTATAATCCTATATTTTTCTCTAGCAACACGTTCATTTTGAAGGGTCATCATTAGACTTTCTTTTCAGTATCCATCATTTCGCTGAGGTGTGAACAACATAGTTTCTGTGCGCTCTAAAATTGTCAACTTTTGTAACGAATAATGTATTTTTGCGGGGAGTTTTCACGTCATTACTTAGGTATGAAGAAAAAGGCTTCCGAGGGTCATCGTATTTTAGCGGAAGTTATGCACCAGCTGAACGAATGTGTCGGATTTGGTTTACCCAATTTGAAAGTGGCAATTTTTATTTAGAAGATGATGGGCGCCACCAAAGTTGAAGGATAAATATTTAAAGGCAAGGTTCGATGAGGATCCATCACAAACGCAAGAGAAACTCGCAATAACACTCAACCAGCCATTTGCCATCGTTTAAAAGCAATGGGAATGATCCAAAAGGTGGGAATTTGTGTGCCATATGAACTGAAGCCAAGAGACGTTTAACGCCCTTTTTTACGTGTGAACAAATGCTCCAACGGCAACGAACTTATTTATTCACCAAATAAGTTTGTGCTCGATTATAAATGGAACGGGTTTTCAATAAAATACTTCAATATTCAATAAAAAAATGTGTGAAATTTGAATTTTTTGGTAGCAGTTCTAAATAAACATTTTCGGAATAACCTGAAATGAATAGAAAAACTTCTTTGAAAATCTTCTTGAATAAATGAACAGATGTCAACAGATCACCCTTGTGTAAAATCTTAGATTAATTTGGGAATCTCAGACGCTTTTTTGAGCCACACTATTCAAGAACCTGTAATATAAGCATGAAAATGGTTATTAAGGAAAATATTCAATAGATCGATCAGTTCTGGAGAAACGATATGTTACAGTGCTACAAATGTCCGAAAATCCGGTAACGGATCACAAGATATGCAAAATTCATGAGAATTTACTGAATGTTCTGAAGAGATTCCAAAAAAATCATTTTGTGAGTGGAGCGCTAGCGGAATAATACAAACAGTCCTACGATAACTAACTTCATGCTTATTTTACAGTATATGATAGCCATGAACTATGTTAATAATTCAGTCATTCCATACCAACAAGTAAAAAATAAAACATCGACAACCGAGGTATACTAAAAATAATTCGTTGACAAAGGGATCCTCATTAGGAAATATTCAAAATATTCGGGTATATTATTCAGTAGAAATAAAGTATTGATTTTCTGAATTTATATATTGAAATTATTCGAACGAAAAAACTCTCATTCCTTACCTTGGGAACAACGAAAAGGAAGCACCTCAAGGATTTATTTTCTTATCCTTGACGACAGGACAGAATAATAATTAATAAAATATGAACATGAAATTAATTAAAAGGAGCTCACGGAGCGATTAGGGAAATTCAGTAGGCTATAAAAGGATATAAGTTGCGTTGTCGGGAACGCATGTGTCCTTTATATTGAGAATCTGGGAAATTCGTTTCAAGTTTGTTGAGGCCTATGTGGTTCAATTTAGCATTTTCAATCTACCAATTATCTAGGAAGTAAGCATTAGCCTAATAGAAGTATTTCTCAAAAAATTGTCGATAAACTTCTTACCATAGTTATATCGGCTCTTTTTTTAGAGTGATAGAAATTTCGATAGGGATAACTGTGATTTGACAGAAGGTAGAAGCCATGCTGTTTTGACATTTCTGTTCAGTAAGCATTGATAAATTATCATGAAAAGACTCACGCCGCAACAACGTTTAGAAATTGTTAAAATTTCTTTTCAAAATCAGTGTTCTATACGCCAAACTTATAGAGCACTTCCTGAAATTTATGGTTTACATAATCGTCCATCAGAGCAGCTTATTCGTCGAACTATCGATAGATTTCAGAAAACATTTTCTCTACTCGATGCAACAACATTAAGACAAAGAACTGTACGTTCAGAAGAAAATATCGCTGCTGTAAGTCATAGTGTTAATGATGATACAGATTTGTCCATTCGTCGACGTTCACAACAAGTTGGACTCTGTGCATCCACCACATGGAAAATTTTGCGTGAGGATCTTCTTCTACACTCATACAAGATCCAACTGGTTCAAGAAGTAAAGCCACATAACCATAATAAGCGTCGTTTTTTGTCGATTGGGCCCTAGAACAGTTTGAAGTTGATCCACTTTTTTATCGTAAAATTGTGTTTAGTGATGAAGCTCATTTCTGGTTGAACGGTTATGTGAACAAGCAAAATTGCCGCTTATGGAGTGAAAACAATCCTCAAGAAATTCTGTAGGTTCCATTGCATCCTGAAAAATGCACTGTATGGTGTGCTTGCTTTACACGCTGGAGGCATCATCGGTCCATATTTCTTTAAGAACGTTACTGGTGCTAATGTTGCAGTGAATGGTGATCGATGATCAATGATTATTTGTTTCAAAATTTAAATGGTATCGACCCAGAAGTGTTTTGGTTTCAACAAGATAGTGCTACATCTCATGTTGCTGTTGAAACAATTAATTTATTGAAAGAAAGATTTGGCGATAACATTATTTCGAGAAATGGTCCAATTAATTGGCCTCCAAGATCATGCGACATAACTCTACTGGATTATTTTCTTCGGTTTTATGTCAAGTCATATATCGTGTTATTGATGAAATAAGGCATGAATTACTCGAGAAAGTGGTCCAAAATTATTCTGGTCGAATGCGCTAGTCGTGCTGGACATATTCCGGAAATAATTTTTGAAAGATAAATGTCATCTTTCAAATAAGGAAAAATTTGGCTTCAATCTTAATTTAAATGTGTTTCATTTCAATTTAAAGTTTTATCACTCTAAAAAAACACCCGATACAATAAGTTAGAATTGAATTGAAATTGATCATTAGAGCTTTTACGATTTTGATGACAATTATTTCATCACTTCAAACCAGATATTACCTAAGATGGGGACGAAGAGAAGGCTATTTCTTTCTGAGATTAGTTTATCGCGGAATGTTTTGACTGATTTTGGCGATTATTTTTTTTGTGACCAGTTTTATTGATCACACCGATGTTTTCGATATTGTTAGTAAAAACAAGTTCTGAACTATATATTCTGATAATTTGGTATGAAGCTCACCTGGTCTTACATACACAACATATAAATGAGAAATAGTTTGTAAATCTAAACACTACCGAATGAATGTAATATATAATTCCTTGTTAGTGAAACTGAGACAACAAAAACTAAATTGAGTGTAAAAGCACTCAATGATTCAATCAGAAGAAAATAACTTTTCACACAAAAAAGACTTAAGGTTCTATATAACGATGTGTTACGAATTTTTTTGCAAACTGAACTTTAAACAAGTGACATCCCTCAATTTAGTAGGTGGGAAATTGTAGAATTTAGTTAGTTCTCATTTTGGGAATGAACTTACCGAAAAGTTGGATGTTCGAGAATTTGCTTCCCAAAATGCAAAGGGATGGAACCAAAGAATTGAAAAACATCATTATTTTTGAAATTCTAGTTATTTTTGTTCTTATCGTAAGACGTTTGTTGAAGAATAACATCTTTTATATTTTTATCTGTTCTGAGTACATGTGAGTAATGTTTATTTACATAATTTTTTTTTCTAATGTCTCCAATTCATTGAACAGGCTTGAATTGATTAATTCCCGAGATTCATCTTCTTGGTAAGTTAGGAAGTGATTTTGTAATTAATTTTTTTTATTCTTATAATTTTTTTCATTATTATATCATCCTGATACTCCTAGATCTTCTGTGAAGATCCCTCAGAAGCTTTTTCAGCTTGTGCGAGTTAGGAGATCAGTTGTGTTCTGTTCTGGGTAGGCTTTGTAACTGCGATGTTTCGCTATTTTAGGTCACAGCACTGTAATATTCGACCCAACAGTGAAATGGTGGCCAAAACTCATCCAACTAGAAAATTTCTTCTCCTCCTTAACAGGATTCGAACCTCCGACCTTTCGGTTACAAGCCCTATAGCAATTGCAAATCAACAATTATTGTTTTTCATTTCAAATGAAATATTAATAGTCATGATATCTATTTCGCCCATTAATTGATTTCTCCGCCATCCCTCAGCGTCATATTCCACCCCGGGTATAGGTATAATATGACAACGATTAAATGCCCTACCCCTGCGAGTAACGTAGCTACATGAAGGGTGGTAAGTAGCAAGGTACTTATTACTTCAGATCACGGGTGCTTTTGTTACGTGAAACAGTTTGCAATTAATTGGTTTTCGACTATAAAGTTTCAGGAGATTGCATTCTATATATAAGCCGGCAGTCGCAGCGTCCTATATTACCGGCAAAATTACATACCTCTCGGGGACCAGACTAGAAGCTCCGTAGCCTGCTTTGATCTACTTTAGTAGGAAAATGAATACTGAGGACGTGAAGATATGAAAGAATTTTTGCCGGAGCACGATGTGTTTATAATTAGTGTGCAGTGAATTATCCAAAGAGTAACTGGATGCAAGATATCTATGAAAATTTGTATGCATTTATCTGTGGATAAAATGTTTGTGCTTATAAAAGATGAGAGGGACATATTTCATAGAGATTCATACATGAATGGAATGACATCTTTCAAAAAGTGTGGTTATGCAGCAGTAACAAAATGAATAAGTATGAAAAGTGAGAAAGCACAAAATCTCAAAATGTCACTCAACATATTTAGTGACAAAAACTGTTGCAATCAGAAGGGATAATCTCATCAACTTGATTTTATGGCAATGTGGTTATCTTGAATCAAGAATAAGAGTGAGATTTGTGAGACATTATTTTATCATCTAATCCGAAAATAGATTATTAATTTTTCAGCTAAGTAAACTTCTGTGCACGTCTAGATATCAACAAAATGAGATGATGGATGTCTACTTGTGACACATCATTCCAGGTAACTTAAACTTCGAGGATTAACAGTAACAGAGTTTGTGAAAGATAGTACCAAGTAATCAGTCTCCTTGTCATTTTATCCTACAAATGTTCGATAGGACTTAAATCCAGTGAATGGAACGGCAACGGAGAAATATTTACGTCTCCTTTTTAGGAGAAGGCTATAGTTTGACGAGAAATATGAAGACGTGGAGAAACGTTAACTATAAAGTTACATACGAGTATTAGGAGTAGAATTGAGTTCGAGCGGTTTGATAACAGAGGTCGTTACTAGTTTGTTGTTCCATTGTTTCAATTGTTTCATCGATCAAATCATAAGGCTTTCTTTCTCAGTATCTGTTATTTTGTTGAAGTGTAACCAATATTGTTTCTGTGTGCTCTGAAAATGTCAATTTTTGTAACGAATAATATGTTTTTGCGGAGAGTTTTACTTCATTAGTTCAATATGAAGAAAGACTGCTGGAATACTCTAGCTGAACGAACGAGTCAGAAGTGGTTTGTCCAATTTAGAAGTGACAATTTAGATTTGGAAGACGAAGAACGATCCAGAGCGCCACCAAAGTTTGTAGATGAAGAATCAGAGGCAAGGCTCAATCAAGATCCATCACAAACGCAAGAAAAACTCGCAGGAATACTTGCAGTCTTTCAATCAGCCATTTGCCAAAGGTAAGAAATTGGGTGGCTTATGAACTGAAACCAAGAGACAAGTCGAATGTCGTTTCTTCACGTGTAAACGTTTCTTACCCATATGGTGATATAATGCCAAACCAATAGGTGGAGGAGATAACATTGAAACATCTTCTAGAATAGATTCGAGACACCAAAATCGAACTTAAAGGAAAAGAAATTGAGCATTGGAAAGGGAAAATTAAGAACTGAAAAAGGATCTAGTAAACACTAAACGTCTGGGGAAAGAGAAATATTATAGTTTGAACTGGAAAGGGATTCCAAACTCACAACGGATCTTCTCTGTTGTGAGCTGAATTGGGCACTCGAATTTAAAAGTCGGAAGTAAGTGATTACTACACGCTGGGAAAAACACAACATTGTGCCATAAAGATAATTTTTTTTTATTTGAAGGATAATAGTTCTATGACATTTATGTTTTAAAAATAATTTCCGGCTTATGTCCACCACGATTAGGTCTGAGGAACCGCATTCGACCAGACCAAATTTGTACGAGTAATTCAGGCCTTATTTCATCAATAACACGAGTTATGTTAGCTTTCAAAGCGTCTATTGTTTCCGGTTAATCAGCAAAAACCAATGACTTCATAACTCCTAAGAAAATAATCCAGTGGAGTTATGTCGCATGATCTTGGAGGCCAATTAATTGTACCATTTCTCGAAATAATGTTATCGCCAAATCTTTCTTTCAATAAATCAATTGTTACAGTAGCAGCATGAGGAATAGCACCATCTTGTTGGAACCAAAACACTTTTGGGTCGATACCATTCAAATTTCGAAATAAATAATCATTGATCAGCGATCTGCAACGAGCACCATTCACTGTAAAATTAGCTCCAACATCGTTTTTAAAGAAATATGGACCGATGATGCCTCCAGCGTGTAAAGCACACCATACAGTGCATACAGGATGCAATGGAACCTGCAGAACTTCTCGAGGATTGTTTTCACTCCATATACGGCAACTTTGCTTGTTTACATAGCCGTTCAACCAGAAATGAGCTTCATCACTAAACAGAATTTTACGATAAAAAAGTGTTTCAACTTCAAGCTGTTCTAGGGCCCAATCATCAAACAAACGACGCTTATTAGGGACAAGTGGCTTCAGTTTTTGAACCATTTAGATCTTGTATGGGTATAGACCAAGATCTTCATGCAAAATTTTCCATGTGATGGTTGTCCAACTTGTTGTGAATGTCGAAGAATAGACAAATCTGGATCATCAGTAACACTATGACCTACAGCAGCGATATTTTCTTCTGTACGTTCAGTTTTTTGTCTTTTTGTTGTTGATGCATCGAGTAGAGAAAATGTTGTCCGAAATCTATCGACTGTTCGATGAATAATCAGCTCTGGTGGACGATTATGTAAACCATAAATTTCACGAAGTGCTCTATAAGTTTGGCGATTAGAACATTGATTTCAAAAATAAATTCCAACAATTTGTAAATGTTGTTGCGGCGTGAGTCTTTCCATGATAATTTGTCAATGTTTACTGAACAGAAATGTCAAAACAACATGGCTGTGTCCTTCTGTCAAATCACAGTTATCCCTATTAAAAGTTCTATCACTCTAAAAAAAAACACCCGATATATTCAATCACGTCAAGAAATTAAAAGGTACTACGGTATCGCTTTCAAATGATTTAACACCGAAGCAGCGTCAGGAAAATAAGAGGCTCAGTTTTTTGAAGACCAGAACACCTTCTACCCTATATGAAATTAAATAAATTGATTTTTGGACAGGCTGTCTACGGTTAGAATGATCTAGAGGGTTCGGAGGAAAAAATAAGTCAAATAGTGCTCCGGATATTCCTACAACTAGAAATTGCACCATATACTGGAAAAAAGGGATCTGAACTAGTAAATTTTGTAACCCCTGGACCGTCCACCATAAGAGAGAGAAAACGTGTCGATAAAATATTGACACTATATTTGGCGACACATAGGAAGAAATTGTCGCATAATAATAAAAAACAATCATCTCCAAAAGAAAACGTTAGTAGGATGAAACATCGCCATAGATCCTTGATTGATAACGAGAAGTTAAATTTAAAAAAAAAATAAATAAAAAATAGTTGAAGAAAGAATTGAATTCAAAATACATAAATATATAACTTTAGATTAATAGATAGATTAAAAATGAATAAATTCATAAAAATCTACCAAACAATAGTCATTGAGATATAAGGGATCTTTACATTACGGAAATAAGCAAGGAATTCAAGCTTATTCAAATGAATATACGAAGTATACAGATTCAAAGTTTGAATTATTATTATTATAGAAACTGATTAAACAATTCCGAAATAATAATATTAACTGAGACTTTTCAAGTAGCAGATACAAGCTTATTCTCCTAACTGGCTATGATTTCATCTACAATAAAGGAAAATATAATAAAAATGATAGAATAATTATTTATTAACGTGAAAAAAGGTAATGATTTTGACCTCTTCATTGTTGAATTCAGATCATTTCTTCATGAATGGTATGCATCCAGAAAATTTTGATATCGATCGCGTCATTTTGCATAATATGATCTCCGATCATTTTTCTATATTGTTGTACACTGTCCTGAAAATCAAAAGCACTATCAAAGAAGAATAAACAAAAATATATACCTAAATTATGACAAATTGAAATTATTACTGGAAAAAGAGATTTGGTAACAGGTTTATGACTATGAGGATACAAATTAGATTACTGAGAACTTTATCAATATTTTGAAACAATATACAGAAGATTGCACAACCACTGTTTATGTACCTAAGGAAAAGAGAATCAGAAAAGAATGGATTACTCCAATTTTGGGGAAAATAAATAAATACAAGGTATGTACTTGAGTAAACTAATATTGAAGTCCAAAAAGCAATATTTACACAATTGAATTAAGAGGAACCAGAGTGAATCTAAAGCTTTATGGGCATATGTAAAGGATATGACAAATGCGACCAAACCAGAAATAAGTATTAAATATATTGTGAACGAGGCATCAAAATAGAGAATGATCAAGAAATGTGTGATAGTTTATAGTGAACTTGGTGGAAAATATGCCAATAGAACCTGATGATTACATAACTGAAAGAAAAAACTATTGATAGTCTCAATCAAAAAAATCAGCTGGATATGATGGATTACATTCAGAAACGTTAAAATGAATAAAACAAGAAATATTATAACCTTCCACTTATTTAGTCAACAACTGTTTCGAAAAAGCCTGTTTCCCAGAGACTTTAAAGTTAGTTAGTGAAGCTATTGTTTAAGGAAGGCAACAGAACTAAAGTTGTTGATCATAGACGTATCGCTCTCAAATAACATATAATCAAGGTCATAGAGAAACTTATTAAAGTAGTTGCATTTATAGATAAAAAAAATTTTGTCGGAAATTCAGTTTAGTTTTCGTAAAGATATGTAAACAGAAAATGCTATAAAGAAATTTACAGAAGTAATATACAACAATATAGATAAAAACATTCCATCTTCAGCAATTGTTATAGATCAATCAAAGGCATTCGATACTGTCAACCATGGAAGATTACTAGAAAAACTGATAAATTACGGATTCCGTGGCAAAATGCATAATCTCATCTGGAGCCACTTATTTTATAGAACTCAAATTGTATCATTAAATGGTAAATACAGAAGAATAGACTTGCCTACGGAATACCACAAGACACAGTACTGGGACCACTATTGTTTCTGTTGTATATAAACAGCATATTTGAAATAAACAGCCGATAAATCATAGGTTTCGTAGATGATACCGTGGGTATATATAAGGTCGATGCTGGGAAAAATCTGACACAGAAAGCAATAGAGGACTATGATACTTTGACGAAATGGTTTCGTATAAATAAACTCAGAAATTGTTGAAATTTATTTTCAAAATCAGTGTTCTATTCGCCAAACTTATAGAGCACTTCGTGAAATTTATGGTTTACATAATAGTCCATCAGAGCAGCTTATTCGTCGAATTATCGATAGATTTGGGGCAACATTTTCTCTACTCGATGCATCAACAACAAAAAGACAAAGAACTGTACGTACAGAAGAAAATATCGCTGCTGTAAGTCATAGTGTTAATGATGATCCAGATTTGTCTATTCGTCGACATTCACAACAAGTTGGACTCTGTACATCCATCACATGGAAAATTTTACGTAAAGATCTTAATCTACACCCATACAAGATCCAACTGTTCAAGAACTAGAGCCACTTGAACATAATAAGTGTCGTTTGTTTGCTGATTGGGCTCTAGAACAGCTTGAAGTTGATCCATTTTTTTATCGTAAACTTGTGTTCATTGATGAAGCTCATTTCTGCTTGAACAAGCAAACTTTCCGCATATGGAGTGAAAACAATTCTCGAGAAATTCTGCAGAATCCATTGCATCCTGAATAATACACTGTATGGTGTGCTTTATACGCTGGAGGCATCATCGGTCCATATTTCTTCAAAAACGATGTTGGAGCTAATTTTACAGTGAATGGTGCTCGTTATAGATCGCTGATCAATGATTATTTATTTCGAAATTGAATGGTGTCGACCCAAAAGTGTTTTGGTTCCAACAAGATGGTGCTTCACCTCATGCTGCTACCGTAACAATTGATTTATTGAAAGAAAGATTTGGCGAGAGCATTATTTCGAGAAATGGTCCAATTAATTAGCCTCCAAGATCATGCGACATAACTCCACTGGATTATTTTCTTTGGGGTTATGACAAGTCATTGGTTTATGCTGATAAACCAGAAACAATTGACGCTTTGAAACTCAACATAACTCGTGTTATTGATTAAATAAGGCCTGAATTACTCAAGAAAGTGGTCCAAAATTGCTCTGGCCGAATGCGGTTCCTCAGAGCTAGTCGTGGTATACATATGACGGAAATTATTTTTAAAACATAAATGTCATAAAATTATCTTTCAAATCAAAAAAAATTTGCTTCAATCTTAATTCAAATGTGTTTTATTTCAATTTGAAGTTCTATCACTCTAACAAAATACCCGGTTTTTAGCACACTGAATATTTCATTGATAGCATTTTGATATTCCTTTTTGGTTATCATTCATCAAAATAATAAATAGAAATATACGTATACATGTGTTTCATACAACTAAAATTTATCATGCGTTAAGTAATATTCTTCAAATAATCCAAATACAGTACTTATGAAATTTCTTAACTATTAAAGTTGGGAAAATTTCTGAAATCAATTAGCGAAACGCGCATGTATCTTCGTTACGTTAACATTTTCTGTCATGAACACGTAATGAACTATATGTATACATATGTGTATTATTATTAGTCAGATGTTACAGTGTTGAGATTTACATTGAAATAATAGATTCCTAATTGAAAACGTATTTCTTGTAGAAGTAATAATGAAATATTCAACTGATTCCCATCGAATAGAGATTTGAATGATGATCGGTTACGGGGATAATTGCAGAAGTCCAGTTGAAGTGACAAACTCATTTAAACAGAGTTATCCTGAGTTGCCTAATATTTCACTGTGACTAGAATTCATGCACAATTCAGAGAACTTGGACAGAAAACCGCCATTCGTTGAAGATACTGTGAAATTGGATATTTTGTTAGGTGTTGCAGAGGATCCAACGACAATTATACGTCAAATTGCCCATGAAAATAATGTAAGTGGTACAACTGTTATAAGGTGTCTCCACAAAAAAAACATCATCCATATAAAGTGACTTTTGTGTAGGAGCTAACAGAAGACGATTCAGATCCTAGAATGCATTTCTGTGAAATAAAGATAGATAAACTGAACAGAAATGAAAAAGCTGTTGGAAAAATCCTTTTTTCTTATGAATCAACATATTTATTGAACGGGAAGGTAATCCGACTAATTTGTAGATATTGGTCACCGGACAATCCTCAGTGGATGCGTGAGACACATAGGCATTATCTTCAAAAAGGTGAACTTCTGTTTGGGCAGCTATCACGGGTGACCATATTATTTGTTTCATATTTATAGATGGGACTTTGACAGCCGAGATATATATGGGTTTGATTAAAGGAGAAGTTGTTCCTGCGTTAGTCAACTTATTCCCTAATGCAATAGATCCAACCCTACCGAATAAAAATGTCTGGTTTCAGCAGGATGGAGCCCCACCCCATTATGCTTCAATGGTCAGAACTTACTTTTACGCAATCTTCCCCAATAAATGGATTGCACGAAGAGGTAGTATTGAATGACCAACTAGATCGCCAAACCTTACGCCGTTGGATTTTTTCCTGTGGGGTTACCTCAAGAATAAAGTTTACGCAACACAACCTATGATCATCACAGACCTCAAAGATAGGATAACGACAGAAATGCGTTATAATTCAACTCAAGCTTCAAAGAAAGCTAAGAATGCGTTTTACAAGAGACTGTGTTGTTGCCAGGAAGGAGGTTGAGAAAATTTTGAGCACTTAGTTTAATGTATTAAAATCAATTACATCATGTAATTTAAGTATACAGTTTCCTGAAACTAATTATGAATACTTTCGAAATTGTATGTGGTATTCTATTAGACCATACAAGTTGAAATCAGGTTCTTAAAAAGCTTTAAAAATATAAAAATGCACAGGGTTTTCCATTTCAAATAAAGAGCACCCGGCTACGCTGGACTCAAGCGACTCACGTGTCCAGGTGTTTTTTTATAATTCTGTAAAATGAGGACACAAACACTTTTATTCCATAAGCTGTTTCCACACTGTATATTCGTTTCAATCAAGGAAGATGGAACAGGGGATCCGCCATTTTTCGAGGGAAATAACTATAAACGGTTAGGTGCCATTATCAATGTTTTTTTGTCAAGGTTAGAACGGCTTCGTACCATATCTACTAACCAGAAGAACTGACCTGGTTTTATTCATACCAAATCACAACTTTCTGCGGTGGAAGTACTGTGTTGAAAGACCTAGGATTTTTTAGATTTAATGTGTAGCGAACAACGTCTTCGCTCTTCGTCCAGAAACCTGCTTTTTTTTATACAGGTCGAATCCTCCCTATGGACGAATCCACCCCACTGATAAGGAGTGGAAACAGTGCTGGGTTCACTACATCTCAGTTTCCTGGGCTCTCCCAAACTAGCCCAGTGAGCTAAGTTGCAAAAACTCAGCAAAAAGAGGGAGTCTACCATCTAAAAGTCCTGTTTCGAGCTATACGAGTCATAGACTCCTTTAACTCTATCGGGATATGAGAGTGGCAATGATGATGGCTTGGACGTCTACCTCCTCTAGAGCACTTATCCAGAAGAGGTTTTCAGATGTTGGGGCTGTGAAAGGTGTGTCAACCTTCCATCGGTTGGTTGTTTATCGGACTTTCCTTGGAAGTATTTGCACTAGGTGTTGATTAAGGAGAAACACTGATTTAGTGATTGTCATTGGGGTTGAGTTGGAGTACAAGCTTGGGACGCCTGTATCTGGACGATGAGTTATCATAGTCGACGGCTTGTCTGACTAGTGGATTGGTATGGCTCGCTGCTTCAGCGAGTGTTTTCAGGGCGGTTTCATGGAGAAATTCTTTTAACGGTGGTAAGTTCGCCTCGCGGTGGAGTTGGGAATTGCGAACACACCAGGGTACGTTAAATATGGTCCTGAGTATTTTATTTTGGAAAATTTGTAACTGTTGGAGCTTCGACGCAGAGGGTCCGTGGATCCAGCATGCGGAAGCGTAGGTTACTGTGGGTCTGATTATAGTTTTATAGAGGGTCAGTTTATTAGGGATGGACATTTTGCTACGACGGCAAAGCAGCGGAGACAGTTTTGATAGCACCACGTTTCCCTTTCGGACGACGTGGTCCAGGTGCTGATTGAATGAGAGTCAAGAATGACAACTAAGTATTTGACTTGGGACTCCCAGGGGATATTTTCGCCGAACATTTCGACGTGTCCTGACGGGGGTGCTGTTCTGCGTGCCATGAGCATAGCGGCACTTTTTTTCAGGGTTGACCTTGATAAGCCATTTACAGCACCATTCTTCCAGTTTGTCGACGCCTTCCTGGAGATATTTGGTAGCTAGCTCTGGCTTTTTGGATCGGACAAGTATTGCTGTGTCGTCTGCGAAGACTGCCAGTGAAGATCAGTCGGTTTTGGGAACATCCGCTGTGTAAAGGGCGTATAGAAGTGGGGAGAGAACACTGCCCTGGGGCACCCCGGCTTCGAGATATCTAGGTTGAGAAATCGCGTTTGAAATTTTCGCTTGGAAGGACCGATTTTGTAGATAGGAATGTATGAGTTGACACAGCTGATTTGGTACTTTCGCTTCGTGGAGTTTGAAGACGAGGCCGTCGTGCCAAACTGTGTCGAACGCTTTCGAGATTTCGAGAAATACTGCACCTGTTACTTGTTTCCATTCGAAACTAGTTTGGGCGTGTTCTACGACTCTGAGTAGTTGTAAGGTGGTGGAGTGTTGGGGTCGAAACCCGAATTGTTCGTCGGGAAGAATCTTATTACTGATGGCGAAGTCAGATAAGCGGGAATGGATGAGTCTTTCGACAATTTTCCCTACAGATGACAGTAGACTAATGGGTCGATGATTTTGGGGGAATTTTTGACCTTTACCTGGTTTCGGAATGAAGATCACGGTCACTTGCTTCCATCTGGCAGGGAAATGGCGTAGTATGAATACTGCATTACAGATGTTTGTCAGGGCGGATACTGCGTTTTCCGGTAAATCTTGTTAGAGACACAATCAGGTCCTGGGGCCTTCCTCAACTTGAAGTTGGAAATTATCTTGTAGATTTCCGACGATGTAATCGTCTCGGTGGAATCTACATCTGCTGGTTTGAATTCGATAATTTCGTTCACAGCTTCTTCGACTCTTTCCATATGGTCCAAATCAGCGTCGTTTATGTAGAAACCTGCCTTGCTCTGATCGCAACACCGCATATCATTCGAGAGCTTCACTGGTGACCCCGCCTTGATTGGGGGTCTACTTTAAAAGTGAACGAACCCATTCCTTTGGAGGCCCTAATTGCCCCCATTCATAATTCCGAGACAGCCTTTCCCTTCGTTCCAAAGATCCCCGCTAGAGATGGCACCGCGACCAGCTCAGCCGTCTCCTTGCCTGATCCCAACGCCCTATTTGGTGATCTTATCGACACTCACTAGAGGGGGAGTGTGTAGCGAACAATTTCTTTGCTCCTCGTCTAGAAACCTGCCTTGCTCTGTCGCAGCTTGACCGGCGTATCAAAAGAGGACTCGACCAGTCTAAAGATTCATGACTAACCGTCCCCGCCGAGTTCGAATAGGGCAAGGCATACAGCGTTTGACGACCATCGTTACAAGTGGAATATATTGTCACTGGCGTCACAGGCATAGCTGCGCATCACGCCTGTCTGATGAGTTTCAGATGCGCAGACTCCGAACGAAACGCCGTCTCCCAAATTAAGGGGTGGAAGCTGCCTCACAATACTACACTTCCTTCGAGAGCTTCGAGTATTTTTGATTAGATCCCAAATTTATCTTGAAGGCTTTTATGAAAGCTTATTCGATCATCCAGTCAGAACAGTTCTTCAATTGAAGACCTTCTCTCTTTCTTCCACGTAATCAGTTTCACAACTACAACGGACGTGCGGAAAACAAAACGTAACTACGTTAGCGGGATTGGGCCACGTGCCCTGTATGCAAGTCTGCCTCTGGCGCCCTCTGACACGTGATTTATTGCTGCTTGCGGACGCGAAACACTTCACGTGGCACAACGGAATAATCGGTTGGACATTTTAACATTTCTGTTTTATTAATGAGGGAGAAATTATTTCCAGAACCGCTCGGTCTGAAAATTATTGTCGGGCTGAGTGGACGGGAGGGTCATTGTCGCGTTCGAAAAATAAACATTTGACACCAGCTTAGGTTTTTGCGACCGAATAAACAACGTGGATGTGACACATGCTGTCGAGGAGGGTTCTCAACTCTTTGAATGTTACAGAGTTGTTCATGAATTATGTATAAGCGTATTTGTGTATTCTCAAATAAACGATGATATGGGATTCGTTGAAACGGGTTAGACTTTTATGGAGTTAGTGAAAGTTAAATGGGAAATCCGGAATTATTTCCATTCAGCAAATTATAATATTTTTGAAAGCACTATTATAATAATGGAGGTCTTTATTTACTCGATTCAGTTACAAAAGAAACAATTAAAATTGATTTTTACAATGTCACAAAGACGAGATCCAGCACTGTTCAATCTAACCCTAGATTTATTGAGAGAAACATTATCAAAATTCCAGCTCAAATAGTAACAACACTATGATTCAAAAAGCAAAAACGAATGCCGTCAAACACTATCATTATGATTGAAGAACAGACACATCAAAATATCAAATTCGTCATTACCCAGTTGAAGCTTCTATTTGCTCATCTTCAAGTTTTCTGAACAACAATACAACGGCTCATATTAATCACCCTCCTGATGTTCACGGATAAGCTATCGATACAAAAAGTTACGTAGTATGAATATGATCTACGAACAAGCTGAGTCGCATGTAGGGGTGAAGTGAGAGTTCCTTTGAAGCGAATATTTAAGTTTTTGACATCAATTCGGAAGATAATTTTATCCTACAGATATGGCGTAGTCTCTGTATTGATAATCTTTTATATAACAAAACAACTGAAAGGAGAAATCTCTCAATTTCCATGTTGAGCCAGTACAGATCCCAAGGATATGGCCTATTCTATCATAATTCCTGATACTAAAAATAAAGCTCAGAACAAGAATTTTGAAGTTTCTGTATCAGCTGCCTATCAGAGGACCATAAACAGAATAAGCATGGTTCATAAGTGGAAGCAGCAAAGATTCACAAAACAGCACTTTAACCCTTCTGGTCCAAAACTCCCTACTTCTACAAATTACCCTCAACATACTGTAGACTCTCTGCAAACCTGAAGATACATGATCAGTAAAGCGCATCTCACAGTCCAACCAAACACCCAAATCTTCTCTAGCAGTGCTACAGTTTATGAATGATGCCAGAAGCTTAAGCCTGCATAGAGTTTGCGTTTTGAAGTAGTAGTCATTTCAAATCTGGCAACACTTCTGTGATTTGTATTCTGACAGAAAAGTAGTTTGATATTTGGACATTGACGAAATACGTAAATTTACGCCTGAACAAAACTGGGAAATACTATAACCGTATTTCCGAAGTGGTGAAAAAATAGACTAGCACTATACTCAAATCAATTCTCAGTGCGTTTCATATACCTTTTCGTATTTTTCCTTGAATTTTAAAGGAAGTGAACTCGAAGACGCTTCTCAAGCGGCATTTAAAATATCTTCAGAACAATTTTCTTAAGTGTTGACAGTATAAAGACTAATTTTTATAATTAATATTTAACTTGATCTCAATTTCTTCTTCTTCTGTCTACTTAGGCTTGGAGCCTGTTCTTCTTCGATGATGTCCCTATTCGGTGCGTAAGTTATCACTCCATCTCTTTCTGGGTCGCCCAATACTTCTTCTTCCTAGAGATGATTTATCCCTTGCCTTCTTCACCATTCTGTCTTGCCCCATTGTTTCTATGTGTGCGTTCCATTCTTACTTTCTGTTGTTTATCCACTCCCCGATTTTCTCTACTCCACACAGCTTCCTGATCTCATCACTCCTTTCTCTGTCATACAGGATTTTTCCGGAGATTCTACGAAGAATCTTCATTTCCGCTGTCTCCAGCATACGTCTTGTCTTCGCAGTGTCTGGTCTGGTTTCAGCCGTGTAAGTCATGATCGGTCTTATGGTACCTTCATAAATTCTTGCCTTCGTTTTTATGTTCAGATGTTTATTCCTCTATATGGTGTCATTAAGGCAGCCTGCAATTTTATTTGCCCTCATGACTTGTTGAGATACCTCATCTTCAATGCAGCCATAACTGGATAATTGGACACCCAAGTATTTGAATGACTATTATCTTCTGATTTATTTCTAGTTTACATCGGAGAGGTTCTTTTGCTGTTGTCATGCATTTAGTTTTTTCAGTGGCTATGTCCATATTGAATTGCTTCGCGGCATTGAAGAAGAGTTCACTCTCACTCTCCGCGAAGAGTACTGCGTCATCGGCATAACAGAGGATCGTAAACTCCCGGTCACCCATTCTGTAACCCTTTGCAGATTTCACCCTTTTTATGATCTCATCCATTATGATATTAAAAAGGAGTGGGCTTAAGGAGCCGCCCTGTCGGACTCCGCTTTTGATAGGTATTTTTCTAGACAGTTTGCCATTTATTCGGATTTGGACCCTATTTTCCGCATATATGTTCTTGATGGTCTCAATCAAATTCGTCGGTACTCCACGGTTTTTCAGAAGGTTTATGACGCCCCCCAATTGACCCACAAACGTGTAACGTCCCCCTCAATTTGACCTACAAAAATGAAACTTGTTATCTGTTATGTAAATAAACAAACCGGTTACGGAAATTCTACACAGATATATTACCTACTATGAATTTTTTTAAATTTCTATCCTTGAAATGCTTTCATACCTATGATTATTTGTTTATAATTAACACATAATGCGAAAAAGTAGTATGAACAAACCTAGTAAAAAAGCAGTTTCACTAAGCTCATCTAGCTTTCAAGTTACTCGTACTCAAAAGCTATACTCATTTAGTAGAACTTTGCTTTTTTACAACAAGTTTTTCGAGATAAGAATATAATAAAATTTTTATTACTTTTGGCATAAATATTGGGTACGTACGAGAATAAACCTAACAGAGGTGAACTAGATAACTTAATCTGGTCATTCGACAAATTCCCAAAATTTCTGGATCTGTTTATTTCTAAACTTTCTTACAAGTTCAGCTTCAGACCTTTATTTTCCATATGCAAAATCTCAAAACGCTCATCAAAATCACGTTTGTCTGTTATTAGATGTTCTGTATTCTTAGAATCTATTATTGAGCAGAGATCGCCTATGTTTCATTATTTCGGTATTAAAGGACCCGCTTTGACCAATATGAGTTTTTGGGCAAGGATTACATGATAAATGGTAAACACCTTATTTTCTTCGTTCGATAATTGAGGTTCAGAATTTTTTTGAAATTCATCATCATCAGATGGATATTTTAATGTTTATGTAATTGAGGAACTTGTTTTGTGGAGATGGTTTACCATAGTAACTGAGAATATGTTTTCGGTTTTTCAGGTACATTTTTCTGTATTTTCAACCTCAATTTTGAAAATTCAGTAGTACTTATTGTCAAAATTAAAAATATTGATATCCCATCCAACTCAAAATTAGTCCTATTCGATGAAGCTGATTTTGAACTGTCATTTTTAGGGATAGTTTAGATGAAACTATAGAAATTTAAGCACTAACAAAATTTTTTATTGGTGCAGATATATGGTTGAGATAATTGTATGCTTTAAACGTACCAGTATAGAGCTTGATGATTTTCCTCATAACCTGAATTTATTACCTAAAAATACTGAGCTAAATATCAAAGTGGAGCGTGGAGACCACTTGAATTAGTTGGATTTAACAGTTACTTGAATCAATTACCAATATTTTTTTTTCATTTTTCATAAATTTCCTCGAACAAATATAAAAATTTCCAAAAATTCGTTGCATCAAATTCAGCATAAGTTATCAGCGCATCATAATAGTATGACACATAGATTACCGAAATTCCTTACGAAAAAATTTCATTCAGGAATTGAATTCAATCAAACAAAAGGTAACCGATAACGGTTACTCTCCAGCAGCAACTGACAGTATGATTGCCATTGAGTTTACATTTCAAAATGTAAACTTGAAGAAGCCACAGTTTTTCTAAATGAATAAATTGTGAGAATATTGTTCATTATTTTATTTGAATTCCCAAGAGAGCTCGTCAACTTATAAGGGCAAATTCAAATTAACTTAAAGCGAAGTCTAAGTGCGAAGACCACATCTGCAGTATATTAAAACTCGAAACCAAAATTGGAAGAATAATTAATAAGAGGAATTCCTGATATTTCAAGTCATACTATGCCACTTTGGGAGAAATATACAAAGATAAAGTCATATTCTTTATGAGTACCAGGAAGATGTGGGAAGGCTGAAGAAATCGATGTGTCTGTATTCAATTGATGCCAAGGAAGTAAGTGATATCATGATAAATAAAAAGTAAATCATAACTCATAGAAAAAAAGCCATTAAAAAAACTGAATCTGCTAAAGTGGATACTTTCCCAAATCAGTGAACAGAAGAATTATCAAGCCGATGTTCGAAAGTATAAATGAGCCAGATATGAAGAATTAAACACCAGTATCATTAATCTCAAACGTCTTGAAAATTGTTGAAAGAATATTGAAAATGAAGATTATGAACTTCTGTAAAAAATATGAATAGACCGCATATCACTTCATGGACACAGAGTAAGTTCAGGATCCAATTCGCGAATTAACATCACATATTTATGGATTCTTAGATAAACATAAACCATCTCTGAACATTTATGTAGTTCTTTGTGAAGCCGATACAATAAATCACAAAAAACTGGTTCTGGTACAATATCTAACCATTGAATCTAGATGGAGCGGTGTACTTTTTATAATGAAAGCTTTTTAGTATAAATTATTGAGGTGAATTATACCAGTTAGTGCATTGGCATGTGCGCGTAGCTGTTTCACTAAGTGACTAGTTAGCAGTCTCCACAGTCTGCCCCAAGAGGCATAAAGTGTAATAAGGGTTACGCCTTATCATCGCGCGTGGCGAGAACCCATCCGAAGAGATGAACCCACCAGCTTCCAGTTTGGGCTTCAGTTCGAAAACCTACAACCGTCTGATTGGTAGCAGCAAAGCACTATCCAACCTCTACTGGCTCTGCATGGTCAGTACCCGAGTTTGTTTGGGACGCAAACTCACACGCTGGAGGGGCTTCTTATCCGTCTACCTGAACGCAGTCTAATGAACTAAGATAATCTCAAGATTGATGTCTCAATTGATCCTGGTACGAGCAACGTCAATTCGGCCCGTAATTCAAGACCCACGAACCCTTGTGAAGTCTTCCAATTGATCTTGGCGTCAAACACCAACGGACTAACCGTATCGTCAAGATCCACAAACCCCAGAAACATCTCACAATCGGTCCAGGTTCAGATCGAGGCCGCTCGAACCGTCAAGTCCCGTTAAACCTTGAAGGATTTCATGAGAATATGTTTTGGGATTTCTCAGATTTCAATTCAAATCTGTTTTAATTTTTGCGTTAAATGGCTCAGGAAACATGATACCGTTTCCCCAAAATTTCTATAATTTCCGAATTTTGAGCCGAAAATGGTCGTTAACGAGTAGGTTGAACTGACTGATGAAGAATTTGAGATCAAAAGTAGTTCTGACCGGCCGGTCCGTTCTTAAACACGCTAACTTTCGAACTGAAAGATCTAGAGAGTTGATTTTAATTTTTTTGCTAAATAATTGATTTTCATATCGAGTTGGTTGAATAATATGAATAGGCGTAATTGAAATTTATAACTGTTTGTCAATCTATCAAAGCATAATCACAGAAGGAGAAATAACACAGAATTAAAAATTCCTCTCTCTTATTTCGAAAACAGAAAGAGTAAGAGACTTTAAACCTTCATGGTAGGTTTAGGGCCTAAATATCTTTGTCAGTTTTTATATGGGAAAAGTGGGTTCACTGGTTTCAACACACATGTGTTGATAATTTTTCAATTCATTTCTTCACACATGCGCGTGGCAGATCGTTATTTTCAAAATCTGTGGTAGAGCCTAGTTTCATAAATATTGTTCAGGTAGCTCAACACACTTATTTCAGTTCGCTTCTAAACAGGATATTTGTTGAATGGAGGTATGTAGTTACATTTTTATTGATTATTTATATTTAGCAAGTAACTTTCTACTGAGGAGAATATGGATTAGAATTGCGTTTTCTGGAGAATTTACTATATATTTTCTGAATAAGAAAATGAGAAAGACCTTTCAAATTCGACGTGGGGCATTTTTTTGGATGGAATTTGTTATTCGTGAATATATAATCCAAACAGCCTGTATTTGATGATATTTACTGCATGATCACGGCAACTATTTTATATTTTCTTTTGATTCTTTTCAGTTTACTGCCAATTTGTTGATAATCCTATATACTACTCTGTCAAGAAAGTACCGGGAATTTTCAATTAAAACAACATTTTTACATTTAATCGTCAAAATTTATTGGGTCGCCTTCAAAATAGGCTCCATTTGCTCCAATACATCTATGCCAACGCCACTTCCAATTATCGAAACATTTTTTATAGGCGCTTTCCGGGATGGACTTTAGCTCTCGCGCCGAATTATGTTTTATGGCTTCAATCGACTCAAAACGGGTGCCACGAAGGGGCAATTTTAGTTTTGGGAAGAGGAAAAAGTCGCAGAGAGCCAAATCCGGCGAATACGGTGGTTGCTTAAGCACGTTTGTTGAGTTTTTGGCGAGAAAGTCAGTCACAATCGTAGCTCGGTGAGAAGGCGCGTTATCGTCATGCAAAATCCATGAGTTGTTCGCCCACAAATTTGGCCGCTTCTTACGGATACGCTTACGCAAACGTTTCATAACGCCTAGGTAATACTCCTTGTTTACCGTCTGACCCTCTGGAACGAATTCGTAGTGCACCACGCCACGGATATCAAAGAAAACAATGAGCATCACCTTCATTTTCGAGCGACTTTGGCGTGGTCCTTGAAGGCTCTGTACCACTGATATGCACGAGTTTTCGATAGAGCATTATCACCAAAGGCCTTTTGCAACATTTTCAATGCATCGGCACACGAAAATTCATTTGCCTCACAAAACTTTAAACAAATTCTTTGCTCAACGTAATCACCCATAGTAAAAATCGGCACGCACTCTGACATCGACTGACTTAATAAGCTGTTGCAAACACACTAGTTGACAGATCCTGCTCAAGCTTGGCATAGTAATTAAGGACAGTGGTACCAACCTAGGAGAAAAATTTTTTACCTGCCTCATTGCCCCGCCAGATTTAAATCGATAATTCCCGGTACTTTCTTGAAGCAGAATGTTTGATGAAGATGGTATGTATATATTTTTTATGGATTATTTTATTTTTATCCAAATAACTCCTAAATGAAGGGACTCGAGTAGAATTTTTCAGGTTATTTTTCTGGAGAGTATTTCATCCATTTTTCGAGAAGGAAAAAGTACTTTTCGAATTCTGGAACAATTTTTGACCATCGAGCTTATTCCTTTATATCCAATCGAAAAAATTTCTTTTAGGTAATGAATTTAAATAATTTAATCGATACTATATATTTTCGTTGATTCTTCAATAGTTTATTACCACCACATGTGATAAGTCTAAAAACTAATACAGTGTTATCTAGGGCATGTTTGAAATTCAAATCGAAATGTTTTCAAGAGATTTATTTAGATTAAAATCTCTTGAGATTCCGGAGAATTAATCCAGCTATTATCTGTAAAGGCGCTTTTAAGACATTATATTCCATCTAATTTGAAATTTTTTTTAGAGATTTCGCAGATTAAGTTTGAAGAAGTGTCCAAGAATTGATCCAGTTATTTTTTGAATTAGTTGAAAAAATCCTGTTAAAATGGTTTCAATTCATTTTTGTTTTAAAATTATAATTTGTATTTTCACGCATATCGTGCCGTTATTAGATATTGAGTATAGGATCGTCCCGTGTTTTCAACATTTTTCTGTGGGAGAACCTAGTTACGAGGGTGGTTCAAATATGATCGAGACAAATACTCTGACACGTTTATTTATTATCGAAAAATTTACAAAAAATCACATCTTCTCTAGGTAATTCCTCCCACTATTTACACATTTTGTCCACCTTTCCGGAAGTTTTTTGAGGCCGGTATCAAAAAAGTCTTTGGGCAACTCGGACAGCCATGTGCGCACGTCGTCGTCGGTGTTGAACTTTTGATCTCCGAGGGCCTCTTTCAGTGGTCCAAACATGTAGTAGTCGCAAGGCGATAAATCCGGACTGTAGGGGGTGTTCCAGTACCTTCCACCCCAATTTCGATATTTTATTGAGCGTGAGACGCGTGGTATGAGAACTCGCGTTATCCTGGAGGAGAATCGCACTTAGTGTTGGAATGCTCCTCCGTTTCGAGCGATAGGCGGGTATCATGTGTGTTTTCAGAAGGTTAGAGTAGTATGCAGCATTGATGGTACGTTGAGTGCGCAGGAAATCGACGTACAGCACGCCCTGCTGGTCCCAGAACACAGTACACATTACCTTAACCGCGGACCAGGTTGTCTTCGCTTTAACTGGCGCCTCTTCCTCCTTATCCCTCCACTCTTTACTTGACACCTTGGTTTCGGGAGTGTAATAGTGTACCCATATTTCGTCTGTGGTGAAGATTCGCGTTAAAAAACCGTCCCCCTCCGCCTCGTATCGCATCAGTAAACTTCCAACCGCGTTAATTTTTGCTCAAAATTCAACAGTTTAGGAACCCATCGCGCCCTTATTTTGCGATATTGAAGGTGTTCGCGGATGTCAGACCCTACACTACCAATAATGATGTCGACTTCAGCCGAAATGTCTCGAACTTTCATCCTACGGTCCTCCAAAATCAGTTGTTCTACTCGGCGAATGTTGTCTGGTGTGGCGCTGGTTCGCGATCGACGATCATGCAGCTCATTCTCGACGGTTTCGCGGCCATCCTTGAATGCTTTGGCCCATTCAAACACGTCAGTCCTACTCAGGCACTCACTACCGAACTGCTTCTGAAAACGCACAAAAATTTCCGTGTTTTTAACGTCTCCTCCCACTAAAAACGAATGATAATACGTTGCGGCAGTCGGCACTTGACGTTCACTCATGATCGTAGCACACGCGTGAAATACGTGCTCCGATGAAAACAAATTCCACACTGTTCGTAAGAGACCCAGCTATCACATACTCAAGCCACGACCTTTGAAACATTCATGCGCGCCATCTACAGAGTCTGTTTCGATCATATTTGAACCACCCTCGTATATACGTGGCGCTCAGTTAACTTTCCAACAGGATATTTTGTGAATAAAGGTATGTAGATACATTATTCATTATTTCTATTTATCAGTTAACATTCAAATAATGTCCGTCCGACTGATGATAACATGATAAAGAATTTCAACTGCATTTTGTGGAGCATTTTTTGGTTAAAAAATTCATTATTTCTACTATCCAATCAATACAGTCCGTCTGGGATGTTTGTTGGGATGAGCATCGTCAATATTTCATATTTTCAATTAAATTTCAATTAATCCAGCTTACTTCAGAATCCCTGCTCTAAACACCTCACTACTTCCGTATAAATAAACCTAACCTCCATAAAATCGTTCCCTAAATGTTATATCCCTGAAACGTATCCAGGATCCGTGCTCAAATGGTGTAACTAACTGGTGAAACACGATTTGTACCTCATTCATCACGTCGTTACTTCCTGCAGGATTCGCGAGTAGTTCGGCAACAACTTCAGACGCTTTATCTTCGTAATGTACTGTTATCGATTACGATTTTGGAATTCCGTAATTAACGGGGTCGAAAAAGGATAATTACAGCTCGCAGGATGGAACAGGACAAACTTGCTAACGGATGTCAATGCGAAACAAACGCCGCAGAAATGGAGGTAGTGGGGTTGAAAGGATACGGAATACCTTGCGAAGTATTAATTATCAAGCAGGCAGGGTGCATTTGTAATCAAGAAATGAGAACGTTTCCTAAAAAAGAGGAAGGCAAGTTTAATCCCTCTGTAGGATATAAATGAAATAATATCCAGGAGGAGGTTTTTGAGATTACCTGAAAAACGTTGCGAATATCACAGGAGATTTAGTGATTTTTTATAATATTTTTCTCCTCTTTTTCCACTGCTTGAAAGTTTTATGTATAATATAAAATAAACTATTGAAATATCAAATATTCTCGGAAAAATAACGTCTGTTCAACACTTACTAGTCTGTCAAGAAAGTACCGGGAATTTTCAATTAAAACAACATTTTTACATTTAATCGTCAAAATTTATTGGGTCGCCTTCAAAATAGGCTCCATTTGCTCCAATACATCTATGCCAACGGCACTTCCAATTAACGAAACATTTTTTATAGGCGCTTTCCGGGATGGACTTTAGCTCTCGCTTCGAATTTTGTTTTATGGCTTCAATCGACTCAAAACGGGTGCCACAAAGGGGCAATTTTAGTTTTGGGAAGAGGAAAAAGTCGCAGGGAGCCAAATCCGGCGAATACGGTGGTTGCTGAAGCACGTTTGTTGAGTTTTTGGCGAGAAAGTCAGTCACAATCGTAGCTCGGTGAGAAGGCGCGTTATCGTCATGCAAAATCCATGAGTTGTTCGCCCACAAATTTGTCCGTTTCTTACGGATACGCTCACGCAAACGTTTCATAACGCCTAGGTAATACTCCTTGTTTACCGTCTGACCCTCTGGAACGAATTCGTAGTGCACCACGTCACGGATATCGAAGAAAACAATGAGCATCACCTTAATTTTCGAGCGGCTTTGGCGTGGTTTTTTCGGTTTCGGCTCATTTTTGCCACCCATTCCGATGATTGCTGGCTTGTTTGCATATCGTGCTCGTAGACCCAGGTCTCATCACCAGTTATAATGCGTTCCATGAATGTAGAATCGGAATTACAGCGATCCAGCATGTCTGAAGCAACCTGTTCGCGATGACGTTTTTGAAGAAAATTCAGGTCTTTCGGTACGAGTCGTGCGGCCACCTTTCTCATGCCCAAAATATCAATCAAAATCGTACGTGCGGACTCGTGGGATATCTTAAGATCATGTGCTATCTCTCTCAAGCTGGTACGACGGTTTTCCAGCACCCTTTCCTTAATTTTATCGACGTTATCTTCGATCGAAGCCGTCGATGGGCGACCACTTCACGACCGTCCTTGAAGGCTCTGTACCACTGATAGGCACGAGTTTTCGATAGAGCATTATCACCAAAGGCCTTTTGCAACATTTTCAATGCATCGGCACACGAAAATTCATTTGCAACACAAAACTTTAAACAAATTCTTTGCTCAACGTAATCACCCATAGTAAAAATCGGCACGCACTCTGACATCGACTGACTTAATCAGCTGTTGCAAACACACTGGTTGATAGATCCCGCTCAAGCTTGGCATAGTAATTAAGGACAGTGGTACCAACCTAGGAAAAAAAAATTTTACCTGCCCCATTGCCCCGCCAGATTTAAATCGATAATTCCCGGTACTTTCTTGACAGAATGTATATTCATGATCTCTCGACAGTTATCAACCACTTTCCACCTCGGCATGTAATGGTTTATTTTATGAGTACATTCATTTCTATTTCGATTTTGATTCTCAACTTGTTGAAAAAATATAACAGTCTATTATTATACACTTGTTTTGGGTTTCACTAAGATTCATTCATCACTAGATTAACAGATACTCTTGTCACATTTGACAAATGGTTACACGAATTTGGGTTTCACAAAACAAGTTCAGATAGTTGATCACGTGGATCAGTTGATGGGAGAAAACAATTTTGCAACGGCGTTTTTTCAGAATTTGACAGCTACATCATAGGAGCAGAAAGAAAATAATATTGTATATTAATCTGTTGTAGCGATGTTATTGTTTATATGGTTGTTATACCATACTATTACGAAAAGCGGTTTCAAATGCGCAGTTTCTTTGAACAATTCTGACACCGATGATTTTGTAATGTTGATATGATCTCCTGTCGTCATTTGGAAACCACCCCTTGCATAAAACTTAGACAAACTTTGAACCTCCCGACTTCTCCTCCAGAATTATTCATCCAGTTATTTTTGTCTTTTGCATTAAAGAAAAGATTGGAAATTTTATGTCAGGGTGTGAAAGCTATTTTTATCTTAGTTTTTGAGAATATTGGAGCTAGTTTCTGCGAGATTAGTCCAAATATCCTCTTTTCAACGAAAGATGGCCACCATATTTATATCTGAAACACCTTCAAAGAAAATTATATCAAATTCGCGTTCAGACTCGAGGAATTCGATCGAAAGAATACAATTGTGTTGTGCAGAATTGCGTCAGAAACGTTGTGAACTTCGCAGTGATCTAACAATTGTTATAAGTGTTAGTTGTCTGTTTTCCTTATATTTTTTCATAATATCTGTAGTATTAAAATTTAGTTTATTCGTTTGAATGATATCGATTTGACAGATAAATTCATGATTTTCATAAGAATTACTTTAATATTCAATCATAAAGAGCTTCAATATAGAGCAAATTTAGATTTGAAATATTTCAACTCTTCGTTGTTAAGTTCTCAGCCATAATAATACGGCAGAGGGCAAGCAGCTAGCAAAAAAAATGATTTGTTCTTCGAAAGCACACTGAATGAAGTATTTTTTGCTGAAAAAAAACATGTCCAACATTCATAATTTTTCATCGATAAAACCATTGGAGAAATATGACTGATTTTGTTCACTTCAGAATAATGAAATTCATCTCCTTACCACGCCCACAATAAGAATTTTTTGGCACACAGAACTTATCTTGTAGCAAATTTAATGCCGTTTCCAGATATGTGGTCAAATTTGATGAGGCTACAAGGATAACTGAAGTATAACTGATTTTATTGGAAAAACTGGAAATGTTTCGTTAAATCAGGAAATGTTGAATTGAAGAATAACCATCAATATTTCGACCATGTGTTATATGACATTTTCTGTTGCAAATAACTTGTATGGTCTCCTCTTGAAGTTTGGCCCTTTTGAACGTAGACACCCTGTATATTGTTTGAGGAATCAAATACATTTTGAGTGTTTCATTTGTTGAAAAATTTATCCAATAGAGAAAAACTGGTTGTTTACCATGTTTACCACATACATACTCCATTGTTCAGTGTTTCCATACTACCGCACAGGCGACGTGAATTTAATCGGCTTTTTTAATACAGAACATAGTTACTGCAGTACTCAAAGACTTTCTCACAAACCCAAATATGCAAAATACACCCCTACTACCTATGCAAATCGTGTCGAAATCTCCATGGCAAAAGGCAGCCTCCGAAATGAACATAATTATTAATTTGTCAGTACTTGCTCTTTGTTCAGTTTCAGACCTTTGCATGTAAAGCCATAATTTCGCCATCCTTTATGCTCTTCCAACAATTTTCAACTATTTAAATTAGCAAAATTTGAATATCAAAACAGATTTAATCTGTCAGTCTTCTACAATTTTAGTTTCAAAAAAAATTTTATTCAAAAAACTTTTAGAATTAAATTAATTTCTTATGAGCACAGCTTATATTTAATAGACGTAGAAAATCAAAACTCAATTATACAATATCAAATGAGATAAATAAACCAACAAAAATAAATTGTCAATTAAAATTAATGAATAAATATTCGAAGGAGGCAAAATTTTGTTTCTGATCTAATTATGAAAACTAATTTCTTTTCAAAAATAAAAAACATAATTTAAGGACTCCTCAGAAAATATAATATATTCGAAAAATTCAATATAATTTAATAAGTTACTTAAAGAATCTCTCAAAACATGCATTATATCTTCAAAAAACAATTAGAATTCCGATAAGGTCACTTTATATCCAAGTTATGCTATGTTCGTCACAAAAATCACAGAAAGCTGAGCGGTATTATACGGTCTTCTTTAAACCATCTGATATTCCATATAATTATACATTCTGTCAAGAAAGTACCGGGAATTATCGATTTAAATCTGGCGGGGCAATGAGGCAGGTAAAATTTTTTTTCCTAGGTTGGTACCACTGTCCTTAATTACTATGCCAAGCTTGAGCGGGATCTGTCAACTAGTGTGTTTGCAACAGCTGATTAAGTCAATCGATGTCAGAGTGCGTGCCGATTTTTACTATGGGTGATTACGTTGAGCAAAGAATTTGTTCAGTTTTGTGTTGCAAATGAATTTTCGTGTGCCGATGCATTGAAAATGTTGCAGAAGGCCTTTGGTGATAATGCTCTATCGAAAACTCGTGCATATTAGTGGTACAGAGCCTTCAAGGACGGTCGTGAAGTGGTCGCCCATCGACGGCTTCGATCGAAGATAACGTCGATAAAATTAAGGAAAGGGTGCTGGAAAACCGTCGTACCAGCTTGAGAGAGATAGCATATGATCTTAAGATATCCCACGAGTCCGCACGTACGATTTTGATTGATATTTTGGGCATGAGAAAGGTGGCCGCACGACTCGTACCGGAAGACCTGAATTTTCTTCAAAAACGTCATCGCGAACAGGTTGCTTCATACATGCTGGATCGCTGTAATTCCGATTCTACGAGTACGATATGCAAACAAGCCAGCAATCACCGGAATGGGTGGCAAAAAATGAGCCGAAACCGAAAAAACCACGCCAAAGCCGCTCGAAAATGAAGGTGATGCTCATTGTTTTCTTCGATATCCGTGGCGTGGTGCACTACGAATTCATTCCAGAGGGTCAGACGGTAAACAAGGAGTATTACCTAGGCGTTATGAAACGTTTGCGTGAGCGTATCCGTAAGAAGCGGCCAAATTTGTGGGCCAAAAACTCATGGATTTTGCATGACGATAACGCGCCTTCTCACCGAGCTACGATTGTGACTGACTTTCTCGCCAAAAACTCAACAAACGTGCTTCAGCAACCACCGTATTCGCCGGATTTGGCTCCCTGCTACTTTTTCCTCTTCCCAAAACTAAAATTGCCCCTTCGTGGCACCCGTTTTGAGTCGATTGAAGCCATAAAACAAAATTCGGCGCGAGAGCTAAAGTCCATCCCGGAAAGCGCCTATAAAAAATGTTTCGATAATTGGAAGTGCCGTTGGCATAGATGTATTGGAGCAAATGGAGCCTATTTTGAAGGCGACCCAATAAATTTTGACGATTAAATGTAAAAATGTTGTTTTAATTGAAAATTCCCGGTACTTTCTTGACAGAGCAGTATATTATCTATAGAATAATAAAATAATTTAGGCTTAAATAAAAATCTCATTATGGAATATCAAGTGGTTTAAAGAAGGCCTTACAACGTTCTGTGATTTTTGTGACGAACATAGAATATCTTGGATTTTAAAGTTAGTTGTTCAAAGCGATGATTCCAGGAGGACTTGGGTGAGTTATATTTGTTGTTGGTTGATTTTATTTTTTAAATATGAAGTAGGACCAATGAAGACCTGATAAGAATTCTAATTGTTTTTTGAAGATATAATGCATGTTTTGAGAGATTTTTGAAGTAACTTATTTAAATATATTAAATATTTCAAATAAATTATATTTTCTGAGAAGTCTTTAAATCATGTTGTGTAATTTTGAAAAGGAATTATTATAGTTTTCATAATCGTAAGATCAGAAACAAAATTTTGTCTCCTTCAAATACTCATTTATTAATTTTAACTGACAATTTATTTTGTTGGTTTATTTATTCCATTTGATATTGTATATTGAATTTTGATTTTATACGTCTATTGAATAAATAAGTTGTGTTTATAAGGTACTAATTTAATTCTAAAAGTTTTTTTCATAAAAATTTTTCTCAAATTGAAATTGTAGAAGTCTGACAGATGAAATCTGTTTTGATATTCAAATTTTGTTACATTCCTTCTATCAAGTAAAAAGCCTCCTTCCATTATTTTATTCAAATTAGCAACAAATTCGTTGAGGTTATTCTGAAAACATCAGGTAATATTTAGATGATATCAAGTCAGTTTCATCTATACGAGAGTCTGAGGAACCTTCATTGGCTCGCTCAAAACTCAGGAACAAGGGACATTCATGATAGCAGGTGGGCCATTTAAAATTTGCATTTTTGATACTAATGAATATTTTTTAAAACTTGAGTTTATTAGAAAGGTTGAACCTTGAATTTCACGAATGAAAAACAATATCATTTAAACGACTCTCCATAGAGTATCCATTCGATCAATCCAATTTTTTAATACATGGTCGAGTGTTTGGGGTTTAATCTCCCGAATGGCAACTTTCGTATTTCGAGACATCAATCGTTTCGGTAAATGGCCCTCCCTTCAAAACACAAATTGCACTCGTATTCTCGTATGAAGAGTTCACGCTTCACGCTGTCAAACTTTACGATGATAATGTCAGATTTGACTTATTCTCATCAATTCTGCCATATCACAAAACTCAAGGAAAAATTCTCGTAGCTCCGTTCTGTGCATTAATGGACAAAATTAGTCCAATTGTTCCGCAGTAATTTACTTCTAATTTCTTTCTTATTTTCCGGATAGTTCCGAAACTGATGATCTGGTCGGAACCAAATATGATATTTAGGTGTATAATAACGATTAGAAGATTTTTTTCAGAGCAGGTTTGGAGTATGAATATTTAACTTATTCTTAAAAATGGGTAGAATAGGTTCATTAGTTCCAGGGTTATTCACCTTTGACGTTTTGTTTTTCAAATATTATCGAAAGTAAAAATCTGGTTTATTTTTAAAATTTGAATATTAAAACAAATTTAAATTATGTTTATCTTCTACAATTTTAATTTCAAAAAAATTTTTATTCAAAAAACTTTTAGAAATAAATTTATGTCTAACAAGCACCGCTTACATTTAATAGACGTATATAATCAAAACTGAATATATGTCAAATGGAATAAATTACCGCACAGATATTCGAAAGTAATTAAAAATAATAAATAAATATTTAAAGGAGACAAAATTTTGTTTCTGGTCTTTAAATATATAATGTCAAATCCTTTAAATATTCCTTTAAATATTTATTTATTAATTTTAATTACTTTCGTACATCTGTGGGGTTATTTATTCCATTTGACATTATATATTGAGTTTTGATTATATACGTTTATTAAATGTAAGCGGTGCTTGTTAGACATAAATTTATTTCTAAAAGTTTTTTGAATAAAATTTTTTTGAAATTAAAATTGTAGAAGATAAATATATTTCAATTTGTTTTAATATTCAAATTTTGTTATATTTCTTCTATCAAGTAAAAGGCCTTTCTATTTTATTTTTATTTAATCTGGTATATTTCAAATTCAGTAAGATAAGAAATAATAATACGAAGAGGCCCATGCACAATTTCGTGAAAATAAATTATGATTATTTATTTTTAATTTTATGACTTTTTCGTTTCTTATATGTATATGTCTTCAAGAAGTTATTCAGGGATTTAAAATTTTCAGGGGACTGTTGAAGAAGCGAGCAAGAGTTTTTCATTTTACGTCAGTAGATTTTTTATTCAATTTTTCTGAAAAGTAAGTCATACTTACCGTCGTTTTTCTTATTGATGTTGCTTCGATTATAATTCAATATTTCTTTCTCACTAAAAAGTGTGGATAAATAAAGCTTAATAAAATTAGAGGAGGTATAGTCTTAGTTGTCAGCAGTTGTAAATGTTTAAAATTGAGCAGTAAAAACAAATCGTTCTCTAACTCCGCCACTAATTATTACAGCTAAAGTTTCATAGTATACTTTGCTAAAAAAAAATTGTGCGTTTATTGTCCAGTTCAACTCTTAGCTACTGAACAGGAATTCATGAACCAAGGTAGAAAAATCGGTTCCATGACCTTCCATGTTTATGGTTAGATGGATTTAGTCTAAGCATAAAATAATAAAACAGGGTTTTTTACTTGATAAAAGGCATATCACAATATCTTAAATATCATACAGATTTTATTTATCAAGTTCACTACAATTTTTTTTTCGTTTTCGTGGTGTGTAATGCGTGTTAATTAAATGTCCACTAAATTGAAACTGTGTGTTCTAAGATATTTATGTAATTTAATTCTCTTCTTAGAAAAGTTTTTTATAAAATTGAAATTAAAATTTGTAGCGAACTTATATATATATATATAAATCTGTAAGATATTCAATATAATGAGACATAAAATTTGAGAAAATTATCATTCACTTTTTAAAAGGGAAAGTAGGAATATTTATTACTTCCGCCCTGTTGGATTTATTAATTTAACTACCTTGCTCGATTTTCACCTCTCAAATTATTGAGGAAAATATTCAAAACAATTTTTTTATATAAAAAGAAATATACGAGGGGCGTTCAATATATTCTCGGTATAGGTAGGCATGAAAGAAAATTCAGAAAATTTTTTAAACACTTCATTTTTCAATTTAGAATTTCAATACTTTTGTTAGATCGAGAAATAAAGTTCTCTAAACCTTGTAAGAAATATTCTTCCGGTTTCTCCTCAAAAAAGGTATTAATTGTTACCTTCAGGTCTTCATCGTTGGAAAATCGCTCAACACGAAGATATTTTTACACTTTTGGAATAGGTAGTAGACACTGGGGGCCAAGTCTGGACTGTAAGGAGGATGAGTAATTTCTTTGAGGCCACATTCCCGCACAGCAGTGCGACCGGGGGTCGTTAAGCAGCAACATATCCGCTGTGAGTTTTCGTCGCTTTTTTCTTTTAATTACTTTCCTTAAATTACGCAAAGTGGTTGCTTATGATGTTGCTGTGATTCTTTTACCCATTTTAGTTAATTCTACGAATGAAATACCTTCAGAATCCCAAAAGATCTAGCCATTATTTTTCCAGCGAATGGGGTGACTTCAAAATTCTTTGCACCCTTTTCAATCTACTGCACGTAATCTTATTTTCTCTCAGGGTCATAGTGATGAACCCACGTCTCATTCCCAGTAACCAGTCGGTTGAAAATAGTCGATAGGTCTTCTCCACAGAGCTCTAAAAACTTCTTACAGCACTCGACTCGTACTTGCTTCTGAGGTGGGGTGAGCATTCTCGGTACTCATCTTGCATGTTAGCATGTATGGTACCCACGGATGCTTTCTCTTCCTCTTTTGAATTCACTTGACCACTTTGAACGGTGGATAACGACGGGATACGGTCATGGTAAACGGGAACCATCTTTTTATGAAAGATTTTTTGACTTTTTCCCTGCTCAGTGAGGACTTTTATAACGGCGCGATGCTTGATTTTCTTCATCATTGTGGCGTCAGTCATTCTGGTCGTCTTTCACTGAGGATACCTAGAAAACTAATGTGAATAAATTAGTGAAATTTTATATTTATACCCTCAGATAGTGTTAATAATTAGATTACTCACATTATTAGCAAATCACCCTGATACATTGAACACCCGTCGTAGTAACGGCATATTCTGGTGAAAAATTAATGGTGAAAAGATCTTAAAGCTTCTGGCAGTTGAATATTAAGTGAAGACAACTAAAACGCAATAATCATATAATAATTTATTTATAAAGTAAATACCTTTATACAGAAAAGATTACATACATAATTTTAATATTCTGTAAATATAATATACTAAACGCTAGTTTAAGTTTATTGCTTATAAGATAACGGACTAGTTGTGTCGTTCCTCCGGTACTGGAGCAATCAACCTTTGCAGACTCAGATATTCGTTGCCTGATCTCGGTCTCAGCGTGCAACTGGGTGGAGGAGCCTCGCTAGAGCTGTGTGAAGAAAGGGACAATGTCTCGAAGTAATCCGACATGTCGGAAGTGCCGCTACTGGTAGATCCCGAAGGGCAGACAGGAACCTCGGCTTCCGCACTGGCAGATTTACCATCAGTCTTATTGAATTGAAAACTAAGATCTCGCAGAGGATCAGAAGACTTGGAACGTCTAGGAAGAGTCGTTGGACATAGCTGAACCTTGCGTGGCAGTTCGAATACACCTGAATCGTTGGAACTCGAGGAATCTCTGTTGGATTTGCACGGCACCGATGAGGATCTCCTAACCGCTATCTGCTGGCTGCATTGGCAAGTCGTGGGTGGCGTTGGAGAAGACATCTCTGGTTCTTCGCATCTGCTGGAGGAATCTGCAGAGTTGGATCTCTTTCGTTGTAGGTTATCCGTGTAGTCTAGTATTTGTTTTCGTTGATAAATATTCGCCTGGAACATGGAAGACCCCGATGGCTTGTTCGACCGATCTAAAGCCGGTCCTAAATTCGGGTTACTATTGGACAAAACTTTCTCTAAACGTTGCTTCACAGCTGGTGACATGGGGAGGTAGCCAGGGTGAGGTTGAGCTGGCTTGTTGTTGGATGGCTCCATCATCAGATAGTCCTCTTGTGTGTGTCCACACTTCTCGCAAAGATCTCTGCATTTATCTTGAATTTCCTTCGAATTTTCGTAGAGTTGGAGCGTTTGAGCAAATTCCATGTTTTCATAGTTGGTGGAAGCTGGAATGAATGATTGTCCCTTCTCGGGAGGATGTTCGATTGTTTCGTTTGGAGGCGCTAGGTTTGCGTAGTTGGCAGAACTGGCGGTAGGTTGCGTTCGGTGACACTTCTTGCTTTTATCTACAGTTGCGTATAGGGCATGGACGTCTTCTGTGGTTGTCCAGCACGACATTAGACGTTGGCAGACGCAAGGTCGGTCTGTCTGTTTTTCTGGCTGGCGTTCTGGTTGTTTCTCGAGTTGCTTATCTGCCTCTGGCTGGCGAATGCGTACGATGCAACCACATGGTTTCTGTACAGTTTCGAATATGCATTCTTTGAGCTTCCTTGGAGTGTCGTAGTGCTCGTCACTTTTGGATTCCTGAAACAAGAAGAAAATATATATAAGATATGATTTCAGTGGAGATCAATCTGGTGAAATAAAATGTACAAAAGCACATATGGGGAGAAATTAGAATCCTATGTTACATTATCATAATCAAAAGAGTTACAAAAAATATCAGGAACTCATATCCAAGTTATGTAGACTCAAAGTAAAGTAAAATAGCCCGATCTGTGGAACTTTATCACTGTCAGCATGTTTTTAGAAGTCTAGTTCTAGGAAGTGTTTGATGTGTAGTCTCGTGTCTAAGGATTAAAGTGCTAGAGTTGGATCACCAATGGCCCCAAGAATATTGGTTGTTCTTATCTGAATGTTACTCGGTACATAGAGAAGACGTAAAATACTTACCACTGGATATGGTATTTTCGGTACATCATAATTATCATAACTAGGCTGATTCTGCACAGCCTTGCTAGGACTCGGACTGGGGCATCCAGGCTTCGGCGGCCTAGCTGGGGGCCTGGTTATCGTCTGACTCCATCCGCTGCTATCGGAGCCACTGCTAATTGAATGTCCGTCGCATGTATGCTCCCAGAACGGCGTCAATCCCATGGGAACGGTAGCCGTAGAAGACCTCGACAAAGCTCCGAGTTTGCTGATACAGCTCATGCACCTTTCTATGGGAGGTGGACCCCATCCATCATTTGATATACTATCTCCACAGCCGTAATTGCTCTCCAAGTCCGTATAAGGGGAATCTGCCCTGGACATGGAACCTTCACTTAAATCTAGCACCGCGCGTCCATCGCTTCTTAAAGGTGGTCTACGAGGACTGTCCATAACTGAAAAAAAAAATTTATAGATCAGTTAGGTGTGAGGATAAGTAACGCAAGATATTGGAAAGTAGTTCAGAATTGAAAAAACTGATCTTGCACGAGTTCAATATCGTGTTTTTCATTTTTGTTCTTAGTTATTTAACATATACGTTAAGTTGTTCAGTAGAGTTTGCTACTTCGCGATGGATCATTAGGTTACTCCAACGTTTCTGAATCGTCAAAACTTTATATTGAAGTTCATGAAGTATTGCTGCTAGTAAAAGAGTATTAAATTTAAACCTGGTTGTCACTTGCCTGCTTCTGGGTGCGCTGTTCATTGTGTTCTTGAAGATTTTGAAATCAATTTACGATTAGCAAGCCAAAACTTCATATTAGTCGCAGTGACAACGATACTGAACCATTCACAAGAATCAGACTTGTACAAAACGCTGACATGGCGATTTGAGTTTACATTCATGTGGACATCATTGACACAAGAACTCATATCAACTGTCAACCGTTAACGTCAATAGTTAAGTGATAAGACGCAGTAGATGTTGGAAAGCCATCCCGATGTTCATCATCCTCATTTTTTTGATAACGTTGTTTTATAGAGTTATGTGATTAACTCTAACAGATTTGATTTCATTAAATACCCTATGCAATCATAGAAGAATATTTTATTTATCAGCAAAACTTTCAAAGGTAATTGAATATTTATCTCAGAATGTAAGACTGTTTTTTCCTGAAAATACGTGAAAAAATTCCTCGTCGCATAATTTATCGACATGGCGAAATTAATAAGTCGTTGCAATCGTGCAATGTAATATTTTGTCTTCAGGCTTATGTCAGATTTTATGCTCCAACAACGAGTCAAGTATTAATCTATTCAATTTCAAACTAAATATACCCAGTAAAGTCAACTGATAAATATTTCAATGTTGCCTAATCCTCTTTGGAGAACTACTTTCCAACAAAAAATTCTTGCAGCATTTTTCGCTATATTAACCAGCAAATTCAACTTACCGGACATATTCCTTGATACAGGTCTTCTCCTAGAGTTGTGTAAACTACCGGTAGCCGCTACCTTGAGAGTGCTTGTTATCTCATCCCCTTGATCAGTCAACAGTACATGAACTCCTTCTCCTTTTCCACACCTCGAACCACCCTCAAAACAAAACCTTCCCTCCACCACTCCATACCTCCTAAGGTTGCTGATAAGCCACTGTCCGGATATTCTAGGGGGCACCCCCGTCGTCAAACAAAACCCCCTCTCCTGAACGTGTAACCTGGCGGGACCTTGAGGAATTCTGGATTTGGGAGGTGCAGATGAGATGAGTACCAAAAAGTGTGGACCGTCTCCGAGGTGTGAACTGAGCTTAACTTGCCATTGCATGAGGCGCTCTCTGTTGTCGAAAGCGAGCACCACGACCACATCTTGACACAGAATGGCCACTGTGTGTGATTCTTTGTCTAAGGTGAAGCCTGACTCGAGGCCAAGGAAGTGTTCTAGGGAGAGGGATGCTTTGGTTTGGCCTTGTTTGTAGCGGTCCTTGGAATCTCTGTATAGTTGAAGGTGCAAACAATCTGGAAAGAAACTTAATCTTAGAATACATAAGTAAAGAAAATAAAACGATATTGATTAAATGAACAATTGTTAATTCATGATAAACAACCAAATGTTATAATTCTAAATAGTGATATGTAATTTTAAGCGACAGAGGTATTCTTGAAAAGTAACGCGCTGAATGAATGAACATAACAATGGTCAAAGTCAATTAAATAAATCGAGATCCAAAAAGCATATTGAATGAACAATCCAGAAGTAACAAATTTTATTGTTAAAACGAAATGTTCTTAAGAATATTGAATTCAATTATATATATATTTTTGAAGTTTATTTTATTTAGTATCGTGTATCAATATTAGGCATCTTCAATAAAATACTGTAACATAATCGTAAAAGTACATTATGTGGTAATATTATTGTCAGGTCATTATACTGATATTTCTAGATATAAAGATGTCTAATATTGATATTAATGTTCATGGGTATAGGTGCTTCCGTAGGTATTAAATGAAAGAACTGACTTGTTTTTTGCGGTAGAACGAGTGGGTTTGTGAAAATTGGTATTTATACACATTTTATGTTTCTGATTGGATTCCATGTTCAGAATCGATATAATAATGTTATGATATATGTTTTTTCAAGTACACAATTTCAAAGATCCTTGTTTTCATATTGAATCAGTTAAAATGCTTCTAGTTCATCTATTTCTCAGATGATGTACCTTGCTTTTCGAACAATATAAGAATTAAACCCCCTAAACAAATGCTTAGTTTCTAAGCATCTAGATATCAAAAAAATTGAAATGTTCTCCTGAGCTCATTTCGGAAACTGTTTGAAAAAATGTATGCAAATTATTTTAAAAAGTCTCGTACTGTGCAGTAATGATTTTTCAAGCTTTACTGAAAAAATATTTAATCTAAAGATCGAAAATTACGAACTGCAAATCGAAAACTTATTTGCCATCTTGTTAGCTGATCTGATTTTTTTCTTCTAAATGATAAAGATATGTAAGTAATTTGAAGCGTTTTCATATTGGATATTAGGTACTGACATATGTTTCATTCGAAATTTCCGATAACTATTAGATAGTCCCAGATTATCCCTATGATAAATTTCAATGAAATCTCCGATTAACAGGCTTACAAATCATTTTTGCCAATCGAACCGAACGCATCCATTTCCGAAGGGACAAAATGGAGGACTCCTGCTAACGCAAAATGATTCATTTTCCACATGAGGCGTATCCATTGTCCGTTTTGGCGGGTTAAAATACATTTTGTTCACCATTATTCATACCGTTGTGACAGGTTTTGAATGTATATATAAATAACTTTCAAAAGGACGAAGTACGGTGATGTATTCTACAATAATTGAATCACTTTTGGTGAAGTCCTCTTGGCATTAGTGGGTCGAATCCCATTCAATTTTCGACAAAAATTTGAAACATATTGTGAATAGATTATGGACGTGTATCTGGGGTTTTGGTCATATTTGTTCGGTTTAGTGGAATTGTTAGGGGAGGTACAAATTGAATAACAGCATTGCTATTTACTCTGGGTGTTTCATTGAAAATAGTGGATTGATTGGCGATATAGCCAATGCAGGGAACTAGTTTTCTTCCACAATTGTAAATTTCTTACGGATATCTGTTTTACTTTCCGGAATAACAACCACCATACAGAGCCCCTATCTTCAATGTGATTAATCTTCATATTCAAAAGTTCTTGTTTATTGGGATTCCTCATCAGAAAACATCGTGTTTATTTTAAATCATGTCTTGCAGAAAATGTTTATCAATAATTTTTCACAATAATACTGCCTGTTAAACTCTTTCAGAAAATTTGTCGTATCAGTATGGTTTAAAATCATAGTTTCTTTCTTTTTTTTTGACCTAAAAGTAAAAAAAAAATTTTCCAGTCATTACAAATACTTATGACAGAGGTAAAAAACAAGTGAGGTTTGGTTGATTTTAAAAAAAGAATATATTCACTTCACTTATACTTTAAAATTGTTCTCAAATTATGCATCATAGATTAAATCTAAATTATTATTATTGGAGATTTTTTTTTCAGGCAGTCAGGATAACGTTGGTGGTGCTCTCGAACTACTTGTAACAAGTACTGCAGTTGCTCTTCATCTTTAGTGAGGTAATTGTTATATTCTTCGATTAACGCTACTCCTCTTTCAGCCACGTCATTTGTGACTTTCAATGTTTTAAAAAATTCAGCACATTCTGTGTAACTATTGTCATCAGACCAAGCTGAAACATCCTTTTCTAAAAAATCACTCGGCAAATCGAATTTATTAAACAAATCTAATGATTTTTGTGACACAAAATCACTTAAATCTTTCTGGAGAAATAATTCTAACTCATTTTCGAGCACTCGATACCGCTGATTCGTCGTCTTTGAAGCAGCTCGAGAATTAATTACTTCAATCATCTTTATTTTCATATCTACGGAAACATTGGTATCAAATAAAGACATTGCAGCTAACTCCTCATTTAAGTACCACAAGTGGTCACTCAATTTGTTACAAGCTTTTTTAGAAACTGCTGAATCAACACTATCATACGAAATCAATTGAAAAAAAATTTTTCATGAAACAATTTGGTAATTTACATTAATGAATTTTCTGAAACTTTTCCATTATTTTGAATGACCGCGAAAATAGACGATAAACATTTTCTGTAAGCCATAATTTAAAATAAACACGAAGTTTTCTGATAAGGAATCCCATTAAAACCACTTAATCCGCTGCAATGCGATAAAAACGGTCAAATTTTCTGCATATTGTACTTAAACTTTGAATAACTTTAAATCGGTTAGGTTTGACGAAAAAACATAAGAAACCTTTTTTGTAGAGCGTTCAATTTTCTACAAAAATATGCGCAGGAATTTTCTTCATGACTTACTTTGGGCTAGCAATAAAAATCAGAATGTGCAAAAAGAAATTTTCCTATGTTATTCTTATGGGAAATGAAAAGGTGCGATACGGACGTCCTTAATATTAATATTAAGCGCTCAACTTTTTACTGGCATCTTTTTACATTGAATTGAAACTTTCAAGCTTGTTCGCAAGAAAAAAAAATTTTTTTTTTGAATCACCCTAATAAATACATACCATGTCTTGAAAGGAAGCCAACATTATAGTTTCACTGATAATTTTTGCTTTCAATACGACTAACTTTCAGTCACTGTAGGAATTTTTCATATTATTTCTAATACTTTTTGGTAGTAATAGGTACGAGCTTCATCAGTCTTTTGCAGGAAATAGCCCGAAATCTCAATTATCTTCAAGCTTTCATTCGTTTTCACGAATTAGTGAATTTGACAAATATTTACAAACTTGTCAGTTGATATATCCATGGTAATCATGCCTACTTAATTCTTAGTCATCGTTCGTTGTGTTTTAAAATTTTATTCAGTGAGAAATACAATAAATTATCTATCACGTGAGTTATAGGATGCTAACAACCTCGAACAACTTAACAATCCCTCGGGATTGAAATCTGTTTCCCCCTGTAATTTACATCCTCATAATTCCCTCGATACATAAATAGCTATTACAGGAAAAATTTCATAAAATGGTTAATGGTCGATAAGAGTGGAAATTAATCAAATAATTCAAGAGAAGTCAGCTGCGTTAAATTGGTAATATGCAGAAATATTCGACGACAGGTTTCTATAATTTTTGCCGAACATATGTTCAACTGTCAATTTTAAATCCGCAACATATTTACGGACATTAATTTCGTAACCTCCGCTGTCACTGGACTGACTAATGATTCTCCAGAATTAATGAAATATTTCATGGTTATCAGATTTTACTCCAATCGGAGTTTGGGGTTTAAAAACAAATTTCACTAAAACGTTATCGGCTCGTTTTTCATGTCGATGGAAATTCCATATCGATTGACAATGCGAAATCGGAAACATGTTCTATTTTGCAAATATGGATATGCATATTTTACATTTTAGTGTAACGATCCATTTATACGTTTGTCAATATAATGAAATTTCTATTTGGATGTTTTCACTGTTGGGATAATTGTTGGAATTTACAACTTTATCTGGCGATTATTGTGATATTATCAATTTTTATTCGTTTTTTAACGTGATACTGTTGAAATCTCTTCACACGTATTCTTGAATAATTCAAGTAAAGAAATGTATTCTCGATATTTTCACGTTATAAACGCAGAAAAAAATTCATCATACTCAAATCAAACCATAATATGCCGCAAATGCTTATAATTCCTGCAGTTTATGTGTATAGCGAAAATAGATATTTCACAGATTTGTAGTCACTGGCATACATTGGACCGATGAAAACCAACTAGGTTGAAACATGCGCATGTCTACAATTTGCCCCTGTGATTAACAAAATCTTATCAAGTTTGTTTAAGTATGGAATTGTTTTACAGATATATGTATGTCACACTGTCTCGAATTCTAGTTTCATCCCGGTGAAATGGAGATTAAGTCCTGATGCCTAAAGCAATGCCACTGGTGCCAGTCAGTGGACCCGTGTGGTAGAATATCGACCGAATGAATAGTCAGTTGGTGGAAGAGCTATGCCAATAAACTAACTGGTAGAATTCACTATTTGTTCATTTAGGATATTCAGTTATAATATAGTCGATGATTAATTTATAATAGCTAATGCCTGATGATTAATCTTTTGAAACGTAATATCTTACAGGCACATTTCAGTTATTTCAGAATGTAACTATTAAAATCACGATTTTAATAGTTACACGATAATACGCAAAGAGAATAATAACCAACACTTTGGATTAAAATCAACTACCCACGCAAACAGGATTTAGAACTGGTTACTCAACTATAGACCACCTATTCACTGTAACCCATGTCATAGAAAAATACAAAGAGTACAACAATAAATTGTACCTAGCATTTTTAGATTACAACAAGGCCTTTGATATCATACCTATCTTATAAATGCCCTAATCCATCAAGGTATACCAGAACGATACATTCATATCCTACAACAAATTCATCACAATTGCTCAGCAAAAATCAAACTTGAAAACGAAGGAGAGCCCTTTAAAATCGAAAAAGGTGTACGTCAAGGAGACTCTATTTCCCCAAAGCTATTTACAACATTTTTAGAGCAAATATTCAGAACCATTGATCGGGGAAATGAACGAGGCATCAAAATAAATGGGAAGTATTCGCGGACGATATTGTGCTCTTTTTAGTAAGCCAAGAAGGACATCAACAAATGATGATTGACCTGAATACTCATAGTAGAGAAGCTGGACTAACGATAGATGAAACCAAAACTAAATAAATGACACCCAGTAAAGAAAAAGAAATATAAATGAACGATAAAACCATTGACTATGTCCAGGAATATTGTCATTTTGGCCAGGTCGTTTCTGTTTCAAATCACCAGAACGAAGAGATTAAGAGAAGAATAGATATCGCTAGCAGTCAGTACTGGTCACTTGTGTTTATCCTCAAGGGTGACTTCCCATGAATATCAAGAGGGAAGTGATGAATATATGTGTACTCCCTGTTCTGTCATATGGCGCTGAAACTTGGCCCCTGACTCAACAACAAGTACAGAAGTTAAAAGTATGTCAAAGAAGAATGGAAAGAAGTTTATTAAAAATCAAATTAAAAGACAGAATAAGAAATATAGATATCAAAAGGAAAACACAAATAAAAGATGTAGGTACAGAACTGTTCAAGAAAAAGTGGCAGTTCATACAACAAGGACTGTAGCAACTGAAAAATGCACCAAGTTGGTGCAGGAATGGTATCCAAGAGATGATAGAAGAAGCCGTGGTCGTGCAGAAATAAGATGACAGGATTTCGTTAAGAAAAAGAAAGGAATATTATGAACACAAACCACTCAAAATAGGGAACAGTGGAAGAAATTTGGAGAGGCCCTTGCTCCGGTTTGGGATGGTAATGATGATGATAAATAAACAATAAGATTTGAAGTAAAGACTTTAGAAAAATCCCGAGAAGTATTGACGAGAAGTCAGTTTTTGCGGGTTTGGTTAAAGAACCAAGTGTCCTGAAAATTTCTTTGTTTCAGAATTACTTCTTGAAAAAGCTGCACAGGATGAAAGAAAATTTAGGTACCAAACGTACCCCTAAAGTTTCGTTTCTCTCTGTCTCTTTCCGTTCGAGAGTGAGAGTGTTTGAGGTAGCGCTCAACGCTGCTCCGCTCACAAGATATATAGATCTTTTATATTTTATCCCTACGATCCTCACAGAACCTCACAGAACGTTATAATTCTACTTCTAAATACTGAATTTTTAATCCATCGCATTTGTGACCTAGGATTCTTAATCAGTGAGTCATTTTCCCCTCAAAATTTCATAATTGCAGAAATTTGGGCTAAACTATTTCATTGAAATAGGGCACTGTTTCAACCCCAAAATTTATTTTGGCATGAAAATTGCATGAAATTTTATTTGCGGTTGTGAGTAATCAATGATGTTAGATATTTCATTATTAAAATAAATTTTGATGCATTAAGTTTAGTAAGTCGGATTTAATGGAAATCTATTATTTGAAAAAGATTCCAGTCGATCAAGAAACACTGATTGTCAACACAAAAAGTTAGCGTGGAAGAAACAATTCGGCCAAAATTCTTTTCCGCTCCATGAAAGTTTTTGTAGGGGTCATTACTTTCTCGTGGCAAATGAATTCCGCCTTAGTTATCTCGTAAAAAATGAAATAACAAGCGACCAGTCCTTTCAAAGAGATCATAACGCACATAAAGGCGACTGTAAAGAAAACACAGACAAAGTACAAGTTTTTAACAAGTGCACAGGAACAGGAAACTATGAGTGGGCGCTTACATCGGATCTTGCTTTGTCGAAGAAATCGATATCGTTAACGACCATGCCGTTTCTTAAGATCTCATCCGTCTAGTATAAAAGCTGTAAACCGAACGGACGGACATGAGGAAAACTTCAATGTCGTTCTTTTCAGTTCTGATGATGGACAGAAAGGGACTAGGGATTTTTCGTGGATAACGAGGAGATAAATTGGACGCTCTAGAACGAAAAGAATATGTCAGTCAGTAGGAGAGGTCTTGTAACATATTAGTGATAATTGTTTGTCCGGAAAACAGATTTCAGTAGAGTTAAAACACTTTCCAGAACCATGTGAACAAGGGTTCTCATTTACACATTAGTTTGTCGAAGGTGAATAAATTATAAGAGAAAAAGATTTGAACGAATTTCATCACAGGGTCGATATGTTGCATGTCCCGTTGAACTATAAATAGCAAACAATAATTTGGGTGGCAATATTTAAATAAAAATAAAATTATTTTGTGATTTGTTTTTTATTATACAATAGTAATATTGATATATGTTATTCTGATGATTCCAATCGAGTAATTAATACTCATTTTTCTACTAATTTTATTTTTTAATCAACGTTCTATGATTTTTTATCCAAAAAAAGATGGGCCATTTAGAGCATGCATTTCGAAGTAGTAATTAGTTATTTCGAGTCTAATAAAACTTCGATCTTTCGTGTTTTGACAGAAAGTAAGTTTGATATTTGAAATTGAGCAAATGGGTGGATTTACGCTTGAAATAACTGAAAAGTATTGAAAATGTATATGTGGTGAATCTTCTATTCAAACTGTTAGAAATTAACGTGAAAAATTCAATTGAAATGAAATGCCGTCATGGCAATTTGTCGATCAATTTGCTAGTGGAAACTGGATTGTTATTCACTAGATTCAGTGGGAAAACGATGTGTGAAATGTAATGAACAATACGGTGGACATTTAGAATAATTGTTATAAGTACTAGTAGTCTGTTTTCTTTAAATTTCTTCATAAAATCTCTATTATCAAAATTTAGTTTATTTAATTAATTATTTGAATATTCAATCCTAAAGAACTTCAAGATAGAGCAAATTTAGGTTTTGAATATTTCAACTTTACGTTGTTATCTCCTTAGCCATATGATATTATGGTAGAGGACAAGCAGCTAGCACAAAAGTTGATATGTCGTTCGAAAGCATAATAAATGAGGTATTTTTGCTGAAAAGAAAATATGTCCATTATTAATAATTTTTCATCGATAAAACCATTGGAGAAATATCACCGATTTTGTCCACTTCAGAATCGTGACATTCATCTCCTTACCACACCCGCAATAAGAATACTTTGGCACACAGAACTTTTATCTTGTAGCAAATTTAATGCCGTTTCCAGATATGTGGTCAAATTTGATGAGGCTACAAGGGTAACGGAAGAAAAATTGATTTTGTGGAAAACCTTGAAATATTTCGTGAAATCAAGAAATGTTGAATTGAAGAAAAACTATCAACATTTCCACCATGTGTTATTTGAGAGCTTTTATTGCAAATAACTTGTATGATCTCCCCTTGAGGTTTGGCCCTTCAAAAGTAGACACCCTGTTTGTTTTACGAATCAAAATAACGAGAAGAATGGTTTTCCTATATGATTTCGGCAAAATATGAGAAGTGAATAAAGTTCTTTCTCAAGATATTCTCTACCAAACTTTCAATCAACTTTCTTCCGTTTCTATTTTTCCTCTATAAGTTATGAGTATACTTCAGAACTGAGTGAGAAACTATTGTAGAAAAAATGAGGCTAATAAGTTAATTCAATAAAAATTAATCTGTGGTATCTCTCCATATCTAAATACATTTCAGTAAAAATGATTATGTCAAGCACCTGAAAATTGAAATGAACCTTCAATTTCATCAAAATTTTCTACCTAAACAATAATGTCTCGCATACTCTATAATACTTCTTTATTTGTTCTTTCCATGCTTTAATAATTTGTCCATTGCACGTTTGTGGTATGAACAGTTAGAGATATTCCAACAAAAGATCTACAAAGTATTTTTTATGCTCATTTTATACTCATAGTTCACTGTAGTTTCTGGAGGTGTTTCATCGATGTATCTCACTGATCGCATTAACTATATGAAGACTGACTACATGTATAAATTTCAATCATATAAATAAAATTGAAAAATTGATGAAATGTCTCAAATTCCAATTCTCCAACGTTTAACACAATTTCACATTTTTTTATGTCACAAAATTCATGGGAACGCCCACATACCTCCCACTCGAGTTGTATCGAAATTTATGGACAACGTTATATGACAAGAATATCGATTTCGAATCGACTTTCAACAGAGAAAACCCACCGAAAGAGTAAATCGATTTTTATTACCGAAAAAACACACAGAATGAAGACATAAATATGTTAAAAATAGCGTCGATAAATAGACGGATATTTTTCGAACCGAACATCAAACGATTTGTGCTCTTGTCACTTTGACATGAGTGGTATTAAACGGATACTCGTGTTAAGTAGGCCCAACACCCGGGAAACATTCTTTAAATATGTATGAGGTCACGTCAGGGACGGACAACGCGCCATATGATGGATAGGGTTGGGAAATTGCTGAACATGAATGATGTTGTTTCCACTTACGAGTATAGGTATCTATACTTTAATATCCGAGTAGGGTGAGCATGTTGTTACCTGCAAATAGGCAGTTCTATATGAAATAATTTCTGCTATTGTTATGTTGGTTAATGAGGATCTTATTCAGCAGATACGTGCAAGTGAAAAAATCATGAAATTAATATTCAGTATCACAGAAAAATACATATTTACATTTATTAATGGTTCTGAAAGCACTTATGTAATTGAAATTTTTCTTAAAATAATTGATAATGTCTTCGAATATTCTATTTATGTATGAAATTTGTATGAACTCAATATAATAGAACAAATAGCATTTAGCAATGGTTTCAACCCAACTATAATAGATAAAATGATAAACAATAAACAGAAAAGATAGCATCAACTTATGTCTATCCTTCCACAAAAGACCCCATTCCGAAAAAATTCATACGAACTTCATATAAAAATAGAATATCCGAAGACATTGCCAATTATTTCAAGAAAATTTCAATTACATAGCAGTTTTCAGAACCATTAATAACATTGATTATTAATTTATTAAAAATAATAAAGATAAATCCAACAAAAATAATAATTCAGAAGTCTATAAGTTGACATTTCAGGAATGCCGAATGGTTCATATTGGTCAGACTGGTTTATCGTTCAAGAAAGGAATTCAGGAACATCAAAAGAGCTATAGTTCAAATTCAACATATTCCACATATTCCAACCATCTAATAGAATTTGAATATAATTTCAATAATGAATATGAAATTATGCATATCGAGAGTAAGCGTTCTACATTAACATTCTTAGAATCACTTGAAATAAACCAATATAATTCTCAGGAAATTCTTCTAAACGAACAAACGAACACGAATAAGTCACCTTTATTGAATATCTTCGTGTAATTTGGGAAAACCAACGATTACAACAATAACTTTTATTACCATCGACGTAATCTCTCCATCTAATTGAGAATATCCTAATAAATACCACTCTACTTTTAGTACTACTTCCTGTTATACCTGTCAATACATATATAAGTACCTACGTAAGTTTTCACACAGTATCAGTTCAAATGTAAAATATGATTAAGCCTCAGTGTGGCGAAACAATTGTCATTCAACAATAAAAAGTTTGTGGAAATTGAATTTTATTTATTCCAAGTTGAGGCTCCTGATTTCGCTGTTGAACAGTTTTAGAGTCAAGGAGTTTATTAAGGGTAGTAGATGAATGACCAGCTCAATACTGAGCTACAAAGGAGAACATTGGAGTTTATGTATTCTACGCTAATACCAGAGTTTCTGCATTTATTGTTTCATAACTGTGATGGTTTGATACTGTTAACAATTTATCCTTATTTTCCTTATCGTGTAGTAGACGTTTAAGAATGTATATACAAGTAATGTTGAGAATTTGTTTTCAATAAAAATTGATCTACAGGGTTTAATATTTCACGCGAGATTCGTTTCTATGCTATAAATGCTTCGGAAACGTTAAGAAATCTTCTCGAGTGAAAGATGTTAAAAGATCGGTAACAAGATCGGTAATGACACAGCTAGTATTTTTGATTCTGTGAAATGCAATTTAATTAGCAGTTCAATTTTTTACATAAGCTGTCGATGTGAAATGTTCATCTTAAACTTCAGTACAAATGTATTCCAAGAAATTTAGTAGAATGGAATATTACAATTTTATCATCAAATGTAATACTTACGCGTACTTGTCTCATTATTTTTCGAAGAGATAAAAAGCAAACACTATTCTTCGGGTTCACCATTCTAAGGACACCAATTAACGAAATCCTCAACAATTAATTCACAGGCTTTTCGACAGAAACAACTGCAGTGGTACAACAGCGAATGATACCAACAAAAAGTGGGCTATACTGGCAAATCCTATCTGAACAATAAAAATACGGGGTTCAGCACGGAGCCATGAGGAACAATTCACATATATCCACAAAAATCTCAAGGGTCCTGCAGATGACTTAGCAGTTTAATTTTTGGATATTAAAGATTCATTCAGCTTTTCTCGCAATAACTTTTTTGTGGTGTTCTATTTGAATGGATACATAAAGCTCAACACTTGTAATTTTGAAAAAATAAGTTTAGTTTTTGACATCATAAGCAACACGACATCCTTGTTTAGATATATAGGTTTTCCATGAAATTCTTGTGGATTAGTTTCACACCAAAAATCAATCATCTGAAGACAATTTTTTAATAGGAATCAATTTGAAGTTGATCGACTCCAATTAGCACTGATCGGTCATGTGACTACAAATTCAATACACATGTAAATCTGAATATAAGATTAAAATATGTCAAGCTGTTGATCTTGAATAGCCTAATTCTTCAGAATATCAACCAATCAACGACAGATTTGCATCTTTTTGAACGTCGGTACAACTTAATCCTAGTTTCTTCTTTAATTCATTAGTCTTCTGGCACAACGTCAAATGGAATATGCTCAGAATTTTTCAAACCGATTAGGCGCACATAAAGTACAGGGAGACATTTATTTTTGTCATGATATTCAGGAGATCAAGTAGAATTTGAACAAAAAAACATAAAAACAGTTACCTAGTGATATTTCTTTCATTTCAAAAATATCTATGAAGACGATGGAAAAATATATCGTCGGTATTGGGAAACTCCTAAGTAGGCTAGTCCTACCCGTCTTTAAGTTTCAACAAGTGAATTAACCTTCTACCAATATTATCGCTTCAGAATTTCAGCTAAATCCTCCAATTATATACCCCTCTGAAAATATCCCGATAACAAACTAAAATCAGCAATTCGTTCCCTTTGTAAAAAGATCAAACGCGGCCAGATATCAAACGACCGGGTCAGCCGCGCCATTTCAAAGGCCGACGCCGGGACAGCCGTCGCGACGCTCTCCCATCTCGTCCTATAAAAGTGAAATATACCCTCGGTACGAGGCGTTCACAGTAATGAAAGAGGTATGAATCTGACACGGAGTCCGATAAATAATAACGATACAAATGGAAAGAAGCCACGAATTTTACCGCCATTGTTCCAATGAAAGGGCTTCGGGCAATGTGCATGTCCAGAAACAGTGGCGTAGTGAAATTATGCACTTGCCATATTCCGTTTTAAAGGGTGGGCTATCTGGAGTTTCATTTTGAATTAATGGCTATTTCGAATCTGGCAACACTTTTGCCATTTGTGTTTTGAAAATCTGGCAATCCTGCCCTTATAACCAACTATAGACCCATAGCTGTTTTGTGCAACTTTGCTAAAATCTTTGAAATTATTCTATATGACCCTACATATCGTTCAGTTCGTCCACTGATTTCACCTCTTCAGCATGGATTCATGAAGAATCGCTCAACTGTTACTAATTTGGCATGTATTACTCAGTCGCTGTCTGAATCATTGAATGACCGTTGTCAGATGGATGTTATTTACACAGATATTCAAAAGACCTTCGACCAGATTGATCATAGATTACTGTTGTTGAAACTTAGGTCTATTGGATTTTCGCACCAGTAGTTGGTGTTGATGCAGTCATATTTTTCGGATCTTCTTCAATATGTTGAGTATGGGGGATGTAAATCTACACCCTATCCTGCCAAATCCGGTGTACCGCAGGGGAGCAATTTGGGCCCATTATTGTTTCTCATTTATATCAATGATCTGTCTCTTCAACTTGACTGTATGCATCTGCTCTTTGCTGATGATTTGAAGATATATGCTGAGATTGGTGAATGTTGCGATTGTCTCAGGTTACAATCTTCCTAAGACAGGGTCAATTTATGGTGTTCTAACGACGGACTTAAACTCAATATTGGTAAATGTAAAGTGTTATCATAGATATAAGTGGTACTTATAAGACATTATTTTAATTTATTTCCAGAAGTTATAATCATTAAATATAATTTTTTGAAATTAAATATGTAGAAGGCTAATATTGAAGTATTTAAATAATGTTATCATTCTCTCGTAAACTGCATCCTATTCATTATGAATATACGTTGGATGGTCAGATCCTGGACAGATGTGTGGGGTTCAGGAATCTGGGAGTTTTTTTTTGACCATAAGCTTTCCTTTTCGGAACATATAGGTCAGATCACAGTGTCAGCCTCTAAAACACTGGGCTATTTTGTCAGAAACTGGAGTTGTTTTGTGAACCCTGGCACGATGAAAACGCTGAACTATTCTTTCATACGTAGTAAGTTGGAATATGCTTCCGTGATTTGGACTCCACTATATAATAATTCTGTCGTCGACTTGAAGGCTGTTCAAAGACGGTGTTTGAAATATATCTATTTCAGATGTTATGGAAGGTATCCTATGAGAGGATTCGACCACTATGTCCTCACCATTAATTTCGGAGTTGAGATGTGGAAGTTAAGACGTGAACGTTTCGCCTTGACTTTCCTTTACAGGATTTTGCATGGTACTATTGATTCGCCATTTCTTCTAAGCGAAGTAAATTTTCACGTACCCAAGCCTGGTCTAGGCGGAGTTATACCTTTTATGTTGATTACAGCAGATTAAATGTTATGTTACGTTCTGCTATAAATTTTATGTGTACTATATATGATCGATATTGTAGTCAATGTGATATTCGTTTCGATAAGTTATCTTTAATTTTAACATGCCATTTAGAACGGCATATTGGGATATTGTAAATTTTTTTTTCTTTATTTATTTCTATTTTGTAGACGTTTTTGAGCCGTGGATGCTATTTTGATTTATATGCGCATATGTTTATATGGGTATGTTTATACATGGTTATGCGTTTTTTACTTACGACACGAATTTGATGGGTTGCTTATGATTTTCTTCATTATGTTAGCATAGAAGTCTTTTATACATGTATTCGTTTTTCTATTTTGATTTTTCTATTTTTTATTTTGATATTTTCTCTGTAATTGGGTATAAACCTGTTGGGAATAAATGTATTATTATTATGTAGTCCCCTAGAACTGCAATATATACGTTAGATCAAGAAATGAGCTTCTCTAAACTTTAAAAAAATGTTCTTCTGGCTTCTCCTTAAAATAGGTATTAATTGCTACCTTCAGTTCTTCATCGTCAGAAATATGTAATCCACGAAGATATTTTTTCACATTTGGGAACAGGTAGTAGTCACTGGGAGTCAAGTATGGACTGTTCGAAGCCATATTCCCGCACAGCAGCCTTCGCTACGCGGGCCTTGTGAACTGGAGGTCGTTAAGCAGCAACACCTCCGCGAATTCTGTGAATAAAATACCTTTAGAATCCCAAAAGTACGTATCTATTATTTTTCTAGCGGATGTGGTGACTTAAAACTACTTTGGGGGCTCTACACCCTTCTAAATCAACTGCATGGCTTTTTGTTTTTCCTCATAGTGATGAATCCACGTCTCATCCCCAGTGACCAACCGGTTGAAAATAGTCGATGGCTCTTCTCCACAGATTTCTAAAAACTCCTTACAGCACTCGCATTTGCTTCTGAGGTGCGGTGATCATTCTCGTTACCCATCTTGCACTGACCTTTGAGAGGTTAAGATTGTCATGAAGGATAGCATGCGTGGTACCCACGGATAGGTTTGTCATCTCTGCTTACATCTTGATTTTTATTCTGGCATCTTCAAGTACCAGCTTTTCCACTCTTTTCATATTTTCTTCAGTGGTGCCGCTAACGGGCCCGCCTGAGCGAGGATCGTCCTCAATGCTTTCTCTGCCACTTTTGAATGATGGATAACGATGGGACACAGTCATGGTAAACGGGAACCATCTCTTCATGAATGATTTTTTGACTTTTTCTCTGCAGACTGAAGAACTTTATGACTCGCAATGCTCGATTTTCTTCATCATTTTGGCATCCGTCATTCTGGTGATGCATTAGTAAATGAGATTATTAGATTACTCACATTATTAGCAAATCACCCTGATACCTTCTCACCCTTGTACTTCTCATTATTCTGCTTAGGTTTATTGAATGCGGGTTTATATTTTCGCCAGACTTCTTGTACAGAAATATCCTTTGGCCATGAAAAATCCCTATACTATTGCCAAATATACTGCATGTTGGACTTAGTACATTATGGGTCTCTTCCATAAGTTTTCCTCGAAAGACCACTCAGCGAAAGGTGTTATTTTGGACATTCTGAAGTTTATCTCTCCATTTTCAATATTGGAGTATTGGTATTGGTGTCATAGTGACAGGTTGTTTCCGTTGTAGTTTTTGATAATTGCTCAACATTATGGGAAACTTTATACATGAAGTAAATAGTCGAGAAAAAGTTATTGCAAAAAATTGATCTCATTCCGTGTCTCCAAATAATCCTTGTATACATAACCGAAAACCCCTTAGAAGCCACGCTTCCACAAAATTATGAGCCCAATTCAGGCTTTATTCGCACGCCAGTGATGGTGAATAGGAATACCCACCCTTTTGTTTCTATCCATGTTCAATCTTTCGACCTGACAAAGCTTTTATAATTAAAATTTCCCCTGATTACTACTTAAATTACAAAACACATTGTTTCGTTGGGTCGGACACATTTTTTTCCATTTTACCCAAAGTAGAGTGTTCAAGTCTGGACGCCAGCAACGAATCCGATTTCAATTGCTGAGAGAATTTTTTTTTTACCTCTCTTTTGATCATTAGCCTATTCGCTGTTTCGTCCTGTTTTTAGGTCGGTTTAGTGTATTATTACCCTTATCATTCATTTTTCTTTGGAACCTGCATTGTATATGAAGACTGCAGAAATGTTTATCGAATTAAAAGACTGAAAGTATTTACGAAAAGGAAAATAGAGAATATCACAATAAGACGGACCTAATTTATCTTACGGCGCTTTAAATGAATCTTGAGCTAATTGAATTTTTACGTGCGCAACGATAAATTTTTCGTCAATAGACGATGCAAAGTGATGGATAAGTAAAATTGCTGTGTTTCACATTGTTTTGGACTTCAAGTCACATTCTCTATCACGGCACTGATGTTTTCGGTTAGATCTCCTGCGCAAGCACGTACTAGCTCCTTTATATCTGAAACAGATTCGGTTTCTTGGACTCTCTTCACAATTTTTCGTAATAGGCTTGAAGTGCATTCAATTTTTGATAATAGGAGTACAAATAAGTCCGTGCGGTTTTGATAACACTCTACTGGCAACACCTTTATTTCTAAGTGTCATCTTTAGGCTTTCTATTCAGTATCTGTCATTTACCTGAAGTGTAAACAACATAGTTTCTGTGTGCTCTGAAGATATCAAATTTGGTACAGTATAATATGTTTTTGCGGGAAGTTTAACATTGCTGCAATATGAAGAGGAAGGCTGCCGAAACTTATCGTATTTTAGTGGATGTTTATGATGATCATGCTCTAGCTGAACGAACGTATCAGACGTGGGATCCATCAATTGCTAGAAAGATGTTAAAGAGTAGTGGCTTGCGATGGACAATACTTCAAACTTTGGATTAATAGCCAAATTTTCACAAAAAAGCTTCAATTTTCGAGAAAAAACCGCACGAACTTATGCGCTTAATACGATGTGGTTCTGTTTATACGATGAAGAAATTTTTTCGCTGTTACATAGTTTCCAGATTAAAACCAACCAATATGGCAACTCCGATAGTCCTAATCATTCGTATAGATTAAAAGCAATCCTCCAACCCGTTATGATGCAGGAAATCTCCAAAATTGGCGAACATGCTTCAAATCTTCCTATTCTATCCGACTGAAATCCAAACCAGATAATCTCTACGGTAACAAACACCATTATTCAGAGGGAGCCATCGATTACGAACGAAAAAGACCATTTTAAGCTTCCTAAGTGTTGGTTTTATGGCTTCTGGATGTGAGCATCGTACTCCCCGACTTCATTTTTTAAATAAACTCTAATTTAAAAGAATTATTGGGGTGGGACGTGCTCTCAGACAGTAAATTTTATCGGTTTCGGTGACCCTTGGTCCGATAACTCAAAATTTGCGAACTATAAAAAGAAGGTAGTGATTTATTGGCAAGCAGTAGGGTAAAATGAAGTTATATAAGGAAAAACTCCATTCTTCTACATTACTCTTTAGTCTTCGTAAATTTTGAACTTTTGATATCGATAAATAGATAGAATATTTCCTCAATCTCTAACAAACTTTATTTTCGTGAATTCAAAAGAGAAAAGTATTCATCTTAAACGATTAGTATGAACTCACTGATGAAGAATACGAGGTCAAAAGTAATTCCATGCGGTGGTTCGTCCGTGAACACTCTAACTTTCAAACTGAATGAGCTAGAGACTTGAGATTTTTAAGGTACGTTTTGGGGCCTTGATTTCTCGGCAGAGTTTGTTAATGGAAAAAATCGATTCTATGATTTCGCAGATTTGGAAGAGATTTGAAACTTTCATGGTGAATATTTTATAAAGTGAAAATCCAATCATGTTAAAATTTTGTATTTAGATGTGAAATAACGACGTGAAAGCTTACGCATAATTTCCTGAAGATAATTCACCAGAAGGTTTTTCCATTCCGATTTCAAGAAAAAGTATAAAGATTATATACATTTTCTTTCTTCTATTTTTTCCACTCTTTTGCCAATATGTAACGATAAGGGCATTAAAGCCATTTATTTTGCATTTTGATAATATTTTCCGTTTCTTCAGGCCGATAGTTCTTAAACTGGTAAAAATAACGTTCACTTAGTTTTCAGTTGACAGAACACTTAATCCTGTATTTATATTAATGTTATTCATTTATTGGCATCATTTTGAGTAGCTTCTTTGAAAATTCATTCACTGATTTAAAATTTTCATCGAAAATGGACTTTGGAACAGCGGCTGACTTTACGTCAGTGCTTTTCCCCATTTTATATATTAACTTCACGAAAACTTGCTTTGTATTTATTATCAGAATATGTTTCATTCGATATGATTAATATAGTACACTCAATTAAATAATACTAATATATTTTCATATCTATTCATTTTTAAGGGTTGCTCACACTCAAAATTAGGACCATTGCAAACATAATTTTTTATAAAATTTCTCCTACAGATATAATAGCCCCCAACAGTTAGTTTCATCCATATTAACATAAATATCAGCATATCATAGCATGATACATAGATAATTAAAAATTCCTTCAACTCCGAAAAATGCTAATCATGAGTTGAATTCAATATAGCAAATATTAACGGTTATTCACTATTAAAAATAGACACTATCATTGCCAGAAAATAATATGAAAATGTTACTCGTATATAAGAAATATACCCTAAGTTGAAAACCGAAAAATATTAAATTTTCTCAGCTTCTGTAAACTATCTTTACAAACAAAGAAGTAGCTCAATAACATGAACATTACCATATACTTCAGAACTAATTATCTGAGAGAAATTTTAGGTTCTACGTATAAAGCAGATCTAGTAAGACAGAAAAATTATTTTGATGAGCATATTGAACTATTGCATAAGAAAAAAGGGTCTCCAGCTGAACTTGTTAAAAAGTTAAAGAGTAAACCGATTCAGAAATTCCAAAAATTTATTCTATGACTACAACGAGTTATGTAGTTCACTTCTATTGGGTTTATTTTCCTAGAGACCCGGTAGTTTTACCGAAAGTATAAAAACTCCATTGTACCCTTATATCAAAACAGAAACCATTAAAATAAAGTGTTACCAGATTTTGACCAGTTTTTTATAAGCAATTGAAAAAGTTATTATGTAACGAAACGCGTTGTGTGATCAACTCTTAGAAATGAAAGCAAATCAACATATATGTGTATTATTTAATTGAGCATTTTAAATAAATGATCCATTCTAGCTACTTTCTTGACTGCCTGTAACTAAGAAATAATGATATTCACACAAAAATGAAAATAATACTTGAAATTCTCACTCATGCTTGTTGCTCAGATGAAACTCTTCAGAAGAATGAGAAGAGAAGTAGTGTAATGACGCTGCTTTCTCTTTCATGAAAATAAATTGCTAAACCACTCCAATCGTTAGATAAGATGATACTATTACACTACTGATTACCACAGCCAAGCACTAAGTAGTCATTAACACTCGTTAAGGAGTCAAAGAAGCTCAATCAAAGAATAATTCATATGGTGTACATATAAAATTTTTATGAGGAGCAAGCAAACATATATCGGTGTTTTTTTTTAGAGCGATAGAACTCTAATTTGAAATAAATACATTTAAATTATGATTGAAGCCAATTTTTTTTATTTGAAACATAATTTTATGACATTTATGTTTTGAAAATAATTTCAGGCATATGTCCACTACGGCTAGCTCTGAGGAACCGCATTCGAGCAGACCAATTTTGGATAACTTTTTCGAGTAATTCAGGCCTTATTTTGTCAATAACACGAGTTATGTTGGCTTCCAAAGCATTTATTGTTTCTGGTTCATTAGCATAAACCAATGACTTGACATAGCCCCAAAGAAAATAATCCAGTGGAGTTATGTCGCATGATCTTGGAGGCAAATTAATTGGACCATTTCTCGAAATAATGTTATCGCCAAATCTTTCTTTCAATAAATCAATTGTTACGGTAGCAGCAGGTGTAGCACTATTTTGTTGGAACCAAAACACTTCTGGGTCGATATCAATTCAAATTTCGAAACAAATAATCATTGATTATCGATCTGTAACGAGCATCATTCACTGTAACATTAGCTCCAGCATCGTTTTTAAAGAAATATGGACCGATGATGCTTCCAGCGTGTAAAGCACACCTTACGGTGCATTTTTCAGGATGCAATGGAATCTGCAGAACTTCTTAAGGATTGTTTTCACTCCATGTACGGCAATTTTGCTTGATTACATAGTTAACCAGAAATGAGCTTCTTCACTAAACACAATTTTACGATAAAAAACTGGATCAACTTCAAGCTGTTCTAAGGCCCAATCAGCAAACAAATGATGCTTATTATGGTCAAGTGGCTTTAGTTCTTGAACCAGTTGGATGATGTATGGGTGTAGACCAAGATCATTGCGCAAAATTTTCCATGTAGTGGATACACAGAGTCCAACTTGTTGTGAACGTCGACAAATCTGGATCACCATTAACACTATGACTTAGAGCAGTGATATTTTCTTGTGTACGTACAGTCTTTGTCTTGTTGTTGTTGCATCGAGTAGAGAAAAAAGTGCTTTATAAGTTTGGCTAATGGAACACTGATTTTTTCAACAATTTGTAAACGTTGTTGCGGCGTGAGTCTTTCCATAATTTGTCAATGCTTACTGAACAGAAATTTCAAAACAACATGGCCTCTACCTTCTGTCAAATCATAGTTATCCCTATTGAAAGTTCTATCACTCTAAAATAAAACACCCGATATATTGAATCACTTTACCACAACACACTTAATCGAATTCTGGTTTTTAAGGGCAATGCCAAGTTTTGCCTATCAGAGCAGGAAATTGGGAATTAAATTCGCACAACTACAGATATCCATATGGTGAGGACGTACATCGAGGTCATTAGCATCAGTTAAAAAAACCGAGCTCAACATCTTTTGAATAGTATTATCTCTTCGTCATCAAAAATGCAATGTAGCTTAGGTTAAATACAAAGCATCCATTTAAATAAGATAAACTGTAATGGAAGGCGTAATATTGTTACCTTCAAGTAATGGGTTTTCCAATAAGAGGTTTCAGTTTGAATGGTTCGCTATCTGGGCAGCTGAAACCTCTTATTGGAAAATCCTTTGCAAAGCATCAATTTAAATGAGATAAACCGTGATGGTACTCTTATGTTCAAACAGTAACGGAAGATCGCTGAGAAAAGTGATCATTAGAGTAATCTGTGGAAGTTTCTTGTTATAGTACAGTATGTTAAATGAGCACTTTGGTAATGTCGGGCTCAAATGCATGGGACTAAGGAAGCTCATGTTTTCTCTGAAAAAAAATAAACGAATCGTTTCACGATACAGTAAAGGAATAGAGTGGACTCCGATAAAACATGGCAATTCTAAAGATTTCAGGTACGTCTCCCCTATTTCAACTCAAGGGAGAAATCTTACGTTAACACCCTACGACATCCTCCGTTGCAGAAAGAGCTCCACTGTCTCCAACGGGAAATTGGAAAGAATAAGGAAATCTCATTCTCCTTCGGTTCCGTGAGAACGAAGATCTACAGCGGTGCGGTCGCAGCTAGGGCAAGACAACGTGAGGCGGCCATGTCCTGGGGGGCAGGAACACCGTTCGATTTGATAGACTTGGTAGTCGGCTCGGAATAACGATTCTTGTTATCGCATTAAGGCAGACGGAGGACGTGAGTGCAGTGCTTACGGGCGTTCGAAGGAATTATGTCTGGGGGAGGAGTTCGACGGGTTTGGCGGCGATCACCTATTGCCGCAGGAGGTCGGGAGAAAAAGCTGAAATGGTGCCATTTGTACAAACACGACGAGATATATCCGGGGACTTTTTCGATGGGCGAGTTATACGATCCTGGAATAAGCAGACCTAATCAATATACCGTATGAGACGTTTTTGTCTGCGCTGAAATAATAATTCATTTTTTCCATATCTTTGTTGCCAGTGGACACTCACATCTTTCTACTTCTTTCATCTAACGTGACATTTTTAAGCTGTTTCTGTCGAAATTCTTCCATAGGCATTATGAAAATTCATGGATTCTAAGATTATCTGTTCTCACATGCGCATAGGATCTTTTAGAAAACAGGAAAGGTATTTTCATGGACTGATATATTTAATGTGGATTTGTTATGGTCAACTAGGATATAATATTATATATATATATATATATATATATATATATATATATATATATATATATATATATTATATTATATAATATATAATTCCCAATCAATTTTACCAATTTGTCTCTTTTTTGTCTTGATGGGGCGAATAAGTTCTCTAATATTCCTATGTTCCTAAATAACCAGTAACATATTTAAAATTATCAACTTTTTTTCGATTGCGGCTACTGGCCCAAGAGTCGCATAGTAATTTTCAATTTATATACTTTAATAATTGAGAAATTTCTTTATATTACATCACATGCACGTGACGGTTATCTAATGCAGAATCTAAGTCGTATCTTCTTTCATTGTATGCTTCTGTGATAAAACCTAAATTTCGTATAGGCTATGCTTATTCCAAAATTGATTAGTTGTTGCAGAAATGCGTTAAAAAAGGTATTTTTATATATTTTCAAATGATTAATTTCTTTAATCAAATAAGATATTTTGGGTCCGAATGTATCAGGTTCCTTCCCTGGAGAATGTGCTATATATTCTTTAAAAAAGGAAAATGAAAAAAGGCCTTTTTGAATTATATGTTGAACATTTTTTGGTGATGGAACTTGTGATTCTTTAACATCCAGTCGAAACATATATTTATATAAGGTGAAGTCCAAATAATTTGTTCACTATTTTATATTTCTTTTGCTTTTTTATTAATTAATTTCCACCATATGTGATGATAAAATACATGTCTATAAAGTGATACAGTGTATTTAGGATATGTTTCAAAATTTAATTCTAAATGTTTTCATGAGATTTTTTCAGATTAAAATCTCCAGAGGTTCTGGTGAATTAATTCCAGCTATGATTCTGTAATATGCAAATACTCCTTCATAGTAATTTTCAATTTATATACTTTAGTTATTGGTGTGTTTGTTATTGAGAACCTTCTTCAGTTGCTAGATAATTCACCATGGTAACTAAAAATTTGAATGTTTTTTTTTATATTTTCAGTTTTGAGTATACTTTATGATGAGCAGTTTTTCTATCAAAAAGATTATTATTGAGTAAACAAGCACTGTTAGTTGTATTTTGTTTGACCAAATTCAATTCATGACTGAAATTTATCGGAGATGAAGGAATGAAAGAAATATCATTTTCAAATAAATTAATTCGGCTGATCTATATCGAATATAATTAAAAAGAAGTATGTGCTATGGAAATAGAAAGCTCTACAAATCGGGGCAGTGTAACTTACATCTGTATAACAATTCCATACTAAAACAAACTCGACAAGGATTTGTTGGTCACAGAGGCAAATTGCAGACATGCGCACGTTTAAACTGGTTAGTTTTCATCAGTACAATGTACTGAATAATGGAAACGCATCGAATGCTCACGAGGCTTTACTTCTTGCACTAGTTAAATTTTTTGAGCCTACAAACGAAGGTTTTTATAAGAGAAATGTTCAGTTCTTGAGCATCATGACGAGTTGCTATTAATAGATGTTCGGTCACATTCTGTATTAGAGCATAAATGTTTTCAGGTGTTCTCGCTGGACCAGAACGTGAACGAGTTGCATTATCAATTAATGATCCAGTTTTACGAACACGCTTCACAATTGCATCCACAAATTTCCGTGAGGATATTTCATTTATATTTAATTTGCCACGTGAATTTCGAACAGTTTAGATAGAAGATTCACAAATTTCGAAATAAGTTCTTATTATTTTCCAGTTTTGTTCAAGCGTAAATCCACCTATTTAGTTAACGTCCAATATTTAACTAACTTGTCTGTCAAAAACACAAATTATAGAAGTGTTACCGACTCGAAATAACCACTACTTCAAATTACAAAGGCTAGATGTCCCACCTTTCACTTTAATCTCAAAACAGAATCCATTTAAATATTGTATATTACCAAATTTTGACCAGTTGCATTCGAAGAAGACGATCAAATAAAAATCCTACAACAATATTGTCATAAGTTTTATCTAAGAGTAAAATTTTCGCTTTTATCTCAAATACGTCAGCACTACTGGGAAATGGATTGTGGGAAGTTCCACAGTTAATTTACTCTGATTCTATCACTTAAAACGCGCCAACTTTCGAATCCAAATAAATGAATCTTTGAAACTCTCGTAGTTTTGCACCATCAGCTGGCTCAATTTGCGGACTACCATCGTGCGAATAAGACAATTAGGATTAGACCACACGGTCCGATGACATGAAGCACCATTTAGTTGTTGATGTACTAATAGAAGGCCAATGTATTACGGGTCCCGTGGGGCGTAGGTAGTTTACTGTACGACCGGGAGAGGGCGGCACGAGCGGGAGTAACCCGAACGCCGTTGAGGCACACTCGGGTCGGCCCGTTCCCTAATTTGACACGTCCGTCGAGATTAGATCGTGTTTGTGATATATAACGGCCCATTTTACCTTGTTATTCAATATTAACTTTGCTGTCGTGGTAGTTTCGGGTCGTCGTGAGGCCCGGTTTACACCTGAATATCGGCCGGGATTTTAATGAACTAATAAATTCTCATGAATCGCCTTCTTATACGGGCCGTTAAGGCGGGGTTGGTTTTGTTTGCTAACTGTTAGGAAGAAGCGATATAATACGAGGGATTAATCTTCGTTTGTTGATATTGAATGTTTCTAAAACGCTCTCATCGAGCAGGATTAATATCCTTGGAAATATTCCAATCGGATAAGTTCCCTATAAGACAATTTATTTTCTAAATATATTTTATACTTAAAGAAAGTGTGGACCATCTAGCGTTTGGTTTTTGAAGTAGTAGGTATTTCGGGTCTGGTAATATTTCTGTCATTCGTGTTTCGACAGAAAGTTAGTTTAATATTTGACATTAACGAAATCGACTTACGCTTGAACAAAATTGAAAAATATTAAAAAGTTATTTCCAAAGTTTCTATATGAACTATTAGAAATTTACGTGGGAAAAAGGATTGAAATGAAATGTCCTCACGGCAATTTGTGGATCAATTTATGAAGAAAGATCGTGAAAGTGTATCATTATTTGATAAAACAACCTGTTCACGTTCTAGTCCAGCGAGCACACCTGAAAAAAATTCTACTGTAGCCCGGAATGTATCTGAACATCCATTTACATCAACTTGTCAGCGGGCTCAAGAACATTGATCCATAGTGTTCATTAGGCATTATTTACATTGAAAAAAATTTATACTGATTATATGATACCAAACTATACTGCAAAGAGTTTTAATGGAATTTTTACAAGCCTAAACTGACAAACTCATTTGTTTTTAGAACGTCTTAACCAGAAAGTCAGTCAGTTTACATGAAATAATCAACTTATAAAGAAACATTAAAGACAGCAACATACCGAATGCTGCGAAATGGCGAATGCGCCAGGTAGCCTAATATGTATTGTCTTGAGATGTCTGTACAGTGTGATGCACGAAGTTCCAAATTACATTAAGAATATTATCTCAAAAGCATTATTCAAAAATAATTGTCACGAAGAGAGTACGGGAGTTTTGAGGTCATGAACTGGAAAAAGATTGTTGAACTTTAATTACTTAACACGGGCATTATTTGAAAAGGAAGTGTGATATGTTTTTGGGAATGGAGTCTTTTCAACACTCCTGAAATTAAACAAACACACCTTTATCGAAAAAATTTTCACCGTAATAATGATAAATATGAGGATATTTTCCAATAAATATGGGGACTTCCTTCGAAAAAATGTAAAAAATTTTCACCTGATAATCGAACTAGCAGTGGGAATAATTTCTGTTGATTTCAAACGATGCTGACAAACTAAATCTGATATTTTCCTCTCTTTATGGATAATCTTATTGATGTGGTTAAAATTACGCTCAAATTATCTCGAGTGTATTTTGCTTGCATTAAGCACTTTTTTTCTTTGAAGTTGAATTGAAGAAATACTGTTTGTAAGACATCATTTTATTATTTAAACGGTTAACAAATGTGTGCCTGGAACGGGTCTTTTGTCAGTGTAAGAAAATAAGATAGATACTCTGAACGTGAGCTTCTAATCGAATGAAACAAGTAGGTGTACTCTGAATGCTTGAAATAAAGGCCAAATCGTCTAAAACTAGAATCCAGGTAAAACACTGCGCACATCATGTGGTATTTTAGTAAACGACACTATTTTCTTGAGGTCCTAATTCTTGGGAACAGTAACGTAGACATTTAGTGTGAGGTGTTTGACGTTTAACTCCTCTGGTGCTTTTAAGTCAATTTGAAAGATTTGCCTTATATTATATGAGTAGATCGGCATAAATATGGAAATAATAAATCAAACTGTAATGATTTCTCTATGATATACATTCTGTCAAGAAAGTACCGGGAATTATCGATTTAAATCTGGCGGGGCAATGAGGCAGGTAAAATTATTTTTCCTAGGTTGGTACCACTGTCCTTAATTACTATGCCAAGCTTGAGCGGGATCTGTCATCTAGTGTGTTTGCAACAGCTGATTAAGTCAGTCGATGTCAGAGTGCGTGCCGATTTTTACTATGGGTGATTACGTTGAGCAAAGAATTTGTTTAAAGTTTTGTGTTGCAAATGAATTTTCGTGTGCTGATGCATTGAAAATGTTGCAAAAGCCCTTTGGTGATAATGCTCTGTCGAAAACTCGTGCATATCAGTGGTACAGAGCCTTCAAGGACGGTCGTAAAGTGGTCGAAGACTTCCCTCGTTCCGGACGCCCATCGACGGCTTCGATCGAAGATAACGTCGATAAAATGAAGGAAAGGGTGCTGAAAAACCGTCGTACCAGCTTGAGAGAAATAGCACATGATCTTAAGATATCCCACGAGTCCGCACGTACGATTTTGATTAATATTTTGGGCATGAGAAAGGTGGCCGCACGACTCGTACCGAAAGACCTGAATTTTCTTCAAAAACGTCATCGCGAACAGGTTGCTTCAGACATGCTGAATCGCTGTAATTCCGATTCTACATTCATGGAACGCATTATAACTGATGATGAGACCTGGGTCTACGAGTACGATATGCAAACAAGCCAGCAATCTTCGGAATGGGTGGCAAAAAATTAGCCGAAACCGAAAAAACCACGCCAAAGCCGCTCGAAAATGAAGGTGATGCTCATTGTTTTCTTCGATATCCGTGGCGTGGTGCACTACGAATTCGTTCCAGAGGGTCAGACGGTAAACAAGGAGTATTACCTAGGCGTTATGAAACGTTTGCGTGAGCGTATCCGTAAGAAGCGGCCAAATTTGTGGGCGAACAACTCATGGATTTTGCATGACGATAACGCGCCTTCTCACCGAGCTACGATTGTGACTAACTTTCTCGCCAAAAACTCAACAAACGTGCTTCAGCAACCACCGTATTCGCCGGATTTGGCTCCCTGCGACTTTTTCCTCTTCCCAAAACTAAAATTGCCCCTTCGTGGCACCCGTTTTGAGTCGATTGAAGCCATAAAACAAAATTCGGCGCGAGAGCTAAAGTCCATCCCGGAAAGCGCCTATAAAAAATGTTTCGATAATTGGAAGTGCCGTTGGCATAGATGTATTGGAGCAAATTGAGCCTATTTTGAAGGCGACCCAATAAATTTTGACGATTAAATGTAAAAATGTTGTTTTAATTAAAAATTCCCGGTACTTTCTTGACAGAGTAGTATGTTGAACATACTAGTAGATCTTTTTAGCATAGAATAAATGAACACCAAAGAAGTTATACGTCAAACACATCACACTCAACGTTAGTCAGTTATTTGAATTAATTTGGACATAATGTTAACAACACCCATGAGAGTTTCTATAATGGGAGGAAAACTACCAGATCCACACTGTTAGAATCGGTTGAAATAAATAGGTGCAAATCCCTTAGAATTCTTTAGAACGGATAAGCACTGAACGAAAATAATGGGTGTTTCAATAAGAGCGCAGGATTTGAATTTCGCGCCATGTTTGACAGTCATGTCACATGATTATGACGTGACAGATCGAAAGTTGACAGATGGGATTAGTAAACAAGGAGCATAACACAGTAGAACAACGCGTCTCGATTTTCAACTATTATTATCAAAATGGTGAAAGTTTAATTGCCACTATTTGTAAAGTGCGTCCAATGTTTGGTCAAAATATTGTGCCTAATTCATTTATTGCGAAAAGAATAATAAAAAAGTTCGAAAGTACTAGTTCGGTAGTGATGTGAAACATACGATACGAGTTCATAGGGGTCGTTCAGAACAAAACATCACGATAGTTCGCGATAGTGTGACAGAAAGGCCAGAGACGTCAATTCGCCATCGGGCAGAAGAATTGGACATTTCAACAGGCACTCTTCAGCGAATTCCCACTAAAGATTTACAGCTGCATTCCTAGAAAATCCAACTGACTCATTAATTCTGCCAGTAGACTGTGAACAGCGAATAGAATTCACCAATTGGATCCTTGAGCAATCTGCTGATTTTGCAAACAAAATAATATTCAGTGATGAGGCCTATTTTCATCTCGATGGCTTCGTTAATAGGCAAAACTGTCGTATTTGAGGCTTAGAAAATCCACGAATGATTCATCAGAAAGCAATGCATCCACAACGGGTCGCAGTATGGTGTGCGTTATGGTCTGGAGTAATTATTGAACCATTTTTCTTCCAAAACGAAGAAGGTTATGCAGTAACGGTGAATAGCGAACGTCATCGTGCTATGATAACACAGTTTCTTGTGCCTCATTCGGAAGCTATTGATCTTGAAGACATGTGGTTTAAGCAGGACGTTGCCACATGTGATACTGCCCATGAAACATTGACGATCATGCACGAGTTTGCTCCAAATCGTGTCATTTCTCGATTTGGTGACCAAAATTGGCCTCTTTGCTCTTGCTATTAAACGCCTTCAGACTTCTGGCCTTGGGGTTATTTGAACTCAACTTCGTCGAAAGGTACGCATATGCCAGTAGAGCCGTGGCGGCCATTTACAAGATATTTTGTTTCATACATAAATGTATATTTTCTGAATCCATAAATATTTCAATACTTTGCTACAGAAAACCATTTTTTATTGAACACTGAAATCTTGCGTTCTTATTGAAACATCCTTTAGTAGAGAAGGAAGAATCGGTATATATGTTCGATGAATACTAAAAATTAGTATATCTGGAAAAGTAGAGCGTGATTCAAAATTTGCAAGATTTCAATTGATGAATCCATAAAGCAAAACTAGCATAGCACACAAATCCCTCCATCCTTCTTAGACGCAATTCCTCAGACTACCGTACACGTTTTCAAATTCTGTAGATGTCCCCTGTCGGACGATCTTATCAGTTGGAGATGTAGGTTCTTACGTGCCGTGCCTCCTTTTAAGGAAACGCGATCGAAGATGCGGTTGGTAGAATCCCCCCGTTTCTTGTGTGAAGATTCGATGGAATATTCGAATCGATAGGCAAACCTCTGACCCCTTTACTTTATTCCCGAAAACAGTTGAAAGGAATGGGACGTCAGAAGACGCCGGGTGAATGAATGCAAGAGAGAAGCTAATGCCATAAAGATAATGAAATTTAGACGGACAAGCTTGCGTCTGCGTTTTTTGAAGGATAAGTTAACCAAAAACTAAAATCATCAACCATGGAATCGGGTCGATAATTAATATGAGTAATGATAGAGTATTTCTTTCAATTCATTTTTTTATCTAGAATATGCAAACAAATTCAGCTCCTCAAATATTCATGGATTATTGAAATATGTGGCAGTGACCAAGTATCAATAAATCTCTTTATATCTTATCATTTTATGTCAGCAGATAGTTGTTGTTTCAAAACATTCCTTTCATTTCGTATTCTTATAGCTCCAAGCTATATACAATATTTCAGGAATAAGGTTCACGAATAGAAATGAATTTGTAATGTTTGATTCTCTTTTGACGTGACAACGTCTTATAAATTGGTTTGCCGGGTGACACTTCAAGAAACTGCGTTACGCTCCGCTCACGTTATGCGCTCACAATGAGAGCGAGTGAGAGGCACGCGTCCCTTCCACTCGGGCATGGTTAGCCCGCCTAAGAGCGAGAGAGACAGACATAAAAAGTGAAAGGCACGCGTCCCTTCCACTCGAGCACAGTTAGCCCGCCTAAGAGCAAGAGAGACAGAGCGAGAGAGAGAGAGAGTGAGAGAGATAAGCATACACACCGGTTCATGTCTTGCGCTTCTATTTCGCTTAGGCGCCTGCATACAAGTTTACACGTTGCCAGTTAATTGTAAAACGATTGTGTAGTGATAATGTGAAGGTAGTTTCGTCCATCGCAACAATTCAAACAGCAAAGGTAAATAATTTCAGACTGATAATATAACATGATGAAATAAATGACTAAGACATAAGTGAATAGGTTATGTTGTAGTAATCACAATGTTGTGGTAGTTTTCAATCAAAAAAGTAGTAGAAATCGTTTCTCAACCAATAATAATTTGTTTAACTTGAAAAAATGAGCGCGACTTGCTATGTAAAAGATTGAAATAACAATGTTTAACCTCCAACCTGTCAAATCGAAACTTTCAAACATTCAAACCGAGACGACTAATCACTGCGCAAGGTCGTAAGCGCGCGATTTACAAATTCAAAGATCAAATGTGAATTAGTTTTCTCCTTTTAGAAAATACACTTTGAATTAAAATCGATTGATATTAACAATTAATGTGATTTAAATAAATGTTCTAACTTTTAAATTTAGTTTTTATATTTATAACAATGTAAAACAAGTTAAATTTATTAATAACTTATAACAACTGATTGATAAATAAAATTTTGTTAATATGAAATTCAGTGCGAGATTCTTTGTATAAATTAATGTTTTAAATATAATTCTTTGTATAAATAAATGTTTTAAATTGTTACTATTATTTCATCCTTCTTCCTACTATACGAATGAATATTCACATTAAAATTATTTTACCACTCAAAGTCGTTGTCACGTAAAACTTTCGCCCGTATACCGACTTTACAGGCAACAAATTTTGTTGGTAAAAAGTTAGGATAAAGGAAATACAATATTTTATCGATAGATGGCTCAAGAGGAGATTAACAGGTATTGTGTTCTATCAGGACAATGCCAGGCCACACACGTCTGTAGTAACACGCCAGAATCTCCGTGAGATTGGTTGAAGTTTTGAAGCATCCACCACATAGTCCGGAACTGGCACCAAGCGATTACCGTCTTTTTCTTGCATTGTAAAACTTCCTGAGTGATAAGAAATTAGTATCAAGAGAAGATTGTGAAAATCGATTACTAGAGGTTTTCGCCATAAGGACTAGGACTTCTATGACAGAGGCAAATGAAGCTAACTGGCAACAAATTATTGAACAAAATGGTGCATTTGACCAAAATCGCACAATCTGAATTATGTTAGATAACGTCTTGAAGTTTGCGCAACAATAATGCGCAATTATATGCAATTTTTGAAAAATTGATTAATTTTGAAGTGTTCTAAAGCCTACTAAAAATAAGACTTATCTTTAAATGTATTTTTTTAAATCATTTAATCGAATAACAATCAAAAGACATCCGGGAGTAAAGCTGACTGATCCATTCTTGCCAAGCAGCCGCCTTTGCCGGTCCGAATCCGTCCATCGGATCCGAAAAGCACCGGATATACGCACATATACATAAAATGTACATAAATATCGCTCGACGAGAGGAGTCCATAACATACGCGATCGGCCAGGAACGCGCTCGGCCAACTTTGATCGGTAACGCAGTTTCAGCGGTTCGAGTATTTACATATTGTAATGATATGAATTCTCTTTTCGTCTAATTTGAATAAATCCGGGTTAACTGTCCATAAATATACATGAAACTCTGTAGCTCTGTCGGATTAGATTCCGGACAAGCGAGTACACGGAATTTTGCATATCTGGAATATGGTTTAGTCAGTGCTTCGTCCGCACGATGATGTACTTGATTGATAAATTGGAATGAACTAGGGTTTTCTGCAAAAAAATCTAAAGGGAATCTGTGAGGTGATAAGTTTTTGGTTCCCATAAATAGGTGATCTAAATTACAGATACGACGGTATAAAGATAGGGGTGCATATTTCCATTAACGTGCTGAAAGTTGAAAATTCTCACGATAAAAATCGAGCATCGACCTCTCTATTATGAGGGATACATTCAAGAACTAATTTTCGTTTGAAAAGAAGTTGAATATTTCCAATAATTTTACTAGACCCAGCTTCCAAAAATCCGTCCCTAGACGTTTCTAACTAATCTATCCCTTTTACATACAGAAAATCCAAAATACCCAACTTTTCGAAACGACGTCGTCCAAAAATCACACAATGGCCACTTGGCTATAATCAAATAATTTAACGATTTACAAATATAAAACACATGCTGCGCGCTGCAATTATCGATATCTGATCAATTTTCATGTGCCGCAGAGAATGAATTCTGTAAAAATAAACTCCCCAAGCAAACTACCAATTTAAGCGCAAGATGTTCATATTGTCATAGGGAAGCCGTATGAACACCCGGTATAATTATAAATTATATAGTTTATAAATTATATAAATTATAAATATATAGTTCAACAGATTTTCAGATTCATCACAAACACTTCCAATTCCCTCAACCCAAGATCTGAAAGAAATTAGGAGGTGAGTAACAAATACCTTATCTAACTAGCTATTTTTTAACTTTCACACCAGTCCAATCCACTTAGTCAGTTGGGCTTTTTATCGAGATCTCGATAATTCATTAGCTGGAACATTGGTAACAAAGGAGCTCTGTGACGAGAAGCAGAGGAAAACAGATAAAAGATTCAATTAAAAAAGAAGAATTAACTCCAGTCTAATATAATTTATAAGGAACTGATTTCTTCTGATTAGAAATTTTCTCAAAGGAATTGTAACTCAGGGTGTTCCTTTAATTAAGTGAACAAAGGGATGGCCTCATTAATTAATTCGTGAAACATTGATGGTACAGTATTAATTATTCCAGTAATTTGTTAACTTCATAATCATAATTTTTCAGCTTCAAACAATTTGCATATTTTATTCGAGAGAAATGATGTCTGAAATTCGTGCAGCCATTAAGTTTCAAATAGGTGTAAAATGGTTGTTAAAAGGACTATGTGATGTGAATATTTGGAAAATATTTATTCTACAAATTTCTTCGGTTACATTAAAAGAAATAATTTCATGACAACTTTAATTGGGAACATCATTTCAGAGTGTAAAGATGACTATTATTGGAAAAATTTATACAGAAGTCTTTGAGTAAAGATGAAGAATTACAAGTCGAGTGACTCGATTCCGTACTTCCATTACTTGCATTTTCTTTTATTTAAAAATCTTCAATTCTTCAAAAAACTCAGGGAAAATAACATATTAATATTCAAATAAATTAATTCGGCTAACAATCTCTATCAAATATCATTAATAAGGACAATGAGCTATAGTGATAGAAAATTCTATAAATACTGAAGAGAAACAACATGTTCGAAACGTGCGAATGTCTGCTGCTAATGTCCCAGTGATCAACAAAACCTATTAGGGCTTGTTTGAATTTAGGAATGAATACCTAAAATTCAAATCAATGCAGTTTTCATACAACAAAATCCACACGTCTACTGCCATTCAATCATAGAAATCCACAAATATGGCAAATATCGGGTGTTTTCTTTAAGAGTGATAGAACTTTCGATAGGAATGTGATTTGACAGAATGTAGAAACCATGCTGTTTTGACATTTCTGTTAAGTAAGCATTGACAAATTATCATGGAAAGACTCACGCCGCAACCACGTTTACAAATTGTTGAAATTCATTTTCAAAATCAGTGTTCTATTCGCCAAACTTAGAGAGCACTTCGTGAAATTTATGGTTTACAGAATCGTACATCAGAGCAGCTTATTCGTCGAACCATCGATAGATTTCGGACAACAAGACGAAGAACTGTACGTACAGAAGAAAATATCGCTGCTGTAAGTCCTAGTGTTAATGATGATCCAGATTTGTCTATTCGTCGACGTTCACATCAAGTTGGACTCCAACTGGTTCAAGAACTAAAGCCACTTGACCATAATAAGTGTCGTTTGTTTGCTGATTGGGCCCTAGAACAGCTTGAAGTTGATCCACTTTTTTATCGTAAAATTGTGTTTAGTGATGAAGTTCATTTCTGGTTGAACGGCTATGTAAACAATCAAAATTGCCATATATGGAGTGAAAACAATCCTCAAGAAGTTCTGCAAGTTCCATTGCATCCTGAAAAATGCACTGTAAGGTGTGCTTTACAGGCTGTAGGCATCATCGGTCCATATTTCTTTAAAAACGATACTCGAGCTAATGTTACAGTGAATGGTGCTTGTTACAGATAGACGATCAATAATTATTTCTTTCAAAATTTGAATCGTATCGACCCAGAAGTGTTTTGGTTCCAACAAGATGGTGCTACACCTCATGCTGCTACCGTAACAATTGATTCATTGAAAGAAAGATTTGGCGATAACATTATTTACTGGATTATTTTATTCACTGGATTATTTTCTTTGGGGTTATGTCAAGTCATTGGTTTATACTGATGAACCAGAAACAATAGACACTTTGGAAGACAACATAACTCGTGTTATTGATGAAATCAGGCCTGAATTACTCGAAATTGGTCTGGTCGAATGCGGTTCCTCAGAGCTAGTCGGAGGACATATGCCAGAAATTATTTTTAAACATACATGTCATAAAATTATCTTTCAATTAGAAAAAATTGGCTTCAATCTTAATTTGAAAGTGTTTCATTTCAATTTAAAGTTCCATCACTATAAAAAAACACCCGATATGACAACAGAGATATAAAGAGTCTTTCAATAGGAACGCCCAATTTTTAAATTGACATTACTCACGCATGGAAGCCATTGTTTACTTGTTACATTGACAGTTGTATTTAAAACTTTAATCCTAATCCTTCTTTTTCATTGCAGTTTTTGTTTTAGACTTGCCTACCTTATGGACTATTGTATAAAAACAATTCAGGCAATGAAAGTCCAGAATCGAAAAAATTTCATTTCTTTGCCATTAACATTTGAATCAATTACAAGTCGATTTGGAAAATAGTTCTATTATAATATTATACTGGTTGAAGCTTCTTAATATTGGCAAGTTTTGGTTTCGGAATATTGAAGATATTCGATTTTCTGATTCATTCAACACTGGAAAGGCCCAATTGTGGACAAAAGATTGTGGATGAGATATTTTTCCCATCGAGTTCAACAATTTGCCCACTACAAATTTTGTCTCAACAACATCTCAAAGCATTCATATTATTACAGATCTAAAAAATACAGGAAGACAGATACAAAGATTTCTCTTCTTCATGTTGCGGATTATGGTCAGGTTCATCAAAAGTTCTCTTCAAAACATTGACTTTCCAGTTATGTCAGTTAGGATAACATCACTGTTGAATCTTTTATATGTTATGGATAAACTTTATATTTCGCTTCGTAGAAACACAAAAAAGTCCACATAAAATAGAAAGATGATAATATCGCTCAAAATCAATCATAATACATAATTCACCTATAAAAATAGGAGTAGCAACCCAATATTTTCAAAAGAGTACCGTTCTTCAAATCAATAAAACCCAGCCACCAACCGAAGCTCCTTCCATCTGACATTTTCTATCCTGTCATGCCGTTTCCGCGATTTCGAACGGCGATCAAATGGAACCGCCGTAATTCGGCGAATTGGTCCGCCGACTCGGATGCAATTTGTAGCTACGTGATCGCGGCCCGTTCTTATACGTCAATTATCGACGCCCGTCTCGAAAAAATGAGGCGCGTTCGCGTCAGAAACGACCGGTCCGATACATTTTCCGTAGCAGGAAATTATTGTCATTTGAGGCACGCATCTACGAAATTGAGAAAAACTTTTTGGACGGGGTGGAGGCGGCACTATTATTCCGCACTATTATTTTTTTGTAGTCGTGGTAGATTCGGTTCCCTGATATCTGTTCTTTTCGTTCTATTTATGAGTGCATTTTTCTTTGGATTCAATTTGTTTTCCGTAGCTCATTTAAAAATTTAAGATGTTGGCTAGTAAGATGAGTGGTGTCTTCAAGGCGGTGAAATGGAATGGGAGCACGATACAAATCATTTGAGTTACACTGGACTTCCTTCTATCAGAAAAAAAATAATTTTGATTACTGAGGTTAAATTTTTTGAAATAGTGTATCAATAACTAAAAACAATGATTTTTTCGATTTGATCAACAGAAAATAGAATGACTATAGATGAATTACGCCAATATCAATAGTCAATATCAAAGTTTTATCCTTTTTAATGTTACCTCATCCTCTCAATAACCTCAAATAGCAAAAGTGAAAGATACATTAACAAATACGTGACACGTGCTGACCAATGAATTACTTAGTGCACCAAATATATATCACGTGAGTCCTAAATTTTCCATCAATATTCAATAAATGTCAACATTGGAAAATTTTCAGGTCGAATTTATTAAACCCTGCTGAAATATCTCCTAACCTGAAATTCCCTTCAGCAGGATTATATATCTTCGCTTTTTCTCGCTCATCCTTTAACGATCGACGTGTCCAAACGACGAATAAGAGTAATCCCCCTCCCTAATTTCAATTGTGAAAATCAGCAATTTCGAATTTTTAATGCCTCTTATCATCATTAATTTCGAATTTGAAATTCAAATGCAATCCAATTCGAAACGAAATGCTACTGAACACCGTTTCAATTATCTTTCAGAAGCTAAAATAAATTAAAGGAGCTGTTTGGTCCTTCGTAGAATGCGGCAGATTGGACGTTCAGTTCTGAGATGGATGTTATGAGGAATTATTGTCTTTAGAAGTCTCATTTATGTGACGATAACTCCTGAGGAGATTGGAGAGGAGACGAAATGGGGGCACATTTTATTGGGACTTTTTTCCTCTGAAAGTTTATACGTCTGGAGGCAAAAGAATTGATCTTATTGATGTTAGAGAAACGAAAGAAGTGTCACAAATTTCACACAAAGATACATTATTTTCAGCTTAGCGTATATAGGTTATGTTTGCAATTTATATATTCCCATTTTTTGATCTGTTGATCATCTAGCACTAGAGAAAAGCACTTCACCTTACTGTATACATGAAACATGCTTGATCCGATTTTGAATGCCAAGTAACACAAAACAATATTACATAAATCATTTGTTACAGAGAATCCTCATAAAGATTTTAACGAACAGATAACTAATTCAGTAGTGAATGAAGGTACAGAAACCTAAATCGGATCTCAGGTTAATTATATAATAACCTCCAATGTCATTTAGTTCATAATACTCTTCAATGAATTAAAATTTCTTAGAGTCGAAATTCTCAATGAAATGCAACAAGAAAATTGTTATAAAAAAGAAACTGCCACGTTATTCAATTGAATTTCAAATCATAGTTCAACCGGCTTTCTTTCCAATAACAATAATGCTTATATTGTAGACTTTCATTAATTCAAACAAAGAACAAATATAAATATTAATGAAACCGACGCATTCGCCATTTTGTGTCGTTAGACCGTCTAGGCAAATTTGAAACGTATTGATTTTCAGAGTGTTATTCTTATTCTACCTAGCCCACATAGGTAAATTGAAGGTTTGATTTCACAGAAATTACATACACAGTATGTTCGAATATATAAATATATATAATCAATTTTGTATATCACTCATATTAAATTTAACAGAAATATTAAACCAAAAGCGGAAGAAGGTTCCTTTCCTTATGGTCTCAAATTAAAATATTGTATATAATGTAGAGAGCAATTGTACATTTCTCTTATCCAATATCCATCTATTTTGTTTAACGTTCGATAAGAAACGCTTTTGCGTGAGTTTGTCGATTTTTTTCATCAGGTGTAAAGTCTTTGAAAAATTATTGAACGATTAAAAATTTTCAGGGGAAATGAACTGGTGAACCACCGCAAAAGAGGTTCAGACTTCACGTCAGTGCTTTTCACCAATTTTAATTTATGAAAGAAGCAACCCTCAAGTCGAACGAGTACTAAAGATTAAGTGGAATCCGCCCCAAAATAAAGTAGTATACTCCCCACATGCTCATAAATTTTTCAGGGATATTTATATTATGGTGATCTGTGTTGACAAGTCGACTCGACCAAATGCCAAACTACAGGGTTTCAATATCAATTTCTACACCCGCAGTTGACGCGTACATCTTATGGGATGGGTCCTAAGTGGATGACAAAGTGTCCTCTTGTAAACCCTGTAGAAACAGGGGGTTCGTGTGCACATTTGTCTTGATCAGTAGGGACTTTTCACTTTCTCTCCTGTTTTTCTTTGATGGAATTATTGTATATATCATATCTATTATCAGATAATAATCTAAATTGTTCGAACGTATTTCTTGAGGAATTTCGATAATGAGTTAGAGTATATAAAAGTTAAAAGAACTGACATTAAATCAGGACCTTTTCCGTGTGCCCTAGTTTATATCACCCACCATCCTCATGATCATCAAAATGCTCTAGTTTGGAGAATATTGGAAAAAATATGATAACGTGATAACTGCGACACTATGGATCTAATTTTGCCCATTAAAAAAACTAACTGCGGCACTCTCTGTAAAATTTTCAAGGCTCTGTCTCTTTCTGTTCGAAAGTGAGCGTATTTAAAAAAACTATTAATGTTCAAACGGATAACATGCCTAAGAAAACATTTCCTTTCCCAAATACCTCAATTTTCAACTCAAACTCTACAAAGTTAGTCATTATTTCATATAATAATTATCAACCAAATGAAATGATCGCGTCTGAAATATCTGATAGTTAGTGCCCATATTTAGACGTCAATTCCATTTTCGTTTGAAAATATGATGCACTCAAAAGCATCCAACCCACCGTTTTCAACATATACAAATTACCCACTTATTCAATATTAAGCCCACTAAAAGGATAAAAGGCAAAACCTTTATGCTGCTCTGGCCGATATTAGTTACAACTGTCCAAACGTATCCAACTTGAACGCTTTCAAGAGCGCTTTCGGTTTAATTTCGGGTCCACCCACTGAAAGAGTGGATAAGTTTTCAGGAGCAGCTGTCGTGGATGGAATCATTCATAGAAATTCAGTCCATTTGTCAGAAGCTATCTCGCCTACGATTTTCTCTATGGATTGGAATTTCTGAACAAAAAGAGATCGCTGAATTTCAGATTCGGGAATCTGAAAAGTTGTTGTAGATATGATATAACAATGGATGAAAATTTCGAGAATGTAGGTTCTAATGCACCATTATTTCGTCCAAATTTTTCACAAATTTTGGGCAGAAAACGGTCTCAAATAGTAACTTTCTAGCTACATTATTATTCTGTAATCAAATCGAATTCTTACTATCCATCTATCCACCGATAAATGAGCATGTGACCTTTCGAGATAAACTATTGAACATTCTATAATTTGCATATCACATTTGAGGCCCAAAAGACATAAAACACATAAATGTTGTACAAGTAGCAAAATGCAATACAAATCTTGAACTATATCAGCCGTTAATTTTGGTAGTTGATAATAATTCACACAAGATTTTAGAAATTACCATATTTTATTACCCGACAGAGAACTCAACAGTTTACACATTTTTGTGAGTGCAATTTTCAAGCATCATCTCATCATCGCACAACTGGAGGCTTCCAACATTTTCAAGGTGTTCATGAAGGATCAGAAAGAAAGTAGGTTTTAAATTCACAGAGGTCGTTCAGCATCTTCAGATTATTTTTGTAATGAACTTAGTTGGAAATTTCAATTGAATTTAAATAGCTAAGATTTCTGTCGATTGTATATAGAAAATTTGGATATTGTCTTTTGTAAGAAATAAAGAATATTTTATACTTATCTAAGAAATTCCGAGATAACCAGATGACTTTCATATTACCTGAAATAAAAAAAGAATATTAGATTTGAATATTCATTGGGTTACAAAAATATTGAAGAAAATGTATTGATTTAATGCATAGAAAGAATTAGGAAAACAGAGAATTTATTTCTTCTTTGCATAAAATATGTTTCCATGACGTGGAAAAGAATTTATGCATTTAAAACAATACAAAAGCATCAGTTATTTCATTCTCGAAAAAAATAGTAGGAACAAACAGCTGATAATTTTATACAGGCTGTATGTTGATGCAGGGTAAGTTACAAAAGAATGAACACAAAAACCAAAAAGCTTTGAAATATCGGTACAGTAGTTATGAATATTTGTACGAGATAATGTTTTGGATATTTTGAACTTACATTTTTTATATTTTATTATTTATTTTTTCATAAACTTATTTGAAAATTTTAATGAACTCTAACTTTAATTCAAGGATACGTGTTGTAATCGATGGTGAATATTATAATCTTGATTAGTATAGTGCTACACCTTGTGTATTATTAATTTGTTCATGAAAAATAAATAATTAACGAAATTAATTGGTAAAATGATTTCGCTGCCCTTGGATTCTATCTGAGTAATATATGAGGAGTACAAATGAGTGTCCGCCGTTTTATTGTAGATGGCGCGGCACGGAGTTTCGGTTAGCTTTCACAGATGATAACCGGCTTAAAAAATAGTTTGGACATTCAAGAACAACATAACATATCATTGATTTCACATTGGTAAAATATAATTTTTATAAGTTGAAAATGTCAAAATTTGAGCCAAGTAAGCGTCATTTGCGGGTAATATTAGTTTACTTCTTTAATTTAAATAAATCTGCTGCTGAGGCGCATCAATTGTTCGTAGAAGCATATGGTGAGGTGCTTTGAGTGAGAGAACGTGTCGATAGTGGTTTCAAAAGTTTAACAACGGTGATTTCGACGTAGAAGACAAAGATCGCAGTGGAAGGCCAAAAATTTACGAGAATGCAGAATTGTAGGAATTATTGGAGGAAGATTCAGCTCAAACACAAAAAGAACATGCTCTAACATTAGAAGTCACTCAGCAAGCAGTCTCACATCGTTTAAAATCATTAGGAATGATTCATAAACAAGGAAATTAAGTTCCGTAATTAAAGCCGAGAGATATTGAACAATGCTCGTCCACATGTTGCGGCTCCCGTGAAAAAGTACTTGGAAACACTTGATTGGGAAGTGTTACCCAACCCGCCGTATTCACCAGACATTGCACCGTTCGATTATCACCTGTTCCGGACCACGGCACATGCTCTGACTGCGCAGCGGTTCACATCTTATGAGGATACCAAAAATTGGGTTGATTCGTGGATAGCCTCTAAAGACAAGGAGTTCTTCAGACGTGGGATTCGAATGCTGCCTGAGAGATGGAAAAAAGTGCTTGCAAGTGATGGGCAATATTTTGAATAAATGTATATTACCGTTCTTCTATAATAAATATTTAATTTGTGTTAAAAAACGGCGTAAACTTATTTGTAATATTTATACTATTTATTACTGTTATTAGGAATAATTATAAAAGTTCACTCATTTTTATGAAAAACTCAATAAACGTCGCGTCTACTCAGTGTATTTTCCATTCCAGTTGAATTAACGACTTCGTCTCTTTGAAAGGGTAAACAGCATTATTTTTATATGATTATACTTTGAATTAAAAATGATTTTGTTGCTTGATAACAACGTTAGGTAAGATCTAATTGTGAAAGTCCATTAGTTTTTTTTTCGTTTCTATCAACGAGATAAGAAAAAGAAACTATTTAATTTTTTTTTCAGATCTCTATTTGGTTTATAATTTGTTATAGTTCCTCTTTCACTAAGTTGTCTGTTAAGTAATTATTGAAATCGTTGTTAGCAGGTACATAGTTTCGATTTCAGTTTCGTGTTAATTTTTGTGCGCTTCTTTCAGGAAACAGCGCGCTGTCGTTTTGCTGAAATTTTAGCGAATTTTGAGCCGAAAATGGTCTCAAGTGATTCACTCAGTGATGGAAAAGCCGAGGTCAAGAGTAATTCTGTCCGACCGGTCGGTCGGACAGAATGTCCGTAAGCATTTAACTCTCGATCGGAAAAGCAAGAGAATTAAAATCTTCTGAATAGATTTCGGGACTAAATTCTCGGGTAATTTTGTCAAGGGACAAAATCGATGTGACGATTCCGCAGTTATTCACATTTGAATTTTTCCCATTTTCCCAATGGTTCTGAAACTATTGATCCAATCAGAATGAAATTTGGTATTCAGGATTACAATAATTACACGAAAGTTCGTGTTTTATTTCGCGAGGATCGGCGGTGCAAGCCAGCGAATTTCTGAACGAAAAGACTCACGGCTTTTAAATTTTCAGGTTTGGAATCTGGATATATTAGTAATATTATAAAATTGACAGAATCAACTCAATAGATTTTGAAATTCTATTCATAAAATATTTCTGAAAGTACAAATCAGATCGAGTAAAAATTTGTATTTAGATATGAAATAACGACATGAATAATCGTGAATGATTTCATGAAGATAAATCACGAAAGTTTTTCAATTCATTCCTAATCTGATTTTGAAAAGTATGTATTTTTTCTACTCTTTTTTGCGAATATGTAATGATGCAGATAGCAGGGATGAACCCTTTTCCATAAAAGGGTTCATCCCTGCTTCAACCACCTATATCCATATATAGGTGGTTGAAGTCTATAGCAACACATATAACTGGAGTTGGGTTTTTTGAATATATTAAGTTCAATTCTACTGTTTCAATGTAATATGTGAGATCTTAAAATTTCATTTATTTATTTAGTTTCACTTCTGATCAAGAATGAACATGTATGTCTTTCAGAAATTGCTAAATTTTTATATGTAGGACAAAAGATATTTTAGTGAGATAGTAATTGGTTAAATAGGTTGTAGTTTGGCAGATGATCATAGCTAAAATAAATTTTTGGAATTTACCGTTCAAAATTCAAAATTTTCAATTTATAGTTTTCTGATTCTTTTACTTGGTATTGACCAAGAAGTTATAAATTATTTGAACAAATGTATATGGGACAGTAATTTATTTCCACAAAAATGTTTGTACTACTACAACAATTGTTTCACCACGATGTGGCTTCTTCAGGTATTACATTGTAGTGTATAAATTATTGTCTTATTTTACATTGTATCTATTTCGCAAAAAACAATCCCGATTCAGACTCGCAATCAGTGTTTTTTGGTAGAAGAGCGCCTTTGGAACCACCCCCGTTTCTTGATACATAACCTCGATTTCTGATAAATGTCCCCGCAGTCATTGTCAGGGGGCCCCAAATGAGTTATCCCGACGTGTGGGGGTTTTTATTGCGGACAGCTTTATATTACAACGAGACATTAGCAGACGCTATCAGCAGAGACGACTTAGTTTGGGAAGCGAAAAGGTTTCCCTAAATATCCGAATGCGGCATTGTGATAAATGGGGGTTATATTGCTGGAATTGCCACACCCTCCTCGAAATAGTTTTATCGGAGAAGGGTGGTTGGAGCGAAATTGGAGGCGATTTATAAATATATGACGCAGTCCTATCACGACACGAATGTACTCTGATTTAAACAAATATTTAGAAATAACTACCAACGATTCTGATTTTGAATGATCAGTCTATTTTTAGATGAAGTATACCCCTAGTTATAGCAGAAATAAAGTCTAAGTTCATAAAATCTCTTGAAGTTTCTCTTAGAATCAATATTTTCGTGAAGATCCGTTTACATGCGTTCAAATATACTTTATTGCTGATTTATGCGGCCGATGTTTCTATACCTTTTGAATTTGTTATAGTTCTAATACCTGGTCCGGTGAGTTTGTGGTGAAATACTATATACTATATATACTGTATACTATATGTATACTATATGTATATATGTACTATATGTATACTATATATACTGTATACTATGTATACATTATTTCATGAACGTATCGGGAACCGATCATTTGAAAGGCCCACTTAAGGAGATTGTATGTCACTCTGTTGTCACAACTATGCTCAAGCTGAACTTAAGCATCATCTCTCATTCAATTTCTTTACAGTGCTTCATTTTGTCAGTTCAACTCAAGTGTGTTTTGAGAGTTGTATAATGGATGAATATATCGAGCAAAAATTTGTCTTAAATTACGCATTGAAAATGCGTATATATTAAAGTGTGTTTTGAGAGTTGTATAATGGATGAATATATCGAGCAAAAATTTGTCTTAAATTACGCATTGAAAATGGAATAGGGACTTGCAGGTTCAACGGCTAATACGTCAGTACAACTTATGTGCTAGGCTATAGAGGAGGGGGACGATGATGTGTTGGATTCCTTGAGTTTGCGGTTTCTAGTATACGAGTTGAAATCTCATTGGTGATTGCTAGCCTTCTTGGTTCCGTATGGTAACAAGGCCATCGCGTGAGAGCAGTAGCCCATAGGAGTATTTGTACTCCTACTGTACTGTTTTTTTGGATTATTGGGGGCTGTGGTTGAAAGCCTGCATGCTAAGCTAGAAGGGTATGTCATTCTCCTAGATTCGTGGTTGACGGGACAGGATTGAGCGAACGTTTACGGGTCTGGAACACACGGATGGTGCATTGAGCGCGAAGTGGAATCGAGTGGGATTTTTCAAAGCGATTTTAGGACCTTAAATTTGGGCCTTAAATTCGGCGTTTGAATTGCGGCCCACATAACTCAGGCACTAACACGGCAGAACCAGTAAGCTTGTATGTAAGTAGCTTTAGGGATGAGTAATTCAATCATACATAAAGTGATATATAGTCCATCTAGAATGTATCCGGAATTTATTATTCTTCATAATTTTAATATACTCCGTTTTTGTTACATTCTGAGACAAATGTAATGTATAAAATAGGTTGCGCAGATAGTCGGCTATGGCCAAAGTTTCAAGGCAACACTATTTGTCAAATATTTTTGATTTTCACAGGTATACAATTCATGAAATGATCTCGCAACTAGAAGAATGAAAGCAGATAGATTATTTGTATGGAAAAGGTTTTCGAAACGTTAAAAAATTAGTGCAATTGACTGAACTGGGAAAAACTAAAGAAGATGAAAAATGGCCTGGATATGAGACATAGAGCAGTTTCAGGAAGATTTAATTCAGTCACTTTCACAGTCCTGGACTACATTCGCCGAAAATGATAGAGGTGATCTAGTTTCGGGTGTACCTCGACGTTTAGTCAAGTGTTTACAGTTAAATGAAGGTTGCTGCAGTAAATAAGATGAATATTTTGTTATAATTTTCTAATTCAAGAATTAAAAATATGTACTAAGTAATTACAATTGAGCTTTGTTTTTTCCGGATACTTTCTAGACAGACTATATATTATAAGAGGAAGGAAGCGCTCGGTTATCCATTAATGATACGACTATAAGAGTACGAATTGCAAACTTTCCATCCTCATTCCCTCAATAAGCGCTCTTCTCTCATGTCTAAAAACATGCTACGCGCCCCTTTAGTTGTGAGTCCAGAAAAAGTTGAGTCCAGAAGTTAGTTGAGTTCATTTTCATTGTATGTGATCTTCGGCTTCCGAGATTGAATAATGATTCAATTGTTTATTTTTTTTGATATATCACATGTTATTTCAACTTGACGAATATATTTCACTTCCTACGTCAGTGGCACTCAGTGAAATCGCAAGCAGCTACTACAATGACGCACTGAAATACCGGAAGAATATTACAACTCGAAATCGACTCCCTTCTCCAATACGTCTTAACCATCCTGGAAACATCCCAGTTATCGCGGTATATTAAAAATACCGCACCAGCACCGACATCGTGCGCAAATCAGCCTCCCTCGATAATCCCGGTATATCGGCCGGGAATATGGGAGACGTCACGGGCTTCTGACGGAACAGTTCTTTCACCTCTTCCGGAAACGGGGATGAACGACGGGCGTCTTGACGGGGATGCCGGCGGGAAATTTATGGAGATCGCTCTATTTGATGTGCCGTCTTGTATTTCGGAAGACGCACCTGGTGCCGGTGGATTAACGGACGGGATTCTTTATTTCGAGCTGTCATTTTGGAGGAACTTGTTAGATACAGCCGATTTTTCAGGGAGATTTCTGAAATTTTTATGAAGTGTGTTTTTTCCACAAGTTTGAATCGTTATTCATCGAAAAAGTTCAAAAATAAGAAGTCAACATATGCAACGACGAAGATAAATCCGATATGCAGGGTGTCCGGATTTAACGTTCATGTTAGAGCTTCTTCAACATGACCACCAAAATCCAATAAAGTAGCGATATCTTTGTCAAAATTTGGTTGATTTAGATGAAATTCAGTACATGAAGGTTCAACTGGTGATCATCAAACTTACTGATTCTCATCAGTGGCGGAGATACCAGGGGGTCTTCCATAAAATTACTTCTAATTTTAGACTGAATGATCGAATTGAAGAAATACACTACTCATACATTTTCGAAGAAAAAAAGGTACCCATTGCAAGCGTTACGGAGCACCATTCTCGAGAAAGAAGGGATTTTGCGATGATATGCATTCTAACTGAGCCACTGACTGCTTATCTCGAGAAACATAATACGTCTCTGCCACTTTGATATTCGTCAGCAATAACGACATATTGTCTTCTGACATACTGAATAGTATCAAAAATTTAAATTCAAGATAAAAAATCCAAAAAAAAGATGAAAAAAATTATTGGAAGATAATTCTAATAAACGACTTTAACTGGGTGACCTGTATAACATGAACAATATAAAATAAATTACCTCAAATGTTCAGAATGCCCACCGTTAAGTTCACTTTGGATGGAGAAGTCCGTTACTTTGTGATAGTTCATTTTAATGGAATGAAATAAGAAATTACTTTGTTTTCTATCACTTTTAATTATAACTGATATACAGTGACTCGAGTTTCGTAGTGTTTACTACATTTTCAAACTGAATGAACAAATTAGATCTCAACTATTACATATTCTGATTGTAGGCTTCGGCAGAACTTCGAAGAGTGGGGTTTTCCAAAGTTCCGTCTGTTCGTTAAGTAGGTTTATTATTGGTACGTGCCTCTTATGTTTTTCAATTTCTATGGATTCCAGGATGTCAAGTTTTTTCCCTTTCGCTTCCACGTGCAAGATAACAAGGTTGTTCAATTCTGGGAACGTGTGATCTGTATTGAAGAAATGGTTCGTAAAATTGGAATTATTTGGAGAGGAACCTCATTTCACGGTCTGACATTAAATTTAAAACCTGTTTAGAAAAATGCATTAAATTACCAAACAACTTTTATTTTCGAGATGTACGAAATCTGCTGCATTCACATCAAAGTTTTCGTATTTTTTCTTCCACACTTTTAATAACGAATGTGATGAGAATGAAATATGCCTATATCACTCCAAACAAGAGCCGGTTTCTCCCAAGTTTGCATATTTTGATGCTAACGCATTCTTTGTATAAACGCAGATGCGAAATGTGTACGTATGCTCCTTATTTAAACCCGTAACTGCAGATTTCCATTTATTACAGTAAAATCAATAAAACACCGTACGTCCTCCAGTCACATCGGGAGTTCGGATCTGGTTCCAGAATATGATGAATAAAATGAAGCTTAGGCATCGCTTGAAAGAATTTACTGGCAGTTTTGAGGAATGGTTTTTCAACCTTCCTATAATTCTGTTGAATATAATTGAAAATATAGTTAGTCAGTTATGAAAAGAAAGGAACTTTTGTTTTTGAAATTCTTGTCAGCAATAAAGCTTTGCTTTCACAAACTTCAATAGCATTCATCTCTCAAAACTTGTACCTACATGTACATTTTAATATCCCCATAGGAAAATTGATCGTCAGTGTAAAAACTGCAAAATGTGAGAAAACGCAATCCTTCCTACGCAAGAAGTTGTAAGATCTAATAGCAGATTTTCTTTTTAGCACTATAGAACCAGCTTTTCCAATAATTTGTCTTAAATTGATAAAGTGAGAGTTGGCAATATTGATAATAGCTGTATCAGTATAAGAAAATTGCACTTCTGACTTCAAAATATGAAGTTTGTAAGTCTATGAGAATTAGATCTTGGAAATTTGATGACCGCTGTCCAGGCAGGAACAAAATCGAAGAATTGGAGTAGTTATAGCTTGTGAACCATAAGATGTTCTCATTTTGAAATGGAACATATCACTTGATTGACACAACATTCGAAAACTAATTCTGCTTCATAGAAAAGAAGAATACCCAGAACACCTCGACCTACTGGGGAATCAAAATGCCGAATAGGTTACAAGCAGAAATAAGAGATCCACCCCAACGTGCCATCAAGGAGACAATGAACGATTTATTAATTTTGAATGCCTTTTATTTCATAACAGGTTATCCGGATTTCGCAGCTCTGTTTCAATGACACATGTCGAACAGAACTGTGACCCGAAACCTCATATGTTTAGTTGAAGGTTAGCCATTTAACAATATGGATTGGTTATTTACTGCTGAACGTGTGAAAATTGTGAAAACTTACCACAAAAACAATGAATATGTAGTAAGTACGTTTCGTGCATTACAGGCAGATTATGGTCGATATAAACGTCCATCTGAGCGTACAATTGGTAACACAGCGAAAAAACTCGAAGAGGCTGGATCTTCTACTGATGTCTTAAGGCCAATAATCATCGAAATGCACGCTCGATTAATGAATAAGATCCAAATTTATCAATTCATCGGCGGGCACAACATTTGAGCCTCTCTTACAGCACGCTATGGCGTATTTTGCACGTGGATTTGCATCTTCATCCTTATAAGGTTCAGTTGACATAAGAACTAAAGCCAGCTGACCATAGAATGCGTAGAACATACGCCGATTGGGTGCCTGAACAACAACGTGTGGATGACGATTTTTCGAATCGAATTTTCTTCAGCTACGAACCACACTTTTCACTCGGTGGCTATACGAACAAGCAAAATTGTCGCATCTGGGGCAGTGAATTTTCTCATGTTATTGCTGAGAGAGCATTACATCCACAAAAAGTGGTGTGCAATTTGGTATGGTGAAGTGATTGGCGCGTACTTCTTCGAAAATGAAGAAGCGGTCACTTAAACTGTCAATTCTCATCGCTATAGCCAAATGATTACCGATTTTTTTGGCCTGAAATTGATGATATGGAATTGGAACAGATGTGGTTCTAGCAAAATGGTGCAACAAGATACACATTACGGCACGTTTTGGCTTTATTACAAGAAAAATTCCCAGGATGCACAATTTTTCGTTTCGGCGATGTAAACTGGCCAACAAGAACTTGTGATTTATCGGATTGTTTTTTTGTGGTGTTATGCAAAGGATCATGTTTATGACGATAATGCCCAGACTACTGACTATCTGAAAACCAACATCTGTCAAGTTATTGATGAGATATTGCCTGAAATGTGCCGGCGAGTCATCGAAAATTACCTCACAAGTTCTGTAAGAGATCACGCGGAGGACATTTAAATGATGTTGTATTTCAAACATAATGGCAAAGCCCAAGCATTATATTTAAATAAAAATTAGATTGATATTCTAAATCAAAGGGTGTTTTATTTACGTTCACTTTCGAAAGCACAAATTGGATAATCCCTGTAGAAACATGTTTCAATTTCAATGTTTCTTGAAATTGTTGATTTGACAAACCACCTGAATTGTGATGAAAATAAACAATTATAATTATTATATTTATTATAACCTGTCTTTGGAAGCCAAAAAATTCAAATTCAGTTGAGGCAAAAATGATGTTAATTATGGTTAATATTTTTGTGCGCTTGTTCTAGGAAATAGCGTTCCATCGTTTTGCGACATACCTGAAATTTTCGAATTTTGAGCCGGAAACGGTCTCAAATGATTCGTTTGGAACATTGATGAAAAATCCCAGGTTAAAAGTACATTCGACTGGAATTTTGATCAATTTGTTAATTCATTTTCTTTTGAAGTGAATAAAGCCTTTTTTGAGCTCAAGAAACGGACGGAATTAATTTGTACTTCCGATGTATAAATGTGAAACAATGTAACGAAGGCTCACGCATAATTTTGTAAAAATCAGTAAAAATTCTCACTTTATTTCTCATCTGATAAAAAACCTTTGTTCAACAAAGTTTTTTCTACTCTTTCTTGCCAACATGTAACGATGCAAATCGAAGGAAGGAGCCTTTTAAGCCTATATTTTTTCATTTTCATTAGGTTTTCCGTTTATTTAGGAGAACTGTTCTGCAACTGTAAAAATAATGTTTCTTTGACTTTCCGATGACATAACATAATTCAATGTATCCATTCATCAAAATATATAGCTCCTTCAATAAGTTTTTCTTTTTTGAAAATTTCAGAGAAAATAGACTGTTGAACAAGCGCGTAAAAGTCTTCGACTATCTACCATATTTTCGCGATCAATTCAATTTCAAGTTATTTATTATATCTATATATTTATTTTCGACATATCTGAGAAAACATTCAACATGGAAATAATTTTCCTGATAAATTACATTGTTTCCATCTGAAGTTATAGTACTTTTATCGAATTGAAATTTTGAGATTCACAGCACACAATCAAAAGACAAAACAGTAGACGTTGAAAAAATGCGTAGCGAAATATCCCAACAAAAACTTGAATTCCAAATTCATTGGGTATTGTCAACTGCAGAACCCACAAAATCAAAGTTTCTCCAATTACGCGAACAAGCACTCGCAAAATGAATTCCAACTGATTTGCGCGAATAAATCGAACATAATCACCATTTTCCACATTAAGTGAAACTATTCAAAATTGCATCTGCTATTGAATTATGAAACACTCCAATGACTAGATCATTTCATTTATTACCGGTGAAATAAATACCAAACAATGGAAAATTCATCGAAATGTCGTATGGAGAATTGTGAAGGGTCATTGTGTGTTTATTTATTGTTTTATCAGCCTTTTCGGGATTATTTAAAATGTGCTGGAAAAGCTAATATTTCTCATTTTTCTGGCGCGAAATTCCCTCGACACTCTGATAAATCGCATGAAAAATGGCTCATTGCCGTTGGATAAATGGCGGGTCGTGGAGCACTAGATTAAAATGTTTTTTTCGACAAATGAGACGTTGAGGAATTCTCGACGGCCAACATTTCAATTTGATGACAATGGATTTATGTTCTCGGGGTGATTTCTAACACCCCAAACTTCCCTGAAAGTTTCAAGGCAAATGATTTACTTTTGACCTCGGATTCTTCATCGGTGAATCCAACCTAATCGTTTAAGAAATAATTTGGCTTAAAATTCGAAAACTGAAGACATTTGAACCCAACGATGGCACGCCATTCCCTGGAACAAGTGCACAAAAGAGTTAAACATGTCTTCCCAATTCAGTTCAACAAAATAAAAAAACTGATACATGGGAACTATAGAAGTAGTTTTGTTCAACCATCTAATTAGTCGAGTACAAACCCTACGGGTCAGCAGCCCACTTTTCAACACCCGCAGCACATCCAGTTGCTACAACCGATTATAGAACCGTTACGGCAAAGTTTCACGGTAACACGGTCTTCGAATCGCAACATAACTTTTCCATTTGGCAAAGTTCGCGCATACTTGATACTTGCCCCGGACTTCGATAGTGTTCTCCATTAAGCTTTTAAAACCGCCATAGAAATTATGATTATCTCGCCGAAAACTATTATCCACTCCTTGTTGGAACTTGTTATTAAGGCTTTATCAGTTCTGCTCGGTTTGTTTCCGTTTGCGTGTAGTGTGCTCTAGTTTTCCGAGCATTGCGAAATTCCTAATCAATTTGACTACGTCTTGGAGCTGAAATCCTCTAGTTGGCGTTGACACTAATAGTGGAGGACAAACTGTAAGTTTCAAAGGGGAATTCCGAAGCATTTATTAGATCTATTTTAATTTTACGATATAATCTAAATCCACTTCTCTTCATTGTTGAATTCGTTTTTCTTTCAAATTAACTATATCGATTGAACAATTAAGATAATCTCAAAAATGACGACCTATATTTTCGAGTTGGCAATCAATTAATTAAAATGCAAGAATAGGTTGGTCAAATGAAAACGAAACAGAGCCATTTTCAGTAACCGCAGAAAATTCTTCAATGATATTGGAGATCAAGTAATATTTCTCAGGAACGCTATCCAATTCTCTTCACAATAACCTTAAAATTTTACAATTTCGCCCAAAATGTTGAAAAAAATTATATTAAAATTCTGTGTACTTGCTTACTACGTAATTGACAAAATTGATAACCGTCTGTGTGTATAGAGTAATAATGATATTATTCAAAATATTTACGCACATTTCGAAGCATTTTCGAAGTTATCGAACGATGCTCCTCGACTCAAATCTTCCAAGGACTATGGTTGTGTTGTATGAATTTAACTTTTTAGGTATCCCCCGAAAATAAATCGAGGAGCTATAATTCCGGTGATGTTACATTTTGAATGACTTGTTATTCAAACCTACCTGATGATGCTACTATAATAGAGAAACAATTTACAGTTAAATTAAATAATTACATAAATATATAAAGGAAAAGACTAACTGTTGTATATAAGTTGACTCGTTAGAGTGTAACCAGACCAAAATTAATTAAATAATATCCATTCTGATAGGAATATTAATAATTAAATTCATAAAAACACTCACAAGCTAAAATTATGAAGAAAAAACATATTCAGAGTACATAACGACTAGTCGAGTGAAAATTCTTTGAACAGTGAACAAAAATCAGTAATCTTGTTGACAATTTATAAATAGAATTCACAGGCAGATTTTAATTTACTTATTATATTATATTATATTATTCAATGTAAAGACTGCCAAAGTTGCAATAAATAGAAGTAATTTAAATTTAGATATCTGATGAAGAAATTGTTGAAAAGATTTGTTACTATCATGAATCACATATAAACTTTAGTGAAATTATTGACAAAGAACAAGCTATATTAAATATAACTCACCAGAAACATGTAAATAGCACAAAGTTGATCCAAATTCAATTAATTCAATGAAAGATACATCAACATCAGATATTCTGAAATTATTAATGTAATAGATATCCTTAAAGATGGTTAGGCATCAATAGAATTGTGATAGCATCTAAGCTAAAGAAATTTAATCAATTTCATAAGTAATTTTAAATAATTTATATAAGTTATAAGCATTAGCAGTTAAAGTTTGTTAAATTTTGACATTTGAAATACTTTACTGATGAAAAGCAAGACTTTCACTATTCTGTTTAACATAAAACATACATCAAAATGTAGCTTAAAGAATAAAATTGAATATTAAAACAAATTGAAATATGTTTATCTTCTACAATTTTAATTTCAAAAAAATTCTTATTCTAAAAACTTTTAGAATTAAATTTTTGTCTACAACAAGCACCGCTTACATTAAGTAGACGTATATAATCAAAACTCAATATATAATATCAAATGGAATAAATAACCCAACAGATATACGAAAGTAATTAAAATTAATAAATAAATATTCAAAGGAGACAAAATTTTGTTTCTGGTCTTATCTTTAAGAACACCAATTGCCTTTTAAAAACATGAACACACTTAAAGGACTTCTCAAAGAATATAATTTATTTGAAATATTTAATATATTTAAATATTCGAATAAGTTATTTCAAAAATCTCTAAAAAATGTGTACTATATCTTCAAAAAACAAAAAAATAAATCTAGACAATCCCGTCTTCAGTCCTCATTTAATATTCCAAATATCAAAATCAAAAAACTAACCTATATCTCTCCACGTGTTAAAAGACTAAAGCTTCGAAATACAGATCAACTATATAATTCAAGATTGATCTATGTTCTAACAAAATCAAAGAACAGTGTGAGTTATTTTAAGGTTTATTTAAATTCATTGACATTCCATAATGAGATTTATTGAAGCCGAAATATAATTATATATTATATTAAAATAAAATAGAAAGGCCTTTTACTTGATAGAAGAAATATAATAAAATTGAATATTAAAACAAATTGAAATATGTTTATCTTCTTCAATTTTAATTTCAAAAAAAATTTTATTCAAAAAACTTTTAGAATTAAATTTTTGTCTACAACAAGCACCGCTTACATTTAATAGACGTATATAATCAAAACTCAATATATAATGTCAAATGGAATAAATAACCCAACAGATATACGAAAGTAATTAAAATTAATAAATAAATATTTAAAGGAGACATGACCCATATATATATATATATATATATATATATATATATATATATATATATATATATATATATAACATAATAATAATATTTTTTCTTCTGATGTGTCCCACCATCTTATACTGTCACGAAACTGAAACGTCACTGTCAAACGAAAGTTTCATTAATTTAATCGATTCGACGTGTTTGTTTCATTGCTTTTACTTGACATCGATTTATTTCTAGAGTAGCAACACGAGACGGAAAACCATTTCAATATCCAACCCTCGTAAATCGTGGAAAAAATTAATCCATAAAAATTTCGACAAGACCCGAACGGGAATAATGAATTTCGATGTTTCCGCAAAATTAATTTTTTCTCGGATCACGCAACGCTTTTATAAATTCATCACGTCATCGACGCCCCGCTGAAAGTCGACAAATATTGCCCCATAAAAGACGAAGGGTTTTGACAAGTCTACCCTCGCTTTCGATTTCCGGCGACCTTTCGCGCGCTGCCGGCAGGTGGCGCGACACAATGCGGTCTGGCGTAATTGAGGCGAGATTAATAAAGTAAAAGTAATTCGAAATATTCGACGTCGACGGGTGTTTTTCTTTGTTTGTCCCCTTTGTGCCGCTGGTTAACAACTGAGTCCTGGTACTTCATCTAGCACGATCTGAAGTTTGAGGGTTGACGAGGGGAGGGAAGTTTGTCACTAACACCAACCGTTTTTTCAATACAATGTTTACCTCAAATATTCATCATAATGCTGTTGAACTTAAGGAATTCTATTTAGAATTAATTCTTTATAGAAATCTCTTGGAATCAACCAACAATATTTCGTTTTCCGTTTTCAAATGAAGGGTCTTTCAATATGGATAATTGTTTTTCAAATAGAGATTTCTCAGTTTATTATACATTTCTCTCTTATTTCCTGGTGTTATTATATTAGGTATAATGTGCAGTTTCGTGATGCATCGTTGGATTCCTTTCGAAAATATTCATTATTTTTGTGTGAACTTGATTGAACATGTCTCGGATTGTCCGATATGGGTCAATTGTGCACCGTTTTGTTTTATAATTTGTTGCCATTTTAAAGGTAGCTTCATAATGCCTCTTGGCCCTTCTTGGCGAAAAACTCTGGTAATGGATTTTCACAACCTTCTCTTGTTGTCAATTTCACTTCATTTAGAAAGTTTTAAAATGCGAGAAAAAGAAGGTAATCGCTTGGTGTCAGGTCTGGACTGTATGGTGCACCAATTACTAAAATGATCTGTTGGTTTGAGTTCATGGGTTAAAACAAGTTTCTATGGATGTAAACCAAGGTCGTTTCGTAAAATTCGCCACAAAGACGTCTGGGAGATGCCTAGTTCTTTTGGACGTCGAAAAATCGATAAATTTTGGTCTTCACGAACACTTCCACGTACGGAAGCAATATTATCTTCATTTCTTGCATTTATTTATCTCACTGGCACTGTAACATCATGAAGTGTGAAATTTGTTTCAAACTTCTTCACTAAATGTTCAACTGTTATTTTATCCGGAAGATATAACGACCAGAAATTGGAGTTAAAGCACATAATGTTGGAGTAACAGATCGCGATTTTTCATGATAAATATGGATTATTCGTAAACGTTGTGGAAGTTTGTACCTTTCCATGATTAAATGGTAGACATTGACAAATACAACTGTCAACGTCACGAATAAACAATGGCTGCCATGCGTGGGTAATGTCTATTTAAAAATGAGGCGTTCTCATTGAAAGACCCTTTACTTTGGATCACTTGAAAAAGAATATTCCACAATTATTATTATTATTGGCGAAATACAGCGGGAATTGTAGCAAAGAATTATCATCAATTGGAGCAATCAAGCCGTGATATTTGGTTATTTTTAATGTGTTGGAAGAGGGGTTCATTTGTTTCCGGATCAGTTTTTTTTCGTTTATCAGAGAATATACAAGTTCTATTTAGAAATGATTATTTATAGGTTAATTTGATTGCATTTAGTTCCCTTTTCAACATAATCATATTATGTTTAATACTGTGTAAATACTGTAATATCTTAAGGGTTTATAGTGTGTACACCATAAGATCCAATTAACTATGGGACTAAAATCTGTCAATTTCATTGACATTTTCAACTTATAAAAATTATATTTTACCAATACGAAATCAATGACATTAATAGGTTATGTTATTCTTGAATGTCCAAACTATTTCTTAAGCCGGTTATCATCTGCGAAAGCTAACCGAAACTCCGTGCCTGGCCATCTACAATAAAACGGCGGAAACTTATTTGTACTCCTAATAGAAGTATATGAACTCTTTGAAGTACAAGTGGTTTCTCAGTTCGGAAATGTTGAAAAAACTTCGAAACTCGAGTCACTGCATCCTCGGTAATAAAATGTGACAAAAAACGAAGTAATTCATTGTGTTTCCCAGTCTTATTACAAAGAAATTTCCTGTTGTTTTAGTACCATTATCATATAGCAATTTTTCCGGATATTTAACGATTAACTTTTCGAGGCCAACAGAATTGCATAATTGTTTTTATATTGAACAAGAGATATTCTACTGGGTATATTTCTGTAACTCATTCAAAAACTTGTCCCTTCATTTCGTGCTCTCCTAATTTCCTCTCACCATTTTGGAAGTATCAAGGAAAATACTAAATTGAAATTCACCAAGAAATCCTCATCAATGATGAATTAAAATAGCGGACATTTTCTTCTCTTTTTTCGAAGAAAATAAGGAGTATGAGCTTTGTTTTCTAAAATATCAGACTGATATTGAATGCACTCAAAGGGGACATACACAGTTCATATTCATTATTCTGAGAACTTTCACGGTCATTATTCTTAACTGACAGAAAGTTCTCTGGCGATCTCAATTTATTTACAAGATTAAAAATTCGACTCTATATTTTACGATATTATTATAACCTATAATTTTATATTATCCTAATCAAGAAACGTCCATAAAGAAACACAATAACCAAGTGTTCCGAACACCAACCCGATAAAAAACATACCGTCGATCCATCATATTCAATATAAAAACGCACTGATCCCCAAATTTTATTAACTGGATCGTCAAATTTCTACCCAGAACTCTTTATCCTTCGCGCGTACACACCACCGAACACTGGCAATTTATGAACTGTAAATGCCAGAAACCGATAGGGTCACTTCAATTTTACGAGTTGCATGGATCTGTTAGAATTTTATGTACGCAATAATTCCATTGTTCAGAATTTCAAACGGATTTCATTTTCATTCGCGGTTCTGTTCGACGAGAACTGTACAAGTTTGGTATCGAATACGTTTATGATTCGTGAATTATTGCCCAGGATCCAACGAGGAATTGAAATATGGATGGGGATTTCGTAGTTTGTAACCTCTTACGATATGGGGGGATCGAATTTACAATATTGCAGTTTTCTTGGAAGAAACGGTAGACACAGTGTCAAAATGTACCGGTTATCAATCGATGGAACACAAAATATTTATTATTCATCCAAATTTATTCCTTTGAAATAGGCCTCTTTCGAAATGAAATACCTACGCGAACGAATAATGTAATCTATAATTTTTCAAACCTATTTTCAGAAATTAACACTAGTCTAGCGGCAACGCGTTTCATGGCCAAACAATCGATCAAAATGCCAGGAACTGATTTGCGAAAGACTGAAATTTCAGAGACTATCTTTTCCAGTCGTCATCTTCTCTACTTTAGCGACCATTAGTTCACTTGAAGAAGTTGATGGTTGGCAAAGCAAATTTTCCACCATTCTAGATCGATTTTGCATGAACCGTATGCCTTATGCATGTGTTTTTGATTAAGTCAATTCATCTTAAGCCTTATGTAACATTTGCAAAGCTTCATCGTACGGAATTCTTCGCGTGAAAATAGAGGATATCTTTAAAATGATAAAAATAATTTCATTAATCCCTTGAAGTAGATTTTTTGAATGATCAGGAACAGATTTTTTCTTATTTGAATGTGAATTTTCATTCCTGAAGAGAGTGACTTTATTTATCATAATATTTGGTTATTTAAATATTTCAATATTAGCCTTCTACAATTTCAAAAAATTATATTTAATGATTGTTACTTCTGAAAATAAATTAAAATAATGTCATATAAGTACCACCCATATCAAATGACATATAAAATGAACATTCATTATAAGACATCCAAATGGTATAACAAAATCCAATAAATAAAAATTGTTAACCAAAATCCTATAAATTAAATATTTTGAATAGACGAAATTTTGTTTCTGCTGATCAATCTTATGAAAACAAATATCTTTCAAAAATGTCTAACATAATCTTAAGAATTTCGTCATAAAACTATCTCACTTAGAATATTGAATATTATTGGATATCTAACTAAGTTACTTCATATAAAAACTCAAGATATGTAAAAACATTACTGAAAAACAAGTTTTAAGAGAGACTTTGCTTCGTCAGTATTCAAATAATTTATATTCAATAAATATAACATCAATCAACATCAAATATTTACTTACATTTCAACCATTTAGAAAACTTCTGATAAACTGAAAAATCTTTAAATGTAGTGTAATGGTTCACTATACATAAATATTTCTGTGGTTTACCCTTGATCTAAAAGATGGAAAGACAATTTAACGGCCTCTGTTATAGCACAAGGACTATCTGTATAAAGAATGTTAAGGAAACCAAATAATTATATATTATGAATAAAATTACATAAATAGAGATTAATACTTGATAGAAGGTATATCAAATTATTTAAATATTTTAATATTAGCCTCCTACATATTTAATTTAAAAAAATTATATTTAACGATTATAACTTCTGAAAATTAATTAAAAATTTATTTTCAGAAGTTATAATCATTAAATATAATTTTTTGAAATTAAATATGTAGAAGGCTAATATCAAAGTATTATATTTAAATAATTTTATATACCTTCTATCAAGAATTAACCTCTATTTATGTTATTTTATTCATAATATATAATATATATATATATATATGAATTATTTGAATACTGACGAAGCAAAGTCTCTCTTAAAACTTGTTTTTCAGTAATGTTTTCACATATCTTGAGTTTTTATATAGAGTAACTTAGTTAGATATCCAATAATATTGAATATTCTAAGTAAGATAGTTTTATGACGGAATTCTTGAGATTATGTTAGACATTTTTGAAAGATATTTGTTTTCATAAGATTGATCAGCAGAAACAAAATTTTGTCTATTCAAAATATTTAATTTATAGGATTTTGGTTAACAATTTTCATTTATTGGATTTTGTTATACCATTTTGATGTCTTCTAATGAATGTTTATTTTATATGTTTGATATAAGTGGTACTCATATGACATTATTTTAATTTATTTTCAGAAGTTAAAATCATTAAATATAATTTTTTGAAATTAAATATGTAGAAGACTAATTTTAAAATATTTGAATAATTTTATATACCTTCTATCAAGAATTAACCTCTATTTATGTTAATATTTGGTAAAAAATGCAGCAGAGATTGTTTCAGTCAAATTCTACATGGTACGCAGAAAAAGAAACATTTATCCTTGTGGTACTCTTATCTCATTTATTCTGCACTTTCTATGAGTGCACTGACTTCATTGCTAACTTAACATTTAAACAATGTCCCTTGGAGTGATTTGATGCCAAGATCAATCATCTCTTGTTAAATGTGTGCTCCTTTCTCAATCTAAATGTCCTGAATTCTAATGAACTCCAAGTGCTGAAGCGGCTTCAGGGAGAGTACGTTCTTGATATGTTCCTATTCTTTAAATACACTTTGCGTGATTGTCTTCAGTTATTAGATATTCAGGAGTATTTACCTCATCCTCACTCAATCTATAATAAGCTAATCATCAGAGCATCAGATGATATCAAAGGCCACAAGGCTCTTGAGATACTGTAGCATGTACTGCTGAGATCATGATAGTGTCTTGATCATTCAGTGCTAATATTTCGGACTAATCTTTTGGGATACTCCATACCTAAAAGATTCCACCAGAATGCTTCGTGAGTGCTTTCTGAGATGACAACCATCAGGAAATATCTATTCTTGAGTCCTTAGTGTAGTTATACCCGAGTATTTGTATATTTGCTCCTTCTTCTTGGAATGTTGTTTGCAGTTATGTTGCCCTAAGCCACAGAAACAAAGAGGAATTAAAGTTGTTTTCCTAGCTCCTGTATCCTTCTTGTTTCTCCTGATCCTCAAGTATCCGGAAATTCAACCCAATTATCTTGATATTATTAATTGTATTAGTCTTATCTCATGCCTATTAAATTTAAACTGACAGCATTGGTACTCAGTGCTTTGACATCTGCTTGACAATTAAAGTGAAAGTGGGTTTTGTTTTAGTTCAGAATATTTTAGCATCTTTCTTCTTAGTTTCGCTTCAAATAATCGTTTGGATCCATCATATATTCAATACGATGAGGGTTTGTAGATAAGAGATGATCAGCTTCCCTGAAATTCGAAGTAAGCTTCATGAACTATCACCAGGTAAAAAACTGTGGGAAAATGATGATCTGTGGAACCCCATATAGATATGTTCTTCAACTTCAGATAACCAAAGATCCTATAACTATAACGAAGGTCAGTAACTTATCTTGTCCCATAAGGTAACCTCGCGGAATTCCTAGAAATTCTCTCTAACGTAACGTTTCCATCTGTCTCGCACTATTTATATTTCATCGAGTATGCACGCCGTATCAGAACGAGTAGCGAAAACTCCAAAGAATTCCGTAAATTGGATCTTGCCGCTACATATGATTGCAACCCATCCCTAACTACCCGACTTCAAAGAAGCTATTGCGTTCTATTTCCAGAGCGCAGACACGCAGAAATAGAAAAGTGCAATACGTGTAGTTCCCCGATGACATGAGTTCCTCACTGAAGTCATTAGTGAATAATATTCCCGGTACATGGATACGACGTTCCCTGGTACACGACTCTGGTGAAGGGAGAGCAAGTCTTCAGGAATTTATATGAATGCTGTATGATTTATCGGGTGATAATGAATTTTATTGGGTGGTCCTTATTTATAGCAGCAGCGAAGGGAAATGATGCATTCTATTTTATTTGGCTGACTAATGCTTTGTGAGTTACGTATAGTCATAGCAGAATTAAAATGGAAAAATAAATAACTGTTCTTTCGGGCTTTAACTTCTGAATATATGAAATTCAAGCATCCCCTTTATTGTATTTAGAATTCCTTGTTTAAAATTTGTGTATTCGGTGAAATTTCGCACTGGATTCAAATGCAAACGCGTCGAAATTTTTAATTTTTTTGTATAATTTATTGAAATTTAAAACCTACTTTTTACAAGTATTCAGTAAATGTGATGTGTTGAATAAAGGCATGTAGAAGTTACCAAACATTGTTGATACTTCTTTACAGTACTTCAATTGAAATCAGTTGGCCAAGTCTTCTGTAATCTTTTTATGTTGAACGGATTTTCTGCTAGCAGGTCTATAATGCTGATTTCATGTCGTTCCAGATTTTGGTAGCATTTTCTTGAACGTTTTCGGATTTCATCACTAACGAAGGGGATCTTCAAATCATTGTGAATTGTCAACTTAGAAACACACCAAGTTCCATCTGTTAATAAACGCAGTATTTTTGGTTGAAGTCTGTGTATAATGTGAATATTGAAAGTCTTAGCACAACCCCAGAATTGGATACCGTATGTCTATAATGGTTTTATAACGGCTTTATGATTAGTACCTTATTTTGGAGAGATAATTTTAATTTTCTGCCCATTAGCCCATACATATGTTTAATTTTGATGTTTATTCGTGTTTTTTTCAACCTCAATGTGCTGTTTTCAAGTGAGGCGTTGCTCCAAGTGAATACCCAGGTATTTTGCTTCTGTTTTAACTGGAATTTGTTCATCATGTATTTTAACTGGCGGACATACATCTCTTTTGTTGGCGAATGGTATGTGTACGGATTTTATTAGGTTGATGGTAAGGCGCCATTTTCGGTCCCATTGTCCTAGTTCATTCAGATGTTCCTGAATGTTTTTGGAAACTTTTGCTGCATTTTCATGGGATGTCAACGTCGTTATGTCGTTTGCAAAAGTGGCCAGTGTAGTGTTCTGCTTTTCTGGAATATCGGATGTAGAAATCATATAGAGCAGAGAACCTTATATAATTCCCTGTGGAACACCTACTTTAACTTTAATTTCTGAGGTAGAACCTGAGCATCATTGTAGAGTTGTGGAAGAAGCTTCTTCAATTTGAAGTATAATCCACTATGCCAAACTTTGTCGAAAGCTTGAGATGAGTCAAAAAATACAGCAGTGCAGTATTTTTTTTCTTCGAGGCTTGTTGAAATGGTGTTTATTATCCGGTGTATTTGATGTGTTATTGAATGATTTTCTCTAAATCCTAGTTGATGGTAAAAGTTTGTGTAGATCGATATATCTCTTCAATCTTTCAAGCAGAAGCTTCTCAAAAATTGGTAATAGGCTTATTGACCTATAGGATCTCACATCGTGTTCAGGTTTGTTTGGTTTCGGTATCATTATTATTTCTGCATATCTCCAGATAGCTGCCATGGAAATAGGCAGAATTGTCCAAAAGCAGAAATGTCACAGAAATAATCTAAGTTGACCGGCAAATTAGTAATCGTAGTATCGCCCAAGAGCTAAAGATCGAACATAAAACTGTTTTAAACCATTTTCGCAAAGCTAGATTCAAGAAGAAGCTCCATTTTTGGTGCCACACCAATTAACACTAAAAAACATGATGAATCAATTTCCATCTGGTAAGCCTGAGCCAAACAGAATGAAATTGACCCATTTTTCAAACAGATGGTGACTGGGGGAAATATTGTGTGAAAACGATGGTAGTAAAAGCGCGATGAAGCTGCTCAAACGGTGGCCAAACCAGGACTAACTCCCAGGAAGCTTCCACTAGTGGGACTAGGAAGGAATAATTTATTATGAGTTGCTTCCGAATGGCCAAAAAATAAATTCATATATCAATTGTCAACAACTGGACCGTTTGAAGCTAGCGATTGATCAGAAGCGTTGCATTCCATCAGGACAACGCTAGGTAACACACGTCTGTAGTGACTCGCCAGAAACTCCGAGAGTTTTAATGCATCCACCATATAATCCGAACCTGCCACCAAGCGATTACTGTTATTTCTTGCATTGCAAGCTACATTTAAAATGTCAACAAACCATAGTACAAAACGATGCATGTTTGACCCAAATCGGACAATCTGAAACCTGTTAAATAAAGTCTTGAAGTTAACGCAAAAATAATAGATTTTTTTCAACATTATTACTTGAGGCAGATTGTTCAATTTATCACGTGTAGTATTAAAGTCGTTGAAAGAAAATCAGAAAAAAAATGTGGGAGTTGTTTTAGGTGATGAAATTCGAGATGGAAATTTTTCTGTCGCTTCCGGATAGTTTGCGTCATCGAAAATTTCATTCGGTATCACGTTATGCATCTATACCAGAAAGAAAAACGATGCTTTTCCGGTCCATTCAACGCCGAATATCTGGCGAAATGAGTTCCTTTGTCGGGAAATAAGCCCACTCCACTCAATGGGAATATTTTCCATTACATAGAGTCCTACCTCGCGTGGTAGAAGAGAGTTTGCGTTTTTACGCCGCGTCAGAAAGACCGAATACAAACGCCGGAATCGAATACGGGATCCGGATGAGAATTCGGCGCTTTCTCTTTCACCGCGTTTATTGATTCGCCAGCGCAATCTCCAGTTATGCAAATCCGGAGAAAACAGAAATGAATGGGATATTTTTATTTGCTATTCATGGACTGATACTGTTGGTGTGTATCCTGGATGCCTTCTTGTACTTTCCGTTCGTTTATTCGGAGCACGCCCTGACGATGTTTTTTGTCGCAGGATAATCCCAGAGCGGAGGACGCGCCGCTGGAAATTTTCGGTTTTCCTAGGGAAATTGTCGAGGCGGATTGTGGATCTTGTTAGGATTCTTTTTGTAGAAGAAGCTTTCAATTTTTGAGTCCACCTTGTTAGTGTGTTTTGATGGAATTTTGCGGTTCAAGAATGTGATTATTGAAAATGTCGATGACATTAATTCGCCCAATATGACACACTAATAAACTGTGGGAAAAATCCATTATGTTTCCGTGCACTTCTTGACATTCAACATGTTTGGGTTGAATATGCACCGTTTTGTTCTATAATTTGTTGCCATAATAAAGGTAGCTTCATAATGCCTCCATCATAGAAGTTTTGGTTCTCATTGATGAAAAACTCCACTAAGCGATTTTTACTTCTCTTGATGCCAAATTCTTATCGGTCCGGATTCTATGGTGGACGCATAACAACTTCGCAACCAAGCTCCCGGAGATTCTGTCGAGTCACTCCGACGTGTGTGGTATGGCGTTGTCCTGATGGAATACTACTTCTATTGGTCAATTGTGGGCGTTTCTGGTCAATCGCTAGCTTCAAATGGTCCAGTTGTTTATAATAGATATATGAATTTATTTTTTCGCCATGTGGAAGCAACTCCTTATCTTTCCAGTACCACCAAATACACAGCAGAAGCTTTTTGGCCGTTAGTCCTGGTTTGGCCACCTTCAGGTTTCTTGATGTTAATTGGTGTGGCACAGGAACATCAAGCTTGCTTCGAAACACGTCTATGACATCATGACAGGTGATAAATCGTGGATTTACGCGTATGAGCCCGAAAGTAAAAAGCCGTCGACTGTAGGTGTGTTTCAAGATGAACCGAGCAAATGGTCTCCTGTTTTTTGGAAAAAACTTAACATGTCGCAACCGTACCACTAGAACAACACAGAGCAGTCAATTCTGAGTGGTACACAACCATTTGTTTGTCAGTTGTCCAAGAATTGAGGAAAAACAACCGCCAAAGATGGATCACTCTTCACCACGACAATGCAAGTTCTCACATATCGGATCAAACAACTGCGTTTTTGAGCTCTCAAAACGTCAATTTGATGAGTCATCCGACATTTAGTCCCGACTTGGTACCGAATGACCATTTTTAGTCCCGTAAGTAAAAAAAAAACTGAGAGGTCAGCGTTTTTCGACACCCGAAGAAGCGGTTGATGCGTTCAGAATGCATTTTTTGGAGATACATAAAAATCAGAGCGACCAACGTGCTTCGACAATTGGTTCAAACTCATGCAGAAATGTAAAGATCTTCATGGGGAATATTTTGAAAAACAATAAAGCGATTTGCGATGATTAATATTTGTTTTTGTTCTCTAATCCCGAAATATAAAAGGCCACCCTCGTATGGTCAATCGTTAGCTTTTAGCAAAAATTCAGTATGAATATTACTTTGAAAACGAGCATAAATCTGAAATTGCTTGATCGATACTTCACGATATATCAATCATATCGTCTACCGAAAAATTAATGGATATTTCTTTTTCCCCAAACTTTTATTTTTGCGAGCTATTACAGGGAACAGCAATGTATCTCGCCCAAATGACTGCTATTTTCGAATTTTGAGTCGAAAATGGTCTGACATGCTCAGTGATGAAGAATCCGAGGTCAAAATTCGAGGTCCGATTGCCATCGAACGGAGAGAGCTATAATAGAACCTTAGAATTAGCTACGGGATAAAAAAATACCTAATGTTTTTTTTCAGATCATATGTTAATAAATCTCATTATCGCCCATTATTAATGTTATTTGTTAAAATACAATAAACTAGCGATATATTTATCAAAATTTGGTGAATTTCGATGAAATTCAGTACATTGAAGTTTTTGGATGAAGTTAATCGTATGTTGATTAAAAAGCTTACTGATTCTCATCAGTGGCGGAGATAATAGGGGTCTTTCATAAAATTACTTTCAATTTTTGACTGAGTGATTAAATTTAAATTTTAATCGAAGAAATAGACTCCCCATACATTTTTGAAGAAAAGGCGTTACGGAGCACTAATCCCGAGAAAAATGGGATTTTATGATGATATGTTTTTTGAAATGAACAGACCGTGGCTCAGAATGCATATCATCACAAAATCGCTTTTTTTCTCGAAAATAGTGCTTCGTAACGCTTTCAACGAAGGGTATCTTTTTTCTTCAAAAATGTATGAGAAGCCTATGGAAAATTTAGGTAATTTTATGAAAGAGCCCCTGTTATCTTCGCCACTGATGAAAATCAGTAAATTTTTCGATCACCAGACGATTCAGTTTCTCCAAAAATCTCCATGCACTGAATTTCATTTGAACTCACCAAATTTTGGCAAATATATGGTTAGTTTATTGGATTTTGGTGGTCATGTTAAAAAAGCTCTAACGCCCATAGGGTGCATTTAAGGACCTAAGTTGATTGAAGTTTTCCTCATATTTTGGTCTCTAGAATCACACTCTGAAATATATGGACGTTAAATCCGGACTACCTGTATAAATAATGGTTCATTTTTTATAGCATGACTTTAACTGTCAATACAATATTAAAGTCCAAGACAAAAACGTCCTATAAATATATGTAGGTCCGCAAATGCTTCATAACCTAACTACAGACGACAAAAAAGGAGGAACACTCTGCAGCATTCGCGGATATATGTTTACAGGATATTTTCGTCTTGAATTGAACATTCTTTCGATTTAACAAAAAAATTGACCACGCCGCAATAACTTGGAAAACTTCTGGACCCTGATTCCTGTCAAATAACCAAATACTGTACAACCAATTTCAAATCAAATCATTTCAGAAAATATATTCCGAACCCATGCCACTATCATGTGTCTATGAATGATTCAGTCGGACATTTCCTCACCCCGAAAAGAAATTTTTCTCCTAAGACATTTCCGTAAAACTATTCCTACGACCTTTCCTTCCCTGCGCGCCCCTTCAGCTTAGAGACCGTCCGAACCGGGACCTCAAAGTGAAAACGTTGAGAATTTACATCACAATTTCCTTTATACACGGGGGAACGGTATTAAAAATAAAGACGACCTGGGGTGTGTATGTGATACTGACGAAGCGACAATATCGTCTTCCGTGCCTTTTGCTTTATGACGGGATGAAATGAATCTGCTGGGAGCGACTCGGGCCTGTGTTAAAGGTTGAGGTGGCGTGGGGGATTTGGAAAAGGTTGAATTATCGAATTTTTTGTAGCGTGCCAAGAGTGGGGTTTTCTCGGTAAATAAAAGCTTTATTTATTTTTTCTACGAACTGGACTAACTATAATAACTAACGGGTTATCCATTTCGTGGTTCGGATTTCACAGCCCTGTTTCAGTGACATATGTCACTGGTTAGCCATTTTAATTTTTTTACTTTTTATTTTCCTGATACTCCTAGATCTTCTGTACCTGATGCACTACCACTGAGCTGCCCGCGCTGTTTAACAACATGGATCGTTTATCTACTGTTACAAATTGTGAAAACCTACTACAAAAACAATGATGTTGTATTAAGTACGTTTTGTTCGTAAAAGGCAGATTATGATCCCAATAATCGTCCATCTGAGCGAACAATTGGTAACACAGTGAAAAAATTCGAAGAGGCTGGATCTGTTACTGATGTCATAAGGCCATATATCATCGAAATGCACGCTGGACCGAAAATGATTCTATACTGTAACTGAAAGTGTTATAGAAGAACAAAATTTATAAATTCATCGGCTCGCACAACATTTGGTCTCTCTTAAGGCACGATATGGCGTGTTTGGATCTGGATTAACATCTCCATTCTTACAAGGTTCAGTTCTGAACAACAACGTTTGAATGGCGATTTTTCGCATCGAATTTTCTTCAACGACGAAGCACATTTTCCACAAATGAACAATCGAAATTGTCGCATCTGGGGCAGTGAAAATCCTCATGCGACCTGCTGAGGGACCATTACATCCACAAAAAGTCACTTTATGGTGTGCAATTTGGTCTGGTGGAGCGATTGACCCTTACTTCTTTGAAAATGAAGGTGTCACTCAAACCGTCAATTCTCATTGCTATAGACAAATGCTTACCGATTTTTTTTTGACCTGAAATGAATGATATGGAATAAGAAGAGATGTGGTTTGAGCAAGAAAGTGCAACAAGCCACACAACACGACCCGTTTTGGCTTTATTGCAGGAAACATTTCCAGGATGCGAAATTTCTCGTTTCCGCAGTGTGAATGGACTAAGATCTTGTGATTTATCGCCTTTGGATTTTTTTGTACGGCTATGTTGAGCATCATGTTAATACCGTTAATCATTAGACGGTTAACGATCTTGAAACCAACAACTTATTGGTGAGATATTGCCCGAAATGTACCGGCAAGTCATCGAAAGAGGGATCGACTCCTGTAAGAGATCTCGCGGACGACATTTAAATGATGTTGTATTCCACACATAATGGCAAGGTCCAAACCTCATATTGAAATAAAAATTAGATCGAAATTCTAAATGAAAGAGTGTTTTATTTTCTTTTACTTTCTGAAGCACAAAATGAATAACACTGTACTTTACCGTACTGTTTTCGATTCCGAAAGTTGCCTCTTTCCAGCTCTGGTTTAGTTTCGTCAATTTTCTATACTGTAATACCTCTAGCATGAGGTCAATTGAAGTGCTCACTTATATCTTCAGCTGAATTTTCTAACTCATGCAGTTTTATCCAGGGTCAAATAATGATTAACGACATTTTTCTATTTAAAATTGTCGAATTTTCGAAGAAATTTAGTCATCTGTCGAAACTCAGGTGGGCACTCATAAATCAGTTCATTTAATTCAATGTTCGTTATTTTTCTTAGCAACCAGTTACTAAGTTGATTAACTTGTCAAAAAGAAGTAATAAAATCTTTTAACCTTCTCAAATTAGTCTTTATTCGTGAAACAAAATTCCAAAATGGATTCAGCTGATGAGCCAGAAGATTAAATAAAATAATGAAGATTATTTCCATTATTTATTAAGTTAACTACAATTGTTTCACCAACACTGCGGCTTTATAGATTTTACATTTTGAGTGTCATAATTAGACTTTCTTTAGTATCTGTCATTTCGCTGAAGTGTAAACAAAACATTTGGAGTCATTCAAAATACAATCAATATTTGTTGAGTGCTTCTTCTCAAAATTCTTAATTATCTTCATCTAGAAATCGAGAAGTGGAACCGAAGATAATTTCGCAAGGTAATCTGGAGTTTCACCGATTCGGTTTAACTTAGTCTGATCAGGGAACACGATACTCTGATTTGCCAAACCTTCAGAGAGTTCGATGAAGATATCCTGTTTTATCTTGCCGAATAACGACGTCATGGGGGTGATATCGGCGTTTACAGCCGAATAACGATAACTGTTTATTTGGCACCAAATAGGGACGCAATGTTGGCACTGTTATGTGGTTCTCAGTTTCGTTGGCTACGAGCCTAGATTCGATCTGAAAATTATAACAAACACAGTTTTCACTGAAGCTTTATTGTTACAAGAGAATATGAATAATACTAGTACTGATTGTCTCTTCATTCCCTATATTTTTCTCAGTATGTTTGAGTTTATCCACTACAATCTACTTTAAGCTATAAAATTCATAGAGGAGCTTCTTCTTCTTCTTCCAGCGTCCATATAGGCACAATGCCTGTTATTCATCGCAACTCGCTTCATATAGGTATACCATCCATCCATCGTTTTCGAGGTCTCCCTGGGCTTCGTTTTCTCAATGGTGACCTATCCCTAGCGATCTTCACGATTCGGTTCCCTGTCATTCGTGTTATATGATCATTCCACTGAATTTTTCTGTCCAATACCCAAGCATTGATGTTGTCGATTTGGCATGTTCTTCTGAGGGCTTCACTTCTCTGCCTATCCCATAGAGATTTTCCAGTTATTCTCCGGACTATTTTCATTTCCGCTGCCTCCATCATCTGGCGAGTTTTAGATGTTTCGGGTCTTGTTTCCGCCGCATATGTTAGTATGGGTTTTATAGTGGCCTTGTAAATACGGCTTTTTGTGTCTATCCTGAGACGTTTGTTGCGAAATATGGTGTCATTAAGTTGTGCAGCAGCTCTTGTTGCCTTAACCACTTGTGATCTTACTTCCGTTTCTATTTCGCCAAAACTGGAAATTCCTACGCCTAAGTAATTAAACTTTATCACTTGTTATATAATGCTCCCATCAACAACCAATTTACATCTAAGGGGTATCTTGGATGTGGTCATGCACATAGTTTTGCATGTGGATATTATCATCTCAAGAGATTGAGCCATTGTGTTGAGCACATGTAGAAGCCTCTGCAAATCATCTTCATTTTCCGCTATTAAAACTGCATCGTCTGCATAGCATATAATTTTCAGTTCTTTATCTCCCATCTTATAACCTCTCTGTCTACAGACTTTTTTTATAATTTCATCCATGATAATATTGAATAGTAACGGGCTCAATGAGTCTCCCTATCTGATGCCTCTTCCCAGTGGTATGGGTTCTGTTAACTCGTTATCTATCTTTGCCTGTATGTTGTTGTTTTGATATATATCTTCTATTGTTTTAATGATGTTGCTCGGTATTTGTCTGTTATAGAGGAGATGAACCACATCAGCTAATCGTATCCTGTCGAACTCTTTTTTTAGATCTATAAAACAGAAGAACGCCGGTTTATTATACTCTATTGATTTCTCAGTTATTTGTCTCGAACGCCGCATCTGTACACGATCGTCCAGATCTGAAACCTTTGAATTTGAAATTACTTTGGTGACTAATTTCAAGGTAGCGCATAGCAAATTTATTCCTCTATAGTTCTCGGGCTGTTTTTTATCTCCCTTTTTAAAGAGTAAAATCATTGTGCTTGTTCTCCATTCGTCCAGAATTTTTTGTTGTTCGAGGATCCTTTGCGTGAGAATGGTCAGCTCCTGAATCAATCTTTCTCCACCGTACTTGAGGAGTTCATTTGCAATGCCGTCTTGACCAGGGCTCTTCCTGTTTTTCAACCCATATGGCGCTTTTCTCACGTCAGCTTCATAGATAGAGATGTTATTATTTATCATGATATCTGGGGCACCTTGTGTTGTATCAGGTTGGTCATCCTTGTATAGGTCTTTTAGGTATGTGGTCGATGTTTCCTTATCAATTTGACTTACTGGTATTAATTGAGCAATTTCTTTCTTTTGACCTCTAATGAATCTCCACATTTGTTTTTGGAGACCGTACAAATCCTTCTCTAGTTGTTTTGAGAACTTTTCCCAATGCATGTCCTTCATTCTTCTAATCAGCGTACCAGTTTCGTTCCTGATGTTTTTGTAAGCGTTATAAGACTCAGCAGTTCTAGTTGTTAGATACTTAATGTAGGCTTGTTTTTTCTTTTTACATTGTGCCTTTACCTCTTCGCAGAACCATGGAGTTCTATTTTTTGTGACCTCTCGTTTTTTTACATTTTTTGTGAAAAGGAGCTTATTTCCTGTAATAAAAACTGTACTAAATTTGAAACAGCTATTTTTTTAATAACTGTTGCTTATTAAATTCATAATCATTTTCTTTAGAGAAAAGATTGCGCAAAACAATACGCAAAAATTCCTTTTGGTGCTTTCTTGTATGCATATTGAATCCTGCACTCTAAAGAATCTTCAATTATCCCGGACTCCCACACAGAAATCGAAGAAGAAAGTTATCAGTGTCCTCCCCTTCAACTTTAGATGCTACACAATGGAATCGCGAAAATAGGACCCTTCAAATCTCCGAATACAAGAAAATTGCGATGTAAATTCCCTACATTCCCGGTGTCTGGAGATCAGGATCGAACCGCAAAAGGTCGAGGGGACTGGGGGCTCCTACCCCTAGAGGAAAATATCTTTCAACTTTCTTCCCCGGCAGTTTGATATTTATACACGCGACAGGCCAAATTCGAGTTGTTTCTTAAATAAAGCGTCATTTTTCATCGGAATGTCCTGGCGAGAAGCGAGAAGGTCGGGAAACTTTTCGGAATTATTGGCGATTCAGGGGGAGAGGAATAGCTAAGTCGAAAGTGGAAAAAATGTTAACGATTGGTATCCGTTGTGAAGTCGGTGAGGCGTGAAGTTGTTGAAAGGAAGGATAAGAAAACGAATTTTAGTCGGTCCATATTGAGAAGAGAAGTTTCAACTGAAATATGAAAAAAATGTTAACTAAGACTTTTTCATTGAAAGATGTACCATGATCCGAGTTCACTTTTTGTGACTGGTATATCACAAGTTGGTTTTAATGGTTTTATATATTCGAGAAAGATTTCATTATTATAAAAACCTGAAAAAGTTGGGAATAATATAACGGTTGTTTTATTCTGGAGTTTTATTTCTGGATTACTGCTATCTTTGAGAATCAAGAACTAGCTATTTGCCTATCCAGATTTCCAGATTATTTTTCGCACCAGTAAGAAAACACAGTATTGTAAAAAACATAATAACTTCTTCATATAGGTTAAACAGAACTTCAGTGAGAATTGTACAACCTCAATAATCACTAAAAAGTTGTTTAAAGTAGAATGTGTCACGTAGGAAAGATGCACCTTGTATTATGTAGTGTTTCATAATATTCCACTTTTTTATTTTTAAGCTAATTTATTTGTTTGTCTCGGTTTTTATTTCATAGAAATTTCCATTTTGGAACTCCAAAATTCCAAACTTAAAAAGTTTGAATTAAGAGTTTTATGATTTCTGTATTCTTTTGTGAATTTTACACCATTGAATAAATTTTCGTATATATTATGTAAGTATGTAATGTCATAAATGAGAAATGACTATTTTACTAGAAAAGTATTAATTTCATGTCAATCAATTTTATGTTTCTGGTGTTTTTTTTTTAAAGTGATAGAACTTTAAATTGAAATGAAACACATTTTAATTAAAATTGAAGCCAAACTTTTTTTATTTGAAAGATAATTTTATGACATTCATGTTTTGAAATAATTTCCGGAAAATGTCCACTACGACTAACTCTGAGAAACCGCATTGGACCAGACCAACTTTGGACCACTTTTTCGGGTAATTCAAGCTTCATTTAATCACCCCTCTCAATTGCATTTTAAGTATACTCCATCCTTCGATTCTCATGAATCTTCTATTAAAGTGACTGAGGCATTTACGATTTACAAGTACAATGTTTTAGTTTTGAAATTGAAATATTAGTTTGTCCCGAAACGTAAAAAATATTAGAATTTTTCAATACACGATTGATTTACATGTTTTCCCTGACACTTACTTATGTCTGTATAAAACCAGTTTACAGTAGGGGACGAGTATATACGGTGATATTTTTTAGAGTAAATTGTCGAGAAACTTTCTACTAGTACTTACTCTTTGACATGAAGATAGATCGTGTACATACCTGAAAAAGAAATTCCATTGTTAGTACAATATTATTTTTTTCACAAAGCTACATTTTCAAAACCATAATTTGTTCAAATAAGGAAATTTTTTTCATGGTTATCAATATTACTATAATATTCTTGAAAAACTACCATGAATAATTTCTCGAGTATGACAATAGCAACTACACTAATTCCACAATAACACTGACTTTTCAGACTCAGTATTTGGCGACAAAAGAAGTGAAAATAATGAATCCAATATTCACAAATAAAATAATCCACCTTATTCATTCTGAATTACTTTCATTTACATAGTTAATAACTGTACAAATATTTACTGGCTTAAAGATCTTAATACACCGTGGTGTTTATATGAAATCACCAAGAGGATTTGTTTAAGAAAGAGCTTTGTTTAAGTAGTTATGTGAGATTTTCCTAAACATATATCTTTATTCAGTAAGAAAAGAAAGTATATCGGACATACCGTGTTATTCATTTTGTCCTTCCGAAAATAAACGTAAATACTCTTTCATTTAGAAAATTGATCAAATTTTCATCCCAATATAATGCTTGGACCTTGGCATTATGTGTGGAATACAACATCATTTAAATGTCAACCACGTGATCGCCGGCACATTTCGGGCAAGATCTCACCAATAACTTGACGAATGTTGGTTTTCACATCGTCAATAGTCTGAGGATTATCAACATAAACACGATCCTTTGCATAACCCCCAAAAAAATCCAAAGATCACAATACCTTGGCCAATTCACATCGCCGAAACGAGAAATTACGCGTCCTGGGAATTTTTCTCGCAATAAAGCCAAAACATGTCGTGTTGTGTGGCTTTCTGTACCAACTTGCTGGAACAACATCTCTTCCAATTATATATCATTAATTTCAGGCCAAAAAATGGTTATCATTTGGCTATAGCCATGATAATTGACGGTTTGAGTTACACCTTCATTTTCAAAGAAGTATGAGCCAATCGCTCCACCAGACCAAATTGCACACAATACAGTGACTTTTTGTGGATGCAATGGTCTTTCAGCAGTAACATGAAGATTCTTACTGCTTAAATGCGGCAATTTTGCTTGTTTACATAGCCACCGAGTGAAAAATGTGCTTCGTCGTTGAAGAAAATTCGATTCGAAAAATCGTCATCCAAATGTTGTTGTTCAACATCCAATTGGCATATGCTCTACACATTCTATGGTCAACTGGATTTAGTTCTTGTGTCAACTAAACCTTGTTAGGATGGAGATGCAAACCCAGATGAAAAATACGTCATACTGTGCAGTAAGAGAGGACCAAATATGCGCACCGATGAATTGATTAGTTTGGATCTTCTTCATCACTTTCACCTATAGTAGAAATATTTTCGTTCGAGCGTGCATTTTTATGCTGTGTTCACAATTTTCACACGTTCAGCAGTAGATGAACGATCTATATTGTTGAATAGCTAACCTTCAACTAAACATATGAGGATTCGGATCACAGTTCAGTTTGACATATGTCATTCAAATAGGGCTGTGAAATCCGTACCACGAAAAATTACCTGTTAGAAGTATTGAATAATATGGGACGTTGTTTTGAATGGAAATATTGAGGTTAATACTCTAACGAAGACTGAATGGAATATCAGTACAATTGGATTCGAGGTCAGTTTTAATCAAGCAAAATCCAGTCACTATACTACTGTCTATTATACATCCAGGAATATTGTATTTAACTGTTAGAAGAAGATTTGTGAAACTTGCACGAAATTGGTTTCTCATCCACTTTAATTCACTAAAAGGGTTTCAATTTGACAGTGGAAATATATTTCTAGAATTATACTCAGCAAATTTGTATGGGAAACAAACGTTGTTATTTTTATCACACAGTAAATAAACCACTATTATGCTACCTTTTGTATTTGCACGATAAATTACCCAAATGAAATCCCATAAGTATGATTATTACTTCCATTTGTTTATAGAGTCTATCTTATTTTCAAATGTAAAACAAAATAATTTGAAGTCATATAAGAAAAGTGTTCCACTGTCGGAAATTCATCATTTCCGAAGAGAAAATCATAAAATATTGAATATAGAAAATCGATTTGGTCGTGAAGTGCAGAACATGTTTCATGAATTGATCACTTAAGTCTTATCCTCCTTATATTTTGTCGATACGAGATGAAAATCACACCTAGTAAAATCGAAATAAGCAATAACTTATTTTATGCTCATGCTATTGAATTTCTCGCTTTCCGATAATCATTCCTCCACATTTCTGTACTACTCTACCTTATTTGCCGAAAAGGTTCTAGCGACTGTATTGCATATATCGTCGAGGGAGAGCAATAAACAGTCGAGTGTGTTTTCCGTTTCAGTAAATTCAATTTTCAGCAACTTTGTCGATAAATATGTATTCAATAGTAAAGGGAGTTAAAATGTACCGAAAGTAGCAGTTGCGGAAACTCGACTCGAAGAGTTTTCCACTAGTTAGTTTTGTATTGATTTATTGGACCATGATGTGGTAGGGACGCTCATGAAGTAAATAATATACGGGTTAACTCAGTCATTATTCTGACAACGTTCCATTAATTTCATATCGTACAATTGTTCATTGTCATCGTAATTTTCAATCATTTGGGAGTAACTCTGTGCATATCGGAATTCAGTGGAATAAATTGAACCTTTTCAGATTAATTGGAAGTTGATCATAATTGGAACCCTTTTCTGAGGCATGATTTCACTACCAAAAAACTAAGATATTTTGCAAGTGCTAATTTTTATGACTCCAGTTTCAATCCAAATTTTGGCAGTAAAACATGATAATTCCTAGAACCTTGTTTTAACAGTGAAATACATTTGAATAACAGTCTTATTGAATATTTTCATTTAGAAGTTAGTTGCTAAGGGTTTATAATGTTCTAGACATATTACTTATAGGATATCTTGAGGCTAATCTAGTTACTAGATTGAACTGAGACAATTGAGCCACTGGACTCACATGGACATGTGAAGTGTTATCAGAATCAATATGGTCAGATACCAACGAATCTGTGTTTGATTTGTCTCCAGATTCCACGTCTTAAGGCTACCAGGTGCAAGAAAACGGATTCCGCATGTACAGGAAGTGCGTGATGAGCACAGTCTGTGGTGGAATTTTACAGTTTAAATAGATCTACTTTTGTTGGCCAACGATTAGATAAGGATTGCTGTTGAACCTTTGCTGTTTTTGTATAAAAATGTTGGGCCAGACATTCATCTTCCGTGATACTGATCCAGCAAACACAGAAAGAATCACGAGGGACTTTCTGGAAGAACATAATGACCAGGTTTTAGACTGGCCCCCACAAACGCCGGATCTAAATCCAATAGGATATGAATTTGATAAGCTTCAGAGATATTAAGGCACATTAGTTCTTTTCTGGTTGAAGTTGTCTTTTATAAACACGAGATAGAGTCTTTAAATATCTCTCGGGTATTCAACAACATTTCAATCATCACTCAGATAACATCTTAGCATTTCTACGTCACTAATATCCTCTCTTCATTTTCTGTTTTATGATATCTCGAAAAAAAACCGAATTAGTCATACATAAATAAAACCTTGTTTATCAGCAGCTCCTTTACCCTCAAATTATCCCCATACATTCGTACTTGGACCATAAATTCCGTTTATTCATTCTCGCCATCCAATGAAAACCCATAAACAACTGAATTTCGCCGCCCTCAGAGCTTCGACCGAAAGAACCGACTAAAATTGGGGCTCCGACCGTCTAGCTAGAAATTTATTGAGTACGGCACTGCGTCGAGGAACCGAAAACAGTGCAACAAACAATGGGAGTCCTGGAGGATATATAGAAGGCTGATCGAAAAAGAAAATAGATTTACGTACGCTCGAGAATATATGGCGTTCTTATACAGAATTTGTTTGAGTTCTATCTCTCGTTGGAAGGAGTTTTAAATTAGAAACACATGAGATGCACAACTTATGAGGTATGTTATGAAGAATGTGCAAAAAGCGGAAGATATTAGTTTTTGAATAAAACAAGGTTTTCTGCAGTTAACAGTTCTACAGTACGCATGGTTTTTTTAGTCATATAACGATGTCATCACCTGTTTGTGCTAGAAGTTCCGTGGGTGTTTCAATAAAAGGTTTCATTTTGCGCCATTTAGAAGTACACATTTGTTAAGAACCCTACAAAAATATGTGAGGAAATGTGACTAGCTTAATGCAATTCACAAAAAATACTGTTTTTTCTATGCTGTAATTCAAAGTTTATTTTCAATTATAATTTTCAAAGGCTCCAATTCCAGCACTAATGATTGAATGTCAGAAATAAAGCTTCATTGTTATTAGTATATTATAGTCGTAAGATAAGATTTTCGGTGGAACAATTGAAACGCATACTTAGTTTTGAAGAATATTTTCATTAACATTCAGAACACACCAGTTTATGACACACTTCACCAGAAGGTTAAATGTTATGCCTTTCAAGAAGTTTATTGATATCAGGCTCGATTTGATTTAAAAACAACCGTAAGTCAGTAACATGAAGCCGATTCCTTTTTGTAGTTATCAACACGTTAAACTAAATATGAAAATGGGAATGCTATCAGAAATCGTTGAAAAATCGACCACAATCCTTGGTACAGTTGTGCAGGCTTCTGCAGCCAAAATTCTTGATAGCCATTCTTGAATTTAATTTGTAATTACTCATTTGTCGTAAGTTATTCTTCTAACTAGAATGATCCTGCTGTATTGATATTTGAAAAAGAATCTAAACCTATGACAATTTTCAAAATGTCCTGAAATCGTTGCTTGAAATCCAAGGTTTTCCAAGTGCTGACAGAAACAAGCAGCCTTGATACTGCTGATAAATTTGGTAAGTTTTTAATTCCAGTTTTCCGATATTTCTTCTGCATAAAAGAAGTCTGAATACGAAAGCATCAACGCTATTTTCTGTTGAAGTCAATTTAAGACATGACCTTGAAAAGTGGGGGTTGACATAATTGAACTATTTTTACAGGTCTTCTACATGTCTTGGAAAAAAAATCTACTTTAAAATAATATTGAAGTCTAGAAGGCCACATCGCTTTATCAATAAATATTTTTTCACAAATATAATGAATGTTTCAACATATTCATAAATAGAATTGCAAAATATTCATAATAATGTGCCGCTCGACCGCTATTGTCATTTAAGACTATTGTCGGTGTGCCACCTCGCTGAAAGAAAAGATCCTACAAATTTGCTGAGAAGATATCCTCCTTTAACTAAAAATTAACTTGTCTCGGCATTTTCAGGAAAAACCTATATGAAAATATTCTGCTAGATTGTTTTATGTGAACCCCCAGTAAAATTATAATATTAACATTCATTTGAGAAAACGTGAACCCATTGATACATTTCTAAAGATATTTCTCATATAGTTCAAACCGCGATGTCCTAACAAAACTGTAAATGTAATCAGTATCGATTATTATTAATGCCCACATCATCTATTCCCATAATTACTAATTGAATGATCACTCCATAGGCTCGAGTTGAAACACTCAAAAACAAGTGGTTTCATTTCGGTCAGATCACCAATTATAATAATGATACCTTATAAACAAAGCAATAAAAGTTTATACCAATACCTCTCGGATGTACTTAAAATTAATTATACATTCGGATATTGGCAGAAATAATTGGATATGTATGTAATCTAACGAAGGAATACATTTACTGCCCAAATTGTTTGATTATTTATTCAGATAATTAGTGAAAATATCCATTAGTGTGGAGGATATAACATACAGGACAGAAGAATTGCAGTTCTCTAACAGCCGATGTTAATTAAATCTATTTTGGAAATATGAGACCTCGAATATTTGGTAGGAGAGAGAAATATTATATAACAAATTCAATTCAAAAAAAATATGGATATACGTATGAATAAATTTAAATCAATAAAAATAATAATAATAATAACAAAGTTTATTCATCTTATATAATATCTACATTTCTCTTCAACATCTAGATGAAATGAAAAAAGAAGGTGAACAAACAAGTACATCAATGAAACTCAAGTTAGACTCTTGCTTGGGAGTGATTTAAAACAAATATTCAATATCCTTACCCTTCTGTGATACCAATTCAAACAGAACATACTATATAATACATTAAAATCACACATAAATCATTATTAACTAAAATTTAGATTCCACCTATATGCCCAATGCATTCAATTCATACTGATTTTTCGTCCATTGACAAAATCTGGACTCCACTCCCTCCACAGGTAATCAACCAATTCTTCGCCCTCCTCTTAAATGGGTGTATGTTATTTATTTCCCTAATCTCGGCTGGTAGTTGTCCGAACAGTCTAGGATCAATAAAGCCGCAATGATGTTGACCCACAGTCTTTACGCAACGAGGTAAATTCAGAGGCCTTAACTTATCTCTTGTATCATAGTGGTGGGCAATGGAATAAGATGCTATCACACTCTTCTTCGCACCTATAAGTATTCTCGAACAGAAGTGTTGTCGAACATCGAGTAATCAAGATTCCTTATGTAACCTCTCATTTGAACATTTGAGTAGGCTCCTATATATAGGGTGTTTTTTTCAGAGTCATAGAACTTCAAATTGAAATAAGGCACACTTAAATTAAGATTGTCAAAAAATTATCTTTCAAATAAAAAAAAAATTTTGTTTGAAAGATAATTTTATGACAATTATGTTTTAAAAATAATTTCCAGCATATGTCCACCACGACTAGCTCCGAGGGTTCGCATTCTACCAGACCAATTTTGGACCACTTTTTCGAGTAATTCAGGCCTTATTTAATCAATAACAAGAGTTATGTTGGCTTCCAAAGAGTCTATTGTTTCTGGTTTATCAGCATAAACCAATGACTTGACATAACCCCAAAGAAAATATTCCAGTGGAGTTATGTCGCATGATCTTGGAGGCCAATTAATTGTACCATTTCTCGAAATAATGTTATAGCCAAATCTTTCTTTCAATTGTTACGATAGCAGCATGAGGTGTAGCACGATCTTGTCGGAACCAAAACACTTCTGGGTCGATACCATTCAAATTTTGAAACAAATAATCATTGATCATCGATCTGTAACGACCACCATTCACTGTAATATTAGCTCCAGCGTCGTTTCTAAAGAAATATGGACCGATGATGCCTCCAGCGTGTAAAGCACACCATACAGTGCATTTTTCAGGATGCAGTGGAACCTGCAGAACTTCTTGAGGATTGTTTTCACTCCATATACGGCAATTTTGCTTGTTTACATAGCCGATCAACCAGAAATGAGCTTCATCACTAAACACAATTTTACGATACAAAAGTGGATCAAATTCAAGCTGTTCTAGGGCCCTATCAGCAAACAAACGATGCTTATTATGGTCAATAGGCTTTAGTTCTTGAACCAGTTGGATCTTGTATGGGTGTAGACCAAGATCTTTACCCAAAATGTGGTGGAAGCACAGAGTCTAACTTGTTGTGAACGTCGACGAATAGACAAATCTGGATCATCATTAACGCTATGACTTAGAGCAGTGATATTTTCTTCTCTACGTACAGTTATTTGTCTTGTTGTTGTTGTTCCATCGAGTAGAGAAAATTTTGTCCGAAATCTATCGATAGTTCAACGAATAAGCTGCTCTGATGGACGATTATGTAATCCATAAATTTCATGAAGTGCTCTATAAGTTTGGTGAATAGAATACTGATTTTGAAAAGAAATTTCAACAATTTGTAAACGTTGTTGCGGCGTGAGTCTTTCCATGATAATTTGTCCATGATTTCTGAACAGAAATGTCAAAACAACATGGCTTCTTTCTACCTTCTGTTGAATTCCTTTCGAAAGTTTTATCACTTTGAAAAAACCACCCGATAGTAAAATGCATTCGATCGTGGTGTGGTAAAAAATTTTGCTCACATCCTGAACTAAAGTTATTATTGCTAAAGTAAAGAAAAGGTAACCAAAATTCTTCGTTCAAGTCTCAAATTCTATGTTCCAAGAATCAATTCGTAGCTTTTTAAAATGGTTGTTATCGAATATGTTTTGACGAAAAGGAACTATATTGAAGTTGATACAATAAACTTGAATGAATTATACATATTTGGTGTTTTACTAACCGATTGGCGATATGTTTTTGATACTTTGGGATTCACGGGACAAAATAGTTTCAGTCTGTTAATTTATGAAAAATGACACAGCAGAACAAACATGATGGTCAGTTTTGGATATCAGGATATATAACTTTAAAAAAGAGAAATATATGTAATTTACAGTTGATAAGATTCTTCATATGATTGAGATCAATGCTCCATACATTCTTTTAATTTACGCTTTACAGTATTTCCGGTGATTATGGTTAGAACTAAAATTGTATTTTCCAGATTTGCCGTCACAAAATAGTACTTAAAACGTAAAACGAACGGTGGGAACTCGAAACCAACGTTCTTTACTAGCGAAAACATAAAGTGCACAGATTCACAGGGCCAACAGATTACTATTTGTAACTTTAAAAAACGCTCCATTGTTGATTTGAATTTCGATAGCTAAAAAATGCTTCAATAATGTGATTAAACTAAGACCGTTAAGAAGTTTGGAGTTTCCGCAATGAGAGACGACGCTGTTATCGCATGCGCTGTAGAGTTGCGTAGAATTTCCCAGATTTCTTTATTTCGGAGTATTGTAGTATTTTTATCGAATTATTGTACCTAATCTATGAAAATCGTGAAATATTGAATTTTTATTGTTCCTTATAAGACATCTAATCAGAAGGTGGTAAGTAATACGTAGATCCCGATAAATATTTTCTGCTTTTGTGAATGACAATTATTATTTTTGGTTTATTTCATTCTCTTCAGGTTACAAAGGTTAACATGCTACTTTATATGATATTATGCATTTAGTTTCACTTCTCATGCTCATGATCGAACAACGTGCTCTTATTCCTGTGTTCTGGATATTTCATCTCATGTTTATTAGCTTGTAAATAATTTTAATAATATCTGGAGTCACTGGGAGTGAGATCACGTGTTGCAGGCACTATCTTATAGATTTGAAATTTATAGTCTTAGTACCGGAGATCTTAGTACCGGAGATCTTAGTACTGGAGATCTTAGTACCGGAGATCCTAGTAACGGAGATCTTAGTACCGGAGACCTTAGTAACGGAGATCTTAGTACCGGAGATCTTTGTACCGGAGATCTTAGTACCGGAGATCTTAGTACCGGAGATCTTAGTACCAGAGATCTAAGTATCGGAGATCTTAGTACCGGAGATCTTAGTACTGGAGATCTTAGTACCGGAGATCTTGGTACCGGATGTTCTTAGAATTAAACAATTTTGCCGGAGTGCCTTTTTGCTTGGATTATCTTAATACCAGACAATCTTCCTTGTGGCGGATCTAGAGTATCTTCTTACCGCACCATCTTGGTTCCGGACGCTCTACTAGTCATTCTGTACAATTTGAAACTGAACACCTGCTGATTATATGCAGAATAGGAACTATTTTTGGAGAAAGCACTATTATTTCGACGCCTTGGAGAACAATATTCCAGGAGAACCTCAAAGATAAGTCCTTATGTGAATCTCGGACCTCAAGCTAACTGTAAAATTTTATTATATTGTATATAAGAGTCACTATTTTAATTAATTTTAACTATCAGGTTGACAATTTGAGATTCATTCAGGAAAGAAAAGTTTTATTTGTCTTCTCATTGGCGCACTATGAGGCATTTTACGAAGTAGGATGATGATTCATGTGCGGACGGACTAAACCGCTAGCGCAAATTAGAGTATTTTAGTTTAATTTCCTTTCATCTTTTGATCCTAGTCTTCGCTGTGTTGGGTTAGTGATTTTGGTTTCACTGGCGCCTAATTCTGCTGCTTGAAGTACAATTTAAAACTGAGTTGGCGTTTTCACACTAAAATCCATTTGCGGCAAATATACGGGATCGATAGAATTAACAGGACAGGCTTTGGTCGCAAATCGATCACGGAAGCGATGTAACTGTCAAGAAGCCATCAGCCGTCCAATTTTCAGGACTTCCTGATTAATTCCGGGCCACTGTAACGAGAACGTCAGTTCGGGATATGTACGGCTTCCAGTTTAATGAATATCTCTTTGAGATAGTTAATAATGTGTAGTTCATATCGGTACTAGATATTAGTGAGGGAAGCCCTGGAGTTTAATGACTAGTGGACTTGTATGATTGAATGAGAATTGAGGATGGATCTGAAATTTTGCTGAAATATTCACGGATAATAATATCGGGTCTTCCAACTACATTCACTTTGAATTTAGCACCATTTTTCAATTGTTAAAATAAAAGTGACAAGGATATTGCAAGTGAAGGTTGTTGATATTTTAAGGATACAACCAGACAGGTCACAAGTCACAGAAACATTTATATTCATTTTTCCAACTATCTCTACATGGATTTCAGTATAGTTTAATGATGTAGCATCGAACAGTAACTTCCCGACAGCTACTGGTGCCCCTGTAAAAACCAGGTTTCAGAACCTGCAGTCCCAAAATGCGGAAATTTTCTGGTAGTAAAACAATGATTTCTGAAAGCTTGTTTTAATTATGATTACTATCAAATAGTTCAAAATTCCATGACTCTGATGAAGAGGCGGGAACAGAACGAAGATATGTAAATCGAATGAAGATTCTCTGTCAGGAAGACAGCAAAAAACTTAAAGCTGCATTTGGAAGTTTATATATATCTCATTACCTCGAAGCAATTCTAGCTAGAAGGGGCAAAAATTTGGTTCCATCAACTTTCGGATAAGATCCAGCTCGACGTCCTTCTGACGGCAAACAATATAAACAAAATTGAGTTTCGAAGTTAGAAAATACGTGATGCACGGCAATCGCATTTCATCAATCGCGAAACCGTAATGAAATTACATTTCGACTTCTCGAAGACGAATCTCGAAATTCAATTTCCCACTCTTGACTTACGGGTCGTTCGCGCAAAAAATTAATATTCTCGCTGCAATATCCTAATTCATTCGACTGATTCGAAATGACGAAAGAGGAATAAATTGGTTGCGACAAGAAACGGCTTACCGAAGGCAGTTGCAGGAAATTGAATTTTTTGGACTGTGATGGAAATCCAGTCATAGTACGGAAATATTATGAGGAAGATCTGTGATTATATCAGTACTGAGAAATTCAAGGTACAACTTATAAATCAAAGTTGTATGATATTAGGAGCATAAATAAATTCGTGCGGTTTTGATAACAGATACCACTACTAGTTTATTATTACACTTTTTCATCTATCAACACCTTCAATTTTAAGTGTCATCATTAAGGTTTTCTTTTCAGTATCTGTCATTTCATTGAAATGTAAACAACATAGTTTCTGTGTGCTCTGAAAATGTCAACATAATATGTTTTTGCGAGGAGTTTAACTTCAACATAAAGGAAAAGACTGCCGAAAGTCGTTGTATTTTAGTGGATCTTTATGGTGACCATCCCTACGTGAACGAACGTGTCAGAAACAAGTTGTCAAATTTAAAAGTGGCAATTCTGATTTGGAAGACCAAGAACGACTCAGAACGCCACCAAATTTCAGGAAAGAAGAAATAGTGGCACTTGAACACTTGAAGTTTCTCAATCAGCCATTTGCCATCGTTTAAGAGCAATGGGAATGATCTGAGAGGTAGGAAATTGAATGCCGTATGAACTAAAGCCAAAAGACGACGAACGCTGTTTTTTAATGTGTAAACAACTGCTCCAACGGCACAAAAGTGTTTTCGCATGGAATTTCCATACTTCGGCCTACACTCAAGCTTGGATGCAAGAATACCAAGTGACAACCATTTCATGGCCAGCAGCTTCACCAGATGTTAGTCCCATTGAAAACATATGAGGACTTATGAAGATGCAAGTTGAACGAACAGTGCCACGAAATAAAGATGATTTAATTCAGTAAGTTTTACAGTCCTGCACTACCATCACCGAAAATTATGGAGGTTATCTAGTTTCGGGAGTACCTCGACGTTCAGTCAAGTGTTTACAGTTAAATGAAGGTTGTATAAGTAAATAAGATGAATATCTTCTCATAATTTTCTAATTCAATAATTAAAAATATATACTAAATAATTACAATTGAGCTTTTTTTCCGGATACTTTCTAGACGGACTACTTTGCGTTTGAATTGTTGGATCGTTAAACGAGTTAAACATTCAACTAGTGCCAAAAAATTAGAATTCTCTCCAAAAAATTGATCGCTCAAAGGTTGCTGAAGACTTGGAACGAGTCAATTCGACCCCACACTCACAGAGTGCGTTGCAATCAATGAAGAGACATGAATTTACAAGATTAAGATGCAAACTAGTCAACAAATGTGCCTTCTGAGAAAGATTTCGATTGACTGTGAAATCAACATATTTTGAAGTAGCTGGCTCACAGTTATTGATCAACGGTAACTGACCCAATTTTGATCTTACGGACCAGAGCTGTCTTACAGTAACTGCCTGTAACTGTCCTCCACCAACTGGCAGTGTAAAAACCTGGTTTTATAGAAACTGAAGAAAACTCATTTTAAATATAAAAAGTCAACACTGCTCATCATTAATATATTACTGAAATAAATCTACTCAAGCCGCTTTTAACATTATTCCAGTTGTCATCCGCAGAAACGCCTGCCAGTAGCATTGAGCCGGAACATTATCACCGCAAGCACCCACCTTCAGGAATTCACGTCAGGTTTGCCAACCGAAATAATCCACACTATTCGTTATTGCACATAACACAATTTGTCCGACGTACTGTCGGACATCCTATTAGGCGTAATTCTATTTCTGGAATAAATTTCTGCCGACGTTCGGTCCTGCACTGTTCTTAATTCGCCGGAGAAGCTCTTCAAGGCTCCCCCAGGACCCCTGGGGGGTTGTTGTGCGGTTTTGTAATGTAACTTAATCCGCAGTCGCTGGACCGAGTCCTATTTAATTTCAAGGTTTGTCTATGCGCTTATTCGTGGCTAATACGTCTCTACAAAAGCCGCAAGTTAAGGGGCCAGAGAGATGGTTTGAATCCAGCCTAGTCAAATATTCGATTTTGAAACATGTAGTGTGGAAATGGGGAGAATTTGTAGAGATATACACACAAGGTTCTCCTTTGTAGTTAATGAATATTGCGAACTCTATTACAGTTAATGTCTAGAACTATGGATGTGTATTTTTAGGGTTATTCAACCCGTATAACATTTTGGTTATTTTAAATTGAAACCAGAAAATTTTTAATTTACTATGCAGGTACACATTATGATAGCCGAGTCAGGAATCTAGGTCTTTCAAATATGTCTCATTATTTCCGAATAACCTTTGAGCCTGTTAAGGACCAAAAATATTTGTGCTTCACAGTTATCTTAGAAACCCATTAGAATCGAAGCCGTTAAATTACGACAACGGTCGAATGTCGTCTCGGAATTTGCCTAACCATATTTCAAGCCCTTTGAGAGTCTCTCATTCGAAAGTTAACCAAAAAGTTTAGTTGAAGACATACCTCGAAGTCGCTCGTTGGCCCTCTCTTCGTACTTCGACCAAACGGTCACGCAATATTCTCTCTTCAAGTTTTAATCCCGCACACATTCCCTAGAAATAAGTTTTAATCACATTTTTCTTTGTCTCTCAAGCTATAATCAAAAAGTTCTCTCATTTGAGTTAGCCAAAAAGCACCCTTGAAGAAACATTCCCAAAAGAGTCCCATTTTGTCGCTTTCCCAAAAAGCAAAAAATAAACCGCTCGCTAGTTTCACGTCTCTCTGAATAACACAGTTACACACTAAAAGTCTGGAAATGAATGTATTATCTACATTATTCATTTGTAATTAGAGAGTAATTTATGAAAAGTGAACGCCACAGTGAAACAAATAAAAGTGCATTCGGTGAAAGTGAATAACGGTGGAAAAGCTCAAAGATGAACTATTCCACGAACAAGTTTTCACACCGCATTTAGAGAACTACACCGAAACACCTACCTAAAATTGGATAAACAAATCATACTTATAAACTAGTAATATATGTATTTAGGCTATAAATAAACCATTAATGCTAACATACAATCCTTTCTCAACCTCATTTGAAGTATGCTTAATCAAGAATTTGCATACTAATTGGTTAATGTTTAATCAATTAAATGGAGAATTCAAAAATGTATCTCGTAATTCCAAGCAATTCTTTACAACTTTCGAAATGATTAATATTGTAAATAATACGCAAAATTTCCATTTTCATGTAATGTCATGAAAAATCTATATACTTTTATACAATTATTGTAAAAGTAAAATTAAAACAAGTATTGAAATAAGTACAGTCTTCATTAATGAACACAACATCATTCATCCACAATCTAGCAATGTTTAGATATATTTTTTATTTGGCCCTAAAACAGGGGCGTTTTCCTGATAAGCTGAAAAAACTTTTGCTTTCGACGTGGGTAATATCTTAGTTATTGCTCAAATTATGAATGAATTTCTTAAGATGATTAGCATATGTCGAATATACGGAATGCGATATGTAACTTCTGTGGTATCCAATATATACTAAAAGGGCAATCGTTGCAATTAAACTTGTAGACTCCAGATTCATTTTCTTAACTTGTTCGATCCTTATTGTTTTTTTATGTAAGTACGAGGGTAATTCATTGATGGTTTACCAATCATCAGATATCCATTACTGAATATCTTTCCTTGATGGCATTTTTGAGCGGCAAACTCCAATGAAAATCCTAAGTTTTTATGACTTTTTTTTACCATTATTTTGTCACGTACTTAACTGTATTTGAACTCTGTTATACTAGATATCATCAGTCAGAAGAATGTCGATACTTGAAGAAGCTATATCGTGGTGAAACAATTATTGTATTGTTAACATTTTTGTGAAAATGAAAACACTGTCTCCTATATATTTCCTTATTGAAATGAGTTTCCACCAATTAAATACCGAAACAAAATCTCAGTTATTGAATTGCGATTAAACAAGTGATTCGCATAATATTTGCTTAGTAACATCTAAAAAGTCTCTGTTATGATAGAGGAGTCTTAAGTTAGAGTAAGCCCAAACGAGAATTTTTTTGAGATGTCCAGAAAAGCGCATATCTGAGTCTAATAGCAAACCCAACTTTTCAGCTTCTCCAATAAATACTAAGTTGTTATTGTTAAGCCTCATACCCAAATGGGTTTTCAAAAAGTCTCTGCTACTACTGTTGGCAAAACACACTGTCTTGGACTAGTGAGTCTCGGTCAAATTGCAACCATATTCCAGGCACAACTATTCGCCATTGAGACCTCGGCAGATCTGCTGATAAAACAGCAAATCCACCATGACAAAATCAAAATATTTACTGATAGTCAATTAGAACTAAAAGCTCTAGAATCCAACTGTTGTACATCGAAAACAGTCGGCAGTTGCACTGTATAACAGAATCACTCTTGTTTGAATACCGAGCCACTCAAACTATTTGGGTAACGAAGAGGCAGATCGGCTGACGTTTTCTGGAGCTGCACTGCCTCTGATAGGCCCGGAACCATTCCTGGGAATACCACATGAGGGACAATAACAGGCAGAATGAACTCAAGATTAGAGTCTTTCTGGCTGAGCCATTCTGGCCTGAAACATTCGAAGGTGTACCTGGGAACAGTTTTAAACAAAAAGATGGCGGACCTAGCGCTAGGTTTGGATAGGGCCGAACTAAGAACACTTATGAATTATCACAGACCACTGTAGACTGAAAGCGCATTTGCACAAAATCGGTCTGGCTGAAGACGATGAATGCAGGCTGTGTCTTGAGGGTACCTAAACATCCAGGCACATCGTGCCCAGCGGTGAGTCGCATCAGATTCGAGGTCTTTGGTCAGGCTTTTATAGCCCATTGAGAACTGAAAAAATTACCCCCGAACATAATCGGTTTTATCGAAAAACTGGATCTCGTCGGGTAAATATAAATTAGGGGTGAACCACAATACGCAGTGGTAGTGTGGACAGACGCCCTCTCATTATAAAATAATGATGATAATAATAATATCTTGGACTTGTCAGGATTTAGAACCAAATTATCCTGTCGTGATAAATCTTGAATGATTTCCAAATCACTGTTGATCTTTAGGGCGGCATATTTATACATATCTGCTGGGAAACTGTAATATAATGGGATATCATCCGCATATGCCTGAATACTACAAAATCTAGGAGATGTTATTATGTCTGCAGTATAAATGATAAAGAATAATGTTCCAAGTACAGATCCCTGAGGTTCATCAGCCAGAATTTCAGAGGCTGATAAAATACTGTCGTTAACACAAGATATGCTGCGTTCTGTTGTGATATGAATGGATCAGCTGCAGTGACACGGGATCAAAACCGCAATATTTCATCTTAGCACATAATAACTTATGACTGGTGGTATCAAAAAATTATCATAGTGACACGAGTATATTTCTCGTGTCATTGAATGCAAGTGGAGTTAGTTTCGGTACTGATTCATATATGTATATTGATTTTTCATCATCCCCGACTAAAAACGAGCTCAAGGTTTCTGCAAAATCTCCTTAATGCAGGGCAACGCTGCAGCCACATGACCAATTCAATTATTTCGGGAACCCCAAATTCAGTATGAGTGATGCATTCGGCGCTAAATGAGAATATCCACAATGAAGGTTGACGATATATGTACAATGTGCATTGAGCAGTGTGGTGCGAAATTGCGAAATATACTCGCTGCTACATTTAGCAGGCGTAGTTGTTATGAATTCATAACGAAAGCAATACGAGAGAGTTATAAATTTGGTTTTCCGTTGATTTCTATGGATTTAGTTTATATATTTTCAGACGAAAAAACAATTCAATTTATTCGATGGATCTGAAAATATTTTAGGGGGTGCGGATTTCAATGCATTGAATAAAAAATATTTCATTACGTGAATAATTGAAAAAATTGAAAAATTTTTTTTTAGATTTCAATGTTGGGCATTTTTTATTTCTGTCACTAAGGTATGGATTATTACTTGGGTCTTTTCATGACGTCTAAATAATTGCATTCTGTTAACTTTCAGCCAAAAATAATTTCAGAGTTTTGAATTGGAACTGAAAATGAATAATTCTTTTCAATATATAATACTATCTGTATGTGCCCCTGTTTTAAATTTGAAAAAGAATATCTGGGAGACGCAAGGGGTGGATCAAAAAATTGGAAAAAAACGAAAAACAACTCCAATTTCATTTCAAATAATATTCAGAATGAGTTAATACTTAATAAAGATGAATATTTAATTTTGAATATAAAAAACGATTATCCTAAGCCTTTACATGATTATTCAGTTTTTTTAAAAATTAAATTGAAAATTTCTTAAAGGAACTGAGTTTCTATCTCGGTAGACTTATGGAATTTTCAAACATTGTTCAATATTTTGGAATAAAAATAAATGAAGAAATTGGTAGAAAATATATAATTCATTTCAATATGTTTTAAAGAATTTTTCACCTAGTGTTTCAGTTTTTCATGTATCATGCAAAATTTGGAAGATATAGGATTTCTGGAACATGATCTCGATTAACAATGTAATTGTAGGAATTGATATGAATTTTCAAATAAATTAATTTAAATTTTAATTCGAAATGCTCAGTTCAATTTTCTACTGTTGCAATTCTTTTTGTAAAGTTGAATAAATTTTTTATTTCTTTCATAAAAGTAGTCCAAATTTTGATCGATTACTAGATAAAAGTTGATATTTTTATTTTTATGTTATTTAGAAATAAGTATTCTTGATCATTCACCTGATCAATATACATTTTTTCTCGTTTCCGATAATGGTTACTAATTGACTAAAATTTTCTACGCTATATTCGGAATTTTTTCATAGAGAGCGATACGTTCAGATAAATTCGATTCTATATTTTGTTTTTTCTGTATATGAAGGGTCGGTTTTCTACAGAATTCTACGTAAGCGCTAGAATTTTTAAATTTTTCTAAGAAAATATTTTATCATTAATTTCGTCCTACTGCATTATTTTCCAAGATATTGCTCCATCAAATTTTGTTCTGTGAATTTTTTCTACACTTTCATATGCCTTTCATTTAGAACAGTGTACATTCAACAGTAGTACTTTGAATAGTCTGCATCTTCCTTCAATCTCATTGAATTTTTTATAATTTTGAATCAATTTCCACTCATCTCTTCAAACTATTGCTATCAGGTTTCTCTTTGAAGTTTTCGTCTGATACTTCCCCGTAAAATGTTTCTTCAGATATAAGATGAAAACATATATTTTTTTAATCCAATATCTTATCACTTTAATATAAAATTTTTATCCAATTCTACGGTTCTAATATGAAAAATGTGATTAAAACCTGATGTCTAACATATCTTAATAGGTATTTGCATATTACAGAATAACAGCTGGAATTAATTCTCCAGAACCTGTACAGATTTCAATCTAAATAAATCTCATGAAAACATTTAGAATTAAATTTTAAAACATTTCCTAAATACACCGTATCACTTTATAGAGATATATATTATCATCACATGTGGTGGAAATTAACAAATAAATAATCAAAAGAAATATAATGACCAAATTATTATTTTTGTGCCCTTTCATAACAATGTGTATATATCAAATATTGATTTTTTTTTCATAAATTTACATATTATTTTCTAATCATTACTCAATAAAATTATCATTTATTAAGCCTTAATATTTTTAGAAAGATTACAATTATCTGAGCCCTTTATCTTTTGACAGATCAAACATATTCGCTCAAAACTCTATTGAAATTGAGGTTGGTTGACATTTCTTGTTTTAAATGAATATTTTGTGTGTTCGATCTGGATTTATAATTCGGAACGTGATCAGTATTATTGATTACATTCAATTTGATTAAATCATTGGGTTCGAATTGCTCAACTAAATGAATTATATTTTTTTGACAAATTGATATGCATAGGTATAAACGATATCCCAAAAAATGTTTTATTTAGATTTTAATGGTGCATTTTGATCTCAAAATGTTTTTTTCCGCGAAACAACGTTGTCTTGGACATAAGTGAGTCATATTTTTGATCCATTGCTATTTTTTAATAGATTCCTTTTTATTTCAGACATTTTTAATTTAATGTTAGAAGAATTAGATGAATATACATATAAGGCGATATCACATAATATCCTGTTTTCATATTCAGGATTGAGCCTTATTACAGGAACATTTTTCGTTAATATTGTGAAGAAGCAAATCGAAACTAATTGAGTGCTTGACAATCTACAGCAAACATGATGACTAACTGAAAAAAATTATTTACGGGCCTTTTTAAGTCCTGTGGGAACTTCAATTATGACAAAGGGATTTCGCATATCTGCCTCCCCAGAGGGGTGACATTCTCGTCGCATCAGGTCGACACACTCCGATAGTCTGTGGGGTTGAAAAATTAATCATCAATGACTGTATCTGTGCTTATCGTACTTTTCCATTTGGATTAATCTCAATTTGAGAAATGTCATGCCCATCCCGTTGGGGATGGAGTTAGAAATTCCTCCGAGTTGATTATCTGAACATAGAATGAAATCCGACGTGAGAAGAATTGATGACGATGATATTTTTGGTTCGTGAAATTCTCTGGCATGTGGCGAATGCGAGATGTGTTATAACAGCTCATTATTACAGAAAAAAAATACTTGAACATTCCTACTGAGGATTAGATAAATTTTATTGATGGGGAAAATACTTTGCTGTAAAAATTATGCTTCCTTTTGTTGAATTGATTTTGGATATGCAATTTCAATATGTATTCCTTCATTCACAAAACTGAAGAATTTAGACGAAACTGTTCACAGATTCACAATCCTGATAATTCTTAAGGTCCCAGTACTTCAAAGGGCTTAAAGAATGAATATTTCGACAATTTAATAGTATCTGTTGATCCTAATAGAAAACTGTCTCCTTTCGTAAACAATGTTTGATGAGAAAAATTAGGAAATATGTTTTTAAACTTTTTATGGCTTTGAAGTCGTTCTTTCTGATCCTCACTTTATTCGAAGTGCATAAACCTTAATATTTGAAACTTAAAGTAAACGAGGAAACAGATCTCTCTTGTTTTATCTCAAAAGATAATAATAAAATAGCTTATCTCAACTTTTGTCACGTGAAATATCTCAGCCATTACACCTGCAATCGAAAACCAGTAGTCGAAGACAGAGATACATTCCATACAGTAACGCAACACCCTTGTTTATCTCCCTCTAACGTTTCCTCCTCGAATTGTCTCCTCGCACCTATTAAAATTACTTTAATTGCCCGAAACTTTATAGGTGCTCTTCTCGTTCCCATCCTATTAAATTGAAGCAAGCCCGACAAAAGATGTATTTCTGTGCTCCCTCGTACGATCGCTTAAAATAATCGCCTCAGTGTCTTGGTGCACGTTGATATATCGGTCGATAAAAGGAATTCTTGTCGGTCGGGAAGAGGGTGTTGAGTTCGTCCGTCACAAAAAACTGTTCGTTAAATTAGCAGGGAACGAAGGACGAGGCGTGAAGAAGAAGAAGTATAGAAAAGATGTTAGGTGCTAACAGAAATGACACTTTCATTTCAAGAAATGTCACTTTTGACGTTTAACTTTGTCTTCACTTCACAGAATGTTCTTCAGTTTTAGTTCATCGTTAGTTTGTACATTTCCTCTAACTCCATTTCTACCTGCTGGAAATAAATGATTATTACCATTATTATTTGTATTATTATTGTCCTCCGATATTTCGAAATATCTTCAAACTAAAAATTTTGAATATTCGGTGAACTGTCCTGAATTTGAAGTGATGTGTACCCTGTCTACTTTATACTTCCATTATTTTGTTTAACTATCCATTAATATCAGTTGTGTACTATCATTTACTTGTTAGCTTATTAATCTTTAAACTAAATAGTGATTTTCTAACACCTCTACATATAATTATTCCACATCAAAGTTTCTAGGATAAATTCCAATCGTAGTAGTTCAAGTATTCAACTAAGAGATGGGAATATAAAGTTATTCAAACCTATAAGCATAAAATGGGTTCGTCCTCTTGTTTTTCCTTTACTGCAAATGGTATTCATTGTGACAATAATTGTCATCACTCCGATTGATACATCTAAATTCCCATCCCTCAAATCTGTTTCGCATGAGGACCCTTAAGTGAGCCTTAAACAGCGTAAGTGAAAGCGACACCTTGCCTAAAATAAACAGTGTTTGTTTTTGAACACGCGCTCGCTGTAGTTACATTATATCCTAGCGTCATTATCGCTGTTTACCGAGCCAAGCAGCTGCGTAGGGAACAAGGGTGAGCAGGGGGTGGCACACACATATCGGGGGAAATATATTTTATCAGGCGGACATTTCTATCGTTTCGGGAAAGCGTTTAGTCCGTAAATTATCCCGTGAAGCTGGTTTTCTTTCTAGACGCAGGAAGGAGAGCTTTGTTCATTTCCGGATTTTGTGGTTGGAGCTGTTCCGTAATAACCCCGTGTCTAGTTTGACATGACCTAAAAACCCTAATTGCCTACTGGACTTGGAGAATAATGGGTACGAATATTCGCCAAGTGTGAATTGATAAACTTCTGGGGGTTTAGTTAGAGGTTCAATTTCAGGTGCAGAGGATTTAGGAAACTCACAAACACCTTCGTTTTCAATGTAAAATCGAAACGGTGAACCAACAACCAAACAGGCGTTTTGTCTGTGGAGTAAGTAATAACGTAATAAATAAATCCAGCAAAAAAAATTAAATCAAATAATAAGAAGAGGTTTTGTACTTGATAGAAGGATAATTACAAAAATTTTTTACTATAATTTCAATTTCAAAAAAATTTTATTCAAAGACTTTTAGAATTAAATTAATGTCTTATAAGCACAGCTTATATTTAAGAGATATATAAAATCAAAACTTATGTAATATCAAATGGAATAAATAACCCAACATATATAAATTGTCTATTAAAATTAATAAAAAAAAATATTTAAAGGAGACAAACTTTTGTTTCTGATCTTGAAATTACGAAAACTAATTCCTTTTCAAAAATACAAAACGTAATTTTAAGAACTTCTCAAAAAATAATTGTTTTGAAATATTTATTATATTTAAATAAGTTACTTCAAAAATCTCTCAAAACATATATCCCAACCACAAAAAACAATTATAATTCCGATAGGTGTTCATCGGTCTTACTTCACATTTCCTTATGGTATCCTCGTTTGAATACACTTACTTTAAAATCCAAGATATTCTATGTTCGTCACAAAAATCACACAAAGCTAGTAAGGTTATATTATGGTCTTAAGTTAAACCACATGATATTTGTATAATGTAATTTATTTAAACCTGATATAATTATATATAAAATTGAATAATAAGAAGAGGTTTTTTACTTGATAGAAGGATTATTACAAAATTTTAATATCAAAACAGATTCAATCTGTTAGTCTCCTTTAATTTTAATTTCAAAAAAATTATACAAATATCATGTGGTTTAACTAAAGACCATAATATTATTATGGTAATACTAGGGTGATCATAAGGAATTAGTTCTCTTAATTGTAAGATCAGAAACGAAATTTTGTCTCTTTCAAAAATTTATTTATTAATTTTAATTGACAATTTATATTTATTGGGTTATTTATTCCATTTGATATTATGTAATGAGTTTTGATTTTATATGTCTATTGAATATAAGCTGTGCTTATAAGATACTAATTTAATTGTATAAGTTTTTGAATACAATTTTTTTTTAATTAAAATTATAGGAGACTAACAGATTGAATCTGTTTTGATATTCAAATTCTTATAACAAAATCTTTGAAAATATTTCAAACTCATTGTGATTTTATAAAAAAATATATAAATTGGAATAAAATAAAATTGGTCCTTATAAAAAACGAAGTTCAATTTGAAACCTTCCTCAATTTACTCAAGAATTTATGCATCATATGCTCAATTAAATCATACATATATGTGTTGATTTATATATATTTTTAAGAGTTGTTCACATGACGCTTTCTTAAAACTTATCCAAATGCTTTCTCACAACTGGCCAAACATTTTTTGGCAAAATACAATAATCAATAAATTCTCAGAATTACTTAATACTTGTTTCCCTGAACATGTATTGAATTAAACCAAACAAATATAATTTAATAATTCGATATTCTCAATCTATAATAGACAGTATGATAATGCTATTTACGAAATATACCACGAGTTGAAAACCGAAAAAACATATTAATCTCTCTGCTACTATGGTGAAACATCTCTGCAAAAAAAGGAGTTTCTCTACTTAGACATTACCATATCCTGCAGAACCAATAATTCTTTGGGAAATATTTGTTTTAAAAACTTTAAACCTAAAATCAATGAGTAGTTATTAGATGTTCACTAATTGTCATGTAGTACCTGTGCAAGAAACTTTTATTGGACAAACCAGAAGGTCCTTTAATACTAGAATAAAGGAACATAAGCGATATTTCCTCAATAAAATATTTGATTCTACATATTTTGAACATCTAATAACTCAATGAGAATAAGGGTCTGAAGCTGAACATGTTCGAAAGTTCTGAAATAATCTGATTAATAAATTCTTGAAATTTATTGAATAACCAAACTCACTTCACTTCCGTTGGGTTTATTTTCGTAGGGATCCGGTTTAAACAAAAGTATTTAAATGCTTTTTTGTACCCTGAAATCAAAACTGAATCAATATAAATATTCTGTTTTGGCAGGTCAGGTGGGCAATTCTTAAAAATAAATACAATTCAACATATATATGTATTATTCAACTGATTGTAAAATGGATTTCTATCAAGTTAAGTCAAAACGGAGTCATCATTTTCTTATTGAAGTCGTATAACACTCGGATTTTCAATATAGAGTATCGAATAAGAAATTCGAATATTTACATTCACAATTTTAATGTACTGGAAAATCCATAACAATGAGATTCATAAATGGAAAACATTTTGTAATAACATGGTAAATTTCAAGTTGAATTTTCCACAATTAAAAACCGAAATAATTAAATATAGCAATCAAAGATTGCGTTGCACAACGTTGAAAAATCTCTTTGCAATTCTTTTTATGGATGGTTATAACCGTTATTGTTCAAAGCGTATTATTTAAATTTATATAAATAAAATTCATTATCGCCACCTCTGATGAATAAATTCATTGAAAGGATAATCCGAATATAATTTGTTAAAAAAATCAAATATTATCCGACTGAAACATAACTTCAAACTTTCTATGAATTATAAGCTGAAAGTATCAGCTGCGTATATTTGCGTCAAGTCATGCAGGTTTTGTAAATGTTCAATAAATTTATTTTTAAACACGAACTAAAAATCGTGAAACTAGTATCCTAAAAGAGAATTTCAATAATACGCTTTTAGGATTTATTGTACATTCACGTATAGGTTTGTACAATTTATTTATCTTATACAATAAAGAAAAATATCTGTTTTTTGTATAACGAAACTTTTTCCAATATTCTATGGAAAAAAGGATGAAGGACAATCAAAAAATTTTTTCTTTCGATACATTGCTGCACGATTCTAGTAATTCATTATCTTTATCACTAAAAAAATAAGTGATATCAGATAGTAACTCAATATAAGAAACAACAAAGAAAGAAAATTGAATATCAAAACAGATTTAATCTGTTAATCTTCTACAATTTTAATTTCAAAAAAATTTTTATTCCAAATGATATTCAAATTTTGTTATATTTCTTCTATCAAGTAAAATGCCTTTTTCTATTTTATTTTATACATAATATATGATTATATTTAGGCTTGAATAATTCTCATTATGGAATGTCAATGGTGTGAAGAAGACCATAGAATGCCTTATAGTTTTCTGTCATTTTGTGACGAACTGACTACCTGTTTTTTAAAGTTAGTCTCTTTCGAACATGTCACGTGTTAAGTTCTAAGGTATGATATAGTGATGGTTAGTTGGTTTTGATATTTAAATGTTATTTAAGGCCGATGAAGAGATTATCCGTATTCTAATTGTTTTTTGAAGATATATTACATGTTTTGAGAGATTTTTGAATTAACTTATTTGAATATTTAAATATATTAAATATTTCAAATAAATTATATTTTGAACAATTTGAAAATCAAAACAGATTTATTCTGTTGTCTTCTACAATTTTAATTTCAAAAAATTCTTTGAAGAAACTTTAAGAATTAAATTAATGTCTTTATAAGCACTGCTCATATTTAATAGACGTCAAAATTCATCATACAATATCAAACGGAATTAAGAAAAACCAACGAATATAAACTGTCAATTGAAATTAAAATATAAATAAGCAAACATTTTTTGTTTCGTTCCAGGCATGCGTAATGAACTCTTCAGACAAACTTACGAAGCCCTGTTTGTTACAAAATGTATTGTTTTCCGATCCCATATGAATGAAAAATAACTCCTTCTCAAAAATATAAAACATAATTTCAAGAACTTCTCAAAAACTAATTTATTTGAAATATTCAATATATTTAAATAAATTACTTCAAAAAATCTCAAAACATGTAGCACATTCTCAAGAAATAATTAAAGTTACGATAAGATCAGTTCAACTTTACATATAAAAAATAATAAAATCAATTAAACAATGTATAGACTTACTCAGTGAATCTTAGGAATGCACGGTCCTCAACAGATATATAAGTAAACACCTTTATATATCCAAGGTACTTATGTTCCAAGTTCACAGAAAATCATACAAAGCTTATAAGGCACTTGGCCTCAGTTAAAACCGTTCAACACTGCATAATGAATTTCTTTATTTAAAAAACCTAATATAATTATATATTATATATAAAATAAAATAAGAAGGAACGGTTTTTTACTTGATAGAAGGATTATTACAAAATTTGAAAATCAAAACAGATTTAATCTGTTGTCTTCTACAATTTTAATTTCAAAAAATTCTTTGAAGAAACTTTAAGAATTAAATTAATGTCTTTATAAGCACTGCTCATATTTAATAGACGTCAAAATTCATCATACAATATCAAACGGAATTAAGAAAAACCAACGAATATAAACTGTCAATTGAAATTAAAATATAAATAAGCAAACATTTTTTGTTTCGTTCCAGGCATGGGTAATGAACTCTTCAGACAAACTTACGAAGCCCTGTTTGTTACAAAATGTTTTGATTTTCAAATTTTGTAATAATCCTTCTATCAAGTAAAAAACCGTTCCTTCTTATTTTAAATTATATTTTTTGAGAAATCCTCAAGTTGTGTTTTATGTTTTTGAGAAGGAATTGGTTTCACTATGGTAAGATCAGAAACAAAATTTTGTGTCCTTCAAATATTTATTTATTAATTTTAATTCCCTTTTTTATATTGGTTGGTTTATTTATTCCATTTGACATTGTTTATTGAGTTTTGAATATATACGTCTATTAAATATAAGCGGTGCTTATTGTAGACATTAATTTAATTCTAAAAGTTTTTTTGAATAAATTTTTTTTTTAAATTAAAATTGTAGAAGACTAACAGATTAAATCTGTTTTGATATTCAAATTTTGTTATATTTCTTCTATCGAGTAAAAAGCCCTTTTCTATTTTAAAGAAAAAACCTTTTGAGGAATGGGAAAACTGGACCAGTAGGAAATTCGTTAAAAATGCATGAATTTTTCTGGATTAAGTCTGCATACGTCATACGAAAGATCATAAACTTAAAGTACTTAATATCTTATAATTCAAGATTGTTTAACATCCAAGAAAACTAGAATCAACTTCTACCACACGCCTCGGCAATATATCTTTCAACGTCCGACTACAACCCTAGCATATTTTAAAAACCCGTGTTGACATATTTTAAAAACAATTTTAATCAACTTCAATCCCATTCGATCAACACCCGCATAAAAAGCGCTCGATTTTATCGTAAACAAGCATGCGAAGGGGACTCCAGAATAATTTATGAATATAGCACGTTTTGGTGAAAAGAGACCAATATAAATGTCGCTTCCTAAAATATTTATTTCCCCGGATTCTCCTCGATATATGGATGTCAACTCTAGAGCTTACTTACCCCTTTGTGAAGCCGGGGTTGAGATTGTGCAAACAGCAATATGGACGGAGAAGTTGCCGATAGTGAAGGTTGTGAAAAATACAGAGTTTCAGTGCATTCCTTCGGAAATTTTTTGTTGTTCACGTATATCTGCTGAATCTTACATATTCTTATCGATGATTTTGAATAGAACTCTCTGTATGATGATATTTTAAGGAATATATATCTACTATCTGAGGTCCTTTCCAAGTATTTCTTCACCTCCGAATGCTTTAAATGGTACAGAGTATTCATGCAGGTTCAGGTTATCAAAGAATGAAGTGTTATAAAATCTCGGCACAGTAGAGAGAAGAGGTAAATAGTTGTCATTCAAAAATGCTAAATATTTCAGATTTTGGATTATAAAAATGAATAATAAATAGTTTCGATTGGTCCTAGATATATTCTTCAATTTACACATAAGTTTTTAAAAAAAACTTTTATATACGTCTATTAAATGTAAGCGGTGCTTGTGTAGACATAAATTTATTTCTAAAAGTTTTTTGAAATTAAAATTGTAGAAGATAAACATATTTCAATTTGTTTTAATATTCAAATTTTGTTATATTTCTTCTATCAAGTAAAAGGCCTTCCTATTTTATTTTATATATAATATATAATTATATTTTGGCTTCAATAAATCTCATTATGGAATGTCACTGAATTTAAATAAGCCTTTAAAATAACTCACACTGTTCTTTGATTTTGTTAGAACATAGATCAATCTTGAATTATATAGTTGATCTGTATTTCGAAGCTTAAGTCTTTTAACACGTGAGAGATATAGGTTAAGTTTTTAATTTTGATATTTGGAATATTAAATGAGGACTGAAGACGGGATTGTCTAGAATTATATGTGTTTTTTGAAGATATAGTGCACATTTTTAGAGATTTTTGAAATAATTTATTCGAATATTCAAATATATTGAATATTTCAAATAAATTATATTCTTTGAGAAGTCCTTTAAGTGTGTTCATGTTTTTTAAAAGGCAATTGGTGTTCTTAAAGGTAAGACCAGAAACAAAATTTTGTCTCCTTTAAAAATTTATTTATTAATTTTAATTACTTTCGTATATCAGTTGGGTTATTTATTCCATTTTACATTATATATTGAGTTTTGATTATATATGTCTATTAAATGTAAGCGGTGCTTGTGTAGACATAAATTTATTTCTAAAAGTTTTTTGAATAAAAATTTTTTTGAAATTAAAATTGTAGAAGATAAACATATTTCAATTTGTTTTAATATTAAAATTTTGTTATATTTCTTCTATCAAGTAAAAGGCCTTTCGATTTTATTTTATTACATAAGTTTTTCACCCCATGCAAACAAGCGAATCGGTATCATTTCCTCCAATTGACTCTATTCTTGAGATTTTGGTCGAAAGTAGTCTCCAACGATCATATTGGATATGCAAATGGAAAATATCATAAAATTAGGTTCGCACGTACTGTTACTTCCACTCTTTCAACAGAGGGTGAACTCAGCTTTCATAAAACAGAAGAAAACGATTCCTATTCCCGCAAAAAAGTCATTTTAGAAAGTACCTAAATTTTTTACTTCACGACATGAATGTGTATGTTGTTTTTTTAGAGTGATAGAACTTTAAATTGAAATAAAACACATTTAAATTGAGATTGAAGCCAATTTTTTTTTATTTGAAAGAGAATTTCATGACATATATGTTTCCGGTCCACCACTACTAGCTTTGAGGAACCGCATTCGACCAGACCAATTTTGGACCTTTTTTTCGAGTAATTCAGGCCTCATTTCATCAATAACACGAGTTATTTTGGCTTCCAAAGCGTATATTGTTTCTGGTTTATCAGCGTAAACCAATGACTTGACATAACCCAAAGAAAATAATCCAATGGAGTTATGTCGTATGATCTTGGAGGCCAATTAATTGGACCATTTCTTGAAATAATGTGGTGGATACACATACACAAATCTGGATCATCATTAACACTATGACTTACAGCAGCGATAATTTCTTCTGTACATACAATTCTTTGTCTTGTTGTTGTTGCATCGAGTAGAGAAAATGTTGTCCGAAATCTATCGATAGTTCGACTAATAAGCTGCTCTGATGGACAATTATGTAAACCATAAATTTCACGAAGTGCTCTATGAGTTTGGCGAATAGAACACCGATTTTGAAAAAAAATTTCAACAATTTGTAAACGTTTTTGCGGCATGAGTCTTTCCTTGATAATTTGTCAATGTTTACTGAACAGAAATGTCAAAACAACTTCCCTTTTGTCGATAGGTATCCCTATCGAAAGTTCTATCACTCTAAGAAAAAACACCCGATATATAAACATATAAATAGAAGAAAATCCACTATTCCAAAATTATCTAAAATTCTCAAAATAAAGGATAAATAAAATAGAAAGGCCTTTTACTTGATAGAAGAAATATAACAAAATTTTAATATTAAAAGAAATTGAAATATGTTTATCTTCTACAATTTCAATTTCAAAAAAATTTTTTTCAAAAAATTTTTAGAATTGAATTTATGTCTACACAAGCACCGCTTACATTTAATAGACGTATATAATCAAAACTCAATATATAATTTCAAATGGAATAAATAACCCAACAGATATACGAAAGTAATTAAAATTAATAAATAAATATTTAAAGGAGAAAAAATTTTGTTTCTGGTCTTACCTTTCAGAACACCAATTGCCTCTTAAAAACATGAACACACTTAAAGGACTTCTCAAAGAATATAATTTATTTGAAATATTTAATATATTTAAATATTCGAATAAATTATTTCAAAAATCTTTAAAAAATGTGCACTATATCTTCAAAAAACTTAAAGGCAAGACCGGCAACAAAATTTTGTCTCCTTTAAATATTTATTTATTAATTTTAATTACTTTCGTATATCTGTTGGGTTATTTATTCCATTTGACATTATATATTGAGTTTTGATTATATACGTCTATTAAATGTAAGCGGTGCTTGTGTAGACATAAATTTAATTCTAAAAGTTTTTCGAAAAAAATTTTCATTGAAATTAAAATTGTAGAAGATAAACATATTTCAATTTGTTTTAATATTCTTCTTCTATCAAGTAAAAGGCCTTTCTATTTTATTTTATATATAATATATAATTATATTTTGGCTTCAATAAATCTCATTATGGAATGTCAATGAATTTAAATAAACCTTAAAATAACTCACACTGTTCTTTGATTTTGTTAGAACATAGATCAATCTTGAATTATATGGTTGATCTGTATTTCGAAGCTTTAGTCTTTTAACACGTGAGAGATATAGGTTAGTTTTTTGATTTTGATATTTGGAATATTAAATGAGGACTGAAGACGGGATTGAAGATATAGTGCACATTTTTTAGAGATTTTTGAAATAATTTATTCGAATATTTAAATATTTCAAATAAATTATATTCTTTGAGAAGTCCTTTAAGTGTGTTCATGTTTTTAAAAGGCAATTGGTGTTCTTAAAGGTAAGACCAGAAACAAAATTTTGTCTCCTTTAAATATTTATTTATTAATTATAATTACTTTCGTATATGTGTTGGGTTATTTATTCCATTTGACATTATATATTGAGTTTTGATTATATACGTCTATTAAATGTAAGCGGTACTTGTGTGGACATAAATTTAATTCTGAAAGTTTTTTGAAAAAAAATTTTCTTGAAATTAAAATTGTAGAAGATAAACATATTTCAATTTGTTTTATTATTCAAATAAAGGATAAATTATTTTTATTTGATTATTTATTTTGAAAATAGTGCATTTTCTCGTATTTAAATGTTTATATACATGCTTATATAGTTTTGTTAATACATTTTTTCACTACGTTTCATGTATCATGGAAGACATGGAAAAATATTTTATAGTTATTATATATAAGGATAGCATTTTGATAGTTTTTGTATAAAATTTTTGATATATATTGTAGCAGTATATGATTCTGAATTTAAAGATATTCCTATTCTAATATACCATGTCATTCTGATGTTGTCTTTTGAGAAGGAAGCATGATGAAGTGCGTTTCCTTTTTTCGTTCCTTAAATGGGGAGATAAAGTGGCTCCCTCTAATGAGTGTCGATAGCTTAGTGGTTAGAGCATTGGACTGGAAACCGAAAGGTTCTGGGTTCAAATCTTCTTCAGGTAGGAAATGGGCTTCGACTACCATTTCAATGTAGGGTCGAAAATTAACAGTGCTGTAACCTAATATGACGAAAGGTTACAGTAAAAAAGCCTACCCCGAACATAACTGAAATCCTAACTCGCACAAGTTGAATAAGATTCTGAGGGATCTTCACAGAAGATCTAGAAGTATCAGGATAATAATAAACTCGGTTACACTGAATACCATCAGACAGTATAATGTGATACCTGAAAAAGCCACATCGTGGTGAAACAATTGTTGTAGTAGTACAAACATTTTTGCGGAAATAAAGTACTGTCTCATATATATTTTTTTAATTAAAATGAGTTTCCACCAAGTCAAAACCGAATCAATCAAATATACAATATATTCTCTATTGATTGTTTTCATTCTGTGAATAAAAAGATTATCGGGCAGAATTTCAAATCGCCTCTTTGAAGATGTGCTACATATTTTTGAACAGTTTTTTTGAAGGAAAGAGATTGAGTTAGTTTCGAAGAAATTCTTGAGATAATATTGGGCACTTTTGGAGTGGAATTTAGACTCACTGGCACTGTAACATCATAAAGTGTAAAATTTGTTTCAAACTTCTTCAGTAAAGGTTCAACTGTTCTTTTATCCGGACTATTATATCCACCAAAAATTGGAGTTGAAGCACGTAAAATAAGACAAACAGATGGCGATTTTTCATAATAAATTTGGATTATTTTTAAACGTCGTTGAAGTGAGTACCCTTCCACGATTAAATGGTAGATATTGACAAATACAACTGTCAATGTCACAAATAAACAATGGCTGCCATTCGTGAGTAATGTCAATTTAAAAATGGGGTGTTCCCATTGAAAGACCCTTTACGTAATAATTACATTTTGTTTTTTCACCCATACTTGAAAACTACTTTATACGACCTTTGTGTATTTTATGTGGACGAACATAGAATGAGAATGGTAACCGTTTGATAAACCCTTCAAGTTCTATCTAAGTTTTGAAAAGACCAAGGGGTCATCGAGTATGATATATTTTTATTGATTGTTTTTATTTTGTGGACATAAAGGTGGACAGAATTTCAAACAGCCTTTTTGAAGAGGTGCTACATGTTTCTGAAGAGATTTTTAAACGAGCTTCTAAATGATAGTTTCGAAAAATCTTGAGATCATGTTGGGCATTTTTGGACTGATTTTTGGTTTTCATAATGTCTTTATGAAACAGCGTTGTTTCCACTGAATGTTTGTTAAATGAGTTTAGTCAATATTTTACATTTTCTTTGGGTTCTTTTATTTCATTTGATGCTGTGTAATGAATGTTAATTCTAAATGTCTACTAAATTGAAACGGAGTTTTCTAAGGCATTCATTCCATTTAATTTTCAAAAAGCTATTATGAAAACATTTTATAATTTTTTAGCGATGTTAGCATTAGCAGAATGAATATGTTTGTATTTAAGATATTGGAAAAATCTTCTCTCAAGTAAAAACAAAGAATTTTTTATTATGAAATCTTTGTTTACTATTAAATTTAAAGGGATTAAACTAGAGGGTACTTTCATTTATGAACATATGCATTTCAGTGAAAGATTCTTCTGTCACATCCGAGAAGGAATAAGGTAGTTCCGTATCGACCTTAGGACCCCACTTAAAATTCACCTCATATTTTCATTCTACCCTCAGATTTAATGAGGTAACTATTAATATACCCAGAAAATTAGCTGAAAATAGTGTATCGCATTAATCACAAAAATAATAACCTAGGTCATGAGCGTCGCGATCGTTATCTTTATTAATGTTCATACCGCCGGCACAGCTGCGTGCGTCGAAAGGAAACTAGGGGGTGACTGATGTGTCACGCATGCACAAATCACGCGTCGGAAATGAATCGAAAAAATCGCAAATTTTACAGCCGAACCGGGATGACTTTTATTGTGCTGCACGTGAATCAATCCGAAAGCTTTTCAATCAGTTTATCGACCATTAAAATGAGAAACTTTATTATGATGGCTGAAGTTCGTTGGAAACAGGAGGAATAAAGGGTTTTTCATGAGTTGAGTCATCATAACTCCGAACATTTCAGAAGTACTTTTGCTAGATAATTTTGAGGGTGCGTCTTTCATTTAACAGTTAATAAACATCAGCCTTTTCAACAAAACTTGGGAAATATTAACTTTCAAAAATAGGACGTTGATATTTATTCTACAAGGGCTTCAACTATACAAAGAGGCGTAGCACCACGCTGAGATATTGCTCCCCAAACAATTATTTTGGTGGAAAATTTGAAAATTTGAACGGTAACAGGTTGTTTTGATGAGATTCTTAAGTGATTTCCACCAAGTTTGAAATAACTTTCATCATATATGAAGACATTACTAAAATTATCTTCTTGAAAACGTTAACAAAATTGTATACTTCGTTCCTTTTGTAAAGGAATCATTACAGGAATTGTTTTTGGTTTCCTTGATATGTAGCCTTGTCTTTTCAGTGAGATACGGACGGTTTCTGGACATACTTTTATATTTCGTTGATTTCCATATCTGTTAGCCAACTTGTATTAATTTAAAAATCTCTAAACCAATTTGCGAAACTCCAAGCGCGGATTGTGTCATCCTGAGGCCAATAAAGCGTTTAAATTGTTTCCTTTAATCTTACGTGGTCTTCCTAAAACTGGTCTATGCCTCATATCCATGCCATTTTTTATCCTCTTTATTGTCTCATATACAGCACTTTTTCCCAGTTCAGTAAATTGCACTAATTTTTTAAAACCTTGTCTATACAAATATTTTACCTGTTTTTTTGTCTAAGTGCGACATTATTTCATAAATTTCAAATCTGTTGACAATCAACAATATTTGACAAATATTGTTGCCATGCAACTTTGGCCATAGCCGACTATCTGCATAATCTATTTTATACATTTGTCTTAAAATGTTTCAAAAAAAAAGTATAATGAAATTATGAAAAAGAATAAACTCCGGATACTTCCTAGACGGACTATATATATAGACTATAAATTCAGTTATTGCAGTTCTTCCTCTTGTTCATAATATGTCTATACATTTGAAACAAAAATAAAACATCTACAGTAGCTTTTAAAGAAATTATATGAATTTTATTTAATAATCTTTAGAGAAATTTTTTCATTATAAGTGACTTGATACTATTTGAAGACAGTCATATTCATTAAATTGCGTGACACTATTCGATCAGTTAACGGAATAGCTGGTCTAAATCTAAATCTACAAATAACCTGGAAATAAACTGAAATATTTCACGTTTGGGCAATAAGTAGCTTATACAGGTATGGAAAAGACAGTCGAAAACATAGGAAATTCAACGTTAATCTAAAGAAGCAGGAATGTCCAGTGGAGCAATGGATAATCAAAACCTCAGCGAGATGTGATGAATAACAATTAAAGTGGTGGGGCTGCTTGGATCGAAACGAGCACTGCAGAGCCTTGAGGCGTTTATTCAAGCTAGTAATCGAAAATATCTTCCATTGAATCGAATATTTCCCATTGATAGAATGAAAAAGTTTTCATAAAAAGGAGGATATTTTTACTTTATATCAGGCTTTTTCATTGTTTCAAATATACCTCGCTACAAAATTTGAATATTATGAAATTTCCTAAAAACTTTTTAATATTAAATTGAATGAATGTCTTAGAATACACGCCGTTTCCTTTTTGGAAGACAATTAGAATTAACATTCATTACGCAGTATTTAATGAAGATGAAAAAAGGTATAGAATATTGATCGAACTTACTCAACAAAATAAAGTGGACTGACAATTATCGGTGAGAATCTCAAATCGCTTTTTTAATATGTACATATGTATGGGGTTTTCCAATAAGAGACTTCATTTTGATATTAGAAAAAACGAGTATAATTTAGGAGAAATCAATAGATGTTTATTTCATTGTAAAAATTAGGGTATACTAATAACAATGAAAACGATATCCAACTTAAAGGTCTTGAATCGATTGTGCTTTTAATATAAATAAGTTCAAATTCAAGTTGCGACAATAATGGACGAACAGAAGCGTGAATAAGAAAGGAGTGATGTTTCGTTATGCGAGTTGGGTTGCCTGTCTTTGAGAATTTTAGATAATAATACATGTATTCTGCATCACCGACTTTTTTTTTAATTGAGATGAGTTGTGCGATTGATGCACTGTTGATTCAATGATTTTTGAGGCATGACTTTAATTCGCTTGTTTATGCGATCCTGGATGGGTTTGAGTAAGAATAGCATTGGCTAGACTTTGCCTTTCAGGGCATACGAAGAACTTTTCTTTTCTCTTATATACTGTATGTGAAGAATTGCTTGGTATGTAGAGATACATTTTTGAATTCTTCGAAAGTAATTGATTAAACGTTAACCAATTAGTATGCAAATTCTTGGTTAAGCATACTTCAAATGGGGGTGAAAGAGGGATATATATTAGACTTCACTGCTTTATTCACGCCTAAGTACATATAATACAAGCTCGGAGAGTTGAATTATTTAACCCAAATTGAGGGAGTTGTTTCGTGACCAGATGTGGAATGTAATCCAGCTCGTAGGGACCATGTAGAGAATTGTCAGCAGAAGTACATATAATACAAGTGTACAATTTTGAGTTTTTGACCCACATTGAGGTGGATACACTATCTTGATCCTGGAACAGTTCTTCCTTGAGTTTTCTATTGTTGTTCACGACACAGACTTCAATTTTATTGGTTTCACTTTTAAGTTCACTTTTCACAACTTAATATCTAATTACAAATGAATAATGTAGATAATACATTCACTTCTAGGCCTTTATTGCGTTATGGGTAACTGAGATAGAGAGAGAGTTCCTTGGAAGTTTAAAGTGAAAAATGCTAATATAAAATAATTCGAGCGTAGAGATAAAAATTTTTCACAAGTTAAGAGAGCTTACTTCAAGGAAGTGTGCGTGAGATCAGAACTTGTCTTCAACTGAACCTTCTTAACTGACTTTATACAGGGTGAGTATCGCGTGACCTGTCTGGCGCAGGGGATGTATTCAACTGGTGCCTTTTTGCTAACCGGCGAATGCGAGAGAGGGTTTGGGTCCGAAAAGATAGCCCAGGTAATTCCGATACGACAATCGTATTTGAAACGGCTAAAAATGTTCTAATGGGTTTCTAGGAATAATCTAAGGGAGAAATATCTTCGTTTCTTAATTGTTGTTTAGGCCCGTTTAGGTTTCTAGGAATTAAATGATTCATAATTGAAAGGCCTAAATTGTTGAACTCTGGGGACGTAATTGTTACGTACCTGCAAAGTGAATTAAAAATTATTTGTTTAAAGTAAATTTGAACACTGTATACTATTGTGAAATTGTTATTTGAGTAGAATAAAAGGCGTTTATTATTATTATTATTATTATATACCGTTATGAAACTGCTGTCTGTCTCCACTGAATGCTTGTTGAGTGAGTTCGATTGAATATTATATATTTTCTTTGGATTCTATTATCTCCTTTTGATAATGAATGTTAATTCTATATGACTACTTAACAGGACACTGTCTTTTCGGAGGCATTTATTTAATTTAAATTTTTTTTCAAGAAATTTTATCAAATTAAAGTTTGTAGCGACGTATAACAAAATTAATCTGTTTGATATTTAAGGTATTTAAACAGTTTTCATTCAATCCTGACCACTGCTAATATCCAGATCAGCAAAGCCAGTCGCAGTTGAAACAGCGCCCATTGTTTCCCGTAATTGGCGTCCAGAAAATACAACAACAGAAATACGCGATCCTTCTATTAATGCGAACGCAAACGCGCATCGAGACAATCAATTTGATGCAACAGACTGATGACAGAAACACGATCCACTCCATAACTCACCTCGACTTCTGATTTAGCAGCAACTGGCGGCCACGGATCGTGGACTCGTGCCGGCCACGTTTCAGACCGTCATTACTTTAATGCCTCTATTAATCGTCACGATTCGGAACGTAACCAGATTTAATTTCGCCGTGCCGACCTTTGGAGCTTTGCCTAATCAGATTTCTATCTCGTAAAAGTCGAGGTATATGGAACGTTCGTGGTCGACGAGGATTGGGGTCAAAGCGAGCGTAATTCAGCGTACTTTATGATGGAATTGAATGGACAGATATAGACGATTCTAGGCAGTCCGATCGGCAGTAAATTCTAGTTTGACAAGTGATAGGAATCTATGAGTTATTAGTGGAAATTTGGCTGAATTGACTATTCTTATGACTTTCGTTCCAACGATAGATGTCACTAGCTTTCAGATGGCACTCACGACTTCGTCGCATACACATAGTGAGTCTTTAAGATGTACATTAACTTAAACCAGAGATGCCTTTCATTAAATGAAACACTCAGGTAGTAGAATTCAGGCTGCTGAAATTCCGAAAAAAATCAGTTTGGTAAATCCGAATTTCGGTGTTCTGTATAACAGTGGCACATATATTGAGTGTTTTTTTTTAGAGTGATGAAACTTTCGATAGGGATAACTGTTATTTGACAGAAGGAAGAAGCTATGTCAATTTGACGTTTCTGTTAAGAAAGCATTGACAAATTATCATGGAAAGACTCACCCCGCAACAATGTTTACAAATTGTTGAAATTTATTTTCAAACCAGTGTTTTATTCGCCAAACTAAAAGAGCACTTCGTAAAATATATGGTTTACACAATCGTAAATCAGAGCAGCTTATTCGTCGAACTATCGATAGATTTTGGTCAACATTTTCTCTACTCGATGCAACAACAACAACAAGAAAAAGAACTGTACGTACAGAAGAAAATATCACTGCTGTAAGTCATAGTGTTAATGACGATTCAGATTTGTCTATGAATCGACGTTCACAACAAGTTGGACTCTGTGCATCCACAACATGGAAAATTTTGCGTGAAGATCTTGGTCTACACCTATGCAAGATCCAACTGGTTCAAGAACTAAAGCTACTTGACCATAATAAGCGTCGTTTGTTTGCTGATTGTGGCCAAGAACAGCTTGAAGTTGATCCACTTTTTGATCGTAAAATTGTGTTTATTGATGAAGGTCATTTCTGGTTGAACGTCTATTCAAACAAACAAAATTGCAGTATATGGAGTGAAAACAATCCTCAAGAAGTTCGGCAGATTTCATTGCATCCGGAATAATGCACTGTATGGTGAGATTCACACGCTGGAGGCATCATCGGTCCATATTTCTTTAAAAACGATGCTGGAGCTAATGTAACAGTGAATGGTGCTCATTACAGATCGATAATAAATGATTATTTATTTCAAGATTTGGATGGTATCGACCCAGAAGTGTATTGGTTCTAATAAGATGGTGCTACACTAGACTGATTCAAAAAAATCGACTAATTTTTTTTTTCTTATTTATATCGAAAATCATCTTCGTAATGGTATAAAAAAGTACTGTGAAAGTTACAGCTCTTAATATTAATATTAAGTGGTGCCGCATCGTGAATTTCCATTACCCATTTAAATAACATGGGAACGATGATCGCTTGAACTTTGGAATTTTTTAACTCTCGGTAGAGATAATCTTTTGAAATGATCGAAAAACATTTTGATGAAAAATTTAACGCTCTAGAAAAATGGTCTCCTACAATTTTTTGATATATTTATTTTTTGAAAAGTTATTTAACGTTAAAGTTGGATTGATTTGAAATTTTTATATTTTTCTCATTTTCCGACGCAACTATCAACTATATGAAAAATTTTATGCAACATAATTTGTAGAAAATTCAATTTCCTATAATTTATCTCCAAAAAATTTTTTTGATATTTCTCAAAGATCATAAATTACCTGCAAAAAACAAAACTTTCTTCAAATAAATTTCATTTTACTTCTTAAAATCAATTTAAAGAAATTTTTGTTTTTTGCAGGTAATTTATGATCTTTGAGAAATATCAAAAACTTTTTCGAAGATAAATTATAGGAAATTGAATTTTCTACAAATAATGTTCTATAAAATTTTTTCATAAATTTAATAGTTGCGTCGGAAAATGACAAAAATATAAAAATTTCAAATCAATCCAACTTTAACGTTAAATAACTTTTCAAAAAATAAATATATCAAAAAATTGTAGGAGACCATTTTTGTAGAGCGATAAATTTTTCATCAAAATCTATTTCGATCATTTTAAAAGATTATCTCTACCGAGAGTTAAAAAATTCCAAAGTCCAAGCGATGATCGTTCCCATGTTATTTAAATGGGAAATGTAAATTCACGATGCGGCACCTTTTTATATTAATATTAAGAGCTGTTACTTTCACAGTACATTTTTTTACCATTACGAAGACGATTTTCGATATAAATAAGAAAAAAAAAATTAGTCGATTTTTTTGAATCAGTCTATGCTACACTTCATTCTGCTACCGTAACAATTGATTTATTGAAAGAAAGATTTGGTGATAATATTATTTCGAGAACTGGTTCAATCACTTGGCCTCCAAGATCATGCGACATAACTTCACTGAATTATTTTCCTTGGGGTTACGTCAAGTTATTGGTTTATGCTGATAAACCAGAAACAAAAGACGCTTTGGAAGCCAACATATTTCGTGTTATTTATGAAATAGGGCCTGAATTACGCGAAAAAGTTGTCCAAAATTGGTCTGGTCGATTGCGGTTCCTCAGAGCTAGTCGTGGTGGACATATGCCGGAAATTATTTTCAAAACATTAATGTCATAAAATTATCTTTCAAATAAAAAAAAATTTGGCTTCAATCTTAATTTAAATGTAATTCATTTCAAGTTAAAGTTTTATCACTCTGAAAAAAACACCCGATACTTCAGTAGATGAATGGCGTATGCGGTTGACACTAGTTGAAACATTATAACAATTTTATTTGAAATAATTCAGACAGTTTTTATGTTTCACGAGTATTTCATGGGTACAAAAAATAACTAAACTCAAAACAGAGAAAAAGGTTCTTTCATTATACTAAGGACATCTCTGTATTTTTATGGCGCATGGAAATAACAGCATCCAATATAGGTGTGTTCCAAAGAATACTTGGGAAGTTTTCCTTTTTCTCAATGGCTTTTTTGATAAAAAGAATCTCCAAATAGTCCATCAATTTACCATTACATAGTAAAGTGACATCTTTCTCATTGAAAAAATCATCATTTTCTATACAATGTTCTGCAAAACCGGTTTATTTCTGGTTTTTCAAAATAGACATCCTATGTTCTTTGATTCTATGCTGTAAATATCGGCCTGTCAGGCCGATATTTACAGCATATTTACAGCCGCTATTTACAGCGTATTCACCAAATATCATCAGGAAACAAATGTTGAGACAAAAACATAACAAGTTTTTTCAGAATACTTCAAGGTTCAACTTCACGTTACCCGAAAAATTCATCACCATCAAAGGAAAGTGTCATGCCGAGTGCCCCTCGAGGAACCTCTAAACTTTGTTACCGTTTGAACGCCACAAAACGTGGAAATTCTTTCAGCGCCTCCATCCAATTTCGTTCTGTCAAAAACACACAACTGGTTCGCGAAACAAAAGCGGACGCACATATCCCGCTGCAGAAATTGAATTTTCATGATTTATCGCAAGAGTTGCAGGTTATCTGGGAAACTCCTCGACACGTCGTCTGTAACCGCATTCGCGTCACGTTGTAACAGGGCCTGAGGAGCATCATCGAATAAAACGCACAGGTTTTGGCGCGTCGCCTTACAACTTTCGAAGATAGGAATGGCTTTCCAGGGACTGAAGAATTGGTTTATGGCGACGTCGCCGATTTGTCATGAAAGAGGCTCTTAGGTTATCCATGGTTTGATGGGTTTGGGCGAGGTGATTACGATTTATTCGTGAATGTTTTAAATCGACAGTTTGGGTACATTCGAAAAACAGAAGAACAGTTACCTTTGCAGAAGGGGGGTCACTGGTTTGTATTAATTCGATTTTGTTCGAAAGAATATTTCCACAATTTATTAATTCAGAACAATTGTGTTGCCAACACTGTGGCTTCTTCAGGTTTACATTTGGAACTCTTCGAAAATATTAACCTGAAGAAATCACAGTGGTGGCAAAACAATTGTTGTGAATCAATAAATTGTGAAAATATTCTTTAATATTTTATTCAGTTAAAATAAATTTTCATTCCGAATCAATTAAAATAATCCCAATTGAGACTCATTTTGAGGTACTTTAAGCAATTCTTCCTAACAACAATTATAACCACCGCAGTTTCATTACTACTTGAAATTAAATAACAAAAATATTACAATTTTATAACTAAAGGTGAAAATTATATCGGGTGTTTTTTTAGAGTGATAGAACTTTCGATAGGGATAACTGTGGTTTGACAGAAGGAAGAAGACATGTTGCTTTGAAATTTCTGATCAATAAGCATTGACAAGACTCACGCCGCAACAACGTTTACAAATTGTTGAAATTTATTTTCAACACCAGTGTTTTATTCGCCAAACTAATAGAGCACTACATGAAATTTATGGTTTACATAATCGTACATCAAAGCAGCTTATTCGTCGATTTATCGATAGATTTCGGACAACATTTTCTCTACTCGATGCAACAACAGGAACAAGACAAAGAACTGTACGTACAGAAGAAAACATCGCTGCTGTAACTCATACTATTAATGATGATCCAGATTTGTCTATTCGACGACGTTCACAACAAGTTGGACTCTGTGCATCCACCACATGGGAAATTTTGGGTAAAGATCTTGGTCTACTGATTCAAGAACTAAAGCCACTTGACCATAAAAAGCGTCGTTTGTTTGCTGTTTGGGCACTAGAACAGCTTGAAGTTGATCCACTTTTTTATCTTAAAATTGTGTTTAGTGATGAAGTTCATTTCTGGTTGAACGGCTATTCAAACAAACAAAATTGTCGTATATGGAGTGAAAACAGCCAATGTGCTTTAAACGCTGGAGGCATCTTCGGTCCATATTTCTTTAAAAACGATGCTGGAGCTAATGTTACAGTGAATGGTGCTCGTTACAGATCGATGATCAATGATTATTCGTTTCCAAATTTGAACGGTATCGACCCAGAAGTGTTTTTCTTCCAACAAGATGGTGCTACACCACAAGCTGCTACCGTAATAATTGATTTTTTGATATAAAAATTTGGCGATAATATCATTTCGAGAAATGAACCAATTAATTGGCCTCCAAGATCATGCGACATATTTCCACTGAATTATTTTCTTTGGGGTTATGTCAAGTCATTGTTTTATGCTGATAAACCAGAAACAATAGACGCTTTGGAAGCCAACATAACTCGTGTTATTGATGAAAGAAGGCCTGAATTAATGGAAAAAGTGATATCAAAATATAAATGTCATAATATTATTTTTCAAAAAAAAAATTTGGCCTCAGTCTTAATTTAAATGTGTTTTATTTCAATTTAGAGTTCTATCACCCTAAAAAAAACACCCGATATCATGTCAATTGGAATGACATTGAAGTAACCAATTTGGCTCTATTTGTAGAATAGTGGGCGATGAATCCAATTGTTTATGAAATTAAGAATAAGTTCTTCAACGGTGCTATTGAAATTGAAATTAATATTATACGACCAAAATATTTTGCACATGTCATTTGAGTGTAAACTGAGGATTCAGACTTTAGCTATTAAAATTTCGCAGTATTGCTTCAAGAACAAAAAAAAGCTCTACAAAAAAGAACTGAAAGATGTTGAATCACAACTTCTATCTTATAAGATTTAAGAACCCCAAAACTTCAGTCTTGGGACATAACCTTTTCGTAGATATCGAATCTCCCACCAATTGAAACAAAGCAACAATTAAAATATGAAACAAAATGTTCGTGGATTTGTTCGTTATTGAATACTTCTGCTTATTCTCATTTTTTAAGAAAACGTCATTTTTCTATCGTCTAAAAAACTCATCAAATTTCATCGGACAATTCGCAACACATCAAATTGAAAAAATTACATCAGATTCGGTATATTTCCTTTATTTTTTATACGACACTATAAAAAATATATAATATATATTCTCAATATTCTGATTTGAAATTTCCGCCAATATATAATTTATAATTTTCAGTAGAAAATCATAAAAGTACTTGAACGACTGGATATAAAAAAATTGGGATACAAGGAATACATGACAGTTAATTTAACAAATCATATTATTTGCATTGCAACTATGTTTTCAATAACTTAGCTATTTATTCATCCTTTAGGTATTTTCACAGCTAATACAAATTTTCACTCATTCAAATACTGATAACATGGTTGGTTCTAGGTGAAACATAATTCAATTCATAAAATATTTTTCGAATGAAAAAATCCATTAAAAAAAGATTCAATGAACTCATACATTCTACTCTGAAAAATACTTTCATGAAATGTTATTATATTCAGGTGTCGGAAAATTTACAGATGTCTGAAATGTAGATAAATAAAAACCTTTGTTATTTCGAGTCAGATACTTTTCACGTCGTAAGACTGAAACACGTGTATAATTCTTAATAAATGGTAAAACATAAATTTTTTCAAGTACAGTTGGAAATACTTAAGACCTCAAAGGCTATCTGAAAATGAAAGTTCAATTCAATTTTATGTGAGCACAATACCAACATTTTTTTTCTCTTTATTACGATTTGTATATGAATTCAATTTAAACATTTTCCCTCAACACACTCCAGAAGAAATCGATCGGAAACCTGCTATATTTTACATACGATATGAGGCATCTAACATTTTGTTTTCATAAAAAACATCAATGCCTCCGGCACCGAACGAGGAACCCCGGAAAACGTTCGAAACGATTTCACAGATATCCAATGAAAAACGAGCAAATTTCAGGCCTCCAGCAATTTTTCAAAGGCCGGATTTCCTTCCCATCGAGTTTTCGTTACGAGAATGGTAAAATCATTTACATTTAGATGACCGCATCGCTTCAAAATCGAAAATATTTTTGGTTGGCTCTCTAGACCTTATATCATTTAAAGTGTTGTGAAGATGATTTACCTATAGAAACCGACCGCTCAGTATAAACATGCAAAAGTTTGATAAAACATCATTTTATTTGAATATTTTTGAAATTTGTTTGTCTGCATCACTGGTATTGAACAGTATTGTCAGAAACTTGCTGTGTTATGACCCACCAGGTAACCTCAACCATAAATTCCAAGAATTAACAATCTTTCATCTAGATATACTATATCAAACTCAATTCATTTGTTTCGAAAACTTTCGGAAATCCAAATTAAATAAAATGTTAAATTTGTTTTTTTTTGACATCAATTATATGTTTCTGAATATTACTAAAAGAAGAATGCCCTAATTTGTGGAATAAATACTTGTTTGTGAACAATAATACATAACCAAATTTTGTTACCTTTTTCAAGACCTACTTCGGAGATATTTTCGGTACCAGAATGAGTTTTCTAGATAAAAACAGGCTGAGCTATGGGTTCACCGATTAGTCTTGTTAGCAGATATAAATTATAGAAGATCATTTTTAACAACCTACTGACAACTAAAGGTGGAGATCTGGATAATGCAACTTATACAACTTATAGTGTTACAGTCATGTGTTATTTTTATACAGATGCAAATTGCACTATCCCGATTCGTTTTAGTTCATTTGGATTTAAATGCTAGTTATTGGCATTGAGGCGTGATTGGATATGACGCTAGAGATAACCGGAATTATAGTTCATTGCTTGAATTAGCTTGGTAAAGAATGCTTTGCTACTATATTCACATTATCGTGGTACTAGTGTTTGATAAAACTTTAGTGTCCCTATGCGGGGCGAATAAAGGTGCGTAGTTTATTTTGGTGGACATTACAAGAGCTCTGATGGCTGAAGATAATAAGCTTCTGAATATTTGCATATATGCTGCCTTTGTCCCAGAACCTATTCGGGCCTCTTTGGGTTTTGAACTATTACACAAATGCTAATTGGACTAGCTCGATTCGGAAGAACTCTCTCTTACCATAGGAATATGAATCTCCAGCCGCTAAACAGATATTAATAATTCTACCCTTTTGAATTCACAATTGTAAATCCATAACCTCATGAATTTTTATCTGTTGAAAATTTTCAAATACCTGCAACCACTTGATAATGACCTGAAAGTTAATTAAAATAACTTTCAGACAAATTTGCAGCAATTCCTTTATCTACTCGCCGCCTATTCTTTTCTATGTCTTCTATCCACTGAAATCTGTACCTCAAAATGAGTTTTGGAATGAGAAAGCATTGACTGGGGACACATTAGAAGAATACGGTGGTTGCTCGATGAGATTTGTTGATTTTTTCGCCGGGTATTCTTTCAAAATGATATCCTTGTGATTCCGGTCTTTCGGTACTAGTAGTTAGAGATAGTGGTGGTCAGCTAGAATGAGATAAATCTTCCACACTTCCGATTCAACTGTATTCATATGCACGTGGTTTTGATAAAGTTAATTCTCCTTAGGGTTCATGTAACAGTTTCAGCTCTTCCATATACGAAATTCCATTTGCAATTCAAAATTTGAGGTAGAATCTTTGTTCAAGGTTTTTATTCATCGTGAAAATTTAGAATACATTTGAGATGAACTGGCAAAGTGGAACACTGTGAATAAATTGAATGACATCCAATCCCCTCCCATTGTTTTCTGGAAATCATCCTCCACCTCAGTCTTTGAACCCTTGACAGGGCTTGATGATACTCTTAACGTTAGTAGCATGCCATTTTATGCGATTATTTGCTAGACGACTTCATGCATCGTTATTCGCATCAGAATCTTCATTTGGTCTATCTACCTTATTGGAAATGTTTCCCTTGACCTTCGGTCTTCTACTTCTCCTTCGATAACCATGAATTCTATGTTCTTGTGGCTATGTGCCCGAAGTGGTTTAGGTATGCCTGGTTAACTTTCTTTTATGTTGAGCTCTTCCAAGATTGACTGTTTAGTTCTATGCTCCGTCCAAGACAAGAGCAGAATCCTTCAGTAGACCCACATTTCGAAAGCTTCGATATTAATTCTGACGATTTTCTTGAGAGAACACGTTTCAGCTGCTTATCTCATGATTGTCGATCACCTCAATATTTGCTACTTGACTTGTATACTGTAGATTTGTATTCGCCCTATCAACCATCATCATATTTTTCATTCCGATGTTAATCTAAAGTCCATATTGTTCACCTATCATTTTAGGCGTTCTATGATGAAATTATTTCGATATCATTTGCTGCGAGTATGAGCATGTCATCTGTATGGCGCAAATTACTTATTTTTTACCTCTTATAGTGATTTCTCCATCCCATGCATCCAGAACTTGCTTCAATAAATATATTCAGAATATATGTTGTATGATAAAGATGATAATAACAGCTCTAAATACTCCCCCTATATGTTTCAAACACTTTTGAGTATGTTCCTTGTATTATAATTCTGGCTGACTTTCTATTACATATATATTTTATTAGATTAACCAGGTGGTCGGGCAAAAACCCATGTCCTCCAGAGAGGATCCCATTCTATGGAATCAACAGCTTTTTGTAATCCATATAACAGAGCAGCATTGGTATATTGAAGTCTGTCGCTTCTTATTATTTGTCTGGTGTTCAAATCACGTATTTCTTTACTTGGTGCGAAGCCACACTGTTCTTCAGCTATCTCAGGGATTAAAAAGTTTTCGTCTTTCATGGATCACATGTAGCAGGATTTTGCTTGCATGATGGATAAGAGCAATATTTCTGTAGTTGCTGCTTTAGGTAGATTATCCTTTTTTGAAAATAGTGAATGAGTGATTCACACCACCCATCAGGCCATTCACCTATTGTCCAGATCTTGTTGAACAGGTCTAGTATTATATCGATGCCCATGTCGCCCATTGCTTTCAGAGTCTCCATTGCCATGCATCTCTGAGGCTTTCTTGATTTTAGCTGCTTACTAGCTTTGACTGCTTTGATTGGTTTTGTCTCTGAGTTAGCATATTTCGTTTGTCCTATGTGTGGAACATTTTGATCTTGAATGGCCTGTAGTTGTGGCTTGAACTCTCAGGATAAATATTTTACTTTTTTGAATAGTCCGCGACTGTCGTAGCGATTTGCATATTGCTCTAGTTCTCGATATGTTGCATTTAGATTGTTCTTGTCTTTGATGTAGCTCAATTTCATATTTTAGTTTAGGTCTGCTATTTTTATTGTATATTGCTCTAGTTCTCGATTTGTTGCATTTAGATTGTTCTTGTTTTTGATGCAGCTCAATTTAAATTTTAGTTTAGTTCTGCTATATTTTGGATGTTGTTTTCTACTTTTGTGGTGTGTTGTTCTTGAAATAATGAATCACAACTAACTAGGTACTTGCGATCTAACACAGATGAACTCCTTTCATATCTACTCAAAAGATCCAATCAGAAGATACAATTACATCCAACTACCTAAATTCTGACCTGCCTATTCATGGGATTGGAACGCACCTTGCGACCGACAGAATCCGACAATTTTCTCAATTTGTAGCGATCGAAACCAATTCGTTCAGCATTATATTAACGAAGTGTTTACTACCGACTCAGGCGGCCTGGCAATTCGTGTCGGTGACATCACGAAAAACAAAAACATAATATAAAGAGCTGTCGGAGAGTTTTTCCGCGCGACAACGTGTCCAAGAATCCTAACAATCTGGCTTTCTGAGTGTAATTAAACGCATACCTTGTCGCTAGCCGGTAGAGATTGGGGATTATGTTTCAGGTTTGCCTGCTGGAACGGTAACAAATGGCCATCATGTGTGATTCAGCTAAATAGACATTAATTAAGAGATTACGGGAGCAAGAATACGGTTTTATGTTGGCTGGAATAAATTATGAGTGAAAAATTTATCATGGGCAACTAGGGAGGAGTTATTTGAGAAGAGCTCATTCATAAAAATGATAATGAAATTTTTTAAGTGTCTGCCTCTCTCTTGCAACATAATTATACAAAGGCGGATTCAGGTGAAATCTCGGGAATGTTGAAAGGTTTTATTCAGTGTCTTATCAAAAGATTTTACTGACAAAAAATTTTGCAAATCTTCGTGTAGTGAGACATAGCGACAGACATTATTTTTTTTATGAGATAATAATCTTAGAAAGCACTCAGTTCCAGCAATTTCCATTAAACTAATATCTATAAATCATGAATTCTTGTGGCTGGCAGAGAAGTCTTATAAATCAAAAATAAGGTAAAAACAATATTAAAATGGAATAAATATGAAAAAAAAACAAATGTTCACTTCCGCTATTTCATTGATTCACACGTCAATTGTTTCGTCATACCATGCCTTCGTCAGGTGAGTATTAAAACTGAGGTATACAATGCTAAACAGAACCTTAAATTCACAGTTCTGGTACAAAAAAAAATAGAGGGATGGAAAGATGTTGGTTTACAATCAATGAAAAATGTCAAGTAGGGGGATCTGCTCAAATCTATTCGGTCATTCAATAAAATTTGGTTTTTATTATATCTATTAATCTTTAAAGTTTCTAACAGATTTAGTTTCTGACTTATGTTTTCGATATGTAATATTTCATAGTTTCTATTAAAATTATGACCAGTCTCTAACAAATGGTTGGCATAAGTTGAATTTGGTTTATTATTAATATAACATTTTTCATGTTATCGTATCCTTGTTTGGAATGAACGGCAATCACTACATGTTAACTTGATCCCTGATTTTTTGTTTTTAGGAATGACGTCTTCATTATTTTTTATTAAGCTACCTAAAGAATTAATGGTTCTTAAAGAGATGTTATAATTTTCTTTTTCTTTAAATATCTTGCAATCTTTTCGGATTTTTGGCCTATGTGAGTTAATGGAATAAATTTTGTTTCGTTTGAATTTGAAATTTTGGATATACAAGTGATATTGCTTTCTCGTAATTTATTTTATCAAGTAAATTATCTATAATTAACGGATTAAAATCATTATTGAAAGCTATTTGTTTCATGGTTTTATATTCTTTGTCAAAATTTTCTTTTGTCATAGGTATGTTAACCAATCTATTTTTGTGAATTTTTGTGAAAATGGATGGTTTGAAGTGGAATGAATCGTACTATCTGTGAGTGTAGGTTTCCTATATATGGAAAAGTCGTGTCTATTATTAATTTTAGTGATTTTTAAATCTAAGAAATTCATTCTATCATTTACTTCTTCTTGTGTGAATTCAATTGTCGGATATAATTTATTGATAGATTTCAGAAATGAACAAAGTTGTCGATTCGTGCCATTAAATAAACAAATTATGTCATCTACATAGCGGTACCAATAAATGAAAATATGGATGTTTTTAGATATTGTTTTCTACGTGATCCATGAATATTTCTGATAACTAGAGTAATGGGTTACCCATTGTTAGACTTTCTTCGTCTGGATAAAACATAAAGTAATTTTGATCTAGGCAAACGTTCAAGACGTCTAATATTTCTTTTTTTATAACAGGATTAGTTCGTTTTTGGAGTAATAAATCATCAACTAATTTTATGGTTTCACTGACCGGTATACTAGGAAATAAGTTTTTTACATCAAAGGAAACAAGCATTATTTGGGACGTGTATATTCTTAATTTTTCTCCATCCCAAACAATGCCAAACTTGATTACTTAAGTGTACAATGGATTTCCATCAAGTAAATGCCAACCCAAGTCAAAATTAAAAGTAAACTGCTCTCCTGAAAATACTCAGTTTTGTTCTATAGAGAACAGTATTTTAATAGACATATTCACGAACTGGAGATAACATAAAAATATTTTTCCCATGTGAACTTAAAACGTAACGTGTGAATTCGAAGTTAAGTTATTTCTACTGTGCTAACAAACGCGTGCTCTTTTGAACAGAACTGTTTCTTTGAGCAGGTTCGTTTAATTGTTTTAGAATAAATTTACTGCAAATGTGAATAAATAAAGTCGCAAATATTACTATGAATTATGAATACATTATGAATTTTTCTGAAATAAGTTTTATTCACAACACGATACCATTTCCACCCATACTGAAGTGACGACTATTATCAACTAAAAAGTGGCACATGATTCATGATATACTAAGTTTTATTACCAAAAATTTGAAATGTTTACACAAAGTTTCAATATTTCACTTCATCTTCGGACAAGTGGAAACTTAACAAGAAACACAGCGTATTTATACAGGTTCACGTAAAAAAAAATCAACAATAATATTCACAGAATGGCAGCACAATAGAGACACGCTATCAAAATATAATGATGAATTTATATGAATCTGAATGCTCATTCATTATTTTTAAAATATTTTTTCGACTAATTTGAAATAATATTTATTTATTCATGTTTTCAATAGACTTAAAATAATTAAGCTTCCCGCCTTTTTATTCCGCTTTTGAAATTTTTAGATTATCGCCGGAAATGGTGACCATTTTCTACGTAAAAGCTTGAAAAGATGCAAGTTTGCTTTTTTTGGTAAAATTCATTCGTTACTATGAATTCGTTGAATCAAGTCTTGACTGAAAGGAATAAAGAAGATTTTTGTGCTCTATAAGCAATATTAATTCTTCTTTCGAAGATATTAATCTCGAACATCGTTAAAATCCGCAATCCGTCATGGTCCTGGGGCGGAATTTGCGCCCGCGGCAAAACCCTCCTGGTTTTTTTGGATCAAGGGATCAAAATCAATCAAAAATGCTACCGCTGCGACATTCTCGAGACCGTACTACTTCCGTAAGTCCAGCAGCACTTTGCCGACATGCATTGATCCTCTCAACAGGACTCCGGCTCACAAAGCGAAAATGACGCAAGAATGGTGTGAGACCCATTTTCCGGGTTTCATCACATATGCAGAATGGCCGCCCTACTCGCCGGATCTCAACTCAATGTACTACAGCGTGTGGTTGATTTTGGAGCTCAGGGCGTGTGCTGAACACCACAAAAGTTTGGAGTCGCTGAAGCAATCCCTGCACCGAGAATGGGACCGATTAACGCCCGAAGAGCTACGAACCATTGCGGAAAATTTCAAGAAGCGTCTGAAGCTATGTATCACCGCCAAAGGAAGCCATTTCGAAACCGTTTAAATATATTATTACCAAATATTTATGTTATTATTATTCGTTGTTGTTTTTTTCAATTTTTTCTGTTTAATATAATAAACTTTAATGAAAAAGAGTTTGTCCGGGGTTTTTCTTGTCACCTGTGTAAAACCTTCAATATTGGATAATTTTCATTGTTTAATAGTCAAGTAGTATAAGCAGAGTTGCCTATTTTTGGATTCACAACCGAAATAAATAACGTTTTTTGCAAGTGGAAAACTCAAAAAAGGGCCATGAGAGCACAAGTAATAAAATTTCCACAACGCAGAAAATTTAATCCCCATTTAGTCCCAGTTGTACAATTCAACCAACGAAATGTTTTGAGATTTCAATTCACGTGTTTTTTTATTTCTGGTTAAACGTATAATGGAGTAACAGAAATATGAAGATTTAATTCAGTAGTTGAGCAAATGCAAACACGCTTTTACTGAAATTCTTTTTTCATCGGCCATGAATTAATCACTACGAACTCGCTTACCCGGCATGGACAAAATGAAACCTCCCTTCTACCTACCTAATCTCGATAGAATACAGATTGTGCTCCATTGGGGAAACTTCAGATCGCCTCGGAATTATTCATCCGAAAATCATCTGAATAAATAATTTAGCATTCTCAGATGATGTAAAACAACTGCTAAATATTCAGAAAGTTTCCCGATTTCGGGAAACTGATGTTGAGAGTCCCCTGGGACGAAAGATAAAAGACAAAATCTAGGGACAACGGTTCTAACGGACCTACCCCTTGAATCGATTTTTCATTAAAGTCAAATAAAAGATTCATTCGATAAGTATGTCATCTTTTATTGTCCTGGTCCCGTGAGGGCAGGAAGTTGGGATAAAAACAAGAAAAACAGGCATTTCAGCCTGGCAAAGTTTCGTAACGGTAGAGAATTGAGTGCCGAGGATCTAAAATCACGAAAGTGAACAGGTGGGAGAATATGATTGGATTGGAAGAAATTTGTTCGGATCTTCTTGTTGATGTGGAGTGAAAAAAAAAGGTGTTTCATCTATTTTCTTGTTTGTGACATGAGAATTGATCGCAAACTTACTAATTATTAACTATTTGAGCAAGATTTGTTAAAATCTGAGGCTTTCATATCAAGGCAAAACAAATCTAAATAAATTCAGCAGGTGCTTTTCGAATCTTTAGCAGATGCTTTCACACATTAGTTTTGTGATGTTGTTTATAGCTCCTGTTTGACTTCTTTCGAAATCAAATTAAGGTATTTCAGAATTTTTATCTTTTGTTAATTCAATAGCATTAAAACTACGGGTCCATATCATACTTGGTGATCAAATAAAGTCTGGTCTTTTTCGGCGAATTTTCTCTGTCAAATGTCACATTACGCATAGAAAATATTTTTTATTTGCTGTCTCTTCTTACCGCAAGAATTTAAAGTGCACAACACAGCAACAGTAGCAAAAATTGTCAATTTTATTCTTACTTTTGATAGATATTGATGTGCTTTTTTCGACTTCTGCTCAGCTGGAAGGCGCTATCTCGAGGCTTATTGATTGTTAGCACAAATTTGAGAATGGTAAATAGGAAGTTTTTCGAATCGAGACAGTGCAACTTACATCTGTATTATAGTTCGCAACTTAAATAAAGCCGAATAGGTTTTGTCGATCGTCGGGCATTAGTAGTAGCTTTTTGGCTACTCATCAGTTCATTGATTTAATGTCTACGAATACGATTTTGATTGGTTTACATGTCAAACTCGCAAAATTCTTCAGTGTTGATAAAGGCGGGTCGGAATTAACTCGTTTCACCGTGTTTTAAGCGACATTCATGACGTTCAAAAAATTATTCCCAAAGTTTCAGTTTACGTATCGAAATTTTTCCTGATCCTCATAGTCTTCAAGATCAATGTTACCTGAAGTAGTATATTACAACTTTTCCCTCACATAATACCTCCCTTCCTATCGAGGGATTACACAAATCTCCGAATCCTTCTTCCCTCCAAACGGAACGAAATTTCATCATCACATCTTATGAAATTCCACGCACATTCTTCCGTTGGTCGTTACCTTTTTCGCTTATTCATCGCGAAAAACACTTTCTGGAACGCACTCCGTGTTAGAGTCACGCAATTTCGGATCGGCAGAGCATAGAATAAATAAGGGCGAGTGCAATAATGGAGGCTCGGTCTCCTGAAGGGTTTTTCTGCCGAAGAATGGACTGAAAACGCTGAGACAGGTTCGTAATAACAGGGTCGCCGTGTGAGAAGCACCAGGAAATGAAGGTCCTGTTCCGGCTCGCACGCTAGAGGACGGACAAAGAAACAATTTAGTAATTGAAAAGATCTATCACGAAATTCGCTTGTTCGCAACGACAGGTTGATTATTTGCCCTGGGTGTTAGGATGATGGATGGTCGGGACTTTGATTAAAAAGGATTATAGGGACGCGAAAGAATTGTTCATATTGGAAAGAGTTTTATTTGATAGCTCGCAATAATTCTGTTTGAACAAGATGACTAGAATATCAAGTTTTAAAAAGGATTCGAAGATCAAAACCTTAAAACCACCGGTTACGATCTAGGTAGTTGAAAAATAACAAAATACAGAACAAAATAACATTAATGAGAAATGTGAGCTATGGTCATAGAAAGTTCTACAAATCGACACAGTGTAACATACATCTGTATAACAATTCTTTACTCAAACAAACTCGATAAGGTTTTGTTGATCACGGGGGCAAATTACAGACACGCGCACGTTTCAAACTGGTTGGTTTTCATCAGTGCAATGTATGCCAGTGACTACCAATTTGTCAAGTATCTATATTCGCTATACACAGAGACACTAAAGTGTTAATCATACACTAGCACCATCTAGAGTATGCAAACATACATACAAGACATACCTTTGCGAGCTAATTCAAGTAAACAAATGTGTTCCCGATTTTTTCACGTCACAAACGCAGAAATTAATACATAAGTGTCTCTGTGTATAACGAATATAGATACTTGACCGATTTATAGTCACTGGCATACATTGCACTGATAAAAACCAACCAGTTGAGCGCTTGTCTGAAATTTGCCCCTATGATCAACAAGCCTTATCGAGTTTGTTTGAGTATTGAATTGTTATACAGATGTATGTTACACTGTCTATATTTGTTGAACTTTCTATTACCATAGCACACACCTCTTATTGATGATATTTGGTACATATCAGCACAATTAATTCATTTGAACAGAATAAAATAATAAAAAGATATCTTAAATGCCAAACGGAGTAATTCTTTCATATCTTAATACAATCTTTTATTTCATATTCTTGAAAACTCCCCATAAATCAAATCGAATAAAATAAAATAGAAAGGCTTTTTACTTGATAGAAGAAATATAACAAAATTTGAATATATATATATATATATATATTTCTTCTATCAAGTAAAAAGCCTTTCTATTTTATTTTATATATAATATATAATTATATTTTGGCTTCAATAAATCTCTTTATACGGTGTCAATGGATTTAGGTAAACCTTAAAATAACTCACTTTGTTCTTTGATTTTGTTAGAACATAGATCAATCTTGAATATATAGTTGATCTGTAGTTCGAAGCTTAAGTCTTTTAACACGTGAGTGATGTAGGTTATGTTTTTGATTTTGATATTTTGATTATTGAAAAACGGCTGATGAAGGGATTATCTAGAATTATATTTGTTTTTTGAAAATATAGTGCACATTTTTTAGATATTTTTGAAATAATTTGTTCGAATATTTAAATGTATTAAATATTTCAAATAAATTATATTCTTTGGGAAGTCCTTCAAGTGTGTTCATGTTTTTATAAGGCAAGTAGTATTTCTTAAGATAAAACCAGAAACAAAATTTTGTCTCGTTTGAATATTTATTTATTAATTTCAATTACTTTCGTATATCTATTGGGTTATTTATTTCATTTGACATTGTATATTGAGTTTGGATTATATACGTCTATTAAATGTAAGCGGTGCTTGTTTTAGACATTAATTTAATTCTAAAAGTTTTTGAATAAAAAAATTCTTTTGGAAATTAAAATTGTAGAAGATAAACATATTTCAATTTGTTTTGATATTCAAATTTTCAAAAAAAAAAAATCGAATAAATGTCTTAGAAAATACGATTTACTTTTCAGCAGACATAGAGAACTAATAATAATAATAACACTAATCACACAATATCAAGAGGAGATGGACGAATCCAAAGAAAACATAGAATATTGATCGACCCTACCCAACGAACATTCAGTACAGACATCACTGTTTTATAACGCTATTAGGAAAAATCAAATTCCACTCTAAATAAGTCCAACACAAAATTAAGAGATTCTCCGTGAAAACTTCTCTTTAAAGAAGCTCTTTGAAAAAACTCTTCAAGACTATGCAACACACCTTCAAACAGGCACTTGAAAAAACTCATCGATAATCCTCAGTCCACTTTCATGTCAGCAAGATAAACAACCAATAAAAACATCTATCATTCTAATAACGACCAGGTGTATCCAGAACCAAAAACAGAAAGAACGTAAATAGTCTCTCAGTTGTTGGACTAAACAACCATTCACATTTTATGTTTGTCCACAGAATATACACAGAGATTGAATAAAGTATTTTACAAGAAACGGTTGTTCCAAATAATACATGAGTGAAAAAACAAATTGTAATTCTTATATATAGAGTTAAATAATATTGAAATCCTTTTGAAATCCGATAGAACTGAAATCAGTCTAGCCTCCGAATTAAAGACAAGAAAGCCAATGCAAAATTTCGTGAGGAGGGTACGTGATATGAACAAGCACGTAAAAACTCTTGACTACATATCGGTGCTGTCCTCAAATGTTTCCGAAGTTGTCTCATTTTCCGTTCAGGCAACGAACAAAGCATTTCCGAAAACCTTATATAGCAGATGGACAGAAAAGAAATAAATGAAAGAATTTATGAAATGAAAATGGGTGGGCTATTTTAATCGATGAAATTTGTGTTGCCTTCCTGAAACGACCCAGATCGATCGATAGCTTGAAAATTTCAAAGAAGAAAGTATCAAAAAATTGGAAAATAACAAAAAATTTTAGAACAAACATTTCGTTTAATCCTTGAAGGACGAATATCATGATATTCTTCCTGGGAAAAAATTCCTTCGTCAAAAGATTTTCAGCAGAAACGCACCTATGGCAGCACAGGATTTTGATAAGAAGCGCATTCGCCATTTTGTGACTTGGGTTATTAACAACGGCATTGAATAATAATTTAAAATTTCCACCTCTGTATTTGAACATAACGATTGTAAAATAAGAAGGAACGGTTTTTTACTTGATAGAAGGATTATTACAAAATTTGAATATCAAAACAGATTTAATCTGTTGTCTTCTACAATTTTAATTTCCAAAAATTCTTTGAAGGAACTTTAAGAATTAAATTAATGTCTTTATAAGCACTGCTCATATTTAATAGACGTCAAAATTCATCATACAATATCAAACGGAATTAAGAAAAACCAACGAATATAGACTGTCAATTGAAATTAAAATATAAATAAGCAAACATTTTTTGTTTCGTTCCAGGCATGCGTAATGAACTCTTCAGACAAACTTACGCAGCCCTGTTTGTTACAAAATGTATTGTTTTCTGATCCCATATTAATGAAAAATAACTCTTTCTCAAAAATATAAAACATAATTTCAAGAACTTCTCAAAAACTAATTTATTTGAAATATTCAATATATTTAAATAAATTACTTCAAAAAATCTCGAAACATGTAGCACATCCTCAAGAAATAATTAAAGTTACGATAAGATCAGTTCAACTTTACATATAAAAAATAATAAAATCAATTAAACAATGTATAGACTTACTCAGTGACATCTTAGGAATACACGGTCCTCAACAGACATATAAGTAAACACCTTTATATCCAATATATATATAGATATATATATAACTGAGGCCAAGTGCCTTATAAGCTTTGTATGATTTTCTGTGAACATGGAACATAAGTACCTTGGACAGACCTTATATGTCTGTTGAGGACCGTGTATTCCTAAGATGTCACTGAGTAAGTCTATACATTGTTTAATTGATTTTATTATTTTTTATATGTAAAGTTGAACTGATCTTATCGTAACTTTAATTATTTCTTAGGATGTGCTACATGTTTTGAGATTTTTTGAAGTAATTTATTTAAATATATAGAATATTTCAAATAAATTAGTTTTTGAGAAGTTCTTGAAATTATGTTTTATATTTTTGAGAAAGAGTTATTTTTCATTAATATGGGATCAGAAAACAATACATTTTGTAACAAACAGGGCTGCGTAAGTTTGTCTGAAGAGTTCATTACGCATGCCTGGAACGAAACAAAAAATGTTTGCTTATTTATATTTTAATTTCAATTGACAGTCTATATTCGTTGGTTTTTCTTAATTCCGTTTGATATTGTATGATGAATTTTGACGTCTATTAAATATGAGCAGTGCTTATAAAGACATTAATTTAATTCTTAAAGTTTCTTCAAAGAATTTTTGGAAATTAAAATTGTAGAAGACAACAGATTAAATAACGATTGTAAACATAACTAAGTGTTTCCTTTAGATTTTGTTTTCAAACAAGTTTGTTAAAAACATCATATCAAAAAACAATTAAATTGAGAATCAGATTACCATGAATACTAATACCGAATGATTAATTTTCTTGAAGATTAATATCATGCGCAAACATGCTTCATAATGATTATTATTCGTCTGAAGGATTTATTACTACAAGAAAAAACATAATAAGAATTATGATCTACCTGAAACAACTTAATAATGAAATAGAAAACAAATTGTTAGCAAATTGCTGATTGATTTGAATAGTTCGTATTTACTCCAAAAAACTATATTTTGTTTTGCAACTGTTTTCATAAGTTGAATTTTGAATAACTTCGTCCGAATGATTCTCATTTTGATGTTTTAGAGAAAATAACTCCTTAATGAGTTATATTAAACAGTAAGATCTTTCCTTTTCATTTCAGTGCATTTGTTTATAATTTTAATAAAAATGAATTGTAAGGGTATATTCCTTTGACGGTTTTTTTCAATTCTGAATACAAAAAAAGATTGATGCTGTGCAATTTCGGTCAATATTTTTTGTATATTTCTTTATGTTTTTGAGCGTTGTGTCATATTTGACAACTCTACTCGTCTACTTAAATAGAAAAAGTGTCCTGGGGCATTTTGATTTTATTTTCTCTTAATTTTCTTGAATTTAATTTTGCTGAGATTTTATAGAATTACTCTCATATAATAATTAAAAAATTTCAGAAACCAATTTCCAAGAATTAAACCCTTCTAATTTATCTTTATTTCAGATACAATAATTGTGATTTATTTTTTCACACATAACCTCCTTGATATAATTGGAGTTGGACCATACCTTTCTTATATATTTTTCTGTGGACAGACCCAAATATAACAAATGTTTTAGTTCACCTCAACCACTCCTACCGGCTTATTGAATAACCCAAAAAATATTATTACTCATCTATTATATGGATTAATCGATAACACCAGTTCTGTGTTAATATTTAAAAAAAGACTGACGAGTAGAAGAAACGGGTCACTTGATCATTAATGTTCAAATACCTTTCTTAGTTGAAATTTTCACGAGAATCATGAAATTTCTGAAGTGGTAGGGAGAAGAGAATTGCCCAGAGAAAAATAAAACCTTTTATTCGATTTGTTTAAAAATAATAAGCTTCTTTCGAAAAATCAAAGACTTCGAAATTGGAAAAAGGATCGTAACTGTGAACATTTCAGTATCAGTATGACGTGCGAACTTTACTAGCTCTGATTACAGCTTTCAAACGTCTTCGCATGCTCGTGACGAGCCTTCGAATATTCTCTTGTGGAATATTCTTCCATTCATGACAGAGGATTTCACGGAGCTCTTGTTAATTGTTGGGCGATGGAACCATAATTCTGACTCGCCTTCCCAGTTGGTCCCATAGATATTCGATGTGATTCAAGTCAGGACTTCGTACTGGCCAGCTGAGCCTCGAAATTCCAACCTCATTCAAGTACGCTGTCACCATTCGAGTAGTATGTGAGCGTGCATTGTCATGTAGAAAACTTCCCCGCTCCCCTAGAAATTTTATATAAGGTACAACATAGTCCATAAAAATTACTTCTATGTACCTTACTGCTGTTAAAGATCCATTTATAAAAACCAACTTTAAGCGGCCCTCTAAAGACACACCTCCCAAGACCATAACAGATCCTCCACCGAACTTAACTCGCTCCTCTATACAGGCATCGGTGTTTCTTTCTGCTGGACGTCTATAAACGCATCTACGACCATCAGCTCTTCGAATGCTGAATCTGGATTCATCAGCGAAAAGTACCTGGGCCCACTGAACTTCTAATCAGTTTATGTGACCTCGTGCAAATTGAAGACGCGCAATTCGATGCCCTCTGAGAAGGTCTGGACCTGTTGCAGGTCTGTATGGTTGTAAATTTGATTCTGAGAGACGTCGTCTCACGGTCCATTCACTTATGTTTACCTGACGTACCTCCATCAATCGATTTCGACCTTCAACAGCAGTAAGATGGCGATATCGAAGACTGGTAGAAATCATGAATCTGTTATCCCTCAACGATGTGCACTTCTTCTTCTTCCAGATACAGGATCAATATTGTTCGAGCATTCAGAGCAAGGTTGTTTTGAAATAGATTTTCAAACAGTTCTCCCTTCTGTGAACTGAACGAAGTCTCAACTAGATAACAGCCTGTGCAAATGTATATGTAAGGTAAATCATTCGCGCTAGCCATTTTCAAAGTCGTTAAAAAATACCATACCTGGAACAGCATCCCTACTAATAAATCATAACCACCGAGTCCCCAAAACGAAAGGGATTGCTCCGCCAAATGACACAAAGTGAAATTGGCGGGAAATTCGGCCGTTTCCAGCCTTTTCATGAATGAAACTCCCATTACCGCAGTCCGTATATCTTGGAACGTTGAGAGGTGCGAATTTGGAGTTTCGTCCGGGGCGTAAAGCCGGGTCAGAACGACCCGTTTTAACGGTCGCTTCCGCGCGTTATCCCGCCGTGTTTACCCATAAACACATGCACCTATTTCCGCTTATCTAATATCATCTTAACGGGCCGCGAGATAGAGACCGGGGTGGATCGTTTCATTTTAGCCGAGAATTCATATCGAATTATGGCGCTTTATTGTGCAGCAGATCCCGAGATTTGGGTTTAGTGCCGCGTTTCGGGGGACAAATGGGTATAAAGAAATTGAATGCGATTCCGGGATAATTTCCTTGAATTTTGGGGATTTCTGTTGAAGGCGCGAAACACACAATATTCAAGAACATACAGAGTGATTTTAGAGTTCATTCATTTGGAAAAGGAGATACTGCCTGAACGTCAGTTCCCAAAGAATTTATTGATATAATAAAATATGTAAGAACAGTATTGAAAATATGAAAAAGGAAAGAGCATAACGATGAAAATACAGAATCCTTATCTGTCACACTTTATCAACCAAAAACTCAAGTCCAAATTTAGGTCTAGTGATTTTCGATCACTGAAAGCTGAAAATGCGCAAAATATCGGGTGTTTTTTTTGTGATAGAACTTTCGATGGTTATGTAAATAAGCAAAATTGCCGTATATCGAGTGAAAACAATCCTCAGGAAGTTCTGCAGGTTCCATTGCATCCTGAAAAATGGTGTATGGTGTGCTTTAGACGCTGGAGGCATCATCGGTCCATATTTTTTTTAAAACTATGCTGGATCTAATGTTACAGTGAATGGTGCTCGTTACATATGATCAATAATTATTTGTTTCAAAATTTGAATGGTATCGACCCAGAAGTGTTTTGGTTCCAACAAGATGGTGCTACACCTCATGCTGCTACCGTAACAATTGATTTATTGAAAGAAAGATTTGGCGATAACATTATTTCGAGAAATGTTCCAATTAATTGGCCTCCAAGATCATGCGACATAACTCCACTGGATTATTTTTTTTTTTGGGTTATGTCAAGTCATTGGTTTATGCAGAAACAATAGACGCTTTGGAAGCCAACATAACTCGTGTTATTGATGAAATAAGGCGTAAATTACGCGAAAAAGTGATATCAAAATATAAATGTCAGAGATAGTCCTGGTGGAAATATGCCGGAAATTATTTTCAAAACATAAATGACATAAAATCATCTTTCAAATAAAAAAAATTGGCTTCAATCTTAATTTAAATATGTTTTAATCCAATTTAAAGTTCTATCACTCTAAAAAAACACCCGATACATAGATTTGGCTCGTTCGTACGATAAAGTAGAAATTATAAAGTTCATGTTAGTTAAAATAGAAGAACATTTACTTCGAGTTCAGCAAACGTTGGAATTCTTCCTGCACGTGTCCAGCGTTCAACAATCGAAGATCGGAGGGCGAGAGTCGAAGCAGGGCAACATAAGGGAAACGTCATTACACGGAATAGCCTTTTTAGAAAGCCACTTTCCAATTTTCACGTCTTTGTGCGATAATTTATCGCACTCCACCGTAAGATCATTAATTATTTCCAGACTCTCGATAACTTCACAGGCAGGTCGATATGGTCGATCTCCCCGCAGCCAAACTCCGGGAAAAACTAGGACGATAAATCATCCCCTAAATCGGATTTCTTCAGGTCGGTTTTCAGATGTCTTCGGCCATTTTCAGACAATTGTTGTGCCGCGAAAATGGGTCGTCGCTGGCTTCAGCGTTAATACTTTCTTGCGTTCGGTCTCAATCATCTGGGTCCAGTCCAGAGGCGGTTTTTGCCGCTTCCCGAAACCGGGCTAAAAAGCGCGCTGCGACGGGGACATTTCCCAGGGATGAAATTGACGGAGTTGTTTATTTGCGAACTTGTTTTTTTCCCATCATCGACGTTTATGTTGATTTATGGGATTTCCCACGCGCTCTGGAGTTGAATGGCGTAGATGTGGAGGAAATGGGAGATACTGTCATTGAAATCATAAGTTAGGAGCTGTTGGAGAAAGTTCTTTGGAGACGATGAAAACAAGTCGGACAAACAGATAGTGAATTGATGGCAGTGAAATGTTATTTTTTCAGTTTTGATAGTTTTCGCCTACTCCTAATCAAAAAAGCATTATTTATTAGGAGCACAAATGAATTCGGTTTTTTCTAGCTCAAAAATGCGTTTATTTCAAAAGATAATGAATTGACGAATTAACCAAAATATTGCCTATCACTGCTCACTACTTTTCTCCACCTTTCAGGTCCCAATCCTGTCTCGAAATAACTTCTTGTCTTTTGAGGCGATCCAATTTGGGAGCCAATTTTTTATTTCTTCGAAAGGAGTGAAGCAAACTGCTAAATTCTGTTGCATTCGTCGAAACAGCCAGTATTCAGAAGGAACAATATTCGAAGAATACGGCAGCTGTCGTAAGATATCCTATTGGATCGTTTCTAAATATTTTTTGACAATTTTTTCGACTTGAGGTCAAGCGATATCAAGCACAAGCAGAACTTAAGCATGTGTGCCCTTATAGTCCGTCCGCTTTTATATTAATGCACTTTGGTCCCACCAGATACACAACATAACTTTCGAAACATGATTGTTGTTGATGTTGAGGTCAACGGCGAAGCGTACAATCGTTTCTCTTGGGGTTGTCGTAGAAGATCCACTTTTCAGCATCAGTCACTACGAGGTGTAAAATCCTTCTGAATCAGATTTCTCACTGAAAAAATAATCGCCTTACCAGATCTCTTGATTTCAATTAATGAGGAATCCAATTGCCTTGCTTTTCTATCCGTCCCATAGATTTCAGTAGTTAAATATTTCCTCGGTTATCACATACCTGCAATGAAAAAATTATATTAGAGATTATATAAAGAAAAATAATATTTTATTTTAGTAAAGTAATTATCATCAATAAGGAGTATGAGCTATGGTAGTAGAAAGTTCTAGAAATCGAGACAGTGTATCATACATCTGTATAACAATTCTATATTCGAACAAACATATTAATATAACTTAATCCGGCTGATCTGCACCAAAAATCATCAATAAGGAGTATGAGCCATGGTAATTTAAAGTTCTAGAAATCGAGACAGAGTAACATACATCTGTATAACAATTCTTTAGCCGAACAAACTCGACAAGGTTTTGTAGATCACACAAGCAAATTGCAGGCATGCGCACGTTAAAAAATTGTTCAGTGCAATGTATGCTAGTGATTCCAAATCTGTCCAGTATCTATATTCGCTATACACAGAGATATTAATAATACACTAATGCCATCTGGAGTATGTAAAATACATACCTTTGCGTGTTAATTCAAGTAAAGAGATAGTATATTTTCACGTTACGAACGCAGAATAAATTTTCCTCATGCTCAAATCAGACAATAAATTGCCGTAATGTTCAAAAATTAGCATTTTCATATCAAAATAAATTGATCCGGCTGATCTGTACCAAAAATCATTAATAAGGAGTATGAGGTATGGTAATAGAAAGTTCTAGAAATCGGGACAGTGTAACATAGATCTGTATAACAATTCTATACTCGAACAAACTCGACAAGGTTTTGTAGATCACACAGGCAAATTGCAGATATGCGCACGTTTCTAACGGATTGGTTTTTGTCAGTGCAATGTATGCTAGTCATCCAGTATCTATATTCGCTATACACAGTCTCGATTTCTAGAACTTTCTATTACCATAGCTCATACTCCTTATTAATGATTTTTGGTACAGATAGGCCGGATTGATTTATTTTAAAGTAAATATGTACGTTTGTCTGAAGAGTTCAGTACGCATGCCTGGAACGAAACAAGAATGTTTGCTTATTTATATTTTAATTTCAATTGACAATTTATATTCGTTGGTTTTTCTTAATTCCATTTGATATTGTATGATGAATTTTGATTTTATACGTCTATTAAATATGAGCAGTGCTTATAAAGACATTAATTTAATTCTTAAAGATTCTTCAAAGAATTTTTTGAAATTAAAATTGAAGAAGACAACAGATTAAATCTGTTTTGATATTCAAATTATGTTTTCATATTGTATTAATTTAAAAATGTTTCATCAAGTGATATTCGAGTTATCAATAATATTTTATTTTTGACTGAATACAGTTCAGAACATGTTAAAAAAGTTCGAAACACATCAAAATCGGAGAAACAAATTTCAGAACAACACATAAAACATACATTTTTGTGAGTATTCATCGAAATACTTTGTAATTCAATTTATCCTCTATATATCTACGAAACATACCATACATTGTAGTGAAATATGTATACTGCAGCAGAAAATCAATGCTGTTACATTGTTCTCCATGTCGGAAACTATGCATATAAAGCGTACTAAATTCAACAATTCGGGTGCTCAAGACGAAAGAAGAATGTTCATATGGTCTCAGTATTTATGAGTTTTATCCAACAGTTTCTAACTTGAAAGAATCTGATGCATGAAATATGTTAGCTTCGAGAAGTACAAGTGCTCCAGTTAAATTTCGGCGATGAAAAATTCTCTTAGAAACTTTCCGAACACAATGTGTTGTATTATGAGAATGCTGAAATAACTTTGTCTCATTTCTCAATCATGAAATATTATTTCTAATTCTGATGAATCAATTTATATCAACCTTATTAAGTGCGATAAAATAATTTGTTTGAATGTTCAAGAGCGTAATTATGAAATTGTTTTCCACTTTTTTGAGGTCTGTATTGTTTGTTTGTCTTATTGAATTATTTAGTGAATTATAGGCAGAAATAACATGATCAGGGAATGATTACATCCGACTTACTCATACAGTTTTTGTGGTCCAACTAAATTGGAATTCAAGTTATATTCTATCTTTAATATTTCGAAAAAAAAACTCAATTTTTGGTCCAAGGGAATCTTAACACCTCGATTGTCCGACTTTAAAACGAAAATAAGGAAAATCTCTCAGACCCGTCAATTTCTGATTCCAGGGGGAATATCTTTTCCGCTTTTTTCAACCCCTTGATTTTGGATAGGGATGAAGGGGGGGTTGCGAAAACTAATTTTGAAGATCATATCGATTAATATCCGACTCTAAAATTTCGCTTCAAAACATTCATCGATAATGAAATGATAGCGAAAATAGTTAAAGAGCCAATGTGGAATTTATCTCGAGAATATTATTCGTATCCGACACATTTCAAAGGTATTTAGTAGTTATGTTGTTAATTTTTTGTCCAAAAATTATTGATTTCTTGTTCAAAAAAGTAGACTGGTCATGTTTTTGATTTACCTTAGTCTATCGTAAATTTTTAAGAAAGTTGTAAGTGTGTGAAAGCGACTGTAAGTTTGTAGTAGAATTAAAATGGTGTATTCCGTAGAAAAAAGGGTGGAAATGATGAAATTATTTATTAGAAATAACGACTCTGCGCTAACAACAGCGGCTTTATTTAACGAACGACATGCTGGAAAAAATGTATCCGCTGCTTACGTTGCGCAACGAAGCGAGCGACGTGGCTGTCTTGGGTCATTTAGCAATGGATCCGACCTTGAGTACTAGGATATTGTCCGATGTCTTTGGTGTTTCACGCACAACAATCATGAGAATCCTGAATCATAAATTCCATCCAGTTCTGTGAAGTGGTGATTTGTACATGTTCGATATCTGTTTTTCGGACGAGTGTTCATTTTATCTCAACGTCATTGTAAACCGGCCCAACTGTCGGTATTGGTCAGATGAAAATCCAGGACTATTTCGTGAGGTGCATACTCAGCGTCCCCAAAAATTAAATGTTTGGGCGGGTATTTATGGAAATCACACAATCGGCTCTTTTTTATAGCCGGTAATCTCACTGGCCAAATTTATTTAGATTTATTGGAGAACGCTATCTATCCAGCCCTCGTGCAAGTATTCGAGAATGCAGAAGACCATCAAACGATCATTTTCCAACAAGATGGCGTACCACCTCATTTCGTTCAACCGGTGCGCCAGTTCTTAGATGACAATTTTCTTCACGCCTGGATTGGAAGAAGGGTACATATTGAGTGGCTACCCCGGAGCCTGATCTGGCTCCACTGGACTTTTTTCTACGGGGTCACTTGAAATCCAAGATTTACGCTACCCAGCCTGTGTCACTGGATGATTTGCGAACTCAGATTATTAATGAATGCCGTCAAATTACACCCGAAATCTTGAGTAACGTACGTGAACGTTTTCAGCAAAACTTACATAACTGCATGGAATAGAATAGTGCCATTTCCAGTATTTAATACACTAATCACAAAAGTAACTACTCTTCCACTATTTCACCTGTCATTTCCTTATCGATGGAAATTTTTAAGTGAAATGTCAGGATCAGATAACCCCCTTCATCCCTTTTCAAAAGCAAGGGATTGTACTCACTCCCGGTAGGGGGTTGCAGTTACGGGGATGCGAAGAGCGGAAAAGTTGATCCCCCTCGAATCAGAAATTGACGGGTCCAAGCGATAGTCCACATTTTTCTGTGATTGTTTCAGTCTTTACTTGACGGAAATTCATCTTGAAAATATGAATAAAAACAATATTCTAATTGAATCTTTTTTGAATCATTTTTCAGTTTCCCAAAAGAATTGTAAAACTCTCTTCACCCCCTCTATTTTGTTATATCCATGTACTATAAAATGAAGTTCTTCCAATTGATGTTTCATTTTGAATAGCCTGCTATCTGGGCAGCTGTCATCCTTTGACTTTTGACAAGCAAAAACTACGCCATTGCTAAAAATGGAACGATACACGCTTCAAAAATTGTGAACATTTACTACAAAAATGGTGAAAATTTTACAGTCACAATTCGCAAAACTGTTGTAGTTGAGTACACTCCTGCATACGTTTAAACTCTGACAAAACAAGATGGTGAATGTTTGCTTGTCGCTCCTAGCGAGATATTCGAATATTGTCACTGTCTCAGAATCTTCTGAAAATAGTGCGAAGTGGACAGTTTTATTCCTATTATACCACGCACATATTAGATGTGATTCAAATTGCGTGAAGCTGGTGGCCATGGAAACATACTAACGCCTCATTCTTGGAGAAAATCTATGGAGCAATATGAGAACGATGTACGGCCATCTAGATGCAGCATTGTGGTTTGTAGGATATACCACATAACGCGCAGCTGTCATCCTGTCTTAAATAAACAGAGGTGATCATCCGCTTCCACAAGTAATCGTCATTACACCAAAATTATCTCAACATCAAACTCAATATCATGTCGCCCTCCATGGAGGTGTTATGCCCTTCTACGGCCATTACGCATACCTAGCCACAATCGCGTTTCAACACTGACGACATTATGAAATTCTGCCTCTAATGCTGCATTATTTGCACTAGTTCAAAGATTGACGACAGTAATTATTCATGGTTATTGATTTTAATATATGAAAGTCCACAATTGCTATCAAAATTGTATCCTATGTCTAACAGGTGCTTTGTAGCGTGTGAGCGATTCAAAATTTGCATTTTTGATTGGATATAAATGAAAAACTAATGAATAATTTTTCAAAGTTATCAATTCATTAGAAAGACTTGACATTTACGAACGAAAAACAATATAATTCAAATGTCGCTCACGACAGTACCCTTTTTGATAAATTTTTCAGTACATTGTCAACTCTTTGGTGCTCAATTTCATGAAAACTAACTTCGATTTCCTTTTTCAAGGCATCAATCGTTTCTGAATGGGTAGCGTAACTCTTTTCCTTAACATACCCACACAAAAAACAGTCCAACGGAGTCAAATCACCGCTTCGAGGCTACTTATTGACATCAGCATTTCGACTGATCATTCACTTTTCAAAAACGATGCGTAAAAATCGATTGTTACGTTAGATGTGTGGCAAGTGGCACTGTCCTATAGAAACCACGCCTTCCTTCTGAATTTTGGGAAACAAAAATTTGTCGAGCATGGCACGGTGATGCCTTCCATTGATCGCGACAGCGGCTCCTCGCTCATAAAAAAAATGGCACAGTTATGCCACCGCAGCACCAAGTAGTTCACTCATTCTGGATGCATCAGCTTTTCCGCCATAACGTGTGGATTTTCTGATCCCAAAATGCAAGACTTTTGCTTATTCACATATAGTACGAGGTGAAAATGGGCTTCATAGCTGAAGATGATATTTCTGCGAAAATGCTCATCTTCGGCTATGCGATCATTGGCCCATTGAGCGAAGTGGAAAACCATCTGATGGTTCCGAAGCACTAACTGAACTTCGTAAGCCTTTATACTGAGGTCTTCATGCAGAATCTTCGTCGGAGAAGTGCAACAAATGTTCCGTTCTTGAGCACGATGACGAGTTGATGTGCTAAGGTGTGTTCATTGGACGTAAACGTGAACGAGTTGTTTTATCAAAAAGCGATCCAGTTTTCACGCAGAAATTGATCTACAAATTGCCGTGAGTTCATTTCGTTCCACATTAATACTTACAGTTTGGATAGAATATACACTTTGAGAATAAGTTTTCAATATCTCCCAGTTTTCTTCAAGCATATATCGACCCATTTCGTTAATATAAAACTAACTTCTAACGAATTAAAAATGCAAACTCTATATGGCCCACCATTCAGAAGGAAGAAGAAAGGAGCCTTTCAACCATGTATCGGGTGTTTTTTTAAGAGTGATAGAACTTCAAATTGAAATAAACCACATTTAAATTGAGATTGAAGCCAAATTGTTTTTATTTGAAAGGTAATTTTATGATATTTATGTTTTAAAAATGATTTCCGGCATATGTCCACCACGACTAGCTCTGAGGAACCGCATTCGACCAGACCAATTTTGGACCACTTTTTCGAGTAATTCAGAGCTTATTTCATCAATAATACGAGTTATGTTGGCTTCCAAAGCGTCTATTGTTTCTGCTTTATCAGCATAAATCAATGACTTGACATAACCCCAAAGAAAATAATCCAGTGGAGTTATGTCGCATGATCTTGGAGGCCAATTAATTTGACCATTTCTCGAAATATTGTTATCGCCAAATCTTTCTTTCAATAAATAAATTGTAACGGTAGCAGCATGAGGTGTAGCACCATCTTGTTAGAACCACAACACTTCTGAGTCGATACCATTCAAGTTTTGAAACAAATAATCATTGATCATCGATTTGTAACGAGCACCATTCACTGTAACATGAACTACAGCATCGTTTTTGAAGAAATATGGACCGATGATGCCTCCAGCGTATAAAGCTCACCATACAGTGCATTTTCAGGATGCAATGGAACCTGCAGAACTACTTAAGGATTGTTTTCACTCCATATACGGCAATTTTGCTTGTTTACATAGCCGTTGAATCAGAAATGAGCTTCATTACTAAACACAATTCTACGATTAAAAAGTGGATCAACTTCAAGCTATTCTAGGGCCCAATCAGCAAACAAACGACGCTTATTCTGCTCAAGTGACTTTAGCTCTTGAACCAGTTGGATCTTGTATGGGTGTAGACCAAGATCTTTACGCAAAATTTTCCATGTGGTGGATGCACAGAGTCCAACTTGTTGTGAACGTCAACAAATAGACAAATCTGAATCATCATTAACACTATGACTTACAGCAGGGATATTTTCTTCTGTACTTACAGTTCTTTGTCTGGTTGTTGTTGTTGCATCGAGTAGAGAAAATGTTGTCCGAAATCTATCAATAGTTCGACGAATAAGCTGCTCTGATGGACGATTATGTAAACCATAAATTTCACGAAGTGCTCTATAAGTTTGTCAAATAGAACACTGACTTTGAAAATGAATTTCAACATTTTGTAAACGTTATTACGGCGTGAGTCTTTCCACGCTAATTTGTCAATGCTTACTGAACTGAAATGTCAAAACAACATGGCTTCTACATTCTGTCAAATCACAGTTACCCTTTCGATCTATCACTCTAAAAACACCACATATTATTTTCATGGGATTTTCCGTTTTTTCAGGGAAACAGTTCTAAAATTGTAAGAAAGGATGTTCAATTGACTTTCGGATGACAGAACACCAAGTTCTGTGTTCTTATTCATCAAATTCATCTTCTTTAAGCATTCATTGAAAAAATTTACATTTGGGCTATAAACAAACGTGCAGAAGCCCCCGTCTTTACGTCAGTGCTTTTGTTTATTTTTTTAATTTCAAATACAGTAGTATCATTTGATGAGATATAGGGATTCGTTAGCACAACACCCTCAAAATCCTTCAAGTCTGTCCGAAGTACCCATGACTTCACTTTCCAGAAAAATCAGCAAGTGCCAGCGTCTCACCTTCAGTGCCAGTTATCAAAGTGTAAAAAACAGAAAGGGATATTCGAAATGCACATACAGTCGTGCACGAAGTCCCCATATCTCCTATTTGATATGCATTGCCTCCGCCAGACCAAGGCCTGTAATTTAATTCGATGGAGGTATTCCGCCATGCCAAAATTGGCTCAGTTTGGCGAACTGATGACGTTTAGCGAATGCCGCTCGCGGTGCAGGCGAAATATTATGAGGGAGGTAGTCAGTGGAATGGGGTTAAACGATCGGATGAATAGTCAATTTGCCTCCAGTTGGCTTCGATGGTGCATGGGAATGGAGATATTTATTGCTTTGAAGTTGAAGGAAGTGGACTACCAGTATTTGAGGTTATATGTGTATAAGGGTTTGTATTGATTATGTGGCTAATAGCGGACCAGGGGTATCGAATAGGTTGGAGCTTTATGATTAGAGTTGTATACCATAGTGATTTTACTCCCGGAGGTTGCTTGAAACATCAACTTATTTTCAAAGCAGGTTCAACCGACTCTAGATTGGTCCAGTGGAAAAACAAATTATTATAAAAATGTCATTCGTATTAGTCCTTATTGATGGAAATTCATTGTACACTTTAGTTCAATAAGTCACACATAGAGGTATAGAAAAGACAGTCGGAAACATAGAAATTTCAATGTTAATCTAGAGGAGCGCGAATGTCCAGTGGAGCATTGGAAGAATCAAAACCGGAGCGCGGAGCGCGGATGACTAATAAACGACTGTTCTCTCCCAATGGCAGTAGTTAGTGGGCTTCGATCGAAAGAGACTCTGCACTGCTTTCAGTTCAGCAATCAGAATCATTCGCACTTCAAATGTGGAATTCGTTTGTCCATATCGGTTGAAAATAAATCCGACAATCTCATTCCATTTTATGCGAGGAATTTATTCGCCACGATTCATGACACAAATAAAAAAGAGTACTTACGTTCTTTATCTATATAACTGGCTCAGAAATGAAATAAATTCTACAAAAATAAGAAATTCGAAAACCAAAACAAATTCCAATCAATGCGATATCGAAGATCGATCAATTTGAATTAAATGTTCAAATAATCTACCTTCTGGAGCCAAACAGTAGCCAAATCTATTATAAACAGATAATCTCATATCTTTGAGCAGATTCGGCATAGTTGCTATTTTTGCACAAAGTTGGATTACTTTGAACCCTAATTCATTAATATTCGTGGCTCTATCAATTTCATAAACTGAATTTTTCAGATATCTCCAAAGAAAAAAATGATTGAGAGATAAATCTGATGATCTTGGAGGCCATTTTATCATACCATTTGTAGAAATGACACGGTCCGAAAAAGACATTCTGAGATATTGTGTGACTACTCTTTCATTGTGACTTGTACAGCCATCCTGTTGAAACTAGACATCATCGAAATAAATTGGTAGCTGTCAAACTGTCGGAATAATTTGATTCTCTAAAAGCTCCAGATATTTGGCAGCGTTCAGGGTACCATCTATAAAAAATGGCCCTTTGGTGTAATTCCCCAGTATTCCAGTCCAAACATTAAGGTTTTGGGGATACTTGGTTAGAAATATTCAGATGCTTATTCGTCCTAGAGCAATATTTTACTACTGATGGATGATAAATAACTTACCCCTAAGACCTCGTGGTATCCTTGCTTGAACAAACACTAAAATAAGAGACCTTTAAAAATTCAAGGTATTCTATGTTCATCACAAAAATCACACAAAGCCCTAGTTAAAACCACATGATATGTATATAATGAAATTTAAAACCTAAATATAATTATATAATATATATAAAATAAAATTATAAGAAGAGGTTTTTTACTTGATAGAAGGATTATTACAAAATTGGAATATCAAAACAGATTTAATATGTTATTCTCCTATAAATTTTAATTTAAAAATTTTTATTCAGAATCTGGTAAAATGGAATTAATGTCTCATAAGCACTGCTTATATTTAATAGACATATAAAATCAGATCTTATTATACAATATCAAATGGAATAAAAAAAACCAACAAATTTAAATCGTCAAAAAAATTAATAAATGAATATTTGAAGGTTTTAACTAAGGCCATAAAATTACCTTACACGCTTTGTGTGATTTTTGTGATGAACATAGAACATAGAATACCTTGGATTTTTAAAGGTCTCTAATTTTAGTTATATATTGAGTTTTGACTATATACGTCTATTAAATGTAAGCGGTGCTTGTTAGACATAAATTTATTTCTAAAAGTTTTTTGAATAAAAAAATTTTTTTGAAATTAAAATTGTAGAAGATAAACATATTTCAATTTGTTTTAAAATTCAAATTTTGTTATATTTCTTCTATCAAGTAAAAAGCCTTTCTATTTTATTTTATATATTATATATAATTATATTTTGGCTTCAATAAATCTCATTATAGAATGTCAATGAATTTAAGTAAACCTTAAAATAACTCACACTCTTCTTTGATTTTGTTAGAACATAGATCAATCTTGAATTATATAGTTGATCTGTAGTTCGAAGCTTAAGTCTTTTAACACGTGAGTGATGTAGGTTATGTTTTTGATTTTGATATTTGGAATATTGAAAAAGGGCTGAAGACGGGATTATCTAGAATTATATTTGTTTTTTGAAGATATAGTGCACATTTGTTTAGAGATTTTTGAAATAATTTGTTCGAATATTTAAATATTTCAAATAAATTATATTCTTTGAGAAGTCCTTTAAGTGTGTTCATGTTTTTATAAGGCAAGTAGTATTTCTTAAAGGTAAAACCAGAAACAAAATTTTGTCTCCTTTGAATATTTATTTATTAATTTTAATTACTTTCGTATATCTGTTGGGTTACTTATTTCATTTGACACTATATATTGAGTTTTGACTATATACGTCTATTAAATGTAAGCGGTGCTTGTTAGACATAAATTTATTTCTAAAAGTTTTTTGAATAAAAAAATTTTCTTGAAATTAAAATTGTAGAAAATAAACATATTTCAATTTGTTTTAATATTCAAATTTTGTTATATTTCTTCTATCAAGTAAAAGCCTTTCTTTTTTATTCTAATTTTAGTGTTCGTTCAAACAAGGATACCACGAGGTCTTAGGGTAAGTTATTTATTATTAATTGATTTTATTTGTTGGACTGACGAAGACCTTATTTGACTTTTAGTTGTTTTTTGAGGATGCACTACATCTTTTGGGAGATTTTTGAAGTAATTTATTTAAATATTTAAAGATATTACATATTTCAAATATATTAGTTTAGGAAAAGTTCTTAAAATTATGTTTTGTATTTTTGAAAAAAGATTTAGTTTTCATAAATACAAGATCAGAAACAAAATTTTGTCTCCTTCTAATATTTATTCATTAATTTTAATTGACATTTTATATTTGTTGGGTTTTTTATTCCATTCGATTCTGTATAATGAGTTTTGATTTTATATGTATATTAAATATAAGCAGTGCTTTTAAGACATTAATTTAATTTTAAAAGTTTTTGAATAGAATTTTTTTAAATTAAAATTTATAGGAGGCTACCAGATAAACCTGTTTTGATATTTAAATTTGTAATAATCCTCCCATCAAATAAAAAACCTCTTCTTTTTTTTATATTTTGTTTTATTTGATTAAAATGAATTTCCTTCAAGTAAGGACTGATTCGATTAAATTCTCATTTTTGAGTCATTTATTTTGAATCGGGTGTTTTCAAAAATTATTCTGTTCGATGGGGGATATTACTCAGAATGAAATATTTCAGAAAAAATGCCTATTGAAAACTAAAAGAGAAGAAATATGTGAATTCTCAAATTTGTGCTTAATTCTGGTTCCTAGTTAAATATCGAACCGTCAGTCACCATACTTAACGGAGTCGAATAGCGGATTTATTTATCGTTTGATGAAGTGGAATATTTTACCCTCATTTCAAGCGTACACATGTTTAAGGTAGTATAAGGATTTCTTTTAACGATCATATCTTCAACCTCGCCAACTCCAAAGTTTTGTGTAGGCAACGATGAAAAGTTCTGGCACCTGGTAAAAAAATACTCGCCTCCAATCAAACACCTAATTCGGGAAACCCCTAAAAACAATGCTCAGATCATGAAACCGCAAGGAAACCGTTAACCATCTTCCCCTCACACCATTCTCTCTATTCCTATAACCTATAACGCTTTTCATCAGTCGCCTTACCCGAAATATCAATAAGATCCCTATACCGTCCGATGCGGACTCACCTAATACATAAATAAAATTCACTTTTCCACCCCGAATCCCAATCCATCGCTCACGAAAATATAACGGCGTCGTGATCTGAATAACTCTGCTGTTTATCACAACTACTTTCGTACCGCGGCCAAATTGGTCGAATAAAAATCGGGAAATAGACGTGATGCGACGGTAGTTTTACGTGCCTTCGGCAGTTTCCCCGTGAAGGAAGACCGGAGAAGACACAAAAGTTGTCCGAGAACGAGACCCTATTGGTCAGATAGCATCGGTTTATAGCCGCTAAACGCTGACCCTCCAAGATTACAGTCCAGGCGGAATTTATACGGTCATCCCCGAGGATTCGTAAAACTTTGATCAGTAGAAGAAATTCGGGGAAGAAGGAGGAAGGTAGGATGGAGTAATTGGGGCTATTATAAAATGCAGATATAAGTACTTGACTTTCAAATTTTATCGGTATGGGGTAGATTTGGGATCATATATAGGAGATAGAGGGGAGGAAGTTAATGGTCTTTTTCTTGGCGGTTTCTTTCCGTTTTCAGTAGGGCGTATTGAAGAAATATTGGGATCATTTCGCAGATTAAACGCAGAAGTTCCATTATTTGCAGTTTCATTTAATCCTTTGGATTCAAATCTAATTTCAAAAATATTTCTCATTTATTATTTAATTTATGACACATTCTTACATATGTTGTTTATGAACCTCTATAGTGATGAAACTTTGAAGAGATTCAGCTTACAACAAAGATAATAAAAAAAAAACTTTTCATCAGAAACAGGGTATATCGTATATGCTTCCAAAGAAAATATTAGAGTGCTGGAAAACCAGAACTATATACAAAATCAATTAGAGTATTTTAGGGGTAAATCTTATGCGAAAAATACATTCTGTCGAGAAAATACCGGGAATTATCGATTTAAATCTGGCGGGGCAATGAGGCAGGTAAAATTTTTTTTTCCTAGGTTGGTACCACTGTCCTTAATTACTATGCCAAGCTTGAGCGGGATCTGTCAACTAGTGTGTTTGCAACAGCTGATTAAGTCAGTCGATGTCAGAGTGCGTGCCGATTTTTACTATGGGTGATTACGTTAAGCAAAGAATTTGTTTAAAGTTTTGTGTTGCAAATGAATTTTCGTGTGCCGATGCATTGAAAATGTTGCAAAAGGCCTTTGGTGATAATGCTCTATCGAAAACTCGTGCATATCAGTGGTACAGAGCCTTCAAGGACGGACGTGAAGTGGTCGCCCATCGACGGCTTCGATCGAAGATAACGTCGATAAAATTAAGGAAAGGGTGCTGGAAAACCGTCGTACCAGCTTGAGAGAGATAGCACATGATCTTAAGATATCCCACGAGTCCGCACGTACGATTTTGATTGATATTTTGGGCATGAGAAAGGTGGCCGCACGACTCGTACCGAACGACCTGAATTTTCTTCAAAAACGTCATCGCGAACAGGTTGCTTCAGACATGCTGGATCGCTGTAATTCCGATTCTACATTCATGGAACGCATTATAACTGGTGATGAGACCTGGGTCTACGAGTACGATATGCAAACAAGCCAGCAATCATCGGAATGGGTGGCAAAAAATGAGCCGAAACCGAAAAAACCACGCCAAAGCCGCTCGAAAATAAAGGTGATGCTCATTGTTTTCTTCGATATCCGTGGCGTGATGCACTACGAATTCGTTCCAGAGGGTCAGACGGTAAACAAGGAGTATTACCTAGGCGTTATGAAACGTTTGCGTGAGCGTATCCGTAAGAAGCGGCCAAATTTGTGGGCGAACAACTCATGGATTTTGCATGACGATAACGCGCCTTCTCACCGAGCTACGATTGTGACTGACTTTCTCGCCAAAAACTCAACAAACGTGCTTCAGCAACCACCGTATTCACCGGATTTGGCTCCCTGCGACTTTTTCCTCTTCCCAAAACTAAAATTGCCACGAAGGGGCACCCGTTTTGAGTCGATTGCAGCCATAAAACAAAGTTCGGCGCGAGAGCTAAAGTCCATCACGGAAAGCGCCTATAAAAAATGTTTCGATAATTGGAAGTGCCATTGGCATAGATGTATTGAAGCAAATTGAGCCTATTTTGAAGGCGACCCGATAAATTTTGACGATTAAATGTAAAAATGTTGTTTTAATTGAAAATTCCCGGTACTTTCTTGACAGAGTAGTATGTATACAATCTAATTTGGAGATAGGCTGTCTGAAATAATAAATAAGTCAATTTGACAGTGAATGAGCTGCCATGTTATCAAAGATTTTATGGGTGACTGAGTAAATTCAATAAATCACGTAATAATATCAAGGTCTTCTTGGTCTAAACTTCGTATCTCTAAATCAGGAAATAGGGGAAAGCTAATATTCTCCCATCGAAAAAGAACACAAAGCTCATTTGAAGAACCAGAACATCTTGTAGTTTAGGAGAATACATTCAATAGAAAATTTAAGAGAAGAAAAGGAAAATGGTGGAATTTTAATTTAGATTTTACATCTTTTTCTCATTTATAATTTCATTTCTGACAAATACTCTCATTATATTTACCAAACTTCCTAGTGATGAAAATTCAAAGAGGTTTAGCTTCAACACACAAAGCTAATCGAAAAGAGAATGAGTAAGAAAGCACATCATTCATAACTTTGAATTCAGAATTATATCTTGAACATTCTCCAATATGTATAGAAAATTATGCACTGAAATATCGAAATAATATCACAATATATAATCCATAGGAAATATTTTTTAATGTCTATGAGAAAAAACTTTTTTCTATGTGACATGAAACGTATCAACATGAATATATTGAAAAATCATGTATAAGAATAAACAGATTTAATCAATTAGTCTTCTAAAATTTCAATTTCAAAAAAATTTTAATTCAAAAAACTTTTAGAATTAAATTAATGTCTACAATAAGCACCGACGTATATAATCAAAATTCAGTATATAATGGATTTTGCATGACGATAACGCGCCTTCTCACCGAGCTACGATTGTGACTGACTTTCTCGCCAAAAACTCAACAAACGTGCTTCAGCAACCACCGTATTCGCCGGATTTGGCTCCCTGCGACTTTTTCCTCTTCCCAAAACTAAAATTGCCTCTTCGTGGCACCCGTTTTGAGTCGATTGAAGCCATAAAACAAAATTCGGCGCGAGAGCTAAAGTCCATCTCGGAAAGCGCCTATAAAAAATGTTTCGATAATTGGAAGTGCCGTTGGCATAGATGTATTGGAGCAATTGGAGCCTATTTTGAAGGCGACCCAATAAATTTTGACGATGAAATGTAAAAATGTTGTTTTAATTGAAAATTCCTGGTACTTTCTTGACAGAGTAGTATAATAATATATTATGTATAAAATAAAATAGAAAAAGGCTTTTTACTTGATAGAAGAAATATAACAAAATTTTAATATCAAAACAGTTTTAATCTGTTAGTCTTCTACAATTTTAATTTCAATTTGATTCCATTTGACAATATATATTGAGTTTTGATTATATACGTCTATTGAATATAAGCGGTGCTTATTGTAGACATTAATTTAATTCTAAAAGTTTTTTGAATAAAAATTTTTTTGAAATTAAAGTTGTAGAAGACTAACAGATTAAATCTGTTTTGATATTCAAATCATTAATATTGCCAAAGAAAATACTATAGGCAGTGGTCCAAAATCACCATAGAAATAGAAGAAAAATTACGGATGCAGAACTGAATACAAGTAAGATACAATTTAATTCAGATGTGGATCCATTTAAGACGTACTCGTAGCATAACCTGAAACTCGAGAAGAGGCCACGGAAATATCAAAGATAATACTGAATCAAATTAAAAGTCAAAATTTTAAGTTTGACTAGCTAGAACGTACATTCCCCACGTTGAGACTAAATTTTTGTAACTGTTATGCGCGAATATTTTGAACATGTTTTGTTTTAGGACATAGAAAATGATCAGGTAAAAGATTAACGAATGAATTTTACAAGAAATAAAATGTGCCCTACAGAGAACAAATAAAGTTCGTTCAGGTAATTAAATCCTTCTGTGCACCCATACTCAGTTTCCTAAACCCGAGTTGCTTCATATTGCCGGTATAATTTCGACGAAATGTGATACACCTCTACTAGCATTTCACGGAAGAAACAATGGAAAACACTTTCGTATAGCGGCGCCCCGCTAAAGAACTAAATTAACATATAATGAATTAGCAACTACCACTATTCCCATTGTGGGAGGTCTTTGTGTTTAATATTCATTGTTATGTGTTTTATATTTCAAACAAGCTCCGGTGAAGTGAACAGAGATACAATAAACTTTAACGATTCATTCGTTTCGCGAGTACAGAAAATTTATGTTTATGAATAAGAAGTTTAACTTTAAGATGCGCGTTCGAACATTGATGAAGGTTTTTTGATATTCGTGAGTTTGGAGATTTTTTCCTCTATGAAGTGTTGCCTTAGCACTATTTCTTAATTGTTTGATTCTTCTAGGACTCATACAAAACAATAGGACAACGTATAAGAAATAGTATAATTTCTCACTTTAAGTGAAAGAAAAAGTGTGATCATAAATAAATTTGATTAACTGAAAAATCTGGAATGAGACCTATTTCAGTAGGCGAAACGAATATAAAGAAGTGTAATACTTTTAAATTCATTATATTCTTACAATAACAAGATAAATAAACTAAAAATCAATTTGAATGTGAGTCAATACTTGATAGAAGAAAAATTTAAATAATTTTAAATTCAGAATTATATATTCTAACCATTTAAAGTCATTTAAATTTTACTCCTATCAATTTAAATGTGAGTCGATACTTGATAGGAGTAAAATTTAAATGACTCTAATGAATAATTTTTTTTATGTTTTTTCTGTGTACAAATAGGTTAATGGTTACAACACGTTGATTATTTCTGTTTTATTTTGGATACTTCGAAGTTTAATTCGAGTTTATTCGTTCCAGGTTTTATCTTATTTGGTTAGTTAAATTTTGATCTTGTGATATATTTGAATCTGAATTCAATATATCGGGTGTTTTTTTTTAGTGTGATAGGACTTTAAAGTGAAATAAAACACATTTAAATTAAGATTGAAGCCAAAATTTGTTTTTATTTGAATGATAATTTTATGACATTTATGTTTTAAAAATAATTTTCGGCATGTGTTCACCACGACTAGCTTTGAGGAACCGCATTTGACCAGACCCATTTTGGACCACTATTTCGAGTAATTCAGGCCTTTTTTCATCAATAACATGAGTTATGTTGGCTTTCAAAGCGTCTATTGTTTTTGGTTTATCAGCATAAACCAATGACTTGACATAACCCCAAAGAAAATAATCCAGTGGAGTTATGTCGCATGATCTTAGAGGCCAATTAATTGGACCATTTGTCGAAATAATGTTATCGCCAAATATTTCTTTCAATAAATCAATTGTTACGGAGGTGTAGCATCATATTTTTGGAACCAAAACACTTCTGGGTCGATTCAATTCAAATTTTGAAACAAATAATCATTGATCATCGATATTATATCACCTTAAACGAGCATCATTCACTGTAACATTAGCTCCAGCATCATTTTTAAAGAAATATGGACCGATGATGCCTTCAGCGTGTAAAACACACCATACAGTGCATTTTTCGGGATGCAATGGAACCTGCAGAACTTCTTGAGGATAGTTTTCACTCCATATATGGCAATTTTGCTTGTTTACATAGCCGTTTAAGCCGAAATGAGCTTCATCACTAGACACAATTTTAAAAATATAAAAAAGTGAATCAACTTCAAGATGTTCTAGGGCCCAATCAGCAAACAAACGACGCGTATAATGGTCAAGTGGCTTTAGTTCTTGAACCAGTTGGATCTTATATGGGTGTAGACCAAGATCTTTAAGCAAAATTTTCCATGTGGATGCACAGAGTCCAACTTGTTGTGAACGTCGACAAAATAAATAAATCTGGAACATCATTAACACTATGACAGCAGCGTATTTTATTCTGTACGTGCAGTTCGTTATATTGTTGTTGTTGTTGTTGCATCGAGTAGAGAAAATGTTGTCCGAAATGTATCGATAGTTCGACGAATAACCTGCTCTGATGGACTATTATGTAAACCATAAATTCCACGAAATGCTCTATAAGTTTGGCGAAGAGAACACTGATTTTGAGAATAAATTTCAACAATTTGTAAACGTTGTTGCGGCGTGAGTCTTTTAACGATAATTTTTCAATGCTCACTGAACAGAAATGTCAAAACAACATGGCTTCTGTCAAATCACAGTTATCCCTATCGAAAGTTCTATCACTCTTAAAAATACCGAAGGTTAAATACCGAAATAGCTATCAAATGTTGGAATTCTCGTTCAATTATTATTATTTGATCCTTCATTTTGAGAATTTCATATAATTTTGGAATAGTGAATTCTCCTGTATTTTTATGTTAATATATATACTTATATAGTTTTTTTTAATACGGTTGTATGAATACGTTTCATGTCAGGATGTACAAAAGTTTTTCTGAGACATTGAAAAATATTTTATATTGATTATATATAAATATATAATATCATTTTGATAGTTTTTGTATATAGTTTCAATATATATTGTAGAAGTCGGTATTAATAGTGGCATTGTTTCTTTAGTTTTGATAGCGCTTAACGCTCCTATGCATTTTATTTTTTTTTTCGCTGATCATACATCCTCACGAAATTTTGCACGAATATGCGTATCATTATTCTTCTTCTGAATATTGATTTTCAGATCGATCGGTTCCGTAGTTTCGAGAGTATTGAAAAAATAAGAGGAAATTCCGAATGTGAATAAATATAGAACCAACATTGCATCCAATTTGCCTATAGACTAAACTGGACGAGATATTTACGATTCAAACACATCTTAGGAATATCATTAGATCTTTCCATTCGAAAGTTAGGATGTTTATGCACAGACGGGCCAGACATAGCGACTGAACCTCGGATTCTTCATACCAGAGGATTTTTTACATCTTTAAAAATGATTTGATGAGATTATTGTGTATCGTGCAACTACTGCACATTCTGGATATCATTAAGAAAATTATACCATATGGAAACTCTCTACTTGTACATTCTCAGCATTCCTATGTTTTCTGGAACGCTACGGAAGTGTAAATAATGCTGAGCTTTGTCCTTAATCCCGAGATCCATCAGCTCCTTATACTTAGGCACGTGATCAGTCACAAAATCCCCAGGATATAAATTGGCGTCGACAGGCAGAAATCACAAGACATTTCTTATACTCGAGTTAAGTTTGTTGACTTCTGTCCAAATCTAATACCTGGGATCTCTCTGTAATTTATGTGTATTCCATTAACGATTCCTGTCGCGTGTTTAAATTATGCACCCTAAGAACTCACCATTGCGCGTGAAAGAGCGTGTTTTACACGAAATCTTACTTCCATATTTACAGGCCGCTTTGGTATTCCCCCCACATCAGAAATCAGTCTGCTCCCGTAAGATTCTACACGACAAGGTTGATAAAATACACCTTGCGAGCAGGCCTAAGCAGATGGCGCCCTTATTATTTGCATCTTAATATTCCAGTGCTATCGTCATTCGGAAAATGGGTAAAAAAAATAAGAATAGGGGTTGTACGTCTGAACTAGGTTGCTGCAGTTTGGAGAGAATCCTTGAATTTTTATTATCAGGTGGCCGTCTTATGTTTTGGAATGTTATGCTTTTGCATATCATTTTTTCGTGTGACAGCGTATAAATAATCAAATTATGGAAAATATGATAAGATTTCCTAGTCTTTTGTATGCAGGGTGACAAGAAAAACTTTGGACAAATTTTACTGTGTTCTGAAAGAAAAGTATTTAAGCGCAGCCAAAAAATTTTTATTCTATTACATTCTCTACACTTTCTTTTACTTATATGTGAATTTTCAGTTTGAAATTGTTAGAATGTCAAACAAACAATTAAAATTATTAAAATAGTGCAATTTTGGAGATGTTTCGTTGAGGTAGGCGTCAATGCGAAATTGTTCGTTTGCTCAGTGTGCCTCGACAAACCGTGTCCGATGAAATTTGCTGTTTCGAGGAGCTTGACCATAATGATTGTCGTCCAGGAAGTGAGAGAAAATGCACCGTCAAGACGCCTAGCAATCGCAACATCGTCAAGAAGCGAGTGAATCGAAATCCGAGGGTGCCATGAGGAATATAACCCTTGAGACCGGTATCAACCGGGAATCCGTTCGTCAAATGTTCAAAAAGGAGCTCAAGCTCAAGTCATACAAGCTTCAAAAAGTTCAACTCCTCACGGATGAAAACAAGCGCGTACGATTCCAAAGGTGCCGCTAACTCCTCGTCTCGCCGACGGTCAGAAATGGGAGCGCATTTTCTTCACAGATGAGAAGCTTTTCACCGTAGAACAATCCCACAACCACTAAAACGCCACAGTCTGGTCCGCAGAGGTTCCCGGTACGTCCAACAATGTCAAAATCCGCAATCCGTCATGGTTTGGGGTGGAATTTGCACCAGCGGCAAAACACCCTTGGTTTTCGTGGATCAAGGGGTCAAAATCAATCAAGAAGTCTACCGCCACATTCTGGAAGCCGTAGTACTTCCGTGGGCCCAGCAGCACTTCGGCAACAGGTCACAAAGCGAAAATTACGTAAGAATGGTATAAGAACCATTTTCCGGGTTTCATCACATCTGCAGAAGGGCTGCCCTACTCACCGGATCTCAACGTAGTGGACTACAGCGTGAGGTCGATTTTAGAGCTCAGGGCGTGTGCTAAACACCACAGAAGTTTGGAGTCGCTGCGCCGGGAATGGGACCGATTAACGCCCAAAGAGCTGCGGCCCATTGACGAAAATTTCACAAGCTTCTGAAGCTATGTATCGCCGCCAGAGGGAGCCAATTCGAAACCGCTTGAATATATTATTATCAAATGTTTATGTTATTTTTATTCGTTAATGTTTTGTTTAGTTTTTTTGTTTAATAAATTAAAATGAAGAAAAGTTTGTCCGAAGATTTTCTTGTCACCTTGTAATATAATATTTTGTGAAAGAAACTTGGTTAACTCGTTTTATTCAGAGTATGTTTTAGTCTTGTTAGAAATTTCGCAATCAATTTTCAACAAATTTACCGATGAAATATATCTTGTGAAAACTGAATAAGCCTTTCATGTCTTTGAATTCACAAAATATAAGATAACGCTTTAAATCGGAGTATAACAAGTTGTATTTCAAAGGTTTTCATATGAGCTTGTTCGGAAAGTAATTTCGTTTTTCCCGATAGAGGACTTAATTGTATTTTTTCGAACCCTACATTACACTTAAGCCGCATAATCATTATATATTTTGAGGGCTGATGTAGCAATGATTGTGTGTGAAAAAGTTCAATTAATTTTACGTAGTAGTTGGAGAGCAATAAGCAGCATTTTCGTCATATTTTATTTTTCACCATGAATATGCTGTTCAAGCCAGAAATGAATTAACCGGTGTATATGGAGAAGATGTGTCGATAGTAATCCAATGCCAGAACTGGTTTGTAAAATTTCAATCCGGCAATTTTGATGTCCAAGATGCATTCCGGAAGGCCGGTTGAAGCTGATAAAGACATGGTAAAGGCATTATTTGATGCTAATCGGCGAATAACAACACGTTACATCAGTGATAGGTTGAATTTATCGAATTCAACTGTTTATGGCCATTTAAAAGGCCTCGAAGCTCGATATATGGGTTCCGCATGATTTTACGGAGAGAAATTTGTGTCATCACGTTGAGGTCTGTGATTCGCTTCTCAAATGCCATGAAAATGATGCACTTTTGATGCGCATCATTACTGGGGATGAAAAATGGGTTGTATATAACAATGTCAAACGCAAGAGATCATGGAGCAGAAAAGATGAACCGGCTCAAAGCATTTCGAAAGCCAATATCAATCAAAAAAAGGTGAAGCTGTCTGTTTGGTGAGAAAATAAAGAAATCGTTAACACAACAATTAATTCGGAAGTCTACTGTCATCAGCTTACAAACTGATGATACACTTCAACAGAAAAGGCCAGAATAATTCAACAGAAAAGGTGTATTGTTTCACCAAGATAATGCGATACCTCATACAAGTTTGGTTACTCGCCAAAAGCTTTTACAGATTATTCTTCAGATCTGGAGCATTCGGATCATTATTTGTTCCGGTCATTGCAAAATTTGTTGGACTGTATAATCTTTACTTCAAATGAAGTGGTCAAAAATCACCTGGATCGGTTTTTTGACAGCAAAGATCAAAAATTTTATATGAGCGTGGAATCATGCAACTACCAGAAAGATAGAAAAAACTGTTGGACCAGAATGGCCAATATATAATTCAATCAAATATTTATTCATTATACGAAAATTGTCTTTCATTTTCCCAAATAAAAAATACGAAATCACTTTCACAATATATTGAAGGAAGACTTCAGTTCGTGGAAAACTCGTTTAATAGTTTTACTGAAGGATCGTGATAATTTATATAAACCTTTGTTGATTCCAGTATCTCTGGTTTCTTATTTTTTCGTTGCAGATCATTTATTGTTGGAAAACATATCTCGCTACGAGAAAATGTTATACAAAATTAGAGTAACCACGTCTATATTTAAATGATACTTCACTAGAAATTAATTCGTGAACTCCCGAATTATTGAGCTGGTTGTTTTTGTCTTTAGCGTCCAAAAACGGCTGCAAATTCAACATGAGGGTGTGAAAACCATTTCAGTGTTAGTTATTGAAATAATTTGACTAATTTGACCTTTTCATTCCTCACCTTCTTGGAGTTTTTAAAACCTCCCTCCAATATATAGAACACAAGTAGAACACCAGGTTTAGAATTTATTAACACTTTTTCTTAAAAAAGTAATAGCTTACCTAATAACTTTTGTATTCCATTAGAAATTAACCATTAAGAAGAATATACCACCCGATAGACGAATAAATATATCAGAAATACGTCTTATCTGACATGTGGTTAACGGTGGAACTATTCTGAAAATGTAACTTACACTGATGTAAAGTTCTACATCTAATTTATACAGACGTAGTTCTTGAATGTTGAGCGATTTGAGATTCAATCCGTAGCAATTATTGTTTCAGCGCCAGGACCCAACAATTGTCATTTTATTTTATTTGTTCAATCATTTTTCTAACTAAACTGATTTCTTCTTTGATCAGATTCAATCTAAAATAATTGTTTGTATTTCAGGAGATATTTCAACATTTCTGGCTTTTGTTCCAACAATTATGAATAAAATTTTGTAATATTTTATTCTAATTCGTCGTTTTCTTCGAAATTTTTTTTTGTTTAAGGTTTCGTTCACGTGAAAGAACATTGTGTACAAGTAATTCAGGCAATGAAAGTTCGAAATCAAAATTAATAATTTACTTTTCCGCTAACATTTAAATCAAAGTGAGAAATATACGGTAATAAAAATTACAAGAGGAAATTGAATGATAGGTAAGAATAAACAAGGGAAAAAAGTAGGAAGGAACAAAAAGAAAAATACCTGTTCGCTGTTTACTTGTTGAGGTTAACCTGGGATAAATTCATACAGCTACAATTTGTCGTACAAATACGTTACTATGACGAGTGCTGATAGACAATTGTCTTCACCTGAAACTATCCTCGTGATAAATGAACGTTAAATCGTCCGGCTTATCGTTAATGCAGATTTTATATCAGAAACATCTAATCCAGTACACTACGCACCGATATGCAAATTCCAGATTGAAATCTAATGACAATTATAATTATAATAAAATACCACAATAAAATTGCGGGAAATTGCCAGACTTCAATCCCCTTTTCTCTATCATTCAACTAAAGACTGAAGTAAGTTACACTAAGTAACTTTCATACAAAAAATAATGAATAATTTGAGCTACCACAATTCGCAATTGAAAGCAACACCCAGTTAATATGCCCAACATCCAAAAATGACTTTCGACAAAACATAAATAAACAATTAAAATCAAATGGTATTAATTCAACATTAACCACTTTCGTTCATATAAAATTGATAAACTTCATTCAACTAATAATGAAAGGTTACGGTTAAAGAGGTCGTAAAGCCATATTAGTGCTTTTATTGAGGTTTCACGTCCAGATTCTACCTGCTAGTTGGAAAGAGAGCAGGGAGCCGAGATTTCCTCTCGTACGACCCTAGTTAACAAAGGAACCCATCCACTACGCAATCCAGCCTGGAAAAACCACCCTGACGCACATCTACATCGCCAACGACCTCTCCAACCCGACACAAAAGGTGCATTTTAATTCAGGAAATGCATCGGCCGTATATCAAGCCGGTTCATCGAACCCACAGGAGACGGGAGGCGAAGAGTGCCACGCACTCTCTCAGACAAATCACGAGGGAACGCTGAAAGGACTCCTGGAACGAGCGTCCCAACGTCCCGAAGAGGCATCTTCCCGATTGTGATCGGTCCACGGGCACGGCAGATTCCTGTCGGTTATCGCTCCCACAAAGGAAAGAAGGACTATCGAAGAGTGGATGTGTGTATTGCTTTCCTGGAAGAACGTGACTACACTCCCGAATTGCCGGGTTGGAGCGGTAGAGGAGGGAGAGAGGAACCTGCCCGTTCCCGATAGGATTATGCAGAATTACGATCTTTTTCAGGTGGATGCCAATTTTGTCCGATTGAATTCGTTCCATTGTGGGTCCTAATGAAGGGGAGTCATTGTAAAATGGACCGTTTGAAGGGTAAATCGATCATGAATTCGGAACGAGGAGGTAGGACAGAACCGTTATGCTAACGTATTCGGGTCCTGACGGGCCGATGTGAAATTTGCGCCTGATGATGTACCCTGTTACGGACGGGTCATGAATTTTGAATCGCTGCCATCTCGATTTGCGTACTGAGGAGGCGAGTAATCAATGAACTTTGGACAATTCATTTCAGAACATTCTGTCCATACCTTTATGATGCTTTAATCTTAAACGAAAGTAGATAAGAACGCCAAAAAATTCCATCTATGTAGTACTCAAAATGTCACTGCACCTTCAAGTTCTAGGAGCACAAATATTGGATGCCGATAACTACCTCCTGCTATCCTTGTTGAGAAATATTCCCCTTGGATAAACTTGGGTTAACCCAGGAATAAGAAGATGACTTCAAACTTGTATCTTCTATATTGATTTTTGGTTGGATGAACTGCTTCAAGTAATTACCACGTACTGGGCGGGGCAGTTGAAGATAGTTACGAAGACCAATTGGATTCTCTGGAAAAAGAGTTACAAACGTTAGAAGATTAGCTATAAATGTAGACGGTTGAGACTTTGCTCTTAAGGAGAGCTACTGAGCATTTAGATCCGTCCATAGCTGGTATATGGCGAACTGCAACCTCTCATCTAATACTAAAGTTCTAATGAACTACAACAGCTGAGAGAATGATTCAGACACTCAGGCAGGATGTATAAAAGAGTTTCGTGCTACATCACAAATATTATCTGAAGTAAGACTTGTAGGAAGGATTTTGAGCGAAAAACTCATTTTTATGATATCGAGATGAGTTTTGTTTCCTATAAGTTACTGATATATAAAATATGTCTACCAATTTGCTTGACATCTTTATAGGTGAAAACACCAAAAGAAATTGAAGAGACTAAAGCGACATATGAAGCATGCAGTATCGCAGATGATCTTCCATCAATATCGGATTATTTGATCGGTAAGAGCAGTATAGAAGAGGGATATTTTACCAATATACAAAATAAATCCCTATACTAAAAAGACCCAAACGATACTTATCAAAAGATTTGCATCTCCTCCAAGCTAAAATGCCCTGCAATCAATCAAGACGGCTACGAAATATACACTTTACCATAATTTCAAGAAAACATTGTGAAAGTGCTAGACATAAAATAAAAAGACTTCAATAAGTTTATTTTATCAATAAAATGTAATAACGTAATCAAGAAAATTAAATGAATGTTATTTTTTTAATGTTATTTTCAAATATTAGATGTATCCTAATTAAAAGACAATTTGATTTTGTTTATCGGTACCGTTCTACATTATCCGTTCGAATCTATATTTCTTTCTATTGTTTCTGCAGCATATAAGATTGAACAAGAAAGGAGAAACAATTATCAAAGTAGGCGAGAATGGCTGATGCAAATGTCAATTGTTCAATTCAACGAAAGTTGAATTGAATTAAAGTTTTTGTTCAATGATATTTTTGTTGGTTCAGGGTTGAATTTATTTTACAGCACTAAAAATTGTTATCAAGACTAAACACCAAGATCCAATAATTCCCTAAATATCTCCACGAGGAGAAAAATATATAAGATGACATGAATATATTCATGGCAAAACACGAATCATACTGCCAGAATAGATGTGCATCATTTGGAAGATTCAAAAGAATGACTAATTACTGAAACTGAAACTCTATTTAGAACCTCAGCTTTGCTCTAACAGACCTTCTGCAAGTTATTGCACACGATCTTATCATTCTATAAATGGTTCGAAAGAAAGCAGACCAACTAATTCTCTAATTCGAAACGTCTAAGACACTTCGATCCCATAAATCTGAGTATTAAGGCCGAACGAAAATATTCCCGAGTGCAAAACCCGAGAAATATCGTTCTTCTGCACGATCGCACTTGAGACCTCCATCGGATCCTGACCTTGCTATTGTTTAACGCTGTTTCTCTTGACCTTGTGGCTACGATAAATCATCAGCTTTCTCCCCATGTTCCCATTTTTACGCTTCGTGCAAATAACTCATCTTATGTGGCTTTTCTGGATGCCCCTAACGTCTAACGTCAAAAGTCGACAATGTGGGAATTTATGGGGCGCAAGTTATGTGGCAGAGAAAGAATCCGTCGCCAAACATACTTGCGAGAATTTTGAGGAAAAACGGCGAATGATAGCTTTTAAGGGACATGGAATCAGCTACAAGGCAATTCATATGTTTTTTCTCGGTTGGTTTTTCGGATATTTATAACCATGCTTTCTCTTAATCACAGTTGAATAGCAGTCCGAGTACTTGCAGTCTCAGATCTGCTCCTCAGAAGATATTCGAAAATATCGTGAACAAATTCCTGTGAAATGGATAGTTCTGTGGTCCCATACTGATTTTAACTAAGTACATTTTCCATCCGATTAATTTACAGATGAATGCTCATAATTAGCATACTCATATTCAAATAAATCAATTCGGTTGATCTGTACCAAAAACCATTGATCAGGAGTATGAACTATGGATATAGAAAGTTCTAGAAATCGAGTGTAACATACATTTGTATTACAATTCGATACTCAAACAAACTCGACAAGGGTTTGTTGATCAGACATGCGCACGTTTCAAACTGATTTGTCCTTGGTCAGTGCAATATATGCTAGTGACTCCAAATCTGTCAAGTATTCATATTCCCTATACACAGAGACACTATTATTAAGGTATTAATAGTTAACTAGGGCCATCTAAAGTATGAAAAATACATACAAGACATACCTTTGCGAGTTAATTCAAGTACAGAGTGTTTTGCATACTCTAGAAGGCCCTACTTGACTATTAATACCTTAATGATAGTGTCTCCTCGTATAGGAAATATCAATACATTTTCCAGGATGCAATGGAACCTGCAGAACTTCTTGAGGATTGTTTTCACTCCATATAAGGCAATTTTGCTTGTTTACATAGGCGTTCAACCAGAAATGAGCTTCATCACTAAACACAATTTTACGATAAAAAAGTGGATCAACTTCAAGCTCTTCTAGGGCCAAATCAGCAAACGAACGACGCTCATTATGGTCAAGTGGCTTTAGTTCTTGAACCAGTTGGATCTTGTATGGGTGTAGACCAAGATCTTTACGCAAAATTTTCCATGTGGTGGATGCGCAGAGTCCAACTTGTTATGAACGTCGACGAATAGACAAATCTGGATCATCATTGATACTATGACTTACAGCAGCGATATTTTCTTCTGTATGTACAGTTCTTTGTCTTGTTGTTGTTACATCGAGTACAGAAAACGTCGTCCGAAATCTATCGATGGACGATTATGTAAACCATAAATTTCACGAAGTGCTCTATAAGTTTGACGAATAGAACACTGATTTTGAAAATAAATTTCAACAATTTGTAAACGTTGTTGCGGCGTGAGTCTTTCCATAATAATTTTCCAATGTTTACTGAACAGAAATGTCAAAACAACATGGCTTCTACCTTCTGTCAAATCACAATTATCCCTATCGAAAGTTCTATCACTCTAAAAAAAACACCCAATATTAACATAGCTCATACTCCATATTAATGATTTCACCATCAATAAAATTTGTTCCACAAGGTGGATCGATCGATGGGGACTTTTCGCAATAAATTCATATTAGTATATTGAACATTCGTACCAATTTTTAGTTCTATGGGAATTTTTGTAACCTCCAATATCTTATCTGACCGGACTGTTGTTCAATTTGAATCCTTAAGCGAAGAGGTGAAGCTATAACGACACAACCGGACACGTGTGCTACCATGTGTGTCATTAGGACCAGATTTTATATGAAAGAATACACCATTATATTTTCAATATAAATATTTTACAGCAAAGATGAAAAGCAATGACGTGAAGTCAGAAGGTTTTGCGCGCTAGTTGATATCACTCACGAATACCACAAAATTTTTTTTGGTCTTCTAATCATACCATCTTGACAAAATTTAATGCAAACATGCGAGTGCTATTATTCTTCTTCTAAATACTGAATTTCACATGTCATAACGTTGTCTATATTTCACTTCAAACCACTAATTTGAATCACTAACCACAAATAGCAGATTTTTTATTTGAATTATGATTTCGTATAGCACTTTAGACAAGGTGAGATTGTATTGATCTGTATCTTCATTGAATCTCTGCAGACTATCCTCAATAGGCTGATACCAGACGAAAAGGAAGCAGATGAAAATAAGCGTCGTCTAACACAGACATGAAAGTTGTTTCGAGAAAAATTTAAACCTCGGAAAATTCCTCCTTTGCTTCCATCAAATTTTCATAATAGTTTCCTGAATAGCCCAAGTATTCCATGCCGGAAAGTTAACAACAACCAAATCCTCTCTATCGCCTCAAAGCCTTTCGGAAATAATCCGAAAACACTCACTTGCCAACGTTGCGGTTCACGTTGGAACCTGTTTCATTTATAATAGACGATGTTGCTTGATTCTGTCCTCGTTGCCGACAAGGCGGGGGTATAACTTATAAAACGTTGCGGCTTCAAAGACCGAATGGGATATCGCAATGATGGGACTTTAATGGAATTTGACTCGATTGAAGCGTTTTCTATAACGTCCATCAAGGGGGATTCTCCAAGACGGTCGGGTAGGTTCGTTAGACGTCAGAAGATTTTAAGTTGTAGTTTTTTTTCCATCAACTGCGTATAGGATACTCGTATATTACTCTCCGAAACAGCAATATGAATTTCGAATTATTTTGGATAATTCTTAAGGACTGCTTGAGGCAAACTTTGATTGATATGCATTATATAATGAACCAAGTGATTAAATGCAGCATTATTCATAATGCCTGGTCTGCCTAATCGGACAAAATCATTAAAAATCATGCAAATTTCATAATTCCTCAGAGTGTCTGGGATTGCTACATAATAGATATGCAATTTGATAATTTGGGCATAAGTGACGAGGTTCAAGGTACGCTAACACAGTGATAAATAAATCTGGATACACTTCAATCTCAAATTAATTTTTCTGTTCATTATTTTATTGCAGATTTTATGATATTGTTAAGAATTCACTTTGGTTATTGCCAATTACAATTGATGAGTTTATTTATTTCACATTTTCTTCAACACACATCAATAACGTAATTGAATAAAAAAAGCAAACAAACAAATCAACCTAAAAGGTGAAATATTCATAACGCTCGGTCGATTGGATCATTTTAATACACAGTTATTTTCATATTGACCCACTACTTTGGGCAGTAATCATTTCGTACCAGAAGTTGATCCTTTGAGGCTGGCTAAAAGGTATTGTCGAAATTTTTTTTGTCACTCAGGATGCATGCCTTCTATACCCACGCGGAGTTTGTGCAATATCAGCCCAACCATTTGGTTTTCTCAAAGGTACTGAAGAGGCTGTAATGTATTTTGTGAAGGGGTTTGGACGATCGAGATGCTTGGTTCCCTTCATCGACACCAGATTGTAGCATAAGAGACTATGCTTTGTAGCTGATGAAAGATTATCTGTCTCAGAGAATGGAAAGGGTGATCATCTAATCATACCATCAATTATCCCTATTAGTATGAGTGTATTACATGGAAAGGAGCATAGTTTTTTAGGCTTTGATGAATACACATTTTGTATTTCTTTCGCCGATTACCGATATGTTTTCAATACCATGTATTATAGCGTCTAACGAGGACGGGTGCTTATAAATAATCCCAGCGAAGAGAGTGATTTCTAGGCAATTTTCTGATCAACTTAAAAAAAATCCACTTCAAACGTCGATCTACTAACCATCTCACACTCCGATAGAAGCTTTTCTTTCTTTGGATGTCTGATGGAAGCTACAAATCTATCTTTCGTCGACTTGGGAAGGCGGAAATGTGAGGCAAATGAATGGCTTCATTGAAAATGGCACCAGGAAGAACTTGGATCTTGAAATACGATAAAAATATAATTCCAGTCTTAGAATGGAAAGATAGCGGAGAATGACTGGCAGTTGGAAACAATCAATGGCAACGTTGTTGATCGCATTTGATACCACTTGTTACTTAATTCGTGTTCGAAATTGAATCGCTGCTATTCATCCAATGATGTTCAAAGAAACATTTGTTCGTCTATTCAAACTCTATGTTTTATTGTGCTGGGGATTATAATAGCTTCAAAGGATGCAAAATGAAATTAGATATTCATTTAGCAGGTGTTTGATTTCGAAATAATTTTTCTAAACTATTCATTTACTATCGGGTGTTTTTTTAGATTGATAAAACTTTCGATAGGGATAACTGTGATTTGACAGAAGGAAGTAGCCATGTTGTTTTGACATTTCTGTTCAGTTAGCATTGACAAATTATCATAGAAAAAGACTTAAGCTGCAACAACGTTTACAAATTGTTGAAATATATTTTCAAAATCAGTGTTCTATTCGCCAAGCTTATAGAGCACTTCGTGAAATTCATGGTTTACATAATCGTCCATCAGAGCAGCTTATTCGTCGAACTATCGATAGATTTCGGACGACATTTGCTCTACTCCAAGCAGCAACAACAACAAGACAAAGAACTGTACGTACAGAAGAAAATATCGCTGCTGTAAGTCATAGTGTTAATGATGATCCAGATTTGTCTATTCGTCGACGTTCACAACAAGTTGGACTCTGTGCATCCACCACATGAAAAATTTTGCGAAAGATCTTGGTCTACACCCATCAACTGGTTCAAGAACTAAAGCCACTTGACCATAATAAGCGTCGTTTGTTTGCTGGTTGGGCCCTAGAACAGCTTGGAGTTGATCTACTTTTTTATCGTGAAATTGTGTTTAGTGATAAAGCTTATTACTGGTTGAACGGCTATGTAAACAAGCAAAATTGCCGTATATGGAGAGAAAACAATCCTCAAGAAGTTCTGCAGGTTCCATTGCATCCTGTATGGTGTGCTTCACACGCTGGAGATATCATCGGTCCATTTTTCTTTAAAAACGATCCTGGAGCTAATGTTACAGTGAATGGTGCTCCTAACAGAACAATGATCAATGATTATTTGTTTCAAAATTTTAATGGTGTCGACCCAGAAGTGTTTTGGTTCCAACAAGACACCTCATGCTGCTACCGTAACAATTGATGAATTGATTTATTGAAAGAAAGATTTGGAGATAACATTATTTCGAAAAATGGTCCAATTAATTGGCCTCCAAGATCATGCGACATAACTCTACTGGATTATTTTCTTTGGGGTTATGTCAAGTCATTGGTTTATACTGATAAACCAGAAACAATAGACGCTTTGGAAGCCAACATAACTCTTGTTATTAATGAAATAAGGCCCGAATTACTCGAAAAAGTGGTCCAAAGTTGGTCTGGTCGAATGCGGTTCCTCAGAGCAAGTCGTGGTGGACATATGCTGGAAATTATTTTTAAAACATAAATGTCATACAATTATCTTTCAAATAAAAGAAATATTAGCCCAAATCTTAATTTGAATGTGTTTCATTTCAATTTAAAGTTCTATCACTATAAAAAAACACACAATACTTCTATTACAATGTTGAAAATTTTCAATAAGTAGATAATTTTCAGTTTAGGGCACTATTTATATTCCTCAGAATATGGTCAGGTTTCTCAATTAGTTCTAAAATGTATGAACCAAGTGTTTTTCGAGTGGAGTTGTGACATTGTTTTACCTGAAGCCAACTCCTTTCAATTTCCTGTTTCGTTTTAGTTAAATTAATTAAACTTTGAGGTCTTAATCAGTGCTTTGATTCTCTCTGCTTGTAAATCACGTAGGTTCTGCGAGAAGGTCTTTTTGGGTCTACATTTATTTCAACATTTCGTCTTCAAGCAGCTTATTCTAGAAAATTTTTTATAAAGGACGAAATAAATGCTGAAGTGGGAGTCGCAGACAGGTACTTGACCTCAGAGTCAAGAGTGGTCCATTCATTACTAGCCAATTCCTGCAATTGTTTTCAGTCTCCCGAAAGCTGAATGCATCACTGTTGCAGTCGCAAACATATCTTTCGCGAAACCCGAAACTCCCATTAATATCTATGATATACTAGACAAACAACGCCATTATTGCCGAAGGCGCAATCCGCAAGGCATTCCTCATTTTTCCCTCCCAACTATTCAATTTACGACCCCCGGATTCAGCTCCAAACTTTCCGCGGGCCAGCCGTCTCCGGTCCGGAATTCACGATGTCCGCCGACAAGTCCATAATTTCCGAGACTCGGGATGCATCGCACAGCGCGGGGACTAATTCTAATTCAGCTTAGCCGTTCAACTATCCCCAACTAAATGCATCTCCTAACCCACCCGTTTCCTAGGGCGCTTCGGGGTTCGGGGGAGGCGGTCAGTTCTGCGGACCTGCGACCCATTAAGGAGGTCGCGTCCAATATGCAAGGCACATCCGGAGTTTGGTCGGATTGGGTTTTTTTCGAATCGTGCGGTTGGCGACGCAGATCCGGATGGAAACGATGTTACATGTAAGGGTCGGTGTTAAAAATGCTGAAGCCATCACTGAATCGTTCGTTTTTATAACTCATTTTTGGCCTGCTAACTAGAAATTATAATCTTATAAAGGGTTTTTCAATAAATGGTTTCATTTTGAATGGCGCGCTATCTGTGCAACTGTCATTTTTGAAGCTGTCATTTTTTGACATCTGAGAAGTACAAACTACGCCATTGCTAAAAATGGAACTATACACGCTTCTACAACGCAATTAAATTGCTAAAATTCACTAAAAGAAAGGGTGATATTGTTTCCCATTTTAAATGACATGCCTTCCTCTTCACAATGAAATAAACGTTCATTGATTTCTCTTAAAATGTACTCGTCTTTTCATGTTGATATTTCGATCTAGCAGTTTTTAAGCTGTGCTATAAGAACGTTGAAGTGTTATACGACACTTCAGTTTATTTGTTTTCTAACAATTATATATAAGGCCTTAGAAAACATGAAAAGTCTTTAGAATATTTTGATATATTTATTGCCTGTGAACTCCGACGACTCAGCATTCGGAATTATAAACTGTTTCATCCTATCCTTATCTACTAGCATTGATCTCATAATTTTTCTGTAACCAACGAGAAAGTTTATTCAATTAATTTGGACCATCTAAAAATATGATTTCCAATCAATTTTCTTAATTTCCCTCTTTATATTAGAAGGGATGGATTGAGACACCTCTAACATTCAGTCTTTGAACAGACTGTAAAATCATATACTTTCGGTAATTAAACGCGTCGCTTGTGACATTTCTGTCCAAGCTATCGCATCATTACTCGAGTAGTAATCACCCTGTCGTTTTTGGCTTCGGCCAAATTATTGCATAATCATTGTGATAATCACATTTGTCGTTTTTGGCTTCTGCCCACATTATTACATTATTCTTGAGTATTACTCACCCCTTGTCGCTTGTGTGTCTCCACACAAGATTATCGCGGTTATAAAGCTAGTTCATCATCGAGATAACTACTTACAAGTGCTCTTGAAGTTAAATTCTTCGCTACACTACGTTAAATATAGTCCACTTAACCTTTAGTAGTTAATCATTGCTATTAATTAATTTGCAATTGTTTGTTATTTGAAATAATAAGCAAACTACTCCGAGCTAGGATAAGGAAACCTCTTATTGGAAAACTCTTTATAAGGTCTCGCCCCAACTGAATGATACTGATCTCTATTTTCAAACTCAGATAGAAGTATGAATCAACTTCATCATCCATCAATTCATCCTCCAAATCTTCACAAACACAAACGTATCGGATGGCTCCATGCAAAATTAATACCACCTTTTCGTAACTGACCTATCTGGTCTGTAACTAACCCCGTTAGATCGCGCCCAATTACTCCATTATCGATTTCAATTGTTTTGATAACGACCGAAATGGTTCGACATTGATCGTCCATCCATAAAACAATATGCAAATTGGGAACGAGTCGGCCAAACTAGAACGTTGAATATCCCGCACTATTCAATTCGGAGGAAATCAGGTCAGGTAGCAGATCGGTTTGGTTGAGCGTGGTAGTTGGTCCAGAGCCGTACGAGAATTTACGATTGTCAGAATACATGAGATTTGCCTCTTCATTCGGTACAGATTATTAATCACCTACTGGCTGTTATTTGGTGAAAATTGGCTGCTTTGTCGATGACTCATTTACCACTGACATCATCTGGTGAATTAAAACTCGTCAAACAAGCAGGTAACGTTATTACGGTTAGTACTGAAGACGATATCGGATGGAATCGTGTATCTCGCCATTAATACCACGGTAAACGAATAGTCTCTTAATAAAATGAATAAAATTACAAATAAGTTAAACACCCTATATGTTTACCTGATTTCAATATTTTTTTACATGTCGAAATATCTCTTACGAACAACAAGTGACAGGTTCCACTATAAAGATCTTGAGGTGGCTGGGAAGGTCGTTAGATGATAAAAGACCGTTCAATTGTCGAGAGTGCACGACCAAAACTGAGTTAGAACATGTATATAGCTTGTCGCTAAGCCTTCTTTGAATTTAGTGACATTTCAAGTGGGTGTAGAGGTCACCAGGATTTTTGGCTTTATGAATAGGGGTCCCAAGAAGCTGATGGAAAGAGTTTGCAGAAGAACCAATAGAACTTTACGCACTATACTATATTGTGGACGGACCTAGAAATAAAAACGGACTTGGGGCTCTGGACGTTCAAACTTAGAATTATATTTGACATAATCCCAAAGAAAAAACTCTTATACTATTAAGTCGCATGATCTTGCTGGCCAATTGATGTCATTTCCAGAAATTACCCGTACGGAGGATTATTAGACTTTAAATGATTTATTTAAAGTCTAAATACATATACTACAAGTTTCCAAATTTCAGTTGTTTACTCAAATATTGAGAGAATTGTTAAGGTGTGGTTTTGAACTTGAATTACGGTGAAAATAATATATTTCTTGTAGAGGAGTAGATCGATGAGGTTTTTCACCGCTGTTCACTTTCGCTGGGTTCACCTTTTCTGGGTTCATTATTGGGTTCAGTTTCCGATTCACTTCACACATTTACTGTTTAATCACACACAAATAATATAGATAATACATTCACTTCCAGGAATTTTATTGCATATGGTATTATTACGGAAGGGTATTCCTTGAGAAATTGAAGGGAATGCGAATATAAATTTATTCAAAAGCAGACAGAGACAATAGTTAGAACTTACTTGTTTAGACATCAAAACAAAACCTCATGTTGGAACATTCTTTGTATATCAACAAAGATGTACAAAAAACACCGAGTACTGTAATGCAATTCATGGATGGTTTCATCCATGTCATCGTTTTTTCCGTCAATTTTTTCAATGATTCCTTTGCATTGTTGCCACAAAAATTTTCCTCTGATTATATCCAAAATTTTATCATATTATACCGATGATGCAAATTTCTGAGTTAATTTTAAATTTCTTTATTATTCTACGATTTAAACATGAGAAATGTAATTAAAACATGATATCTATCATATTTGGAGACAATTATACAAGTTTTCACATTAAAATCAATTTTTGTGCACTTTCGTTACTACTAAATTCAATGATTTTTCTCAGAAATTAAAATATCGATTTCTATCGTAGTTCTATGAATTATCATATTCATTTTGCTTCAACGTTTCTGCATAGATTAGAATTTTTGTTCATCTTTATCTTCTGACACAATAGAAACTTAAACCCTTAAACTTTTTTGAAGCTGAGATTAATTGACATTTCTAGTTTTGAACAAACTTTTTTGTCCTTCATTTTGGGGTTTAAAATTGAAAACGAAATCAACATCAATCATATCCTATCTGACCAAAGTATCATTTCAAAATGCTCAACTGAATGAATTACTTTTAGAGAAATTTCTGAAATATTTGACAGTATCATGTTTTTCCGTATTTCAACAATTTCTCCTCCAAAGCGTCCTTTCTGAGTAATATTTTATGGAAATTTAACTTTTCTGTTACTTCACTTAAGTTTCCTTTAAAATTCTGCCCATCTTTCAAAAATTTATTTTCAATTGAATGAATAACTTTTTTGATTTTTTTTTCAAATATTTGACAGTATTATGTTTTTTCCGTAGTTTTAAAATTTCGCCTTCAAAGTGTTCTTTCTGTGTAATATTTCACACAAATTTGATCCTACTTTTCCCTAATTTCACTAAAGGGTCCTATCTCTGAAAATTGGATTTGAATGGTTTTTTTGAGTTGCATCTAAATTGCTCGCTTCAAATGGATAAAATTAATGATATATGTAGAATAAATTTTTAAACGCGTCAAGCTACTAGACGAAAGTTTGTTTCTAATTAATTATAGATTTCATTAGGAATTTTCTAACCGATCCCTCGTTTTATTGTAAAAGATTTATCATGTAAAATCCATAACAGTACAGTTCGCTCTCTAATCCTGTAGTTATTAACAAGCAGGTAATTGGGTCATCAAAATATTTTTTTCTAAGGAAATTGAATCGTATGTCCATATTTCACTAGATACCCACAGGAAATGGGCAGTTTCTGGATTGGTAATAATTACCAACGTGTGGGTGATCAAAGCAGTCATTTTTCGCGCCTTATAATTAGATATGTAAAGATCCTGTTCGACGTTCTTCTTTTTATAATTTCAAGAACCACCTTGCGTTTGTCGACCTTGCAATGTTTCACACCTATAATCATAATTTTCGCAGTATCTTTATTCTGCGAATAACATGACTCTTCTCTATGAAATTTATTTGTCGTAAATCAATAATAACCACTGCTAGCGCAGATGGGACAAGTCGAGGTTGTTTGTTGAACGACTAGAGTACAATTTATGGCTCAAGTAACATGTTAATGAAATGAGTACTTGTAATGATTTAATAATCGCTGTAAGAAGGCATAAAAGTGATAATATAACTATATGAGTTACTTATACTGATACTTTGGATGACTTTTTCATTTTATGGGAGACCTTTGATTACTTCTGTTTCTACTCGTCAAAAATCAATCCTGAAATTTATAAACCAAAAAAAAAAATAAGTTCCGCTAAATTTTATTGTTTACATGAAAAATTTTCATGAAACTATTACTTCAGTAAATGCGAATTTGAACTGATTATACATTGCAGAAATATTCTTAAGAACTAAACTCTGTTCACTAAAATATGGTCGAGTAACAAACAGAAAGGTGAAGAATGTATTTTACAATCATCAGGGGAAATTAAAAAAGTTATTGAAAAATATTAAGTGTAGGGAATTGATTTATATCTCCCTGATCGTTAAATCGAATTGTTTTTTTAATGTATCTATTGAGTTTTAGGGTTTCCAAGAGATGATACTAAAATCATATCGTGGTTGCAGCAACTCATTTGCATATGTTGAATTTTGTATAGTTTTCATATTCCCTAATTCAATAATTGATTTTATACGTCTATTAAATATAAGCTGTGCTTACAAGACATTAATTTAGTTCTAAAAATTTCTGAATAAAATTTTTTTGAAATTAAAATTATAGGAGATTAACAGATTAAATCTGTTTTGATATTAAAATTTTGTAATATTCCTTCTATCAAGTGAAAAACCTCTTCTTATTATTTTATTTTATTTATATATAATATATAATTGTACTAGGTTTGAATAAAACTCATTATGGAATATCAATTAGGTGGTTTAAAGAAAACTTTATAATACCTTACAGCTTTATGTAATTTTGTAATGAACATAGAATATCTTGGATTTTAAAGTTTTATGTGTTCAAATCAAGGATATCAGTTTTGTCAATTGAGTTATATTTGTTGTTGATTAATTTTTTTTTTTAATGTGAAGTAGGACCGATGAAGACCTTATCAGAAGTCCTTAAATTATGTTTTACATTTTTGAAAAGGAATTAGTTTTCATAATTGAAAGATCAGAAATAAAATTTTGTCTCCTTCTGTTTTAATATTTAAATTTTGTAATATTCCTTCTATCAAATAAAAAACCTCTGCTTATTATTTTAATTTATATATAATTATACTAAATTTCAATAAATTTCATTATGGAATATCAGGTGGTTTAAAGAAAACCATATAATACCTTACAGCTTTCTGTGATTTTTGTAACGAACATAGAATATCTTGGATTTTAAAGTTTTATGTGTTCAAATTAAGGATATAAGTTTTATCAGGAGAGTTATATTTGTTGTTGATTATTTTTGATTTTTTTAATGTGAATTATTTAATTAGAACCGATGAAGACCTTATCGGAATTCTAAGAGCTTTTTGAAGATATAAGACATGTTTTGAGAGATTTTTGATAAAAGTTTTGAGAAGTCCTTAAATTATTTTTGTCATTTTTGAAAAGGAATTAGTTTTCATAATTCTAAGATCAGAAACAAAATTTTGTCTCCTCCAAATATTTAATTATTAATTTTAATTGACAATTTATATTTGTTGGTTTATTTATTCTATTTGATATTGTATATTGAGTTTTGATTTTATACTTATATTAGATATAAGCTGAGCTTATAAAACATTAATATAATTCTAAAAATTTTTGAATAAAAGTTTTTTGAAATTAAAATTATAGGAGATTAACAGATTATATCTTTTTTGATATTCAAATTTTGTAATATTCCTTTTATCCTCAAAAAACTTCTTCCAGTATTTTATTCTAATTCTTGTTTGGAATCAGCATTCAGTTTGTCCAATATATACCTGCTGGCAAATACCACAAGTTAACTTAAGAAAACTTAATTTCCCGTTTTTTGAAATATTCTCTTCGTGTTTTTATTAAATTGCCTACTCTATTAGTTCAAAATTTTTTTTTCTTCTTGAATATTAAGCAATCCTTCCTGTTTTCTGTGCTATGTAAGTTGAATAAATATATTTAAAATAGTTCACGTGAAAGTGGGGGGTATGTTAGTGTTATTGCTATTTTGTATTTGATTCTATCCAATACTCTACTGAAATTCATAATCATTTCAATTCGTCAATTATATTTACTTTATTGGATGAAATCAAAAAAAACCAATAACACACATAATCGTGAAGTATATTAGTGTTATTATTATTTTGTTCTTGATTTTCATTCAATTCAAGAGTTAGGGAATATAAAAAAATTATCTTAACAAAATATAAAATTGAACATATGAAATGAGTTGCTGAAAATTGGACATAATTTTAATAACTACAAAATAGTACTATTAATAATAACGATCATCGACTTTATCTCTTAGAAACCCAAGAGATTATTAGATATAATAACAAACAAATTTTACTGAACGATCAAACAGAATTGAACAAATTTCTACTGATTCAATGAAATAATATAGACTCTTTTCACAATTACATATACAAAATGTAAACTTGAAGAAGCCACAGTGTAGACGAAACAACAATAGTTAATTTATGTATTGTGGGAATAGTCTTTATCATTTTATTCAAGCAGATTCAATTAAAAAAACCCCTACTGCTCAATATTTTCGAATAACATTTGGACCCTGATAATTATAAACTATTTTCCATACCCCTCTTTTATTTATTTGAGATAACGAAACAATTATTGTGTAAACATTAAAATTAAAAGTTAAATTTTTTCTCTTTCCGAAACGTAAATTAGTAACTCCAGGGACCCGTTTGCAGTGGATAAAAAAGAATTAGCGGCGAGTACTGGGATCCATTCCTGAAAATACGTTCAAAAAATGTTCCAATCTTTTTGAATTATTCATAGGTTAAGTATAGGATTTTGATAATGACTTAATTTGAATATAACCCGATGAATTTTGAAGAAATATACATATTTTTTGTTTCATTTAACAAATTCTGGTACTTTTTATAAACTGTAATAAGTTATCTATGCTGAAAAATTAAAAATGGAAAATATTCAGCTGATGTGAGGATCGAATGATTCTTATGAAGTTTGCGCAAGACAAAATTTCAGAAAATAATATATAGCAAAAAGAAACAGTCTCTGTCTTTTATTTTGGTGTACCACTCGTGATACCCAATATCTGATGGTATATCGGAAACTTCCAAGGTTACCTAAACTCCATTGTCAGCTGTTTTAAATAGCCCGTTCGTGTACAAACCTTCATCTCGAATTTCACAACCAAGGTATTCTTTTACGTTCAGGGGTTTTCCATTTGTTAGACAGATTATCTGATAGAAACACATAACTACCATTGTTTTCGAAACGAAGTTGTATATGGACATGATGAAGAAAATCGATTACACACGAATTTTGAAGGAATTAGAATTGTATTGACGTAAAATTAGGTATTCAGAGAATACTTTAAACTTGAAACTTTAATTTCATGTTATTCAGTATTGAATACACTTCTTCAATTCTTTGCTGTCTATTATTCAAATCTGGTCTCAGAAAATAAAAATCATAACGAAAATCATACGAACTTATGCCTCGCAATCAACATTTGTTGGTCAGTGCAATTTGAAAGTACCCGGCTTTTCACTATAACTTGACCCACCCTTTAACAATCTTACAAATGGAAATACAAAAAAAAGTTATCCACAAAAATTGTACGAGATCAGGAGGCGTGTTCAACAGAAAAAATAGACTTTCTAGGGCAAAACAAAAATCGAAGACAACGCAAAGTATTTCAAATTTGAAATACTTTGCGATGTCTTCGATTTTTGTTTAAGAACGTTTGGTGTTCGAGAATATTTGAGTGGTCAATTTGCTCGTTTATGATGTACCTATTTCATGGCCAACCAATAGTCCATGACACGTGTCATGGCTGTTCCTGTAGAAAAAAATTTACTCTGATAATGATGAAAGTGTTGAGATCATTAAAAACAGAATCGAAGCATTCATTCATGAACTCAATCAGAACCATAATAATGCTATCCCAAATATCTAACCAACATGAGAAAACGATGTGAACTATGTATATTAAATAATGTTGGCCATTTTGAGCAATTTCATTCGTTGCAACTGTTCATTTCATACCACCATAAATACTCAACAATGTCCCGTGCTTGATTCTCATTCCGTACGCCTGTCTCTTTCTCTAAAAACTCTTCGAACCTTTTACAAGGTATTGATAAATGTATTTTCACTTAGAATTAGATGATCTATCTGAATGTAACGCCATATATTCTTCCCTTTTAGTTTTCTTGTTTTTATTGTACTCCAGATAAATAATATGATAGATTTATTGTATTAAGTAATGATATCTTTGTATGTATTAATTTGTTGAAATATACTTGATTTGAATATCCAAACAGATTTAATCTCTTAGTCTCCTACAATTTTAATTTTAACAAAAAATTTTTTCTTTTTAATTTTCAGAATTAAATTATTGTTAGTTTTCATAATTGTAAGATCAGAAACAAAATTTTGCCTCCTTCAAATATTTATTTTTTAATTTTAATTGACAATTTGAATTTATTAAATATATGGAGTTATTATTTTATACGTCTATTGAATATAAGCTGTGCTCAAAAGACATCTATTTAATTCTAAAAATTTTTTGAAAATAAAAATGTAGGAGACTAAAAGATTAAATCTGTTTTTATATTTATGTAATATTTCTTCTATCAAGTAAAAAACCTCCTTTTATTATTTTATTTCATATATTATATATTATTATACTAGGTTTGAATAAAACTCATTATGGGATATCAGGTGGTTTAAAGAAAATCATATAATACCTTACAGCTTTCTGTGATTTTTTCGGCGAACATAGAATATCTTGGATTTTAAAGTTGGTGTTCAAACGAGTGTAACAAGAAATCTGTAGACAAGTGGTATTTGTTGTTGATTGATTTTATTTTTTGAATTTGAAGTTGGACCGATAAAGACCTTATCGGAATTCTAATTGTTTTTGAAGATATAATACATGTTTTTGAGAGATTTTTGAAGTAACTCATTTAAATATTTAAATATAATAAATATTTCAAATGAATTTTCTGAGAAGTCCTTAGAATTATGTTTTGTATTTTTGAAAAGGAATTAGTTTTCATAATTATAAGATCAGAAACAGAATTTTGTCTCCTTCAAATATTTATTTTTAATTTTAATCGACAATTTATATTTGTTGGGTTATTTATTCCATTTGATACTTTATATTGAGTTTTGATTTTATACGTATATTGAATATAAGTTGTGCTCATGAGACATTAATTTAATTCTAAAAATAAAAAAAAAATTTTATAAATCAAAATTGTAGGAGACTAACAGATTAAATCTGTTTTGATATTCAAATTTTGTAATATTTCTTCTATCAACTAAAAAACATCTTCTTATTATTTTATTCTATACTTGATTTGATTCAGATTTTTTCCGCTTCTGTGTAATGCAGGTTTCAGAAACAATTTTATTGAATATCAACATATTGTTACCAATGTCGTTTGTTGATTTATCACAGCCTACCACTTTACAAACGATTACTGAGCCTGCCAGGTTGTTCTTCAAATTTGAGAATCTGTAGTTCTCAAAATAAGAGAGAGCCCAATACATGCAGAAAATATACTCGGTGATCTATTTGAAAAAATTTAATTGCACTGAATATCTTGTCCACCTTGTATATATTCCATTTTGCGAAATCATTTTGAGAAAATTCGGTTGATTTCGTACAACTTTTGTGAATAACTTTACTTGTATCTCGATTCGTTATTACAAATATGAAGTCGTAACTCTATCCATTCACCATAGCTCTCCCTGATTCCTAAATCACAAGAATTAAATACATTGGAATCCATCTCCGCACGCAAAGTAAACGGGAGTTTCTCTAATCTGATGAAGCTTCCGCTAAGGACTCGAAAATCCTAAAACTACAAAAGTTTGCCGAGACGAAAACCCTCTTTCGAGATGCGAGGGAGCCTCTAAAGTGAAATAACAACCTAATGGCAACACTATATTCGCGAGGGGATCAAGTCCTCCAACTCCTTATATTGTTAAGGACTTAGCGGCAGCTTCGCAGCTTATTTTTACACGTCACGCTGCACCGGGAATACATATTTGTCGAATATAATAACCGAGATCAGGAAAACCAAATCCTCTACCCCATTCAACTGCTGAATACGGCAAATAATAACTTTCAAGTTATCCGTAGCTCCTTTTTTCGACTTGTGTTCTGAGTTAGATTGGTGCATCTTCCTGGAATTCAAATAACTGGATCCGGAACGTACCAAACTTGCGCCGCAATCTCGTGAAACAAACTAACTGCCAAGTTGGCGTGGTAGGAAAAAGTTTCGCTTCAGCGCGGGAATTCAGGTGCATTTGGAGGTGAGTCGAAAAGTTATTAAAGTTTTCCCGAACGTTTTGTCATATTGGGGCGAGATAGAAAGTCGCGTGGAGGAGTTTTGGTATGTTCTTGGCACGTTAATTATTGTTTCCCCTGGTTCCTCTCGATATTTAACTTGTTTGTGGAAGAAACTTTATTAGAGTATGTGACTCAATAGTTAAATCTAAGTTGAAAGAAAACTGCTGGAAATTCTATGACACAGAATTTTTTTAAAAGTTTTCCAGTTACCCAAATCTCAAGCAACATGATATTTGTTACTTTTTCGCAAGAAAAATTTTCTATATTTTCTATATATAGAAAATGTGAATTGGGCCATTTGGATCACGTGATTTGTCGCTGTTAAAGTTTTTTTGGTGGGTTCTGCAAAAGGTCGTATTCATTGATGAAATCAGCAAAATACTGTTAGTTTTAAAATGTATATTCACCAAATTATAGACACGTTGTTGCTCCATTGTGTCGCAAAGTCATCAAAAACTACCCTGTTGGAATCAAGTTCTATAAGAAATCCCTTAGATGACAAGTGACAATCAGAAAATTCCGTCGACCAAATGATTAATATTATTTAAATATTTTTATATTTACAGATATATCCTGTTAGCCATATTTAATTTAAAAGAATTATATTTAATATTATAACTTCAGGAATTAAATTAATGTCATATAAGTACTGCTTATATCAAACGGCATATAAAATAAACATTCATTATAAGACATCCAAATGATATAACAAAATCCAAAGAATATAAATTGTTAACAAAAATCCTATAAATTAAATATTTTGAGTAGACAGAATTTTGTTTCTGCTCATCCCTCTTATGAAAACAAATATCTATCTTACTTAGAATATTTAATATTATTGGATATCAACAATCTTGATTGATGTTATATTTTATTGAATACGACTGAGTACTAACGAAGCGAAGTCTCTCTTAAAAATTGTTTTTTCTTAATGTTTTTACATATCTTGAGATTTTCCAAAAAGTAACTTAGATATCCAATAATATTGAATCTATTGAATTCTAAGAAAGATTGTTTTATGATGAAATTCTTAAGATAATGTTAAACATTTTTTAAAGATATGTTTTCATAAGAGGGATGAGCAGAAATAAAATTTTGTCTACTCAAAATATTTAATTTATGGGATTTTTGTTAACAATTTATATTTCTTGGATTTTGTTATATCATTGGGATGTCTTAGAATGAATTTTTATTTTATATGTCGTTTTATATAAGTAGTACTTATATGACATTAATTTAATTCCTGAAGTTATAATATTTAATATAATTATTTGAAATTAAATATGTAGAAGGCTAACAGAATATATCTGTAAATATTGAAATATTTAAATAATTTTATCTACTTTCTATCAAGTATAAACCTCCATTTATTTTAAATGATTAATATAATCATTACCAGTACTTATGTGTGTCGAAGGATTTTTTTTTATTTAATGACATTAAAAATATATCTACTATTGCCCCATCAATATGAATTAACAATATTGAAGGAACAATTTCTTAGAATTTACTGTTTCATTTTCATTTCAAGATATTATTCCATCTTCAGATAATTTTCGATATGGAATTCAGGGAATTGAAAATTTCAGATGATCCAAAAAATAACTTGAGGCAATACTATTTCAACCTAAAAACCAGGATTGGTCCATAAAATGTGTGATTACAAAAAAACTAAAAATAGAAAAATGAGAAATAACTTCGTTTTCTATCTCTCCTTATTACTGAAGAGGCAGAAGTATTTACTATATTTTTAAACTGAATAACAAAGGCTTCAACTTGTGCAAAACTTGGCGAAATAGGGTGTGCCAAAGCTCCGTCACTCGTTCAATAGTTTTATTTCCAGCGTGAAATTAGAGTTATCTTTGAGGTTACTAAATGATGACTGGTTTTCTTTGAACCTTTTTTAAATCTTCGGGTTTATCCTACATATACACTACCGCAACTTAATTCATAAACTCCCGAATTTTTTGTAATCCGATTGTTGTCATTTTAAGCATAAAAAAAATTTTAGAATGATATGTGGAGGTGTGAAAGCTATTTTTATAGGTGGATGTGGAGGTTATTCGGAATTTTATGATTCTGATTTGAAATAATAAACCTTTATCAATCAGGGTCGGAAATTTTATGTAATATAGAATTAAAATAGAAAGGCCTTTTACTTGATAGAAGAAATATAACAAAATTTGAATATTAAAACAAATTGAAATATGTTTATCTTCTACAATTTTAATTTAAAAAAAAATTTATTCAAAAAACTTTTAGAAATAAATTTATGTCCAACAAGCACCGCTTACATTCAATAGACGTATATAATCAAAACTCAATATATAATGTCAAATGAAATAAATAACCCAACAGATATACGAAAGTAATTGAAATTAATAAATAAATATTTAAAGGAGACAAAATTTTGTTTCTGGTTTTACCTTTAAGACATACCACTTACCTTATAAAAACATGAACACACTTAAAGGACTTCTCAAAGAATATAATTTATTTGAAATATTTAATATATTTAAATATTGGAACAAATTATTTCAAAAATCTCTAAAAAAATGTGCACTATATCTTCAAAAAACAAATATAACGGGATTGTCTAGAATTATATTTGTTTTTTGAAGATATAGTGCACATTTTTTTAGAGATTTTTGAAATAATTTGTTCGAATATTTAAAAATATTAAATATTTCAAATAAATTATATTCTTTGAGAAGTCCTTTAAGTGTGTTCATGTTTTTATAAGGCAAGTGGTATTTCTTAAAGGTAAAACCAGAAACAAAATTTTGTCTCCTTTAAATATTTATTTATTAATTTCAATTACTTTCGTATATCTGTTGGGTTATTTATTTCATTTGACATTATATATTGAGTTTTGATTATATACGTCTATTAAATGTAAGCGGTGCTTGTTAGACATAAATTAATTTCTAAAAGTTTTTTGAATAAAATTTTTTTGAAATTAAAATTGTAGAAGATAAACATATTTCAATTTGTTTTAATATTCAAATTTTAATATAGAATTCATAAAGAGTTTTTTAACTGTTTATATTTCTCACTTAAGAGTCAACATCTACTGTTGCATTTCGAATTTGAATTGTTTAAGAGTGAAAGAAATGATATAATAAAACTAGAGGGTCAAATTAGATGATCTCCGAAATTGAATTCAGTAAGCCTAAAACCGCCTTTTGAATCAAATGGGCGTTGACTAGAGAAATACGGAAACAACTACTCTCGTCAACAACAATATTCATTCTACAGAAAAATTTTGAATTCCATAGTCGAATGAATTAATGCTTGAAGCAATAAAGTGAAGATATGAAATATTTACTGCAAAAGAAAAATATAAATTTTTATTACAATAACAAATACATAGTAATCTGCAAAAAACCTTCATTTGACTCGCTCACTTCAAGTATAGGATACAAATATATTCACCTTTTTGAATATTTAGTTTTGTAGGTCAGTAATTCAATAACGTTGAATAGAATACGCAGAAAAGAAAAAACTGATATATTTCTTTAAATAGAATTCACTGCTTGTTGTCCAAACAACAATTGGATGAATGTTTCTTTATACGTTCTCTACCTCGGGGCTCAACAAAAGTCAGCATTGTTTACCGCTGTCAATATCACAGAGCTTTAAACTCGACGTCGACTTGGGGATGCGTTTTCTTTTCGAATCCTAAAGGATTGTTTGATATCTTATCTGCAAATACTGGACGAGGGGATATGTTTGAAAAATCCTTCTTGAAGGTACAAAGGTGAGTTGGAATTGATAGGAATAACATAAATAATGGAAATATTAGTTTAGACGGGGTACAATATTTTGATGTGGGAAATTGAATGAGTTTTCCCTAGTTATATAAATACAGGATTTATTATGTTTATATAATTTGTAGCATGCACAATGAACAATTGAGAAAAGAGACTAAGGAAACAAAGGTATTTTTACTACAGATATTCGTATTCGTTTATTGTTTGAAAATGTAGTAAGCACTACGAAACTCGAGTCACTGTATATCAGTAATAATAAAAAGTGATAGAAAACAAAGTGATTTTTTATTTCATTCCATAAAAATCAGACTCTAAAAAATCAAATGACAGAATATATAATCCAATTAAGTAAGATAAGTACAATTTTACGATGTGTTATAGAAAAATAAATATTTGAAGTTTCACATCCTTAATTTTCTGGGATTATTGAGATCTTGAATGAAAAATTTGGGAAAAGTTAGTAAAAATTGTCGCTTATATCAATTTTATGCTTCTGTGTCAGATTGTCCAATTTATAGAAGTTCCTTTTACTGAAATGTTTATTTTTGAAATCAATATGTGCAGTACCTAACCAATTGAAACAAAAAAAGGGTGCGGAAAAATTACTCAATTTAAATAAACTAATAAAGTCGGAAGTTCAAAATTTTTCTCAGATGGTGTTTATCTCACAGTTTGTACTTTCATAGGTTCACATCTATCGAGTGTTTTTTTAGAGTGATAGAATATTCGATAGGGATAACTGTGATTTCACATAAGGTAGAAGCCATGTTGTTTTGACATTTCTATTCGGTAAGCATTGACAAATTATCATGGAAAGACTCATGCCGCAACAACGAACCTTGTGTGCCTGTCAAGTGTCAATAAAGAGCTGCTTTCGATGTCATTTGGGAAAAATGTGTTTTATTGCATCATCTTGTGGAAAGTTTTAGAAATTTTGATTTGAAACTGAAAAATTTTTAAAAAAATTTCGCTTGTTTTCCAATTCCTGCCATTTTCAGATAATTGAAAAATCCAAATATTGGCGTCGATATTTCAAATTGAAATTTTGAGTGGCGTATTCTGCTGATAGATCGTCATTTACAGGCGAATCAATTATTCTATGCAAATAGACTGATAGAATTCGAATATGTTAAGGGAAATGTGCCCGGTGCATGGAAACCGGGTACAGCGCCCTCCGGCGGTAATTTCCATCTAGCGGTACAGAACATGAATCATACCGGCATTTTCCCCTGTGCCGGGAGGGGCAACAATAATTAATTTCATTTTTGGCGCGGCCTCAGGCCATTTTAAAATTTTTGGACATTATGCCGTTCTGCTATATCTACCAGGCGGGTATGTTAATTTTAATTCGGGCCTAATCGTTTCGACCGAAAACTCCACATATAGCAGATTGAATACACAAAGTGTTCGCCTTCAACATTGCCAAGCAATTTTCTCCAGCTGTAGTAAATTCGATTAAACTGTTTTAGATGAAACCCATTTTGAATTTCGCGCCGTTTCCGAAGCATCAAAATGAAACTGACAGGGCTTTGACATTTGGAAAGTATGAATTTTGAGGTTATGAAATATGCTCTTACACAATGTAATGAAATATTGAGAATTTAATATAAAAATAGCGTAAAGTTCTACAGCTTTTGCACCTTCTCGCTCTGCTAAAGTCAAATCAAATTTGAAAGTCTCGCACAAGTAAATGATGTGAAAACTCAAAACCAAATGAAGTGCCTAAAATATCTCTGCTGTAGCTAAGAGTACGGGTGAAAACCTTAGTTTGTCCTTTTCAAAATATTCACAATGATGGCATCACCATTCAATTTGCACCATATGCAAGAATTGCAACTATAATACAAATTCACGAATAACGCCTTATATTCTGTGTAAGGTAATCTGAGAGTTCATAACTTGTTATTCGAAAATTCTTCATAAGAAGAAACACCCACTCCAATATGAAACTGAACTCCAATCATTTCAATGATGATATAATCAAATTATCTATATCAGTTCAAAGTTTTTCTCCCTCATTGAATGTAGAGCTTTTAGTCTTCAAGCTTATTCGAAATATAAACTGTTCTATTGAACCTATGCAAACTTAAACACTTTGTAGGTAGGTTATGATGATATCTTTGAGAGGACAAAATTTCAAATGCTTACACAAGCGAACTTTTTCTATTCGTCACGTGATTTGAAATTGAAACCTACCAGACAAATGACATAATTTTTAGTAAATTATCGTGCTCATGAATGAAAAGAATTGATTTTTAGTCCAAATTTCCTCATCCTTACATCAAATATAATGGTTAGATTTCATTTCCAGCTAAAAATTCACGAGACTAGATGAACATTTAAATAAAACGTTAACGCATTATACAAGCGTACTTGAACATTGAATTTCAAACCAAAATTTAGCACAGTGAAAGATATACAGGGTTTCAGAAATCAACGTCAAGCCAGAACTGCTCATCAGAAAAATATAAGAAAAATCTAGATGGCATGCTTTCAAAAGGATAGTATTCAAATATATTCTATAAATTCTACACCCTGTGACTGTCTTTTTACTCCTGCTGCCACAAATCTTCATTTTTCCAATTTTTTTTTGATATGTAATCCTGAATAATGCTTTTCTAAATTGTTATCAAAATTTCAAAACCAACTGCTCCAGCTTGGATGAAAAGGAGACCTTTTTCCAAAAAAAAATTCTCAAAATAAAAATTTTGCCCAGTACTGAAAAAAAATTGTACCTAAGTTAAAAATTATTTAAAGGAGCGTTCGAAATAAAATTTAGTGGATAACCTAATAATTTTTAACTAGGGTAGATAAATTTGTTGAAAATGGGAATATATCCAAAGAAAAGATTGTCTACAATTTCAGCAGAAATTTATCGAGTGTTATACCATTTTGGAGTCCTTACTGAATGCGCCAAATTTTGACGTCGCGTAGTACAATTTTTTTTCAGTAGAGTCAGTCTAAACTGGGCAAAATTTTTATTTTGGAATTTTTTTTCAGAGAAATGTCTCTTTTTCATTCATGCTGAATCAGCTGGTTTTTAAATTTTGATTTCAGTTTAGAGAAACATTATTCAGGGTTACATAACAAGAAAAATATTTGGAAAAAAATTTGTGAAACAGGAGTAACATGGAGTAACATCACATGGTGTAGAATTTTTAGAATATCTTTAAATGCCTATAATTTTGAAAACATGCCACATAGCTTTTTTTATATTTTTCTGATAACCAATACAACTTGCCTCGTCATTCAGTTCCTACTTGACGTTGATTTCTCGGACGTCCTGTATAAATACGAAATAATTTCCTAATTATAAGCAGAATGTTGACTCTGTATAAATGATCATCAAAAGGTATTCGGGTGAGTACTACTTACCAAGGTGCTTGAGATAGATCAGAATAGGAAGTCTATATTTACCTGAAACAAAAAATTAGTTCAAACTCAGTTCAACTCAATTATTCTCAGTTTTATATGAAACTAACGAATATGAAAATATGGAATTTTCCTGGCCGTAAATATAAATAACAAATTGAATGAATCTAATTTTTTTATTGAATTGTATCAGTCCTTACTTGGTGAAAATCCATATTAAATAATTTGAAATAAGGTTATTCTGATTTTCACAAATTTTTATTGTGCAGTTATTCAAAATGTGATCTTGCCTGATGATGCTACTTTGGTAGCGAAACAATTGTTGTGAGTTGAACAATAAAAATTTGTGAAAATCAGAATAACCTTATTTCAAATTATCTAATTTTTAAAATAAAATAGAAAGGCTTTTTACTTGATAGAAGAAATATAACGAAATTTGAATATCAAAACAAATTGAAATATGTTTATCTTCTACAATTTTAATTTCCAAAAGAATTTTTTTTATTCAAAAACTTTTAGAATTAAATTAATGTCTAAAACAAGCACCGCTTACATTTAATAGACGTATATAATCAAAACTCAATATACAATGTCAAATGAAATAAATAACCCAGCAGATATACGAAAGTAATTAAAATTAATAAATAAATTTTGTCTCGTTTGAATATTTATTTATTAATTTTAATTACTTTCGTATATCTGCTCGGTTATTTATTTCATTTGACATTGTATATTGAGTTTTGATTATATACGTCTATTAAATGTAAGCGGTGCTTGTTTTAGACATTAATTTAATTCTAAAAGTTTTTGAATAAAAAAATTCTTTTGGAAATTAAAATTGTAGAAGATAAACATATTTCAATTTGTTTTGATATTCAAATTTCGTTATATTTCTTCTATCAAGTAAAAAGCCTTTCTATTTTATTTTATATATAATATATAATTATATTTTGGCTTCAATAAATCTCTTTATACGGTGTCAATGGATTTAGGTAAACCTTAAAATAACTCACTTTGTTCTTTGATTTTGTTAGAACATAGATCAATCTTGAATATATAGTTGATCTGTAGTTCGAAGCTTAAGTCTTTTAACACGTGAGTGATGTAGGTTATGTTTTTGATTTTGATATTTGGATTATTAAAAACGGCTGATGAAGGGATTATCTAGAATTATATTTGTTTTTTGAAAATATAGTGCACATTTTTTAGAGTTTTTTGAAATAATTTGTTCGAATATTTAAATGTATTAAATATTTCAAATAAATTATATTCTTTGGGAAGTCCTTCAAGTGTGTTCATGTTTTTATAAGGCAAGTAGTATTTCTTAAGATAAAACCAGAAACAAAATTTTGTCTCGTTTGAATATTTATTTATTAATTTTAATTACTTTCGTATATCTGCCGGGTTATTTATTTCATTTGACATTGTATATTGAGTTTTGATTATATACGTCTATTAAATGTAAGCGGTGCTTGTTTTAGACATTAATTTAATTCTAAAAGTTTTTGAATAAAAAAATTCTTTTGGAAATTAAAATTGTAGAAGATAAACATATTTCAATTTGTTTTGATATTCAAATTTCGTTATATTTCTTCTATCAAGTAAAAAGCCTTTCTATTTTATTTTATATATAATATATAATTATATTTTGGCTTCAATAAATCTCTTTATACGGTGTCAATGGATTTAGGTAAACCTTAAAATAACTCACTTTGTTCTTTGATTTTGTTAGAACATAGATCAATCTTGAATATATAGTTGATCTGTAGTTCGAAGCTTAAGTCTTTTAACACGTGAGTGATGTAGGTTATGTTTTTGATTTTGATATTTGGATTATTAAAAACGGCTGATGAAGGGATTATCTAGAATTATATTTGTTTTTTGAAAATATAGTGCACATTTTTTAGAGTTTTTTGAAATAATTTGTTCGAATATTTAAATGTATTAAATATTTCAAATAAATTATATTCTTTGGGAAGTCCTTCAAGTGTGTTCATGTTTTTATAAGGCAAGTAGTATTTCTTAAGATAAAACCAGAAACAAAATTTTGTCTCGTTTGAATATTTATTTATTAATTTTAATTACTTTCGTATATCTGCTGGGTTATTTATTTCAGTTGACATTGTATATTGAGTTTTGATTATATACGTCTATTAAATGTAAGCGGTGCTTGTTTTAGACATTAATTTAATTCTAAAAGTTTTTGAATAAAAAAATTCTTTTGGAAATTAAAATTGTAGAAGATAAACATATTTCAATTTGTTTTGATATTCAAATTTCGTTATATTTCTTCTATCAAGTAAAAAGCCTTTCTATTTTATTTTATATATAATATATAATTATATTTTGGCTTCAATAAATCTCTTTATACGGTGTCAATGGATTTAGGTAAACCTTAAAATAACTCACTTTGTTCTTTGATTTTGTTAGAACATAGATCAATCTTGAATATATAGTTGATCTGTAGTTCGAAGCTTAAGTCTTTTAACACGTGAGTGATGTAGGTTATGTTTTTGATTTTGATATTTGGATTATTAAAAACGGCTGATGAAGGGATTATCTAGAATTATATTTGTTTTTTGAAAATATAGTGCACATTTTTTAGAGTTTTTTGAAATAATTTGTTCGAATATTTAAATGTATTAAATATTTCAAATAAATTATATTCTTTGGGAAGTCCTTCAAGTGTGTTCATGTTTTTATAAGGCAAGTAGTATTTCTTAAGATAAAACCAGAAACAAAATTTTGTCTCGTTTGAATATTTATTTATTAATTTTAATTACTTTCGTATATCTGCTGGGTTATTTATTTCATTTGACATTGTATATTGAGTTTTGATTATATACGTCTATTAAATGTAAGCGGTGCTTGTTTTAGACATTAATTTAATTCTAAAAGTTTTTGAATAAAAAAATTCTTTTGGAAATTAAAATTGTAGAAGATAAACATATTTCAATTTGTTTTGATATTCAAATTTCGTTATATTTCTTCTATCAAGTAAAAAGCCTTTCTATTTTATTTTATATATAATATATAATTATATTTTGGCTTCAATAAATCTCTTTATACGGTGTCAATGGATTTAGGTAAACCTTAAAATAACTCACTTTGTTCTTTGATTTTGTTAGAACATAGATCAATCTTGAATATATAGTTGATCTGTAGTTCGAAGCTTAAGTCTTTTAACACGTGAGTGATGTAGGTTATGTTTTTGATTTTGATATTTGGATTATTAAAAACGGCTGATGAAGGGATTATCTAGAATTATATTTGTTTTTTGAAAATATAGTGCACATTTTTTAGAGTTTTTTGAAATAATTTGTTCGAATATTTAAATGTATTAAATATTTCAAATAAATTATATTCTTTGGGAAGTCCTTCAAGTGTGTTCATGTTTTTATAAGGCAAGTAGTATTTCTTAAGATAAAACCAGAAACAAAATTTTGTCTCGTTTGAATATTTATTTATTAATTTTAATTACTTTCGTATATCTGCTGGGTTATTTATTTCAGTTGACATTGTATATTGAGTTTTGATTATATACGTCTATTAAATGTAAGCGGTGCTTGTTTTAGACATTAATTTAATTCTAAAAGTTTTTGAATAAAAAAATTCTTTTGGAAATTAAAATTGTAGAAGATAAACATATTTCAATTTGTTTTGATATTCAAATTTCGTTATATTTCTTCTATCAAGTAAAAAGCCTTTCTATTTTATTTTATATATAATATATAATTATATTTTGGCTTCAATAAATCTCTTTATACGGTGTCAATGGATTTAGGTAAACCTTAAAATAACTCACTTTGTTCTTTGATTTTGTTAGAACATAGATCAATCTTGAATATATAGTTGATCTGTAGTTCGAAGCTTAAGTCTTTTAACACGTGAGTGATGTAGGTTATGTTTTTGATTTTGATATTTGGATTATTAAAAACGGCTGATGAAGGGATTATCTAGAATTATATTTGTTTTTTGAAAATATAGTGCACATTTTTTAGAGTTTTTTGAAATAATTTGTTCGAATATTTAAATGTATTAAATATTTCAAATAAATTATATTCTTTGGGAAGTCCTTCAAGTGTGTTCATGTTTTTATAAGGCAAGTAGTATTTCTTAAGATAAAACCAGAAACAAAATTTTGTCTCGTTTGAATATTTATTTATTAATTTTAATTACTTTCGTATATCTGCTGGGTTATTTATTTCATTTGACATTGTATATTGAGTTTTGATTATATACGTCTATTAAATGTAAGCGGTGCTTGTTTTAGACATTAATTTAATTCTAAAAGTTTTTGAATAAAAAAATTCTTTTGGAAATTAAAATTGTAGAAGATAAACATATTTCAATTTGTTTTGATATTCAAAAATCTAATTTTTTTTAAAATTATCTGAAGCTCAGACAATTTTTGAGTATAACTTGATGAAGTAAGATATCATATGAAACAAATATTAAGTTGAGACAATGTCATTTCTCTTCTTGGTGCAATCATCATTGGTTAAATGTAATAATTATGACATTTCACCAATTCTCTATTAGATCAGAACCAACTTAGCTCTACCTGTTGAAAGTGTCTGTGTTACACCAAAGTTAACGTTCAAAAAACAAAAAATAGGCTGATAAGATAAAATCTGAAATCACGTATTCGCAAACCTCTAAAACAGAAGTGGCAATTTCTATCAGGAAATCTTAAAATTCAAATATACAGCAATAGATATTCACTCATAAGTGAAATTATTTGCACGTATAAACAATTATTAAATTCTTACGTGAAAATAAAATTTTTCATAAATTCTAGACAATTTATAAGGTCAATGTTGAATGAACTGAAATTAAAAATCAGAAATTTCTTATAATTATTATTATCAATTCTGTGTTAGAGAGAAATTAATTGAAGTTAATAATAATCCCCTCCTGACGTTTCTAATATATTTTTCCGTTCAACCTTCTGAAATTATGTAGCTCACCAGTGACAGTTTCAATGTAAACCTCCTGATTAAAGCTTTTATTTATAGCATATTATTGTTGGTTGTTAGCAAACAAATTAGATAACGCGACAGGTGCTCAGGTGCATCATATATAAATTGCATAATTTACTAGGTAAATATATGAGGGTGAGCTAAATTTAGCGCGTGCATAGCTCAGTCACCAGCATCTTTTTTCAGTGACATCGTCGCATATATCATTGAGACAAATCGACGAACAGATTGGACCGAATTAGTATATATGCATCAAGGCAGGCCCTGGAATATTTTATATTCTTGTTTGAACACATGTCACGCGCCATCAGACAAAATGTCACATAGGGGTCTCGATTCTGTGTTATTGGCGAACATTACCACTTCATAACAATAATACAACGTTTATGGACTGAATATTGAGATTGAGAACGGCTGGATTTCGCAGACAAGTCACGTAAAGAAGCATCCCATGCGTGTTTTTCACGTAGGGATGAGATAAGAGAATGTTATTTCATTGCGTTTTCAGTGAATAAATGTCGTGACATCTGCTCCACCACCCACTTTGTTGAAATCTACACGAGTAGTATTTTGTTGTGGAGCTGAAACATGATATAAATCATTTTCAGGCGCATGTTTCGTGATTGGAGGGAAAAAAGTTGGAAATCTCGAGGAAGACATGTGTTTATCACCCATCATCGATCAAAACTGACTTTTTTGGATCGAATTTCAGTATTGATGACGTTTTAAATGTATCTTTCCCAAAGATTATTCCTTTCACATATCCAATTAAAAATTGTGTCTTGGTAGTTTCTTGAGACTCCCTGTATTCATTCGAAGACGAAAAATCTCGTAAACAGCAGGCAACGGAAATGTCGATTAATTCTTATCGTTACCACAACTTATCAAATTTCTGAAGTCTGCCATATGACATTTCAAAACAGAATAATGTTGAAAATATCTAGAAAAGTACTGACGTGAAGTAAGAAGCTTTTTCGCTCTTGTTCAATAGTCTATTTTCCCTGTAACTTTCAAATCTTTGAACTACTTCGCGAAGAAGCTACATATAATGTAGCTTTTAAACTGCATTGAATATATTTCGTATTATAGAAGCCATTTTAATTGAAATCATTCCATTTGCGAAGGAACTCAAAAATGAAAAAGTGACATATTACAGTTAAACGTCATGGATAATATTTTATGTGGTTCCGGAATTTCATAATTCCATAATTATATTCTAGGAATCGTGAAATATTCACCTACTAAATTTCCGTGCAGTTATATGCAGTAAAAATTACGTTTTTGTATTAAAGTTAGAATATAAAAAACTACGATAATATTCCAGTTGACAGATTTGTATTTTGTTGAGTAAAATACTCAAGTAAATTGAGGTGTACCAATTGGATGCTATGCTATTTCATCCAAAATTCTATATATTGAATAGAAAATGGTCCGAAATATCTACATAATATTAAAATGTGTTTTCAAAGATCTGTGAATAGGTTCAACTGAGTATCAGGTTAGCCATTATTCAACAAGAAGTGGTCAGTTGATTTCAAGTGGGTTTTGAGATGAGTTAGGAAGCAGTCGAGAAGTGCTAGGAAATCTGCCTCGCTCTGGCTGACCATCCACATCCTCAACTGAGCTTTATCTCTGAAGTGAAGAAAATCGTGATTGAAAATCTTTGTTCAATCCTGAATATAGGAAGCCGTTGATATTTTGATGAGTCCAAATTGTTCCCAATGTAATGTATGTGAATAAAATCATTCTTATTATTATTTCTGTCACAAATCAATCCGTAACTTCTCATTTAGAGATTACTTGTGCATGAAGAAGCTTTGTACTTTAACTAATACCGAATATGAATGTAATTTAATCGGTCCTTACTAGATAGAAATTCATTTCAATCGAATAAAATAAATAAGAATGTGTTCACAATATATTAAGTTACCAACACTGTCCCGTGTGCTAGCTGTTCAGTTCCATGTAAGACTTTTAGAATCTAGGACTTCCTTCAAATCAACTTTGAGATGAAAATTCCCTAAAACATATAATTGAAAATATTTTTGCAGTGCATGTCAGAAAATGTTTGAAAGATATTTTTTCGTCTCAAATTATTACGTATTATGTAATTGCACGGTAGGAAATTGTGGACATATCCACTATTGTACGTTCTTTAGAAGTTTACATGCAAGTGTTCTTAGGTGTCCTCAACCCAACAACTGCCTGATAATAGGTTTCGAAAAATTCATTATTTTCTTGACTGAATTTTTACTGGTATATTAGTTCTTATAAATTTCAGAATACTATCATTTCATTTTTTCAGATTTTGCAATATTTCAATTTGCTCAAACATTTAGTTCAGAATACTTTAAATGTCAACCTCCAATGCATCCCTGGTCTAATAGAAAGGACGATTATTATTTACCGACCCAAGTCTTAATCGGAATTCCTTCTACTACCTACTCACAACACAGCGACTCATCAATTTCTATTTTCCAACGCGAAATGAAGATGTTTATTTTAAAATAACAATGACTATTATTGTCGATGGAACCGCCAAAGGCCATTCATTGATAGACGATAATGAATATTGTGGCTAATTGATAAACGTCACGATCAGTTTATCGTTATAATAGGGAGGTCTCATTGAAGTTAAGAGCTGCAGGATATGGTATATTGGGGAAAAATATCGAAACGGGTTTTATTATTCTATTTTAGTCCCCAAGGAGGTGACATAAAATAGGCATGTCTGTGTGAAAGGAGCTAATTATTACAGATTATTATTTTATGATGTAATCAAGCGGCTGACCTTAGAAGATCATGCACCGATTGCTAAATGTCATCACCCCTGAAAGTTGAGTGTATTCTTGAAGAGTTCAATCACCACCAAATCGTGGATAATATTTGTATATTTGTTGTTTTGACATACCTAGAAAGCTATTTAAATTACTTTTCTTTTATATAGTATGCCCAAATGAAAAAGAAACAAATCAAATTGCGACGTAACAAGTTCTTCTTCCTTCTTCTGAATAAGTACATTGGCTCTTCTACACCGAAGATTCGCCATTTTAAACTCATTATCTATCTGAGCAAATTGTCGTTTCATCTATTTCTGGGTATTCCGATACACCTTCTTCCTAACGATCATTTATCTCTCGAAATTCGCTATTCGATCTTGGTTCATTCGACCTATACGTTCATTCCATTCTATCTTCCTTCCTAGAACCCATTCATTTATGTTGCGTATTTTACAAGTTCGTCTGATGTCTTCGCTTCTCTCTAAGTCTAAGGAAGTAAAGAAGCAGATTCATGTTTTAGGCAAGTCCGCTTTAGCATAGGACATACAAGACTGTTTCATAAAAATGGGCAAAAGAAATCATATATTAAGTAGCAATTAAGCATCTGAAACATTTTTTGACACTCAGAATAATAAGAACGAGGAGAGTTGGATAAATAAATGACATTTTGAACATCTACCTAATGTCATACTGCTACTGTTAACTATATTCTTCCAGAGGCCTTCTGAGAAATTTTGAGTAAGTTGCGTCATACTTTTAATTTTTTTTTATTGAAAGTAGACAAACTCGTGAATCTCAACAAAATAGAAAATGTGAATTTTGAGTGCCCATCGAGCATTATTTTTGTCTTAAAAAAATCATCATCAAAACCAATAGAAGACTTTGTGAATATTATGCGATCTCTGATCTAACAGTTTCAATGGTTAAGAAGTGGTTTGCTAAATTGAGGTCTTGATAAACGTCACGATCAAGTGACACAAATGTTCCAAGTCAATTGAAAGGAATCGTTATTGAAGTCCATGGAATGACATTGAATGATCAGGGAGCGAATCTACCAGAAACTAAGAAAGAATCAACTTGGCCTTTTCCAAGATGCACGGAAGAACGCCCAGCCGAATCTTTATTCTAAAAAAGTCATGGTAACAGGTTTTTTGGATGCACACGTGTTGTCCTTAACATTGAATACTTAGCAATGAGTTAAAGGGTGTTTCAATAAGAGCGCAAGATTTGAATTGCGCGTCATGTTTGACAGTCGTAATGTCACATGATTATGACGTGACAGATCGAAAGTTGACAGATGGAAGTTAGTCAACATGGAGCATTACACGGTAGAACAACGCGTCCTGATTGTCAAAAATTATTATCAAAATGGTGATAGTTTAATTGCCACGATTCGTAAAGTGCGTCCAATGTTCGGTCGCAATGTGCCTAATTCATCTAGTGTGAAAACAATAATAAAAATCGAAAGTACTGGTTCAGTTAGTGATGTGAAACATACGTTACGAGCTCGTAGAGGTTGTTCAGAACAAAACATCCCGGAGTTCCCGAGAGTATGACAGAAAGGCCACAGACGTCAATTCGACATCAAGCACAAGAATTGGATATTTCAACAGGCATGCCTACAAAATCCAACTGACTCAACAACTTCTGCCAGTAGACCGTGAACAACGAAGAGAATTCACCAATTGGATTCTTGAGCAACCTGCTGACTTTGCAAACAAAATCATTTTCAGTGATGAAGCCCATTTTCACCTTGGCGGCTTCGTTAATAGGCAAAATTGTGGCATTTGGGGCTTATAAAATCCACGAATAATTTATCATAAAGCAATGCATCCACAGTGGGTCACTGTATGGTGTGAATTATAGTCTGGAAAAATAACTGGACCATTTTTCTTCGAAAATTAATAAGTTAATGCAGTAACGGTGAATGGCGAACGTTAAAGTGCTATGATAATACAATTTCTTGTGCCTCATCTGGAAGCTATTAATATTGACGACATGTGGTTTCATCAGGACGGTGCCACATGTCATACCAAACCTGAAACATTGACGATTTTGCACGATTTTACTCTTGGTCGTGTCATTTCCCGATTTGGTGACCAGAATTGACCTCCAGACTTTTGCGATTTAACACCTTTAGACTTCTGGCTGTGGGGTTATCTGGAGTCACAGGTTTATGGCAATAAACAACTATCGAAGCATTGAAAGCTGAAATTAGACGCTGTATCAATGAAATACCACCACATGTATTCAACAAAGTTATCGCAAATTTCGTCAAAAGGGTACGCATATACCAGCAAAGCCCTGGCCGCCATTTACAAGATATTTTGTGTCATACATAATTCCCAAATGTATATTTTCTAAATCAATAAATATTTCAATACTTTGCTACAGAAAACTATGTTTCATTGAACACTGAAATCTTGCGCTCTTATTGCAACACCGTTTAAATGATCACAGGTGAATATTTTTTAGAGCTGTTGAAAAGATTCAACATTGTTTTGAAGCGGAATCGACCAAATGAGCCAAAGAAAAATTGCTCTTCTACCAGAACAATGCACGATGCACACCTGGATAGTCCCCATGGTTAAAATTCAGAGCTTAGGTTACCAACTGCTACTCCAAGCAGCACATTCTTTCGATTCAGCTCTTTCTGTAGCTTTTCACTGTCTTCAACCTCAAGAAATTGTGGTAAGCGGTTTGGGTTTATGGGAGGTAATCACTGAAATGAACACTTATCTCACTATTTTGAAAACTTTGAGAAATTTGGAAGGAAAAAATGAGCAGATTCTCGTTTGCAGACATCTGGCATTACTGGAGTGTCAACATATGTGAAATGATGACCTATTTTTTATTCTTGTCATCAAGGTTTTCAATGCAAAGTTGACAACACGTTAGTTGAACTAGTTTCATTACGAAACAAACAACTTACACCTCTAAACCTCCTTGGATATATCTCTGAAACTTTTCCTGTCAACACAGGAAAAAGGGACTGTTAGTTATCAGATTCTCAACGCAGCACAGCCTCAGGGTCCCGAACGAAAACTACTCCTAAATCCCAGATCGAATTCTCATTCTGCTGGTGCACCTCCCAATCCACTCTCTTAGCAGAAAAGAGATCCATTAAGCCCAAATTTCAGACGCGGGATTAAAAAGGGTTGGAAGACGACGAGCGGTAACGCCCCGTTCACATGTAAGTCCTGCATAATGCCCGCTCTAGGTAATGCTTGGATAGCAATTGTTATGTAAATTACGAAAGGAGAAAATTAGCAGAAATCGTACCTGGAATGGACTCCGGCGATTTAGGTGAAAGTTTGGATTGAAAGGAGTCTGGGTTAGCTCTGGCATGCCGTAACAGTATCCGGGGATACTTCCTGCCTGTTAGTTTTCGACGGAACTTCATTACAAGTTTTAGTTTCAATATGTTACGAAAGGCAGGGCAGAATGTTGTATTAAAGGGAAGTTTATTCAATATGTCTCGCATGATGAACATTTCCAGCTGAAGAAAGGTCAGCAAGGTTCAATTCAATAGAAGTTCATCAGCATAGTTATCCGATGTTTATACAAACAGAAACCATACATATTTCATGTGATTTCGCCAAGAGGATTTGAGTTTCATTTATATGGAAAACTTGTGAATTTTTGCTGAAATTTTTTCAAAACAAGCAAACACCTATGAAGACTTTTTAAATTTAAATCATCATATAATAGATCATTAATCAATAATCTGCAGAATTAGCATTCTTTCTTCAATACGATGGGCTATATTTCAGGTAAAAAGTACTGTTAAAACTTTCAGAGGATTCTCAGAATATATGTCGCTACTAGTTCATTAGTCCATTATTTCATCTGGAAATACCTTCATTTTGAAGTAACCTCATTAGGCTTTCTTTTCTATATCTGTCGGTCCGTTGAAAAGTAAACTGAACTACATATTTTCTGTGTGCCTTGAAAATGTTTTTGAAAAGTTTTGTAATGAATAACGTGTTTTTTTGCGGGGAATTCCACTTCAATATGAGGAAAAAGGCTGCCCAAAGTCATCGTATCTTAATGGATGTTTATGACGACCATGCTCTAGCTGAACGAATCCGTCAGAAGTGGTTTAAGCCTGATTTAAGCGGCGATTTTGATTTGAAAGACCAAGAACGACTCGGAACCGAAAGTTGAAGGATGAAGAATTAGATGAAAATCCATAACAAACGCTTGAGGAACTCAACCAGTCATTTACCATCGTTTCAAAGCAATGAAAATGATCTGAAAGGTAGGAAATTGGATGCCGTATGAACCCAAGCCAAATGACGTCGAAGGCCGTTTTTTCACGTGCGAAAAACTGCTTCAACGGCAACAAAGAAAGGGGTTTTGCATCAAATTGTGACTGTAGATGTAAACTGGGTCCATTACGATCATTCAAACTGTTAGACAACGTATGGATGGCTCATCATCAACTGTCAAGCTAAATATTTACGGCGAGATCATGCTGTGCATTTAGTGGGATGAGCTGGGTCTATTATGTGCTGCTACAATCGAACAATAGGATCACAGGTGAGATATGCAGGACACGACAAGCCCTTTTTGCAACATGACACATATTGCGTCGTTAAAACGTGTTTAAAAACGCTCAAATGGGAAGTCCAACCCCACTCGTCGTATAGCCCAGATATTGTTCCTTTCGATTACCATCTCTTCTGATGGTTGCAACATAGTCTGGCTGGCTAGCACTTCTCCAATTACGATAAAGTCAAAACATGGACCAGTGAATGAATTGCAGTAAAAGAGCAGGCCTTTTTTCGCGATGAAATCCGTCAATTGCCAGAAATATGGAAAAAAGTAGTGGCTAGTGACGGACAGTAATTTGAACTTTGAATGTGTAACCAATTTTTCACAATAAAGCTTCAATTTTCGACAAAAAACTGCTGCTTAATTATACTTCTAATAAAACACGAGGGGTGTTCAATGTATTCTCGGTATCAGAGTGATTCGCTAATAATGTTAGTAATCTAAATACCTCATTTACTAATGGCACTATCTGATGGTATAAATATGAAATTTCACTAATCCACGATCATTAGTTTTCTCGGTATCTTCAGTGAGACAACCAGAATGACTGACGCCACAATGATGAAGAAAATCGAGCATTGCACCGTAATAATGTTCCTCACTAAGCAGGAAAAAAGTTAAAATATCATTTATGAATAGATAGTTGCTGTTTGCCAAAACTGTGCTCTGTAACCTACCGTTAAAAAGTGGTCAAATGTATTCGAAAGAAACAGAGAAAGCATTTAAGACGATCCTTGCTCGGGCGGGCCTGTAAGCGGCACCACTGAAGAAAATGTGAACGAAGTGGAAAAGCTGGTACTTAAAGATGCCAGAATAAAATTCAAGATGTTAACAGAGATGACAAACCTATCCGTGGGTACCATACAAGCTCTCCTTCCTGACCATCTTAACCTCTCAAAGGTCCTTGCTAGATGGATACCGAGAATGCTCACCGCCCTTCAGAAGCAAGTGCGATTCGAGTGCTGTAAGGAGTTTTAAGGGCTCTGTGGAGTAGACCCATCGATTATTTTCAATCGACTGGTTACTGGGGATCAGAAGTGGGTTCATTACTATGATCCTGAGAGTAAACAAGAGTCCTTTGATTGAAAACAGTGCCCAGCTCCCAAACAAGTTTAAAGTCACCCCATCCGCAGAAAAAAGAATGACTACGGTCTTTAGGGATTCTAAAGGTATTTTGTTGATAGAATACACTAAAAAGGGTAAAAGTATCACAGCAACATCATACGCAACTACTTTGCATAATTTAAGGGAAGCAATTGAAGAAAAAAGGCGAGGAAAACTTACAGCGGGGGTGTTGCTGCTTAACTATAACGCGCTGATTGACAAGGCCAGCGTGGCAAAGGCTACTGTGCAGGAATGCGGCTTCGAAGAAATTACTCATCCTCCGTACCGTTCAGACTTGGCCTCCAGTGACCACTACCTATTCCCAAATGTGAAAAAATATTATCGTTGGAAGCGATTTTTCGACGAAGAAGGAATGAAGGTAGCAATTAATACTTATTTTGAGGAGAAGCTTATTTCTCGATCAAACAAATGTAGTGAAGTTATAGGAGACTACATTGAAAAACAGAGTTTTCTTTCATGCCTTTTCCGAGAATACATTGAATACGTCTCGTATCTCGAGAACGAAAAAACTATAGAACAAGTGCTTAACAGTAGGCAGGATACGTTTTGCTCTGTATACATTCTCCTCATGTTTGACGTGGTCTTTAGGAAGCACTGAGTAGAGCTCATCTTGAACAAAATTTGGAGATCGTCATCTTTCATAAGATAATGTTATCCTCATCTGTTTGGAGAATGTACTTTTGGTCTTTATTCACATCAACGAATAAAACAAAACGAAACAAATAAATCGCAATACGAATACTTCATACCCTAAATCAGACAGAGAATGATCCAACAAATCTCGAAATGAAATATTTGAAAGTCAAGGAAATAACTTACTGTGTAACGTCGTGGAAAATGATTCAGAAGCACACAATTGAAGAAGACAGGAATATCGAATTTCTGTGATAGGTCAGTTGTGCGAAACGATCACGATTCTGAACAATATATGATATGAGCTCCAGTTCGAACAGAAGAAAAAATGAGTATCAACAAAATGGGGTTAATACACTGCGAGCAGTTAATGTCATTTTCGTGATATGCTTAGAACGTGGTGTAAGCATCCATAATGTTTGAAAAATCTAGAAAGTAGCGTTTGAAATGCCACTTTCCGTGCATGTGGAATTCGATACGAAAATTATATTTCCGCAGTATATCTGATTGAGTACGGTTTCTATAGAGAATTATTGCGTCAATAATCAACAATCAGAAAGTTTCCCATGCTTCATGATTTACTGGACGATATACAGGATGGCTCACATAATACGGGATATTTTAAGTATGAGTTTTTCGGGTGATCGTCGAGACAGATCAATTTTCATTTAGAGGGAAACATCTTTCGATCATTTCGTGGGTGACAAATCATTGTGAGCGTTTTAGAATTATTTTAACGAATATGCAAAAAAAAAACTGTTTAGCGTTCGTTTGGATTTGGAAGACTCCTTGGAAGTGAAGGGTGGAGTACATTAATTAGTTGAGTTTCAGAATGAACAAGTATTGTGATATTGAAATTATTTTCTACTTCTGAACAGTGATTAATTTCTATGATATCGTGATTTTCAATGAAGTCGTTAGTGTCTCTAATTTTCCATTTTTGAGCCCAATGACTAGGTTGTACTCACTGATGAAGAATCCGAGGTCAAAACTAATTCCGTGCGTCCCGTTAACATAATAACTCTCGAACAGAACGAACTAGAGCCTTGAAACTCTAAGAGAGAGTTTGGGGTCTAACTGCCGTAGTTCTTTAATGGTCACAATAGCTTCAATAGTTTCGTAGTTATTCAAGTCTGAAAATTTTTCATATTTTCCCAATATTTTGGAAAATACAAACTCTATCGAACTGATATTCTGCGTTTCCGAAGCAACTAATACATCTTCTTTTAATAAGGTAAATGAATTACTTGGCTTAAGTTTCACAAAAGTTTAATTTTATGTTGTCGACATATATGACATTTTCAAATTTGAAAGGTTTTTTTATCGATTTAATTATATTCAAAGTACTACTGTCTAATTTAAGCCTGTTAATTTTTAATGTGTTTGAAATTTTTGAGGTAATCTCATGTATAAATGGGTGTTTTTGGTAGTTAAACGTATTATTTTCTGAACACCTATTATTATTATGATCAACTAGCAAGGCAAACGGTCGAGAAGGTTCAATAATACTGAGTTATTATTTGGCTGATTCTTTGTGCATTTATCGTTGCACAATAAATTTTAATCTTTATGCCATGCTGTGAAACAAATTTTGATATTATTTGCTGAAATTATTCAAGCTATTTTTTGTGGAATTGGTCCAAAATAATTCTACAATTTTTTTATGAATATTTTCTGTTCAAAAGCAACGTAATATATAGTCCGTCCAGAAAGTATTCGGAAAAAACAAAGCTCAATTGTAATTATTTGGCATGTATTTTGAATTAGAAAGTTATAACAAAATATTAATCTTATTTACTTATACAACCTCCATTTAACTGTAAACACATGACGAAACGTCGAGGTACACGCGAAACTAGATCACCTCCATGATTTTCGGTGATGGTATTCCAAGACTGTAAAACTGAATGAATTATTTCATGGCGTGCTCGTTCAAATTCAATCTTCATAAGTACCCATATGTTTTCAATGGGACAAAGATCTGGTGGAGGTGCTGGCCATGAAATGGTTGTCACTTGGGGTTCTTCCATCCAAGTTTGAGTATAGGCCGAAATATGGCATCTTGCATTATCCTGTTGAAAACGCCATTCATCTAGATATACAGCATGCGCCGTTTCAATGAGAAAATCGTTTAGAATGACACAATATTTTTCACTATTAATGGTATCATCAACGTAGCAGCACGCTGAGATATTGCTCCCCAAACAATTATTTTGGTGGGAAATTTGGAAATTCGAACGGTAACAGGTTGTTTTGATAGGATTTTTAACTGATTTCTACCAACTTGAAAACAACTTTCATCACATATAATGACGTAATTAAAATTATCTTATTGAAAATGTTGACAAAATAATATATTTTCTTTTGTAAAGGTGTCACTACAGGGATTTTTTGCTTTTGTTGATATTTAGCCCTGCCTTTTCTGTGACATACGGATGGTTTCTGGACATACTTTTATATTTCGTTATATTTTCGCATGTTACCCACTTTGCGAAACCAGTGCTCGGATTGTATCGTCCGGAGGCCAATGAAGCGTTTAAATTGTTTCCTTTAATCTTACGCGGTCTTCCTGAAACTTGTGTATGCCTCATATCTATGCCATTTTTTATCCTCTTCATTGTCTCATATACGGCACTTTTTCCCAGTTCAGTCAATTGCACTAATTTTCTAACGTTTCGAAAACCTTCTCTATACAAATATTCTTCCTGCTTTCTTTTTTCTAGTTGCGAAAGTATTTCATAAATTGTATACCTGTTGACAACCAACAATATTTGACAAATAGTGTTTCTATGCAACTTTAGCTATAGCCGTCTATCTGCACAACCTATTTTATATATTATTTATGTCTTAGAAAGTTACAGGTAAGAAGTTTATTAAATTATAAAAAATTATAAATTCCGGATACTTTCTGAACGGACTATAATTGAATTTGATCACGAGTTCCACATTTGCTGGCGCAATCTAATCATCTGAGATCCCTCCAGCCCCAAAATCCACAAAATATAGGTATCTTTCATTCTGTGTGAAAATTTATTTGAAGAATATTTAATTGATTCTGAAAGTGAGTTGCTTCAAGAAAAAAATTCCATACTTCATTCGACTATTTAAAAGAATATTCCACGAAGAGAAGAAGAGGTGAAAACATTCTACCTCATTCATTAATAATTTTTTGATAAAGATCTTTTAATTGATGATTATACCTTTGAGATATGGGCATTCTTTCAGAAATGTAGTCATTATTGCTTACTCTCGTAGGAACGAAAATAATATATCACCTTAATGTGAACGTTTGCCTCGCTCTGTCTTCGAGTTGAAAGAAAATCTTTGAAGTAAATTTCTAGAAACAATGCCTTTCTTAGTCCTTTGATGCCAGCGGAGTAGGCTCGTCTCTTATTTATGATCCCTTTTCGGTCCTTCACCTCCTCTCGGCTCTAAATCTCATACGGAGTGTAAATTTTCATGCTATATAATTTCACGACAAACTGTTACGCTATAAAAAAGGCGTAGGGGTTAAATTCAGTTAGAAGGCTTTCTTGATTTTTTATGGACGCCTTTATACTTAAATACGTTTGGTTTGTATGGAAAATCAGTAATTTGAAATTTCTGTGAAATATAATAGCATTTATTAATTAAATCAGAGAAAACTCAACAAATATGGTAACTCATTGAAGCAAATATATATGGTAATACTCAAATATACACAATAAACACTGATCAAAAATTGAAGTGGATTAATACAGAAAAACGATTTTGTACAGGGTAACAAGATAAACTTCGGACAAATTTTCCTGTGTTCTGGGACAAAAGTATTTTAGCGCATCCAAATAACTTTTATTCTATTAGATTCTCTACACTTTCCTGTACTAATATGTGAATTTTCAGTTTCATATTACTTCGAAACCGCTTAAATATATTATTACCAAATGTTTATGTTATTATTATTCGTTGTTGTTTTATTTAATTTCTTTTGTTTAATAAAAATAAATGAAAAAAAGTTTGTCCGAGGTTTTTATTGTAACTATGTACTTTGTGAAACCCAGAGACGGTTAACAACTTCTTCTTGAGTTAAACCTTCGTTTAACTAACAGACTAATTGTTCAAGTTGGACAGCTTCTAAACGTATATTGAACCCTGACAATTAATCCACGACTGATACTACACAGCACCAGATCGATTGCAATAAAACATTATCGCACATACGGAGCACAAAAAAAAATGAGATCATACACCAGTGTCCTGAGGACCATATTTTGTATGTGTATAATACGCAAATATACACCTCTCCACATGATATGTGCACGAATCCTGAAGATTGGATTTAAGTTCAGTGTAAGTTTCAGTTTCTTCTCGAATATGCACTTCAAATTTTGAGCACTAACGAATATAACCGAGATATGAAGGCCTACATTTGTCACTGAAACAGATGTTGCAGAATAGATATATTTATTCTGTTAGTCATACTCAAAGAGTTCTATTCTTCGATTTAGTTCATCCTCGTTCAAAGAAAATAAAAAGGGTGAGTTTAAACATTTCGTTTCACCGACGTTTTATGTTCGACTACGTCTTCAAAAAGCGTTTCGAGTCTAAAGTATATTTTTAGGTATTTTGGTATAATCGATACTTCTTTCGTCATAATGCAGGTTACTGATTAAATTTCACAAGAATAAGGAATTCGATTCCGTCATCATTCAGCGAATATTTTATATTCTATTGTTGGCAGAAACATAAACTATTAATAAAATCATAATAGCCTTCCTCAGAAAATTTTTTATGGTTTTATTATGACCTTTAAACCAGAATAACAGTAATGCGACCGTATGAAATCATCATTCGATTATACCAAGAAAGATATTAGGTTTAGTCATAAATCTCGAACAATAAGCCATACAACTGAAACGGCAGAAATGAAAAGAAGCCAATTACGAAGCTGGTACGTCAGTGCTTTTGCATTTTTATTATTCTGTTAATTTTACAACTCCCTTATCTCCGTGAAAATATTATTGCAAGCATGATGAAATCGACAGTGATGCCGGGAAATAAGTATTGCGACCTAATGAAAATGTGGAATACGAGTCCTGACGTTTTGAATAAAATATGAATTTTTATTCCTGGCGTTTTTCGCAGAGGGTTCATTTCGTTTGGGTTTCCAGAGTGTTTTTCAATGAAAGGGCGATATAAACGGAGAAAGATTTATGGTGATATTTCACACATATGAATGGTGTTTGAAACTGCAATACGAATATTTGTATAATTGAATGAAAATATGGGGGTTAACTGCGAACGGGTTTTTTGTTGAAAAATGTTATTTCTGGGTGACATTAGGGAAATTTATGGGTATATGTCACTGGAAAGTGGAAATATGTTGCAGTTTCAATAACTAATTAGCTTCCAAACGTGCATTTGCTCGTCCGCCGAAGTCATGAGCGTCACTGTTGAAACAGAAGGGGATGCAGTTGCCCCTGTGGGTATATTATTTTTGGTTACCCCTCACTTTCTATTACTGATGCACATAAAACGGGGCTCCCCTATTTTACAGTCTCCCAAAAGTGCTATGCATCAACATAATAAGCTCTTTTAAATGATATTTTAAATTATATAAGTCAAAATTTCCATATGTTTGTTTAGATATTACAATCATTCCGTTACACTGTGTAATTTCTTCAGATAATACATTCTGACTACCAAATACCACATTTTGAAGTGGCTTTTCGACAAGAGTCTAAAGAAATTCATAATTTCTAATCAATGAAAATATCACGAATGGCATAAGAAATATTCAAAATATATGGGTGAACTTTTTTCATTCAAGTGAGATTAAAATTATTTATACCTATTTATGAAATACTTTGACAATAACCTGAAACAGATTAAAACATATTTTTCCAAAAAAGTTCTTGACGGACTCCTTTATTGGAAGTTTATTGTTAATAAGGGCATAGCCCTTACTTTTAAGGTATACCGGTGTTAAATAGTCAAGTGGACCTTGGAGGGGATGTTATCCCTACACGAAATGACTTCATTAGGGAATAATTCGTTAACCGCTCTATCTTAATGAAATCACGTTCTTGAGTTGAAACCTTGAAATTCCTGTAATTCTGGACCAAAAAGTTTTGCAGAATATCGCAATAACGGTCACTATTTACATTGAGTGGCCGGCCTCGTCAATCTTCATAAAAATAAGGACCGATTATGCCTCTAGCAGACATAGCGGCCCAAGAAATGACCTTTGTGCTGTGCAGGGGTCGTTCATACTTTCGTCTCGGATTTTTCTCTGACCAGTATCGACAATTCTGTTTATTGACATAACCATTCAGATGAAAGATTCCTTCATCACTGAAGAGTATGTTATCAAAATTGTTGAAACACCGTAACATGTCGTTGGCAAAATTCAATCGATTAGCATAGTTTGTATCCTTCTATTCTTGAACCAATTGAATTTTATAGGCTTTTAAATGCAAATCTTTCTTTAAAAATCAAATTCAAGGACGTTTTTCCGATGTTAAATGATTAGCCTCGCTTTCGGATGGATAAAGATGGATTTTGACGAACTGGCGACTCCACTTCTCGAATCGTTTCTTCGTCGCGGGCTGAACGAGGACGGCCAGAGTGTTGAAGTTTTACCGTCGCACCTGTATTCTCGAACATCCGGCTCTATTTTCTAATGCTGTCGTCACTTGGTGCATGGCGTGTACGATTTTCCACACGATACAAACGTTGAGAAGCCAGTATTGAATCACCGTTGCGATAATACGCTTGTACGAAAAAAGCGCGATGCGTTCCCGGATAATGCTCCAACGTGGCTAAAATTCCACAAAATGGAGGACACCACGATCCTCTTTCCACTTCTCTCGGTCGCTCAGTTTCAAATGCAGCGCCAAAACAAATACCCGATACGCTTTTTGGACACGCTGTAGAAGAAAATATATGGAAAACTTAAATGATATATATATGCGTGATGATATTTGGGCGTTTTGAACATGTAAGTACATATAAAGTACTAATTTTTAGAATTCAAATAAATATACGTATAGAATTAATACTTATTACACAGAACCAAAGGAAATGAAATAAAATCACTGAAATATAAATTGTCAACAAGAAATTATTGAAGAAATAGTTAAAAAGTGCAAAAATTTGTTTCATTCCTTGTTTTATGACAACTAAATTCCTTTCAAAAATGCAAAACATAACCTCAAGAATTCTTTGAAAACACATTGCTCAAAATAGGTTCCTTTAAAAAAATTCCTATAACGTGTAGAATATCTTTAAAAAACAACTTAAAATTTCACATATTTCAATGAAATTATAATATATATGAAACTTTTGGAGGTATATTGAAAAAAGAATTCCACGGGTATTGAGAGCTACATATGTGGAAAAAAATTACTCAATATAAATCATGCTTTTATCTTATAGTTCATATCTTCATTTCATCACAAATCTGTTTATTAATTTTTAACTGCAGTTCAATTACGTACGGATCGCGATAATTGTTGTGTGGAATTGGATATTATTAAAAAATTCACCTCGAATAACGGTTATAATACAATCATTATTGATTTCATTCAAAAAACTTCTTAAAACACTTCTTACCATTAGAGATTTGACCAAAAAACACATTCGTATTCCTTAACGTGAATAGGATACTTGATTATTTTTAGAAAAAAAATTGACTACCATGTAGCTTAACGATTAGTTATTTAGAAGTCCTCATGAAAAACAATTAACATAAAAAAAATAAAGACAATGAGTTTGAATTTATAAGTTATGGATTCATGGAGCTAAAAATGTACCCTTCGAAATCCATGCTTTTTGACATGTTCGATAAATCTTAGTCCACTGTTATTCCAGCAAAGCTCTGCACGGCAGAAGAACGAGTTTTGTTTTCATTTCCTATTATATCTACTGAATTCAGCTGTGTATTATGAGTTAACATATTCAACTAGCAATAAAAAATATATAGATCAGACAGGACTTTAATTTTATACAAGTTATAATGAACATCGAATGGATTTCTCCAACAATAAAAAAAACTCCATCGTCGCAACACATTGCATCGAGAATGGCCACATATTCCCAACAATCGACAACCTAAAAATATTACATGTGGAATCAAAAAGAACAAAGCTGAACTATCTAGATTCCATTGAAGTTTATCAATTGGTGCAGAAAAATATTCTTGAGATAATGAATGATCAAACTGATCTATGTAATTCCCAAATTTTCAATGCATTCAAATAACATCCTACCCTCATAATTACCCAAAAAAATGTATTTTTTCTAACATCTGGTCGAGACAAAATTCCTGTAACTCTCCCTTTGTTATTATCACTACGTTGTACCTGAATCTACATAAAATACCCTGTACCGTGTGCTTAGGGGTCAGTTGCTTCAGATGAACGAAAGTTCGAAACTAGTTGCAAAAAAGTAAACCTTACATATTGTAAAACATTTAAAAATTGTTGGCAGTAAAACATAGTAATAAGAAAAATTATTTTAATTATGATCAACTACCAAATAGTAACGGCTGAAACAGTTCCATATGTGTTTTTTTTCTCTTTTTGCCAGAAGCAAAAATTCAATCTTTCCGTGAAACTCATGATTAATAGATATTGGATAATTCCAAAGGTATTTTAGCATAAATTATTTTATTACACCAAATAATTTTAAACAATACAATTTTACAAAAACTCGCTTGAATTGTTATTCATGTAACTAACTGACGTAATGTGCCACAAAAAAGTATATGTTTTTCAACTTATAAGGCAAAAAAGTAGCTTACTAACATGTGCCAGTAACTGGAATATGACATTTTTATCATAGAAATTGCACGAAATATTTTGTATATGACATCACTTGATTTTGTATCCATAGTTAAATGTTTTTTAGATCCAAGGTGCATGCACAAATTGATTTTTGGTTCTAGAAACCCGTAGCTTTCGAAGTTATGTCATAATTATGTATAATTTTGTTGGAAGTTCGCTCTGCCGGACGACAACCCAAGATACAACCGCATGTAACTTATGTTGCATGACGGACATTAAGACGGTATCACTAAAGAAGACTCAAGCGATTCTATGGATGAAGGGGATGACTGAGGTTAACCCCACTTAAGATGTTCTGTTCGTTGTTAACCTTAACCGGTAGCACATATAGATGTTAGAGTTGTTTTTAACGACGCTTAGAGGTTTTTAAGATTGTACGAGTAAATAAAGATTATTGAAGACGAATCCTTGTTTCTTAATTCACCAACTCCAACAGGTTATGGTAGCCCAGTGCACGTTTACACTGCGCTTGTGATTAAATTGGTGAGAACAAGTGATTGTTTATTTTGTTTACCACGTGTAAATAGAAAAGGAAGTAACAAATATTCGAGGTAAGTTTGTACTTCAACTTAAGATGATTTAGAATAAACAATTAAGATGTTAGATGCATTTCTAAAAGTTTCATTTCAATTGAAACACTTAAGAGTTTAGATGTTTATAAATGTTTCATTTTAATTGAAACACTTAAGAGTTTAGATGTTTATAAATGTTTCATTTTAATTGAAACACTTAAGAGTTTAGATGTTTATAAATGTTTCATTTTAATTGAAACACTTAAGAGTTTAGATGTTTATAAATGTTTCATTTTAATTGAAACACTTAAGAGTTTAGATGTTTATAAATGTTTCATCTCAATTGAAACACTTAAGACTTTAGATGTTTATAGATACATTTCTATATGTTTCATTTTAATTGAAACACTTAGGAGTTTAGATGTTTATAGATGCATATCTAGAAGTATAATGCATTGCCCATTATAGATGAAATCGATCAATTAAGATGTTTCTACCATGCATTTTTAGAAGTATAATGCATTGTTCATTCTAGATGAAATACTTTAGAGTTTTTATATTTATTTGATGCATTATTAGATGAATGATTCATTAAAACATCACTTAATTAAATTAAATGATGTGATTAAGAGTTCAGATGATAAGATGATGGATTGTTAGATGTTTGATCCATAAAAAGTGTTTAGGCACACTAAAGATGAATTAAGAGGTTAAGATGTTGAAATATTAGAAGTAAAGATGTTAAAATTTTAGAAGCTTAGAGATAAAAATTATACTTTTTTACTTGAACTATCTGTTCAGTAAAAATTTCATAAAAAATTATTTCGGGGCTTGGTTCATACAAAACTTGTTGTACGGTATTGTTTGTTCTTGAGCTAGGGATATCATAGGAATCAACATGCATCCCGTACATGTGCTATTGGCCAAACCTATCGACAGGTATTCATTGTAGTACGTGATGCCACAGTTGAATGGTGCACATTTGCGAGGTGGTGCTGTTTGAGGACTTGACTTCCTGTTTCGAATTGACAAAGATTGCTGTGCGTCCGAGGCAATTCAGAAGCACGAAACAAATGTTTATATCTAATACCTGGTTTTAGATGACACAAAGAGTTAAGAATGTGCATAATGCACGTATTTTGTTGAAATACATGATATAAATATTTTTGTTTCATAATCCCGAAATAGATGGCAGAATTTGGAAGATTAGTCGAATATGACAGTATGTCAGATGATTCCAGTGAAGGTAATTCTACAGACTATACCATGGATGATGCACGAGAAAGGCAATTTTTAGATGACAATAATGATACGTCCCGAGGTAAGAATTTTCCAATACTTGAGACTAAAGAGAGAAAAATATATACTGTTCTTCTCGATCATACCAAAGGTACCTCTTTCTGCTATCAAAATTTAGAGAGGAAGAGTACTGTAAAATTTTAAGAGTTTAGATGATACTTAAGAATTATGAATTATTTAGAGGTTAGATGGTAGAATATAATTCATAGAATAAGATGTTAGATGATTTAGATGAAAACTTAAGATGAAGGCCTTACAAATTAGAGTTTAGATGAAATCCAGGTATTACAAATTTTCATTTTTACAGTACGATCAAGAGAAGGCTTGAACATCATCAATGATGTGTTACTAAGAGAAGCTAATGAGAGGAATATGGTTAGTGAAGCCGCTACCAAAATTTTAGAGGCAGCAAAAATGCTGAAAGATGTCATGGAAGGGGCTAAGTCGATGGTGGAAACATTAGGTCAAATAGCCAGAGACAACGTAGAAGCGGAGAGGACTCGCCTGAAAATCCTGACTGAAAAAAACCGTGGTTCTGCTCAAACCAGCCCGCTAAAGAGGAAAATAGATGAGGAAGAGGGCTCTTCTGGAAAGAAAATTGCGTTGGCAAATAAAGATGTTTCGAAAGAAAATAAAGAGGTAGAGCACTTGAAGAAGGTGGTGGAACAGGAATTGCTTTCTACCAAAATAGTCATCAAGAGAGACTATAAGCTCTCTAAAGAAAGCAATTTCGATATCTGGATGGACTATCTCAGGTCAGAATTAACATGTAATGATATACTTGATGTCATCGAACCCAGCAACGATGGTGCTTGCTCTAGATCGGAGGCAAGCACACTAAAGAGGAAGAATTGGGTTCGAGACATCATCATTAACCGTTTAGATGAAAATTACCATAAGAAGGTGGTTAATGTTAGAGAGCCCATGGAGATTATTAAAATCTTGAGAAGCTCCAGAAAGTGTGAGAGTAATATCACTCACACTTCTGTGAGATCTCGGCTATATGCCATTAAGATGAATAAGGGCGAAACGGTTAATGACTTCTGCGATAGGTTCGACTCCATCGTGAGGGAGTATGAAACCTGTGAGGATGTTATTGCATTGACCACTCAAGAGATCAGATCAGCATTTTATCAGGCAGTTTCCCCGGTGATACCGGAACTAAGGAATGCTGATCTGATAAAGAGGCAGACCACTTCAATGGAGATGACTCTAGAGGAGATAAAATCATTTATCTCCCAATTAGAAGCAGAGAAAAACTCTGAGAAGAAAGAGTCATCTCCGAAACTTCAGAGAGTAGTTGGACCTAAATTAAGATGTTTTAGATGTAATAAAGAAGGTCATAGGTCCAACGAATGCTACCTGAAGCAGCAGAATAAGTGGTTCTGCTATAGGTGCCAGTCCATCAAGAGCCATAGAGGTGATGAGTGCACCAACACAATTTCTAAGAAGACGTCCAATGCCTCATCTAAGCGAAACGGGAACTTGAAAAAGAAGAGGTTTGAGCACAATCGGGTTAACAGGAGGGAGGTGGTAAGAACACAAATGAAGGCTCGAAGAGCTTCAGGGATTGTTCAAAAAACCCCAGGTGAGTGCTATTCCAATGATTTTATTAGTTTTGTTGCTGACTCTGGAGCTACTGATCATATAGTAAATGATCAATTGCTTCTGAGTAATTTTAAGAGGTTAGAGAACAAAACAATTAAGAGTGCAAATAAAAATCAAATAGCTGACATTGAAATAGATGGTAAAGGAGATCTTATTTTATATACAGATCCAATTATGAGTAAGAGTTTAAGATTGTTAAATGTACTTTCTGCTAAAGATGTGTCCGAGAATCTGCTGTCACTTCGAAGGTTAGCAGATTCGGGACTTAAAATTTATTTAGATGATAGAGTTTTGAAAGTTCATGATGGACGAACCAATAAGATTGTTTTAGAGGGAGAATATGAAAAACCTAATTGGATTCTAAACTTCAAAGTGAAAAAGCCGAACCAGATTCAGCTGAACGATGAAGTAGAATATGACCATTATTGCTGCAGAGCAGTAATGTTCAAAGAGAATGAGACGTCTGGACAATCACAGAAATCCAATAAAGAGGTAGAGTTATTAAATTCGGAGGGAGAACCTGAAATAGAAGTATCCCATTCTGTGATTGGGAGGGAGGAAGACGAACATCTCATTTCTCTCTTAGACGAGAAGGTTCTCAAAACCTCAACTGAAGAAGTAGAATCGGAAAAACCTCTAGATGAAATAAAGAATTGGGATTGTAGTTCGAAGAATAGAAATGTAGTAAAATTAGATGACTTAGATGAACTACAAAACTTAGAGGAACTATTCATTAATAATCCTTTAGAAGACGATATTAATCGAACTAAGAGTTTCAACGAAGCCATGCTATGGCACTTAAGATTAGGTCATGCTTCTGTGAACTATCTGAAAAAGCTGCAAAAGCTAGATAAGAGGTTAGAAAAAGTCATATTTGACGATTCCATATTAGAATGCGAAGTTTGTATCATGTCAAAGATGCAAAAACTGCCTTTCAAAGAGACTCGTAAAAGAGCCGAAAGACCACTTCAGGTCATACATACTGACATTATGGGTCCGATTACACAAAAATCTCACCCTGGACAAAAGAGGTTCATTAATGTCTATGTAGATGATTACTCAAGATTAGCTAGAGCTTATTGTTTGAGAACTAAAGATGAATCAGGCGAAGCATTAGAAAAATTCCTAATATCCACTCGTAATCTATTAGGCCATAACGAGAAGGTATGTTATATCAGATCTGATCAAGGCACTGAATTTACTGGAAGAAAATTCTTAGATGTATTAAAGAGAGAAAATATCGAAACTGATTTCACACCACCTTATACACCTGAACATAACGGGGTATCTGAAAGATTTAATGCAACCATACAAAGAAAAGTGAGAGCTTACATGTTTGATTCTGGACTACCCAAGAGTATGTGGGAGTTAGCTGTCGATGCTGCTGTGCACGCATACAACAGAACACCACATAAATCTATAGAGTATGAAACACCTTTAACAAGATTTGCATCAAATTCTAGATGTCATTTTGATCAAATCAGAAGGTTTGGATGTATAACATACATCAAAATTCCCAAGCCCAATCTGAAATTTGGAGAACGTGCATTGAAAGCTGTCCTCGTGGGGTATACTTCCACGGGATACTTGATATGGCACCCAAGCTCAAAGAAATTCTTTGAGTCAAGACATGTTAGATTTAACGAGAAACTTGTCTATAAAGATGTTTATAAAAGAGATCCTTTAGAAGAATTAAACAACTCTCCAACTTTAGATGACAAAACAGATTGGGATTGGATGAAAGATTGTAGAGGTGAAACTAAAGAGAATATAGAAGCACCAAACATAAAGATGAGAAAAAGAGGTAGACCAAGAAAAGAATCCAAACAGTTAGAGTTACCGAAAGGTATAGTCGACAAGGTTTTCGAAAAACCATGCACTAGAAGCTCACTAAAGAGACCATTAGAAGAAAACAAAAAGGTTGTAGATGATATTAGTTATGCTAAATACTTATATGTTTTAGATAACACTTTAGATGAAAACTTTAGAGATGCTGAAAAAGAAGACGAATTGAGGAGATGCCTCTTGGCCACTTTGAACAGAGAACCATTAAATTATAAAGATGCTATAAACTCAAGAGAAGGTAATCTGTGGAAGATGGCGGTCCAAGAGGAAATCAACTCAATGATACAAAATAATGTGTGGAAATTAGTCGATAAAAATAAAATTCAAGCAGCAAATAAAAGAGCGAATATCATAGATTCGAAGTGGGTATTTAAAAGGAAACTAGAATTAGATGGTGCAACTCGATATAAAGCACGACTAGTTATTAGAGGCTTCAAAGATAAGAATAAGTATGATTTAAAAGATACTTACGCACCAGTCTCTAGACTTCCAGTCATTAGAGCTGTGTTTGCAATAATAAACAAGTTTGACTTGTATGCCTGTCAATTAGATGTTAAGACAGCGTTCCTTAATGGAACTTTAGATGAAGAAATATTCATGGAAATTCCAGATGGTTTAGAGGTAGATTTGGAAATAAAAAATTCGAAGGTATGCAAATTAGAGAAAGCATTATATGGCTTGAAAATAAGCCCAAAAAGATGGAATCAGAGGTTCACAGAAGAAGCCAAAAAGCTTGGATTAGAAAATGACCTACACGAACCATGTCTATATACCTGGAGGAAAAATGGGAAAATGGCAATACTAGTTATATACGTAGACGATATTCTAGTAGCCACTAACGATGAAAATAAACTCCAGGAAATTAAGAGTCACTTGGGTAATGCATTCGATATGAAAGATCTTGGAGAACCGAAAAGTTTTCTAGGCATTAATGTTGAAAGAAACAAACTTAAGAAGTATACGATGTTAAATCAATCCACATATACGATGAGTATTTTAGAGAGATTCAACATGATCGAATGCAACCCACAAAATACACCGATGGTGACAAGACAGGTTCAAAATAGAAAGAAGAGAAATAATTTAGATGTATTAGATGATGACAACAAAGATGATATTAAGATGAAGGTCCCATACAGAGAAGCGATAGGAAGCTTGATGTACTTGGCAAATGGAACACGGCCGGATATAGCATTCGCTGTGAACTATTTGGCAAGAAAACAACTAGCTCCCACTGAAGATGATTGGAAAGAGGTGAAAAGAATTTTCAGATACTTAAGAGGAACTGTTGATTCAGGGTTGAAATATACCACTGAAACAGACAATCTGGAAGCTTACACCGATGCCAGTTTTAGAGACCATATTGACTCAACTTCCACTGGAGGTTATGTTATAAAATTGTTTGGTGATGTTATAGCATGGAGAAGTCACAAACAATCCTATGTTACTCTGTCCACCTGTCAGGCGGAATATCTAGCCATGAGTGACGCATGCCAGGAAGTAATCTCTTTGGATAAAGCTACCCGATTTATGATCGGTAAAACTTTATTTCCTATAACAGTTTATTGCGACAATAAATCTGCTGGAGATTGCACTAAGAAAGATGGTAGTCACAAACTAAAGATGTTCGATGATCAATTAGATGTGATCCATGAAACCTTATTAGAGAGAGAAAGGACTGGATCAAAAAGACATATGGCTGACACACATGGAGATTTTATAAAACAGTGTGTGGAAGAAAAAAGGGTCATAGTTAGATGGATTGCAACTAAAGAGAATATTGCAGATATCATGACAAAACCTTTACCTTTAGATGCTCATAAATATCTTAGAGATAAGATATTAAATTAAGATGTATTTAAGATTTTTATTTATGTTTCTTTTCAGACAACTAAGATGATATGATAGATGTCCCGCAGAGGGAGGGAGTGTTGGAAGTTCGCTCTGCCGGACGACAACCCAAGATACAACCGCATGTAACTTATGTTGCATGACGGACATTAAGACGGTATCACTAAAGAAGACTCAAGCGATTCTATGGATGAAGGGGATGACTGAGGTTAACCCCACTTAAGATGTTCTGTTCGTTGTTAACCTTAACCGGTAGCACATATAGATGTTAGAGTTGTTTTTAACGACGCTTAGAGGTTTTTAAGATTGTACGAGTAAATAAAGATTATTGAAGACGAATCCTTGTTTCTTAATTCACCAACTCCAACAAATTTCTATTTAATACTTCTGAATACACCAAATTCGTGAGAACCAGTTACATCTGGCGCCATCTTACACACGCGTTTCGTTTCTAGCAATTCAGACGAATTAAAAATTGATATACAGGCAGGCGCTTTCTGTTCCACTGTGCACAAACGACATTATATCACTTCCTGTCATTTCAACAGGCGGTCAACCTCTTCCCGGTCAATTAAACTAGATAATAAACATATCAATATCTCAATTGGTTCAACCACTGAACCCTGTCGGAGTCTTTGACCCCCCTCGAACAAAATACTACCTACACCGCTCAAATCGATGGTTTCATCAGTGTCTGTTAACATGTCCCGTTGTAACGCAGGAAAGGAAATGCATGTAGCTCTGTCCACGACAATGTTGCAGAACTGTGACGTTCTGTTCCGGAGGCTATTATGATTTATTTGAGTGATATGACCGTGGTATATCGGCGCCCAACCACGTTCTACGGATCTGTTAATGCGTGGCCATTGGTCCTTTGGAGGATGTTTTGATTAATCGTTACAACAGAATGAAACAAGCGACGATATGTTCCAGCAGATTTTTGCATCTGGTTGTAGCTGGCGGAGAGCCAGTGACAAGTTGTATGGACTGACCACATTGTTATCTATCGAAGGGAATGTAAAATGTAAAGGTGCTCAACAGACACTCAAAATTTCTTAAGTTAGCGTACATGATGTTGAAGCAACATTTATTACATTTGTTGTTAAATGTTAAGAAAAGTGTGGGAAATTAGCATGGGATTCTTAAATGATGAAAGACCTGCGCAAATCTATAAGTTAACTTTTGAAATTAATGCTATGTTTAAGGAAAATTTCATAACTTATCCGATCTTTATATGTTTAACAATTCTTCTGCTCATTCATTGTATAAAATTTGAAGGCAACATTTAAGACAAAGCATACAGTAAAGGATAAGAAAATATCCATGCGTAATTCAAGAAGAAAAATTTGGTGATGAAAATTGCACGAAAAAATCAGGCAGTCAATTCATCTTCTTCAACAAGAACTTCGTCCTTTCTTTTTCTTCTGCTTAGCGAATCATGCATCTGAACTCGAATTCAACTAATTCTACATGAACTTTATATCTGGTGTTTTTTTAGAGTGATAGAACTTTCATTTGGAATAAAACACATTTAAATTAAGATTGAAGTCAAATTTTTCTTTCATTTGAAAGATAATTTTATGACATTTATGTTTTGAAAATAATTTTTGGCATATGTCCACCACGACTAGCTTTGAGGAACCGCATTCGACCAGACCACTTTTGGACCACTTTTTCGAGTAATTCAGACCTTATTTCATCAATAACACGAGTAATGTTGGCTTCCAAAGCGTCTATTGTTTCTAGTTTATCAGCATAAACCAATGACTTGACATAACCCCAAAGAAAATAATCCAGTGGAGTTATGTCGCGTGATCTTGGAAGCCAATTAATTGGATCATTTCTCGAAATGATGTTATCGCCAAATATTTCTTTCAATAAATCTATTGTTACGGTAGCAGCATGAGGTGTAGTAACATCTTGTTGGAACCAAAACATATCTGGGTCGATACTATTCAAATTTTGAAACAAATAATCATTGATCATCGATCTCTGTAACGAGCACCATTCACTTTTACATTAGCTCCAGCATCGTTTTTAAAGAAATATGGACCGTTGATGCCTCCAGCCTGTAAAGCACACCACACAGGATGCAATGGAAACATCAGAACTTCTTGAGGATTGTTTTCACTACAGATACGGCAAGTTTGCTTGTTTACATAGCTGTTCAACCAGAAATGAGCTTCATCACTAAACACAATTTTACGATAAAAAAGTGGATTAACTTCAAGCTGTTCTAGGGCCCAATCAGCAAACAAACGACGCTTATTATGGTCAAGTTGCTTTAGTTCTTGAACCAGTTGGATCTTCTATCGGTGTAGACCAACATGTTTACGCCAAATTTTCGATGTGGTGGATGCACAGAGTCCAACTTGTTGTGAACGTCGGATCATCATTAACACTATGACTTACAGCAGCGATATTTTCTTCTGTACGTACAGTTCTTTGTCTTGTTGTTGTTGCATCGAGTAGAGAAAATGTCCGAAATCTATCGATAGTTCGACGAATAAGCTGCTCTGATGGACGATTATGTTAACCATAAATTTCACGAAGTTCTCTATAAGTTCGGCGAATAGAACACTGATTTTGAAAATAAATTTCAACAATTTGTAAACGTTGTTGCGGCGGGAGTCTTTCCATGATAATTTGTCAATGCTTACTGAAAAGAAATGTCAAAACAATATGATTTCTACCTTCTGTGAAATCATAGTTATCCCTATCGTAAGTTAGTTCTATCACTCTGAAAAAAACATCCGATATATAATACTTTCGAAGCACTACCAAATTTGTCAACATTTTATCCTTCCCGTGGAAAAGACTCAGTTTTTGAATGAATGGATCAATGGGTGACATGTCAAATTGAGCTAGGAAGGCTAAATATTGCCAAAAATATTACTGCTGCAGTTCTCTTTCAAATTAAATAATTCAGAAAATATTTACAAGATATCAGTAAAGAATATTAACATTATCTCATTGGCATAAACTTGTCTTAACCTACTACGAGGTCATTTTCGGAATTATGACATTCTTTTCTTCTGTATTATTTTTAGTTGTAGAATGTTGAAAAGAAGGAGTCGCACTATGCATTTTTATTTTAACACAAATACGCTAAAAGTTAGTGGAAATATCACAAAAAAGAATCTTCTAAGTCATTTTAATCCTCAAAAATATCACTATTTTCGTTAATGCGTGAAATGTTCTTGCCACAGAATCAAATTTAGTTTTAATCAAGTGTCCTACTGCTTCGTGAATCCGTGCAATAATATCAGCCCAACAAAATATCTTAATGTGAATTCTGAGGCACCTTGTACAACGTTCTCATTAACATTATCTACGCGCTACGATCGCTTACTTAGGAGTTCTACCACAGCTATCTAATGGTCTCATCGAAGTGTATATACACGGTGTGTTCCAGAATTTCAATGATTTCCAACAGCTGGGGCGTGTTCAAATTATTTCCATCTTTTCTGATTTTATGCACTCTGACATTGTCTGCAAATGAAGAGCTTTTCTATCGCAACGTGTTCCGAAGATTATCATTATTTTTGGCCTAACTTAGTCTTACTATATCTTTTCGGAGCTGACAGGATTCTACAAGGAAGATACAGAACATTCTTCTTCTCCTTTATCTCTTTGTTTTGTAATAATATTCAAAAGAGGTTTTTTCTTGATAGAGGGATTATCACAAAATTTTAAATATCATACAGATTTATTCTGTTAACCTCCTACAAATATTAATTTAGAAATAAATTTTTATTCAAAAATTTTTAGAATTAAAATAAATAAATGTTTTTGAAACACACTGTGTCAATTTAGAAGACATAGAATTAAAACTTATTACACAGAACCAAAGGGAATGAAATAAAATACAGAAATATAAATTAACTGAAAATTATTGAATAAATACGTGGAGAGTGCAAATTTTGTTTCGTTTCTTGTTTTATGAAAACTCAATTCCTTTCCAAAAATGCAAAACGTAACCTCAAGACTTCTTCAGAAATAACTTGCTCAAAAAAAGTTCCTTTAAAAAATTCCTAAAACATGTAGAACATCTTTTAAAAACAACTTAAAATTTCACATATTTCGATGAAATTATATATGAAACTTTTTGAGGTATATAGAAAAAAGAATTCCATGGGTATTGAGAGCTACATAGGTGGAGAAAAATTTACTCAATATAAATTATGCTTTTATCTTATAGTTCATATCTTTATTTAATCATAAATCTGTTTACTGATTTTTAACTGCAGTTCAATTACGTACGGATCGCGATAATTGTTTTGTGGAATTGAATATTATTGAATATTTGATAGATTCGGTCTTTACTTGGTGGAAACTCATTTTAATTAAAAAAATGTATATGGGACAGTAATTTATTTCCACAAAAATGTTTGTACTACTACGACAATTGTTTCACCACGATGTGGCTTCTTCAGGTATTACATTGTACTGTCTGATGGTACTCAGTGTAACCGAGTTTAAATACATTTTTAGGTACGTGACCAAATAATGGAAGCACAAGTCATAAAAACTCTAGGTGTAAATTAATTTACATGATTTTAGTATTTTTCACGAACCAACACATACAGACATCACAATACATAAAACTTCAAACCACCCCACCAACCAAAAGATGTCAGCATATAATAGTTTTATTCATAGATTATTGAATGTCCCTTTAAATTCAGAAAACTTTATGAAAGAATTAAATATTATTAAACAAATAGCGTCAAACAACGGTTACAATCCCTTTCTTATAGACAAAATGGTATCCAATAAACAAAAGAAAATGGCATTAAATCTCGTGTACCCAATCATAAAAGAGGACAATACACAGAAATATTTTTCGTTATCTTATGTCAATGGATTATCTGAAAATATTGCTAAATTTTTCAAAAGCAGTTTCAATTATAACGCGGCTTTTAAGACAATTAATAACCTTAGTACCTACATAAAAAACAATAAAGATCGTACAAATGAAGAAAATAAATCCGGAGTCTACAAGTTGACTTGCAAAGATTGCCCTTTAGTATACATTGGCCAGACTGGTAGATCATTCAAGAAACGTGTCCAAGAACACCAAAGGGGTTATATATCCAATTCTGTACATTCGACATATGCTAATCATCTTAAGGAATTCAGGCATAATTTCAACAATAATTATGAAATTATCCAAGTTGAAAGCAAAAGTGTTAATCTAGAGATTAACACTTTTAGAATTTCTTGAAATCAACAGGTATAATGCCCGGAAAATCCTTTTGAACGGACAAACAGATGTCGATCATTCTCCATTACTGAATATTTTTCCTTAATGGCATTTTTAGCGGCAAACTCCAATAAACACCTAGAGTTTTTATGACTTGTGCTTCCATTATTTGGTCACGTACCTAAAAATGTATTTAAACTCGGTTACACTGAGTACCATCAGTCAGTACAATGTAATACCTGAAGAAGCCATATCGTGGTGAAACAATTGTTGTAGTAGTACAAACATTTTTGTGGAAATAAATTACTGTCTCATATACATTTTTTTAATATAATTGAATAGTTCACCTCAAATAACAGTTATAATACAATCATTATCGATTGTTTTTATAAAAGTATGAAAAGTTTCACTTCTTACCATTTAAGATTTGACCCAAAAATACATATCTAGTATACTATTCCTTAACGTGAATCGGATAGTTGATTATTTTTAGAAGCAATAAACTACCATGTAGCTTTTAGAACGATTAGTTATTTAGGAGTCCTCATGAATAACAATTAACATAAAACAAATAAAGACAATGAATTTTAAGTTAACCTGCAATGACTGACTGCTACATAGTGTAAATTTTCGAACTGGTAAATGTTTCAAGAAAAGAATACATGCTACTCCGGACACGACATACATTTGAAATAATTCGGATAGAATTTTAACCGTTTCAGAAGAAGTCTTGTTAATAAAGTAATTTGTGGAAACTTACCTTAGTTTGTTCAATTAAAACGAATTTCCATCAAATTAATACCGAATCGATATATATATATATATATATATATATATATATATATATATATATATGCTCTTGGCGCACGCGCCCGGGTAACACGAATACCACAAGAAGTGTGAATTTAAAAAAAAAATATATATATATATATATATATATATATATATATCGATTCGGTATTAATTTGATGGATATTCGTTTTAATTGAACAATATATTTTTAATTGAACAAATATATATATATATATATATATATATATTTATATATATTTATTTATTATATTTGTTAACATATTAACAAAATACAACTCTAGTGAGACACTGATAACTCTAAATAGCACAGTTAGCTAACAAATCACTCCATAATTATCTACAAATATTATTGCATGTATTACAACTGTACACGTTGTTGTATTTGCTTGATGCAGGAAGACGTCAATATAGTTCAATGGTAAACACGCAATCGATATACACCAAACTACTCCGTATATTTCGAAATTTCAATCGAATTAACTAACAATCTCCTAATGGATAAGGCGTCAGTTCGTTTCGAAACTTTTGAGCCGAATGATGTATGTGAAAAATGCAGAACAGGCTTTCGCTTCTATGAAGTTCATGAGAATATATATCCTGCTGGCGCACTCTAAAGCGTTAGTTAGAAAAACAACAACAACCAAACAACAAAGTTCTTAATTTATGGAACCAAATTCGTATCATTTTCTTTTGTCGTAATGAAATTCAGAGAAAATTCAATTTGTAAATTGTCGTATCTTAGTTTCGTTTAATATTGTGTTAATTAACTGATTCGATCTTTCATTGAGGCATTTCAATTCCAAGAAAATATTAACTCATTCAAAGTATGTTAGATCTCAGAAATCAAGAGGTCTTTTTTGTTTGGTTGTCTGTTTCGTTGTTCCTTTGTCCTAGGGAAAATCTGTTAAGTTCTTAATTATAAACCGAAATTTGTATTGTATTCATAGCAAAATGAGATGAATAGATAATAGAATTCGAAAATTCTTGTTTCCCACAATAACAAAGCTGTTGAAAATGATGTTAATTAATCGATTAAACCTATGAAATTGGATCAATAAGATTCAAGTTGATATCTGTATTCTCACGAATGGATTCCAGTTAGAGAATTAGTGAAACTATAGTCACAATCAATAGGATAATTGCAGATATTCTACTTCATTAAGAGGAATTTGTAAAGGACTTTGACCACGAAAATTATGGATTAATAGGCGTGCTTAACCACTAGGAAATTTTCACACGTGGCATTCAGCTGACGTAGATATTATGTCTAGAATTAGGATCAGAATTAATTGTTCATATTGAGATTTGAATATTTCAAATATTAATGAGAATTATTTTCCCGGAAACCATTACAAATTGAAAGTCAGAATTTTTTTAGAATTGAATTAAATGTCCGAGTAACACCGTCTGACGTAGACACTTTGTTTACCTAATTCCTTGAACTTGGTTTTTTTTTTTGGAAAATTTCCAAAATTTCATTATTTCCTTTACTTATTTCAGAATAGATATCCAAATTCGAACTACTTCAATTTCTAGCAACTTTGGATGTCTCAAACATTCATTAATCGCGAAGTGAATACTTCCCTATCAGTTCTATTAAAAATTTTCAAAAGAGTTTTTAATTTTTGACTATCGTTTCAAAGAATTTTCACTCGACTAGTTGACGAACATGCTCTTTCTTCGAAATTTTGGCTTGTATTTCAATGAGTTGAATTATGAATAGTTCTATCAGAATTGATCTTATTTAAACAATTTTGACTCAAATACTCTCTAACGAGTCAACTCATAATAGAGGTCGTTTCTACGCATGTCGATAATTGATTGTCATTTGTCAGCTCATTGTATAATTCGAAGTCGTGTCAAAGACATTTTAAGGTTATTGTGACTTGTGCACTTCTAAATAAATATCAGACTTTTTTTGCAATTTGAGGTGGAATGGCCAGCCAGATACCAGAAGAGCATATTCGACATTGTTTGTTTTTTGAGTTTCCTAACGAAATATTTGCAACGAACAACATTTGAGATATTTATCCGAGTGCATTAGACGTTCGTTAACACCAAAGATGGTTCTCTAGGTTCAGATCCGGTAATTTTGATCTTTCTGACTCCTATCGATTGGACAAACGACATGCTACATTGGTTTACATCCCCAAAAGACGCTTCGGTGTGTTTGGTGGAGTAAACGGCGAGTTGTTCACTTTAAAGTGCTGAAACCTAGACAAACTGTTAATGGAGATCGTTATTGTGAACAATTGGATCGAGTGAATCGAAAACTATCGGGCGATTGTCTAAAGAAAAGGCGTTATTCTGCTACACGACAATGCAAGACCGTACAGTGCAAGACTAACCTTGGAAAAAATTAATGAATTGAGGTGGGAGGTACTGGCTCACCTACCATACTCGCCAGATATTGCACCCTCGGATTACCATTTATTTCGATCTCTACAACATTTTCTTGGTGGTAAAAAATCTGGATAATGTCCCAAATACCATCTCCAGATATTTTACTCAAAAACTAATTGATTTTTATCGATCCAGCATTGAAAATTTGCATGCTAGATAGCAAAAGGTTGTTGATAACGAAGGTTTATTATATTATTGATTGAAAATAAAAACGTGTTAATAATTTATTCGTTGGAATTTAATTTAAAAATGCGACATTACTTTTTGATCCACCTTATATCGGGAGAACTTTAAATTGAAATAAAACAATAATTCAAGCCTTATTTCATCAATAATACTAGTTATGTTGGCTTCCAAAGCGTCTATTGTTTCTGGTTTATCAGCTTAAACTAATGACTCAACATAACCCCAAAGAAAATAATCCAGTGGAGTCATGTCCCATGATCTTGGAGGCCAATTAATTGGACCATTTCTCGAAATAATGTTATCGCCAAATCTTTCTTTCAATAAATCAATTTTTACGGTAGCAGCACTATCTTGTTGGAACCGAAACACTTCTGGGTCGATACCATTCAAATTTTGAACTAAATAATCATTGACCATCGATCTGTAACGAGCCACATTCGCTGTAACATTAGCTCTAGCATCGTTTTTAGAGAAATATGGACCAGTGGTGCCTTCAGCGTGTAAAGCACATCATACAGTGCATTTTTCAGGATGCAATGGAACCTGCAGAATTTCTTGAGGATTAAATTGTAGAAATTACTATGTTTTACTACCAATAAAAATATATTTTACACATTTTCCTGTGACTTGGGTTTCGGGAAATGAACTTAGTAATTTCTACAATTTGTTTTAATTATGATCAACTACCAAATAGTTCTTGAGGATTGTTTTCACTCCATATACGGCAATTTTGCTTGTTTACATAGCCGTTCAACCAGAAATGAGCTTCATTACTAAACACAATTTTACGATAAAAAAGTGGATCAATTTCAAGCTTTTCTATCAGCAGAAAAAACGACGCTAATTATGGTCAAGTGGCTTTAGTTCTTGAACCAGTTGGATCTTGTATGGGTGTAGACCAAGATCTTTACGCAAAATTTTCCATGTGGTGGATACACAGAGTCCAACTTGTTGTGAACGTCGACGAATAGACTATTCTATCACTCTAAAAAAAAACAACCGATACATTGATAAGATTTTTCCTTGAAATTTTATTGATTTATATTGTAACAGTTTCAAATGAGTCATTATATTTGGTGTACGGGGTTTGATTTACAAAATTCATGACTTATAATATTATCAATCTGCAACAGAGTTGTCACATATATTAACTAAGGTAACTGACTTCGTTTTATATGAGATGTCGGCATTTTTTGCCGAGAAAGGACATCGTTCTGAGTCTTGTTGATTTCATGTCTCCGAATGGATAAAAATATTGCCAAAATATTTCAACTATTATTTGGTGTTCTCATCTTAATCTCACTAAATACATTTTCCGTCAATTTAATTTTTTATTATCGATCCACCCGTACCTGTTCCTCAAATCAAGGCGACCTTCTCTCCTAATGACCCCTTTTATTAATGACGGCAATCCCAAATCGTCGGATGACCCCACTCGCGTCGCCATGGCAACGGAAGAGCGGGACGTTTGAACGATTACCGAGGAAGCCTCGGGCCACTGCATCACGCGGAGGGTTCTTCTCTTCCCTGAGAGGCCTGTACGAAGCAACATGGCAGTTTCGCGAAACTGTATCCGAAATGAAACTTATGAATTTGCTGAATGAGAAGAAACGGGGAGCGTAAGAACTCGGGCGAGGATTCATCCTGACGTCGATAGCACGAAAATAAAGTTGGAGTGGGAGTCATCGTTTGCAGTGATGTATAGAGGAGTTTGGGGAGGTCTTCGTTTAATAACTGGAGGGACGTGGATTTTAGTCTATTTTGGGATTTCAGGTTCTGACGGGTAAAAACCGGATGGGAAATGATGATCGTGTTGTATTTTCTCGTTTTTCTTTGGTACTGAGTGGCAGTTTTATATCCTGGATAACTTACTACATAGCTGCAGTCTTTGAAATCAAATTTTAGATTCACTGTACGCATTCAAATCCAAATTTACACTAAGAAATCCAACCGTTTATTTTCTTGGTTTTAGATCCTCAAGCTTAGAAATAATTGCTGCGTCTTCTCAAAGTTCTCACGCAGTATATTAGCACTAAACAAGTTCAAGATGGCCATCCTAGCCTCATCAGATATGCGACATAACTCACCCTCACCAGATGATCCGAATGCAAAGAAAGAATCGTCCAAAAACAAGGTTTTTGCATTAGATACATAATATGGAAAATTATTGATATATTTCAGAAAAAGTAAGGGTCCTTAGGTAGATCCTTGAGGTACGCCAATTTCTATTAGTCCCATTCCAGAAATACATACCATTAACAAATACTGTTTGATATCCACTGCTTGAAACAGAATGGAAAACTCTCACTGCATCCGGTTCAGTTTCTTTAGCAATATGACATGCGGAACTCAATCAAAAGCCTTTGATGAGTCAACAAATAAGCAAGACAGTAAGTAGTCTTCTTTCTCAAAGTAATCCACAACGAATTACACAAAGTGTGGTACCGCCTTGGTTATGCTCTTACCCTTCTTTTAACCAAACTACTCAACCGATAGTAGAATATTTAACACAAAAAACAAAGCCACTAGCCTAAGAACGTCAAATAAATTGTAGGTTTATGACAAGCTGGCTTTTTATACTTTGATTACTATCTTCTAGACGATGGCTTTAGCGTATGAGTTCTTTGCATCGCCACGATTTCCTCTGATTCCAAGTACTGACACTTCAAACATGTGGTATAATAGACAAGACGCAGTCTTAGAAACCTATGCTGATAAGGTTAAATCAAGATAGTGATAATGAAGTCCTGTTGTATTTACCTTTTTCCAGTCAGAATCGATATCCTCCATCTCCAACAGATCTACCTCAATTTCCCACAACTACACAATAAACCCGATTAGAACATATCAGTAACGTGTATGAACTTGAATAGGAACTCAAAATCGATATGTGTTATGGATTCAGTCGCCGCATCCAATTTGATCATCGGCTTACGTGCTCACCTGAAGTTATTACCTGGGGTTATTATGAGCAGTTAGCGCAGGATCATGTAATCAATATCTAAAGCCCTTGCTGGTGCATGTTTCCATTTCTCGAGGCCTTGTGTTAAATCAGGGTGATTGCCGGTGGATGCACGACTGATAGATAAGTTTTGGTGTCAGCTTACTCCGCTATACCCAAATGTTGGGTATCATTTCATAATGTCTCACTCAAGGTGGTGTATCTTGAGTAGTTGGAAATTAGACACACATAACTTATGCAAATTCACAGGATTAACAGGGCTTCTATGTTATTCCTAGGTTGTAATCTGTTTGCTTCATCGCTCTTGCTGTTTCAGTAGAAGTACGTAGTTTCTATAATACTTTGTAGTTTAGTTATTTTGTTTCCAGCTAACAACATCATCAAATTATTTTACATTACGTTATATCCAAAGATGAAACATTGCTAAACGAAACACCGTTCCAATTTCACTATATCTCATTGGTACTGAAGTACATTTCTTCATTTTGACTTCATCTAAGTACAAGATTAATAGTTTAGATCATTGAATTTATAGTTTTCAGAAAAAAAATATGAATATACATCTCTAGTAGCTTCCAAAACTGTTAAATTAACAGATGTGTATTTTCTGTGGAAACTATATGATTCCTTGCCAACAAATAGGGTGGGTCTGTCATATAAACTTAATTTTTTTTGAGACCCCCTGCTTAGATACAGCCCTCTAGAAATGGCACCCAAACAACAGTTTTTAATTTTGTTCTTAAAAACCAAAAGAAAAAATTAAAAACTTTTTTTCGAGCGCCATTTTTAGAGGGCTGTAACTAAGCTGGGGGAGCTCAAAAAAATGAAGTTTATATGAAAGACCCACCCTATTTTTTGGCAAGGAATCACCTCCTTATTTTTTTCGCAACTATCTATATCCACATGTATATAAATTTTCGAAATATGAAAAAAGCACACTCATGCACGTCAGCACAAATGTACAAATCCTCTGGAAACCAGAAAACCAAAAATACATATTAACTTTCCGTCTGAACCATATTTACTATTTGAACGCCAGAAATCAACAGAATCTGAAAACGCTTTTTATATTTCACGAACGAATAAACCCAAAGCTTTTACGCCGAATCAACGAAAAAAAAATTTATTTATTCATACAGTCCGCGTATCGCGAATTTACTCTCGATACGGACCATAAACTAACAATTCACATTTGACTCTATCACTCCGTTTCCATTCATTTTCGATCCCCAGAATATTTAACACGAAAGCAAGCCGCATACCTACCATTTATAACCTGCAGATTCATCAAACGAATTTGGGGTTATTTCCGATCGGCCCACGGTATATTTTTTATATCGTGGACTCACAGGAACTAGATCGAGCGGTCTTGAATTATGCATGGACCAGGGTCTCGTCCTGTGTGGAATCTCTGATAGAAAGGGCGTATCTGTCTGTCACAGACCTCTCTAATGGACCATCTTTTCACCTCTGCTTTTCTCTCCATATTTTTTTATTTTTCGTCTGCAGATGTGTGAAGCGAAGTACAAAGGGATTATAGCCCGTGGTTCTCAGTGCAGTAATTATACCGTGGAATCGTATTTTTATACAGACGGAAGAGACACCAGTTGTTAGAGAGATTACTGAGTGATGCAAGCGACCGCTTCACGAAAATGTCCAGTTTAATACAACATGTGTTTATGTATGATGAATGCATTAAAATGCATTATATTTGTCATGATTCATTCAGTGGTGTCAGAAATTGCAGGCGCATATTGCGTTTCAGATTGAAATGGCTGGCATTCTCAACAGTTTTTCGAATGCTATCTCAATTGAAGCATGAGAAGTAATAGAGGTTTTTTCCAATAAGAGGTTTCATTTTGAATGGCCCGCTATCTTGACAGCTGTCACTTTTGGAGTTTGACATATGACAAGTAAAAACTTCAAATTCATCACAACATTGGTGAAAATTTTGCAGTCACAGTTCGCAAAACTAAAGCACTTTTGGGTCGACATGAAGTACCTTCTCGGCATGGAAATATTTGAGCTGTTGCGAGAAGTTAGTGATGAAGAATGGAAATCGTGTGCGTCGCTCTAGAATAACTGAAATTATTACTACTGTAGTCCGTATTGTTGACGAAAACCCAGCTTTTCGATTCCTCGTCAATCTTTGGAATTAGGTATTCCACAAACTAACTTACACCGTATTTTGCATAAAGACTTAGGTCTTACGGCTTTTAAAGTTCGGTTAGCACAAGAACTCAAGCCGGTAGATCACCAGTCGTACTTTCGCCGACTGGGTTCTTGAAATGCATCAAATGATCCGGATTATCATCTTCAGGGATGAGGCTCATTTTCAACTCGAAGGCAAAATTGTGGCATTTGGGGCTTGAAAAATACATTAATTATTGTTGAAAAGCCTTCTCAATGTGTCACTGTTTGGTGCGGTGTGATTGGATCTTACTTATTCAAAAATGAAACTAGTGAAACCGTAATGGTGAATGAATTGCGCTACTGAGCTATGATTAATGATTTTTATGGGCGAAATTGGAATAAATTGATATGGACAACGCTAATTTTCAACAAGACGCCGCTACGTACCATTCAACCAACGAAACAATCGTAATTTTGCCAGACAAAGTTACCTGGTCATGTTTTTTTCTCACAATTGGCCACCGAGATCATGTGATTTAACACCTCCAGAGTTTTTTCTTTGGGACCACGTGATGGATAATGCATATGCCAATGTTCCACAATCGATTCAAGACCTCAAAGATGGAATTCCTGAAGTTATCGAGCAGATACGTTCAGCCACAAAATGTGCGGACTGGTCGTGAAAAATTTCATCAAAAGGATATGCTGCTGCAAGCGTAGCCATGGTTGATATCGTTTTCCATTGTTAATGGCATACCTTCCTCCTCACAATCAAATGAACAACCTTTGATTTCTTTCAAAATATATTCGTTTTTTGCAATAACAAAATGTAACTTCTTATTGGAAAATCCTTTAGTTGATAATCGAATTCAACAAAATAGAATAAACGCAGGTCTGCAATGTTTTTTCCGCCCATTTCTACAGATAGTTTAGGCGCGAATGGTTGTCGAAATACATAGAATAGGCCGAAAATAAAATGTTCTTCTCATATTATACCCCTAAATCTTCTATGAAGATCCCTGAGGAGATCAGTTGTATTATGGTTATGCTTTGGTGTGATCTTAAGTCACCTTAAGCACAACACTGTTAATTTTTGACCAACAGTGAAATGGCGGCTGAAACAGACTGAATAGAAAATTTCTATTGTGCCCAGACAGGACTTGAACTTGGACCTTTCGCTTGCTGTACGCCACTGTATCACTAAGCTTTCGTTACTCATATTCTAACACAATCATCTGGGGCCACACTAGTGCCCCAGCAAACTGGAGCTGGCAGTACATTCCGAACATTATCGAACCCTTTAACCTACTTTAATTGTGGGCAAGTCTAGATTTTTTAGTTTTCAGAATACCAGAAGGCATATTATAGTTCAGTTATATTCTCGTAGTATCTATCATTTATACGTTAGAGTTTATGAACTTACTCTAGTCGAATTCTTCGATTTTGTCGTTGATTGACTCACCGATCATCAAAATTATAAGATATTTTTAGTGGTGGCTAAAATTCAAACTACCAATTTAATGTTTAGCCTATAAAGAAAAAAAGAATTCAAACATCTCCCATTTTAAATCCTATTTTCCTAAATTTCAGTTTTGTTTTGTATGGTTTATAAATCTGATATAACTAATAATAACAATCACTGGTGTTAGTGCAGTGATATACATATTCAGTTGATCGAAAATAATCCATACGATGGATAGGCCAATTGAACGGGAAGATCAAATTAATTGACTGATCAATTGAACCGGTAGATTTACCTCGTATATATGAAAACCATGAGGGAATCAGAAAGAAAATTCTCAACTGAACCTTTGAGCAGTGAGTGTGTCCTCGATTTTTTTAAAATGTGTGTTTCTTTAAGGATTTCACATAAGATGACAAATGATGATTAAAGTAAATCAAACATAAGATGGCAAATGTTTGACTAGCTTAGTACTTTGATATACAGGAGAATATTCAAACCTATAAGTTGTGTTAAGGAACCAACCAAAATTTGTTCCTTATTTGGTTTTATAGTCCTATAGTCCTGTAAATTCGAGAATGTTTTCCACTTAATTTAAATCTCGTAAGCATATAAGAGAGATTTGAGAATATATTTGAAAGGTACTGACAATATTATAAAGGCAATGGATTCTGGCTGACATGACGAGCCAGAGTTCAGACCGAAAATAAGACGAATAACTATTTTTTGTGCTACAAAAACTCTAGAGAAAGAGCTTAAATCACCTAAAAGCAAAACATTGTTAATATACACCACCATAAATAATACTATAATACTTATCGATGAAGGAATTACCTGGTAAGTTTTCGAGTATATTTATCCCAAAAAAAATATTATTGATTACTTCACACAAGATGGCGACATGAGTTAATCAGCTCATATCTCATTCAATATGAACGCTCGGAAATTTAGTATACTCAGCAGGGACCAATATTGTAAAACCACAGAAGTGTCGTCAGCAAACAGTATCAGCAACAAGCAAGTTGAATAAGCGACAAGTCATTTATAACAACAACAAAAGTAGAGGTCCCAACACGGAGCCCTGTAGAACTCCCAGTATTCTTTGGAATAGCATTTACCAGTTCTAATGGATATCGTTCCTTCTTACAGAAAGCTGTGCAACCAATCGTAAAAAATATCTCTAAGACCTTAACATTTGTCTATAATGAACTGAAAGCAGAGAGTGTCAAAGGCACCTAGAAGAAAAATATTCCTGTAAGTCTTTATCTAAGCACACGTAAATTGAGTCTATGAAATTGAGTGCGGTTGACTGTATAGAATAACCATTTCTGAAATAATGTTGGAAATTATTGAGTGAACTATATTAGCCGACATAGGATATCATTGTAATTGAAACAACTGTCTCAAAAACTTTGAAACCTTAGAAATCGATAACGATCGAAAGTAGACTACTTTATGTATATTTTCTTTCTTAAAAATTGCTATAACGCTGAATGAATTCCGATACTGCACAGATGAATCTGGTTTAAAAGCTTATCCGTCATATTCAGATAGATATAAATTTGTGGAATTTTCATATGATCACTATAAAGTTTGGTAGGTAACTATTTCCATTAATTTATGACAGAGTTGTCTAATACGTGCTTTCATAGATTTCAACTAAATTAACTCATTTCGTTTTATATGAAACGTCTGTATTGCGAGACTGGGCATTTTTTCATATTTTATGTTTTTGATTCATAATATAATCAGTTACACAGTTAAGTGAAAACAGAAATTTACTCAAATTCTTCATCAACACTTCTTCAAGATCATGAAATGTTTTTTACATACATTTTTTCAGCTTTCTCCATTTATAAGCACCATTAATCATACTGCACTCCAGTTGCTTTAATAATTACCATTAATTGCTCCCTGTTTTTCCTTTTACACCTATTCTTTGGAATTAGGGCGGAAAAAACGTGGTATAAACCTATTTATCCCCGTTTCGATCTGATATACGAACTATCGGGAACGCTTAATTTCAATCACTTAATTGATTGCGAAAATAAAAATCCACACCCATGTTATTGAAGGAAATTAATTGACTCTAAGGTATTCCTCAGGGAAATTTATGTGGGATGATTTTTTCGGAACTCAGGTTGAATATCGAGAAGCTTTTTCCGTTATAAGTGTGAAATTATACCACACCTTGATTCTGCCAATTTTTGGATGAATCACAACCTTAAAAAAACTTGTATTCATTCAACCGAAGCAAATAGAATATTTATTCAAAGGCATCGAAAATTTTTCCATTCATTTCTAGATGTCAAGTGATACTCCTTATCTGAGGGCTATGAAATGTTACATATCGGGACTAAAGGATCAAGACTGGCACTCGGAAAAACAAATTTCTTCAATGAGAAAATATGTTAACAGATCACCATCTTGTAATTCAGAAATCTTAGAGACAAACGCCAATAACTATTATGTTCAGTATGTTTACTTACTTTTTTTATCTTCGTATCTATTTACTTAGCTGCAACAAACCAGTTACTTTTATAACCATATTTTTTTTTTTTAATTAAAATTGTAGAAGATAAACATATTTCAATTTGTTTTGATATTCAAATTTTGTTAGATTTCTTCTATCAAGTAAAAGGCCTTTCTATTTTATTTTATATATAATATATAATTATATTTTGGCTTCAATAAATCTCATTATGGAATGTCAATGAATTTAAATAAGCCTTAAAAATAACTCACACTGTTCTTTGATTTTGTTAGAACATAGATCAATCTTGAATTATAAAGTTGATCTGTGTTTCGAAGCATTAGTCCCTTACACGTGGTGAGTTTTTGATATAGGTTAGTTTTTTGATATTTGGAAGATTATTCAGGACTGAAGAAGGAATTGCTTAGAATTATATTTGTTTTTTGAAGATATAGTGCATGTTTTTAGAGATTTCTGAATTAACTTATTCGAATATTTAAATATATTGAATATTTCAAATAAATTATATTCTTTGAGAAGATCTTCAAGTGTGTTCATGTTTTTAAAAGGCAATTGGTGTTCTTAAAGGTAAGACCAGAAACAAAATTTGTCTCCTTTAAATATTTGTTTATTAATTTTAATGACTTTCGTATATCTGTTGGTTTATTTATTTAATTTGACATTATATATTGAGTTTTGATTATATACGTCTATTAAATGTAAGCGGTGCTTGTTTTAGACATTAATTTAATTCTAAAAGTTTTTTGAATGAAAATTTTTTGAAATTAAAATTGTAGAAGATAAACATATTTCAATTTGTTTTAATATTCAAATTTTGTTATTTTTCTTCTATCAAGTAAAAGGCCTTTCTATTTTATTTCACATATTTTTTTCATTATTTCAACTAATATATTCTATACGGCTAGTAATTTCTCAAAATAGATGGCCAGTTTCAAATGATTATATGTATTTATCCAATTTCCCACATAGTTCCTCAAATTCTCGAACTTGCTTGATTCACCATAACCAAATATTTCCATTTCCAATTGCAGAAATTGCGTAGCTTCAAAGGCAACAGCAGCAGTAATTGAAATTCCGTAGTTTGTACAATGTAACATGTCGATTTCAACAGAACAATGCTCGTAAAATTACTTCTAACGTGCAATCCGAAGTTACAGACAATCCACTTAACCAGCCGAATCTCTTTGCTGATTACCAAGAGTACGCTGTGCCGTAACAGCCCTCTGTCAATGGGAATAATCAGAAAGATGGCAGTTCATTCTGGAGATCGCATTATTATGATGTTTCATTTAGCATTTCGCGAAATCTCCTCGAGGAATCATTTGTGCTCTGGGACCCTGATTAAGAGCACATTTCTGCTGCGCCTAAGGATGCCGATGGACTCTCAAAGCTGTCGACCTTTATCAAATCCCAGTTTTGTACAATTTGAACTATGTACAATTGTCGGGAACTTTTGACAAAGTGTTTTTGAGCTGGAGGATGGCTCTGGGCTTTTATGTATATTACAAACTTTCTTAATCATTCCTGGAGTTCTTCGTGATAAACTCTGAGTATCTCGCTTGGTATTCGAACTTCTGTGGCGTGCTTTGAGAGTTTTTAAAGCGTCTGCCTGGAAAAAATGTTAAGGTCTTCCAGTTAATTTGAACCATTTGTGAATTTCTATTCTCTTTATGTTTTTGCAATATTCACCGAAGTGTTTCAATTGAGAACACTATATGCTGAAATAAAATTTTAATTTGGCGAATTCTGGTGAGTAATTATAGATGCTCGGCATTTAAGTACTTAAACACGAAGTAAAAAAAAATTGAGCAAAATATGTAATGTCGAATTCTAATTTTTTTTCGTTCTTTTTGAATGCTTCACCTAGTGAACAGTGCTATAGTTTCACCCAAATTTTTGTTATTATCGAATTTTGAGCCCAAAATGATTTCTAACGATTAGGGTGGACTCACTGATGTTGAATCCAAGGTTAAAAATGATGCTGTATAGCCGTCTGTCCGTAATTTTCGAACAGGAAGAGCCAGAGACTTGAAACTTTCAGGGTAGGTAAGAAGACTAAATATTTCGATTGTGTTTCTTAATGGACAAAATGGGTTGAATGGTTTCAAAGTTATTCATATTTGAAATTCTCTCCTATTTTTCCTACTATTCTCGAAAATATGGATCCGATCGGTCTGAAACTTGCTTCGTGTAAATCTATGATCGAAAGATTCAACAAAGAAAATTTTGTGAGTAGAGCATGCTGCACGCTGTTTGCAGTACAAACGGTCAGTAGAGCATGCTCCATGCTGTTTGCTGTACAGTCAGTAGAGCATGACGTACGCTGTTTGCTGTACAAACAGTCGGTAGAGCAAGCTTTACGCTGTTTGCTTTACTACAATTCTTTCATCATGCTATGACTTCATCAAAAAGAGTACTCGTGCATTAATTTTACAGTAAAAAAAATGAAAAATCCATAATGAATTTCCGTGAAATAGAGACCGACACAAACAAATATTAATTTCTCGAACAATTGAGGGAAATAATTTAAATATTCACAGTTCAGGATTTGAAGTAGGTAGAATTCATGATGAATTATTATTTTTATTGTTATTCTGATACTCCTAGATTTTTTGTGAAGATCCCTCAAAAGCTTTTTCAGCTTGTGCGAGTTAGGAGTTCAGCGGTCATCTGGGTAGGCTTTGTTACTGTGATCTTGCGCCACTTTAGGTCACAGCACTGTTAATTTTTGACCCAACTGTGAAATGGTTATTCTGAAATATTGGATACGATCTGAATAAAATCAGTTTGAAAATTGATTTTTACCCTTAAAATAGGTAAGAATCAGTTTGGGTAAGAAGCTTCGTCATATAGTACTTTAGTAGTTGAATGAATTTTACTGAGTCATTAGTATCAAAGTTCATTTGAAATATTGCATATAACAAATTCAATCAAACTAACATTTAAAGAATGCGATCAATTTTATTTATGATCAAATCTTGTGGTTTCTCAGAAAATCTGATCTTACATTGCGATGAAAACAATTTTACTCGAATTTTTAAAGAAAGTACCGGGAATTTTCAATTAAAACAACATTTTTACATTTAATCGTCAAAATTTATTGGGTCGCCTTCAAAATAGGCCTCATTTGCTCCAATACATGTATGCCAATAGCACTTCCAATTATCGAAACATTTTTTATAGGCGCTTTCCGGGATGGACTTAAGCTCTCGCGCCGAATTTTGTTTTATGACTTCAATCGACTCAAAACGGGTGCCACGAAGGGGCAATTTTAGTTTTAGGAAGAGAAAAAAGTCGCAGGGAGCCAAATCCGGCGAATACGGTGGTTGCTGAAGCACGTTTGTTGAGTTTTTGGCGAGAAAGTCAGTCACAATCGTAGCTCGGTGAGAAGGCGCGTTATCGTCATGCAAAATCCATGAGTTCTTCGTCCACAAATTTGGCCGCTTCTTACGGATACGCTCACGCAAACGTTTCATAACGCCTAGGTAATACTCCTTGTTTACCGTCTGACCCTCTGGAACGAATTCGTAGTGCACCACGCCACGGATATCGAAGAAAACAATGAGCATCACCTTCATTTTCGAGCGGCTTTGGCGTGCTTTTTTCGGTTTCGGCTCATTTTTTGCCACCCATTCCGATGATTGCTGGCTTGTTTGCATATCGTACTCGTAGACCCAGGTCTCATCACCAGTTATAATGCGTTCCATGAATGTAGAATCGGAATTACAGCGATCCAGCATGTCTGAAGCAACCTGTTCGCGATGACGTTTTTGAAGAAAATTCAGGTCTTTCGGTACCAGTCGTGCGGCCACCTTTCTCATGCCCAAAATATCAATCAAAATCGTACGTGCAGACTCGTGGGATATCAGAAGATCATGTGCTATCTCTCTCAAGCTGGTACAACGGTTTTCCAGCACCCTTTTCTTAATTTTATCGACGTTATCTTCGATCGAAGCCGTCGATGGGCGACCACTTCACGACCGTCCTTGAAGGCTCTGTACCACTGATATGCACGAGTTTTCGACAGAGCATTATCACCAAAGGCCTTTTGCAACATTTTCAATGCATCGGCACACGAAAATTCATTTGCAACACAAAACTTTAAACAAATTCTTTGCTCAACGTAATCACCCATAGTAAAAATCGGCACGCACTCTGACATCGACTGACTTAATCAGCTGTTGCAAACACACTAGTTGACAGATCCCGCTCAAGCTTGGCATAGTAATTAAGGACAGTGGTACCAACCTAGGAAAAAAAAATTTTACCTGCCTCATTGCCCCGCCAGATTTAAATCGATAATTCCCGGTACTTTCTTGACAGAATGTATGTATGTTTCAATTTCCACCTCTGTATACATATAATTGTAATTTTCATGCATTGCATCATAAGGTGCCAATTTTTTAAGAAATAAAAATACGGAGGATACATATTTTATGTTTCACTGACCGATCCGTAGTAGCTTTTTGACAATTAAGTATAAATTGTCTCTTTCGAAAGTTACCATGCTCGCACATGAGAAGAGATGTGATTTAATTTAAGCACGAAGTTTTAAAACGAACGTGAAATTAAACGATTTTATTAGTTCGAAGTTCCCAACCAAAAACATTTGGATGGAATTGAAACGATAGAGTAGCAGGAATTTTTTTTTCTGCATTTATCAGTGGAATTATCGATATGTATTACTAGTGGTAAAAGGGTGTCCATATCACCATATAAAATTTTTTTAAACATTTTTGAAATCAATGAATCTTAAATGAATTCTTCCTATCTGGTTTTACTGAATAAAACAGATTCAGTTGGAAAACGTACTTAAAAATAAATTACCTGAAACCCTGACGTGAAAACAACATTTTATGGTCGTAAGTTTTATCTGTGTCAAAATAAACTAATAACACGTTAATTTTATTCCCACTAGTTGAACATCGTCAACTTAACCGAACTTCCATTTAATCGAAGTCTCCCAGGTCATAAACTCCGAAAACTTTAGGGTTTCCAGTTGCATAATTGCGAGTTATTTCGGACAAATTGAAGAAAGTTTCGGCAATAACAATCCAACCTTTCTGAAACAGATAACTTCAATACCTTTGGCAAACTTTAAGTCGTTCGCCGCTAAACAACGAGCTAATGTGTTCTTGAAATTTCCAAAATGGCCGATAACCTCCTGCCTTTTCAGTCTCGAGCGCGATTTCTTACGTTTAACAACGCCATTTGGAGTCCAACTACAGTTTTCCCTTTCGAGATGTTTTTACGATCCCAATTGGCACAGGGTAGCATCCAGTGAAAAGGAGAATATTGTTAGTTCACTTGAGGGGAGATGGTTGAAAAAGGTCTACATTTTCAAAAATGTTCACCAATACTTTAAAATAAAACTAACTGTACACATCGGTTTAAGGGTTGTCTTCTTCAAGGGCGATACCAACAGTGCGAGACTTTTCTGACCTTTGGATATTTTTCTTGAATTTTGTGAACAGGTAAAAATAACTAAGAGCCAAATCTGGAGAATGGCTAGGTACAGAAGCAATTTAGAATAAAATTCGTGCAATCTTTTCATCGTTTTCTTTACATATCGGGCCGCTCCTTTGAAAGTTACTCGTTCAATCGACCCAGTAGGTTTACATTGCGATCAATATTGATTGTCTTGTCCTTTTCAAGATGGTCGATGAAGAAAATACCGTACTTATTCCAAAATACGGACGCCATAATCTTGCCAGCAGTCTGTTGCGCTTTTGTCCGTTTTGACCGACTAGTGTCTTTTCAGCTGACAATCTTTCTGATTCAGACATATAGCAAAATGAAGCACTTTCGGAGTTTCAGGTGCCTCCGCATCTTCACTTTAAGCGTTGATGGTCGATTTTCCCAGTGCAGAGTCCGGATAACATTTAGCGTAGCAAGCTTTCGTTTCACGGTATTGTTTCCCATTAAAAAGCAATGTTTTATCAACACACGAAATTTTTTTCCATTGTTTTGCAAATTACCGATGTTGCTCCACTTAATGCAGTGTAACTTTCAGTTGAAACGTCAGATTAGCAGAAAAAGTTTACAGCTATCGTTTGAATGTTGGTACTTTGTAACATAAATATAAATTTGGCACTTCCGAGGATAATTTTGGATTTCCAAATTAGATCCAGCCTGATAGCTTCTCCGTATTTTCAAACACTAGTTGTTGAGAATTTTGTTTTGTCAATCTTTGGATGTTGCATGTCCATAAGAATATCATGAAGGGCTTACAGGGCTGATCTAATGAAGACGATTTCCTTGAAAATCTTTTATGAATCGGGTGTTTTTTCAGTGATAGAACTTTCGATAGGGATAACTCTGATTTGACAAAGGGAGAAGCCATGTTGTTTTGACATTTCTGTTCAGTAAGCATTGACAAATTATCATGAAAAGACTCACGCCGCAACAATGTTTACAAATTATTAAAATTTATTTCCAAAATCAGTGTTCTATTCGCCAAACTTATGGAGAGAGCATTTCGTGAAATTTATGGTTTACATAATCGTCCATCAGAGCAGCTTATTCGTCAAGCCATCGATACATTTCGGACAACATTTTCTCTACTCGATGAACAACAACAACAAGACAAAGAACTGTACGTACAGAAGAAAATGTCGCTGCTGTAAGTCATAATGTTAATGATGATCCAGATTTGTCTATTCTGTGCGTCCACCTCATGGAAAATTTTGCGTAAAGATCTTGGTCTACACCAATACAAGATCCAACTGGTTCAAGAACTAAAGCCACTTGACCATAATAAGCATCGCTTGAAGTTGATCCACTTTTTTATCGTAAAATTGTGTTTAGTGATGAAGCTCATTTCTGGTTGAACGGCTATGTAAACAAGCAAAATTGCCGTATATGGAGTGAAAACAATCCTCAAGAAGTTCTGCAGGTTGCATTGCATCCCGAAAAATGCACTGTATGGTGTGCTTTAAACGCTGGAGGAATCATCGATCCCATATTTCTTTAAAAACGATGCTGGAACTAATGTAACAGTCAATGGTGCTCGTTACAGATCGATGATCAATGATTATTGAATGGTATCGACCCAGAAGTGTTTTGGTTCCAACAAGATGGTGCTAAACCTCATGCTGCTACTGTAACAATTGATTTATTGAAAGAAAGATTTGGCGATAACAGTATTTCGAGAAATGGTCCAATTAATTGGCCTCCAAGATCATGCGACATGACTCCACTAGATTATTTTCTCGTGCTCGTTACAGATCGATGATCAATGGGGGTTATGTCAAGTTATTGGTTTATGAAGATAAACCAGAAACAATAGACGCTTTGGAAGCCAACATAACTCGTGTTATTGATGAAATAAGGCCTGACTTATTCGAAAAAGTGGTCCAAAATTGGTCTGATTTCATAAAATTATCTTTCAAATAAAAATTTGGCTTCAATCTTAATTTAAATGTGTTATTTCAATTTAAAGTTCTATCACTCTAAAAAAAAAACACCCGATACTTGAAGAGTGCAAAATTTTGTTTCGTTGTTTTTCTAAGTGTATTCAATAGGAGCCAGTTGATATTCCCTGAATTGAAACACTATGTATTATGAGTAGAAATAAGTTCGTGCGGAATTGAGAACAGGTGTCGCTTCTAGTTTATCATTCTATTATTATATAAGGCAACACATTCATTTTGAAGTGTCATAAGTAGGCTTTCTTTTCAGTATCTGTTATTTTGCTGAAGTGTTAACAACAATGTTTCTATGTGCTCTGAAAATATCAACTTCTGTACAATATAATATGTTTTTGGGAAGAGTTTTACTCCATTACTTCACCATGAAAAACGGTGACCATGCTCCAGATGAACCAAAAAAATCAGAAGTTGTTTGCTCGATTTAAGAGTGGCAATTTTGATTTGGAAGACGAAGAAAGACCCGCAGCAGCACCAAGTTCAAGGATGCAGAATTAGAGGCAAGGTAAATTGAAGATCTATCACAAACAAGGAGGAACTAGCACACCCGTTGCACCCAGTAATTTCCCTATGCTACGAGGTCGGGGATAGGAAAGTAAGATCGAAACTCTAAGATGGTGATTCATTAGAGACGTCAGACATTGGATATCCAGATAGGTGGCGTTCATTAAATCACTTAGCACGACAATGGCCGAAATGGAGAACCCCTGTCTCACCATCACCCGCCTCATAGCAAATTCATCCTTCAGTTAGAACGGGGATTTTCCTAAGGCCCTTCCAGATATTGGATTGGAGAAAGGAAAATAGAGGAATTGAACCAGGAGTGGAGAGATAAGATGTTGATCAACATCAAATCATTGAAACGAAGTTCATGCAATCTAGTAGAATGTATTGATAAAAATATACCAAAAAATAATATAAAAAAGGAAGAATGGATGATTAGCAACATGAATGCAAGCGAGGCTGAATTTTTTTTTCAGCGAAGGATTACTACATTTCCAGAGGTTCTAAGGGTAATCACAAGAAAACACATAAGTCGAAATTCATCACATACCCATTGAATGAAACACGTGTTTGTCATCTTGGAATTTGAAGATTTTCATATTCATTTACGTTATTTTCTGTTCATTATGAGAATGAATAAGGATACCACAAAGAGCTATAAATTGGGATAAATATTGAATATCTCTATCGGAAATCTCCACATGTAAAGTATGAAACTGAAACACAATAATGAATTGCACTGCAAAAAATGGAAACCAATTTATCTGTGTTGTCATTTTAAAGGTAGCTCCATAATGCCTTTCTCTTTGAAGTCTTGATTCCTAATGGCTAAAAACTCTACTAATCGATTTGCACAATCTTCTCTTGATGCCAATGTCTTATCACTCAAGAGGTTTTGTAATGAGACAAAAAGATGGTAATCGTTAGGTGGCAGGTCAGGACGATATGTTGGATGCATGAAAACTTCCTAACCAAGCTTCCGGAGTTTCTGACGAGTCACCACAGAAGTGTGTGGCCTGGCGTTGTCTTGATAGAACACAACTTTTCTGTTGGTCAATTCTGGCCGTTTCTGGTCAATCGCTAGTATCAAATGATCCAGTTGATGACCGTAGAGATACGAATTTAGTTTGGCCATATACTCAACTCCTAATGAATTATTTCTTTTCAGTTCCATCAAATGCACAATACCAACCAAATGTGTCAAATTTTAGAACCAATTACCATTAGGATCCTTCATCTTAAGTCTTCATAATAATTTTAAAATGTGCGTCAGGTCTATTTAAAACAGAAAATATCCCATTTCGAGAGATATTCAACTACTCTTCGAGCGTTCTTTTCAATGGTTAAATAACCCTGTACCAATATTCTGACATTTTTAAATTCATAAGTATTCATCATAATGATGGAGGAAGTTTTACGAATTTCAAAGAAAATAAACAAGCCAAAAAATACCGAAGAAATTAGCTGTCCATTTGATGACAATGTAGAGTATTTTTTCATTATACAAGAAAAATATATAAAACCCAAATATATATAGAAAGAAAAATACAAAATTCCGAGAAGAATAACAAACCGAGATAATATTATTCTGCAATGTACAGCGAATACACAAGCGTTAATGGTAGACTCAATTCTGTATTGATGTTTGCCCTGCGTTGAATAAACTCGTCAAAGTTCATATACAATGAGAAGGTTACCTGTGTTATAAATGTTGCTTGTGTTTTTGTTTCAGAATAAGTTACCATGTTTTTTGTAGATGGGTATTATATTCGAGTTAATAATGATGTTTCGCCCGAGTGAGACTTTCAGGTGAATCTAATTAATAGAGCGAGTTAGTCAGACTCAACTTCAGGGATTTTTTGCACCAGAATTTCTTAACTGAGTATTCTCTTGCAAACATAGTATGTATTCGAAGGTGAACAGTTTTAAGGAAGAAACGAAACTCGCTAAAATTTCATAAATTATCGCAGGCTATATGAGATTTGCAGAATAGTGAAAAACAACATCAGTGTATTCTATTCTTCGAAAAAAAACGTTAGGAAAATTATTCAATCAATTACACATACTACAGTTTGAAAAAAGTACCTGTAACTGATTACTGAGACATAAAATATGTATTATTTAACCAAATATACTAAACGGTTCTCCAATAGGAGGTTTCATTTTGCAAAGCCTGCTATCTGAGCAGCTGTCATATTTTGACATTGGACAAGTAAAAATTACGCCATTATTAAAAAAATGGAATGATACATGCTTCAACAACGCCTTTTTGCTGATCGTTTTCCACAGCTAATGGCGTACCTTTCTCTTCACGATGAAATAAACACCTCTTGATTTCTCAAAAGTATACTCGTTTTTTTCTAATATCAAAATGAAACCTCTTATTGGAAAACCCCATATTTTCTGGTTGCTAATAATCCCTTGAATTTGATAAAATAAATGGAGGTTTATACTTGATAGAAGGTATATAAAATTTTTAAAATATTTGAATATGAACAGATATATTCGGTTGGCCTTTTACATATTCAATTTCAAAAAATGATATGTAATATTATAACTTCAGGAATTAAATTAATGTCATATAAGCACCGCTTATATCAAACGACGTATAAAATAGACATTCATTATAAGACATCCAAATGAGATAATAAAAACCAATAAATATAAATTGTTAACAAAGGTCCTAAGAATTGAATATTTTGAGTAGACAAAATGTTTCCACTATTTGTGCCATTTTCTGAATATTCTGCTTGAATTCTTGTGACTGAACGTCAACCAGCCTAAGGTATTCCTTTCAAATAATAACCTACAAACACACTAAATTTTCTGACATATCAATTAACTAAAATTATTTTATAATAAAGAAAAATAAAAGAGTTTTTTTCTTGACAGAAGTATTATTACAAAAATTTTAAATATCATACAGATTCATTCTGTTAACCTTCTGCATGTTTAAGAAATTTTTTCGACGGAACTTATTTGAGGCAAATTGATTTCAAAGAAGTTCTTGAACGAAACAAGATTTTGTATTCTTCAAGTATTTATTTAGTAATTTTGATTAATAATTTATATTTCTTTGAATTCTTGTATTCCATTTTGGTACAGTGTAATTAGTGTTAATTCTTTATGTCTACTTAATTTAAACAGTATTTCTAAGACATTTATTCAATTTAATTCTAGAAGTTTTTGAATAAAAATATTTTTTAAATTAAAATTTATGAGAGGTTAATAGAATAAATCTATATGATGTTAAAAATTTTGTAATAATCCTTCTATCAAGAAAAAATCTCTTTTTATTATTTTGTTGTATATATGATAATATCGTTCGATCAACTGATCTCAGAAAGGAGTTTCAAATAATATCTCTTGAGAACAGGAGACTCAGGGATAACGTGAAATTCTGCTACAAAATTTTTAATCGGTATTATGACGCTCCGCACATAAAGGATTTAATGAAATTGAGGATTCCCGCACGACATACTAGACTCAAGCAGTTCTTTGAGATACCTCGTACAACCACTCTGATGCATTGTTCATCCGTAATTACAATGCTAAAAATAACGAATGATTTCTTAAATTTGCCCAATACCAGCTTTGCCCTCAAACCCAAGCAGTTTTTTAGATGTCTAAATGCACAATATAGATTTGAATGATCTCCTTAGGGAATATGTATTTGCTTGATTTATTTATTAAGTTAATGTTCATGACTTACCTCGACATGCAAAATATGATTGCTATCACTGTTATTCTCATGTAAAAAGATTGTTATAATCTGTTTGAGAAATAAATAAATAAATAAATTATTATATAATTTGTTTCACACTTATATATATATATATATATATATATATATATATATATATTATTGTTATTTGGTTTTAATGGAGGGAGTCCATAAAATACCTCACAAGCTTTGTATAATTTCTGTGATAAACATACTATACGAAGGATATTTAAAAGTTCACTTCATTCCAGTGTTTTCTTCAGATGAATAGACTCAGCTTGTCTGGTAAGATATTCTTTGTTAACTATTTTTATTTTTTAAATATGAAGTCACTTTCTAAGATGTTCTGCATGTTTCAAGAATTTTTTTGAAGGAACTTAATCGAAGCAAGTTCTTTTCGAAGAAGTTCTTGAGGTTATGTTTTGCATTTTTGGAAATGGATTTGGTTTTCATGAAACAAGGTACGAAACAAAATTTTGTATCCTTCAAGTATTTATTTAGTGATTTTAATTAATAATTTATATTTCTTTGAATTCTTTTCTTCTATTCTTTTATTTTATAGTGTGGATAGCTCAGCGGGAGAGCCATCTGACCGGGAGGTCCAGGTTCGAGTCCTGTTCAGGTAGAAAAGAAATTTTCTAGTTGGACGGGTATCTGCCACCATTTCACTGTTGGGTCAAAAATTAACAGTGCTGTGACCTAAAGTGGCGCAAGATCGCAGTAACAAAGCCTACACAGAACACAACTGAACTCCTAACTCGCACAAGCTGAAAAAGCTTCTGAGGGATCTTCACAGAAGATCTAGGAGTATCAGGATAATAATAATAATAATAATTCCCTTATGGTGCTGTGTAATGAGAGTTTATTCAATATGTCTATTAAATTGAAACAGCGTTTCTAAAAGTTCTAAAATTTTATGAATAAAAATTTTTTTGGAATTAAAATTTATAGGAGGTTGACAGAATGAATCTGTATATTTAAAATTTTTTAAAATTATTTTTCCACATTTTATGAAGTTATTCATACAAGAATTTAAAATTCTCATTCGATTCCGACAATAGTATACGTGAGTAAAAATTGCGAAAAATATGGGAAACAGTAGAATTACTGAAGTTTCTCAATTGAAAAATTCTAGGAGGCAGTCATAAAACCCGAAACATCCACTTGGGTTGACTCAGGACTGGAAAAAAACACAGCACGCCTTCCTGCTTTTGTCATTATGTTTGATGACTTTGTCCCTGTTTTTCAGTACCCCATTTTGCATAAGTTACACTTTTATTCTCGTCTGGTAGCGGAAACATTATTCAAATCCAATTCAGGAAGCCACAGGCGCCATTTAGGGCCCACAACCTACGCCACAGCTCACTTCTTAACCTCTTAATGGTTTAATTTTACATTGTATTATAATTGATAACTCAACCAACAAGACAATGGGGGTACTGCGTTCATTAATTTTGAATTAATGCGTTTTGGAACTTTGAATAAACACCGTGTCACCGAAATATGAAATGAGTGGAGGAAAAATTACCGTTATAATATTAAATGATTGGTGATGGGACCATGAAGGCAGATAGGGTACCAGCACATAGCGTTTTCAATGACGTTTAGATGAAATTATAGCTTTCAGGATAAATTCAATATTTTCAACAACACCATTTTAACTACCGTTGATTCAACCATTGCGCGTCGAAAATATATTAAGTTTTAATTTAAGGAATGTACTCATTTCTCTGAAATATTACTCAAGTATTAATACTTGGATAATATTTTGATCTTTCAGTAGTTTTTATTGAATCAGACCTTACTTCATGGAAATTCATTTTAATTTAATAAAGTAATAAAGAATATTTCCACAAGTGTACTGAATTAATAAATTGCTGAAATATTCTTCACTATTTTATTCACCTTGCAGTAGTTTGTTAGCTTCTGTAGCTTGTAAGAGACAGTATATAACTTAGTTCGAGTATGTGTTTTTCGAAATTTGAATTGATAACAATATTGAACAATTATATAACACCTATAGAGCAACAATTTGTGGTCGAATTTAATTCGGTTTGTCTGTTGGGCTAGCTGTTTATGAGCGGTTTTAAGTTAAAATTGAGGGTCGAGTTTATCAATAAGCAAAATCCGGTAATTGAGCCTGAAAAAGAGCCCATAAGAAACAGTAAATTTTTTAATTATCAAACAACTAACATAAAAAATTACAGATTAGAAAGGAGACACGAAGGAGGTTATTCAGATATTTATGCTATTTATTTGCAGATGATGAAGTAATTCATTGAAATTTCATGAAAAATGTCCTTTGAGTTAATTAATCCAGATGTTTTCATTAAAACAAGATTTTTGAATTGAATATGTTTAGTTGCAAAATACTGATATATTTCAGTTTTTAAGTATTATTTCATTCTTAGACAACTGAAAACTTAACAGAGAGTAAGCTTAGCTGTATCTTGAAAATGCATTCTTTAACTTCTGTTCAACGTTTGTTGAGTAATCACGGTCAGTACTCGATATTTTCCTTGGATTTCTTTTTAATGTTGTGCGATGTGAGTTGATCTTCTGAAAAAAACAGTGTTTCTGAAATATTTCAGCCTTCAGACGGTTTCAAAGAAAGAACACTATTTTCTCATATTCACTCATTTGTAACATTTCAATCTCAAGGAACATTTTCGTTCACCTTTTTATGATAATACAATACCGCAATAAAAGGCCTGAAAGTTAAAGTATCGGGTGTTTTTTAGAGTGATAGAATTTTTGATAGGGATAACTTTGATTTTACAGAAGGTAGAAGTCATGTTGTTTGAACATTCTGTTCAGTGAGCATCGACAAATTATCATGGAAAGACTCACGCCGCAACTACGTTTACAAATTGTTCAAATTTATTTTCAAAATCAGTGTTCTACTCGCCAAACTCATAGAGCACAGGTTTAAATGATCGTCCATCAGAGCAGCTTATTCGTCGAACTATCGAAATATTTTGGACAACATTTTCTGTACTCGATGCAAAAACACGACAAAGAACTGTACGTACAGAAGAAAATATCGCTGCTGTAAGTAATGGTGTTAATGATGATCCAGATTTTTCTATTCCTCGATGTTCACAACAAGTTGGAATCTGTGCATCCACCACATGGAAAATTTTGCATGAAGATCTTGGTCTACACCCATACAAGATCCAACTGGTTCAAGAACTGAAGCCACTTCACCATAACAAGCGTCGTTTATTTGTTGATTGGGCCCTACAAAGGGCATGAAGTTGATCCACTTTTTTATCGTAAATAGGTGCTTAGTGATGAAGATCATTTCTGGTTGAATGGCTCGGTTAACAAACAAAATTGCCGTATATGGAGTGAAAACAATTCTCAAAAAGTTGTGTAGGTTCCATTGCATCCTGAAAAATGCACTGTATGGTGTGCTTTACACGCTGGAGAGATCATCGGTCGATATTTCCTTAAAAACGATGCTGGAGCTAATGTTACAGTAAATGGTTCTCATTACAGATCGATGATTAATGTTTATTTGTTTAAAAATTTGAATGGTATCGACCCAGGAGTGTTTTGGTTCCAGCAAGATGGTGCTATACCTCATGCTGCTACCGTAGCAATTGATTTATTGAAATAAAGATTTGGCGATTACATTATTCCGAGAAATGGTCCAATTAATTAGCCTCCAAGATCATGCGACATAACTCCATTGGATATTTTTCTTCTGGGTTATGTCAAGTCATAGGTTAATGCTGATAAACCAGAAACAATAGACGCTTTGGAAGCCAACATAACTCGTGTTATCGATGAAATAAAGCCTTAATTACTCGAAAAAGTGGTCCAAAATTGATCTGGTCAAATGCGGTTCCTCAGAGCTAGTCGTGGTAGATATATGCCGGAAATTATTTTCAAAACATAAATGTCATGAAATTATCTTTCAAATAAAAAAAATTGGCTTCAATCTTAATTTAAATGTGTTTTATTTCAATTTAAAGTTCTATCACTCTAAAAAAACCCGATATTAGCTATAATATTTATACTTGTGATTGAGTTTAGTACTTTTGTTAAGTGAACCCAAGTGAAATAAGTGAATGTGAACATCGGTGAAAAAGCCAATCGATCTACTCATCTACGAGCCGGATAGTAATTTCATCAAAATTGCAGATTGAAGCTCCACCGCAACAATTGTCTGGAAATAAACGAATTGCTGTTTATTAATATACCTCTACTATCTTCCTTGAAGTATGCTTATCCTAGATTAACATTCAATCAATTACTGAAGAAGAATTCAAAATGGTATATCAACATACTACGCAATTTTTTCAGTAATTTATAACGTAGGAATGCGTCAAAAATCCATACATCAAGTAAATGTTTTCATCATTTCTTCATTAAACTTTGCGTTCATCAATAACCTTCATGGCGTTTTCCCACAATCCATGCACAGAAGGGCTACAAAGAGCACAGTATACATCATACATCGGAAATGGTTGATTTAACCGATAAAGTTAACATGGTACGGATTTGAATCGGCTTGCCGTATAGCTACCGTACCATAATAATTGCTGAATGGCTTATCGGATTTGTTCATCTGAACTCGATTGCGATCGAAGCTACATATGCAAATTACAGAAGCGGGTTATTATTCAATAATGGGTAAACAACAATGCCACATAGAGTAAGAAAACGACTGAAAGATTCGCATCGCGAAATGGAAGTTCGGTATTGAGATGTATAACTATACCTGACTGGAATATTATATGCCTTATTCCATTCAAAAATTGGTCATATTTGTGTATGCGGTATATAACAAAAAGATAAGATCTGCAAGGATTTCTGTATTCGATGAATAATTTCTAGCTCGTAATTTATAGCAGAAACCGCGCTGAAAATGTAGGTGGATTTACATGGAATGAGTTCCACAGTTTCGAGACACTCCTCAAAATAAATAAAACAATCAATAATTCATACCCAATCCTAGAATTTTTATAATATTTTTTTATGTGAATTATAAAGTTATGGAAATTTTTAAGATCGATGGTGATTATCCACTTGAAATGAGAACTTTGTATGGTGTCCCTCAAGGAAGCGTACTTGAGCCTCTGCTATTCATTTTATATATAAGTGATATAAATTTGTATCTAGAACAGTCTTTCGTCGTTGAGTTATACAATTTATTAAGATCGATGGTAATTCTTCACTTGAAATGAGCACTTCCTGTGGCGTCCCTCAAGGTAGCGAACTTGGACCACTACTATTCATTTTGTATAATATATTAATTATATGAATCTGTATCTACAACAGTCATTCATGAACCCTTTCGTGGACGACACATTGATTTCTGTATCTGGGAAAAGCTTTGAAGAAATAATTCAGGTAATCAGCTTGATGGCAAATAGGGTCAAATTGAATAGTCAAAAAACAAAATGCATGGTTTAAGTAGTAGGAGTGATGTTGCTAAATTTGATAGAAGTAATTTCTTTATTGAAATAGATAACACTATAATTAGTTATGAAAGTGAAATCAAGTATGTGGGTATCTTCTTCGATCCCCTGGCTGAATTTTTCTAAACATATTGTTTATCTATGTGACAAAATTGGCAAAAAATAAAGAACTAGAAGAAATATTTCCTTATGGTGCAGAAAAATTGTGTACAATTATATTTCCACATTTCACTTATTGTATGTCAATACGTATCTTGCTCAGATGAACAAAATCATCGACTGCAAGTTCACGAAATAAAGCAATGGGAGTCATTCTTATGCTAGTTTATATTGGGAACTATAAGTTTCTTGAACGTCTGTCAACTTATAACCGAGTCATACTTGGTGTTAATTAATAAAATTGTTAATGGGCAAACACCTGCATATTACACACTCTGATTTAAAAGATCAGAGTGTGTAGAGTTTAATTTAAGATCTTAAATATCATACATATTTATTCTGTTAACCTCATACAAACTTTAATTTAAAGAAAATTTTTTAGTCGAAAACTTTTAGAATTAAATTAAATAAATATCTAAGAACACACGATGCCACTTTAGTAGACATATATAATTCAACACATACACATACATACACACATAAAAGAATAAAAAAAATATAAATAAATCTACTAAATAAATACCTGAATAGCTCACGTATTCATTTATTTCTTTGAATTCTTTGTATGATCTTTAAAAATTTTAAATAATCCTTCTATCAAGTAAAAAAACTCTTTTTATCATTAAATTTAAGATCTATAGATAATTACCAAATACAAAGGGTTAACACTAGTGCTATGGTGAAAACACTTTTTATCGAAGGCTTGAAATGTACAATAAGTTACCATTGATAGTAAGAGAATAACCAAAAACTAAATGTAGTATTCAAAACTAGATTAAGGCAAATATACCTGAATATTTGATAGAATTTGATGAAAATGGTCATGTTTCTCAAAATAATAGCAGTTTTTTATTATATGTAATGTATGTGATAGCTGTTGGAATAAATAAACTATCTATGTATTAAGTTTGATTCAAACTTGGTGAATGTTATTTCAAAACATTAAAAATTGAAAAAACTAGAAAATACTTCTTTTACTACTTTTTTATTATTGAGTTTTCAGTCAAGTTTCGTAGTTTTTGCTACATTTAACAAATGATGTATAACAAGTTGTACCTAAACGATTCATATATCGGGTGTTTTTTTTAAAGTGATAGAAATTTAAATTCAAATAAAACACATTTAAATTGAAATTGAAGCCAAATTTTTTTTGTATTTGAAAGATAATTTTATGACATTTATGTTTTAAAAATAATTTCCTGCATATGTCCACCATGACTAGTTCTGAGGAACCGCATTCTACCAAACCAATTTTGGACCACTTTTTCGGGTAATTCAGGCCTTATTTAATCAATAACACGAGTTATGTTGGCTTCCAAAGCGTCTATTGTTTCTGGGTTATCAGCATAAACCAATAACTTGACATAATCCCAAAGAAAATAATCCAATGGACTTATGTCGCATGATCTTGGAGGCCAATTAATTGGACCATTTCTCGAAATAATGTTATCGCAAAATATTTCTTTCAAAAAATCAATTGTTACGGTAGGAGTATGAGGTGAAGCATCTTCTTGTTGGAACCAAAACACTTCTGAGTCGATACCATTCAAATTTTGACAACAAATAATCATATGGACCGATGATGCCTCCAGCGTGTAAAGCACACCATACAAGTCCATTTTTCAGGATGCAATGGAACCAGCAGAACTTCTTGAAGATTGTTTTCACTCCATATACGGCAATTTTGCTTGTTTACATAGCCGTTCAACCAGAAATGAGCTTCATCCCTAAACACAATTTCATGATAAAAAAGTGGATCAACTTCAAGCTGTTCTAGGGCCCAATCAGCAACAAAACGACGCTGATCAAGTGGATTTAGTTCTTGAACCAGTTGGATCTTGTATGGGTGTAGACCAAGATCTTTACGCAAAATTATCCATGTGGTGGATGCACAGCGTCCAACTTGTTGTGAACGTCGACGAATAGATGAGTCTGGATCACACTATGACTAACTGCAGCTATATTTTCTTCTGTACGTACAGTTCTTTGTCTGGTTGTTGTTGTTGCATCGAGTACAGAAAATGTTGTCCGAAATCTATCGATAGTTCGATTAATGAGCTGCTCTGAAAGACGATTATGTAAACCACAAATTTCACGAAGTGCTCTATAAGTTTGGTGCATAGAACACAAAATAAATTTCAACAATTTGTGAACGTTGTTGCGTCGGGAGTTTTTCTATGATAATTTGTCGATGCTTACTGAACAGAAATGTCAAAACAACATGGCTTCTACCTTCTGTCAAATAACAGTTATCCCTATCGAAATTTCTATCACTCTGAAAAAAACACCCGATATTTATAGAAGGTTTATGAAGAACTTTGAAAAGTGGCGAACAATAAGGGTTCATCTGCTCGTTCAATAATTTTATTGAGAGATCGTGATATTTTTTATAAATCTCTGTTCATTTCAGGATGTTTAGTTTCTGGTTTCTCGCTTCCAGATGTAAAGATGATTCTTCTTTGAATTTATTTTCTCATTAGAAAAGACTAATACTTTTCTTTTGTTGAATTTTTTGCTACGTAAAACCACTTCAAAAGGCCAAATTAGATTCATAAGAGAATTAGAACAAATAGTAAAAGATTGTTTGCATTCTTTTCTGGAGATCAAGCATCCAAATATATACTTTCGTTCGTCCGTTCCTAAAGCAGATGCTTCTTTATCTGTCCGGCAACAACGATTCATTTCAACCGGAAAACTCCAAGAAAAGAAATTCGCTTATCCTTGCTATCCTCAGCTATTCTTCTTTCGGAATCGAGCCCGACTCTTTAATAATTAGAGCCGAAGAAGCGTCAGTTAGCTAACGGCGAAAAAAGAGGAAATTAAAACGCATTAATTTTTCATCGCCAAATGTGTCCGAAGAAGCGAGGAAACAGTTTTCTCTACTCATTAAATCCCCATCGTCTTATTATGATGGTAAATAAAAGCTTCTTTTCTTCTTTCGTTCTTCAGATTAAGGGGGAGTTCGATGAATCAAAATGAAAGTCTTCGAGGAAAGCCATAATATTGATAAAAGATTTAACATCTCATCGGACGCTCGATTAATTTCTCGAATCGAATCACTCTTCTTCGACTCCTTGATGCGGCCGGAAGCCAGGATGAAAGGAGTTCTCTCTGAGCAAAGAGTGGCATAGACATTGTTTGATTAAAACTTACGTCCAAGGGGAAATTTCCAGTTTCATCTGTTCTTTACGTACCTGAAACAAAGAACGAGACTTAGTGAAGAAATTGAAAGATTGATCTTGGATGAAACATTCAGAGTTGAAATGGATTTTGTAATGATAGTCCATTAAAAAAATAATTGTTGAAGTTAATCGGAATTTTCCAGTGTTCACAGATTGATTTCTGTACTATAGTTAGATGTTAATACTTTGAGATTTAAGTTTTTAAAACTGCTTTTTCTACTTAAGCATCTGCAAAAGTTTCATAAATATTTATGTCAGAGACACCACTTGACATATTTCATCGATAAAATGGATTTTTTGTTCTCGAAAGCAATTTTGAACTTCATGCGTAGTTTTCACCAAGTCAAGGCGAATTGACATTTTTATGCGATATTTGATATTATGACACTAAATAAAAAAAGATTCAAAGCAGAATGTATGTACATAAGACTCACTGTCACATATTGAATCAATATTTAAGCTTATAAACCATGGATTTATCAGTAAAAACGATATATTCTTGAAATGATAAATATCAAATGAACTTCACTAAAAACAAGCAAGCTTCCACAATTGCAACCTATTGCATAGAAATTGTCCATCCTTTTTCACAATGAATAATCTAAAATTTTACATGTCGAATCAAAAAGCAGGAGGCTTTACTATTTGGAGACTTTTGAAATGAATCATAATACATCTTATTTAAATATAATGAACGACTTAACGGATCCATGTAAATCTAAAATATTCAACATAAATGAATAATATCCCTTAAATCATTCTTTCTACTATTCTGCGATTTTTTAATACTTGTTTGTGTCATTACTATTATTTTTTGAACTCTAGTCTGTATAAATACTCTGGGCCATTTGTTTCGTTATTGCCTGTCTGAAGATGAAGTAATACTTTCAATAATAATTAATTAATACTTTTTGCTAGTTAAACATAGTAATTTTCAAAAAATTGTTTGGAAGTTTTTTATTGTTTTGAATGTGTTGAATACAAATCAATTTTAAAAGCAAATAATGCTTCTTTATTGGGATAACCACTATTACTGCTTCTAACATTATTACTTTTTCCATAAGTTCAATCTCACAACGCATCATATCGAACCCGTCATCGAATGATCCCCAACTAACGCCGATGTGAGATATAAAGAAATAATCAAACATATATAAGAAAAATAAACTCATAGAAGAAACTATCATCAATTCTTAGGAACAACCTCAGTTCCACCCTACCATCCTTTCCAATTTCTTCGAAATAAATCTCCACATACTCCACCTATTTTTCGAGAACAGCACGTCCGGATCTCCGATAGATAATTAGAGAAGAATCGTATATTCGGGAAGAGCAGGGAACACGTGGAATGAATGAAATATTACACGTGATAAAAACGATAGTTTCGCGTGACGTATTCAATTAGAGAAAATCGGAATCCATGTTAGGGGCATTCATCATTCCGGTCATGACAGCTTGTGGTTCGTCTGCATCTTCGATATTCTGTGGTTACAGACGGCGTGCACAGACGATGGCTCGAGTAGATCTAAGGATACCGATAATCAAGACGTGTTAAGCTATTTTAGATAATTATAGAGTTAACACTTGGTCGATTCTACGAGTATGGTATAACGTCTAGACTATCCATCATTGGCACCATGCTTTTTAACAAAGAATTAAATAACAGTTTTTTCTATTATTCAATTTTACTTAATTGAGAATTTTGTATACTTTTATGAAAACAAAAATTCACTTCGACCGAGGGAGACTCCAACTTACAAATTGTATGATTGAAATGAAATGTCGTCACTTGAAGAATAATTTATTGTTAATTCACCCAATTGATTTTTCCATTCAATTATCGCATACAGAAGTTACATAATTCCTCAAAAAATATGCTCACGTTTCTGATATAACTAAAGAAAATTTTTCAATTCAAACCTGATGCTGTAAAAATTTCAGTTCAATTTGTACTGTAGTACCAAACATTCTTTTATTCACTTATTTATTGAGAATAGAACAATAGTTTGATAAAACAATCTCGAAGATGTAGCTCAAAGTTGAAATAATGGTATCTAAAGTATAAAAAATTAACAATAAATTCGATTATGAAGTAAAATAGCACTGAAGGAGCTCGAATTGAAAATCTCCGAAATCCTACCCATTTGTGAATTTTTAGTAACATTTAAGCTACAAAAAAGTATTGCAAATATTTTCGTTAATCTTACATTCTTCCCAGGAACTCTAAGAGATCAAACCAGTTTCACGAAGATCGCCTAAGATTGAAGGAAAAATTTAAACGCTTTATTGGCCTTAAGACGACACAATCCGCGCCTGGGATTTCGCAAATTGGCTAATAAATTTGGAAATCAACGAAATATAAAAGTATGTCAGTGGAAAAACAAGGCTACATATCAGGGAAATCAAAAAATATCCCTATAATGACACCTTTACAAAAGAAACGAAGAATAGAATTTTGTCAACGTTTTCAAGAAGGTAATTTTAATAATGTCTTTATATCTGATGAAGGTTGTTTCTAATTTGGTGGAAATCACTTGAAAATCCTATTAAAACAACCTGTTACCCTTTAAATTTCCAAATTTCCATTAAAATAATGATTTTGGAGCAATATCTCAGCGTGGTGCTAGGCCTCTCTGTGTAGTTGATGGCACCATTAATAGGGAACAATTATTGTGGCATTGTAAACGATTTTCTCCTTGAAACGGCGCATGCTTCATATTCAGAGGGCTGGCGTTTTCAGCAGGATAATGCAAGATGCCATACTTCGGCCTATACTCAAGCTTGGATGCAAGAACAGCAAGTTAAAACCATTTCATGGCCAGCAGCTTCACCAGATCTTAGTCCCATTGAAAACACATGGAGGCTAATGAAGATTGAAGTTGAACGAGCAGCGCCACGAAATAATCCTTATTATAATTCAAGAATTTTTTGAAAATATCATGAAAAGTTTCACACATTTATAATGCAGGAAAAACCCGATCAGTTTCAAGGTAACAATTTATTTGAATTAATATCCTTAATTTGCATTTTCTGAAATCCAATCAGATGCTGGACAGTATTGAAGTTTTGTTCCAAGCTTTATCCATTTCTGTCCAACAGTATTCCAGAAAAATTCAGAATGAACCACGGCGGACGAAGTACAGCGATTCATATTTTGAAATATAAACTTTGAACTTTTCAAGTGAAGTTCAATCACAAATTGTTATTATTCGAAAAAATGATAAACCAAAATACGGGACCAGTAGACCCTCCAGAAAATATTTTTGGGATTATGATAGAACCGCAGATTAAGAGAAACCAAATCAATAATAACATTGCCAGTCGTGTTTTGACAGAAAGTTAGTATATTATTCGACATTAACTTACGCTTGAACAACATTGGAAATAAATTTTGTTTCGAGAATGGTGCATTTCTATCCAAATTGTTAGCAATTACGTGGAAAATTCTGTAGAAATAAAATGCCTTCACGGCAATCTGTGGATCAATTTGTTCGTGAATTCTGGACTACTATTAGATAAAAAAAAACCCGTTCATGTACTCGTCCAGTGAGCACACCCGAAAAAATTGCTGTTGTCTAGAATGTGGCTGTACATCCACCAATATCAATTCGTGCTCAAGAACTTAACATTTCTCGCAGTTTTCTGAGAAGAATTTGGCATAAAGACCTCAGTATGATGGCTTTCACAAAGTTCAACTAGTGCCAGAATAGAAACCTCGTGACCACTTTGCTCAATGGGCTAAAGATAGCATAGCGGAAGATGAGCATTTTCTCAGAAAAGTCATCTTTAAACATGAAGCTCGTTTTCATCTCGGCGAATTATTTTTTGTGAGGATCCGTTCAGGCTAAGTGTTACGCTAACCATCCAGAAACGACTGATGTCTTGAACCACGAAATTGAAGTTGTCATTCATGAGCACTAAACAATCAACAATGTAATGATAAATTGGGTAGATCGAACGGCCTACTGTAGCCAGTCGCGGTGGTCATTTGAATGATACTGTGTTTTATTCGTAAATGTCAAGGTTCTACCTTCCTAAGAAACTCATAACGAAATATTAACTTTTTTTATAGCCGATCAAAAATGCTAATTTTAAATAGGCCAGCCAACGGTTTGTGAGGAGAATTTAGCTCTGTTAAACATATTCACACATTTGGGACATTTTGGCATTTATGGCAATCGAACTTCGTTTTATGAGGGGTGTTTCAGTAAGAGTGCGAGATTTGAATGGCGCGCCATATTTGACAGTCATGTCACATGATTATGACGTGACAGATCGAAAGTTGACAGATTGGAGCATTACACGGTAGAACAACGCGTCCGGATTGTCAAAAATTATTATCAAAATGGTGAAAGTTTAATTGCCACTATTCGTAAAGTGCGGTCGAAATTATGTGCCTAATTAATCTACTGTGAAAATAATAATCACAAAATTAAACATTTCTGGTTTCGTTAGTGACGAGAAACGTACGATATGAGCGCGTAGAGGTCGTTCACGGCAGTTCGCGAGAGTGTGACAGAATGGCCAGAGACGTCAATTCGCCATCGGGCACAAGAATTGGACTCATTTGGAAGCTATTGATCTTGACGACATGTAGTTTCAGCAGGACGGTGCCACATATCATACCGCCCGTGAAACATTGACGATCTTGCACGGGTTTGCTCCTGGTGGTGTCATTTCCCGAGTTGGTGACCAAAATTGGCCTCCACGCTCTTGCTAGTTAACGCCTTTAGACTTCTGGCTCCGGGGTTGTCTGAAGTCACAGGTTTATGCCAATAAGCCTGCAACCATTGAGGCATTGAAAGCCGAAATTAGACGCTGTATCAATGGAGTACCACCAAATGTATTCAATAACGCTATTGAAAATTTCGTCAAAAGAGTACGCATATGGCAGCAAAGCCGCGGCGGCCATTTACAAGATATTTAATACATAATGCCCAAATATATATTTTCTAAATCAATAAATATTTCAATACAATGCTACAGAAAACCATGTTTCATTGAACACTGAAATCTCGCGCTCTTATTAAAACACCCTTTAGTTTTCGAGCTGAAATTCTGTGGACAATTTCAAACTCTCCAACCAATAGATAACTGGGATTTGGAAAAAATTACAAGTAATACATTCCTCATCTTTCCTTATTTCAATGGCACAAAATGGCCAATTAAAGTTCCCCTATAAACTATGAGGAAGTTACTTACATTAATTATTTTATAATATGAGGTTTTATCTGCCTTTAATGAAAAGATGTAATTAACTGAAACTAACTATCGAATTCACATCCCGAAAACGAACCTATTACCTGATCACCAATTGAAAATACATCCATTACCTCACTTCCTCAAGGATCCATTATCTCGATCATATTTCATAACGTCAGAGGTGTTATTTTTTCTCTAAACTTCCTCCAGAGAGTTCTCGTACAACGAGGAACGAAGATGTGGAGATAGATTGCATGAAATTGATTCCACACCTCACGATTCTCTACGTCTTCCATAGGCCTATTAACGAACGGGCCCGGGTGACTTCGTGATACTTGTATTGGGGCTTATTATGCGAAGAACGGAACACATCCTGGCCATTGTTTTTCGCATAGAAATCAGAGACTGTTGACATACCGTATATATACGATTTTCTGGGGATTACGGTGAGGTGATGGAACAAATCGGTGTAATCCGACACGGACCTCGAGTTGAATAAATAGAGTTGGACGAACTCGATGATGAGGTATTTGGAATGGATATTATGAAGATATAATTTTTTTTCGATTCATTTTTTCAACTAAGCTATCTGGAATTTTGATTAATATTGAAAGTAATAAAATGAGGATCTATATATTATGAAATCCTCTGTAAGATGATTAATATCTAAGTCTAAAAAAAAATTCAATTCAATCTGTCCTTACTAGATGGAATTTCGTTTTCATTTATTTATTTATTTACACAGAAGAATGCGAACAGGTGAACAAACACCCAAAGACAAAGGCAGCATTTACTAACTATTACAATAGAACAGTGTTACAAAAATAAAATAGAAGAAATTCAATTAAAACAAATTTTTCATTACTATGTTTTACTATAATACCAACAATTTTCAGATGTTTTACAATATGTAAGGCACTCTTCGAACATCTTTCGAAACTAGTTGCAATAATGCAAACCTTACATATTGTAAAACATCTGAAAATTGTTGGTAGTAAAACAAAGTAATAAAAAATTTGTTTTAATTATGATCAACTACCAAATATTAACGGCAGAAACAGTTCAATTAGGAATTAAATTCAAAAGAACACACATAGTGAAGTTATAATTATTAAATAACATTTTTTGAAATTAAATATGTAGAAGGCTAATATTAAAAAGTAGAGAGTAACATATAGTGATAGTTATTTGATTTTGATATTTGGAATATTATTTAGGGCCGATGAAGAGATTATCAGAATTATAATTGTTTTTTGAAGATAAAGTGCATGTTTTGAGAGATTTTAGAATTAACTAGTTTGAATATTTAAATACATTCTGTCAAGAAAGTACCGGGAATTATCGATTTAAATCTGGCGGGGCAATGAGGCAGGTAAAATTTTTATTCCTAGGTTGGTACCATTGTCCTTAATTACTATGCCAAGCTTGAGCGGGATCTGTCAACTAGTGTGTTTGCAACAGCTGATTAAGTCAGTCGATGTCAGAGTGGGTGCCGATTTTTACTATGGGTGATTACGTTGAGCAAAGAATTTGTTTAAAGTTTTGTGTTGCAAATGAATTTTCGTGTGCCGATGCATTGAAAATGTTGCAAAAGGCCTTTGGTGATAATGCTCTATCGAAAACTCGTGCATATCAGTGGTACAGAGCCTTCAAGGACGGTCGTGAAGTGGTCGCCCATCGACGGCTTCGATCGAAGATAACGTCGATAAAATTAAGGAAAGGGTGCTGGAAAACCGTCGTACCAGCTTGAGAGAGATAGCACATGATATTGAGATATCCCACGAGTCCGCACGTACGATTTTGATTGATATTTTGGGCATGAGAAAGGTGGCCGCACGACTCGTACCGAAAGACCTGAATTTTCTTCAAAAACGTCATCGCGAACAGGTTGCTTCAGACATGCTGGATCGCTGTAATTCCGATTCTACATTGATGGAACGCATTATCACTGGTGATGAGACCTGGGTCTACGAGTACGATATGCAAACAAGCCAGCAATCATCGGAATGGGTGGCAAAAAATGAGCCGAAACCGAAAAAACCACGCCAAAGCCGCTCGAAAATGAAGGTGATGCTCATTGTTTTCTTCGATATCTGTGGCGTGGTGCACTACGAATTCGTTCCAGAGGGTCAGACGGTAAACAAGGAGTATTACCTAGGCGTTATGAAACGTTTGCGTGAGCGTATCCGTAAGAAGCGGCCAAATTTGTGGGCGAACAACTCATGGATTTTGCATGACGATAACGCGCCTTCTCACCGAGCTACGATTGTGACTGACTTTCTCGCCAAAAACTCAACAAACGTGCTTCAGCAACCACCATATTCGCCGGATTTGGCTCCCTGCGACTTTTTCCTCTTCCCAAAACTAAAATTGCCCCTTCGTGGCACCCGTTTTGAGTCGATTGAAGCCATAAAACAAAATTCGGCGCGAGAGCTGGAGTCCATCCCAGAAAGCGCCTATAAAAAATGTTTCGATAATTGGAAGTGCCGATGGCATAGATGTATTGGAGCAAATGGAGCTTATTTTGAAGGCGACTCAATAAATTTTGACGATTAAATGTAAAAATGTTGTTTTAATTGAAAATTCCCGGTACTTTCTTGACAGAGTAGTATATTGAATATTTCAAATAAATTATATTTTTTGAGAAGTCCTTAAGTTGTGTTCATGCTTTTGAAAAGCAATTGGTGTTCATAATGGTAAGATCAGAAACAAAATTTTGTCTCCTTCAAATATTAATTTTAATGACTTTTTTATATCTGTTGGTTTATTTATTCCATTTGACATTATATATTGAGTTTTGATTATATACGTCTATTAAATATAATCGGTGCTTATTGTAGAACATTAATTTAATTATAAGAGTTTTTTGAATAAAAATTTTTTTTGAAATCAAAATTGTAGAAGACTAACAGATTAAATCTGTTTTGATATACAAATTTTGTAATATTAAAATATTTAAATAATTTTATATATCTTCTATCAAGTATCAACCTCTATTTATGTTATTTTATTCATAATATATAATTATTTGGTTTTCTTAACATTCTTTATACAGATAGTCCTTGTGCTATAACAGAGGCCGTTTAATTGTCTTTCAATCATTTAGACCAAGGGTAAACCACAGAATTATTTATTTTTAATTAACATTACACTCTATTTAAACTTTTCAGTATTCATTTACCAGAAGTTTTCTAAATTGTTGAAGGGTGAGTAAATATTTGTTGTTGATTGATGTTATATTTTATAGAATATGAATTAATTGAGTATTGACGAAGCAAAGTCTCTCTTAAAACTTGTTTGTCAGTAATGCTTTTACATACCTTGAGATTTTATAGAGAGTAACTTAGTTAGATGTCCAATAATATTGAATATTCTAAGTAAGATAGTTTTATGATGAAATTCTAGAGATTATGTTGAACATTTTTGAAAGATATTCGTTTTCATAAGATTGACCAGCAGAAACAAAATTTTATTGTTGGAAGTTCGCTCTGCCGGACGACAACCCAAGATACAACCGCATGTAACTTATGTTGCATGACGGACATTAAGACGGTATCACTAAAGAAGACTCAAGCGATTCTATGGATGAAGGGGATGACAGAGGTTAACCCCACTTAAGAAGTTCTGTTCGTTGTTAACCTTAACCGGTAGCACATATAGATGTTAGAGTTGTTTTTAACGACGCTTAGAGGTTTTTAAGATTGTACGAGTAAATAAAGATTATTGAAGACGAATCCTTGTTTCTTAATTCACCAACTCCAACAGGTTATGGTAGCCCAGTGCACGTTTACACTGCGATTGTGATTAAATTGGTGAGAACAAGTGATTGTTTATTTTGTTTACCACGTGTAAATAGAAAAGGAAGTAACAAATATTCGAGGTAAGTTTGTACTTCAACTTAAGATGATTTAGAATAAACAATTAAGATGTTAGATGCATTTCTAAAAGTTTCATTTCAATTGAAACACTTAAGAGTTTAGATGTTTATAAATGTTTCATTTTAATTGAAACACTTAAGAGTTTAGATGTTTATAAATGTTTCATTTTAATTGAAACACTTAAGAGTTTAGATGTTTATAAATGTTTCATCTCAATTGAAACACTTAAGACTTTAGATGTTTATAGATACATTTCTATATGTTTCATTTTAATTGAAACACTTAGGAGTTTAGATGTTTATAGATGCATATCTAGAAGTATAATGCATTGCCCATTATAGATGAAATCGATCAATTAAGATGTTTCTACCATGCATTTTTAGAAGTATAATGCATTGTTCATTCTAGATGAAATACTTTAGAGTTTTTATATTTATTTGATGCATTATTAGATGAATGATTCATTAAAACATCACTTAATTAAATTAAATGATGTGATTAAGAGTTCAGATGATAAGATGATGGATTGTTAGATGTTTGATCCATAAAAAGTGTTTAGGCACACTAAAGATGAATTAAGAGGTTAAGATGTTGAAATATTAGAAGTAAAGATGTTAAAATTTTAGAAGCTTAGAGATAAAAATTATACTTTTTTACTTGAACTATCTATAAGTTCAGTAAAAATTTCATAAAAAATTATTTCGGGGCTTGGTTCATACAAAACTTGTTGTACGGTATTGTTTGTTCTTGAGCTAGGGATATCATAGGAATCAACATGCATCCCGTACATGTGCTATTGGCCAAACCTATCGACAGGTATTCATTGTAGTACGTGATGCCACAGTTGAATGGTGCACATTTGCGAGGTGGTGCTGTTTGAGGACTTGACTTCCTGTTTCGAATTGCCAAAGATTGCTGTGCGTCCGAGGCAATTCAGAAGCACGAAACAAATGTTTATATCTAATACCTGGTTTTAGATGACACAAAGAGTTAAGAATGTGCATAATGCACGTATTTTGTTGAAATACATGATATAAATATTTTTGTTTCATAATCCCGAAATAGATGGCAGAATTTGGAAGATTAGTCGAATATGACAGTATGTCAGATGATTCCAGTGAAGGTAATTCTACAGACTATACCATGGATGATGCACGAGAAAGGCAATTTTTAGATGACAATAATGATACGTCCCGAGGTAAGAATTTTCCAATACTTGAGACTAAAGAGAGAAAAATATATACTGTTCTTCTCGATCATACCAAAGGTACCTCTTTCTGCTATCAAAATTTAGAGAGGAAGAGTACTGTAAAATTTTAAGAGTTTAGATGATACTTAAGAATTATGAATTATTTAGAGGATAGATGGTAGAATATAATTCATAGAATAAGATGTTAGATGATTTAGATGAAAACTTAAGATGAAGGCCTTACAAATTAGAGTTTAGATGAAATCCAGGTATTACAAATTTTCATTTTTACAGTACGATCAAGAGAAGGCTTGAACATCATCAATGATGTGTTACTAAGAGAAGCTAATGAGAGGAATATGGTTAGTGAAGCCGCTACCAAAATTTTAGAGGCAGCAAAAATGCTGAAAGATGTCATGGAAGGGGCTAAGTCGATGGTGGAAACATTAGGTCAAATAGCCAGAGACAACGTAGAAGCGGAGAGGACTCGCCTGAAAATCCTGACTGAAAAAAACCGTGGTTCTGCTCAAACCAGCCCGCTAAAGAGGAAAATAGATGAGGAAGAGGGCTCTTCTGGAAAGAAAATTGCGTTGGCAAATAAAGATGTTTCGAAAGAAAATAAAGAGGTAGAGCACTTGAAGAAGGTGGTGGAACAGGAATTGCTTTCTACCAAAATAGTCATCAAGAGAGACTATAAGCTCTCTAAAGAAAGCAATTTCGATATCTGGATGGACTATCTCAGGTCAGAATTAACATGTAATGATATCCTTGATGTCATCGAACCCAGCAACGATGGTGCTTGCTCTAGATCGGAGGCAAGCACACTAAAGAGGAAGAATTGGGTTCGAGACATCATCATTAACCGTTTAGATGAAAATTACCATAAGAAGGTGGTTAATGTTAGAGAGCCCATGGAGATTATTAAAATCTTGAGAAGCTCCAGAAAGTGTGAGAGTAATATCACTCACACTTCTGTGAGATCTCGGCTATATGCCATTAAGATGAATAAGGGCGAAACGGTTAATGACTTCTGCGATAGGTTCGACTCCATCGTGAGGGAGTATGAAACCTGTGAGGATGTTATTGCATTGACCACTCAAGAGATCAGATCAGCATTTTATCAGGCAGTTTCCCCGGTGATACCGGAACTAAGGAATGCTGATCTGATAAAGAGGCAGACCACTTCAATGGAGATGACTCTAGAGGAGATAAAATCATTTATCTCCCAATTAGAAGCAGAGAAAAACTCTGAGAAGAAAGAGTCATCTCCGAAACTTCAGAGAGTAGTTGGACCTAAATTAAGATGTTTTAGATGTAATAAAGAAGGTCATAGGTCCAACGAATGCTTCCTGAAGCAGCAGAATAAGTGGTTCTGCTATAGGTGCCAGTCCATCAAGAGCCATAGAGGTGATGAGTGCACCAACACAATTTCTAAGAAGACGTCCAATGCCTCATCTAAGCGAAACGGGAACTTGAAAAAGAAGAGGTTTGAGCACAACCGGGTTAACAGGAGGGAGGTGGTAAGAACACAAATGAAGGCTCGAAGAGCTTCAGGGATTGTTCAAAAAACCCCAGGTGAGTGCTATTCCAATGATTTTATTAGTTTTGTTGCTGACTCTGGAGCTACTGATCATATAGTAAATGATCAATTGTTTCTGAGTAATTTTAAGAGGTTAGAGAACAAAACAATTAAGAGTGCAAATAAAAATCAAATAGCTGACATTGAAATAGATGGTAAAGGAGATCTTATTTTATATACAGATCCAATTAAGAGTAAGAGTTTAAGATTGTTAAATGTACTTTCTGCTAAAGATGTGTCCGAGAATCTGCTGTCACTTCGAAGGTTAGCAGATTCGGGACTTAAAATTTATTTAGATGATAGAGTTTTGAAAGTTCATGATGGACGAACCAATAAGATTGTTTTAGAGGGAGAATATGAAAAACCTAATTGGATTCTAAACTTCAAAGTGAAAAAGCCGAACCAGATTCAGCTGAACGATGAAGTAGAATATGACCATTATTGCTGCAGAGCAGTAATGTTCAAAGAGAATGAGACGTCTGGACAATCACAGAAATCCAATAAAGAGGTAGAGTTATTAAATTCGGAGGGAGAACCTGAAATAGAAGTATCCCATTCTGTGATTGGGAGGGAGGAAGACGAACATCTCATTTCTCTCTTAGACGAGAAGGTTCTCAAAACCTCAACTGAAGAAGTAGAATCGGAAAAACCTCTAGATGAAATAAAGAATTGGGATTGTAGTTCGAAGAATAGAAATGTAGTAAAATTAGATGACTTAGATGAACTACAAAACTTAGAGGAACTATTCATTAATAATCCTTTAGAAGACGATATTAATCGAACTAAGAGTTTCAACGAAGCCATGCTATGGCACTTAAGATTAGGTCATGCTTCTGTGAACTATCTGAAAAAGCTGCAAAAGCTAGATAAGAGGTTGGAAAAAGTCATATTTGACGATTCCATATTAGAATGCGAAGTTTGTATCATGTCAAAGATGCAAAAACTGCCTTTCAAAGAGACTCGTAAAAGAGCCGAAAGACCACTTCAGGTCATACATACTGACATTATGGGTCCGATTACACAAAAATCTCACCCTGGACAAAAGAGGTTCATTAATGTCTATGTAGATGATTACTCAAGATTAGCTAGAGCTTATTGTTTGAGAACTAAAGATGAATCAGGCGAAGCATTAGAAAAATTCCTAATATCCACTCGTAATCTATTAGGCCATAACGAGAAGGTATGTTATATCAGATCTGATCAAGGCACTGAATTTACTGGAAGAAAATTCTTAGATGTATTAAAGAGAGAAAATATCGAAACTGATTTCACACCACCTTATACACCTGAACATAACGGGGTATCTGAAAGATTTAATGCAACCATACAAAGAAAAGTGAGAGCTTACATGTTTGATTCTGGACTACCCAAGAGTATGTGGGAGTTAGCTGTCGATGCTGCTGTGCACGCATACAACAGAACACCACATAAATCTATAGAGTATGAAACACCTTTAACAAGATTTGCATCAAATTCTAGATGTCATTTTGATCAAATCAGAAGGTTTGGATGTATAACATACATCAAAATTCCCAAGCCCAATCTGAAATTTGGAGAACGTGCATTGAAAGCTGTCCTCGTGGGGTATACTTCCACGGGATACTTGATATGGCACCCAAGCTCAAAGAAATTCTTTGAGTCAAGACATGTTAGATTTAACGAGAAACTTGTCTATAAAGATGTTTATAAAAGAGATCCTTTAGAAGAATTAAACAACTCTCCAACTTTAGATGACAAAACAGATTGGGATTGGATGAAAGATTGTAGAGGTGAAACTAAAGAGAATATAGAAGCACCAAACATAAAGATGAGAAAAAGAGGTAGACCAAGAAAAGAATCCAAACAGTTAGAGTTACCGAAAGGTATAGTCGACAAGGTTTTCGAAAAACCATGCACTAGAAGCTCACTAAAGAGACCATTAGAAGAAAACAAAAAGGTTGTAGATGATATTAGTTATGCTAAATACTTATATGTTTTAGATAACACTTTAGATGAAAACTTTAGAGATGCTGAAAAAGAAGACGAATTGAGGAGATGCCTCTTGGCCACTTTGAACAGAGAACCATTAAATTATAAAGATGCTATAAACTCAAGAGAAGGTAATCTGTGGAAGATGGCGGTCCAAGAGGAAATCAACTCAATGATACAAAATAATGTGTGGAAATTAGTCGATAAAAATAAAATTCAAGCAGCAAATAAAAGAGCGAATATCATAGATTCGAAGTGGGTATTTAAAAGGAAACTAGAATTAGATGGTGCAACTCGATATAAAGCACGACTAGTTATTAGAGGCTTCAAAGATAAGAATAAGTATGATTTAAAAGATACTTACGCACCAGTCTCTAGACTTCCAGTCATTAGAGCTGTGTTTGCAATAATAAACAAGTTTGACTTGTATGCCTGTCAATTAGATGTTAAGACAGCGTTCCTTAATGGAACTTTAGATGAAGAAATATTCATGGAAATTCCAGATGGTTTAGAGGTAGATTTGGAAATAAAAAATTCGAAGGTATGCAAATTAGAGAAAGCATTATATGGCTTGAAAATAAGCCCAAAAAGATGGAATCAGAGGTTCACAGAAGAAGCCAAAAAGCTTGGATTAGAAAATGACCTACACGAACCATGTCTATATACCTGGAGGAAAAATGGGAAAATGGCAATACTAGTTATATACGTAGACGATATTCTAGTAGCCACTAACGATGAAAATAAACTCCAGGAAATTAAGAGTCACTTGGGTAATGCATTCGATATGAAAGATCTTGGAGAACCGAAAAGTTTTCTAGGCATTAATGTTGAAAGAAACAAACTTAAGAAGTATACGATGTTAAATCAATCCACATATACGATGAGTATTTTAGAGAGATTCAACATGATCGAATGCAACCCACAAAATACACCGATGGTGACAAGACAGGTTCAAAATAGAAAGAAGAGAAATAATTTAGATGTATTAGATGATGACAACAAAGATGATATTAAGATGAAGGTCCCATACAGAGAAGCGATAGGAAGCTTGATGTACTTGGCAAATGGAACACGGCCGGATATAGCATTCGCTGTGAACTATTTGGCAAGAAAACAACTAGCTCCCACTGAAGATGATTGGAAAGAGGTGAAAAGAATTTTCAGATACTTAAGAGGAACTGTTGATTCAGGGTTGAAATATACCACTGAAACAGACAATCTGGAAGCTTACACCGATGCCAGTTTTAGAGACCATATTGACTCAACTTCCACTGGAGGTTATGTTATAAAATTGTTTGGTGATGTTATAGCATGGAGAAGTCACAAACAATCCTATGTTACTCTGTCCACCTGTCAGGCGGAATATCTAGCCATGAGTGACGCATGCCAGGAAGTAATCTCTTTGGATAAAGCTACCCGATTTATGATCGGTAAAACTTTATTTCCTATAACAGTTTATTGCGACAATAAATCTGCTGGAGATTGCACTAAGAAAGATGGTAGTCACAAACTAAAGATGTTCGATGATCAATTAGATGTGATCCATGAAACCTTATTAGAGAGAGAAAGGACTGGATCAAAAAGACATATGGCTGACACACATGGAGATTTTATAAAACAGTGTGTGGAAGAAAAAAAAAGGGTCATAGTTAGATGGATTGCAACTAAAGAGAATATTGCAGATATCATGACAAAAACTTTACCTTTAGATGCTCATAAATATCTTAGAGATAAGATATTAAATTAAGATGTATTTAAGATTTTTATTTATGTTTCTTTTCAGACAACTAAGATGATATGATAGATGTCCCGCAGAGGGAGGGAGTGTTGGAAGTTCGCTCTGCCGGACGACAACCCAAGATACAACCGCATGTAACTTATGTTGCATGACGGACATTAAGACGGTATCACTAAAGAAGACTCAAGCGATTCTATGGATGAAGGGGATGACTGAGGTTAACCCCACTTAAGAAGTTCTGTTCGTTGTTAACCTTAACCGGTAGCACATATAGATGTTAGAGTTGTTTTTAACGACGCTTAGAGGTTTTTAAGATTGTACGAGTAAATAAAGATTATTGAAGACGAATCCTTGTTTCTTAATTCACCAACTCCAACATTTATCTACTCAAAATATTTAATTTATAGGATTTTGGTTAACAATTTTTAGTTATTGGATTTTGTTATATCATTTGGATGTCTTATAATGAATGTTTATTTTATATGTCGTTTGATGTAAGTGGTACTTATATGGTATTAATTTAATTTAATTCCTGAAGTTATAATTATTAAATATAATTTTTTGAAATTAAATATGTAGAAGGCTAATATTAAAATATTTAAATAATTTTATATACCTTCTATCAAGTATTAACCTCTATTTATGTTATTACATTATTTCGAGAATAGAGAACCGATTTTAAAAATTTTGACACAGAACATAAATAACTTTCAAACTGACCAGCACTCGACATCTCTTCCCCATTCAAAAAATTTTGGTAGTTGATGCCACCTTCAGGGGGGTGGTTTTTTCGGAACAAACTCATGATGGAAATTCGCCCCCCTCAAAAAAGAAGTTGACCTGTAAAACCTTCGAAAATTCTTCGTTTCTGAGTTCTGGGGGGGTCAAATTTTCATTGGGACACCCTGTATAACTGTAACTCGAGTCCCTGTATATTCATTAAAGAAAAGTGATAGAAAACGAAGTGATTTCTAATTTCATTCATGATAAGGAATTTATTAGTGGCAAAGATTTTGTTGAACTTACATTACAATGAAATGTTATTTTATTTAAATTAGTGTGGGCCATCTAGAGTTTGCACTCTGAACTAGTGGTTATTTTGAGTCTGAAAAAACTTGTCATTCGTGTTCTGACAGAAAGTTAATCTAATATTTGACATTGATGAAATGGTCCGATTTACGGTTGAACTAAAATGGGAATTTTAAAAATCTTATTTCCAAAATGGTGAATCTTCGAATCTTTTATTCAAACTGGTAGAAATTGACGTGGAGAATTCAATAGAAATGAAATTAATGGTTTGACCAGGTGGCAAGTACTCATATCGAACAACACTAGAACATTAATTGAATTACAATTTCAAGAAACTTTTTGATCACAGTCTGTACGAGCCTGAAGGTGAAACAGAAAACCGTAATTATCCAGGATATATAAAAATGGTTACTTGAAAAAGACTAAAAAGGAACCAGCTTTGTGTCGAGACAATCCATGCCTTTTGGAACGCGACAATGCATCAGTTTTAGTAACTTTTCGAGTTTAGTTCAAAAATTTTGCAACTTTTGTTCTTCACTCCTCCTTACTTGCTAGACTTCTAGTAGTTTCACCTTGTTTATCAAATTAGAATCTGTCATTTTCCGTATGTAACAATCGAAAAAAATTCGCCACATACCTAAAAGAATATTTCGCATAAAGATATCCAGAGTTGCTTCGTGAACTGGAAACACAGCTGTAAAAATGAGTAGTTCGAAAAGAATAACGACGAATCATCTATTCGATAAAAAATTGAGTCGTGTACAGTCACGATATATGGGAACCAAAGTAAGAAATTAAACGATTCACTCAACATGGGTAATGTCACTTGATATTCATTCAAAATTCCAAATTGAGGATGCACGTCTAAGCCCATTGTCAATTAATTGATCTCCTCTTTCATCAATCCCCAAATGCCGGATATAGAAGTACATGAATCGCAGATGTAAACTATTTAAATCACATAAATTAACTCTCGAACGAACAACTTCAAACAAACCAACTGTTGTATCGAAACAATGGTCCTATTCGACACTCCATCCAAAAACAAATAAGGAAGTGATAATATCCGTTGTAATTCCCTGCTGCTTCTCTCTCAAATCCTCCTACAGGCGCACAATAACAAACAATAACCAACACATCCTTATTTGTCTTGAAAACTACAGGAATCTGTCCGTTCAGATCTACGAAAATCTTCACGATATTCAAACTGAATGGGGATCTATTTAAGCCATCTTACTTTCTGCTTCTGGTATAAATAGTCGATCGTGGTGGTCTTTTCATTCTGTCCTCTTCGCTCTACTTAAGAATCACTATCCCGTATCGGGATTTATTACGTAGGATTTCGTTTCACCTATTATTCATTAATCTCGAGATCTTCTCTCTCTCGTGTTTACTACTACTTGACGTCTGGTCTTGAGAATCCGTTTATTTCTTTTTACTCCCGTATAAGACGAAATGTAATGCTCTTTGTAGTTGAGGAGATTCCATTACTGGAGATAAGTAGTCATCCTGTTGGAGCTTAGTCTGATACTGATCGTTAGATTTATCCCCGAGTTTCTTATTTTGGGATTGTATTATTTTCATGCTGGTTATCGTATCTTACGTAGAAATGTATAATATACAGTGTGTTCCCTGCGTGTTCCTAAAAGAAAACCTATTGTTGGGCCCTGTCGAACCTTCTGTTTTTGAAATAATACAAAGTATGTTTTGTTTTTTCACCTGCTACCTGGAAATATGTGAATTTTCAACATTATTTTGAATCAGTGTGCTTAACAATGAGCTTTGACGAATGATGTTCTAACCCTTAACTGCTCTGAGAAAGCAAATATTCGATTTGTAAGATTTTGAATATCATACAGATTTATTCTGTTAACCTCCTACAAATGATTTAAAAAAATTTGTATTCAAGAACTTTTAGAATTAAATTGAATAAATTTCTTTACAACACACTGTGTCAATTTATTAGACATATATCGGGTGTTTTTTTTCAGAGTGATAGAACTTTAAATTGAAATAAAAAATATTTAAATTAAGATTGAAGCCAATTTTTTTTTATTTGTGAGATAATTTTATGACATTTATGTTTTAAAACTAATTTCCGGCATATGTCCACCAACACTAGCTCTGAGGAACCGCGTTCGACCAGACCAATTTTGGATCATTTTTTCGAGTAATTCAGGGCTTATTTCATCAATAACACGAGTTATGTTGGCTTCCAAAGCGTCTATTGTATCTGGTTTATCAGCATAAACCAATGACTTGACATAACCCCAAAGAAAATAATCCAGTGGAGTTATGTCGTATGATCTTGGAGGCCAATTAATTGGACTATTTCTCGAAATAATGTTATCGTCAAATCTTTCTTTCAATAAATCAATTGTTACGGTAGCAGCATTAGGTGTAGCACCATCTTGTTGGAACAAAAATACTTCTGTGTCGATACCATTCAAATTTTGAAACAAATAATCATTGATCATCGATCTATAACGAGCACCATTCACTGTAACATTAGTTCCAGCATCGTTTTTAAAGAAATGATGATGCCTCCAGCATTTAAAGTACTCCATACAGTGCATTTTTCAGGATGCAATGGAACCTGCAGAACTTCTTGAGGATTGTTTTCAATCCATTAACGGCAATTTTGCTTGTTTACATAGCCGTTCAACCAGAAATGAGCTTCATCACTAAACACAATATTGAATTGTATCAGTCCTTACTTGGTGAAAATCCATATTAAATAATTTGAAATAAGGTTATTCTGATTTTCACAAATTTTTATTGTTAAACTCACAACAATTGTTTCGCTATCACAGTAGCATCATCAGGTAAGATCACATTTTGAATAACTAAGCTTGTTTCCGAAATCCGTGGCTATTTATATTACAGTAACTAAAATAAAAATTTATTGTAGTTACTGTAATATAAATAGCCACGGATTTCGGAAACAAGCTTAGTTATTCAAAATGTGATCTTACCTGATGATGCTACTGTGATAGCGAAACAATTGTTGTGAGTTTAACAATAAAAATTTGTGAAAATCAGAATAACCTTATTTCAAATTACTAAACACAATCTTACGATAAAAAAGTGGATCATTTTCAAGCTATTCTAGGTTCCAATCAGCAAACAAACGACGCTTATTATGCTCAAATGGCTTCAGTTCTTGAACCAGTTGGATATTGTATGGGTGTAGACCAAGATCTTTACGCACAATTTTCCATGTGGTAGATGCACAGAGTCCAACTTGTTGTGAACGTCGACGATTAGACAAATCCGGATCATCATTAACACTATGACTTACAGTAGTGATATATTTTTCTGTATGTACAGTTCTTTGTCTTGTTGTTGTTGCATCGAGTAGAGAAAATGTTGTCCGAAATCTATCGATAGTTCGACGAATAAGCTGCTCTGATGGACGGTTGTGTAAACCATACATTTCACGAAGTGGTCTATAAGTTTGGCGAATAGAACACTGATTTTGAAAATAAATTTCAACAATTTGTAAACGTTGTTGCGGCATGAGTCTTTCCATGATAATTTGACAATACTTACTGAACAGAAATGTCAAAACAACATGGCTACTACCTTCTGTCAAATAACAGTTATCCCTATCGAAAGTTTTATCACTCTAAAAAAACACCCGATAAAATTAACATTTATTAAACAGGTAATAAAAGAATTTCAAAGAAATATAAATTGTTAATTAAAAAATTATCAAATAAATACTTGAAAAGTACAAAATTTTGTTTCGTTCCCTGTTTCATGAAAACCAAATTCCCTTGAAAAATGCAAAACATAACCTCTAGAACTTCTTCAAAAACAACTAGCTCAAAATAAGTTAATTTCAAGAAAATTCCTAAAACATGCAGAACATCTTCAAAAAGCAATTATTATTACAACGGCAAGTCATGAGCTCTACTTTATATTCAAAAAATAAAAATTATTAAAAAAACATATCTTACCATACAAAACTGAATGCAGTCACCTAGTCAAACACTAGAATGAAGTGAATTTTTAAAAATCCTACGAATTCTATGTTTGTCATAGAAACTACATAAAGTGTGCCAGGTATTTTATGGACTCCTTTAAAACCAAATGAAAACCAAATGATAATATGCAATAAGTGAAAAAAATTTTGAAAATAAAATTTGTAGGAGGTTAACCGAATAAATCTGTATGATATTTAAAATTTTGCTATAATTTTCCCACCAAGAAAAAACCCTTTTTTATTTTTTTATTTGATTTGAATTTCACTACGAACTCACATTTTAACAAGGTTTACTCCCAGATATATATGGATATTTTCATTGCATTTGTTCCGAATTTCCAACTTGATGGTTTATGCATATAATATTCATTTTAAAGCCCATGTATTTTTCAAGATTTATGTACAAAAAAGAGGAAGAATAACTCAATATTTATTTCAATTACATTTTGTAAATTTACTTCAAGTCTGATATTAAGTAATTAACAATCTCTTGAGGTTTAGTTCTAAAAGTTGTCACTTCGTAATTCGATGTGGTTCACACAAGTCTTCTTTAAAGTTAGACTTTTTGATTCTGTCCGGCCTCTGACGAAGAAAAGAGCTTTAGTCTTGAAACTTTCAACGAATACCGCGGCAAAATCCGTTTAATAGTTTTTTACCTTATAGTACATAGTGATAGTAAACGTAATAGTTATTCACGTTTGAAAAATTTGTCATATTTTTCCCAATATTCTCGAAAATCCATATTAGATCGATATGATATTCAGCATTTAGAAGAAGAATGATAGCGCGTAGGTTGGTGTGAAATTTCGTGAGGATCGTATAATTAGACGACCAAAAAAAATCATTTCGTGAGGATCGTGGGCGGTACGGACTAGAGCGCAAAAGCTTCTGATATCACCTCAGTGCTCTTCACCTTTTTATTATGATATAAATTTTTTTCCTACTTGCACATTCTGTCCACTCCTTGAATTCTAAAAGCAAGGTAAGCTAAGTCTTGAACATCCCATTCTTTTTATGTCGATGAATGAAGAATCTTTTACTTCTCCAAAAAAATTTTCTCATCTCAATTTGATAAGCAAAGACAGTTCTGAGAGTCGTGTCGATTTTCAACAATTTCTAATTTTCCCCGTCATTATACACTAAAAACTGATCAAGCCTTTTCCACTCGAAAAATGAGTTTGCTGGGAGAGCAACGAGTTCGTAAGTTAAATTACACAAAGGATCCTATATTGATTTGCAAATTTCTGCAATGAAGTCGACACCACATAATTTCGTCGAGCTTCCTGAATCCGAAAGCTATTACGATTGGAGATGAAATATTCATCAACGGACTAATGAGATATTTTGTTTCGACTGAAACGGAATGATCTCGTGAACTTTCCCTGAACATCTTGAATATTGAAAGGACTCGACCTATGGCGTTCAGACGTCCAGTGGCGGTTCTTAGAAGCAAATTTTCTGCATGAACACAGGAACATAAAGGGTGATCTTGCTAGTGCTTTAGGCATTTGAAGTGAAAAAGAGAACATTAATGTTCTCAGCTAAATTTATTTAATCTTATCCGACAGGCCTACTTGATTAGATTAGATTAGATATGGTCTTTTGGCTTAGTGGAACCCCCCCTGCACTGTGCACTAATAAGGTCTCTTTTTCGTTACCATATTAGTTTTCACAAAAGGGTTATGTGCATCGCAAAGTTCATTATTTTCCTGGAAGACTTGGTTTTTATATCGATTAGCGTGAGAATTATGCTATCCAGTAGAGTAAGTCTGGTTTGTACCACTCTTTTGCATTGGCAGAGTACGTCTTCGGTTGTTTTTATTGCCGATTCACATAACCTGCAGTTTTCTTCATCAACCTTGTGTAGATAGTACACGACCCACTAGCCAGTGAGAAGTCCAATAAGAAACCTCAGCTCGTTCTTTGACCGCCAAAGGGCTTAATGGACTGTCCCTCTAAAGGGTGCAATGATCTGCAGGCTTCTCGTTGGCTTAGGGTAATAATCCAGTATTCTTCTATGTCCCCATTCCTCAACTTCAGCCGTAATCAGTTTAGGTTGTACCCAATACAGAATGCCGGTCTGGTGAAGAGAGTGTTTGCTTCTCTTTATGCAAGGGCGTCTACTTTTACATTTCCCACAACTTCCTTGCGAAGTGTTATCCAAATTAGGACTAGTTTCTCGCATTTAGCCAATGATATGAGAAGGTTTTTACAGCTCAAGATGGTCTTTGACCTACACTCCACAGATATCAGTTGCTTGAATGCCATTTGTCTATCAAAGGCAATACAAATTTTATTTTCCTTGTACTCTCTGGACAGACAGAACTTGGCCCATCCCTCTATATCAAGAATTTTTATTTAGGGCGTTTTTATAGGCTTTCCCAGAGGCAGTTATTTCCTATACTTGAGATCATGTATACCTATGCATGCTCCTGACTTTATGGACAATATACCAGTTGAGATGGTTTTTCTGAAGTTGAACAAACCTTTTCATATCTTCTTGGCGGTCATAGTTGATATCAGTCATACGCAACTGGCATAAAATACCTCGGCAACAAAAAGGGTTCAGCTATCAGTGATTCCAGAATCCTCACATGTTTTTTCTAGGCCCACATGTTTCATTTGTAGGGCACTAAGCAGACCTTCTCCTTCCAGATATAAGTGCGGCGAAAGATTCCTTAAAACCTCTCTTGCAACCAGGGGAATTGTGTAGGCAGCTCTTGTGAATCCTAGACAAGCAAGTCTTTGAATCTTGTACAGCCTCTGTAGGCTTGTCCTTTTCCCAGTTTGAGTCCACCAGACTAGAGCGGTAATGATAGATCTTATCAACATAGTACAGAAAGTAGTCAAAATGGCTAGTGTACTTGAAGTTCCTTATCTTCATTTGGATGATGCATACTCGATGTAGTCAGTATTGGCTGTTTTTAAAGTGTCTGTGGCTAAAAGTAACTGTAGTCAGTTGGTGATCATCTCCTCTGCAGTCAGGCTACTTAATATGCAGTAGCCCGACGAAAATATATTTTTCGATCATTTTCATACTACCTACTGAGAGTGATATTTATGGTGATTTAAACTCATAAAACGATTGAAAGTCCTCATCTTCTATACGAATTCAAACGTATACTATGTGCCCGTTTGTAATCTTGTTGAATCTGTAGGATAATTAATCGCGTCAAATAAAGAACAGATAAAATACCACATCTTTGGCACAGGCAGATTTAAAGAACAAAATAGAAATTCCAATAATTTACAATGGGGTCGTACGAATGGAAGCCTATCCAGAAAGTGAATTCTGCATTTCACTGTTCAATAATGAAGTTCGACAACATCAGGATTTGTCAGATCTAGTATGGACACTACGAGCCGCTACTGATAGAAATGTTGCGACCTATCGAAAACGACGATCTTTCCTCAATGGATGAATAATGAGTTTTGGTTGAAATTCGACTTCTTGTTAGGCGGCTGTAGAGTTCGCGAATTGAAAGGTGTTCAATAATAGATGTCGGGTTTTCGCTTAAGTGGTTGAACGGTTGTTACTATGTAATGGATTCATAAGTTGTTCAGAATACTTGAATCATTGAGATAAATAAGAGATAATTGGTTTCCACCTACTATTAACAAGTACACGGGTGGAAATGGAATTTAAAGAATATTATCATATTGAGTATTTTAGAGCTAAAGGTTATATTCTCTTTGGGGCTGTAACGATTCTTCCAGTAAGAAGTTTGTTTTCAGTTGGGCGCCTTTTTTGAAGTGTTAAATTCAAACTGATTGGAATATGGTATGATATTTGACACATACAAACTGTGGGGATCACGAAAAACAGGGAACATCAGCTGATTGGGTGCTCGGAATGTATGAACAAGATTACGATATCTTGAAAAAAATTATTCTGAGGCTTGAGATCCCAAATACCTGCTACATTTACTTTACCAGTATGCTGTGAATATTCTTATATGGTTGTTCGCCACGGACTTGTTTCCATCTGCACTCTTAATATGTCCTCTAAAATTGCTCATCTTACTGCTGGGATCAAGTGGGAAAGATCGGATCTACGATTTGACTACAGTAAGTTCAGATATAAACCTCGCAAACGTTTTAATTGACAATTACTGCTTTCAGTTTTGAGGAACTCATAGGCATACGATGCTCATTCAACTATAACTTAGAAAGAAAATAAGATTTAAGTATTTAGAAATATTTTAGACTTCAAAGTACATAATCACCTTCGAAATATCAAAGGAATCTCATCATGACCAGAAAAAGCATTGCTTTACGGTTCCCCAATACAATCGTCCCCCTCATTCTGGTGCTGGTTTATGGTATTCACGCGGACAAAAAAAACTGTACAGAAAATCAAAGAAGCACAGCGCGCAATGGAAAGGAATGACCATCATGGACCACGTAACAAACGTTGGATACATAGGGAAACTTAATTGATTAACGCAGTTGAGAAAATAACAGCCTTTGAATAGAATTGGGCTGAACACATTGCGAGAACTTAAGATAACCGGTGAACCAAGTGAATCATAGAGAGGACACCTAGACAGGACGCTCTAAGAAGTGTGAATTCTACCATCATAGTTGTATTGGCATGTCAGCGTGGCTCTTTCACCAAGTGACTATTCAGCAGTGTCCACAGTCTGCCCTCAGAGGCAGAAAGTGTAATAAGGATTACGTCTTATCATCGCGCGAAGCTAGAACCCCTTCGAAGAGATGAACCCACCAACTTCCAGTTTGGGCTTCAGTTCGAAAACCTACAACCGTCTGACAGGAAGCAGCGAAGCACTATCCAACTTCGAGTCCAACACCAATCGGGTGGCCAGGTGATACAAGTATCACATGTGGGCATCCACCCTCCCGAGGTAACTCAGTATGCTACAAAACGGACTCGGCCATTGGACAGAAAAATCCGGAGATTTACTGCAATAGGGTAGAGTACGCTAGTTTTAAGAGAGAGGCCCTGTGCTGTGACGGACTCTCTGTCACTGAGTAAATCAACCGGATCAGCCCACCATTCCACCATAACGGCAAAAATAGGTCTCCATTCGGAAGATCTTCCACCACATAGGTCCAGTGACTGGCGCGAATGGCATTACTTTAGGCATCGAGACTTTACCCTCCATTTAACCGGGATAAAACTAGGGTCCCAGTCAAGACAAGCGCTCCCCAGCACGACAAGCTGTCATGGGGGGGGGGGCTGCCATACGGGCGCTCTAAGAAGTATAGGACGAACAACAATCACCGTGAATAACATTGTGAGCTTCGCAGATTATATCACTTTCACCAGTAACAAACCTTTGAGCACCGATAAGTCATACATAGCAGCAAATCGAATCCCTGAACGAAGGCCTCAAAAATGAATGGGATCAACGGAAACTTGTTCAATTAAATGCCTCGAATGCCCAAATAACAACTCTTTCTCAAAACACTCAATTCGTGACTTCTGACGATAAAAAACTAGGTGCTTCAACCAAGTGATTCCATGAGTCTTATTGGCGTGAATTTAAACTCTTCGATCTGCTGGGAACATGTAACTGACATTGCCAAGTCTGCTGCAAATAAGCTGGGATATTTGTTCAAGACTATGAAGCCCAGATCAGACCAGGGCTCGAATACTGTTAACCAAGTTAAAACATATAAAAACGTACAAATTGGACAAAGGAGGCAACCTCCGAAGGCTCATTTCGAGCAGTGGACCAATGATAGCTGAATGATGATGGTGACTCATTCTTGTACTGCCTCGTTTAATACTGCGAGGATCCACAGCCAAATTCCATATTTGATAAAGGTTGAACACGAGGTGAACAGATTGCCATCTGTTACGAGTACATAAAATTCATGCCGCATAGGTCATTTGACCTCACCAGACCACACATTTTCAGCATAAATTCCGCCAGTTATCCCAAATAATCGCACCAATCGAAACAAAGTAATCTTGATGATTTGGCATACGCATTCGGCCGACACTCAGCGCCACTTTGTCGCCCTGATTAAACTAATTGGCTGAATAAACCAGCGCATCTTTCTCTTCTGGAGCGTAGCTTCCGTTCCAGAGCCGACGGGATTTAATAATTTATGGAAATTTGTACGGAAACGGGAGAACGCGTCCCGCTACGTCCCTCGCCATTAGACTGTTATTAATATGCGCGGGACATTCCGCCCATTTTGCGGATTATCTCATTAATGACGGTGGTGGGGGTGTGTGGCCGAGATTTGTCGTCGGATCGGGAAAAAAAGGGACTCAGTTTTCAATTGGGTAATTTTTCGGGATAGGGCTTGGCGGAGCATACGGTCGGATTGAAATTGATAGCGTAAATATTGGAGCTCGTTTTTTATTCAGTGGGGTTTGCAAAGTCGCAATGGCTTAATTAATTTTGTTGGGATATTGTCCAATCGATATCTATAACTTTAGTATTCATCAAACATTTTCTGATTGATTAAAAAGGTGAACACCTATATATGCAGATCCAATTTGAAGAATTTTTGGTACGCGTGTTCAGTGCCTCTTACTTAGTGGAGATTGGGCTTCATTAAAAAATTTACTGGAATAATTGGTTCAATAATGTGTTGATCACCTGCATTTCTAATGCACTTTTCAATACGCCTAAGTTTTCTTAGTTAGTTAATATCCTTTTGGGGTATCCCGTTTTAAGTTACATAACTTCATATGAAACAGTTGCGAAAGTCTATTCAAGCTCAACAACCTACCACCAATCATGTCCCAGATGCACACATATTCAAAAGTCTTGGGCTCAACAATTTTTTGTGTGTGGAATATTCAATAATCTTATCCCTTAAATGAAAACTATGAACCAGCAAAATATGTTTCTTGTTCAGGAGAATACAAGTGTATTCGAAGTTAATCAGTTTTCAGCGAATAACGAGGGCTGTAATATTGAGAATATTCCGTGAAAAATGCCCGGACATCCAATTTCTCAGTTTGACCGGGCAAGAATTGTAGCCCTAGATCAAGAAGCCTTGTCGAACCGCCAGATTGCGCAACGTTTAAATATTTCACGGACTTCAGTAAGGCGCATAGTGGCCCTTTTCCTGGAAACCGGCAGCGTTGCTCGAAAACCGGTGCCTGTTCCACCCAGAGTAACATCTGCAAGGGAAGACCATTATATTGCAAATTTTACTCAGTACCATAAAGAGACGGTTGCATTCCTAAAATTTAAGAGCAAGAAGACCTTTAATAGTACCTCGGCTATCACCTGGACATAGAGCTACCAGTCGGCAATGGGCAGAACACCACCAAGACTGGCTTTTATCACAATGGCGCAACGTACTTTTTTCGGGCGAGTCACGATTCGGTTTACAAAGTGATAGTCGACAAGAAAGGTTTTGGAGAGGTCCAAGCAGACTAGAGCGACTCAACTTCGCCCGGAAAGTTGTGCCCTTTCAAAGCATATCAATAATGTGCTGGGGGTTTAATGTTCGGTCGCCGTACCCTCTTATTATTGAACGAACAATGACTGGTGCCATCTACGTAGAAAACAACATTCAACAAATCATTGTTCTTCTGCGCAACGAATTTGGGGATAATTTAACTCACCAGACATGAGTCCGATTGAGCACGAATGGGATTATTTAGGGAAAGCAATATCCAATCGCCAAAACCCACCTTCAATTCTTCAGGAATTGAGTTAAGCCCTTCAGGAAGAATGGGAGGATATGCCTGAAAATTTCATTAATGATTTTATTCGCGGGACGCAAAGGCGTATTGGGCAATTGATTGAAAGAAGAGGGGGTATTACGGACCATTGTATTTGGATTAAGTTGTGGAATAACTACATTTAATCAAAAATAAATAATCGATAAATTCAGATTTTTTCTTATTTTTCCTATTTCGTCTCATCATGCATAAAGCAAAGAGTCACAAACAAAGATTTTCTATCGAATATATTGCAGTTATTGCAGTTGGAATAGAGGAAAATATTCATCTCATTTCCAGAACATAGATTGTTTATTTCTTGAGAAACCTAGGGGGCCAAGACTTTTGATGAATCCCGTATGTCCAATCGAAGATCTTGGGGACGAGGTATACAATTAATGTGGTGTAGATTCATAAAGGCTTTCCTTTCTCTAGTAATATGGGATCTGGTATTATCTTATTGAAACGAAGAATTTTGGATGGTTTGAAAGAAAATAATCATATATGATTCGATTACTTCCTGAATGCAGCGCAGCGTTGTCACGTTAGCACCAATGAAAAGTGGTGCTGATCGATTTCCATATGTAAAAGAACCCATACCATAACATCCAAAGTTTGGTAAATATGATGTCTCTGTGAAATCGTAGATTACGTTTCTTCTCACGACGTAGCCTTCTCACTCTTATCTAACCATCATATTACATTCTCAAGCAGAAGAGAGACTCGTTAATAAATAAAGATTATATAATTTTTTTTTGGGTCTTGACGATAAGGTTGAATACCGTTGGTGCTCGAATCAGGATCTGTTGAAAGACTTCACAAGGGTTCGTGGGTCTTGACGGTACGACCAGTTGTTAGTGCTCGATTGACGCATCTAGTCTTGATAGTTTTCGTGTTTCTTGAATTTTCGGCTCGGTAATGAAAATCAAGCCCCTTCGATGTGTGATTTTTATCCCAAGAACTCGGGTACTGACGGGTATTGAAGCCAAAACTGACAGCAGGGTAGGTTCAATCCCAATGAAGGGGCTCTCGCTCTATGAGACGATAAGACGTATCCTTATCCACATATCCTGGAATGGACGTTGTGGAGACTACTCAGTAGTAACTTGGTGAAGAGCAATGCTCACATGCCAGTAAATACGATTGTGGTACCTACTCTGTAGCATAGTTATAGGGTGGGCATTGCAACACAGGTCGCTCACCTGTAGAACTGACATGGCCCTACCCAAGTGCAGTTTATATTTCCAAAGGGCAAGCGCATCTGTTCTAGGTCTATGCTAGCTATAGAGAAGGAGGGGCAGTGCTTTGAGGCCTGTTCCAATTTTTTTATTCTTTTTATATTTTTATGATTATACAATAGCTGATATATTTTATAATGTCATCAAATGAATAAGGTTTGTCCTAGATGAAGTAATAATTTTATTGTTATTGTAGAGTTTTGTCGAAATATGTAGATTTTCAATTCGGTAATTAACCTCCACTAAGCAAACCCCTAAAACAATAGTTTTCAGTCTGTACTGAATTGAGGTTCATAGAGTGGCTGTGACAGATTGAATAGAGTTTGGTGTTCTCTCAAATATAGATGTTATACTGAAGATCTGAGGGATTTCAACGGATCTCTTCGGAAATATACGACAAATAATTAATAATTTCGAGTATTCTCTGTGAAATATTGGAGGTATATTCATAGTGCTACGTTGATAAGCAAACAAATCACAAGCCACCTCCCCAAAAACGACACAAACTTCAAAACAATCTTGAAGCGATTTTCACAAATGAAAACCGAGGGTTCGTTATTCAATTTCGCGTCAGAAACGAACAACATCGCAACCAATGAAATTCTCATCAATGGACTAATGGAATATTTCGTTTCGGCCAGATTAAAATTGGTAAAAGTTTGCGACCGTTCCGAATATTAAAACGTTTTCAATTCCGACCTCCAACTATTGCACCTGGTGGACTTGGAGGACGCGAGCCTTGTGTAACGAGGCTGAATTACAATGATTATTTCCGACTTTTCGAGACTCAATTTCGGTGGGGAAATAATGGGAATTAGGTACGAGGGGAATTATTCGTTCGGGAGTCCGCTTGAAAATTGTCATGTTTTTATATACTCGTAACAGAGCACTCAATATTGAATCCAGATGTTAATCGTTTGGTGATTCTGAGCTTGAAACAGGTTTAGACGATTAAATTGGACATACGAGTATACATTAATAATTCGTAATCAAATACAATTCGCCATCCCTTCTCTTATTAATACGTTAACTTTAGAAGAAATAACTGAGATACTTGAGTTTGACTTAAAAAGAAAACTGTTGTTTGTATAAAAATGTCCAAGGAAGCAACAGTGATGAATTAGGAATTCATCATCAACGGTTTGATTCACTTTGTTTTGAAATTATTAAGACATTTCAAGAAATGTCCAGAAGGAAATTGAGGAATCCACTGAAAACGCGGAATATTGTGGCCTGCTCCACAAAAACGAAAAGTTTTGTACGAGGCAACTTACCTTTAATATATCAGATAGTGTAATATAAGAAAGAAAATGATGGAACATTATTCTTCCGAAAATAGTATCTTGACTTACTTCTGGAATTTGATTGGCGAAATCCGGAGAAAGAATTAGAGGCATTAAACAATTTGGAGGCTTTGTGGATGTTGTCGAACAATATAAAAACAGAAGGATTATATGTCGAATGAAATAAGGCTAGTTGATAAAGAGTTTGCGAAAAACGACAACTCAAGTGATGTCATTACATTTGCAAATAGCACCCGATATAGTAATCGATATGGATTCGATCTATTATACCATTGTACCTTGCATAAACATTTTAGATTCTAATAACTTCATCCTTACTATATTTAAATAATTCAAATATAAGAAAAATATGTTTCGCCTTTACTCATTCAATTGTAAAGGAGAGTGTGCTTTTCAAGCATCATTGTGGAAGATGCACTATAATAATATTTAAATAAGGATATTCTGATTTTCACAAATTTGTGAAAATCAGAATAACCTTATTTAAATATTATTTAATAGGGATTTTCACCAAATAAGGACTGATTCAATTCAATAGATGCACTATACTTTGGTAAGCATTTTTCTGATCAGGATTCATTAATCAATAAGTTTTTTGCCAACGTAACAGTTTTGTCGGAATGTAAGGTTATATTCGGTCAATTACTTTATTCTATATATTTCCTTCATATTTTTCAGAATTCTGAATTTTATTGTCGATGATCATAGACTTGGGTTTCTGAAATAAAATCAATTTAATTTTCTTTATTTTGGTGTTTGAAGTTCGCAAATGTTTCTGTTTTTGTTTCGAATTGGATATTGTAATTATTAAGTTTACCCAATAAATATTTTTTTCAATTATATTATAATAAATCTAAAAATATACGTTAATTTAAGATCTTTTATTTTTCATGCCTTGCGCAGTTTTTTGAAATATTCAAGAATTCTGGAATTTACTTCGACTCACATCCCGATTTTGTTTCTGTGATTTGAACAATTTTATCTAATGTAGTAATAATCATAGGAATACGAGTTATTATTATTATTATTAGTTTCTTTATTCTATCAATTTTCTTCGTATTTCTTAGAACTCTGTGCATTTTTTTAAAAAGATTAAATCGTCTATCCCAATAGAAAGTTAATTTTCAAACATAACATCAATGTGATCTTCTAAATTGAACGTTATGAAGAAACATATATTTTTGATTTTATATTTGAATTGGATATTATCTTTGTCAAGTTCTCTCAATATATAAAATTATTTTTAATTTTGAATATTAGTAGAATATTACTTCAGAATTTTATTTTTCAGCTCTTGCACAGTTCTTGAAAATATTTGAGAATTGTGGAATTCGACAACGTAATTTTGTTTCTCTGATTTGAACACAAATCAAATTTTGTATAATATTGGTAATTTCAGTTATTATTTGACACGTCTTCTTTTAGTTTCATGACAATTTTGATTTAAGCTATATTTTAGTTCTTATATTGCATATTTTTAACATTGACTGACGAGATTGTAAAATGTCTTTTTCAAGCGATATTTTTGAAGATGCCTTAATTTTTAATTTATATTCTGCATTTCTCAGATCAGGGTTTGTTCATTTATGAATCTTCTGCTAACGAAACAGTTTTGTCATTCTGTCGTGAGTTTGGGAACGTTGGTTATAATTTCAATTTTTTTATTCTATGAATTTCCTTTATATTTATTAGATTTCTGTGCCTTTTTTGAAAAAGTTTCAATGTCTATCAAAATGTGAACTTAGTTTTCTAAGGCGATATAAATTAAATTTTCTTTCAATAAAATGTATGAAAATTAGAGATGAATTTTTTTTATATTTGAAGTAAATTCAGTAATCAAATTTATAATTCTTCGCCTATTTTTAAAAAATATTTTATGTTAACGCTTGCATCAGAAAAATTTGGTTATAGTATTGATTATACAATGTGATGATGTACAGGGTTCATCTTATTTCAAATAAATGCATGACTTTATGTTAATATTTTTTTTTAAAACATGGAAATATTACATCCATCAATTAGACGCTATCACTAATCTTCTCACTGTAATATTGCAACTCGAAATTTTACCGAATTTCTGAAGACCATGTCATAAAAAAAATAAAATTTCCAGGATGCTCCCGCACATTCCCTTAATGAATTCCTCTGGAATTTCCTCGAACGAAGAATATATATCCGTACATTTTTGTGAGCGAAATTAAAGTAACCGTGACGGAAATATAGGCAGAAAAAGACAGTTTCATACTCATTCTTGGGATTCAGTTCTTACCGAGAAAGCAAATAAGAGCCAGTAAATTGAAGAACACTTTTTGCTGCAATTCGGCTCGTATTGTCTCTTTTTTGCCCGTGATGTCTTAAAGACTGGAAGCAGCTAGCTCATGGATCGTTGGGTCTTTCAGTCGTGCGTCAGATTTCCATCAGACTTAATTGGAGGAGAATATAAACCGTTTAAGTGAACTATCGTGTAGTTGCAGGAAAGCAATAATCTCGACTATTTACGCGCTAATTTCAGGAATTGAATTTCAATCTAATCCTTGATTTGAATGACATGAATCCCAGTTTGATAACTATAATCAATTAAGTGCTATGCAGATGACGTCAATTGAAGTAGGAAGTGCAAATACTGCAACTAGTTCAACTCATGAGACTACTCAGAGATCTCTGGTAGTTTTGAAAAATAAGGAATATATTCATTCTTTAAGCGCATATACTTTGAAATAAGTCTAATGCCATTAGTTATAATCATTAATATAGGGCTTTTAAACAACAAGTTTCATTTGGATTTCGCGACATTTTTGATGACTCAAAACATAAAACAAACTGGGATATTTTATTTGATAACTTGAAGTTAAATGGTTTTCAATAATATTGATATATACTCGCATAACGAATTCAAATATTGAAAATTTACTATAAAATTCGTGGAAAGCACAAGATTAGATGCGATGATTTGAACCAGGCTCACATTGTTATAATCACGAGAGAAATGCAGGCACAAAACGGTTAAATTCGTCTGAGTGAGATCTTTTTTGTTGAATATTTTTACTTAGTTAGAAGTTTCTGATTACTGGCCAACGAAACAAAGCTGAATAGCATATTATGGTAGAATGGATGTATCCAAATATGAAAGTGAGAAAAAAAGTTGTAACACGTAAGGTTCTCTTGTTACATTTATAGGTCCACATTTGGTGTTACAATATCTGTATTGAAAAAAATTATTTCAGAATTTTTTAACCGTATATATGAACTCCTAGAACTTAAGTGAGGATCCCTCAGAAACTTTATATAGCCTGCGCGAGTTAGGAGTTCAGTTATTCTGTGATTAGGCTTTGTTACTGTGCTCTTACGCCGCCTAAACTTCAGCACTGTATGACTAAAAAATGTCTCTTCTACCCAGACCGGACCTTAAATCGAAAACTTCTGTTTGCTGGTACGGCGCTCTACCACTGAGATATTGGCATTCATAAAAAATATCTTCCAGGTTTTCTCATCAAGATCGTCTAACTCCATACTCCACAGATAAGTGATTTGTATAGAATATACTAGCTCCAGTCAGGAGTTAGGAGATTGGTCGTCTCCTAAGGCTATATTCCTTCCTCGATAAATTGTAGCAGCGCAAGTATCAGACCCTTCTATTTTAATAATGTTCCAATCAATTGAGCCATTATACAGAACTTTGTTGAAGTTCTCCAGTAAACGGTCACTGGGGTCGAATGTACATAGTAATTTCAACTCCGTGATATATGACGTCTTCACCGACCTGTCTCACAGCACCTTACCAAGGCTAGACGTATTGTTATTCACGAAATTGTCCGTTCTGCCTCTCGTCATCGACGATAACATCTTCGATGCACGGTTAACCCGTGGGCCGTGACATTCGATACATACAGGTGGTCCATTCAATTCCGGCTTTTCGGATTATAAGACCCGTTCACGAGAACGGCCGATGTGGGAACAGAAATCAATCATTTCCACGTAAGTGTCTTAAATCGTCTTCCTTGATGGGACGTGTTTCGGTAGAATGAAGGAATTGGGGTTTAATAAGTGGGGCACCGCGTTTTCTGGCATTTAGACACGAGAGGAAGATTGATAACTAAACTCAGAACATTAGAAGTGTAACATCAAGAAGGAATAATTTATTCAACTTGGTTTTCATGGAATAGAATAACTAGCTATACCCATCCTATGGTAACAATGACAACGGTTTAACAAAAATTTATCTCTCAGGTCTCTATGAAGAAACCAGTTAATGAAAGCTGAATAGTGTAGATATTTTTGAATTATTTCGCCACCCTCTACTAGTGACCATTTAGAGGGCAGAGTGGCATAATATCGTTTACAGCAACGGATGGCGATGCTGTCTAGGAATGAATGAGACGTAAAAGTATGAAACACCAACGAGTAGCGGGACGTGATATTAAGTTTGCTGTTGAGAGGCATGTACATAAAACTGCTGAAGTCATATTTTGTTAGGTTATTACACAGTAGCCGTTCACTACTTCTACTCTTCATTTAAGACAGTTATGACAGATGGGAGTAATATTATATCAATATAAATAATTGTCAGGATGAAATATTCCATTCAAGAATGAACATCGATCCTCTTTGATACTGATTTTTTTGATCTTTCACTAGGGGCAACACTTTCGTCCTCTGAATGAATTCAAAGAGACTCCTCACACCCTTGGGATTCACATAACCAACGTCAAGATAATCCGATTGAATCAGAACCTGTCTGTATGTTCGATCAGATTGTGCTAATTTTCAATTAATTTGTATGTGATTCATTCCAGCCCTACAGCTGTGTTTGTTCCCATTGGATTCCGATTAAATGGTTGCGTTCCGAGGTTAAATCGATGGAAAATTCCTCATACCATAAACGGTATGCACATACGCAGATGTAATCGCTCCCATGTATATCTCTTAGTGGATGCTGGATGGTACGGGCTCTTTGTGGTTTTGCTTTGGCCTAGAGTAAGTGGGCGAGTGTACTTACCACAGTTTAGTTGATGTGCTTGGAATAACATCGATAAATATTAATTACGCGGGCAGGAAATCATGAGGCTTCAAAATGCACAGACTTCAGCAACGCCTTTCATAAGATGAGCATCCACTTGCTAATCACTAGATTGAGTGAAGTTGGGGTGTACATCTAACTTGTACATTAGTTCGAATCCTTCATGAGAAAACTGGGTCGCAATATGTTTCAGTAGAAGGATTCAAATCACGATACTTTTCAGCAACGTCTGGTATACCTCAAGGTTCCCTTTTGGGTCCTCTATTTTTCATAATATACATTAAATCACGGAGTACTTCCTACCACCTCAATGATTGTCTTTATTTTTCAGGAATAACTCAATACCTCCATAAAATTCTGAGAAAGAAGTGGCCTCATCTTAAATTTAAGTAAATGCCATGTAATATTCAAGAAATAAGAATACGATCCATTTTACATACTCGCTACAAAATACAGTTATCAGTCGTCTAATTCATGTTAAGGATCTTGAAATAATTCTGGACCTCCCACTTAAATTTGATGTCCACATTGATCATTTTTTCACCGAAATAAACTTAGTATTAGATTAGTCGATATTTTTCCAATCACTCTAACGCTTCATTATAGTTATGTGTATAAAATTAATTTCGTTTGTGATCTAAAAGCCTTAGTATGATGTTTATAGGCATCGACTGGAAAAAATTCACCAAAGATTCTTTCGCTCTTTGAGTATAAGATTCAATTAAGATCTTAATCGAAGAGATCCCAATAATTGTAATATCAGGCTCAAATATTTCAACATGATTAGTTTCCATAATCGCAGAGTAATGGGTGATAACCTTTTCATTCGAGAATTATTCAACAATCCTGAACATCATGCCACTAATAAATTTGTATGCACCAGTAAGGAGATTTAGACAAGGTGAAAATACTGTGAAAAATATCTTGATGAATATGTTTGTGAATCGCTATAGGTAGTTGTTTCGCCTTTGTTTCACTTCCCATATCTTTCTAATCTCTTATTTTTGAACTTGTATTTTACTACTTAATAACATGTTGCGATAATTTCTTTTGAGTATATTTTTTTCTTAGATTAAGAGATTTTTGGTGAAATTGTTATAATAAAGCTGAGAGCACTCATCTGAATATTGAAATTACCTCTACAGTTCTTTTGTAAATAGATGAGTTGAATTAATTTCCATCCAGTTACGATCAATTATGTTAAATAATATACTTTCCGGTACTTTCTTGACGTAATGTCATATAATGTTTGAGGTATTTAAAGGGGAATAAACCTTTTTACGAAATTTCTTTAATAAAATGAAATATAACCTTGTAAAAATCAGCATATCTGTGCAGAATTCCCGGCGTAAAAGAATCTGTTAGCAATCGCTTTTTATGTGCTCTCTACACTTCGAAAATTTTCATCAATAACAATCCTCGCACTTCGTTTCGGAACTGTAAAATTGAAACCCTCGAAACGCGTTAATTCGAATAGCCCCAGGTCCGCGGTCACATATGCCGGGATAAAAGAGCATTAGGGTGGCTTTTGTAGCAAAAAAATGAAAACAAAACGAGAAAAAACGCCAAGCAAAACGGCATCAATTGCTCCCGTCCGAAAATCCCGATAAACTGTAATTGGAAAAGTTCAACTGAATGATTTTCAGTCAACTGTTGCAGCTCGCTCCCGTTTGTTGTTGTCATTAAAAGGTCCATCCTGCATCCTCCAACCGATCCCGTCCCTCCAACGCGTAAGCACGCATCCCTGATCAAAGGGTGCCAAGTTTGCGGAACAAATTGAAAACTGAAGCCGCTCCAAATTAAATCATTGCGAATAAACGCGCAGAAATAGATAATGTCACGCCGTATTTTGACGCTGTACGAGCGTCGTGTGTCATGGAGGAGCAGCCGTGTTTCCTGCGAATTCTACCTTGTTTTTTTGCCGACTTGTCTGCTGCTGGCGGGAGGAAGTGCTCAAAGCGGGAGTACTGTGTCTTCTGACGTTTATCTGAGAAGTTAAATTATATCTATCGGATGCGTGTACGTTTAGAGTCGGCAAGTTATGTATCCGATGTTGAGGTAATTCATTATGTATAAGTTTATCCAAATGAAGTTATACAGCTTGTATCCTCGATAGGTAGGAGTATGAAGTTTCATTGAATTTATGAAATAGCCAAAATGATTCTGCTGAAATAAACAGAGGCGATAGACTTGTATTTTCTGATCTGGATTAACCGGAGACGACTCTTATTAATAGGGAAATTTTCAGTTGTTGCTCGGAAGTAACTTAAAGGGATGTAGGATAGTTTCAGGTGCATATATTCTGGAATTATGTTATTGCCGATTAACACCAGTTGGTGATGATTTTCTTCGAGAGCTGATTCACTTAATAGCATTTTTCTGGTCTATGACACAATTGTTATAGCGATTGAAATAAAGGTTAAGTGAAGAACTTTGGTGGAGAACACCTTATCTTAAATGGATGATCAAAAGATCACGTATAAAAAGATGTCAGTTTTGCCCATTACTGAGAGATATACCTGAATAGAGAATTAATTCTGGCATAATTAAGGACGAATATGATTTTAAAAAGTATACGTTTCACACTCTCGGCAAACGAGAATGTACAAAAAGGTCTAACACACACCAAATTGCCGGTTGTCCTGAAGTACTACTTCGGTAACATGAACTGAATGACATTAAGAATTAAGTATTCAGTTTCTGTAGCAGGACATGAGACAAACTCCAATAAATGAAATTTTGATTTCAGCAGTACAAGATTAGCATGAAAGATGTCATCAAGAATAAAGATAACTAATTCATTATCACATAACTCCGGGATAACCAAAGTGTTGGGTCAAGGATGTTACACATCGCCGGTTCTCTTCAAAACATACGTCAAACAAGTTTTAAAGAGGTGGAAGAAAAAATACAGTAAAGTGAGTTTCGAATCAGAAAATTCAACATAATAAATGCTTCCATTTGCTAATGACCTGGTGGTTATAGCACAGTCAAAGGAAGATCTGGCATACGTGACTCGAAAGCTGTTGTGTTACAATGGGGATTAACTGTTGATGTGGACAAAACTGAATATATGTGTGAAAGGATGTGGTTGATGATGGTTAAGATCTTGAAAATGATATAAATTCAAATATTTAGTCTACACAGCAACAAATGATTGTTGGAATGTCTATATTCTATGGCGTCAGAAGTGATCGTAGTTGGATGATGGGTCATTTAACAACTCCCGAAGAGATGCTTTACTAATGGTGTCAAAACCTCGGAAAAGAGATAGTATTCTACTGGAGACCAACTGAAAATGGCTGAATGACAAAGTTTAAGAATGCTCCATGTTAAAGTCACTTTTTCGACCAGAAACAATAACTTCATAATTCTGTATATTTCACGAAGAACATTTAATTTTTTCTTGCAATAATATCGAAATATCGGACTGACCTATCAGCAGAGATTCTACGTACTTTCACCAATTGTCAAAGAGGAGTTTGACAAAAGCACCAATCTCATCGCTTCATGATATCTACGGCTTTATGGATATTTCGCAAACTATGGAACAATATTTGTGGTCTAAAACCTAGAATGATCCACCGGACATATACAACGGTGGTGACACCTATCATTACGTATTCCTCTCTTATATGGAGTACCAAATAAGGCGAAAGGATAAGCTTGCAGAGGCTGTGTACAAGCTTCAAAGACTTGCTTGGTAAACATCATAGGCGTATATTATTCCCATAGCATCAATAATGGTTTCATTGGATCTTAACCTTGTGGATATTTATGTGAAAAAAAGATCTAATGAGTTCCCTTATAATGGGACATAAAAAGCTTAGGAAGGGATATATGAGGATGTTGGAATCACTAAGGGCTGAATTTCTTTCGTTTCCGACAGAATATGCCAGTTGAATATGACTTTGATGCCAAATATTGAGTAAGCATAAAGGTGACCACTAAGAAGGCACGGAAAGGTTAGCTCAACTTCAGAAAGACTATTCTACCTGGAATACTGAAGGGTGCAACCACAAGGAATATGCATACAAATCCCAAGTATAGGGAATCACTTCTTTTAACAACAATCCAAACCTAAATTCTAACTATGGATAGATATTTCCAAGTCCAAGGAAACTAGAATTTGCATTGTCTCAGATAGTCAGATGGCACTGAAGCAACTGATGTTCGTTGAGTCTGTGTCAAGGATTGTCTGGAGCTGTGAAAATCTCTGACTGGTGGAAAGCAACGAACTAGTCGTAGTGGGTTCCAACTCGCCACGGCATTCAGAAAAATAAGGAACCAGTTGCCCTTCCAAAAGAGGAGTCAACACTCTCTTCACCAGACTCGTGTTGGGTATCGCCCACAATGATTAAGACTGATGTCGATGAATGGGAAAAGAGAGAAACGACTTCTCACTGGATTAATACCCCCGACTAACGACAAGCAAAGGTACCTATCACGATCTGTAAGCACGTATCGTTTTCAAAGAACAAATTTAGATTTTACTGGAGTTCTCGCTGGCCACAAGGTCGTGGGATATCACCTATCTACATAAGATAAGTAAAAAAATCAGATATATGTAGATTATGTGTTAGAAACCACAGACACATTCTCTGCTAGTGCAAAGCGCTGGTATGAATCAGACTTACTTTACTTGATAGTTTGACTCTTAGTTGACCGATATAAGAGACAAGTCTCCCAAGAAAATAATAAATTTACTGAAGGAGATAACAGCGACGAAATTGTCACTATTGCCAAACTTCGCTTTGCGAAATTATTATTATTATTAACTGTGTCGATTCAAATTAACTATTATTATTATTAATAGCCAAGGTGACCTGAATTGGAACCAAGCTAAAAGTTGAACCCTTGCGAAGAATTTGAAAGTTTCCTTCAAACAATTTCATCAAAGGAGAAGAATGAAAAAAGAAATAAAGTAACAGAAGGAGCATATCTCTACATCTATGATCATCTGGTCTTGCATTCTCTATAAAAGTTTGATTTTAAATTATGGTACAACGCTAATTTTTTTAGATAACTAATTTTATGGATGCCCCATTTTTCCGCACTTTCAGAACAATCACCGTGGAAAGGTGAAAAAGGATTTCACTCAAGCACAGAATATTAGAAATGGTATTTGAAGAGGGGTACCTAGTTACACAAGATTCTCGTGTGAATCTCCCTGACCAGTGTGGTTGTAGTAATCAGTATAACAGTTAATGAATATTATGAATGCATAAACTAGGAGAAGAACAACACAATTCGCGTCTATGTAATTTGTGGTCCAGTTGATATATAACCTCCAACCGTTAATAACAATTACGAATATTGTACACCATTCAGGGGCAAATTGAGTTGGAAATTTCAATTCCACGGCATGACAACATGAATGTGCACATCTTTTCAGGTAAATTGAAAAAGCAACAAACGTCCTGATTTTTCATTCCCATCGTTAAAACTAGCATTAAAATGCTTTATATGTTCGACGTGACACCGAAAGCAATTAATTAAATTACCCATTGATCAGTTTTACGTTCGGTGTAGGTGACATGATTTTCATGTTAGATTGCTGTGCAATTAAACGGAATTTTCTACACGATGTCATTATACGATTCCTGATTCACTTAACGGTTAAAAGCTAATTTTTTGTTGTTTTTATCAAGGACACCTAAATGAACTTTGCACCTGTTCTGGAAATTTGTTTTTCTCCTTAATGCATAGAGATATGAAATATCTGCTAAAATTCGAACTAATCCAACACTCACTATAGCATCCCGAATTCTGGGTGATTGTTCTAGAGAAAAGGATGCTATCGTTCTTCCCAAATGTCTTTGATTTAGAATATTGAGACAAAAGTGCGCTCAAACCTCCAGGATGAATTTACTGATGAAGATACGATTGGTACTCTTCCGAACTAAAGTGCTAGAGACTTGAAACTTTCAGATTAGGTTTTTGCTCTAATTCCTTCAGCTACATTCGTTGATGGGCAAAATCTCATTTTGCAATCATTCCGCATTTTTCACATTTGAAAGTACTACATACAAAATTGTCGAACTCTCGAACAGATAGTAAATATCCTTCACCATTTCATTTATTCAAAAATTAAGAATAATTTCTTTATATGGAGATATACTAACTGACAAAGAAACTGCAACACCCAGAAGGAGCTGTTTAAATTAAATTTTTTTTTGGTAAAACACAGATAGTATAGCAAGGAGTGAATGATTGAAATTTGGAGAAAAAATCATGAAGATATTTTCATGTAAACATTTTTTGTTACTTGAATATGTAGTCGTTTTTTGCAATTTTTTTGAATTTTACAACAAACCAGCTGTTCGAGGAGATCCAAAGTCGATGTTTTGTTGTTGTTAAAATGCCTAGAGCACAAGTACGCGGAATTTATCGCCAGCTGAGTGAATTTGAAAGAGGTCGAATTATTGGTCTACGGGAGGTGGGGTTGTCATTTCGAGAAATCACTAACCGTACGAACAGAAATCCAACCATTGTTATGAGATGTTGTCAAACGTGGTTTGATGATGCCCAAAATCGAAGAAAAGTAGGCACCGGACGTCGAAGGGATACAAATGAAGTTCAAGGTCGACGTCTAAGACTTATGGCTATTAGAGACCGATTTGCGATAACTCGATCTCTGGCTGATGAGTGGTAAGGAAAACTAGGCCATCCTGTAACTGTTGGAATGGTTTACCGCCAGATAGGGTCTTCTGTATTGCAGCATTATCGACCCCATCTTGTGTTACCTCTGACGGTTGAGCATCGCCGGCAACGATTAAAGTGATGTAGAGAACGTCAACATTGAAATTTGGAATGGCATCAGGTCGTCTTTTCTGATGAATCTCGATTCTCCTTGGGTGCACATGATGGCCGAAGAAGGGTTAGACGACATCGGGGAGAAAGACGTGAACCTCAGTTTGATATTGAGCGTCATGTACACCGGACATGGCGTTCTGGTATGGGGTGCTATTGCACATGCAAGCAGATCACCTTTAGTCTTTATTCGAGGTAACAAGACAGCGCCTTCAAGAAATAGTGGAGCCATATATTCTCCCTTACGTTAACCGGCTCAAAAATCCAATATTTCAGCAAGATAATACTCAACTTCATGTTGCCAGAGTTAGTTTAAACTTTTTTGCAGCGACCCATGTGAATCTTTTGCCATGGCCGCCCAGATCCCCTGATATTTTACCCATAGAGCATACTTGGGACATCATGGGTAGAAGGCTTGGAAATTTACCACAGCCCCCACGGACTTTGGCGGCTCTGAGACATGAACTACAGGTAGCTTGGGATAGTATCAAGAAGAAATAGACCATCTTATTGCATCAATGCCAAGACGTGTTGAGGAGTGTATAGATAATCGCGGTGGACAAACACATTAGTAACAAATGTATTAAAAAAAATTGTGAACCCTTCGTTTTTTTTCTTCAAATTTCAATGATTTACTACTTGCTATACTATCTATGTTTTACAAAAAAAAATTCAAAATTTAAACAGCCCCTTCTGGGTGCTGCAGTTTCTTTGTCAGTTAGTATATATTTAAAATGTTAAGGGTATTCAATGGGAACGCCCCATTTTTAAATTAACATTACTCACGCATGGAAGCCACTGTTTATTTGTGACAATGACAGCTGCATTTGTCAATGTCTACCATTCAATCATGGAAAGATACATACTCCAACAATGTTTACAAGCAATTCAAATCGCGATCTGTTGCTGTAACTTCATGTGCTTTAACTCCAATTTTTGGTCGGTATAATTCTCCGGATAAAAGATTAGTTGAAAGTTTAGCGAAGAAGTTTCAAACAAATTTTTCTATTCATGATATTACGGTGCCAGTGAGGCAAAGAAATGCAAGAAGTGAAGAGAATATGCACGTGAAAGTGTTCGTGAAGACAAAAATGTATGAGTTTCTCAACGTCCACAAGAACTAGGCATCTCCCAGACATCTTTGTGGCGAATTTTGCGAAAAGACACTGAATTGTTTCAGCCGTTACTAGTTGGTAGTTGATCATAATTAAAACAAATTGTAGAAATTACTATGTTTTACTACCAATAAAAATATATTTTACACATTTTCTTGTGACTCGAGTTTCGGGAAATGAACTATCCCATCATCAGACAACTCAGTTGTCTAACCTGATTTATGTAAGATTCATGGAAAATTGAATTGATTCCTGCCAGTGAACATTTGAATGATTTTATTTTAAAACTAATGGTATCCATTTTACTTCACAATGATATAAAAATTTCAATAATTTTCAGATAAATAATGTTTTTTATTCACAAAACAAAATGGAGCGCTGTTAACGAAAGTCCAGTGAAATTAATCTTCTGATATTTTCTAGCCTGATTGAGACACAAAACAAGTTCTCGGCAATCCGAAAAAGACCATTTGCTATATTTTATACGTCTCGAGTATTCCTGTATAACCATCCAAACATAATCTAGGATTGTCCTCGACCATTCCGCAATTATTCATAGCTGAAAATAAAGAAGTCTCATGTATAATTCATCAGTTGCAACCGGTTGACAAATTCAACTGAAAAAGGTGAAAAATGATTTTAACGGAAAGCGTTGTTGTTATTTCATAATGAAAAGTCGCTTAATGTTCCATGAATCGCTTGAAAGAAGAGAATCTGCAACAGAAAATAATAAATTGTACAGTCGAAATGCGAACGGAAAATTTGCTGCAGCGCAATGCATCATATAAGTAAGAAGGGAAAATCTGTCTTTGAGACGAGTTTTGCAAAAGGAAAACGACTAATTATAAGATTGCATATATATAGTCCGTCTAGAAAGTATTCGGAATTGATTATTTTTCATAATTTTAAGATAGTTTTTTGTAACATTCTAAGACGAAAGTGATCTATGAAATAGGTTGTGCAGATAGTCGGACAAAGTTGCATGGCAACACTATTGCTCTAATATTGTTGATTGTGAACAGATTTCCATTATTAATGGAAACATGTCGCAACTAGAAAAAAGAAAACAGATTAAATATTTTTTTAGAAAAGGTTTTCGCAACGTTAAAAAATTAGTGCAATTGACTGAACTGGGAAAAAGTGCTGTATATGAGACAATGAAGAGGATGAAAAATGGGATGGATATGAGGCATAGACCAGTTTCAGGAAAACCGCGTAAGATTTAAAGAAACAGTTCAAACGCTTTATTTGCCTGACGTCGACACAATCCGCTCCTGGAGTTTCGCAAATTGGCTAACAGATTTGGAAATAAACGAAATATAAAAGTATGTCCAGAAACCGTGCTTACATCAGTGAAAAGACAAGGTCACATATCAAGGAAACCAAAAAAATCCCTATAATGACACCTTCACAAAAGGAACGAAGGATAGAATTTTGTCAATGTTTTCAATAAGATAATTTTAATAATGTCTGATGAAAGTTATTTGCAACTTGGTGGAAATCACTTAAAAATCCTATCAAAACAACCTGTTGCCGTTCAAATTTCCAAATTTCCCACCAAAATGATGGTTTGGGGGGCAATATTTCAGCGTGATGCTACGTCTCTCTGTATAGTTGATGGTACCATTAATAGTAAAGAGAATTGTGGAATTCTAAACGATTTTCTCCTTCAAACGGCGCAGGATTTATGTCCAGAGGGCTGGCGTTTTCAGCAAGATAATGCAAGATCCCATACTTCGATCTATACTTAAGCTTGGATGCAAGATCACCAAGTGACAAGCATTTCATGGCCAGCAGCTTCACCAGATCTTAGTCCCATTGACAACATATGGGGAGTAATGAAGTTGAACGAGCAGCGCCACGAAATAAAGATGATTCAATTCAGTCAGTCCTGGACTACCATCATCGAAAATTATGGTGGTGATCTAGTTTAGGGTGTACCTCGACGTTTAGTCAAGTGTTTACAGTTGAATGGAGGTTATATTAGTGAATAAGATGAATATTTTGCTATAATTTCCTAATTCAAGAATTAAAAATATATACTAAATAATAACAATTAAGGTTTGCTTCTTCCGTATACTTTTTAGACGGCCTATATATTATATATATATATATATATATATATATATATATTTGTATTTTGAAACGGAAATAGTCATTGGAGTTGCAGAAGAAAACGTCTTGGTTAAAATGAATTAAACTGCTAATCAGAAGTAAAGGATATTGAACTGATTTGTATTTTTTTTTCGAAAGAGCTCAATTTTTTCCAAGTGAAACCTATATTCACAAATTACAACCATTTTTGGCATTAAAAATGAAGTAAAGAGAAAATCTGGCGTTACATTCAAAAAGAAGACAAAGAAAGTGAGGTGACAAGGCTGTCTTGTAGAGAACCTTTATAGTCTACACTTCGACTTCACTGAAATTTCATAATTGAGAGTCCATTTACAGTCTGCTACCATCTTGTATGAGTTTGTTGAATAAGGAATGCGTCAAATCAACGAACTGCTATAAAAGCCTCAATTACAGCTTTTGAAATACTTCTTGGTTATATCCGTAATGGCAATTATATCTTTTCGGAAAGACGCTTATAAAGGATATGCCGTCTAAAGTTTGCATTTTGAAGTGGTGGTTATTTGTAGTCTATAAACACTTCTACCATTGATGTTTTGACAGAAAGTTAGTTTAATATTCAACACTAACGAAATGGTTCGATTCACGCTTGAACAAAATTGGGAAATATTAAAAACTCATTTCCAAAATGTCGAATCTTCTTTCCAAACTGTTAGAAATTTACGTGGAAAATTCAATAAAAATGAAATGCCCTCACGGCAATTTGTGGATCGATTTGTTCGTGAAATCTGGATAATTATTCGACAGAATAACCCGTTCACGTTCTCTTCCAGTGAACACACCTGAAAACATGGCTGCTGTAGCCCAAAAGGTGGCTGAACATCCATTAACTTCAACTCGTTATTGAGCTCAAGAACTGAACATTTTTCGTACTACCCTGAAGAGAATTTTTCATGAGGACCTCGGTATGAAGGCTTATAAAGTTCAATTAGTGCAACCATCTGGTACGTTTCCACTAAAAGGTTGATCATAGAATGGCCGAAGACGAGCATTTTCGCAGAAAAATAATCCTTAACTATAGAGGTAATTTTCATCTCGGAGGACTATTTTTTGTAGGGATCCGTTGAGGATAAGTGTTACGCTAACCATCCGGAAACGACTGATGCCTTGAAACACGAAATCGATTTTGTCATTCATGAGACTGAGCCCCAAACACTTGATAATGTACTGAAAAATTTAGTTCATTGGAAGGGGTACTGTAGTCAGTCGTCGCGGTCATTTAAATGACCGTAAATGTTAAGGCTCAAACTTTCAAATGAGCTCATAATTTCGAAAACATATTCATCAGTTTCTTGTTTATTGCCGATTAAATATTAAAATTTAAAATGGCCCACCCCTTACCATGCTCTTATACACTTGGTCAAACCTGGTAGAAAACAACTTTGTTTTGATTTGATATCAGAGTTTGAGCTCTTTTTCAATGATAGTAACAAAATTTCACTCTGAAAGTTTTCGACATTTATGGTGTTAACCAATCGAGATGGTTTAAGAAGCCTGTTCTAAGTTTTTGTGGCTTTTGTACTTTAACAATTCATGCAAAGATTTCCCCAGTTGCCAAGAAATGCATTTCCAATACTCATCAATATTGATATGAGAAAAGGTGAATTTCTGTCCTATTTATTCCTGTCGTCACTTTTCAAGATGCCAGGCATGGAGAAAGTTATATCCGAAAGTCTAAATCACACTACAATCAATCCATCTCCCCCCAAGCGTTAAGGTGTTGTGGTAGTACGCCATTAAAGCCGAATACGCGTCACACACGCCATTATGTATGATCTATCGATTTTAATATACATACATAATTTAACGGTTATTGTTTTCATATCCACAACCGTGTACGAATCTGCCGTAAATCAAAAGTTGCAATACCACGTGGTACACTCTATCGCGCAGTTATAAAGTTTTTATGTCTGGCGGAAAACAAAAGAATAGTGCCTGCTAGCGAAATGAAACAAATGGTGAGGCCATCGCTTATAAATCAAATGAACGTAATAACTTTTCTATGCGCGACGTAAACTTTGGATATGGCTCTATGTAAATCGACGCCGGGACTGTTGTTGTTAAAGTTCGGAGATTAAAAAGTATACGCTAGTCTCAAAAAGCTGCCGCTTTGTCCATTAATGGTACAAATTCGAACAAAATGTTTGGAAAAAGGTCTAATAGGGGGTACACTGCAGAAATTAATAAATAACAAACTTTCGAATGATTAGAAACTCAGGATATGTTCTGTTGTTGATATAAACTTTTCAACAATACATACTCGTACCGCTATGAATAGCAGCGTTTTTCAAGGTAAAAGTATAAGGAAGTGAAAACGGTTAAGTATCCTGGAAGAAAGACGTTGATTTTAGATGATTTAACATCTTATAAACTAGAAAAACTTGTTTCGGTATATTTCTGCACTTGAGACTTCGTTTTGGATCATGCGGTCAAAGAACCACACACGGAATGAAAAAATATTTATGTTCAATTTGAAAGGAAGAAAGAGTCAAGATAGCGTGAGATTAATTGCGAAATAACTTGTAACATTTGTAGAGGAAGCCGATTAACATCTGCAGGAATCATGAATGAGTTGATCCGTAATTAATTTTGTAAACTTACCACGTATGAATGAGATTTGTTTCACATCCTCACTTTAAATGATTTAATTACCTGCAACAAAAAATTGTGAATTAGTAACTGTATAATGAATGAAAAAATAAGTTTGAATATCTCACGTGAAAAAAAATTTTTAATATGAAATATTTCTCAACAGAATCAATTTGTTTTAAGTGAACGTTACAATTTTGGGAGTACCGTTATTTTTAGCAGGAAGTGGTTTATTTTAATGGAACACTCGCAAACTTAACATTTTATTGTTAGATGAATCTATGTCCATCCGTCCAATTGTGCGCGGGATAAATTCTCGAACGAAATAACTCATTAATTCATAAAGCAATTCCCAAATATTTTGGACAGGAAAAACATGCAGATAATTCCATACCAGAATGTATCGATATCTAGACCGTTTCCCTGGATTAAAAAGTTTTGCGATACATAGCAATAAACAATAACTGACATGTATCACCGTGCAATCAAAACAAGAGCTCCGCTTCAAAATTTGGTAACAGGGTGTCGACCGAATTTGTGACAATGGACAAATTGAAGTATACTCAACATTAAGTAAGTGTATTCAGAGATGTCAAAATGAGGATTTATGAAGATATGTACAATATCCTTAGCTCTTAATGTTCTAAGTAAACGATCGTGAAAAATAAGATTGCAAGCTTCAAAAGTTAAAAAAGGAGTGAGTTTCTATTGATGAAAACCGATTTGTTTCAACTATAAGTAGTTAAACCCTGTGGAGAAGTGATTTGCGGAAAAAGGTAAAACTTGTTTTTTGATAGGTCTAGAGGTATTATATCGGGAGATTTTTTAGAGTGATAGAACTTTCGATAGGGATAACTGTGATTTGACAGAAGGAAGAAGCCATGTTGTTTTGACATTTCTGTTCAGTAAGCATTAACAAACTATCATGGAAAGACTCACGCCCCAACAATGTTTACAAATTGTTGAAATTTATTTTCAAAATCAGTGTTCTATTCGCCAAAATTAGAGAGCACTTCGTGAAATTTATGGTTTACATAATTGGCCATCAGAGCAGCTTATTCGTCGAACTATCGACAGATTCCGGACAACATTTTCTCTACTCGATGCAGCAGCAACATTAAGACAAAAAACTCAACGTGCAGAAGAAAATATCTCTGCTGTAAGTCATAGTGTAAATGATGATACAGATTTGTCAATTCGTCGTCGTTCACAACAAGTTCGACTCTGTACATTCACCACATGAAAAATTTTGCGTAAAGATCTTTGTCTAAACCCATACAGGATCCAACTGGTTCAATAACTAAAGCCACTTGACCATAATAAGCGTCGTTTTTTTGCTGTTTGGGCCCTAGAACAACTTGAAGTGGTCCACTTTTTTATCGTAAAATTGAGTTTAGTGATGAAGCTCATTTCTGGTTGAACGGCTATGTGAAAAAGCAAAATTGCCGTAAATGGGGTGAAAACAATCCTCATGAGAAATGCACTGTATGGTGTGCTTTACACGCTGGAGGCATCATCGGTCCATACTTCTCAAAAACGATGCTGAAGCTTATTTTACAGTGAATGGTGCCCGTTACAGATCGAGGATCAATGATTATTAGTTTCAAAATTTGAATGGTATCGAGCCAAAAGTGTTTTGGTTCCAACAAGATGGTGCTACACCTCATGCTGCTACCATTACAATTGATTTAATGAAAGGAAGATTTGGCGATAACATTATGTCGAGAAATGGTCCAATTCATCAGCCTCCAAGATCATGCGACATAACTCCACTGGATTATTTTCTCTGGGGTTATGTCAAGTCATTAGTTTATGCTCATAAACCAGAAACAATGGAAGCCAACATAACTCGTGTTATTGATGAAATAACGCCTGAATTACTCGAAAAAGTGGTCCAAAATTGGTCTCGTTCCTCAGAGCTAGTCCTTGCGCACATATGCCGGAAATTATTTTTAAAACATAAATGCAATAAAATTATATTTCAAAAAAAAAATTGGCTTTAATCTTAATTTAAATGTGTTTTATTTCAATTTAAAGTTTTATCACTCAGAAAAAACATCCGATATTTTCATGGTAAAGCATGTATCCAATAAAGACCAATATTTTGAATAAAAGAATATTTCTACTTGCGCATTTTGTCTGCTTCTATAGTAGGCCAAGAATTTATGAATACTTCTTCATAGAAGAACATCCTAAGAATCATTTTAATTATTCGAATTACTCCTAACGACAAACCTTCAATCTTAGTTAGAAATTATGCAAGTATTTCTTGAAATAAATCTAGCTTGTCAGAATGTAATATCATCAGAAGCTATTGTATTTTATAGTTAAAGAATAAATATGTATAATTTCAAAAAATATTACTTAATATATCGGTTTGAATGAGTTTCCATCCGGCAAAGACCTACTCAATTCAATACTTAAAGTAGTCATTTTATTTGGAGCAATCACGTCTGCTTCTCTCGGGTTCGAAGTTTTATCCCTAAGGAGTGCACGATAAATTACAGAATAAGCGCACATAATAAGATGGATTGTTAATCGACTTTCTGAGGGATTATTCTTCCTCAAATATGCTGGCTGGTCCACCCCAATTAGAAAACGTTAGAGGAGACCGGCTAATTGTCTGGCCAAACTAGGGAGTAAACAAGGGTAGTTATTGGACTTTAAAGTTCCGATCCACAAAGGGCTAATAGACGTTAAGATGCCGGCGTTGGTGGAGTAAATAAGTTTCCGGAATTACTGAAATTCGGAGTACTATTTTTTGCCTTGCCCTAAATGGAAACTACAGAAACGGATCCAGAAAACCGCGAGATCTGCAAGGGAAAAAATTCAACCGAGGCAAGTACGTTCCGATTGTAACTGAAATATAGCATAAAATCATGTTTTACCCTTCATAAACCTTCAATGACATTAAATGACATCATATGTCTACTATATCTATAAGAAAGGAAAATTAAGGTAGTCAGTCTTTAACTAAACCTTGAAAGGATAAACAGTAACTCAAATATTTGATGCAATATTTCATTCAAATTATAAAAAGAGATTTTTACTTGATGGAACGATCATTACAATTTTTCAAATATCATACAGATATATTCTGTTGACTTCTACAAATTTTAATTTCAGAAGAAAAAATTTATTCAAACACTTTTTGGAATAAAATAAAATAAATTATTAAGAAAGCACAGTTTCAATTTAGTAGACACACAACATTAATCCAGTAGCAAAAGTAATGAAAGAATTCCAAGAAATATGAATTATTAATTTAAAATACTGAATAAACATTTGAAGGATACAAAATTTTATTTCGTATCATGTATTATGAAAACCAAATCCTTTTCCAAAAATGCAAAACCTAATCTCAACAATTCCTTCAAAAATAGCTTACTTCAAATAATTTTTTTCAAAAAATTCCTGAAACATGAAGTACATCTTCAAAAAGCAATTTAGAATTCCAACAACGAAAATTCGTCAATTCCACTTTATGTTTAAAAAATAAAAATAATTAACAAAAAATATCTTAGCAAACCAGCCAAATGTCTTCCTCTACAAACATAATGTGAACTCTTAAAAATCCTATGTATTCTATGTTCACAGAAATTACAAAAAGCCTGCAAGGTATTTTTGGGCTCAGTTAAATCCACATATTACACATCTGAATTTAACTGAGTCCATGAGATACCTTGCAAGCACTATATTCTGGTGTTTGTAGAGAATAGGGCTGGTCTGGTAAGATATTTTTTGTTAATTATTTTAATTTTTTTAATATGAAGTGGGACTGAGAAGTTTTCGTTGTTTGAATTCTAAATTGCTTTTTGAAGATGTGCTGCATGTTTTAGGAATAAGATACGAAACAAAATTTTGTATCCTTCCAGTGTTTATTTAGTATTTTCAATTAATAATTCATATTTCTTGAAATTCTTTCATTTCTTTTGGTACTGTGTTAATGAGTGTTATATCTACTAAATTGAAACAGTGTTTTCTAAGATATTTATGCAATTTAATTCTAAAAAGTTTCAGAATAAAAAAATTTCGATTAAAATTTGTAGAAATTAACAGAATAAATCTGTATGATATTTACAATATTTCATTACAAATTACTTTGTCATACTAGTTGATCAAAGTGGGTCTATTGCAGTATTAATTATAAAACTGTGCATTTTAGGCTCTAAACAGTGGGTAAACCAATTTGAATGTTAATGGCAAAATAACTTGAGTATTTGGATATCGGACATTTATTGCCTAATTTATTTGAACACAATATACCTTGAGGTGAACAATACCGAAGAGAGAAAATATTAGAGAGATTGATGGATTTGACTAAAAAATTACGGAATTGAATTCAAAACTGTCGAAAACACTCTGAAATTTAGTCTTCATGACTCTGAATGGCTTAATCACAAAAAATTACAAAAACCTCATTTCTTGTAGCTGTAAGACCTTCTTTTTCTGTGGTCCGTATATGCGATCATGTAATATCTCCATCGATCTGGTGTTGTGTAGTTTAAATTGTGGATTAGTTGTCACGAATTCAACATTTATTTAGAAGCCGTCCAACTTGAACAATTAGTGACATGGTTGAACGAAGGTTTAACTCAAAAATATGTGGCAAATCGTCTCCGGGTATCGCAAAGTACAGTTAGTAGAGTGTGGAATTGCAGTCGTATAAGTAGAAGCGCTGTATATACACAAGGGGGTGAAAGAGCAAGAGCTACAACCGTCGTACAAGATGGACTAATACGGTTAACTGCTACCGGTAGGATTAGACAAACAATCCGGAGTAGGTTGCAGTTTCAATTTAAGGGCAAGAATATCTGCCAGGCATCCGCGATTAAGTAGGGAGAACCGAGCTGTAAGACATCGTTCATATTTTGAACGTGAGAACTGCAACACGCACAGATGGATATCCTGCCTATTCACGAATAAGTCTGATCGGCGGTTAGTGCGGCGAGAACGGCATAACGAACATTTCATGATGCCAACAACTATTTTCGGTGACGCTTTAGTGTGTGTTTGGGGAGGTATTTGTTTTAATCGGCGTGCAAATCTTATTTCCCTCATTAACCTAAACATGACAGCGGTAAGGTATTGTGATTTGATTGTAAAACCAATTATTGTTCCCTTTGCGGCAGCCATTGGAGATAATTTCACGTAAATCGACGGAAATGCTCATCTACATCGGACAAGCATTATCAACGACCGTATAGAAATGCATGGTATTAACCGAAGAGATTGGATCACTAGCTCTTCAGATCATAATTGTAATGAACATATGTGGTCTGCAGGGTCACAGAAATTACACCGCTTACCTGATCCACAGCAGACATTACGACAGCTCCCCACAGCTTTAACGAACATTAAGCAAAATATGCCTCTATTTTTCATTGATAACCTCATTGATCTAATGCCGAATCGAGTAAGAGCGTTACGAAAAACTGGTGGAGGCCATACTCGATATTACACCGTGATTTTGAAGATTTTTCAAACAGAAGGAACCTTTTTTTAAACCCTTCAGTCTCAAACAGGTAAGAATCTTCATTTTGTTTATTCCTCTACTATATTGTAGCTCTAATGCAGTCTTGCTTACTGTTGCCATTTCAGGCAGTTTCACCGTACGTAGACTTCATAATGTTCGAACCCCTTCCCAAAATGCCAAATTACCTACATTATAATATCATGCAAACATCAATCAAACCCCAACAAACTGATAAGTTCCCGAACAGGGAAGTAATTATACCATCACTCAACCCTTACGAGTAAAATAAGCAACATCATGAACTGTGGCGCGAGTCTCCATACAAACCGCGGCATTAGACATCAGAAATGACGTCACCTTGGGGAAGAATGGTGTCACCTACCCCTGAAAGCAAACACGGCTGTTCGTCGCTACCTAGCCTGAGGCTAATTCGTGACGAGTAAGTAACAACCGTCTGATAATGACTGTATGCACAAAACGAGGCGAGTTGTGTGTTTTCACCCTTTATATCTCATCGAACAAGCATCGCCAAGGGTTGTTTTCAGCTACTTGAGTCGGATAAGAGGGAAGAAATAAAGGCGCGAGAGTTCCTGACGATGTTTGTTTATATCTAGGGTTTTGTTTGATTTATTGGAGGACAAAATTTCATATTTGGAAGAGGGTAGAGCTCGGTGGAAGATTTTTTTATCATTGCTAGTTTATTTCATTCTCTCAAAGAATATTTTAACGGGATCTTCTTGGTCCGGATTTCACAGTCCTGTTTCAATGACATGTCGAACAGAACTGTGATCCGGAGCCTCATGTGTTTAGTTGACAGTTAGCCATTCAACAATATGGATCGACTATCTTCTGCCGAATGTGTGAAAATTGTGAAAACTTACTATCTGGTACAAAAACAATGATTCTGTAATTATGGATTATGGTCAACATAAACGTCCATTTGAGCGTACAATCTGAATCTGTCACTGATGTCTTAAGGCCGATCGATACATCATCGAAATGCACGATCGACCGAAAATATTTCTACTGTAAGTGAAAGTGTTGAATAAGATCCAAATTTATTAATTCATCGGCGGGAACAACATTTGGGTCTATCTTGCGGCATGCTGTGGCGTATTTTGCATCTGGATTTGCATCTCCATCCTGATAAGGTTCAGTTGACACAAGAACTAGAGCCAGTTGACCATAGAATGTTTAGAACATATGCTTGAACGTTTGTTTAACGATTTTTCTCATCGAATTTTCTTAAGAGAAGAATTTTTCACTCGGTGGCTACGTAAACAAGCAAAATTATCGCATCTGGGGCAGTGAAAATCTTCATGTAACTGTTGAGGGATCATTACATCCACAAAAGAACACTGTATAATGTGCAATTTGGTCTGGTGGAGTGATTGGCCCCTAATTCTTTGTAAAGAAAAAAGGTATTCCTAAAACCGTCAATTCTCATCCCAGTTTTATTCAAGCGTAAATCGACCTATTTCGTTAATGTCAAAATATTGAACTAACTTTCTGTCTAAGCACAGATTCGAAATAACCACTACTTCAAAATTCAAACTCTAGATGACCTTTTAGTTCGACCAGTAATAAAAAGAGTGCCTCTTTCGGTTTTACTGCCATGGTATGTTACGTTATTCTATTGAGAATGGTACAAAAAGCTATGGATAAGACTTCGTCAATATGTCAACATTATTTGATAGATTCGGTCTTTACTTGGTGGAAACTCATTTTAATTAAAAAAATGTATATGAGACAGTAATTTATTTCCACAAAAATGTTTGTACTACTACAACAATTGTTTCACCACGATGTGGCTTCTTCAGGTATTACATTGTACTGTCTGATGGTATTCAGTGTAACCGAGTTTAAATACATTTTTAGGTACGTGACCAAATAATGGAAGCACAAGTCATAAAAATGCCATTAAGGAAAAATATCCAGTAATGGAGAATGATCGACATCTGTTTGTTCGTTCAAAAGGATTTTACGGGCATTATATCTGTTGATTTCAAGAAATTCTAAAGGTGTTACTCTAGAACTTTTGCTTTCAACGTGGATAATTTCATAATTATTGTTGAAATTATGCCTGAATTCCTTAAGATGAGTAGCATATGTCGAATATACAGAATTGGATATATAACCCCTTTGGTGTTCTTGGACACGTTTCTTGAATGATCTACCAGTCTGGCCAATGTATACTAAAGGGCAATCTTTGCAAGTCAACTTGTAGACTCCGGATTTATTTTCTTTATTTGTACGATCTTTATTGTTTTTTATGTAGGTACTAAGGTTATTAATTGTCTTAAAAGCCGCGTTATAATTAAAAAAACTTTTGAAATATTTAGCAATATTTTCAGATAATCCATTGACATAAGATAACGAAATATATTTCTGTGTATTGTCCTCTTTTATGATTGGGTACACGAGATTTAAATTGATTTTTATGTAGGTACTAAGGTTATTAATTGTCTTAAAAGCCGCGTTAGCAAACTCCAATAAACACCTAGAGTTTTTATGACATGTGCTTCCATTATTTGGTCACGTACCTAAAAATGTATTTAAACTCGGTTACACTGAATACCATCAGACAGTACAATGTAATACCTGAAGAAGCCACATCGTGGTGAAACAATTGTTGTAGTAGTACAAACATTTTTGTGGAAATAAATTACTGTCTCATATACATTTTTTTAATGTCAACAATGGTTTACCAGGCATATCTTTTCAATATCAAGTAATTCAAACTTGCATCGTATTCGGTGATCACAAAAAATATTCTGCTTGTTTTTTCTGTTTGTTTGTATCTGTCTTCTGAACTACTGGAGGTTTTTTCCGGAGCCTGTATCATCTTATATCTAGTTGTACTATCGGGTGTTTCTTTTTTTAGAGTGATAGAACTTTAAATTTAAATAAAACACATTTAAGACTGAAGCCAATTTTTTTATTTGAAAGATAATTTTATGACATTTATGTTTTAAAAATAATTTCTGGCATCTGTCCACCACAACTAGATCTGAGGTACCACGTTCGACCAGACCAATTTTCGAACACTTTTTCGAGTAATTCAGGCCGTATTTCATCAATAACACGAGTTATGTTGGCTTTCAAAGCGTCTATTGTATCTGGTTTATCAGCATAAAACAATGATTTGACATAATCCCAAAGAAAATAATCCAATCGAATTATGTCGCGTGATCTTGGAGGCCAATTAACTGGAATTTTTCTCGAAATAATCTTATCGCCAAATCTTTTTTTCAATAGTCAATTATTACGGTAGCAGCATGAGGTATAGCACCATCTTGTTGGAACCATAATACTTCTGGGTCGATACCATTCAAATTTTGAAAGAAATAATCATTGATCATAGATCTGTAACGAGCACCATTCACTGTAACATTAGTTCCAGCAGTGTTTTGAAAGAAATATGGACAGATGATGCATCCAGCGTGTAAAGCACACCATACAGTGCATTTTTCAGGATGCAATGGAACCTGCAGAAGTTCATGAGGATTGTTTTCACTCCATCTATGGCAATTTCGCTTGTTTACATAGCCGTTCAACCAGAAATGAGCTTCATCACTAAACACAATTTAACTTCAAGCTGTTCTAGGGCCCAATCAGCAAACAAACGGTGCTTATTATGAATAAGTGGCTTTAGTACTTGAACTAGTTGGATCTTGTATGGGTGTAGACCAAGATCTTTACGCAAAATTTTCCATGCGGTGGATGCACAGAGTCCAACTTGTTGTGAACGTTGACGAATAGCTAAAACTATATTTTCTTCTGTACGTACAGTTCTTTGTCTTGTTGTTGTTGCATCGAGTAGAGAAAATGTTGTCCGAAATCTATCGATAGTTCGACGAATAAGCTGCTCTGATGGAAGATTATGTAAATTTCACAAAGTGCTCTATAAGTTTGGCGAATAGAACACTGATTTTGCAAAATAAATTTCAACAATTTGTAAACGTTCTTGCGGCGTGGTCTTTCCATGATAATCTGTCAATGCTTACTGAACAGAAATGTCAAAATAACATGGCTTCTACCTTCTGTTATCCCTATCGAAAAGTTATCCCTATCGAAAGTTCTATCACTCTAAAAAAACACCCGATATTTGACTTGATTAACTTGAATGAATAAATTTCATTCAGTTAATTACGTTAAGCATAAGTTGTTCATTTATTCCATTCTAAAGTTGATCTCTGTCATAACACAAAGAAGGAAAAGATTTTTTTTCGTACATTTTGAGGAAATAAACCTTGGCCTTTTGTAATATCCGGTTTAGAGGAGAGCAACCGTCTCATGAATATGGAACATGTTCAACATCCGAGAGTACCAGACATTCAAAGTTATCAAACTTCGGTAATGAGTTCAAAGGGAAAGTTCTGGTAGTATTTGTCGAACCGGTTTTTCACTGGCGCTGAAATTGTTTGGAAATTGTGTAACTTTTTCCATTTGCTTAATATAAGTCGAAAGTTTCCACCTCTTTATGTACGAGCATACTTCGAATTTTTCTTCAGCCCCAGAAGTATTCATCATCTGGTAGATGATCAATTTTTGTTTCATTCCGACACCGTGGTAGATCTCGAGCTAGTTTTTAAGCGGAAAAGTTTTGTGGTATGGCTTTGAATATTCATCGCAAAGCATAAAATTAAGATGAGAAAGATTGTGGAGGTAGAAAAACTGTGTTATATTGCACTTACGTAGCTCAATGTACACTATAAAGAGTTCTTCTTATTCAGTGTTGGAAAGTTACTACAAATTGGCGAATGCACTAGTTCTTCGCAACAGGAAAAATGTAAGGATATTCTTAAAGCACCACTTTAATGAGTTATTAATATTTCTGTGATTCAAAATATCATTAGTATAGTTCTTTTCACTACTGCAGCCTAAATATAACTAATAACGTTCGGATTCATGAGCTGATTCTTCTATTTACTTTAGACGTAGGATGAAAACTCACTGGCAAGGTTTGTAATATATCTTTCTTCAGATTGATACGATTTTTGGGTTAACATCAAATATAGTTATTCATACAATTTGACTTTTGTGGCTGAATAGTAAATCGTGGTGTGGAATTCATATTGAAATTTCCATGTGTTATATGTATAAATAAAAAAAAAATTTAAGAAAATTTCTTCATGAAATTATATAGATGGAAAATTAAAACTGATCAGAAAAATCATAATGAAATTAGTACGCAATGTATTAATTCTAATTATTGTGTTTTTCCTCATTCATTCAATTCTCGTAAATTATAGTTGTTATGATGAATATATGTTTGAAAAAAAAGCAATTATGCGGCGAAATTCACATACTAGTCACAAATCGTAATGAAAATTTATACATTACCAGGTAATTTTTAAAAGCTTGCACAAATTATGTGGATTGGCATCTCCATCCTTATAAGGTTCAGTTAACACAAGAACTAAAACCAACTGACCATAAAATGCAAAGAACATATGCCGATTAGGCGCTTGAACAACTATGTTTGGATGACGATTCTTCGCATAGAATTTTCTTCAACGACGAAGCACATTTTTCACACGGTGGCTATGTAAACAAGCAAAATTGTCGCCTCTGGGGCAGCGAAAATCCTCAAGTAACTGTTAAGAGACCATTACATCCACAATAAGTCACTGTATAGTGTGCACTTTGGTCTGGTGGAGTGATTGACCCAAATTTTTTTGAAAATGAAAACGGTGTCACTCAAACCGTCAATTATCATCGTTATAGCCAAATGATGACCGACTTTTTTACCTGAAATTAATGATATGGAATTGGAAGAGATGTGGTTCTAGCAAGATGGTGCAACAAGTCATACAACACGACCCGTTTTGGCTTTATTGCAAGAAAAATTTCTAGGACGCCTAATTTCTCGTTTTGGCGATGTGAATTGGCCACTAAAATCTTGTGATTTTACGCCTTTTGGATTTTTTTTGTGGGGTTATGCGAAGGAACGCATTTATGCCCATAATTATCAAACTATTGACGATCTGAAAACTAACATCCGTCAAGTAATTGGTGAGATATTGCCCGAAATGTGCCGGCGAGTCATCGAAAATTACCTCGAAAGGATAGTTTTTTTTGACAACTCAGCCTAAAAATAACTACGAACGTTCGGATTCATGAGCTGATTTTTCTATTTACTTCTGACGTAGGATGAAAACTCACTGGCAAGGTTTGTAATATATCTTTCTTTAGATTGATGCGATTTTTGGGTTAACATCAAATATATTTGTTCATACAATTTGACTTTCGTGACTGAATAATAAATCGTGGTGTGAAATTCATATTGAAATTTTCACGTGTTATATGTATAAATTTTGAAAAAACTCACAGAAAATTTCTTCATGAAATTATATGGATGGAAAATTAAAACTGATCAGCAAAATCATAATGAAATTAGTACGCAATATAATGATGCTAATTATTGTGTTTTTTCTAACTCAGTCAATTCCCATAAATTATAGTTGTTATGATGTATAATTGTTTAAAAAGAAAGCAATTATGCATTGAAATTCAGATACTAGTCACAAATCGTAATGAAAATTCATAAATTACCAGGTAATTTTTAAAAGCTTGCAGAAATTATCTATTCCAATAGAACTGAGGAAAATGTACTCGTATATGCGAATGTATATTTTATAATAAAAGAAGTTTATAATACATGAAATCGAAACTAAAATTTGTGAGGTCCTGATGTGGGAAAAGAAGCTTGACTAAAAAAATATTCATTAGTTTATTATTTACAGCTGATCAAAAATGCAAATGGCCCATCTTTTATACAGGGTGTCTACTATTAAAAGGGTCAAACTTCAAGGGGAGATCATAAAAGTTATCGTCAACAAAAAATGACATTTAACACATGGCTGAAATGTTGATGATTATTCTTCAATTTTAGATTTGTTGATTTCACGAACTATTTTCCATAAAATCAATTATATATATGTTATCCTGGTAGCCTCATCAAATTTGACCACATATAAGGAAACGACATTAAATTTACTACAAGAGTTCTGTGTGCCAAAAGATTCCTATTGCGGGCGTGGTTATGGTTTTATTGAGGGTTAATTATGTACACGTTTTCTTTTCAACAAAGAATACCTCATTTTGTGTGCTTTCGAAACTTTTGTGCTATCTACTTGTCCTGTGCCATAATATCATGGCTAAGATAATAACAACCAAAAGTTGAAATATTCCTAACCTAAATTTGCTCTATCTTGAAGCTTTTTATGATTGAATATTAAAGTAATTCTCAAGGAAATCATGGATTTATCTGTCGAATCAAAATAATTCAAACGAAAACTGAATTTTAATAATACCGATTTTATGAAAAAAATAAAGAAAATATACTACTACTACTTATAACAATTGTTCGACATGTTCCAATCCATTGCACCCCAGAATATTCATTCATTAAGTCCCGTACATTCCGGCTATTGTGAGCTGGGCAGCAATCCATTTGAAACCAGTCATTTTGTCTGTAAGCCAGTGGCATTTCATACAATATGTCTGTTAAGCTGTTTTGGATTAATGTAATGAATTTTTCAGCGTTGGGGCGATCAAGAAGTATTACTGGCATGACTGATTATGTTCACTTCAGAATCGTGATATTCATATCCTTACCATGCCCGCAATAAGAATTGTTTGCCACACAGAACTTCTTATCTTGTAGCAAATTTGAAGCCGTTTTCAGATAAGTAGTTAAATTTGATGAGGCTACGGGGATAACTGAAACATAATTGTTTTTGTGGAAAAACTTGAAATAATTAGTGAAATCAAGAAATGTTAAATTGAAGAATAACCATCGCATTTCGACCATGTGTTATATGATATTTTTTATTTGAAATAACTTGTATGATCTCCCCTTGCAGTTTTTTCCTTTTAAAAGTATAGAGTTATGCCAATTTAGTGAGCAAAAAAAATAATTTCAAGAATCCCTTCATGTGGGCATTTTAAATGACCAAATACTTGAAATATTGTTCGATACCAAACTAATCATAAAATAACTGAAACCTACAGTACTGAGGAAAAGAAATATTGACTTTTTCACACTTATAATAACACAATCGTACCAATAAAAACGCAAATCCGAGAATGAGACTGAACATCGAATGAAATGAAAACCGCGTCGCGATTCCGAAGTTTTTATTCGAATTTCATGGAGATTCAACCAAATTTTTCATTTTCCAGACCGCAACGGACATCCTTTGAAGCGAAATATCGGTGCGTGGCCAAATTGAATACTATAGTGTGTTTACATAAATTGAAAACGGCCAGGCCCGTTACTCGAACCATAACGAAATATGCGAAAATTACCGTCCCGAAACGACAATGAAAATTTGAAACATTGGATATTTCCCATGATATTTTCCACATATGACGGCTTCGGCCCCAGGGCATGGCGATAGGGCCCATTAATGCAGGCCCGCAAACGGCCATATTTTATGAATAATTTTGATTATTTATGTCCGCATCTGAAGTTCAGCGCTGCAACAAACAAATATTTGAACTTTCTGAAGATTATGTACATAAGATATGGATAGCAGAAGAGAAAATTGAGAATATGCTGCTGGGAGCTTCAGCGCTTTCGTCGATAATGGTATATGTTGACACTTTAATTTTTTAACATATAGCGTGTCCAAAAAGTGTATCGGGTATTTGTTTCGGCGCTGATCGTGGTGTCCGCCATTTTGTGGAGTTTTAGTCAAGATGGAGCAGTACCCGGGAACACATCGCGCTTTGTGTACGAGCGTATTGCACCTGGGACAATGTTATGTTGGAGATTGATCCAAAGCCTATGGACTTTTCTTTGATTCATTGAAGTCAAGAATGAACCAAATATTTCCATTGAAAAAATGCAACCTAAAGAAAGGGTTCAAAAGGATGTGGATCACTTCGGGAATAAAGAAATCAAGCAAACATAAAAGAGATCTTTATGAATAAATTTTGGACGGTTTAATATCACAGGAGTACTACAAGAAATACTCAAATATATTGAAGCAAGTAGTTAGACAATCCAAAAAAAATACAGAAATGATATTCATTACAAATTCTGAAAATAAGACCAAAGCCACTTGGACATTGATAAATAAGACAACGAAAAATGAAAGTGATAATGGACAATCATTATTCAAGGCATTTCCAGAAAAATTAGAGGAGGATCTACTGAATGAAATGAATGCTTCAAGTCCTGATATGAGCTATAAAACGGCCACAGAGACTATTAGGCCACACGATAGTAGCATTTTTCTGGGTCCAGTAGTGGAAGAGGAAATGCTAGGTTATATAATGCGCTTAAAAAACAGGAAAACAGTTGGATATGATGAGATACCTGTTGATTTACTAAAAACCTCTGCATCAGTACTTGTGAAACCTTTTTCTCATATAATCAATCGAATATTGCAAGTAGTTGAATATCCACAGGCACTCAAAGAAGCTTTGGTTAAACCAATTCACAAGAAGAGAAATAAGAACACGTATGATAACTATCGCTCTATATTAATATTATCTAATATCAACAAGATTTTCGAGAGAATAATTTTTGATAAGGTCTCACATTTTTTGAAATAAATAACATCTTGGTTAAGCAGCAATGTGGTTTCAGGCAGGGAAAATCTGCAATAAATGCTATGTATCAGGCACTAAATTCCATCATAAGATCGTTGAATAAAGATCAAGTGACAGGAGCTCTTTGTCTTGATTTGACAAAAGCATTTTATAGTGTGAATCATAACATCTTATTGGAAAAAATGGAAAAATATGGAATAAGAGGAGTTGCACTAGACCTCTTCAGATCATATTTAACAAGAAGAACTCAAAAAATCACAGAGCGAGGAAGAAATGGCAAACAAGTAATATCAGATGCCCTACATATTGAGAGAGGTGTACCACACGGCTCAAAATTGGGTCCTCTACATAATCTATACCAATGATTTAATTCATGTAACATCCAATGATACGGTTATGTTTGCTGATGATGTATCGATTATTTTGTCTCGTAAGACTGTAACTGAATGCAGAGATCAGCTTGAATGTGACTTAGAAAATCTTGATGAATGCTTTAAAAGCAATTAATTAGTAATAAACATCGATAAAACAAAACTGTATGTCTTTAGGGAAAGAAATCAAGATACCATAAACTTGACATATCATGGTAGAAAAATCAGGGCAGAGAATGCACTACCTTTCTTGGGGATATATATCGATAGGAATTTGAGTTGGAAAACACAAATTGAACATCTGTCTGAAGGTATTGCAATATATTGTTATGCTTTGAGGATATTGACCAATACAATTAGTAAAGAGGCGGTCCTGACAGCTTATTATGCCTATGTACAATTAAAACTCAGGTACGGAATAATTTTCTGGAGTAATTCTGTTGAGGCTGAAAGAATATTCATAATGCAGAAGAGATGCTTGAGAACTATCTTCAAAATGAAATACAATGAGAGCTGTAGAAATATATTTTTTAGTAATAACATATTGACATTGTACAGTCTGTTTATTTATGAATGTGTAATGTATGTAAGCAATAACTTCAATGATTTATTGCTAAGTCATGAATACAATACCAGAGGAAAAAGTTATCTTAGTAGAGAAACAACTAATTTTGGTTATAAACAAAGGAATGCTTTATATTTTATAATCACAGTCTGGAATAAATTTCCTCAAAATTTTAAATGCATGTCTATTGCAGTTAAAAAAAAGTTGAAAATGTTTTTGGTTATAAAAAGTTATTATAGTGTAGGTAATTTATTTGATCAAAGGGATTTGGTTTCTTTATATTATTGATATGTATTGACGTGATCTACATCTATTGATATTTGATCAAATAAGGGATATTATTATTATTATTATTATCGCAACGGTAACTCGATAGTGGCTTCTCAACGATTGTATCGTGCGGAATATCATACACGCCATGCACCAAGTGACCACAGCAGTAGAAAATGGATCCAAATGTTCGAGAATACAGGTGCGACGGTAAAAATTCAACACTCTAGCCGCCCTCGTTTAGTCCACGACGAAGAAACGATTCGAGAAGTGGAGGCGTCAGTTCGTTAAAATCCGTCTTTATTCAACCGAAAAGGACGCTAATCATCAAACATAAAAAATTCGTCCTTCCATTTGATTTCGAAGAAAGATTTGCATTAAAAAGCCTATAAAATTCAATTGGTTAAAGAATTGAAGGATACAGACTATGCTAATCGATTGAATTATTCCAACGAAATGTTACGGCGGTTTCAACTCAAAAACGTGGTTTCAACTCAAAAACGTGGTTTCAACAAGATGGGGCCACTTGCCGTACATCAAATCAAGCAGTTGAAGCTGTTAACAAATTATTTTCTAATAAGGTTATTTCGCGTGAGCGTAATATCAACTGGCCTCCCAGAAACCCCGACCTTAGTTCATTCGACTATTTTGCATGGGGATAACTTAAAAGTAAGGTCTATGAGAATAATCCGGCGAACCTGATGCAATTGAAACAAAACACATCAGGTCAGAAATGGCAGTTATATCGAGAGCCATATGTCATCGTGTAATCGCCAATCTTCGTTCCCCATTAGAAGAGTGCAAACAGTATAACCGTCACCATTTAGATAACATCATCTGTTCCAAATAATTTTCCACTTTATAATATAATAATTAACAATTAACTTTTTTCTTAATTTTAAGTAGTGTTTGTTTTCCGAAGTTACAAATACCCGATACTCTTTTTGGATACCTTGTATAAAACGAGTTAACACTGAACAGTCCCGAATTCGATTGAATAAAAAGCAGAAAATTCAATTTCCACTTACTTTTCATTAATAAAAAAACAATTGATTCTCCATACTCTACATCTTCTACATCTAAACTGCTTAGGTCTGGGAATTTACAGCATCTTTTATATGATTCATATAATAAAATTATTTTAAAAATGTTAATTTTGGTTTGAAATTTCAATTTGAAATGCCTGGTTAAATTTTGTATTGTTGAGACTCTCTTGGATTAGGGAGGATTCTTAATAGCTTTATTTTCAATTTACTTGATTAAAGGAATTTAAATTTTTATTAATTACCCTCTAGAATTCGATTTTGTAATATGAAAACAAATTTTGAATAAAATTTCTACAAAATTTTATTCTAAAATAAAAAAAATTATGAACTAAAAATTAACTTTTTGCTAACACACTTGAATTTTAAAAGAATTGTATATTTCATCAATTTCATCGAAGTTTTTCGTCCTTCTGAATTAATTTCAAATGATCTCTTCGAATTATTCTTATCAAATTTTTCTCCTTAAAATTTCATCCGAAATTTTCTTTCAGATCCGAAATGAATAAATTTTTTTCTAATTCAAAATCTTATCTTATAGAACCGATGATGTAAATTTCTGAGTTGAATTTGAACTTCTGTAATTCTACGATTTTTTTATGGGATATGAAATATGGTATCTAACACATATGTATAGAAGTTTTTAGATTCAAATCAATTTTTGTGTCCTTTCATAACAATTTTTATGTATAGGAATTCAACAATTCTTCCTTAAAAATTATACATATAAAATTCTAATAATTATTCCTGAAAATAATCACATTCATTTTTCTCGAATGTTTTTAGGTAGATTACAATCATTTGTGCTTTTGTATCTTTCAACACAACAAAAATACTCCCTGATACTCTTCGAAGACATTTCTAATTACAAATGAACATTTTTTTATTTCTGTATGGATTTAAAATGGGAAACTCATTCAAAATGTTCAACTACATTTTACTTAAGTAAATTATCGATTCAGAGTGCTAAATCATATACATTTTCCAGAGAAATTGAAAAAATATTCCACAGTTTTGTTTTTCCTATTTTGACGATTTCTCCTTCAAAGTGTTCCCTTTAAATGATATTTCGTGCAAATTTTATACTCCTCTTCTTCAATTCAACTTTCAGTTACCTATCTTTGAAAAAATTTGTTTTTCATGAATTACTTTTTGTCGAAAGGTCATAACTATTGGAACTCAGGTTAAGTACAGATTATTTGAACCAAAATATGACGATTAGACTGAATATGCCTCAATAAAGTATTGCTGTGGGAAAATATACAGGTCATTAAATTAAAATTTTCTTGTTTTGTGCCACTAATGTCAGCGTCTATTTCTGAATTGTTATCAAAAGGGCATAATTTTGGAAGAGGAATTTTATTTATAGAAGAAATATTTGTTTGATTCTGAATGTGGTTGTATTGTATTTTGAAAACACATTTTCCCATTGGGAAAACCATACTTCATTGACTATGTACACTAGTGAGATTTAAATTAGTCGATACTCCCTTGGAACTTTGATCTTCGGGCCCGAGTTTTCAAATTGAAGAACTCACTAACCTCGTCACATAATATTCTGAACACATAATTAAAGTTACCGTCTGTGCTTAAGTTAGCTAGTTAGATAATTATTTAGCGACGGTCCTCGAACTCCCACAAAGGGTTACTGATCCACCCTTAATCCGGCCCTGAATAATTCAATCTTTCAGCCTCTGTTTGTATGTGGTCGTAGCACAGACCTAATTATGAAATCGGCAATTCTCTGTGACGAAGTTGAATTATGATTATAACGGTCTACAATATTGTTTGTTATGTCAATATCCACTACAGACCAATCATTATTGTCATCTGATTGTACAATTAGAGCGACGAGTATTGCTCTAGAAATTGAAACTGATGTGTAATCGATTGTAATTTCTTCATTCTGTATGATTGAATCGCTTCATGGACATAAGCTGGTGTAGTTTACCGCAAGGATTAGTGGATCAGGACACGAATGACAGAACATATTGGTCCTTTCTGATAAGCTAATGGCACTTGCGGAGGTCTGTGAGAAGAAGTGATAAGAATTTGTTCAAGATTTTTTACCCCTTCAGGCGTAAAAGATTATTGTCAGATTCCTCTTTCCTTGCATAACTTACCTCTTTAAGGGTGTTTTTCTAATCCACAGAAATATTCTGTTCTCATCAAGATGATTACGTGCCTTTTTTATTGGCTTCTAAAATACAACCTGAATAGCAGTTGACCGATAATCTGGACCAACGAGATCCTAAATTTCCCTTCTGATTTATTCTACAGGCACTCTCATAACATATTTGAACTGATTACCTTAGAACCTGATACTTTTATGACGATTAGACTATCAGATTGGAATCACACCTTCCTAGATTAAACTTAATATATCTTCTTCGTCTTCACCTTAAGCTAGAGTAGGGACCAATCCATTGTTCTCAATGCAGACCTAATGCCGAGAGTTCAAACATGGAGTGCCTAGGTAAATTCAAAGAACTGAGCAAGAGGGAAGTGGTTTCATTGGTCTGGATTGAGAATCAGTGACAGGAGAAGACAACATACTATCCAAAAAAGGGTCTTCATCTCCCTTTATAAGACCACCACCTATCTGAAGCTTGGAAGAATGCATCTACGAAAAAAATTCAGAAAGAAAGAGGAAATAGTTGAGGATACTTTCTGGTGAAATATTTCACATTCGGAGTATCTAAAAAGTTTTCTTCGGTACTTTGCAACTTAGCAATTAAAAATTTATCTAGACCTCATCAAAAAATCTCCTTTCAGGCCATCTTGAAAGATGCCTGAAAAATAATGAGTTGTTGGAAGTCGAGATTAACTGTAATCATAAAAAGTTGAGACAAACCCTGCTCGAAAATGTTTCAGTAGTTAGAATACCGTATTTCCAAAACTACCTGAGGAGTTACAGCTTTTAAAATATCTGTTAACTCCAAAAGATGAGGCACAATAAATCTTCAGATGAGAGATGAAGTAACAATCAAAACTGGCAGTTATAATGAATCCATCGATTTGGTGCATTATCAGTTATTAAGAAGACCAACCATGAAGATCTCAAGGAAGGAATTTTGACACTTAATTATTTCAAAATAATAAATAGCACTGTGAAGTGCTGTTCTGAGTTCTCCTTCTCTATATTTCAAAAAAGTGTGGTTAAGTATAATGCAGTATTCTTTCTGTTGCTGTTAATTATCCCCTTCTTGAAGCGGAAATAATTTTTATCGCAGAAAATCAAAACACTCCATGTTCAATACCCTACAACATCGTGAACAATAACCTAATCCTTCTTCTTTAAAGTGCCTCTCCAGACTGAAATGATTCACAATGAAATAAACCAAATTAAACAGAAGAGATGATAAAGCAATTCCAAAAAAATTACTGCCTGAATTGGAGTCGTAAGGATTTTAGCACCTTTTACATCTGCATAGTTGAAGGAAATGCATTTTTCATCCAGCATTTATACGACGGCACTTGGCGTAAATGAAATAGTTCTTTTCCCTGTCTTTCCCTCCAATCGAGAATTTAATGAATCTCCCATCTCAGGCCATAATAAATCAAACCTTGCACTGCAATTTTCATCTTGAATAATGCCACACGTAGCCGTAAAACTTCAAGTGCATGTCGGATATATGTCGTAAAAGAAATTAAAACATAGCTGGTAGCATCGCTAAATGACGGGACCAGATGAAACGGCATGAAGTTTACGGCCTTGAACATGTTGATGGAGGGCTTTACGGCCTGACTCTGTCGATTGGGTCGACTATGAATGGCGGCAAAATTCTATTGTTTCATTTCGGGTGTAATGAAAGAATTTGAAAAGATGGCAGACTAGAGGTCTTCAGAAAATTCGGAATTTTGTCAATTGAATGAATTAATCTAATTGATTCTAGAAACAGCTCATTTAGCATAGCTCAACATACCGACTAATACCGTGAATTCATGAAAGAGATCATATATATCTTCGGTCGGTGATAACCTTATCGTGTGTAAAATCTTCTGGGAGATTGAATTTGAGGAGTTACAAATGAGTGCGAGTAGAGTTTCTCTGAATGTAAAATAAAAATGTTTTGTGTTATAACGACAGAGTACTTCTTTTCTTCTTTTGCCGGACCGAAGTGAAGAATGCGAGTAATACGGGTTTTCGACATAATGGGGCGAAGTCTTTTTGGTTAATACAAGCGTAGTAAAATATTCTATTGCTGCTGGGTGGCTGATGTCTGAGCGACATTTTTGCTTTTGAGGTGACTAATGTCGCATTTTGGTTTTTTCGAAAAATGATGGATTTTAAAACAGTTGATTTTAGAGTAGAGAGGCAATCAAGTCCTATCCGAAAAATGATCTTTTTCTTGCATTGCAAAACTTCCAAGACTTCTATGGGAGGCGGATTATGAAGCTATCTTTAAAATGACAACAAATTATAGAACAAACAGTGCATATTTTTTTACTTTGATGAAATCGAACAGATTCGTATTGTATCGTATTAACATCATTGGCACTATTTCTTCCGAAATAGAAGTAGAACTATAAACAAACAATAAGCAAAAATGATATCTTGCAACGTAGACAAATCTGCAAAATAAACTTTTCCAAATACAACACTCCTTTCGTCGAAGTTGAATCTTAGAGCAAAGGTGACCTTCATCCTTGAGAATTGAGATTCACGACGTTGAAATTAATTTTATATAGCCTTCAGCTAGGATTTATTATAGACTCTAATGTTTCGAATAACATTTTTGAATTGCACGTCACAATTTGTTCAGAAACGAAATTTTATCTCCCCAAAGTTCCAACCAAATTCAACTTATCGTGATGAAAAATTCATTACTGAATTTTCTTGAGCCATTCTGTCCAAGTTTTATTTCGATCTTGAAGGAAACAGGATTTCACTTCAGGAATTGAAGTATGAAAGAAAAGCTGCTGCGAAATACTGAGCAATTTTTGTATGGCTACCATGGACGAGGAAACTTGTAACGAGTGAAATTGGTTCAAATCCTGAAAGAAGGAAAAGAGGACAGTTTCAATCGTTTCAAAAGCATATTTAAATTATTTCAGATCATGAATATTGGGACCCGTAGCAATGTCTTCAAACTCTTTTACTGAAGAAAAATCTTTACTTTCCAATCAAAGAATGCGTAACGTGAAAATATCGACAATACATTTCTTTACTTGAAACTCGCAAAGGTATGTCTTGTATGTTTTTTACATACTTTAGACGGCGTTAGTGTATTATTAATATCTTAGAGTCTATGTGTATGTATTTCGCATACTCTAGATAGCGCTAGTGTATAATTAATATCTTAATATCTCGGTGTATGCTCCCCCCCTGTCTCTGTACCTTGTCGTGGTGGGGGAGCTTGTCATAACGAGTGTCCTAGTTTCATTTATGAGATGGAGGATATGGTTATGATGCCTAAAGCAGAGACTCGCAATCCTAATTTCCTTTCTTTGTTTCTTTCTTGCATAATACCTTTCCATCATGTTGTCCCAATCTTACCTTTTCCTACCGCAGGACTTGGAATCGTACGGGGAAGCTGGCTCTGATTGACGACCAGAATCTGCGACCCTGCGATCGATTAGAGTTCTGTTTTTCCTTTCATTGGCGAAGGCGATCCCCGCTAGTCCTTAGCGTGGGTTTCCAACCTTCGTCCTCTTAGCCCGCTGAAGGATCCTAAATGGATGCTGAATGAAAAAGGGAGACTACGACGTTTCGAACAAGCTGGGGGGTTTGGGAGATTCGCTCTGCTCGCCCCCAAATTTGGCTCCGTTTTTAGTTCCTGAAGCTCCTGCTGCGGGGTCCTGATTGGTCCGTTGGAGGACAAAGGGAGACTACGACGTTTTGAACAAGTGTGGGACCTTGGGATATTCGCTGCGCTCTTCCCTAACTCCGGCTTCATTCGTGGATCCTTAAGCTCATCTTTTTCCGCTGCGGGTTCGGAAGTGGTCCGCTGGAGAAAAAGGGAGACTACGACGTTTCGACAAGGTTTGACGGTCCTTTAAGATACGCTCTGCTCTCCCCCAAACTCTGGCGCCCTTTTGATCCTAAGGCCCAATCCTATGACGCTTCGGAGCCTAGCTTTTGGCGGCGAACCGCAAGCGACCCTGTTGCGTGCGGGGTCCATGCTGAGATGCTGTTATTTGTGTTGATTCGTTGCTTGGGACGCTTCGGAGCCTCGCATTGGCAGTGAAACCGCAACAACGACCCTGTGGCGCGTGGGGTCCATGCTGACAGGCCGTTATCTGTGTTGATTCGTTGCTTCAGTCTTTCATAATCCATAGGCACTCTGCCCAAATGATTGAGTGGTGGGATCGCTACGGCGATCCTCTTTGGTGTGGCAGAGGTGACTTGTGGGGGTCCTTCACCTAGTTGTGCTGGCGCGGAGTGTTCTATAATCCTTTCTCCAAAAAAACTCCTTTCTTTCTCTTTCAGCTTTCGGGGGTCTGCTGGAGTGTCAAAACTTGAGCAGAAACCCGGGACAAGAATGATGACAATGGTACATTAATGTTATTAGAGAGCTCTGCTCATATTTTAACTTGTACAATTCTGAGTATCTCGGTGTATGGCGAATATAGGCACTCCACAGATTTGTAATCATTGGCATACATTGTACTGTTGAAAACCAACCAATTTTGAAACGTACGCATGTCTGCAATTTGCCCCTGTGATCAACAAAACATTATCTAGTTTATTGAATTGATTCAGTCCTTACTTGGTTATTCAAAATGTAAACCTGCCTGCTGATGCAACTGTGATAGCGAAACAATTGTTGTAAACATAACAATAAAAATTTGAGAAAATCAGAATTACTTTATTTAAATATTTTGTTTATATGAGTATGGAATATGTTATACAGATGTATATTACACTGTCTCGATTTTTAGAATTTTCTATTACGATAGCTTATACTCCTTATTAATTATAAGAAAAAATTATCGGAGGGCTGTAGGAACTAACTATAGTTAACAAAAGTACTAAGCTTGGAGTTTTTTTAATGAAAAATACCAAACTTGAACGTTAAAGTTAAATACTTGTTTTCAGTAACATTTCAATCTGCTTCAACCGACAAATTTACCCTTTTCTGACATTTCAACTGAAATTATACATTACCGACTAATAGTCTAACCCAAATGGACAGAAAAGCTATAACTCAGCCAAAATTCGTATAGAGCTGAAGAGAGGTATAGATGGTAAATAAAACATTACATGAAATGTCAAAAATTCCATTCGATCCTACTTCTGGGAAATAATTAATTTAGTGTCAAAAGTAAAAAAATTCAGTTTTCTTAAATTTTTCTCTTAAACGGTAAGTCTTATCGTAAAAACAGGTCAGACAAAAGTTGTATATCTACAAAAATTGGTCAGATATTTTTTTCGTACAAATCACAATTCGTGAGATATCGCGGTTCTGAAAGTTGAAAAGTGCATATTCTAAACTTCCAGTCGTGTTGGCATATTCTACATAATGAGCACATATATGCAGCCTGTATACGTCATTGGATGTTCAATATAAGTAAAACTAAGAAACTATGAGTTTGTGTTATTCATACACTGGAGCTTGTACAAATTGAAAGTGTTTATATTAATTTATATTAAAAATAACACTCGGTTTATATTTCACAGTTTATTCAGAAATCTGACACGTGTTTCGGTATTTCAACCATCTTCAGAGGAGTACAAAAAGTAACTAAACTTAAAATCACAGAGGTTCATTTTTATTACAATTACAACATCTGTTGCTTTTTATGGCACATTTTTACAACAGAATCCAATACAGGCGTACTAGGAAAGAGTATTTGGGAATTGGTCAAATTTTCTTTATTCTCTAAAGATTTTTTGATTGAAAGAATCTCCAAATAGTCCATCACTTTACCCTTATTAACATTGTATAATAAACTAACATCCTTTTCGTTGAAAAAGTGATTATTCTCTATACAATGTTCTGCAAAACCGGTTGATTTATGGTTTTTTAGAATTGATACCCTATGTTCTTTCACTCGAAGTTGTAAACCCCGACCTGTTTGACCAATATATATAGCATCACAATCATCACATTTTAGTTGGTAAATTCCCGTATTAGTCATATTAGGGTTCCTTTCTTTATTATTCCCTAAGAGTTTGGCTAGATTATTTTTATTGACTGTTATCGAACTAATTCCCATTTTCCGGAAACCATTACAAATTTTGTAACTAATACCTTTTATATACGGTATAGAGTACCACATTAAATCTCGGTTATAATCCTTTGAATTTATATAAAAATTTTTTAAAATATATTTAAATGCTTTCTTTTTAATCATTTTGTCAATAAGGTCCGTTCTATAGCCATTATTCAAAGCTATGGTTTTAATTATATTAACTTCTTTTTTGTAATTAGTTTCATTCAACGGGATATTCAAGAGTCTATGTATGAAGCTATGGAATGATGACATTTTAATCTGCCATGACTGATTGGATTTGGAATGTATGGTGGTGTCTGTCGTAGTCGGTTTTCTGAAAATATCGAATTCAAATTTGTTATCTAAATGAGAGATTTTGAGATCTAAAAAGCTAATCGACGAGTTTTGTTCAATTTCTATGGTAAATTCGATATTTTCATTCAAGTCATTGAGAAAATTCAAGAATTGTTTCAGCTGTCTGTCGGTTCCGGTCCAAATGCAAAAGACATCATCTACATATCTAGCCCAAAAATGGATATACTTAATTAGTTTATTTGTTTTATTCGTGAATAATAAATTTTCTAAATATGCCATGAATATTTCAGCCAAAAGTGGACTTATAGGGCTACCCATTGGTAGGCCATTAAATTGATTAAAAAATTTGTTATTGAATTTAAAATAATTTTGGTCTAAACACATTTCTAGAATTTTGTATAGATTATCTTTGTTTGTTGGTGTTAGATGGCTGTTATTTATCATAGATTTCAAGAGTGGCTTGAGCTCGTTTGTTGGTATCGAAGTAAATAGGCTTTTTACGTCAAAAGAGATGAATTTACATTTGTTCGGTACGGTAGTCTGTTCTAATTTTTTAATGAGTTCAAGGGAATTTTTGACACTATACGGAGAAGTGCAATTTACTACAGATGGTAGATTTTTTGCCAAATCTTTACATAAGATATATGCTGGTGCGTTTATATATGAAACCACTGGTCTCATTGGAATATCTTCCTTGTGTAATTTAGGCATTTAGGCAGGAACCGACAGACAGCTGAAACAATTCTTGAATTTTCTCAATGACTTGAATGAAAATATCGAATTTACCATAGAAATTGAACAAAACTCGTCGATTAGCTTTTTAGATCTCAAAATCTCTCATTTAGATAACAAATTTGAATTCGATATTTTCAGAAAACCGACTACGACAGACACCACCATACATTCCAAATCCAATCAGTCATGGCAGATTAAAATGTCATCATTCCATAGCTTCATACATAGACTCTTGAATATCCCGTTGAATGAAACTAATTACAAAAAAGAAGTTAATATAATTAAAACCATAGCTTTGAATAATGGCTATAGAACGGACCTTATTGACAAAATGATTAAAAAGAAAGCATTTAAATATATTTTAAAAAATTTTTATATAAATTCAAAGGATTATAACCGAGATTTAATGTGGTACTCTATACCGTATATAAAAGGTATTAGTTACAAAATTTGTAATGGTTTCCGGAAAATGGGAATTAGTTCGATAACAGTCAATAAAAATAATCTAGCCAAACTCTTAGGGAATAATAAAGAAAGGAACCCTAATATGACTAATACGGGAATTTACCAACTAAAATGTGATGATTGTGATGCTATATATATTGGTCAAACAGGTCGGGGTTTACAACTTCGAGTGAAAGAACATAGGGTATCAATTCTAAAAAACCATAAATCAACCGGTTTTGCAGAACATTGTATAGAGAATAATCACTTTTTCAACGAAAAGGATGTTAGTTTATTATACAATGTTAATAAGGGTAAAGTGATGGACTATTTGGAGATTCTTTCAATCAAAAAATCTTTAGAGAATAAAGAAAATTTGACCAATTCCCAAATACTCTTTCCTAGTACGCCTGTATTGGATTCTGTTGTAAAAATGTGCCATAAAAAGCAACAGATGTTGTAATTGTAATAAAAATGAACCTCTGTGATTTTAAGTTTAGTTACTTTTTGTACTCCTCTGAAGATGGTTGAAATACCGAAACACGTGTCAGATTTCTGAATAAACTGTGAAATATAAACCGAGTGTTATTTTTAATATAAATATTATAATGTTTCACCTAGAACCAACCGCAAACTCAATTCTTCTTATTAATTGAAAGTGTATTTCAAAGTATGGGACTATAGTGTCAGTCCCTAATTCGCGTTCGTAACCTTGAGCAACATCTGCCAGCTACGTCATTGTTCGAGTGTGGATGATCACATACATGCCTATTTTTGAGGGACGTAAACGAAACAACTGACAAAATGTCAGAAAATTGTGATAAACCTTTGAAAGAAAGCGAAGTTGTTGTTGTTGATCGTAGAATGAAGACTTTGGTCAAAACAAATCGTGGAGTACGCCTACTGGGGAAACTACGTTAAAAAAAATGCGAGAAGTACATTACCTTATAGATAGTACGAAAAAGTGTGCATATTATGTAGAATATGAATTTTCAAACTTTTGAAACCATGGTATCTCATGGAAGTTGATTCGTACCAAAAGAGTACCTGAATAATTTTTGCAAAAACTTGTTTTGTGTGTTTTTTTAGAGAAATAGAACTTTAAATTGAAATAAAAATACATTCAAATCAAGACTGAAGCCAATTTTTTTTATTTATGTTTTAAAAATAATTTCCAGCATATGTCCACTCGCTCTGAGGAACCGCATTCGACCAGACAAATTTTGGACCACTTTTTCGAGTAATTCAGGCCTTATTTCATCAATAACACGAGTTATGTTGGCTTCCAAAGCGTCTATTGTTTCTGGTTCATCAGCATAAACCAATGAATTGACATAACCCCAAAGAAAAAAATCCAGTGAACTTATGTCACATGATCTTGGAGGCTAATTAAGCAAATGACGCTTATTATGGTCAAGTGGCTTTAGTTCTTGAACCAGTTGGATCTTGTATGGGTGTAGACCAAGATCTTCACGCAAAATTTTTCATGTGGTGGATGCACAGAGTCAAACTTGTTCTGAACGTCGACGAATAGATGAATCTGGATCATCATTAACACTATGACTTACATCAGATATTTTCTTCTGTACGTACAGTTCTTTGTCCTGTTGTTGTTGTTGCATCGAGTGGAGAAAATGTTGTCCAAAATCTATCGATAGTTCGACGAATAACGTGCTCTGATGAACGATTATGGAAACCATAAATTTCATGAAGTGCTCTATAAGTTTGACGAATAGAATACTGATTTAGAAAATGAATTTCAACAATTTGTAAACGTTGTTGCGGCGTGAGTCTTTCCATGATAATTTGTCAATAATTATTTAACAGAAATGTCAAAACAACATGGCTTCTGCCTTCTGTTAAATCACAGTTATTCCTATCGAAAGTTCTATCACTATAAAAAAACACCTGATATAATCTACAACTTTTGTCTGACCTATTCTCACGATCAACTACCGTTTCAAATAAAAATGAGGAAAACCAGAATTTTATTTCTGTTGATCTTGACTAAATTTTGAATATCAAAACAGTTTCAATCTGTTAGCCTCCTACAATTTTAATTTCAAAACATTTTATTCAAATACTTTCAGAATTAAATTAATGTCTTATAAGCACTGATTATATTCAATAGACGTATAAAATCAAAACTCATTATATACATTAATTTAATTCTAAAATTTTTTTAACTTAAAATTGTAGGAGACTAACAGATTGAATATGTTTTTATATTCAAAATTTGTAATAATCCTTCAATCAAGTAAAGAACCGCTTATCAATATTACATTGAGTAAATTTATTCGCAGGCGTAGGATCGAAGAGGATTTTTGACATTTCTTTTGTAATGGTTCATTTACGTCTACATCAATTTTTAACTTCATGCGAATTTTGGGTAAATTGAATTTTATTTTGTCTGGACTATAAATAATGAATCCAAGTGAATGAATCTGGCAATACAACTATGAACACTACTAGTGCGCCAATATTTGCATACCTTTAAGGCTCAATATCAACTATTTATGAAGTCTCAACTACGGCGAAACAGTATTCTTTGGAGGCAGTCTAATAAAGCGAGCAGGTACTGTAATACGTACGTCAATTACATTCGAGCATGGGATCCATCTATTTTTTGAGCTGCCTTAAATGCTAATCTACTCTAAATGTAGATTTGCTGGCGATCTTGTTAAAATATTGGTCTTCTATTCCCCGTTCTGTTTATACCCCTTAATACAATTACAGAGACAATTACCTCAAAAAGTGTAAAATAGCTGCTTGACGTTCTCCTACTAAACCCGGAACGAAAATGAATACAAAAGTAAAACATTTCTGTAATCGAAATTTTCCCCTCGAACTTCACATTCACATTATGGAACATTGTGCTCATCCCGAAATATAAGGGAAGGAATAACTCCAAGCATTTTATCCAATAATAATGAAGCCAACGAAAGCGAGTCGAACGATTAACTCCGGGAAAATCCGACAGAAAAGCGTACCTCGCAGAAAGAACACGGTTTATTTTCTTTGTACCGAGTTTCCGCCTTATACAGTTCCAATTTGCGAGATTTAATTACAAGTTAGTCGATAATTAATATGGGACGAGCAGACCGAACCCAATTAATATACTGGGTCATGACAAACATAAGTCACTCTAATTGGTTTTCGGCGAAAAGCGAGAGTTCAGATTGAGAGCGGCTTGCGAAGGGTTGCAATTAATAGAGCGAAATATGGAATGGGTGGTTCGGGTCGGGGTTTGGACAAATAATGATATTCCAGATCGAATTTGCGGCGGGATAGCACAGTTTTTGTCCCGAACCTGGATGATATCCCGGGGTTAGCGTAATCGTAATCGCAAGTTTGGCAAACGTGTTTAATCGATTGGCAAAAAGTCAGTCATAAGAGCGTTCCATAGTTTTTCATCTTCGAACTAGGCATAGACAAAGCTGTATATACTTTTACTGCAGCAGCAAAGTAAATTTTGCTTTACCTGACTGTGTCACTGGACCTGTATGGTGGAGGATCTCCGAATGGAGCCCTAGTTTTGCCGTTATGGTGAAATGGAGGGCTAAGCCGGTTGATTAACTCAGTGACAGGGAGTATGTCGCAGCACAGGGCTTCTCCCTTAAAACTAACTCTACGTAGCATACTGCGTTACCTCAGGGGGGTGGATTGCCCTCAGGTGTTACTTGTACCACCTGGCCACCCCCCCCATTGATGTTGGACTCGAGGGGGCAGTTGATTGAAAGTCCGCATGCTGGACTAGGGAGGTATTTCATTTATCTTTTCGCAGACCCCTCATGTTCGGGATATTCTCATGAAATGACTTGGGGATTAAGCGGAACTTGACGGTTCGACCGGCCTTGTCCCGAACTCGGATCAATGCGTAACGTTTAAGGGTTTGTGGATCTCGACGGAATGGCTTAGCCGTTAGTGCTTGACGCCAGGATCAATCAAAAGACCTCACATGGGTTCGTGGGTCATGACGTACAGGCCGTGTTGACGGTGCTCGTACCAGGATCAATTGAAGTTATCAATCTTGGTATTATCTAAGTTCATGAAACTGCGTTCAGGTGCTTGGATAAGAAACCCTTCCGGAGGGTGAGTTGCGTCACAAATCAACTCGGGTACTGACCTGCAGAGCCAGCAGAGGTTGAATAGTGCTTCGCTGCTACCAGTCATACAGTTGTAGGTTCTCGAACTGAAGCCCAAACTAGGAGCTGGTGGGTGCATCTCTTCGGAGGGATTCTCGCTTCGCGCGATGATATGGTGTAATCTTTATCACACTTTGTACCTCTAGGGGTCGACTGTGGAGACTGCTGAGTAGTCACTTGGTGAAAGAGCCACGCTCACATGCCAATATGTAAACCTGATAGAATTCACGTGACCTGACTGATTCGCTTAAGCGTAGGGCCCCTAGGCCCAATATTTTTAAGAATAAAAGTTCGACCTGTAAGTGAAAATAAAAACAAACACTTTTTACATCCTAAGTCTGCTATATTTTATAAGAGACGATAACATGTAATTTATCATAGTCATCTGAAACGCCACTGAATGGCAAACAAAAGACCTAGAGCAAAATCCAGCTGTTAGTGGTAAAAAAATACCATCAAAGATTCCGCATACTTTTCTTACCCTAACCAGGGGCTGTCGGCCTGCAATAAATCTCGGCAACTTGAATTCTACCATTTAGTGTGTTGGCGTGTGAGCGTAGCTCTTTCACCAAGTGACTAGTTAGCAGTCTCCACAGTCTGCCTCAAGAGGCAGAAAGTGTGATAAGGGTTACGCCTTATCATCGCGCATGGCGAGAAACACTCCGAAGAGTTGAACCCACCAGCTTCCAGTTTGGGCTTCAGTTCGAGAACCTACAACTGTATGACTGATAGCAGCGAAGCACTATCCAACCTCTACTGACTCTGCATTGTCAGTACCTGAGTTTTTAGTACGCAACTCATACGCCGAAGGGGTTAAAGCAATAGTACGTTAGTTTTAAGGGAAAGGCCCTGTGCTGCGACGGATTCCCTTGTCACCGAGTGGATCAACGCGGCTTAGTTCTCCATTCCACCTTTACGATGAATTTAGGGCCCCATTCGGTCGATCCATAGATTAACAATAATATATAGATTGGACACTTCCCTACCCCTGCCTAAAACTAACTTTTTAGTTGATGCACCAGTCAATAGTTAGCACTAACCATCAACTTATACTTTTTGATTTCGCCGCTAGGTACCGCTACCATAAGCCGTTAGCCATAGTTGTAGTAATAATGGTCATATATTTCGAAATTAAGTAGTAGTATTGTTTACGTTTTTTTATGGCCCAACCTCGGATACATCTCATATTTCTTTTTGATTAAATTTCGAGAAGAGTTAAGTTCAAAACAGTTTAGTGTATCTAAACTAGTGTATTTTCAAATATTGAGTTCAATATAGTACTTGAAAATGGGATATACTAAGAAATATTGTGTACATGGGTGTCAAGATCTAACCAGCCCTAGACGTCGTTTTCCCAAGAGAGATTATTTAAGAGGTGGATTGAAATTATACAGTCAACTGATTGACACAAGTTATCAGATGATCAAATATTGAGAGGAATATAATTTCTTCAGGTTGGTTTTTTTTAATTTACTATGTAGTGTAAACTATTTTTATGTTTAGTTGGTTAGTTTAGAATATAAATCAATGCTGTGTAACACACCAACCAAATGCTCTGGATGATCTAATACTATTATTTTTTCTCTAGGTGATTTTCCTGAGATACCAGATATTGAAATGGTATGGGCCAGTTTCTGAATCAGTGCCAAAAGTTGATAGGAAAAGAACTTCTTCAGGTTGAGTGGTGCAATTTGTAAGATTATATCAAATGATTTATCTATTAGAAACTGTGCAATCTGTAGGATTAATTTAGTTGGTCATGGTGAGTTGTTAAAAGATCTAGATTTTATTGAGTGTAGAAAATATCAATTTGGTAACTTCATGAAACCGGGACACTATACATACTTTTTATTTAATCAGTGTTTTAATTATCTCTTTCATTTCATTCCAAGACTTTGTGAGAGAAGAAAAATCTCAAAATGTCTTGAAAATATCATATTGAAGAATTTGAATTTGCAAATTATGAAGTGTGCATCACATAATCTTTATAAAATGTTATACTTGACTAGTCGGGTGTTCTTCATTCTTATGGTGTAAGCAAGTGAATAAAATAGCAACCAGAACGGGTTCAAAATTTCTATTCAGTACTCCAGAGAAGGAATTTATTGACCCGATTAAGATCCAAGCTGAAAGACATTTTGAATCTTAAAGGAGATCTCATAAATTAATGTTCTCAAGGTTCAATTTTTGCCCTAATACCTAGGAATACTGTAAATATGTTAATCTTATCTTTTTTTATTTAATAGTTTTTATTTTCTATAACCAATGAATAATTATTGTTTAAACATATTTCTGTTATTCAAATAGTGAGTTTGAACATTGAAATAAGTTTTTGGAAATTACTATGTTGTACTACAAAAAAATTAAATAAAAATATTGTAAATACATATGTTAGTTTCATCTCTTTTTTTATTTAATAGTTTCTAGTTTTTATAGTGAATGAATAATTATAGTTCAAACATGTATCTGTTATTCAAATAGTGAGTTTGAAGATTGAAACGAATATTTGAATCTTCTTTCAGTTTTTTCTAGGGCTAAAATTGAAACAAGTGTTCAGAACTTACTATGTTTTACTACCAAAAAATTGAAATGTATTTGTTGTAAAGTTGGGTGAATATAAGCATTTCAATGTTTTGCTAGTAAAACATCATAATTTCTGAACACTTGTTTTAATTTTAGCCCTAGGAAAAACTGAAAGAAGATTCAAATATTCGTTTCAATCTTGAAACTCACTATTTGAATAACAGATACATGTTTGAACTATAATTATTTATTCACTATAAAAAATAGAAACTCTTAAATAAAAAAAGAGATGAAACTAACATATGTATTTACAATATTTACATTAAATTTTTTTGTAGTACAACATAGTAATTTCCAGAAACTTGTTTCAATGTTCAAACTCACTATTTGATTAACAGAAACTGAAAGAAGATTGAAATATTCGCACCAAGAGTCGATAATGCAGATAAAGCAGAAGTAATGCAGTTCTCTTGAGAGTTGGTAATACAGTTTTCTCTAGTTGAATTTGTTTCATGCACCATTCGCTACAAAAAAAGTGACAAACTTGATTCAGACTTTTTCCAGTGAGTGTCCCATCTATATAGTCTTGTGAATCTATGGGTCGATCTTTCATCACACGGGTCCAGTGACTGGCGCAAATGGCATTACTTTACTAGGGCCCTAGTCAAGAGAAGCGCCCCCAGCGCGACAAGCTATAATACCATGGGGGCGAAATCGTGGCAACAATGGCTACCAATTCTGGATTCCCAATATTTACAAATTTGTCATATACAAAAGGCATTACTTGGCATTCTAGGTAACGCGAAATGAATGGTGACTTGAGAGGGGTGTAAAGTGCAAAACATTTGTTCTACATATTTTTCCTATTCATATTTCATAACCCAAAGAAAGATTGCTAGTACTGATAGTAACGGAAGAGTACAGTTTATTATTCGTTCTACTTTCATTTCATGTAAGATATTATTGTCGAAAACTCAAAAGTGTTGGTGTAATTGAACTTTTACTATTTATGTTTTTATTTAACTTATAATCCGACATATTCTCATTCAACGATAAAAGGTATAGTTTCAGTTTCATATTGTCCGAATAACATTCTTCCAACTTTCCGGCATTGAGTAATACAGTTTGAGCGATGATAGGGCAGACTGGTCAAATTAAGTCGGCAAATAAATTTTGGATTGAGTCATTACACAGACACAGACTGTTGGATTTCTTTATTGGAAACTTAGACAGAACCGCCGCAATTCAGTCTGTCGAGGTATATTTGTCAAATTCAAATATATATTCAATATCTCGCAAGACATTGTTTCAAAATACTCTTAAAGTAAAGGGTCTTTCAATGAGAACGCCCCATTTTTAAATTGACATTGCTCACACTGCAGCCACTGTTTATTTCTGACATTGACAGTTGTATTTGTCAATGTCTATCATTCAATGAAAAGGTCCAACAACGTTCACAAATAATCCAAATTTATTATGAAAAATCGTGATCTGTTATTCTAACTTTAGTGTTTAGACCAAAATTTATCGATTTCTCGACGTTCATAAGAACTAGGCATCTCCCAGACATCTTTGTGGCGAATTTTACGAAAATACCTTCGTTTACATCCATACAAAATTGTTTTAACCCAAGAACTTAAACCAATAGATCATTTTAAGCGTCCTGTATTCGGTGATTCGATTATTTCAAGAAATGGACCGATAAATTATCCGCCTCGTTCCTGCGATTTATCTCCATTGACTTCTTTCTTTGCGATAACATGAATTCATTGGTTTACACCAATCAACCAGTAAATTTGGAGGATTTACAGATCAATATTGAACGAGTAATGGCTAACACGACCTGATTTGTGTGAGAGAGTCATAGAAAATTGTCATTCGTACCAGCGTTTCCGTGGTGGACAGTTAAATGATGTTTTATTTCATAACTAATGGTATTCATTGTACTTTATGAAGAAATGAAAATTTCAATAATTTTCAAATAAATAATGAGTTTTATTTATAAAACAAAATCGGACGCTGTTAACGAAAGACACTTTATTATGATAAGGAATTTGGAGGGAATTATCAAAGAAGCATCTCAATTCATAGAATATCGCAAACTTCTAAAACCTGATAAAAACACGAGTTGTTTAGAGTTGAAGGTAATATACGATACGGAAATGAAAGAAGTATTTTTCAAATGCATACATCCCTCCAAGATTGTTTTCAACTTTACCTATTACGAGCTCTGAAGCAGAGTGCTCATTTTCTAAAATGTCCCTGATAAAAAAATATATAGATGTTATAAAGGAAAGTAGACTGCAGTTCTTAGGAATACCTACAATCGAAAGTAATATAACGAACAGTCTGACTTATGATGCTGCAATGAAAGAATTTGTAGACATGAAAATAAGAAAGAAATGAGTTCCCTCTATAATCAGTTTCTCTATATTGTTTTGATTTTTCAAATATTTCATCCTCATTGTTCGCATTCACATCGAACAAGAAATTTTTAATTCACTATGCAGGTACATAACAATTATCATCCCCGAGTCAGAAATCTAGGCCTTTCAAATATGTCCCATTTTTTCCCTAGAAACCTTTGGGGCTGTTAAGCATGGCTTTTCAGCCATTTCGAGACGACAACAGTCGAATGTCGTCTCAGAATTACCTGGCCACATTTCGAGTCCTAAGAGACTCTTTGATTCTGTCAGTTAGTCAAAAAGGTTCAGTTGAAGACATTTCCTCGACCAGGCGGTTACGCAATATTCTCTACTCTTTGAATATTGAGTTCTGATTCCACACACATTCTAATCACATTTCTCTTTGTCTCTCACACATCTCTCTACTTTTGAATTATTTTATATTCGCATTTCACTTTGACCTTCTAAGGAACACTCTCTCGAGATAACACAGTAACGCACTGGAAGTGAATGTATTATCTACATTATTTATCTGTAATTAGATAGTAATTTGTGAAAAGTGAACCCAAGAGTGAAATTCATAAAAATGAATTCGGTGAAAGTAAACAACGGTAAAAAGCTCAAAGAACAACTATTCCACTAACAAGATAGTGTTTTCACAGCAATTAGAGTTCAAACTAAACCGAAACAACTCCCTCAATTTAGGCAAATAATTCAAACTTGTGTTTTGTAATATATGTATTTAGGCTGAAAATAAACCATTAAAGCCAATTATATATTCCTCCCTCAACCCCATTTGAAGTATGCTTAACCAAGAATTTGCATACTAAATGGTTAACGTTTGATCAATAACCAGGAAGAATTCAAAAAGATATTTCTACATACCAAGCAATTCTTTACACATTGAGTTTTTTTTGTAGAAATAATTTTATTTTATTTCAGTTCATTTGTCATATTTTGTTTTGAAAAATCCTAGCTGAAAATTTGTTTTGAAATAAATTGAAAAAGTATTCGTGGGTGCCAAAGTTTTCTAGAGCAGGGCCACGGAAATTGTAAATCCGCCATTGTGTACGGAAACAAGAGAATGAATGCAGACATGGGTATTCATACCACTGGCCACCCAATAGAGGTTGGACTCATGGGAGCAGTGGATTAAGAGTGTATGCTAAGGCAGAAGGGTATTTTATTCATCTGGGTTCTTAGTTCTTGGATCAGGAATGTCCAGGATATCTCAAAGAGGTTTGAGGATCCTGAGCACACAGCTTGTGCATTGGGATCGAACCTCAATCGATTAGGAGTATGTATGGCGGTTTCAGGACCTTGAGCCGCTACTGGGTAGTGGATAAGTCCCTACGGCATGTGAGTTAGCGCCCACACAACTCGAGCACTGGCACTGCAGAGCCAGTAGGGATAGGATAGTGCTTCGAAGCTACCAGTCTTGCCTAGGTTCGAAGCTTACTGGAAGCAAAGGGGGCAACTTCTTTTGCGCTCTTCTTCGTCGTATCAGAATTCCGTGTCCATGAGGGCAAAGACCATAGACAGTAGAGTGGGAAGGTCCAAAATCCAAAACCGCAATCGCAATGACCTGACCCCAGTTCAAATAATGAAGTTATTAGTTGACCGTTCTACATCTGTCTTGTTTCAATGTGCAAATTATATTCAGTATGAAGTCCCAACGTCTGTTACGAACGGCCAATATTTGTACCAGGAATTGTTTTTCATGTTTAATATTTGGTTTGAATATCTTGAAATAAGGTATGTAAAATTTGGGGCCATGAATGATATAATTGGTGGATTAATTCGGCTTGTTCTGATCAACTAAGAAAGAAATTAGAAATATTGGATCAGGAGATTCATATTCCCATTAGATGAATAATCTTGAAAGTGATAAAAGGTAGAAATTGACACAATATTGCAAACGGAAAAGTATATTTATTATTATTGGAACGAAGGAAAAAATGGAGTGTACAAGTGTACCTATTTGTTCTGAAGTATATAGAAAGCATCAACAAACTGAATAAAAATGAACAAAATTGACGACAGAATGAAGATACTGGCATTATAATGATACCTTTAGAGGTGGTTTCTAATGAGCAGACAAAATAGCAGATGAGGGTATTCCAGTAGCAAAAATACTCGCTACTGCTCGAAAATCTTTCGAATTTTGCACGAATACAGTTCACAAGTAGATACTTCAATGAAAAGTCTTTATATCAATCGTCATTAGAATAATTCCCTTTTGGAATACCTGAATGTTTGTGGAACATGGAGAAGTGTTAGGCGTGTTGTGGAGAGGGATGATGCAGAGAATAATCTTGGTGATCTTGCGCCTCTGCTACTTAAAGGTTTTTCAGAGCTGGCTTTCTGCTCTTAGTGAGAATGATATTGATTAAGAATCTGTCTCTTGTACTCGTATTATATGCTGCTATTGTTGTCGCTTTTCGGCTCTATAGCTAGGTTCAAAGTATAAAATTGAAATTACGAGCTCAACGGAGGCTAAAGAAGTTAACATTTTGCTTTTCGTCTGGCAACAGGCTATTTGTGTCGTAGTCATAGGTAGTCTTCAGTAACTTCACTAAAGCTATTACCTTCGAATACCAAATTCAATAAGTATACATTTCTAATCAGGATACTCTAAAAAAAAGCTCAGTTACACCATGACAGATGGAAACCCAGCCGCCCTAGATCATGCCCAGCCACTCTTCCTATCTGGCACCCTGCATTCCCGCCCACGCTCATCGCTAATGACTTTTCCGTCGTCCGCCGATATTTCTCCGCGTCACGACGGCGGTCGCCGCCGTCAGAGACGCCCGTTTTAAATTACCGAAAGATTTAGTGCACTAGTTCTACGGTCGGGCCCTGCCTTTCTGCCCATTCATCCGGTGTCGTGCAAAAAGCCCGGGCGGTCTGCCGCCGGTACGTAGCGGGCGCTGGAAAATTAAGCCCTCATTTTCTCACGACGGATTTCGCCCGGGCGGACCGCGAAGTTTGCGGGGCGATCCGGTCTATTGTTCGTGTGAAATCTGGGATTGTTCGAAGGTTGTTTGGTTCTTTGGAGAAGGGGAGTGAGGAGATATTAGGTATATTCGGGATTACTGTTTTAACTTGGGGGGCTGGATGTCGTAAAGTTTGGTTCAAGGGAGAGGGTTAAATGGAGTATTTGTTCATCATTATTCCTTCGCTATACGATGGAAATATTATCAACTTCGAGGAATACTTTCTAGTGTCTTAATTTTTACGTCTGGAAATCTCAAGACACAAAATATAAAGACATTTCAAATTATACAATACAGTTTTTTCACTCTAAAATGGTCTAGTTATCCTAATTTTTGCCCATTTCCACTAAAAATTCTCAAACTACCGATCGAGAAGCATGAAGTAAAATGTTAGGATTAAAGTGTTTCTCTACACTTTGTTGAATACTTCAATCTTTTTGAAGAATATGCCTTACAGAGTTTCAATTTTTCTTTCAGTAAACTTTCGAAGGAAATAATTTTGTCAACAACTTACGTGTGACCAGTGACTTTGCGATATTTTGCAATAACATTGTTGCTTTACATATTTATTTGAATTTTCGATCTCCAACTCTCAAGGTATCAAGAAATAAAATATCTGGTAGCATATGTACTCAGATATTCCTTTCAGCAACAAAAATTTCACTCAAAGGAATATGTTCTATCATGCTCCGAAGTTTTATAGTCTGCTATCCAGAGAGATTTGCCACTTGACATGTTTAAGATCCTTCAAGATTAAATTGAGAAATTATATTGGTTCAAACGGAGAATTATTGCTGTGTGTTTTCTCGTGGGTTGAGAAATTGAGCGGAGTTTTCATGTTCTAGGATGTGTTTGTATTCTGATCTGATCTTGTAGATTATTATTTTTTCTTTGTAGAGCATTGTTATAGCCTTTTGTTTGATCTTATTGTCAACTATTGTGAATAGGTTGTTTAGCATACCGAAAAAGAAGGAAGATGTATAGACCATTTATATTTGAACCTAGGAAGCTGGATAACACACAAACGTAAGTTTAAGTGACAAATTATTAATTATGGATTTATAAATTAATGTTTACATATGGAAAATAAATAAATATATCAAGATCTCATAGGCAAATTGTACTAATTTCTATATACGCTTGCAATATTACAAATTTTAAGACTCTCTCTTCCTACTCACGAAAGTTATTGTGCTTGGTGGAAGACAACAGATAAATAGAATTGAATTTTTCCTAGTACAGTCAATTGTACAAATTCTTTTAAGTTTCCAAAACCTTTTCCATACAAATATTCTACCTGTTTTTTTCTAGTTGCGACATGATTTCATAAATTGTATACCTGTTAATAATCAACAATGTTTGACAAATAGTGTTGCCTGCAACGTTGGCCATAGCCGATTAGCACAAGCTATTTTATACATTACTTTTTCTTAGAATGTTACAAAAAGAAATATATTAAAATAATGAAAAATAATACATTCCGTATACAAAAAATCACCAATAATATCAATTTGATCCTTTCAAATATTCAAATTTATAGAAATTATTTCTTACAAGCTTCCATTACAGTTAAAGTGAGGAAATGACCTGAACATTCAAATCGCTGCTATTATAGTGAAAAAACGTAAATCTGAAACTTTATGAGAAGGGCTAGTTTGTTTTTCAGAATTAGTTGAAAAACATTTCAAAGAATCACAATAGACAAAATAATAGGAAACAGAAGGTTCAACCGAGTAATGTCTACCTGCTCAACCCATTTGAAGCACAAAAAGTGTATAAATTAAAAAGTGAAGCTTCTGAGGGATTTAGAAGTATCCGGATAAGATATCAAATATAAAAAAAAAACTAGATAGATGTCAATCTGAAGCAGTCTTTTCTAAGCATGTCTAAAAATACGAATATAATCAAGATTAAATCGGGAAGTAATATGTAAAATAACTACATGAATAATTATGCATAAATCTAGAAGGACCATATAACAAAAATTATAAAATACATAATTTCATAGAAAATGGAATTAAGTTGGAAAGCTACCTAAATATATAGAATATCATTCACATAGCACTTTGAAAAAATAAGTTCAATAACTGTTTTGATATGGCTGGACATCACAAGACGATTATGTCTAGTGGTTATTCAAGTAAATAGTCTAACTATATGCATTAGGTAATAATGAGTTATGTCTGCACAAAATCGTAGATATTACTTGCTAGAGTTACCAAATCGGATTAAAATTTTCATATTTTCTGAGAATTGGATGACGGTTATTGTTATTTACTGGATTTAGGTACTCCTTCATGCATTTTTCGGAAATTCTTTTTATTAAACTAAAAACACGTAAGAATGATAAGAAAATCAGTAAACTTTGATTCTTTTGAAATACATTAACAGTCTGAACTCCTTCTAAATTATATATTTTTTTCAATATTCATAGTTGAGTTTGAAATATTTTGAGTTTTGTACTTTCCATATCTTCGGAATTATTATTTCGAATACATTCCTAAATACTCACTAATTCTGTAAATTGAAGCCATTGAAGTAGTTTTTCAAGGCAATTTTTTTTAGATTTATTAATGAAAATAATACAAAAGTAATCGATGGTCATGAATAAACAGAAATAATTCTTTCTGGTTCTCTATCTTTCAATACTTATAAGAATACATAATTCAAACCACAGCATTTCTGGCGAACAAAGCATGACTAAGCAAATTCTTATATCATTATTACAACCGAACAATTCTTTTTATACCAGTAGATAAACTTAATTTCGTTTTTATGATAATGTCAAGATACTCGGAAACACCAAACTGAATATATGAATTTTTAACGGTATTTACTAACGAAAAAATGTCTGATTTACAAATCCAATGTAAGCGAATTCGCGGATAGACGAATTGCGGCCACAACGTTACGATATATAGCGAATGTGCCTCATCAGGGTCAACGAAACGTCTACCTTATAATGGGGCCGTAATTTATTCGAAATTCGGACGAGTTTCCAGATATTGAATGCTAATCATGTTCTATAATAATTTGCTGAATATTCAACATTATTATCTTCGTATTTGCGTTGCCAATTAGAGTACGCCGAGTGTTGCCAAGTGCGAAAATGAAAATAAAAATCCGATAACCTGAGCGGCACGGGTTGAAGGTGAAGTGAAGTTAAATAAATGACGTTTTCATGGTGTGGAAATTTTTGTTTCAATTATTTCGTAACAGTTGGGAATTCCATAAATTAAATTCACAGAAAAACTGTTGGATAACAGAACTACATATAAAATACAAGCTGTGAACATCATTACTTCGAAATGAAAGTAGAAACTCTAAATGAAAAAAGTATTTATATATTGAGTACACTATATGAAAAAAGTTTTTATATATTGAGTACACTTGATGAAGATAATATTCGATTCAAATATAAAACCGAAATATCTGCAACCTTTACATATTTAATTGAAAAATATTGTCTAGTGTTACAAAGAGAATATAACATTTAGTTGAGACAGCATTCTTTCATACCAGAATTATAAGAAACAAATTCCACTCCGAAAATGCCCAACATAGATTTAGGAACCTACTCGAAACAACTTCTCTTTAAAATACCGGCACCTTTTTCAAGATGTGCTACATATTTTTGTAGAGTTTTTCAAAAAGCTTTAAGGAGAGGATGTTTCCAAGAATTTCTTTAGTTTATGTTGGGAATTTCTAGAGTCCCAACACTAATTTTTGTTGAGTAAATTAGATCAATATTGTATATTTTCTTCGAATCTTTTTATCTCCTTTTGATGCTGTGTTAATTCTATATATACTAAAAAAGAAACAGTCTTTCTGAGGCATTTATCGAATTAAATTTCAAAATTTTTCAAGAAATTTCATAAAATTAAAATTTGTAATAAGCGTTAATTCTATATGTATACTAAAAAAGGGATTCATTAAATTTAATTCTATAAAACTTTAAGGTATTTCATAAAATTAAGATTTGTAGCTGGCTATAACAGAATTATTCTGTTTGATATTTAAGATTTTGCTTATTGTTTCAATATTTAGATACAACAAACAATGGTAAATCAATGAATTGCATTGATTAATTACACTATATTGATGTGAGCCGAATCGAAGCACTGTGACGGTGTTTAAATTTTGGAAGCATCTTGTATGTAGTTATCTCGATGATGAACTAGCTTCATTTATTTAATGATATAAACCCCAACGAATGTAAGGACGTGAAGAAAACTCGAACGTAACGATAACAAATATAATTTTTGGATTACTGTATACAAACCAACTAACAAAGGATTATTTCTAAACTAAGAGTAAATATAATTGATTTGCCAACACTTTGGAAATCGACAATATGTGGATCACTATGTGAAAAATAATATTCGAGATCAGCTTGGACCACGCATAGATCACAAACGACAAGGTTGATTATTACGGGAATGATAATGATTTTACATGTGTTGCAGAGTATTCAAAAACTTACTAGGTTTGTCTGAATGCATTTTTGTTAAGAAAAAGAAATGAAACAAAGGAACTGATTAAAAATTGTATTTATGAGTTGAAGAAGTGAAATGAAATCTTCGATTTGATACAATTCTCTTAGAATAGAAGTTTTGAGATCGGCCTGTTAATAGCTAAATAAGGAAAGAATGAACGTTGTTACATTTTCTCTCTTTACTTTGCTGTGGCAAAAACTTATTCACACTCTCTAAAAAGATTCAATGCACATGTAGTTATAAAGCAGCTATGTATCTTAAATCAAAATCCGAACAAAAAGTCTACAAAAACAAGTTGAAAAATGTGGAATCCTTATAAACAGAAATATTTAAAAGTTCTTACCTGCAACTGGAGATAGTTTCCTCATGACACACCATCTCGATTTCCACTAAAATAAAAATAAATGAATAATTCAAAATATTTCATGACTTCATTTTGACCAAACGCTGTTGTAGCAGGCGAAACATTTCACTTTGAATGCTCGAAAGTTTTTTTTTCGTGAACCACTCTATCTATATCGATCATCGTTCGAAGCAATTTGTTGTCATGACAAATATTGCATATTTTTCTGAAAGGTTTATGACATAGCATCGGTCGAAAACCAGTCAGTAGGTTTTCGTTAATTGAAAATTGATGAATATTTTTAATTTTCATTTACAACTGTATGTTTGATATTTCATTGGATCGTGTTTGTTTTATTTTAACGTTCATTCGTAATATGATTCCGAGAATTCATTTGGTTTTTATATCCCACAGAAATAAATTGTGATTGAAATATAAATTATATGAGAACGACGTCGTCGGAAATGTTAAGGAAAATGAAGAGTTTACGAGAACAGAAGCGGGTCCTTTTCCTAAACTTTACGACTCATCAACGTCCTTTGGGATGGAACGTGCTTTGATATTTCACATCAAATCCGGAAACACCTGTTTCGTTGAGAAAAGTATTCTCTCTGGTATTTCATGCTAAAGTATATGATATGAATGCATATGACATTTAATATTTTAGGTTTCGTACATATTTTTCACGTCTGTTTTTAGCTGAATCTATATGTATTTATTCTGCACTATAAATATGATTAAAGTATTAGATGAATTTAATAAAAACTGCCACTTGCTGAACTAAAGGCCTTAACAATACACATATATAAATGTAAATTGGGTTGGGCGCTTCTTCCAGAATGAAATAAGTCTTTAATCAGGAATTTTACTGAAAACCATTCAATATTCCATAGTATCGCATCAAATTGCTATAGCTACATTCAATTGTTCAGGCCGTTTCTATTTGGTAGTTGAACATGATTAAAATAAGTTTTTATAATTAGTATGACACTTAAAATTTCAAAAATTTATACATTTTTCTTTACTGCGGTTTCAAAGATTCTTCTCGAAACTGCAGTAACGAAAAATGTATATATTTTCAATCTTTCGTTACTAGAAAGTATTAATTCTAAAAACTTGGTCTAACTATATTTATCTTACAGAGTATTAAAACAATTTAAAATGTTCACATATTCATTCGACCACTCATAAGAATTGTTTCATTATACAATAGTTTCCTCAGCTTGTCTAATTCCTGTATTTGAATAAATAAATGGAAATCCAAATTTTCATTACTGAATATGCAGTTTAGAATGAGTTTCCATCAAGAGTTTCTCCATCCAGTTACGCTCGCTTTCTTGAGGTACGATAGGATCATCTAACGAAGAGGATTTGTGAATTGACCAAGGTCATGTGATTTGACACATCTGGATTATTTTTTCAAGGCTATGTGAGAGTACAAGTTGTCCCAGTTTTGTTGAAGTTTAAGTCGACTTTTCTTTAATGTCAAATATTAAACTAACCTTCTGTCAAAACACGAACGATAGAAGTTTTGCCAGACTCGAAATAACCTCTACTTCAAACTGCGAACTCTAGATGGCCTACCAACTTGTTATTTAGGTAGGAACAACGATGTTCCTTTATTCTAGTATGAAAAGGTCTTCCTGTTTGTCCGATATGCGTTTTAGAGCAGGTACCACATAATATTTGATAAACTTCTGAGAATTGAGATTTGTCCCTTTTTTGTTTTGCGTTTATCAAAAAGGTTCCTAATGAATTGTTGGTTTTATAATAAATGTTTATATCTACGTTATTAAGGACTTTTTTATTTCTAATGATGGTTGAGTGAGAGAATTATATGTTCCTTTCCCGAGTTTTCGCATGGGGTATTTCTCTTTAGCGGCATTTCGATATTGCTTTTTGGCTATCGTATTGTCTATTAGTGAAGACGAATACCCATTATTAGATGCTTTTTGATCAATTATGTTTAATTTTTGATTAAATTCTTTTGGGAATAAAGGAATTGTGTCATGCTATGATATGCTGATAATTTATGTTGTATTGGATGAAAAGAGTTAATGGGAATTGTTACATCTGTATGAGAAGAAGAAATTATGTTTATTATTAACTCTAGTTATTGTTGAATCCAAATAATTTAATGAGTATTCAATTTCTACTTCCATTGTAAACTCGATATTTTTCTTTAATGAATTCAAGAAATGGAGAAAGTTTTCAAGTAGTCTTCTGATACCTTTAAAACAAACAATGATGTCATCTACATATCTGTACCAATGAACGATCTTGTTAACGAATCTACTATAATTTAAGTGAATTGTTTTTTCCGAACTATCCATGAAGATTTCCGCTCAAGGAGCTACCCATAATTAATATACTACTGTATATTTCTCCATTAAAATTGAAATAATTTTGATTTGAACAACTTATTAGGAAATTAATGATATCTGATATTATTTCCACGATTCACTTTATTTGTAAATAGCATTTTTTCGATAAGAGTTATTACGTCTTTAGATGGAACACGAGGAAACAAATTTACACTATCAAATGAGAATTTTGTATTGGTTGGTATTTCGATGTCTTCAAGTTTGTCAATTAGTGTTAATGAATTTTTAATGAAATATTGTGGTTGAAATTTACAGAAAGTTCTGATAATATTTGTAAGAAGAAAGATTGTACGCTAGAGCTGTATAATATTAAACTACTGGTCTTATCGGGTAATGCATTTTGTGGAGTTTTATCAAGGGATACAAATGTGGTACCTGGGGGTTCATAGTTGAAAGTTTAGACATATTTTGAGTGATAATGCTATTAAAATAAATAGAGGTTAATACTTGATAGAAGGTATATGAAATTATAAATATTTTGATATTAGCCTTTTACGTATTTAATTTCAAAAAATTATATTTAATAATCATAACTTCACGAATTAAATTAATATCGTATAGGTACCACTAATATCAAACGACATATAAAATAAACATTCATTATAAGATATCCAAATGATAAAACAAAATCCAATAAATAAAAATTGTTAAACAAAATCCTATACATTAAATATTTTGAGTAGACAAAATTTTGTTTCTGCTTATCAATCTTATGAAAAAGATATCTTTCAAAAATTTTTGATATAATCTCAAGAATTTCATCATAAAGCTATCTTACTTAGAATATTGAATATTATTGGATATCTAACTAAGTTACTTTCTATAAAATCTAAAGATATGTAAAAACATTACTAAAAAACAAGTTTTGAGAGAGACTTTGCTTCGTCAGTACTCAATTATATTCATATTCAATAAAATATAACATCAATCAACAACAAATATTTACTCACCTTTTAACAATTCAGAAAGCTTCTGGAAAATGAATACTGAAAAATTTAAATGGAGTGTAATGTTAACTCAAATGAATAATTCTGTGGTTTACCATTGATCTGAAAGATTGAAAGGCAATTTAACGGCCTCTGTTATAGCACAAGGACTATCCGTATAAGGAATATTAAGGAAACCAAATAATTATATATTATATTATGAAAACATAATTATTTATTTGAGTTAACATTACACTCCATTTAAATTTTTCGTATTCATTTACCAGAAGTTTTCTGAATTGTTAAAAGGTGAGTAAATATTTGTTGTTGATTGATGTTATATTTTATTGAATATGAATATAATTGTGTACTGACGAAGCAAAGTCTCTCTTAAAACTTGTTTTTTAGTAATGTTTTTACATATTTTCAGATTTTATAGAAAGTAACTTAGTTAGATATCCAATAATATTGAATATTCTAAGTAAGATAGTTTTATGATGAAATTCCTAATATTATGTTAAACATTTTTGAAAGATATCTGTTTTCATAAGATTGATCGCAGAAACAAACTTTTGTCTACTCAAAATATTTGGTTTATAGGATTTTGTTCAACAATTTTTATTTACTGGATTTTGTTATATCATTTGGATGTCTTATAATGAATGTTTATTTTATATGTCGTTTGATATTAGTGGTAGTTATATGACATTAATTTAATTCCTGAAGTTATAATTATTAAATATAATTTTTTGAAATTAAATATGTAATAGGCTAATATTAAAATATTTGAATAATTTTATATACCTTCTATCAAGTATTAACCTCTATTTATTTTATTTTAATAGCATTATCACTCAAAAAAATATGTCTAAACTTTCAACTGTGAACCCCCAGGTACCACATGGCTATTATTAACATATTTAGATAATGCTATTAGTTTGTTTAAATATAATGTTGATTTCTTTTGTAATGTTTATTTTCGGTGGAATTTATTGTTTTATTGCTATAAAGTATTTTATCTATTGCTTCTATTGTATTATCTTTATCTGATTTTACTTCTGGTGCTCGACCGGCTTGAGTTCTTGTGTTAACTGAACTTTAAAAGACTTAAGATCTAAGTCTTTATGCAAAATATGGTCTTTTGTGGAATGTCTTCTTATCCCAAAGATCGACGAGGAATCGATAAATCTGGATTTCCGGGGCTACAGCAGCAATTTTCTCAGTTGTTCTTGAGCGATGTACTCGGTTTCTAGTCTTCACATAACTGACTTGTCTCAGCAGCTACAATTTTTCCACCAGTTTCACTATTGCCGGCCGAGAAGATGCTTCACGACGACCCAAAACTGCTTTAGTTTTGCGAACTGTGATTGCAAAATTTTCACCAATTTGTAATGAATTTAATAATATCAATGCATTGTAAAAGCGTGTATCGTTTCATTTTTAGCAATGGCGTGGTTTTTACTTGTCAAATGTCAAAAGATGACTCCAATAGCGTTAAAGGTGACAGCTGCCCAGACATCGGGCTATTCAAAACGAAACTTCTCATTGGAAAATCCTTTCTCATACAATAAAATGTCATGTGAAAATTGAGATTTAATCTTCATATTCCCTTTCGGTGTAATAGATATTCGGAAAGGAAAGCACAAGTATGTTGGAATTGTTTGTGAAGTATACAAAATCAAACTTGATTTGTCGTTTGACTTCACGAGCTTTGCTACACACCCAACCAATTTCCCCCAATTTTCAGATTGATAACATCTCAAAAGAGAAGTAATGAGAAACTGCCCCTCGCAATAACGACCGGGAAAGATTAAAATCGAATCAATTTCCACCACCATCATCTCCGCGTATTTCATTCATCACCTACGCCAATATGAAACGTCTCTCTCCCCAAAAAAAAGATGTAACAAATTTCCCACCATCCAGCGAGATGGCCGGCCGGGATATTACAACCATTACATCTTTCAACATCGTCTTTATCATTACTCTTTGACTAATAGCTTCACTGATAACCGAGACATCTCTTTATTGCTTTCCACTACTCGGTAGTTATTAATATCGGCCAACTCCCCGACTCCTACGTTCTACGGGAAATAATCTTCGTTATTCCGATCGGAAGGGACCAAAAAGAAAAGAATGGTTAACGGTTCCAATTATCAGAATGGCGATATCAATTTCTGGTAACGATATCCGGGGTGGTGTTCGCGATTTTATGGAAATTGAAACTATGTAGTGATTTGGCCTGGCTACTCGACTCTATTGTCGCATTGTTACAACCAATTTTCATCCGATAATGGTGATCCCGATTCAATGCGACAGTTATTCTTATTTCTGTCCAGTGGCGGATCACAATCTCGAAATCTGATGGACCGATAATATCTAAAAATTTTACACATTGATACACATCGAAAAACAGAAATTGGAGCTTAGTGGTTAAAGCATTGCGCTAAGAGGCTGTAACGTATAACGGTTAGTTTACCGCAGTATTTGCCTATTATTTCAGTATTTTGAAATAATAGACAATTGCAAATTAATAAATCTCGTTGATTAATTTCGAAAGGTTTAAAGTGGACTGTATTTTTGTTTATCAGCGGTGATTTTGACTTCAAAGAACACTCTATGTGCGGTGGTCTACAGCTTCCTTTATCTAATGATGATAAACCACAACGATGATGAGGAACTGAAGTAAAACACTTATAACAAAACAAACTAATATAGTTTGATATCACTATATATGATACCAAGCTAATTACACTACAAAAAAGTGTAAGGTGGATTGCTACGTTTACAGCAATCGAGTTAAGCTTGTACAATTACAAAACGAACAACTTGACTATACCGAGAAAAATGATGCATGATGTAGCAAAGGCTACATGCGACCACTTTAACTATTACGAATAATAATGCATAATGTAGCTACGGATACATGCGAACACTTTGACTATTAGGAATAATAATGCATGATGTAGCGAAGGCTACATGCGACCACTTTGACTATTAGGAATAATAATGCATGATGTAGCAAAGGCTACATGCGACCACTTTGACTATTACGAATAATAATGCATAATGTAGCTACAGCTACATGCGACAACTTTGACTATTACTCGAATAATAATAATGCATGATGTAGCAGGGGTTACATGCGAACACTTTGACTATCACGAATAATAATGATTTTACAGCCTTTTCAAAGACTGAACGTTAGATGTGCTCGATGCACCCCTTCTCACAAAAAGAGGGAAATTAACATAATTGATTGGAAGGTCCATTTGGAGGTGGACTGAATGAACGAAATAAACCTTCTTATTAGTTGCAGAAAAATTATGAAATTAATGCAAGAAGGATAGAGTCAGAGTATAATTTCGAATGCTGTGTCATGTGAAATTAACAAGTATAAATATATCCAAATCTCCACGTTTTCTAAGGCCATATATAATAATAAGCAAACCAATAATGTGAAGTGTCGAGTAAAACTAAACACTTCCGAACAAATCTCAAAACTGCTAGATCGCATATCAACGTAAAAGTCGTATCGAATGACAGAATAATTTTGAACGACTGAGCCGTCTCTAATGAGACGGAACAATGGCCTTTTTGAAGATGTGCTGTGTGTTTTAGAGAGAGTCATTTTCGAAGTGATTCTTGAGGTTGCAGAAAAATTATGAAATTAATGCAAGAAGGATAGAGTCAGAGTATAATTTCGAATGCTGTGTCATGTGAAATTAACAAGTATAATTGACTTTCCACGTTTTCTAAGGCCATATATAATAATTAGCAAACCAATAATGTGAAGTGTCGAGTAAAACTAAACACTTCCGAACAAATCTCAAAACTGCTAGATCGCATATCAACGTAAAAGTCGTATCGAATGACAGAATAATTTTGAACGACTGAGCCGTCTCTAATGAGACGGAACAATGGCCTTTTTGAAGATGTGCTGTGTGTTTTAGAGAGAGTCATTTTCGAAGTGATTCTTGAGGTTATGTTGTGCATTTTGTTGCCATAATGCATTGATAGGAAACAAGCGTTAGCATGCTTCAAGTATTTATTTAATATTTCTAATTACGGAGTGACAAGAAAAACTTCGGACAAATTTTACAGTGTTCTGGAACAAAAGTCATTTAGCGCACCCAAATAATTTTTATTCTATCAGATTCTCTGCACATTATCTACTAATATGTAAATGCCATGAAGGTCGTCTTCCAGAATGTTGGAATTCTTGTTCCATTTTTTTTATCCTTTATTTTGATAATTTTAAATCATTTTGGCATAGTGAATATTCGTGTATTTGTATGATAATATACATACTTATTTAGTGTTAATACATTTGTATTAATACATTTCATGTCGGGATGTAAAGAGGTTTTTTCCGAGACATTGAAAAATATTTTATATTGATTATATGTAAGGATATCAATTTGATAGTTTTTGTATATAGTTTCAATATATATTATAGAAGTTAGCATATATAATTCTGAATTTAAAGAATTAATGTGTTTGATATTTAATCAAACTATCAAGGTAATACCCCTTTTTTATATATAATCTTTTAAGTTAACAAATATTCAGTATTTCAAGCGGTTTCTTTCAGCCTGTTTCTCCAGCGAATACTTAGAAGTTTATGATTCGTTTAGTGGAACTTTTTGTTTTTTTGTGTGCTTGTTCTAGCCTAAATGTCTGTAATTATTTTGTGAGGATCGTGGCTGATATAAACTAGCGCGCAAAAGCTCCTGAATTCAAGTTATTGTGAATGGAGTTTAATTCAAAATCAGTAATTTCTGAAAAACTTTGCATATCTTTTAATTCTTGAAATATTTATACTCTATCAAATATCATTACTGTGAGAATTTTTCTCTATTCAAGAACATGAAAATGTATTTACGATCTGAATGAAAGATTTTCATAATATATTTGGTCATTTTCTCAGTCTCTCCAGTTGAACGTAAGTATTACCTAGAAAATAAATATTTCAGTACGGATTTATTTAACATCGTTCGAACTGAGGTAAAAAAATAAAACACAGGTACGTTTAGACACCATAGGGTCTGTTCTTAAAAAAAACATAAAATATGAAACTATCCAAATTTTCAACATAGACGTAGACATTTTTTCCTATAAATTCATATTTTTTTAGAGGTTTCTAGAATATTCTACATTTCAATTTCATTTTGTTACACTAAATGAATTGGTGCATATTTATTTCTTGCTTTTAACTCAAATTCGGTATATTTCCAGCATCTGTACCTGGCAATCAATTATGTCACTATTCGCATCCGAACAGGTTTTCGAACTTATTCAATTTCAACATTATCAAATTGCAGCCATGGCGAGAACGTAAATCAATTCAGAGTACACCGGTGTGCGGTGGTATGAGGCTAAAAAACGATTCGTGCAGCAGCATAACGGCAGCTCCAAGGAGTAAATTATAGTCTTGTGAATATTTTCCGGTTCGAGATTTAAGGGTGTGCAAGTGACAGCTGGATATATGAAACCTTAACTGGCCAAATTTCTTTCGTAAATAAGAATAGTGTAACTCGATAGTATTCGGGTTGAACTATATTATGGATGGCGTTTTTCTTGGAAGGTTTTTTGTTATTTTGGGTTGCAGGGGGGGCTCTGAGGGAAGAGGTCGAGGCAGAGATGGCCTAAGCGGGTGTAGATGTTTCGATAAAAGATATATCTAATCAGAAGAGACCTGATATATATTACTGCTCATTATTGCCAAATATGACGTTCAAACTTTGAGATTCGATTCACAAAAAGACTCAAACCATTCCTCAATTTCCACTTTGTAGCATAGAATTTAAAAAAAATCATTTGAGAAATTAAATACTGCCTTTGCAGTATTACAGATTTCTGTTAAACAACATTTATACGTCCCTATCAGTATATAATTTATATTAAAATATATACAGTTTTCACCAGTTGATCACTTTAGTCAATTTGACATAAAACTTTTAGCATTTCGACAGTTTTTACCTCCGTTCGCATGTAGTCTCTCATAATGAAACAATTCCATAATTAGAGCTTCATATTATGTGGCTTAAATTAAAATGATGTATTCCTCAGAGGAGGGTAAAATTTTGAAAATTTAAATATTGAATAATTCTGTGAAATCTTTACAAAATGATTGTTTTTCAAAATAAATCAAGACGTCTTAGAAAAACTGTTTTTTATGTAGATATACAGAATTCCCAAATATCCATCGCTCATCGAATTTTGGAAGAGCAGCTACTTCATCTGTTTGATCTCCAAAAACTGCAATTTTATCGATGAATTATTCGGCAAGGTCTATATCTTCAATAATCATGTCAATATGAACAGGGAAATTATTAGTTTCATCGAGATATTCAGTGAACATGTGTTGAAAAAGGACAGTACAAAATACTGGAAGTAGACATGTCCAAAATCCATACTATACTCTCTCTCTATGTTATTTCCTTCGAAAATTATTCTGCTCCCCGACGGACAATAAGTGACGTACTTCTTCAAATTCTACCGAAAAATTTTCATTAATAATGAATGATGCTGATGTAATGATTTGTGATTGTGTTGGATCAAAAGAGAGACATAAGTTATGACAGGATGATTCTTCTCATTTCATTCGTATCGATTCTTTTCAAGGAGTGCAAACGAGGAGTTGATGTTTAATTAAATTATTTCTCGAGAACAGTTTTCCTTGAATCTTCCATTACTTTGAGATAAAATCTCCTAATATTCGTCATTTTGCTAGTTTAAGAAAATATTGCTGTTTACCGATGAGGAGATACTGAAATGGCAAAAGAAATTGAAGAAATTTTGGTGCAAGAAAAGCCTACACAAAATTAAACACAACGGAAGAATAAAGAAGAATCATATTGAAGCCTGAAGTGGATTGTATCCATACCAGATCGACAGCGATTGCTAGAAATGAAAAGCATTTGTTTAAAAAAAATTCTGCAAACTTTGGATTAGTTCTGTAGGTGTAAGCTCACTAGCTCATTTTTTCTTCACCTCGAATCTGGTGAAAATGTCTGGAACCAAGCTACTGAATGATCGCCGTCAAAATATTCCAGGGCCGTAATAAAATTTCGATGTTGATAAGTTTTATATGAAAAAATCTAATCTTCTATTCGAAGCTATAAAATATGAATAAATACATGTATCAACATATACAAACTGTATCGAAATCAAAATGCATTATTATACGACCCTGCAGGGCACCAGGCAGTGGTCCACACCAATATATTACAGGGGTTGCCCGACATAACTGGGCGTTCCTCGACTGTCGGTAGCACAACAAAGCCCAAGAAGTTCAGCCTAGTAGCCACAGATGTGCGTTGCCCCTCTGCGTGTGGTAGACCGTTCAAAAGAACAAGAGAATAAGAAATCAATAAATTGTAATGGCCAGGCCCATTCATAAGAAGTCAGGGTGTAATCTCGGCGCACCGGGGTATAATGGACACGGTGGAAGGTCTCGTGGACGATGCTCTTCGTGTTGTTATGTTTTGTCCCAGACAAGTATGACCCGTTTCTCAGCGTAATACAAGAGGTTTATGATGAAATATGCGAGATTAGGGGACAAGAAGGTCGCGCTTAAAGGATTAAAATGATGTACGCGTATCATAAAACGGAACTTACGATTAACATTAATTTTGTTGCGGGTGAAGAACATTTGTAATGTTTAGGTAGTGTTATCTTGAAATTGCTATAGTTTAATGGTATTTTTGGGACTCTGATTATTTTAACGTAGTCTTTATACAGGTGGAATTCTATCACTTTCGCTACAGGAAGACACAATTGAAAATAAACATGAAATGTCGGATTCAAATTTTGCAAACCCATCTCTTATCTCAATGTCATTCTGCGAATGAAAAGAAAATGCTTCCGCATTGGAATCACATATGGGAAAATTGTAATAATATTCTATGCGTCCCATTTCAGAAGAGATAAAAGGTTGTGTAAAGAGAAATCCCTTATTTTTCCGGTAGATGACTGTATTGATCGATCGAACAATTTCAGATTTATGCTCCTTGTCAAAGTGACATTTCACGCTATGAAGATTCTTTTGCTTCTTTTTGTTTGGTCCATTCAATTGTGAGTTACAGGGTGTTAAAAATGTCAACAAAGAGAAAATTCGGAACATTTCACAGTTTTTCTTTGATAAAGGCGAAAATGCAAGCCAGGCGAAAAATACGTGGTATTGTTATGGCAAACAGAAAACAACCTCGCAGGATACTCACAAGAATTATTCAAGAGTCAGATGTGAACATTTCACCAAGGAAAGCTCGAAGATTAATGAAGGATTTGGAGTTCTCAGCATGCCAACTTCCAAAAAAACCTCTTCTCACCCCAGCCATGAAGAAAAAAAGACTCCAATGGGCCGAATATCACAAGTTGATGATTGGAAACAGGTGATTCACAAATATACACTTCTGGGTATGCCTCCAGCGTGTAAAGCACACCATACAGTGCATTTTTCAGGATGCAATAGAACCTGCAGAACTTCTTGAGGATTCTTTTCACTCCATATACGGCAATTTGGCTTATTTACATAGCCGTTTAACCAGAAATGAGCTTCATCACTAAACACAATTTTACGATAAAAAAGTGGATCAACTTCAAGCTGTTCTAAGGCCCAATCATCAAACAAACGACGCTTATTATGGTCAAGTGGCTTCAGTTCTTGAACGAGTTGGATCTTGTATGGGTGTAGATCAAGATCTTTATGCAAAATTTTCCATGTGGTGGTTGCACAGATTCCATAGACCATAGACAAATCTGGATCATCACTAACACTATGACTTGCAGCAGCGATATTTTCTTCTGTACGTACAGTTCTTTGTCTTGTTGTTGTTGCATGGAGTGGAGAAAATGTTGTCCGAAATCTATCGATAGTTCGACGAATAAGCTGCTCTGATGGACGATTATGTAAACCATAAATTTCACGAAGTACTCTATAGATTTGGCGAATAAGACACTGATTTTGAAAATAAATTTCAACAATTTGTAAACATTGTTGGGGCGTGAGTCTTTCCATGATAGTTTGTCGACGCTTACTGAACAGAAATATCAAAACAACATAGCTTCTACCTTCTGTCAAATCAAAAGTTATTCCTAGCGAAAGTTCTATCACTCTAAAAAAAACACCCGATAGCTATCGTAGCTTTTGGAGAATATATATTATACTTAAAATCCACATACAAAAATTCAAATCAACTGTTTGAAGATTCAATACCATCATGAAAATTATATTAAATCATCGGACAATCTAGTGCCACTCAAAATCTAGTTGGTTTCTAATTGATAGGTTCTATATTTCCTGAAGCACTGGGAGACGAGACTTTCAAATATGCATATTTTCATACCCTGTGGCGAATATTAAGTATTCACGAACTTGATCTTATGTATTACGGTTGAAACCAGCCTTCTCAATTTGGTGTCACTAAGTTATCTCTTAGAATTATACTGGATGCTCAGAGTCTTCTTTAGTATATCTAGTTAGTACAATTTTCAGTCATCAGTAGAAACTGATGACTACTCATTTGGATTTAACAATAATTGGAGTAAATAATGAACATAATTTTTCAAATTTTCATGAATCTTCTGATACAGAAATAACAATCACCACAAATTCGTTTCATCCAATATAAACAAAGTTATCGTTATATCATTGTATTACACATAAATTATTGATAATTCCTTTATACCCGAAAAATTTTGATCATGACTTAAACTTAACCAAACAAATAGCACTTAATAACGGTTATTCGCCATCAATAATAGACAATATGATTGTCAGAGAGTAGTATGAAAATGCTATTTACGAAATGTACTCTAAGTAATAAAACATCTAATTTTCTCAGCTACTATGGTAAACCAGCTTTGCAAATAATAGCATAGACATTAACATATCTTTCAGATCCAATAATTCTGTAGGAAAGTTAAAAAAATTCTGAACTCAAATCGAATAAATCCAAGGTGTTCATAAATGATTATGTCATAACTATCCAAAAATTTATATTGATCAAACCGGAATCTAATACTAGAAAAGATGAACAAAGGCGATCTTTATTCAATAATAAGTTACATTCAGAACATCTTACAAAAAAAAATTATTGTGAAGAATATTTTAAGATTTTGCATAGGAAAAATAAAGTTCTGAAACTAAACTTCTTAGAAAAATTAGAAAGAAAGAAATTAACAAATTCTGGGAATTTATGAATGACCAGACAGACTTATCGAATTTGCCTGTAATCTCGTAGAAAACAGGTGGCTTTTCCAAAATTAATAAAAAAACTTCCTTACACACTGATCTCGGAACTGATTTGATTGTATATTATGAAATTTTCTTCTTTCAAGGATAAATGACTCAGAATGTGATTACACACTTATTCCAAATAAATGTATAAATTACAGTAATTTATATGTTTATTTTAAACAGATATTTCCCGAATTCCATGTCAAGGAGTCGATTAGTTTTCATTTTCAATCCTCAGAATTATTTGACTCATCTGAAAGACTTTGAGGAATAATGATAGATAGTATCTGGTAAGTTCCTTGAATAATATATCCAGTGGTTCCAGAGAAAGAACTGGACGGATATTTTTGTATTTTTTAAATCAACATAGTTCATAGCCTAGACTGTGAAAATTTCTGGGTGGTTCAATTATTTTCATTTAGATTGGACAAAATGCTCGACCAAAAACAAAAGCTTCCAATCCATTTTAATACAGGGCTGTAATTAATCTCATTATATTTTCGATACCCGGAGTTCTATAGAATCCAACGGAAATTAACTCATCATCCCTACAAAAACAAAATGGAATTTTGAACAAATAATTCCGCAAATCCTATAGCACACAAAAATTAATTTGCAACCGTAACAATTCGACGCGATAATCCGAGCAAACGTTACGCGCACGTTTTACAAATTAATAACATCGGCTCGACGAACAAGTGGAGAACTTGCCTGGAAAAACGGCCTAGATAAATATCCAACAAACTAGCCCATATTTTTATTTTACGACCGGCTATTTGTTATTCCACCCGGCCCGCCATAAATATCGGGTGGCGAAAAAAAGGGGAAAATATGGAAACTGATACAAATTTCATATTCTCGGCACCGCCTCTATCCGGGCCCATTTTTCTTATCTCGTAAAAGCTGGCAGAGGCCCACCGTTATTTTCTTTTCAGTTATCGAAAATGGCGAAAATGACGTTCTCCATCGAGCCCCCCTCTCGACGTATAAAATGTTATAGAGGCGCGGGGAGCATCGCGCGATAAGTCCACCAGACGTGTAGATCGACCCTAAGATACGATCGAAATGTATCTCTCGGACAGTTATATTTTTTATGCCCCGGTTGATGATGCGTTTTAAGCTTGGCTATTATTTTATTTCGGGGCTCTTATGTGGAGTTCTGACGTTGAGGAGCGGAGATCGCTATCGACCAAGTCTTAGAGAGATATTTCGTTTGATGGAAGATGCGGTTCAGTTTCGTAATGTGATCTAGATTTCAGCATGGGTTTGAAATATCTAAATATTCCTTCCGTGCATTACGTGACTGGAGAATGCATTTAGATGACCTGAAAAGATCCTCAGCCTCGAATATGCACATGAAACCATGTATGTTACACAACTCAGAAGTTTTATGATGAAATGATTAACTCATCTTCATTTTCATATTTGTGTAGACCAAATATGGCACTTCCCTTACAATCCTATAAAAATCATTAAAGTTTATTCAGAGGTGAATACCTGATTTGTTCATTTTAGGTTTTAAGCATATTACAAAATGTACCTTATGCTAAAAACCGACGAAAAATTTATGAATCACTTAGTTATTATGGTAAATCAAATAAAAAAACTCCAGAATAACAAAGACATGAATATATCTCTTAGAACTAATAATTCATTAGCGGTAATTTTTGAAAGTTCAGAACCTAAAGTAAACAAATCACGTTTGGTAGCGGGCACCCGCCGAAAAACTTACATTGGACAAATCGGAAGGTCCTTTGACGCAAGAATAAAGAAACACCGACGCTCTTTCCTCAAAAATATTTCGAATTCTACGTATGCGGAATATCTAATGAAAGAGAAACATGATTTTGATGAGCATTTCAAAATATTGCATACGGAAAATAAGGTTTTGAAACAGAAACTGTTAAAAGTTTAGAAGATTAAGAAATTCGGGGATTTAGTGAATGAAATAACTGAGTTCTCTATTAGACCTATTCACTTAGGGACCCAGTGGTTGTAAAAAAATTGAATTATTGTACTTACCTTAATTTCGAAACAGAAGCCATTTAAATATATTATGTTTCCAAATTTTAGACAGAAGTTCACAAGTCACAATAATAAATAGAAATCAACATATACGTATACAAGTGTATTATTTAATTGAAATATCTTTCGTTGTTTTGTAGTTCCCCTCGGCAGATAGGTTTCAACATTGTGCAAAATATCTCTAATGCAGTACTAAGGGAAATAATAAATAAATAAGATTAGTTTTTCAATCAAATGTGAAGATTAAATGGAAAAATCAGAATAATAAGCTTTTTACCGTCAAAATATAAACTGTCTGAAAGTATTGAAGTTAATACTACGCGGTGAAAAGGAGCAAATTGATATTCGATTCGAGTTTGCAACTATTGAAAGTATTGTTACATTTTTTGTTAATGATTTGTTTCTTTCGCCGAAATTCTGGAGAGAACTGGAAATCCAATAATATGAAAATTTGAAAGAGATATAAGTTTTCGATAGTTTACTCGAGAAAAAATTGCACTCGTTATGAAAAATAAAACAACTATGTATTCAATTAATATTTGATAGATTCGGTCTTTACTTGGTGGAAACTCATTTTAATTCAAAAATGTATATGAAACAGTAATTTATTTCCACAAAAATGTTTGTACTACTACAACAATTTTTTCACCACGATGTGGCTTCTTCAGGTATTACAGTGTACTGTCTGTCAGACAGTACAAGAAGCCACATCGTGGTGAAACAATTGTTGTAGTAGTACAAACATTTTTGTGGAAATAAATTACTGTTTCATATACATTTTTTCAATGTATTTAATTATTTAAATATTTCTTTCTACATATTTGATTGCAAAAAATTATATTCAATAATTATAACTTCAGGAATTAAATTAAATTAATGTCATATAAGTACAACTTATATCAAACGACATATAAAAGAAACATTCATTATAAGACATCCAAATGATATAGCAATTGCCAATAAATAAAAATTGTTAACCAAAATCCTATAAATTAAATATTTTGAGTAGACAAATTTTTTTTTAATTCATAATATATAATTATTTGGTTTCCTTAACATTCTTTATACAGATAGTCCTTGTGCTATAACAGAGGCCATTAATTGCCTTTTAGATCAATGGTAAACCACATGGTTGAGTCAACATTACACTCCATTTGAATTTTTGAGTATTCATTTACCAGAAGCTTTCTGAATTGTTAAAAGGTGAGTAAATATTTGTTGTTGATTGATGTTATATTTTATTGAATATGAATATAATTGTATACTGACGAAGCAAAGTCTCTCTTAAAACTTGTTTTTTAGTAATGTTTTTACATATCTTGAGATTTTATTGAAAGTAACTTAGTTAGATATCCAATAATATTGAATATTCTAAGTAAGATAGTTTTATGATGAAATTCTTAAGATTATGTTAAACATTTTTGAAAGATATCTGTTTTCATAAGATTGATAAGTAGAAACAAAATTTTTTCTACTCAAAATATTTAATTTATAGGATTTTGGTTAACAATTTTTATTTATTGGATTTTGTTATATCATTATATAACTTATAATGAATGTTTATTTTATACGTCGTTTGATATAAGTGGTACTTATATGACATTAATTTTATTTAATTCCTGAAGTTATAATTATTAAATATAATTTTTTGAAATTAACTATGTAGAAGGCTAACATTAAAATATTTCAATAATTTTATATACCTTCTATCAAGTATTGAACTCTATTTATTTTATTAAACTATGTATTTACTGCTATTGTTTAAAATCAAAAAAATTATTCCGTCATAAAATGCCAATGTGAATTTAATATGTTCATAAATGTAAAGGACATTTCAACACTTTTTAAGGAATTCTGAGGTACTTCTTTACGCATGTTTCATCATAGGTTGATGAAGAACTAATTATTTATTGTGCATATCAATCTTTTATACTGCTAACAAATTAGTTAAATGAGTTTTAATTTCAAAATGTAAAATTTCACCATTGTTGTCAAAAATTTGTCCTGTGTAAACTGGTTCACTTGGATTAATTTTCAATTATTAATTGCGTAACTTTTTCTGTATTCCCATGGTCATGTACAAAATGATCTTTCTGTTTGACCAACGTAAATCATGACTTGGTTTTGATAATTCACCACAACAAATGGGGACAATGTACCTTGAAATATAAAACCTGGATTACTTCTGCGTTTATATTTTTAATTCATTCAAAACAAATGCTAACAAAAAATATAACAATGATAACATACAAAATTCAACCTGTACAAACGATCCATATTTCTGTCGGTATCAATGAAGTTTCAGATATTGAGAACACATGGCATTAACTTAATATAACGGATTTTCCGACAGGAATTGAACAATTTTAAATGGTTACAATGACAACATTGTATATTATTTCTAACATTTCTCATGTCATTTGCATTCAGTAGGTTACGCCATTTAATCATGGAAAGATGCACGCTTCAACAGCGCTTATAAGTTGTTAAATTATTTTATCAAATTCAATGCTCATGCGTGGAAACTGTGAATAATTTAACAATTCCATGTGGATTTTCATCACGCCAAATTTCGCAATTGTTTACATAACCATTCAATCAATAATAAGCTTTCAAGTTGGTCAAGAGCATAATCAGAAAATAAGCAACGTTATGGTGGTCACATGGCTTTAGTTCTTGAACGAGTTGAATTTTTTTGGATGAAAACCCAAATATTTTCTAAAAATCCTCCAAGTTGTTGTTTGAGAAAGTTTTAGTTGTTGAGAACGACGTCCAACCGATAAATTTGGATTTTCCTTTACACTTGCTGCGACCAAGTCAATATTCCCACACGTGCGTGCATTTCTTTATAGTACTTGTATTCTTGTATAAAATTTGTCTGCAATACGACGAATAGTGAGTCAATTAACTGAATAATGTCTTCTATGAATTCTTCTTAAATTTCCACAGTTTTCACAACTGAGCACTGATTTTGATAAAATAATTTAACAATTTCTAAACGTTGCTGAAATCTTTTCATGATAAAATGGCGTAATCAACTGAACACAAATGACATGAGAAATGTCAAAAACAATATACAGTATTGCCATGATAACCATTTTAAATCGTATCATTTCTATTGGAAAACCCGTTATTTGAAATATTAAAGGTTAATAAATAATCATGAAACTGATTTTACAAAATGATCAAATAAACTTGAACAAGTCTCCATTCTTTAATGTTTTCGGATGAATTTCTAGTTGATTGATTATTGAAATGAATACCTGGCAAGATCAAGATGTGACAAAGCATTTCTCTAGTTAGATAAGAATGGAGAGTTTTATTACATCTATTATTTCATTTTAAATTTAAAGAAATCGTATACTTCACGAACACCACGAGTCGTCCATCTTTTCGACAAAATAGCGACCGATTCTCCTATTTTTTTCTATTCGATGGTCCATAACTTGTTGATTTCAATCATCAGCGACACCCAATTCCGAAGAATGTCGACAAAAAAGCTCGAATTCCCAAAACTCGCAGACAATAATGGGAAAGCCTTGTAGCCGACGAGAGACATCGCAAAAACTCACCTCTAGGAGGAACGATATCGGTGACATCGTATCGGATTCCGAAGAAGTTAACAAACTTGGAAATTTCCGCGTTAATTTCCAGCCCTACCAGGCCCTCCGGATCGATCCGCCGATATTGGATTATGCAAAAGTTCGCAGGGGAATTGTATCCGGCAAAGAACGGATCCCTGATTAATTCCATACCGTCGAGAGGGCGGATGGATATTGAAGGTTCACGGGGAACGCTGAATACCGGAAAATGACAACAAATTTCCGCGTAATTTGTTCGAAAGGAAACTCAGGCTGCAATCCTCCAGACGATGCGACTGGAGGCGCTTTTAATGAATTCGATGGAAGTGCTTAGTTTCGTTATGGAACATATTATGGTAACCTCCGGTGGTTTCGAGTAAAGTACGGCGATTTTCCGTGGAAAATATTAATTGAATCGAAAAATATTGTAGCAGTGGTAATCGATCTAACTCCGAATATATCTCAAGGTACCTTGCTAACAATGACTTCCATAAAGTTTCACAATCATATTTAAAAAAATTTTATTGCAATGATAGAAGTTTACTATAGAATTAGAATTCAGCTTGTACTGAAAAACGACTTGAATATATACAATTCTTAGTACTTTGCTAAAATGTTTGGAGGTGTAGTATTATTCATTGGTCCTTCGATGTAGGTGTACTCTATTCTGGACACTTTCGTAGATTGGAATTTAGCTGACTCCAGAAGTTCAAGATTAACAAAACAGTCCATCTTCCATATAATCTAAATACCGGCATTTCGAAAATGTGGAAACTGAGAAAAATCTTACAAATGCTTTGCTTAAGTAAGAGAATAATCTCACCTCTAAGGCACTATCTAAGAGAAGTGCTCTCTCTAAATCCCAGACAAGGTATTCTCTAAATCCCTAATATGGAAAGCGATGTACGCAATACTGGATATGAATATTTTGGATTCCAAACAAGGGATGCTTTTTCAATCTCAGACAAGGGTCACCAATTTCTCAATTCTAGACAAGAATGCCAGACAGGAGATTTGATCTCCTCAATTCCAAACATGTAAATGTTTGATGTAAATTTCTCACTCACAAACAAATGATGCCATTTTCTCAATCCCAGAAAAGAGACACAATTTTCTCAATCTCAGACAAGGGACCCGATTCTGTCCATCCAAGACACGGCAATTGATTTTCGATATTTCCAATACCAGACAAGGAGCTGATTGATTGAATTCACTCCACAGTTCAAAAATATCATTGCTGAAAAGGAAGCCTAATGATGACACTCCAAAATGAAGGTGTTGCCAGAGGAAACAATGGAATATTGAACAAGTAGCGACAACTGTTATCAAAATCGCACGAACTTATTTCTAATCCTAATATATTCAACAGAACCTCTTCAGATCTTCGTAGATAATAAAAATGATAAGAAACGTTAGATTTCGCTGTTTTTTTGTATGAAATGGGAAGTGGCAAAAATCTTTAGAGGAGTTTCATATTATAAAAAATAAGAATGTTATAAAGAATATACATTCTGTCAAGAAAGTACCGGGAATTATCGATTTAAATCTGGCGGGGCAATGAGGCAGGTAAAAATTTTTTATCCTAGGTTGGTACCACTGTCCTTAATTACTATGCCAAGCAAGAGCGGGATCTGTCAACTAGTGTGTTTGCAACAGCTGATTAAGTCAGTCGATGTCAGAGTGCGTGCCGATTTTTACTATGGGTGATTACGTTGAGCAAAGAATTTGTTTAAAGTTTTGTGTTGCAAATGAATTTTCGTGTGCCAATGCATTGAACATGTTGCAAAAGGCCTTTGGTGATAATGCTCTATCGAAAACTCGTGCATATCAGTGGTACAGAGCCTTCAAGGACGGTCGTGAAGTGGTCGCCCATCGACGGCTTCGATCGAAGATAATGTCGATAAAATTAAGGAAAGGGTGCTGGAAAACCGTCGTACCAGCTTGAGAGAGATAGCACATGATCTTAAGATATCCCACGAGTCCGCACGTACGATTTTGATTGATATTTTGGGCATGAGAAAGGTGGCTGCACGACTCGTACCGAAAGACCTGAATTTTCTTCAAAAACGTCATCGCGAACAGGTTACTTCAGACATGCTGGATCGCTGTAATTCCGATTCTACATTCATGGAACGCATTATAACTGGTGATGAGAACTGGGTCTACGAGTACGATATGCAAACAAGCCAGCAATCATCGGAATGGGTGGCAAAAAAGGAGCCGAAACCGAAAAAACCACGCCAAAGCCGCTCGAAAATGAAGGTGATGCTCATTGTTTTCTTCGGTATCCGTGGCGTGGTGCACTACGAATTCGTTCCAGAGGATCAGACGGTAAACAAGGAGTATTACCTAGGCGTTATGAAACGTTTGCGTGAGCGTAAGAAGCGGCCAAATTTGTGGGCGAACAACTCATGGATTTTGCATGACGATAACGCACCTTCTCACCGAGCTACGATTGTGACTGACTTTCTCGCCAAAAACTCAACAAACGTGCTTCAGCAACCACCGTATTCGCCGGATTTGGCTCCCTGCTACTTTTTCCTCTTCCCAAAACTAAAATTGCCCCTTCGTGGCACCCGTTTTGAGTCGATTGAAGCCATAAAACAAAATTCGGCCCGAGAGCTAAAGTCCATCCCGGAAAGCGCCTATAAAAAATGTTTCGATAATTGGAAGTGCCGTTGGCATAGATGTATTGGAGCAAATGGAGCCTATTTTGAAGGCGACCCAATAAATTTTGACGATTAAATGTAAAAATGTTGTTTTAATTGAAAATTCCCGGTACTTTCTTGACAGAGTAGTATAACTATACAGAAAGATAAGCACTGAAAAGAGATCTTAATGACTTCAAAATCCAACGGATATTATGTTACATTTGAATATTATTGTTACTGGAGACAACAATATGTTGGAGAAGAAAGTGATGTTTCCTAAGTAGTTTTCGAGAATAATACATGTTTGACATTCCTTTTTCTGGGAAGTTAAATTAAAACGGGATTTTGATCACTCATAAAAGTTTCCCTTTTCGCCATTCGTTCACTCTATCAAGATCTTCACTACCCCAAATAACTCGTGAAAGGGATAAACTGACCCAAACCGGATTCCAACTCAAAGTATTCATTAAAGCTCCATATTGGACTCACCTAAACCCACAAACCGCCCGTGCAAAGGAGGCGATTCAAACAAATTTAACGCTACATTGAATATTCGGCAATACTCTTCGTGAGCACCTTCCCTAATCCCCGAAACCGGAAACATTTCGATCTTCTTGAAAAAACCCACTGTTCCAAAGTCCCAAATCCCCAGTTTTCCCGGCAGGAAAATTCCTCCCCACAGCGATAATCGACGTTTATAATCGGGTAGCGCACCAGGGTGGTAAAATCGGATGAATTTTCCGAGGAGAGGTCGACAGTCGTTTTTTTCCGAAGTGAAAAACACCACCGCACAAGACGAATTGAATGGAACTCAAGAAACTGCATCCTAATTTAATCCACTTCCCCTTGGTGCTTCTCGTCTGCTTTTGAGAACCACCGATATGCGGAAGTATTTATTTTTGAGGGGAAACGAGGACCAGATAACGCGATTACTGGTGGAAAATCGATATTAGCGCATAACTTTGCGGTGTCTTTGATCCTATCGACATAACACAAAATATTTTTTTATTTCGTGCACCCTTCTGAAAGGGATAGCGAGAAGTCATATTAACATGATAATTTAAAAGAAATCAGCATTAAAGATGAAATATTGATGTCAGAATATCATGACTCATAACGCGCGCTGATAAAAATAAGTTACATATGTGCAAAATTTAGCAGATTACACTATTCTTCATGGGATGAAAGCATTCGTTAAAATAAGAAAAAATTACAATATACCTAGAATCTAAATGCATTTTTTTAGAGAAACAAAATAACAAAGTTTGAATTTAATGACAAAAATATAAAGTACAACATTCTAGTCTTCATAGAATTCATTGATATTTTGGTTAATACAAATACGATCTAAGAGACACACTTCCTATTAGAATAGAAACTGTCTTTCTAATTTTAATATAAATCAATTCCAAAAACACTAGAGAATGTTTTATTTTAATATTTCACTTAAAAAATTCGCCTTTATCAAATATAAACTGCGTAGATTATTTTTGATTTTTATTTTTTGTACTTTATTCTTTCCTATGCATGAAAACATTTTTCTAAAAATTCGTATACTTTAAAGTGTTGATTGAGAACCTTTGCAATCAAATATCAGAATCATCGTTCTCCTTTTTAGAGTCTTATTTTTTCTCGGTCAAATGTTGAATTTGATACTTTATAACTTTCTTAAAAAAATCACATTATATATCTATATTTCATCCTAAGTTCGTTAACTCTTATATTTCCTGAATATTTATCGTAACTTTCAGTATTTAAGAACAATTTGCCCGAATGCAACTGATGCATATAAAAGGAGAACCAGAAACTTAAGCTTAACTGTGAATTCTATTCATTATTGTAGTGGAACAACTATAATTGAATTAATGAAGAGGTTTGTATGATTTGTTTTAAGGTCTTTTCAATATCTTAAATATCAAACAGAGTAAAAAAAACCAATAAATAAAAATTAATCTATCATAATTACACGACCACCTGTTATATAATATTCGAACTAGTGATTAGACACCAGACTACCATTTGCATCCAATGTTCATCTACAGAATATACACAGAGGTTGAAAAAAGTTTGTTTAAGACTCACTTATATCCAAAGAATATTCTGCATGAGGAAAAAATAAATTACTATTATTAAATCGGGTTTTTTTTAGAGTGATAGAACTTTCGATAAGGATAACTGTGATTTGAGAGAAGGTAGAAGCCATGTTGTTTCGACATTTCTGCTCAGTAAGCATTGACAAATTATCATGGAAAGACTCACGCCGCAACAACGTTAACAAATTGTTGAAATTTATTTTCAGAATCAGTGTTCTATTCGCCAAACTTATAGAGCACTTCCTGAAATTTATGGTCTACATAATCGTCCTCAGAGCAGCTTATTCGTCGAACTGTCGATAGATTTCGGACAGAATTTTCTCTACTCGATGCAACAACATCAACAAGACAAAGAAATATACGTGCAGAAGAAAATATCGCTGCTGTAAGTCATAATGGTAATGATAATCCAGATTTATCTATTCGTCGACGTTCACAACAAGTTCGACTCTGTGCATCCACCACATGGAAAATTTAGCGTAAAGATCTTGGTCTACGCCCATACCAGATCCAACTGGTCCAAGAACTAAAGCCACTTGACCATAATAAGCGTCGTTTGTTTGCTGATTGGGCCCTAGACAGTTTGAAGTTAATCCACTTTGTTATCGTAAAATTGTGTTTAGTGATGAAGCTCATTTCTGGTTGAACGGCTATGTAAACAAGCAGATTTGCCGTATACGGAGTGAAAAGTTCTGCAGGTTCCATTGCATCCTGAAAATGTACTGTATGGTGTGCTTTACACGCTGGAGGCATCATCGGTCCATATTTCTTCAAAAACGATGCTGGAGCTTATGTTACAGTGAATGGTGCTCGTTACAGAATTTTGGTATCGACCCAGAAGTGTTTTGGTTTCAACAATATGGTGCTACACCTCATGCTGCTACCATAACAATTGATTTATTAAAAGAAAGATTACATTATTTCGAGAAAAGGGCCAATTAATTAGCCTCAAAGATCATGCGACATAACTCCACTGGATTATTTTCTTTGGGGTAATGTCAAGTCATTGGTTTATGCTGATAAACCAGAAACAATAGACGCTTTGGAAGCCAACATTACTCGTGTTATTGATGAAAAAAAGCATGAATTACTCGAAAAAGTGGTCACAAATTGGTCTGGTCGAATGCGGTTCCTCAGAGCTAGTCGTATTGGACGTATGCCTAAAATTACTTTCAAAACATAAATGTCATAAAATTATCTTTCAAATAAAAAATTGGCTTCAATCTTAATTTTAATTGTTTTATTTCAATTTAAAGTTCTATTTCACTAAAAAAAACACCCGATATGTAGAATAAAATGATGAAAGGGGGAGTTTTTCACTTGCAAAACTTATGAAATCAAAATTTGTAATGAAGTGTAACAGAATTACTCTGTTTGATATTTAAGATATTATTTAATTGAAGAAAAATTTACCGACAACTCTGTCACACCAAAAAAGATATATACATATTTTTACCGTGGGTGCATACCAAAATTTATTTGCCTGCTTATGAAGCAAGAATAAAAAAAATATGGTACAATACAAACACTGGAGATATAAAATAAAATAGAAAGGCCTTTTACTTGATAGAAGAAATATAACAAAATTGAATATTAAAACAAATTGAAATATGTTTGAATATTGAAACAAATTAAGTTTGAATATTGAAACAAATTAATATATGTTTATCTTCTACAATTTTAATTTAAAAAATTTTTTATTCAAAAAAACTTTTAGAATTAAATTAATGTCTAAAACAAGCACCGCTTATATTTAATAGACGTATATAATCTAAACTCAATATACAATGTCAAATGGAATAAATAAACCAAAAGATACACGAAAGTCCCTAAAATTAATAAATAAATATTTAAAGGAGACAAATTTTGTTTCTGGTCTTGTTCTCAAAACGCCATTTTTACCTTGAAAACATGAACACACTTAAAGGACCTCTCAAAGAATATAATTTATTTGAAATATTTAATATATTTAAATATTCGAATAAGTAAATTCAGAAATCTCTCAAAGCATGCACTATATCTTCAAAAAACAAATATAGTTCAAAACAATTCCGTCTTCAGTCCTGAAATATATTCAAAATATCAAAATCAAAAACTAACCTGTACCAAACCACTCAACACGTGTAAATGAAAAATGTTTCGAGACATAGATCATCTTTATAATTCAAGCTTTATCTATGCTCTAACAGAATCAAAGAACAGTGTGAGTTATCTTTAAGGTTTACCATTCATTGACACTGTATAATGAAATTTATTGAAGCCAAGATATAATTATATATTATATATAAAATAAAATAGAAAGGCCTTTTACTTGATAGAAGAAATATAACTAAGTTTGAATATTGAAACAAATTAATATATGTTTATCTTCTACAATTTTAATTTAAAAAATTTTTATTCAAAAAAACTTTTAGAATTAAATTAATGTCTAAAACAAGCACCGCTTATATTTAATAGACGTATATAATCTAAACTCAATATACAATGTCAAATGGAATAACTCACACTGTTCTTTGATTCTGTTAGAGCATAGATAAATCTTGAATTATAAAGATGATCTATGTCTCGAAACATTTTTCATTTACACGTGTTGAGTGGTTTGGTACAGGTTAGTTTTTGATTTTGATATTTTGAATATATTTCAGGACTGAAGACGGAATTGTTTTGAACTATATTTGTTTTTTGAAGATATAGTGCATGCTTTGAGAGATTTCTGAATTTACTTATTCGAATATTTAAATATATTAAATATTTCAAATAAATTATATTCTTTGAGAGGTCCTTTAAGTGTGTTCATGTTTTCAAGGTACAAATGGCGTTTTGAGAACAAGACCAGAAACAAAATTTGTCTCCTTTAAATATTTATTCATTAATTTTAGGGACTTTCGTGTATCTTTTGGTTTATTTATTCCATTTGACATTGTATATTGAGTTTAGATTATATACGTCTATTAAATATAAGCGGTGCTTGTTTTAGACATTAATTTAATTCTAAAAGTTTTTTTGAATAAAAATTCTTTAAATTAAAATTGTAGAAGATAAACATATATTAATTTGTTTCAATATTCAAACTTAGTTATATTTCTTCTATCAAGTAAAAGGCCTTTCTATTTTATTTTAAATTGAAATATGTTTATCTTCTACAATTTTTTTGAAATTAAAACTGGAGATATAGATATTCTTAAACGGGTCCCAAATTCAAAAACCAGACATGCACTGGCGATGGGCGATTGTATAATTTAATTTATTTCAGCAGAAAATATTTCAAATTAAACATTTTTTTCAATGATTTTCGCATTGATATATATCGATGGGTACCATCACTATTTGAAATATAAAAGAAACAAATAAAATGAATAATTGACAGATGAATTATGGGCCTATATCCGACGCGCAGTGAACATACAGAAAATAAAAATCGTTGAAAACTGAGTACACTCTTCAATAATGAAACGATGAAAGATTGATAGATTTCCACATAAAATAGAAAAAAAGATTCTTCTACAAAACTGAAGTCTCCAAACCTCCTTTCCATTAAACAATGTACTGGAATGTATTTAAAGTTAAGCTGTATCAATATATGCACCATATGTTTCTTCTCACCGTAGAGAGAAGAGTATTAAAACTAAATAGAAAACAGAAGTGCGCCTCAAATACAAAACCACTTAAGAATTTCGATAAAGCTTCACCCCTATTTTTGCGAAACGCAACGAAATGCTTATCTGTTAGCTCAAAAGTTTGCTTTTCGTGAATTTCGAGCTTAAAATGATTCGTAATATATAATTGTTAATGATGAAGATTTGGTGTCGAATATAAGTTTATTCGTTTCACTGAAGGGTCGTTTTCAGACACAATTATTTGTGAATAGTAACGTAAAAATTTGGAATTTGTAGGGTTGCATTAGGAAGATTAATTCAAAACCTTAAACAAAATTCAGATACTTTGGACAACGTCTGATTTCTAGAAACCAGCTAAAACCGAGAAAAGCTCCACTTTGTACTGCAAACTAATAGATTGCCTTCTTTTATTGAGCATCTTGACGAAACTTATACAGAGAAAAGACTTATTGACATAGCGAAGGGACTACGATGTATATAGGGGAACCAAACAAAGGACTGCATTATAGTTTTATTGCTCCAGATTTCCTAACATCCCGGAATGATGATGATTTAAGAATAAAAGATGGCAGTCAAGCATGAGAACCTAGACCAAACCGGATGTTGTTCCCTTGACCTATAAAAACATCATAAATTCTTAAGTCAGGCGAAACCAACATTTGCGAATTGCCTTTTAAAACCACAACAGGAACCAAGTGTTATTTCGAAATGGATATGTACATGTGGTATAAGGAAACCCTCCAGAAACTCATGAAATGAGAACTGAAATAATAAATAGAACCCTTTCTAAATGAAGCGTTTGAGATAAGAAAAAGTTTATTGTTTCATATGAATTAGTTGGCAATTGAAATATAATAAAAGCACTTCGATAGCCGCAGAGTAGTTTTGTCGAAGTGTAAATCGACCCATTTCATTAATGTCAAATATTAAACTTCCAGTCAAAATTGCCAGACTTGAAATAACCACTTTTTCAAAATACAAATTCTAGACGACTCACCGTTTACATCTATGTATTTTATTGAAGTATTCCTTCAGTAATTTTGATTAATAATTTATATTTCTTTGAAATGTTTTATTCAATTTTGGTACAGTCTAATAAGTGTTAATTCTATATGTCTACTAAATTGAAACAATGTTTTTCAAAGACATTCATTTAATTTAATGCTAAAAGTTTCTGAATAAAAATTTTTTTTTAAATTGAAATTTGTAGGAGGTTAACAGAATGAATCTGTATGATATCTAAAATTTTGTAATAATCTTTCCATCAAGACAAAACCCCTTATTATCATAATAATGTCAAAATTTGAATATCAAAAGAAATTAAAATATTTTTGTCTTCTACAATTTTAATTTCAAAAAAATTTTATTCAAAAAACTTTTAGAATTAAATTAATGTCTAAAATAAGATTTTGATATTTGGAATATTATCTAGGACCGATGAAGGGATTACTCAGAATTATATTTGTTTTTTGAAGATATAGTGCATGTTTTAAGAGATTTCTGAATCAACTTATTCGAATATTCAAATATATTAAATATTTCAAATAAATTATATTCTTTGAGAAGCCCTTAAGGTGTGTTCATGTTTTTAAAAGGCAATTGGTGTTCTTAAAGGTAAGATCAGAAACAAAATTTTGTCTCCTTTAAATATTTATTAATTAATTTTAATGACTTTCGTATATCTGTTGGTTTATTTATTCCATTTGACATTATATATTGAGTTTTGATTATATACGTCTATTAAACGTAAGCGGTGCTTATTTTAGACATTAATTTAATTCCTAAAAGTTTTTTGAATAAAATTTTTTTGAAATTAAAATTGTAGAAGACAAACATATTTTAATTTGTTTCGATATTCAAATTTTGTTATATTTCTTCTATCAAGTAAAAAGCCTTTTTCTATTTTACATAATAATGTCTTTTGTTGTGGATAGGAGTTTTTCTTCAAATGAATTTCCATGAAGTGAAGACAGAATGAATCAAACAAATATCTTCCTTTCACAAAGATCCGCGACGAATTTGTAACAAATTATAACATCGGAATCGGCGTTACAAATCCGGCTCAAAATTCGCCATAAATCACTTTTCAAAACACGCGAACATCATCCATTGAGTGAACTCATTGTGTATCATACAGATGCGTCAGAACTCAAACAAACGACTGATTTACGGCTCGAAACAATGGCTGATCCCCTTGGGAGGATTAAGACCCCCGCATTTCACCCCCAATCGAAACTTCAATCATTAGTCCCTTATCGGCTGCGGCGGAGTACCCCACCCTGTTGCATAAAATATAACATTTTCATTGCTTCAATCCAAAGTATGTACATGATAAATTTTAAATCGATTTTAGAGCTACCCCGACGTCGCCTGGGAGCGCTATGAGACCGCTTGATCCTCTTGATCCCCGGCGTATTTTTGTTGGATCTATCGGAGCGTGCTGTACGCTAATAATTTTTGTATGGAACACGGAGCAGACAATGGTGCTAGAGTTGGAATAATGTTGTTGTAGCTGTGATGGAGAAGGTGATTAAAGTCGAGAAAAACGGGGAGAAGGAATCTCTGGGGTCTAGACGTGTATTATATAACAGTAATAAAATAACGGTTATAGTAAGTTGAGATATCTGGGTACCTTGTAAACAACTAGTAATAAATAAAATTCAATTTCCACAAAATTTTTATTGTTGAACGGCACTTGTTTCGCCACACGATTTCTCAACCGTGTTGTACATTTGAACTGATACTGTGTGAAAACTTACATGATATTTGTATTGGCAGGTATCGGGTGTTTTTTTAGAGTGATAGAACTTTAAATTGAAATAAAATATATTCAAGTAGATATTGAAGATTTTTTTTTACTCGAAAGATAATTTTGTGACATTTATGTTTTAAAAATAATTGCCTGCATATGTCCACCACGACTATATCTGAGGAAACGCATTCGACCAGACCAATTTTGGACCACTTTTTCGAGTAATTCAGGCCTTATTTCATCAAAAACACGAGTTATGTTGGCTTCCAAAGCCAATTGTTTATGGTTTATCAGCATAAACCAATGACTTGACATAACCCCAAAGAAAATAATCCAGTGGAGTTATGTTGCATGATCTTGGAGGCCAATCAATTGGACCGTGTCTCCAAATAATGTTATGGCCAAATCTTTCTTTCAATAAATCAATTTTTGCGACTTCTGAGTCGATACGATTCAAATTTTGAAACAAATAATTATTGATCATTGATCTGTAACGAGCACCTTTCACTGCAACACTAGTCCCAGCATCGTTTTCAAAGAAATATGGACCGATGATGCCTCCAGCGTATTAAGCGCAGCATATATTGCATTTTTCGGGATGCAATGAAACCTGCAGAACTTCTTGAGGGTTGTTTCCACTCCATATACGGCAATTTTGCTTGTTTACATAACCGTTCAACCAGAAATGAGCTTCATCACTAAAAACAATTTTACGATAAATAAGTGGATCATCTTCAAGCTGTTCTAGGGCCCAATCGGCAAATAAACGATGCTTTTTATAAAATAAGAAGGAACGGTTTTTTACTTGATAGAAGGATTATTACAAAATATGAATATCAAAACAGATTTAATCTGTTAGTCTTCTACAATTTTAATTTCAAAAAATTTTTTTGAAGAAACTTTAATAATTAAATTAATGACTTTATAAGGACTGCTCATATTTAATAGACGTATTAAAGCAAAATTCATCATACAATATCAAATGGAATTAAGAAAAACCAACGAATATAAATTGTCAATTGAAATTAAAATATAAATAAACAAACATTTTTTGTTTCGTTCTAGGCATGCATACTGAACTCTTCAGACAAACGTACGAAGCCCTGTTTGTTAAAAAATGTATTGTTTTCTGATCCTATATTAATGAAAAATAACTCTTTCTCAAAAATATAAAACATAATTTCAAGAACTTCTAAAAAACTGATTTATTTGAAATATTCAATATATTTAAATAAATTACTTCAAAAAATCTCAAAACATCCTCAAGAAATAATTGAAATTACGATAAGATCAGTTCAACTTTACATATAAAAAAAATAATGAAATCAATTTAACAATATATATTATTTTTTTTATATGTAAAGTTGAACTGATCTTATCGTAATTTTAATTATTTCTTGAGGATGTGCTACATGTTTTGAGATTTTTTGAAGTAATTTATTCGAATATATTGAATATTTCAAATAAATTAGGTTTTGAGAAGTTCTTGAAATTATGTTTTATATTTTTGAGAAAGAGTTATTTTTCATTAATATAGGATCAGAAAACAATACATTTTGTAACAAACAAGGCTTCGTACGTTTGTCTGAAGAGTTCAGTACGCATGCTTGGAACGAAACAAAAAATGTTTGTTTATTTATATTTTGATTTCAATTGACAATTTATATTAGTTGGTTTTTCTTAATTCCATTTGATATTGTATGATGAATTTTGATTTTATACGTCTATTGAATATGAGCAGTGCTTATAAAGACATTAATTTAATTCTTAAAGTTTCTTCAAAAAAAATTTTTGAAATTAAAATTGTAGAAGACTAACAGATTAAATCTGTTTTGATATTCAAATTTTGATGCTTTTTATGGTTAAGTGGCTTCAGTTCTTGAACCAGTTGGATCTTGTATGGGTGTAGACCAAGATCTTTTTGATCAAAATTTTCCATGTGGTGGATGCACAGAGTCCAATTTGTTGGGAACGTCGACGAATAGATAAATCTGGATTATCATTAACACTATGACATACAGCAGCGATATTTTCTTCTGTAGGTACAGTTCTTTGTCTTGTTGTTGTTGTTGCATCGAGTAGAGAAAATGCTGTCTGAAATCTATCGATAGTTCGACGAATAATCTGCTCTGATGGCCGATTATGTAAACCATAAATTTCACGAAGTGCTCTATAAGTTTGGAGAATAGAACATTGATTTTGAAAATAAATTTCAATAATTTGCAAACATTGTAGCGGCATGAGTCTGTCCATGATAATATGCTTACTGAACAGAAAGGTCAAAACAACATGGCTTCTACCTTCTGTCAAATCACAGTTATCCCTATAGAAAGTTCTATCACTCTAAAAAAAAAGCAGCCGATACGAGGAAATAATGGAGACCCATTCAAAACACCCGATACATCAGTAACTCAAAGAAGTTATGAATTCAACAACTTTTATAATTCACCAAAATGGGGCGTACAAATTCCTGTTACTGAAAACTCTCTCTTAATGCGCAAAATTGGGACAAATTTCTGGTGTCCATTTAAAATTCCTCCTATTGATATTATGGATTATATAATAAATAATCTCTCATATTCACACCGAATTTGGGGACTCATCCTGTATTTACCAAAATGGTAGGGGCAAACATGAAAGATAGATATAATTCATTCCACTGACAATTCTCATTGTACATACACATGGTGTCCCGCAAAACGCTGATTCGCAACACAGGCATGCCGCAAACTTGTTGTTTCACATCGTATATCAAATGTGCCTAATGAGGAACAGTGTATGAAATGTGAAACTGCAAATCTGTTAGGTATTTATCTCGAATTTCGCTTCGCACATTGTATCGCGTTACATGTACAAGACAGCCAATTACGACTGTTGAGGTTGATGAAGGTTATCAGTGCAGTCATTTTCGAGCACATCGGCGTCAAGTTGTTATTGCCTTGTCTAATATTCAAACGGATATTTAAACTTCTCGAAAAAAATTAAGATAATACAACGTGTGTGATGGTATCACTTCGAACTTTGCCTTATGAGGACGAACTTATTTGTGCCAATTTCTGTACTGTGTGGTTTCTTAAAGGAGATATTTTATTCGAAAATTGAAAATATAAGAGCATTTCATACCGATTTCCATTAAGAGATCACTCAATTCTAGCTTTTGTAGGTGAAAACGCATAGAAGTCAATTTCAGCAAACTTTAAGAAATTTTTCAGTTTCAAACTTTTATAATTTGCCAAAATGGAAGGTTCTAATTCTTGGTAATGGAAAACACTCTGTCTTAATGCATAAAGTTAGGACAATTTTGTGGTGTCCATTTGAAATTCCTTTCAATTGATATAATGGAACATAAAATAAATAAATATATATCTGGTGTTTTTTTTAGAGTGATAGAATTTTAAATTGAAATAAAACACATTTGAATTAAGATTGAGGCCAATTTTTTTTTTATTTGAAAGTTAATTTCATGACATTTATGTTTTGAAAATAATTTCCGGCATATGTCCACCACGACTATCTCTGAGGAAACGCCTTCGACCAGACCAATTTTGGACCACTTTTTCGAGTAATTAAGGCCTTATTTGATCAAAAACACGAGTTATGTTGGCTTCCAAAACGTCTTTTGTTTATGGTTAATCAGCATAAACTAATGACTTGACATAACCCCAAGGAAAATAATCCAGTGGAGTTATGTCGTATGATCTTGGAGGCCAATCAATTGGACCATTTCTCGAAATAATGTTATGGCCAAATCTTTCTTTCAATAAATCCATTGTTACGGTAGCAGCATGAGATGTAGCACCATCTTGGAACCAAAACACTTCTGGGTCGATACCATTCAAATTTTGAAACAAATAATCATTGATCATCGATCTGTAACGACCACCATTCACTATAACTTTATCTCCAGCATCGTTTCTAAAGAAATATGGACCGATGATGCCTCCAGCGTGTAAAGCACACCACACATACATTTTTCAGGATGCAATGGAACCTACAGAACTTCTTGAGGATTGTTTTCAGTCCATATGTGGCAATTTTGCTTGTTTACATAGCCGTTCATTCAGAAATGAGCTTCATCACTGAACACAATTTAACGATAAAAAAGTGAATCAACTTAAAGCTGTTCTAAAGCCCAATCAGCAAACAAACGACGCTTATTATGGTCAAGGGGCTTTAGTTCTTGAACCAGTTGGATCTTGTATGGGTGTAGACCAAGATCTTCACGCAAAATTTTCCGTATGGTGGATGCACAGAGTCAAATTGTTCTGAACGTCGACGGGTAGACAAATCTGGATCATCATTACTTATGACTTAAAACAGCGATATTTTCTTCTGTACGTACAGTTCTTTGTCATGTTGTTGTTGCATCGAGTAGAAAAAATGTTGTCCGAAATCTGTCGATAGTTCGACGAATAAGCTGCTCTGATGGACTATTATGTAAACCATAAATTTCATGAAGTGCTCTATAAGTTTGGCGAATAGAACACTGATTTTGAAAATTCATTTCAACAATTTGTAAACTTAGTTGCGGGTGAGTCTTTCCATGAAAATTTGTGAATGCTTATTGAACAGAAATGTCAAAACAACATGGCTTCTACCTTCTGTCAAATCACAGTTATCCCTATCGAAAGTTCTAGCACTCTAAAAAAACACCCGATATTTGGATGAAACTCATTTTTGATTGTATGTGGGTTGAGCATAAACTGATCCTCTGTACAACGTATGGTTTTGGAGGTGTAACTTTGTTTATTCACTTGAACTGAATGAAGCTTAATTTTTTGTGTTTATTTTGATTTTGTTGTTTCTATTCTCAGGGTTTTAGATATGTTTTAGATCTATATTGTTGTAAATCTTTTGAACTTTTGTTTTCTTCCTTCATTATTCATAAAATTACAAACAACCATTTCAATGAGATAAAAAGTAATCAAAAAATCATAAATTTTAAATAGATCAAAAATGCAAGTTTTAAATGGCACAACCCTCACAATCATATTCTTAACTAAGTGGAAATCAGAAATGTGTTCAATCTGAAGTACAAAATACAGGGAAAAATCTAGCCAACATATTTAAATATAGAAGAATAAGTTATGAAACTAAGATACAAGAGCAATATCTTCAACTGAATGGATGTTTTCACAGCAAGATCCCTCAAGACAATTTTTTCGAATAATTCGAATACATCTCATTCTAACAGTGTCAGCTATGAATGGAAATCCTTGTATTCACTGTGGGAACCCATTAAAAACATGTTTGGATACAAAGCACTACCTGCCACGTATACCCCCATACACGCGCTAGGTGAGCACCTTTGATCAGAACCCTCTGGAACTAATTCTATTAAAGTTAATCCTTTTTCTCCATATAAACTAACTGGATTTAATGATTAAGAATTGAAAGGGGGCATAGGTTTTCAGTAATGGCAGTATGCTTACTTTCTGATATCACATAAAATTAATTGATTCAAAGGAGAACACTATTCAGAATTTTATATCAGAACGGTTGGATCCGATTTCCAGAAAACGTTTTTTTTGGGATGAAAAATATTTCAGATAGATACGATATTTTCATCCATTGGAAGCAGCATTAAAAATCTCCCAAATATTTCAGTCGCAAGAGGATTGAGTGATCTACCGATATACGTTATCATACTATGAATCAAGATCATCATGGAGGACTTATATCAAGAGGTTTTAATCGCCTGAGAGCCTTAGTTTGGGATATACAGTCGACTCTCGTTAATTCAAACCTGCGATAATTCGAACCTCTCTATAATTCAAAGTTATCACGAGTTCCCTACTAAATCTCTTTATATTTCGAACTAAATCAATACATTTTCATACACTTGGTAATTCGAACGAAAAAATCATTGCTATTTAACAAAACGACGCGTTAATTCGAACTCATCAGCGTCCAACACTCGACAATTCAAAGTTGCAGAGAGAAGAGGCGGAAAGTTTGTAAGTACATTTTGCGACAAGTTCAAACTTGTATGCGACAAGTTCAAACTTGTATCAAGATACACGAGCCTTTGTTTTTGTTATGATTAGTTTGACGCACACACTTCTTACGAATTGGTTTGTTTAGTTATTCAGTTACTGTTACTCTTTCGTTGGTATGCAGATTAAAAGTTAATGTTAGTTATGAGCCCTAGAAAGTATAGATGTTTGACGATTCCTGAAAAGAAAAAGTTAATCGAAAAAGTAAAAGAAGGTGAGAAGAAGAGTGATGTTGCAAAAGAATTTAAGATTCCTCTGAGTATTCTCTCAACAATAATAAAGCACAAGGAGAAAATTAATGCTGCTCAAACTGCTGGAGTACGGAAAAGAACTACTAAAGGTGAATTTCATCGTCTGGAAGAAAGCCTGGTCATTTGGCTAAGACAGTGTAGAGGACAAAAAGTGTCTATTAGCGGGAACTTGTTGAAGGAAAAAGCAAAAGAGTTCGCGTCTACTCTAAGCATCAAAAACTTTGCTGCAAGTGGAGGGTGGCTTACAAATTTCAAAAAGAGAAATGGAGTTGTTTTTAAAAAAATTTGTGGGGAAAGTGGAAGTGTTGATGATGCAGTTTGTTTAGATTAGCACGGTAAATTGAAGACCTTGATTGAAAACTATGATGCCCGAGACATTTTTAATACTGATGAAACTGGCCTATTTTTTAAATGTTCACCGGACAAGACGCTTACTTTTAAAGATGAAAAATGTCACGGAGGAAAATATAGTAAAGAGAGGTTGACAGTTTTACTTGCAGTAAATATGGATGGATCGGAAAACCTTAAACCCTTAGTTTAGTTTAGGAAAAGCAATGAAACCGCGATGTTTCAAAGGAGTGAAATCGTTTCCAACTGATTATCGTGCTAACAAAAAAGCTTGGATGACGACAGAACTTTTTAACAATTGGCTTTTAACAGTTAATGGGGACATGAAACGACAAAAGCGGAAAATTTTACTATTTTTAGACAACTGCACTGTCCACAACAGTCCTCCTACATTGTCTAACGTGGAACTCTACTTCTTTCCGCCAAATACAACTTCCAAATTGCAACCATTGGACCAAGGAATTATCCATAATTTTAAGACGTTCTATCGCAAAGAAATTGTTAAGATCGTTTTAGAATCTCTCGACAAACAGCTAACTGCAAATATCACGGTTCTGACAGCTATTTTACTAATTGACAAAGCATGGAGATCTGTAACACCCCTAACGATTCTCAACTGCTTCAAAAAATCCGGTTTCTCAAAAGAAAATCAAGAAAATCTTCCAATACTTATAGATGATGAAGAACCAGCAATAGAACCATTAGTTGACATCAGCGGTGTGAGATTTTCTGATTTTGTTCAAGTGGATGAAAATGTTGCTGTCTCAGGTTCACTAACCGATGGCGAAATTTTATCTGCGACAGATACGCAAAGTAACGATGAAGATAAGGACGATACATCGGAACCTTTGGCAGAGGTGTCAGTTAAGGAAGCAAGATCCTCATTTGATACCTTACAAAGCTTCTGTCTACAAAACGAAAGTGATGAAAAAGCATTTCAGGCACTTTTTCTCTTAAAAAAAGCAGTGTGAGCAGCAGAATTGTGCTTTAAAGCAAACCAGTATAACAGAGTTCTTTCGAAAGATTAATTAATTCACATTACGAATACATGTATGTACACGAATGTACCTCTTAATTCTTGTCATTTTTATATTAATAAATAAAAATTAACCAACACTTAATAATTCGAAGTTTTATTTATTTTCTCTCACAAATTTCAAACCATTTGATATTTCAAACACTCGATAATTCGTAATATTTCAAGAGTCCCTCGAGTTTCGAATTAACGAGAGTTGACTGTATACGGTAATGTTCATCTTATGCGTGAAATTTCACAGTTCAATAACTCTTGAATCGACCGAATGATTTCAAATTTTGAAAGTTTGTCACCTTTTACTATCGCCTTTCTTCAATATTTCTGGAATGCAATAAATCAGATCCGGACTAAGAAAATTTAAGACTTCTATTATTTTCGCGGATATTGGATCACTCTGTACATGAACTTCATGAATTTTTTCCTCTTCGTAACCACAGAGAACTAATTCAGAATCGAAATTCTAAATCTCTGGCTTGGCACCGTCATACAGGGTGATAAATAAACATTCCCTCATGAGTGAAATGTCATAGTTCAATAAATCTTGAACTTATCGGTATAATTATTTCGAATTTTGCAGTTTTGTCACTCTTTGTTATCCCCTTCTTTCAATATTTCTGAAATTGAATAAATCAGATCAGGACTAGGAAAATTTCTGACTTTTTCTGATAGAATGTTCGGATATTCGGTCGATTAGTTCAAGAGTTATTGAACTATGAAAATTCATCTATAATATGAACACCACCCTGTATGTCCCAAGCGATGGCACTCTGGTGATTGAAACCTCTTGATACAAGTCCAGCCCGATAACGTTAATTCATGGTATTTGGTTATCGCATACTTGCCGGGACAACCTGTATGTACTAATAAACTGTCTTGTGAGGGATTCAATTTTTATTTCAATGAATAATTTTTTCCGAACTATCCATGAAAATATCATTAAGGTAGACATTCAAGGGACTCCTCCTAATTAATTAAGCAGTTTGTATTGCTGTAAATTTCAACATTGAACTGAAATTATTTTGATTCAAGCAAAATTTTTGTTAAGGATGATATCTGATTTTATTATCCAATCAACTTCATTTCCGAATAGAATTCCTCCAATAAGGATGTTATTCAGCTTTAGGTGGTACATTAAAAAACAAATTTATAACACCATTTAGTTTAAACACTTAATTGACAAGAAACGGAAAACTTTCCTTGCTTGTAATACCTTTTGATCATCAGTATTCACTTCCAATAAAATTAATATAACAGTGTTTGACTGAACATCTGGTCCAGAACATCCCCAAAATAATTAAAACAAATTGGTGCCAGTAACACCATTTGTTCCTAAAAGTCGCTAATTCTATTCTACCTGTATTAGTGAAATTATATTATAATAAACTCGTCCGTTGCATTGCAATCAAATTAATTGAAATGCAACAGAATTAATAGTAGCAACCATTCAATTAAAATGGCGGATTAAAAATTCGAAGCCAATCGATTGCACGCAAATTACAAAGTCGATTTATCATCGTCTAAATGAACGGCTCAATTCGAAATCAATTACAGCCTTAAAATTGCTACTCATTCTCTAGCGCAGATATGCATCTACGATACTGTACGGAAAACACGGTCGGTAAAAAGTAGTTTTCTGTCCGGCATCAATCTCGGAGGAAACTGTTATGAAATGAGGATAAAGGCCATTACGAAGTTTTTATAACTTGTTCAAATTACATGGCAGTATATCGAATGCTGTTCCTTGTGGGGATTTCGAACTTTAGTGCTTTATTTTACGAGGTTCAGTTCATCAGACGGCTAGGGATAACTATGTTGCACTTTGTATGTGGATGTGTTTAGGCATTACAATTGAAGGGTTTCATTTAGTTTAATTACACAGGGTTACTGAAAATGTATCTTCTGCCATCAATAACACGCATGGTTTGTTTGAAGAACAAAACGATTATTTTCATTATACCTTTCAGAAACATAAAGGCTCTTGCAATGGGAACGCTCCATTTTTAAATTGACATTACTCACGCATGACAGCCATTATTTATTTGTGACATTGATATTTCTATTTGCCAATATCTACCATTTAATAATGGAAAGGTACATACTCCAACAACGTTAACAAATAATCTAAATTCATTATCAAAAATCGCGATCTTTTACTCTATTAGTATTACTTCTGTGTGTGGAAAATGGACGACTGTTTAAAATCCAGTGATACCCACAACAGCGTATAATTATTCGGGGTCTTCGACTTTCATTTAAATCTTCATCTGATGATGACGAACTGATTTGAAAAAGTTCTTTACAATTATATAACTTGAAGAAAGAAAACAATAAACAATACACTTCATTTCAACTATATAACGAAGAATAAGAAGATCTTGATTCATCAAAATCGAAAAATCAACTTGACATGTGATTTATCAGCGATTTTAGGTTAGATCAGAGCATAAAATGTTTTGTGGAACCCAATAGATGATCTATAGAGGTGAATCTGTCATAGTTTGACACAGTGACTAAATCTGTGATAAGCACTTGGGGAACAAAGAACTGAATGAATTGTTGAAGTATCTCGTAATCAACAGAATTGATTCTGTGAAACTGACTGTAAATATTCTTAGCTCGAATAATTTCTCATATATAATCAGAGCTGGCTATACAGGATGTCCCAACGAAAATTTGACCCCCAAAAATGAAGAATTTTCGAAGATTTTATAAAACAGGTGAACGTCTGTTTTGAGAGGAACGAATTTCCAGTTTGTTTCGAAAAAACCATCCCCATGAAGGTGGCATCAGCCCCCAACATTTTTTGAATAAGGAAGAGATGTCGAGTGTTGGTAAGTTTGAAAGTTATTCATGTTTTGTGCACAACCCAGATAAAATTTTCACAATCGGTACACTATTTACGGAATAATGTAATATTGAACTTACCGCCCACAGGTGATGTTGAATAGACAGTTAAGCAGCCCAAACTCAAGAGAGTTGTGAAGAATTCATAAATAATTTTTAAGTTCTGTATTAGGGAAAAAGAATTCCTATTTATTATTATCTTGATAGTCCTAGATCTTCTGTGAAGATCTCTCAGAAGTATTTTCAGCTTGTGCGAGTTAGGAGTTCAGTTGTGTTCTAGGTAGGCTTTGTTTGCGCCACTTAAGGTCACAGCACTTTTAATTTTTGACCCAACAGTGAAATGGTGGCAGACACCTGTCCAACTAGAAAATTTCTTTTCCACCTGAACAGGGTTCGAAACCGGACCTCCCGGTCACGAGCCCGATGCTCTACTGCTAAGCTGTCCACACACATATTATAATGACGACATCATTCCGAAAAAAACACCTGAGCTTGGCAACAACCCCCTATTTCTAAATGAGAAGAGATGGCGAATGTGTTTTAGTTTTAAAGCATTTTTGTTCTTTAAACATCCTAGTTGAAATTTTCAAAATCGGAGATTTTTTTAAGTAATTTGATATTGAACATTATCAAAAGGATAACTCAAACAGAAAACCAATACATTCAAATACGCCAGATCTGTAATGATAGGAAACATCCAGAAAAAAATGTGAACTATTCAAAGAATTAACGTATGTATCGTTCAAAATGTGGTAACATTTCTTTCTGGACGTTTGTAATTGATAATACCTTGCAGTTAATCTAGAATTTTCATCATTCCGATAGTATAATTTGAGAATTTCAATTCTTTCTTCCATAGAATAGACCATTTTCGGAAACGTAAGTAAGTCTCAAATACAATTGTGATGCAGAGACGAAAGACTGAAACACATTTGAGGAAGAATTTTCAAAAAAATAGTATAGATTGTAATGAATTTCACGCGTTTCACACATTTTCCCATCATGAGCAATAAGAAAATCGAATGTGTTCAAAGTGAAAACATTCAAAACTAGAATTGTTCTACCATTAAATGAAAAAATTTGAAAATTTCAACTGCGATGTTTAGAGAACAGAAAAAACTTCTCAACTAAACCACATCCAACATCTCCTCCCTATTCAAAAAAATTTTGGGGGTTGTTGCCATTCTCAGGTGGTTTTTTCGGAACAATGTCGTCATAGGAATTCTTTTTCCCTAGTACAGAACTTGAAAATTATTTTTGGATCCGTCAAATCTCTAAGGTTCTTGACATCACCTTTCGACGGTACGTTCAATATTACATTATTTCGTGAATAATGAATCAATTTTTAAAATTTCAACTTGATTGTGTACAGAACATAAATAACTTTCAAACTAACTAACACTCGACATCCCTTTCCTATTCAAAAAATGCTGGGGGTTGATGCCACCTTCATGGGGGTGGTTTTCTCGGAACAAACTCATGATGGAAACTGGTCCCCCTCTAAACGGAAGTTGACCTGTTTTCCTTTAAATCTTGGAAAATTCTTCGTTTCTGAGTTCTGGTGGGGTCCAATTTTCGTTGGGACACATAATTTCAAAATAAGTGTAATCTTTCCCATTTTTTTCATAATAAATTTAATATAATTTCAGTCAATTAGCGTGATCAAATAATTGGCACAAAAGAATACGAATTTTCAAAAAGCAGAATGTCTTCCGCAAAAATCTGCAAATTATTCCAGGACAACAATAGGAGAGCCAATGGAAATATGAAATTCAACGGATCGCATTACGTAGAGCCAATTAGGGTTTTTCTCCAAGAGAAACATGCAAAAACAAGCTTACGCGTCCTCATTACGCAACAAGATGCAATCCGACTAATAATCTCGCAGTACCTGTTCAAGATACCCCTCGAAACATACACGCTCGGAAAAATATGTTTCCCCAATGAAAACGGTACGTATGCACGAAACACAACTTACACAACCCCTAGGCTTCCATTTTCGAAATGAAATCCGCCGGTAATTACTGCGTAATTAATAACGAACCCTTCTACGACATTGCCGGCGTCAAACGTGAACTAGAATATGAATAATCCAGGCAAGAACGAATTAGTTTTCTTGAGACGCGAATCAGGCGGCATTCAAACTCAAATAAGTTGGAGCTGAGGACCTCTTAATTGGGTTAATGAATGGCGAAACGATGTGTCTGCCCTACCCGTTTCGCCATAATGTCGTCATTAGTGTTAAAACCGAAATATAAATTGAAAGTATATGGCTCAGATGAGTCCTCGTCAATCTGACGATTACGACTAAAACGGTAGTAGGCTGAGGCGATGGAAGTTGTATATAATGACGCGTATGAACCTTTGATTGTACTTAGGTCTTATTAATTTCCCTCTGTAAATGCGAGAACTTGGTGGTGATATGGAAATGTGAGGTTTATTATGTAAGTAGGTTTGTGGTTGTATTCATGAAAGGTAATTGGGGTAAAATTTCTTGGGCGAAAGTGAATACTTACCTGAAAGGATCCATCATGAAGGATTACAAGTTGTGTAATATTTATTTATTAATCCGACGCTGTAACGCGATGGACTACAAAGCCGGAGGTTACAAGTTCGAGTTCTGCTTTCGTCGTTGGGTTGTTCCTTGTTTCATCCTGTCACACCCCTCGTTTCCGACCAATATTAAACATGTTTCCATTTTGTTGTTTGTTTCCAGGACAAAATGAATTTTTGGTATTTCATTCGAATATGCTCTGACATATGCTATTTTACATATTTTCGAATAGAATAATACAGAATATTTCCGCAATTATAATAACAACTGTTTCGGCAACACTGTCATCTTAAACTCACTCACATCGATGTACGATTTGAAAGAATACAAATAACATTTCTGAAGATTTATAAAGGGTCTTTCCATGGGAACGCCCCATTTTTAAATGGGGCTGTATACGCATGGCAGCCATTGTTTATTTGTGACATTGACAGTTATATTTGTCAATGTCTTCCGTTTAATTATGAAAAGGTACACATTCCAACAACGTTTACAAATAATCAAAATTCATTGTGAAAAATCGCGATCTTTTACTCTAACATATCGCGTTATAATCGTCCGGATTAGAGAACAGTTGAACGTTTAGTGAAGAAGTTTAAAACGAATTTTACACTTAATGATGTTACAGCACCAGTGAGACAAAGAAATGCAAGAAGGGAAGAGAATATTGCTGCCGTAGGTGAAAGTGTTCGTGAAGACCAAAATGTATCGATTTCTAGACGTTCACAAGAACTAGGCATCTCCCAGACGTCTTTGTGGCGAATTTTACGAAAAGATTCATCCATACAAAATTGTTTAAACCCAAAAACTCAAGCCAACATATCGTGTATTCAGTAATTGGTACTTAGAAAGAATCGGAAGAAATGGACCGATAAATTATCGGCCTCGTTCCTGCGATTCAAGGCCATTGGACTTCTTTTTTTGGGGTTAAATTAAGTCATTGGTTTACAGCAATCATCCAACAAATTTTGACGATTTACAGTTCAATATTGGACGATTAGTTGCTAACATACGACCTGATTTGTGTGAGAGAGTCATGGAAAATTGGGTTCAACGACTTCATTCCTGCCAGCGTTTCTGTGGTGGATATTTGAATGATGTTTCTTTCATAACTAAAAGTACCCATTTTACTCTATAAGGAAATAAAAATTTTAATAATTTTCAACTGAATAATGTGTTTTATTTACAAAATAAAATGAGGCGCTGTTAATGAAAGACCCTTTATAAGTATTATATAATTTGGTGAAATAGTTATAAAAATACCCGGCTTCGTACTTCTACACTTGCTTAAAATGTGGTTACATAAAATGGACAAAAAAAACTTCATAATTCTGACAGTGAAACAATCTTCAACAATTTATGGATATTTCAAGTTGTTATACTCTTTTCATAATTTATAACATCACCAAAGAATTGACCCTGTTAAGAAATGCGACAAGTCATGCCAACATTCCGATGTAGAATGATAAAAAGACTTTAAATATACCTTATAGACCACGCTAAAGAACGTCCACCATGACTTTCGATATCTGACTCCAATAACATAATGGGAACAAACGTTTAGCGATAATTTGGACCACGATATAATCCGACCATTAGCGATTCTGAAGCAGAAAATAATACTTTCATCTGGTTCCCGTTGGTAACATAAAACGGTACTTCGTCAATATATCCATCAAAAGTAGAACGATAGAGCAACTATGTATTCAGAAGGAGCAAAATAACGAAGAATGGAAGTAATTATATCTAAGACATTTTACAACTATATCCACCCGTCCAATAAATTACCTTTTGTATTAGAAATGCCAATGGTTTTGAAATATTGTAATGAATTCTGTGAGGGACTTGGTGTGGTTATTTGTAGCACAAGGTCAAAATTTTAATCTTAAAAGAGTGGGATTAATTCCGATGAAACGATCTGTCCGGTGGTATGACGTTAGCAGAATCTACCCGCCAGGAAAGTTGCTATGTCCACAATTTTTTTTCTACAATAGATTCATGATTGTTTAGATCATTGCAAAAATTTAAATAATCCAAACGCTACTAATTTATGAAATCCTATAGGGTTCTTATTCTGTATGCAGAATTAGAAGATGGTGAAAAGTACTAGAGTGAAGTGAGGAGCTTTCATTTAGTTGTTTAGAACACCAATAATCCACACGGAATTTTGCAGTAGCCTTCTTGTTATTTTACATCAAAATGCTAAATCGTAGGACTATTGCCACGTTCAACGCTGCTCTGCTCAAAATTTTCTTTTAGTTCTCTTACCATATGATCCTCACGGCATTTTGCACAATCATGCATGTCGTTATTCTTCTTCTAAATACAGAATTTCAGATTGATCGGATTTGTAGTTTAGAAAATATTGGGAGAATTAAGAGAATCATTATTTACGATTGGTTAGATTGTTACAGCTCACCTTTAAAATGCAAAGATACCTCGATTTACGACGAGAAAATGGATGGAATCGGAGATTCGAATGGAAATAAATAATTATCTCATTTCCGATTTAAGTATCACTCAAGTACATTAACATATTATTATGGAATATTTGATGAACTCGAAGCTATAAAAAACATATTAATATTAACCATGTCTGTCTCAAATTAATCTTCCAAGAACATTTCGACACGGAAACAAAAGGTTAATCTTGGCAACAAAAGATGTGGAAACGAGGTTTGTTTCTTAAAAATAATGTAGAAGTATAGCGTGTCTAATTGTTCTTACGATACATTTCGAAATGGGGTATTAAACAATGAACTACTTACGAAAGTTGTACGGTGCGCAAAATAATTTTTTAACGTAAGTTAGCACCTAGTAGTGAACTTTAGAAAATATTGAAAGGCATTTGCATTAGTAGCTTCGTGTATTCATATTTTAATTAATTTCAACGATTTTCAAGATTACTCATTGAAATTATCTCTCAATTATTCAGAAAAGTCTACTATTAGAATTTCTATCCAGTTTTCTTACTTCTGCAAAGTGATTTAAACTTACCAGTAATTTTTTCATAAAGCTGATTCCTTAGATAACTCACTTTATTCACTCGTTTAGATATATAAAAATTTTATGATAAATCTAGTAATTTATTTGCCGTTATTCAAGATTTACTGACACGAGTTTTCTGTGCTCTATTCTACATGGACTTTGAATCATTTAGTCTACGCCCAACTCATTCTTTTCAACCCAGTTGTATCATTTTTTCAAGATAATGAGAAAATAGAACTTCTTATGGACAACTTTCAGGATCCTATCTTGAGAAATTTTGTAGTAAAAGTTGAACTCAAATGTACTCTGTTGATTTAGTAATAATTTGCAATTTCTCTTGAAATTTATGGTGGTTCCAAACGGACGGTCAAATCTGTATTCGACCATAATCTTAATCTGTAAGTCCAATAAGAATGACCACTTCGTTTCTAAATTTCTTATTATAACACAGACACTAACAAGAAATGAAACGTCATCTGGTACGAGAGTGAAAAAAGTGTTCTTTAAATTAAGCTCATCATTAAGTTCTGAGATTCTTTAATCAAACATATAAAATAAAAGATCCATGAAATGAATATGAAAGTTCACAAATTCTGAAAATTTCTACTCACCACCTTAGGAATTTGATCATACGGGTTCAACTTAAGAATTTCAGAATATTACAGTTGGTATATTCCAGGAATTTAACTGTAAATATGATGAGCAAAAGACATACTATGAGAAATTTTAATTCCACAGAAATTTTTCTGCGTTAATTAGACGTAGTTATAGAGAATAAATTAGAACAAGAAAGCAAATTTTGGTTTAACCTGGAAAAAAATGTATATTTTAAATTTTATACATCCGTTGGGAACTAGAACAAATAAGAAAATAATGCTTGTATTATTAAGATCCACCAAATAATTAAGGAATTACTGTTTTTTCTTGCAGAATATTTCATATCAGAGAGACGGTTGAAATTTGGAAATATTGCATTTTAAGATTTACGTCATAGACATGTCATTTGCTTGTGAATATCTACAGGGTGACTTTTATTCTGGAAGCAATGTTTTTTCCTCCAGAACTTATTTGTGTGCTGCCTCCCTTAGTTTAAAAAATATGAAGAATAATCCTACTTCAATTAAGAACTTTTTGATCTGTTGCAATCTTTTCGCATCTACTAGCGTTTTCTAGAAAAAAAATATTGAACAATTTTATCTAAGTGTTTAGGAAAATTAACACTGGGTCTTTTTAAAGTTTTTTTATCAAGCATAATATTTTTTGTGATGATTACTAACAAGTTTCTCAAATTTTTATGAACTGCCACAAATCAAGAAAATAGCAAAAAAAAATTAAAAATAGTACCACTAATTCATCCAAATATTCCTAATGATTCATTTTGAATAATTTGATTTTCCTGACGACTTAGAAAGAATTGTGAACATCTTTTGTTCTCTGAAGCGGTAGAAGATAAAAATTGTAGGAAATAGTAAGTTTTTAAATAAACGTAAGATTATTTTTCATAATTTTTAAACTACGAGAGGCATACCACAAAAATGTTGTGGAGGGAAAAAATAAAGAATGCTCCAGATTTTCACAGCAATTGAGATTTCGTATGATGATCTCAAATTTCAGTTGAATATCTCTATATTGAAATATAGATACTACGAGTAAAAAACTTTGAAGGAATTGGAATTTGGATACTGTGTATCTCGAAACCATGTTTATGAGACATTTGTTCTTAGTATCATCCAAGTAGTCAACCCTCTCCATTTCAGGAAGATCTTACAGCTCAATGAAAGGTCTGAGAACTATATCTCTTCAAAATTTTCACGGAAGTAACAGCAATAAAACTTGGTACGAAATACCTTTCTGCGGAAATTTCATATAAAAATTGTGACACCATAACAGATACAGAAATTATTTACAACCTGACGGAACACTTGACATATTTGCTCATTTCTTCTTATCTGATTCGAGTGTTTACTTTTCTTTCATATATCGAATGCTTGTTTATTTTACCCATTTTTACTGAACGTACCAGCTTGGATAACGATTACTCCATTGTGCGACAGAAGATGATTAAGCTTAAAAATTGAGACAAGAGATAAAATGTATGAGAAAACTTCGATCTCTGTGTTAATCTATGTTTTGAAAGACTGTCATCATTCAGATATTCGAGTGTTTACAGATATGGAGAAATTGAAGTTTCAACGCTATGGTTAAAGTCTAGTTTGCCACATTGAAGATTATTTCTTCTTATTCATATCGAATGGAATTTTGTCGCTATATGAAAGAAAAGAAATGATCATAAAGAGTATGAATGGAATAAAAATTTCCCATGGGTATTTTCTCATAAAAGTCCCTTTAACAAATTGATGTAGTATTTTATACTGTCTTACTTTCGCGAACTAAGAGTCATATTTTTATTTTTACTGCAGTAAAAATTATATGTCTATTATTCACATTGAAATTTCCTATATTTTTCTAATTCTAAAAACGAATTATCTTGCTTCATATTTGAATTCTGGATGCTACTAATTTTTTCTACGAAGTCAAGACAGTGTCTGGGCAGACAGATTTTTTTTATTCATATCCGTACTTAAAAAATTAACTATAAAAATGTTCAGAAAGACAAAAATGTTGTTTCTCTGGGTTTTCAATGCGAATTTTCATGTATTGAAAGAAACAAACTAAAACATGGCAAAATTATGATTATAAATTAAGAACAGCGAAGAACTCTTACACACCTAGTGCCATAACCACACGTAATACATCGATAACCTTGATAAAATCAAATTCGTTGAACCTCTAGTTTCATAACGCTACATAATTATCTAGCCTACAAGATAAATCATGAACATCAATGTTATTAAGCCTTCTATAAACATGACAGATATATTCGAGGTTAAAACTAGATAAACCATATTAGAGAGATAATATTCCTTCCGAGAAAAGAGCTCGCGAAATATCGATCTTTCTGCCACATATAATCTGTCAGATAAGGTAACGCGACATCTGTAAATATTGGAACAGGGGATTAGAAAACGATATAAATATTTTTCGCCCAATTAATGTCAAACAGAGCTTGCGTTTCTTATCGCCCGCGTTTCATTCACATCGCAAACAAAGAACCTTCCATCGACAAATTGTTAAAAGTCGAAGGTTGAATGAAAATTGATGAGGAAAGCGGCCATTAAACTATAAGCGATATGACGTATATATATAATCGATAAAGATAAAAACCCTCGGCCGTGAAAAAAATTTCGAAGCGCAGTTGCAAGTTTCGAATTTCAGAGGGGACTTACGATGAAACTCGATACGTTTCCTGGCCAAATATCGGTCCCACACCATTGTTTTCATGGTGTAGGTCGATGATTGCCTGGTATTATCGAGAACTTTTCCATTTTTGATAGCCTTGAAGAATCGTAAATTTCTCTATTGTGCTTAATGATGGGATGACGTGGAAATGTACGAGTTTTCAAGTAATTACAGTTATTTTATACGGTCACCTTATATAATATGAAATTTTTGCACTATATAATATTCTGAAGTGAATAATATATCAGTAAATATATCTCCTTGAAATTCAGGAATAATAAAGCATAAAGTATGGATCAGCAGGACTAGTTTCGTACCAGTTTCGAAAAGTAACTGAACTAGTTCCATATACGTTTCCCAAGAAGATCTACCTTCAAAGAGTCTCTATATTACCGTTAATAATAAGAATTTTCAGTTTCTATTTGTACAAAATAAATAAAATCGCAAAATATTAAATAACTTAGATTTTTTCTACACTTTGTAAACTTTTCAAGTAAAGGGTACATAAGCGTATTAATCTTCTTAAATTTTTCATAAATAATAAAGCATCACTGCATTCGTACTGTGAAATTATATTGATGGAATCGAGGCTTTCGTCAATACGGCATTGAAGCTCAAATACTTATTCAAAGAGAATAACGCGTAAAGTACGAAACAAATTAACTAGTTTCATACCAGTCAGTGCTTTAGTTTCTTATACGTTTCAAGAATTTTCAGGAAAGTCGAGGGTAGTTTTTTAAGCGTTTATGAATAAAATCGTGTCATATGAATATTGTAATATGAAGGTACTTCAAGATTGCTTCTACACTTTCCGAAATTTTTAAGTAAATGATATATCAGCACATTGATCTTCTTGGATTTCGTCTGTTTCATAAATATAAACTCAAAATGTCGCTGCATTTGCGAAATTAAAATGGTTACATTGGAGCTTTTGTCGATCCTCCGGTATTGATGCAAACTTAGCTACGTATTTAACGCACTGAAAATAAGAATAAACTAGACCATTTTTATACTAGTTTCGTACCGTAGTTGTACTAGTTTCATATACTTTTCGCAAAGGGATCTACGTCCAGGAAGCTGCTTTTTTACTGTTGGTAATAGGAATTTTCAGGATTCAGGAGGGTAGTTTTTGAAGCATTTCTGTTTTCGTGCATATGAATGAATTGCTTAATACAAAGTAACTTTCAGATGATTTCTACATTCTATAATATAAAAATTTCAAGTAAATTGTACATCAGAGAATTCGTTTCCTTGGATTCCGTTTTTTTTTAATTGAATTAACTCTGAACATCACTGAGCTTGTGCTGTGAAATTATATGATAGAATAGAAACTTTCTTCAGTAGTTGGCTATAATAAAAGCTTAATTATTCAATGCGAAACCGTTTCAACATTAAAGAATGTGGAGATTTAAGGCTGCAACTCACCAGTATCGAACAAAATTTAGCTAGATTGCTAAAGAATCACCAGATACATCTATCAGATTGAGTGTTTTGTTCTTTTTTATGTTCTTCTTAAAATTTGTCAATTCAGTCAGAATCAACTTTTAATCACTAGTTATTTTTGGTATTTATTAAACTCTATTATAACTGAATTTTGTGTGTATTTATTCTATTACACATTGATGAAATAATATCTAAAGTCTACACGTACACAAAAAAAATATAAAAAGTGTGTACCAAACTTTGAACTTTTCTCCTGTTTTGAACATAGTGTTTTTCTTAGTTTTGAGAGTTTCTATGCAAAAAATCGGCGCTACCTCTGCGGAAGCAATTCATAAAAAATTTATTATATTATATAAAAAATCTACTGAACAAAGTCATATTTTGCATTTTGAAAAGAGTTTCTGTGAGAAAAATTCATAATTTATCTAAAAGATGTCTACATGTTCAGAACAACCAGGAAAGTCTGTGGTTTTCGACTGTATTATGAAGTTATAATTCGTACCAAAATGCGGGGTTGGTGGTATGAGCTCATGTTGGATATGGGGTTATTGGTTCAAAAAAGTTTGGGAATCATTGCTCTAGCTGAAAGAAAGTTTGCCCGATTTAAAAGTGGTAATATTTATTTTGAAGATGAAGAACGACCCGGAGTGCCAAAATTTTACAAAGAAAAATTAGGGGCAAGGCTCGATGAAGATCTATGCGAATTTCTTTTGCATTTGTGATGGATCTTCAACGAGCCTTGCCCTTATTTCTGAGTGGTTGAGTACCCAGTCATTTTTCATCGTTTAAAAGCAATATGAATATTCCAAAAATATAGAAATTGGGTGTCGTGTGAACTGAAGCCAAGAGACGTCAAACGCTGTTTTTTTACGTGTGAAAAACTGCTCCAATGCCAAAAAAGAAAAGAGTTTTTCCATCAAATTGTGACTGGCCATGAAAACAAAGCGTCCATCACGATATATAGTAACTGAGCTCATTTTACTAATAGTTCATGGAAATTTACGAACTACAAAATCAATCCCTTTCATTTATTATAATGGAATATGTTCTTCAATACTTCTAATATGTTCAAATGCTCATAAAATTTTTCGTCAAGATTCAAATCGTTATTTTTTCATCTATTGCTATATTCTGAACATAAGTGGATCTCAATTTTTTTAAAGCAAAATGATAAAATATAAGAAACTATTTATAAAGAACTTGATATTTTCGTTAGACCTTAAGACCTTCACGGAAATATTAAGCCTCTAAATCATTTTCAGTGAGGTATTATATCTACAAAATGGCTTGAAGGGTATACATGGATTTTATCATGAATACTTCATTCATCATAAGTGAAATAAATTTATTGCAACTGATTTCCAGCACAAAATTTCAGAATTATAGTAATACTGACAGTAGATATACATATAACCTCCCAGGAGAAAAAACCCAATTTCTCACCTGATGCGGTCAACGTAAACAGACTTATCTACTCCGTTATGCTATTCAAATATCCTTCGATGAGCTGGTGTATGCGTAAGGATTTGAAGAGGCTACCAGTTTTCGGAACGGTCATAACTCATTGGGCATTACGATTTGAGTTGACACTGCCTAACGAGACGTTGTGTGGATGTAGGCGAGTCAGGAAGTTTGTTTGGAACGTATCGGGAAGAAGGAATGTCTGAGAAAATTTTCTGTATGTGTTGGTGTGTTGCCAAAAACTCTGTTTGCAGAATTTAGTAATTTTCTCAGTGTTGACATTGAATCACAAAAACGAAGTTGGGAATTTATTACTCAATGTGATAAACAGATCGCGTAGATTCGAAAAAAAAACAACAATCATTGTTTGCAAATTTTTTTTTCAAGACTTCAATAAATTCTTCACAACCAGTGAATAACCTGAAAATTATTGAAAAAAAAAACAGTTATCTCTAATACTGCTGAACGATTATGATAAAAATGAACATTAAGAGAACATATTAACAACATTTCTTCTCGAATATAGTTACAAGGATGATTTCTTGACTTCAAATATTAAAAAGTTATGTTCATTTCATTACACTTCGTCCTAATATGAACTTGAAATTATTAAAATATTAAATATTGAACATTATATATTAATATATTAAAATTGTATTAAAATATATATTATGACATTAAAAAATATTTTATATTATTTATTTATATAATGATCCAGCTTTAATATTTCAATATATAATCTTTAATATATCTTGTAGAAGTTTTCAGAAATTATTCTGAACATAATTTTATTAAATAACTTTTATCAATTGAGATCAATTTTTCTGTAAATTCTGTTTATTTTGATGAAGGATTACAAATGTCATTCATCACATATCTGATAAGATCCTTTTTCTTAGGTCAAAACAAATTTGTTATATGTTGAAGTTCAAGAATTTTTATATAATTTGGAAATAGTAGTCTTTCTTTTTTGATTTATGTTTATGTACGTACGTTATGTGCTGTATTTATATATTCGTATATATACGTTTAATGTTATAAATGAAAAAGGTTTTTCCTACAAAAAAATATTTTATATTAATTATTTATATTATGATCCAGTTTTAATATTCAATATAAAATTTTTAATACATATTATAGAAGTTTTCAGAAATAATTCTGAACATAATTTGATTAAATAACTTTCATCAAGTGGGACTCGACTATTAATCAAGTTTTCTTTGAATTCTGTTTATTTGAATGGAGGATTACAAAATTCATTCTGCTGTACTACTCGAAAGAATTTTCGAAAGAATTATAGACAAGCAACTTGTTAATATATGGATCGACAAAAATAATTCCAGCATAAACCATCAAGAAATTATATTTTCCATATATACAAAACTGGTATTTTTAATCTCACGCAATATCCACCGATATAGCCATCCATGAATTTCGAACCTATGTACTAATTCAAAATACGCATTTTCCACGCTATCCGTGGTAACGTAAATAGATCCCTGGTCGTCAATAATGGATGGATGGAATTCAATAGGAAAATACAGAGCTACCCCCTGATTGCTACCGATAATGTGATAATATGTTTTGTTATGCAATCGCTAATAGATTCCATGCATCGAGTAAATATTATTAAAATCGAAATTATGTTTTGCCCTTAGTGGAACATCGTGTTGACAGTATCGCGATTAGCATCGATTTTTGGGAAATTCAATTCAATTGTTTCATAGTTGTGTATTGGTTGAACAATAAATTATTTAATAAACTTATGTGCGCGACAAACAAAGCTAAAATAAGCATATTGCACTGTTTTAGAATTGCGCCCCAAATAAACGTTCACACGTCATGAGAAAGGGTAATAATTTACGTTTCCATTCATTAATAATCACAAATGCTGAAAAACACTGACGTAAAATGAGAATTAAAATAAAATAATATAATGAGAAAGCGGTTTTTTACTTGATAGAAGGATTATTACAAAATTTGAATATCAAAATAGATTTAATCTGTTAGTCTTCTACAATTTTAATTTCAAAAAATTTATTCAAGAAACTTTAAGAATTAAATTAATGTCTTATAAGCACTGCTTATATTTAATAGATGTATAAAATCTAAAATCATTATACAATATAAAATGGAATTAAGGAAAAAGTCAACGAATATAAATTGTCAATTAAAATTACTAAATAAATAAATGTTTTTTTTTGTTTCGTTCCAAGCATGCGTACTCAGACGAGCGTATTTATTTATTAATTTTAATGGACAATTTATATTCGTTGGATTTTTTCTTAATTCCGTTTAATATTGTATAATGAGTTTCGATTTTATACGTCTATTAAATATAAGCAGTGATTATAAGACATAAATTTAATTCTTAAAGTTTCTTGAATAAATTTTTTGAAATAAAAATTGTAGAAGACTAACAGATTGAATATGTTTTGATATTCAAATTTTGTAATAATCCTTCTATCAAGTAAAAAAGCACTTTCTCATTATTTTATTTTATATATAAATATATGATTACATTAGATTTTTAAATAAAGAAATTTATTATGCAGTGTTGAATGTTTTAACTAAGACCATTAAAGTGCCTTATAAACTTTGTGCGATTTTGTTGTGAGCACAGAACATAGAGTACCTTGGATATTAGATATAACTAATTTGAATGTTCAACAAACATATATTCCTAGAGATCGTATTGGGTAAGTTTATTTATTGTTAATTCATTTTGTCTTTTAAATGTGAAGTTGAACTGATTTTATCGGAATCCTAATTATTTCTTGAAGATGTGCTACATGTTTTGAGAGTTTTTGAAGTAATTTATTTAAATATATTAAATATTTCAAATCAATTAGTTTTTGAGAAGTTCTTAAAATTATGTTGTATATTTTTGAAAAAGATTTAGTTTTTATGAATATAAGATCAGGAAACAAAACATTTTGTCACAAGCAGGGATGTGTACGCTCGTCTGATGAGTTCAGTACGCATGCTTGAGACGAAACAAAAAAAACATTTATTTATTTATTAATTTTAATTGACAATTTATATTCGTTGGGTTTTTACTTAATTCCATTTGATATTTTATAATGAGTTCCGATTTTATACGTCTATTAAATATAAGCAGTGCTTATAAGAAGTTAATTTAATTCTTGAAGCTTCTTGAATAAATTTTTGAAATTAAAATTGTAGGAGACTAACAGATTAAATCTGTTTTGATATTCAATTTTTTTTTTAAATCAGAAGCTCTCATTCAACAACCCATTTCTCCAGAAAATTTAGAAAATTTCAAATCTATAAAGCTATAAATAATGAATGTTCTGTGTTATGTCAACCGAAAGTCAGATAGACGTAATTTTTTGCAATTTTAGAATTGTTGTTCTGAAGAAACGGAAATGTTTGAAAGGACAATAATTTGCATTGTTGAATATGGACACAAAGAGTGAGCAAAAAGTATATATTGAACAAAACTGTATAAATATTTCATACTTTTTTCCGAAATCAGATGAAAAAAATTCTGGTAATTTACCTCCAAGATATTACGCTTAAGCCTTCGTGTTACCTAAATACAAAGTTCTTCATCGGCTTGTCCAATCTAATAGTTGAAGACTATTTTTGGCTTAAAATAACGAGAGCAGACAAAACGATTGAATACTGATCCAAAAAATATTATAAATGTCTTCGAGAAGAGAACCAAACAACGTACCTCCAAAATTTCGAAAACATCGTGAAGTGTACTCAGAATTATCTTTTTATTTATGCCAGTTTTTTTCATATCAATTCTCTGAAAATTGTGGCATTTGCGTTGCAGATTTTCTTACTAAAATTTATTACGAATTCATAAAATATATTACAAACAATTCAGCTTTTTAACTTAAACAACTTGTTACTTTATAGGCGTTGAGGAACTGTAACCTAAAAATATATGTGGAATTGTCTCATTCGACACTCATGGACTGTCAAAAACTTCCACTCGTGTAGAATATACATCATTCCAAAAACTTGCAGAATGTTCCATTCATTACTACGGTACAGCCAGCGACTAATTTTTAATTTTCCCTTGGAAGCAAAGAAACGGGGTATGCGTATAATCTACGCCAGTTTTTCACTTTTCATGGGAGTAAAGTGTTGCCAGAAAAGATCGGACCGAGATAATTAAGATATAATATAGGGGGACAGCGTAAAGGCATAACTGCTGGGAATTAAAACATTACTTAACGAGGATGAGGGTGCCGTGTAGGTGCAAAATTTAATTTTTTGAATCTCATGCCACGCCATGCGAATTACGTTAGGCTTCATGTTCCTTCTGATTGAAGAAATAATGAAAAATATATTTTAAATGAGAATCAACTGTTGTTTTTCATGAAATGTTAAAAATTTCAGATAAGGGTTCCTTATTTTCGCATTAGGCTTACATTTATTTCCTTATGTTCGTCAATTGTTCCACTTTTGGAAAATATCACTCATAAACTACTGACGATAAAACATTATGGTACACATATATACTAACTGACAAAGAAACTGCAACACCCAGAAGGGGCTGCTAAAATTTTAATTTTTTTTTGGTAAAACATAGATAGTATAGCAAGGAGTAAATGATTAAAATTTGAAGAAAAAAAATCGTGAAAGTCTTTTCATGTAAACATTTTTTGTTACTTAAATATGTAGTCGTTTTTTGCAAATTTTTAAATTTAACGACAAACCAGCTGATCGAGGAGATCCAAAGTCGATGTTTAGTTGTTGTTAAATGCCTAGAGCACGTGTACGCGGAATTTACTGCCAGCTAAGTGAATTTGAAAGAGGTCGAATTATTGGTCTAAGGGAGGTGGGGTTGTCATTTCGAGAAATCGCTAACCGTACGAACAGAAATCCAACAACTATTATGAGATTTTGTCAAACGTGGTTTGATAATGCCCTAAATCGAAGAAAGGAGGCACCGGACGTCGAAGGGGCAAAGTTCAAGATCGACGTCTAAGACTTATGGCTAATAGAGACCCATTTGCGACAACTAGATCTTTGGCTGATGAGTGGTTAGGAGAACAAGGCCACCTGTAACTGTCCGAATGGTTTACCGCCGGATAAGGTCATTTGAACAGCAGTATTATCGACCCCATCTTGTGTTACCTCTGACGGTTGAGCATCGCCGGCAACGATTACAGTGATGCAGAGAACGACAAAATTGGAATGTGGAATGGCATCAGGTCGTCTTTTCTGATGAATCTCGATTCTCCTTGGGTGCACATGATGGCTGAAGAAGGGTTAGACGACGTCGGGGAGAAAAACGTGAACCTCAGTTTGATATTGAGCGTCATGTAAACCGGGCAGTAGGCGTTATGGTAGTGGGTGCTATTGCACATGCAAGTAGGTTATCGACCCATGTGAATCTTTTGCCATGGCCGCCCAGATACCCCGATCTTTCGCCCATAGGGCATGTTTGGGACATCATGAGTAGAAGGCTTGGAAATTCACCACAGCCTCCACGGACTTTGGTGGCTCTGAGACATGAACTACAGGAAGCTTGGGATAGTATCCCTCAAGAAGAAGAAGACCATCTTATTGCATCAATACCAAGACGTGTTGGGGAGTGTATAGATTATGGCGATGGACAAACACATTATTAACAAATTTATTAAAAAAATTGTAAACCGTTAGTTTTTTCTGCAAATTTCAATAATTTACTCCTTGCTATACTACCTATGTTTTACCAAAAAAAAAAAAAAATTGAATTTAATCAGCTCCCTCTGGGTTTCTTTGTAAGTTAGTATATTATAAAATAATCCAGCATCGAAAAACTTGTTATAAACTATTATCATTGATTATTAAATAATAATAATAGTAATGAAACATTACTCATTTCCTCTCAGTAAAGTAAAAGAATACGAACAAGAAGAATAGTCAGGAGAATGTTTCACCTAATTCCTGAAGATTTTCTCAAGTGTTGAGCTGTAGAACTCAGAATCATTGGATTTATTAAGTCTTCGGTCGATATATGAATTTACCTATAGACAAATTATCCAAATTTGTTTTCACTGCTACGATACAAAAGGTTAATTTTTAACCATCAAAGAAATATCTGATATATTACATAATACATTTCACACTTCATCATATGAAAAAACATTCAGAAAAACAGAGTATGTACACTTTTACTAGCAGTAAGCTTTTCATAGAATTTATTGAGACTAAATTGAGTGAATTCTTTGAATAATTATCAATTCTCAGGATGAGTTATGGAAAGTTTTCAAGTGCAACTAGGCTTATCGTTAAGAAAATGACGAAATATGTGATTGGTTGATATTTCCATATTATTGTATGATTTTACATGCATTTCATTCTTTTATATTTTTTTCTGATACTTCAGGAAACCAAATGTGGATTAATTTTTCTATATAAAATTTTGGATATTGAAAATATACATTCTGTCAAGAAAGTACCGGGAATTATCGATTTAAATCTGGCGGAGCAATGAGGCAGGTAAAAATATTTTTTCCTAGGTTGGTACCACTGTCCTTAATTACTATGCCAAGCTTGAGCGGGATCTGTCAACTAGTGTGTTTGCAACAGCTGATTAAGTCAGTCGATGTCAGAGTGCGTGCCGATTTTTACTATGGGTGATTACGTTGAGCAAAGAATTTGTTTAAAGTTTTGTGTTACAAATGAATTTTTGTGTGCCGATGAATTGAAAATGTTGCAAAAGGCCTTTGGTGATAATGCTCTATCGAAAACTCGTGCATATCAGTGGTACAGAGCCTTCAAGGACGGTCGTGAAGTGGTCGAAGACTTGCCTCGTTCCGGAAGCCCATCGACGGCTTCGATCGAACATAACGTCGATAAAATTAAGGAAAGGGTGCTGGAAAACCGTCGTACCAGCTTGAGAGAGATAGCACATGATCTTAGGATATCCCACGAGTCCGCACGTAAGATTTTGATTGATATTTTGGGCATGAGAAAGGTGGCGCACGACTCGTACCGAAAGACCTGAATTTTCTTCAAAAACGTCATCGCGAACAGGTTGCTTCAGACATGCTGGATCGCTGTAATTCCGATTCTACATTCATAGAACGCATTATAACTGGTGATGAGACCTGGGTATACGAGTACGATATGCAAACAAGCCAGCAATCATCGGAATGGGTGGCAAAAAATGAGCCGAAACCGAAAAAACCACTTCAAAGCCGCTCGAAAATGAAGGTGATGCTCATTGTTTTCTTCGATATCCGTGGCGTGGTGCACTACGAATTCGTTCCAGAGGGTCAGACGGTAAACAAGGAGTATTACCTAGGCGTTATGAAACGTTTGCGTGAGCGTATCCGTAAGAAGCGGCCAAATTTGTGGGCGAACAACTCATGGATTTTGCATGACGATAACGCGCCTTCTCACCGAGCTACGATTGTGACTGACTTTCTCGCCAAAAACTCAACAAACGTGCTTCAGCAACCACCGTATTCGCCGGATTTGGCTCCCTGCGACATTTTCCTCTTCCCAAAACTAAAATTGCCCCTTCGTGGCACCCGTTTTGAGTCGATTGAAGCAATAAAACAAAATTCGGCGCGAGAGCTAAAGTCCATCCCGGAAAGCGCCTATAAAAAATGTTTCGATAATTGGAAGTGCCGTTGGCATAGATGTATTGGAGCAAATGGAGCCTATTTTGAAGGCGACCCAATAAATTTTGACGATTAAATGTAAAAATCTTGTTTTAATTGAAAATTCCCGGTACTTTCTTGACAGAGTAGTACATTTCAATAGAAGCAACAAAACATTTTCTTGATCGATACCATAATTTTTCATTCGAAAAAATAATACACTGAAACTCAGCACCCACACATGAGTTAGTTTCATTTGTTTTTCAGCCTGAATTCTAATGCGTTCTTTGATGCCGGGTCCAACTTGGGGAAAAATTTACATGACAGTTTTTTGAAGACACTAGAACCAAGTTTTTGTGCCTTTTCGTTTTCACTTTGAATAATTCATGATTTAGATTGGGATCTATCTCTAGTTCTCAAACGTCCGCTGTAAATCTCTTGTGATATTTGAGAATATAGGTTAGCTAGTGACTTGATATTCAACTATTCGAATATACGACTATAGAAGATAACCTTTTTCAGAACACACAGAAGGTGATATATTCTTCATTTGAGTTTCATATAGGTGAACGAGTGGAAATAATTCAGATGAACACTTATCATCAAGTTATATTTTACTGCCTAAATGAATTCAAGAATTTTTTGGGAAATAATTACTAGGCAATATTTACGTCACATATGCTATAAATTCTAGAAAGGTTTCGTCAATTATTACGTTAACATTATATCGAACGTGTTATTACCATTTTTATGATAATTAACTTTCGTGCTGAAAGTGAATTCATTTCAACGTTCGTGTGTTTAAATTCCATTGAAAAATTTTATTGGGCGGTAAATTTTGTATTTCGATATTTCCATTACAATTTTATATATTGGTTTCTAGCGGTTTTGTTGTATTTGAAGCTTACTGAAAGATATAAATAACATAACGGTAGTAGTAGTATTAAATGTAAGCGGTGTAAGCTTGTTTTAGACATTAATTTAATTCTAAAAGTTTTTTGAATAAAAATTTTTCAAAATTTTTTTTGAATTAAAATTGTAGAAAATAAACATATATCAATTTGTTTTAATATTCAAATTTTGTTATATTTCTTCTATCAAGTAAAAGGCCTTTCTATTTTATTTTATATATAATATATAATTATATTTTGGCTTCAATAAATCTCACTATGGAATGTCAATGAATTTAAGTAAGCCTTGAAAATAACTCACACTGTTCTTTGATTCTGTTAGAACATAGATCAATCTTGAATTATAAAGATGATCTATGTCTCGAAACATTATTCATTTACACGTGGTACGTTGTTTGATATAGGTTAGTTTTTTGATTTTGATATTTTGAATATATTTCAGGACTGAAGACGGAATTGCTTAGAACTATATTTGTTTTTTGAAGATATAGTGCATGCTTTGAGAGATTTCTGAATTTACTTATTCGAATATTTAAATATATTAAATATTTCAAATAAATTATATTCTTTGAGAAGTCCTTTAAGTGTGTTCATGTTTTTAAGGTGCAAATGGCGTTCTGAAGGCAAGAGCAGAAACAAATTTTGTCTCCTTTAAATATTTATTTATTAATTTTAATGACTTTCGTATATCTTTTGGTTTATTTATTCCATTTGACATTGTATATTGAGTTTAGATTATATACGTCTATTAAATGTAAGCGGTGCTTGTTTAAGACATTAATTTAATTCTAAAAGTTTTTTGAATAAAAATTTTTTTAAATTAAAATTGTAGAAAATGAACATATATCAATTTGTTTTAATATTCAAATTTTAAAAAAATAACTATAGTTCCACATTTCCATAAACTGTCAGCGTGAATGTTTATTTAGTAAGTTCAGGCAACATAAATTTTGGTAATTGAGGGGAGGTTTTCAACGGAGGGTTGAAATAAGAATTTTGAACTGAGGGTGAGAAATCAATACTACTCACAGAAGGTAAGGTGGCAAATTCTAAATGAAGAAAGAAGGAATCAATCAGAAAACCATCCATAAAAATCGAATGAGTGTATAAAATTTTTTTATCAAAGATAAAATCTTCAATCCAAGAATTCGAAGTGCTTTGTCAACAGTTTTGTTGTAGAGTTTTGAAAGACTTATACCGGTTCATTAAATATCATTCAATAATATAAAATTAAAATTTGTAGCAAGGTATAACAGAATTACTCTGTTTCATATTTAAGACATTAAGAAAAACCTTCTATCAAGTAAAAAATCCACCTGTTAATTATCTGTGATCAAAGCCTAGGTGTGGACATTTGTTGTTAATAATGGAATAATAATAACAACTATCCTAAGTTATCCGATTCTTCGTCCAAAATTCAGAGAAAATCTCAAAAATGAATGAAATGTCGGAAAAAGAGTTAGGGATTGAGTTATAATTAAATAGAGAATAAATAATTCTGTATCAATAAAGCTTGTATCAATTGAAAACCTTTCAAAAAATTGTAAAGAATTCGAATTTATAAAATAATCAATGTTTCTATTTCTGAACCATTTAAAATCACCCAGATCAAAGATAAAGCGTTTAGGAATATCGAACTGTTCATTATTCACTTTTAAAGCCTCAACCATTTTTTGCCTGACACAAAGAGATATATTTTTGTCGAAAAATGATAAGGCTGCAGCTTCAGGACTCAAATACCATAAATGGTTTCGAAATTTTTCAAGAACTGCATTGGATAAATTTTTATCGATTGATCTATAGTTATAAACAGATTTGATAAATTCAAGATCTTGATTTGGTGCAGCTGCAGCTAAAAGTGAAGAGTACCAATATGGAACATAAACAAAAACAATAAATAATGAAATTTCCTGAAGATTTTTTTCATCTTGAGCGCTTAACTTAATACTGTCTCGGAAAAAATACATTTTTAAACTATAAATTGCTTTGGATATCCATCGAGCATGATGGAATGCCCCCGGTTTATAAAATTTGATTTCCTCAACATCCATCGTGCCTGAAAATATTTTGCTCAATTCTAACAGTTCTTTGTGATCGTCACGAGGTAAACAAGTATTCAAGAACTGATCGATTTTCGAACTTACTTCTGGTATTTTATCTCTTAACATTTTTTTTAATTAAATGAACAACAATTGTTAATGTGTGACAAAACGTCCACAACAATGTGTTACAACTTGTAAAGAGAAGATATTTGTTTACAATCCTCGAAGAGCATAAAACGCCGCCTTGACTATAGTCGAGTTACTAAATGAGCTAGAGTGCGCTTGCGTAGAAAAAATCCGTACGTTGGTAAGAATGTTTGTAAGAGTAAATTCAAAATGTTAACTCATTGGAAAGAAAGTTTTCGAAAAGCACAGAAATTTACCCAATTTAATTACATTTAGTTGATTAAGTGTTGCAAATAGATAAAAGCTCAGAAATGATAAAAACTGAAATTAACCTGTCATGCAATCAATTATTTGCCATGTATAAAAATTTTTTTACCATAGGATCACGAAAAATTATATATTTTTTTAATTAAATGAATAAATTGCACAAAAATAATCATAATTTTGCCGTAAAAGTGCAAAAATTCAAGAATTGATCTTGAGGTTAACTTTAACTTTGAATAACTTTTGAAGAAGTGAATTTATCGAAAAATTTTAAGAGACCTTTTTTGTAGAGCGTTCAATTCTGTACAAGAATATGAGTTTGTTATTGCTACGAACAAACAAGTCCAAGAAAAAAAGAAATATTTGCAAAAAGTGGCAAAATCCCATGCAATTTAAATGGAAAATGTATCGTCTTTGGGGCAAGGGTTGTTATGAAAATTAGAGGCTTATGATGGTCTAATAGTTTGTTTTAGATGATAAACTAAAAATTTAGAGGGAGTCGCAATAGAAATAATCAATTTCGTAAATAACGGACACCCTATTGTGGATATTACTGAAGTGAATATTATGTTATATTAGACTGCACTCCTTCCAACGACAATAAATATAAACAGGAAACGAAAGTTATTGGCATAATGAACTTGATGGAGTTATATTAAATGAAATTAATGACTGCGCCTTTGAATTCGGGAAATATTAATGGATTATAGCCACTTACAAAACTGTAACTGCGTGAAATAATATGATTCATTAAAATTTTTAACTTATTTGTTTAAATATCAATTTCAGATTATTTCGTAAGGGGTGGATAGCGATAAATATGAGGCATCAAATATTCATTCTGGAAGTCATTTTGAGCATTTATTCCCTTTGTGCAGATTTTAATGAACTAGGTGTCCTATGAAAGTCACCGACAGTTGTATAACATAATAATGACGTTTTGAGGCATGCAAATTATGTTTTTTTCATCCATTAATTGTGCATCTGTCCTCTTTTCTTCTTCTTACTTGTCAAAAATTTCATTAGACCTGAAGAAATCAATCATATAAATTCTTTTGAGTGAAATGTTTCGCCTGGTTGTACTTTATCAGCAGTCGTTAATTTTTGCAGCAAGAATTTTATATTCACCTTTTTTCCATCCCTGAATTTGACAGATCCTTCGATAACACAACTGTTGTCCACCATTATGAGTAAATAGTTGAATCCTTTACAAAAAGCACACTAAAATTCCAATTGATCAAAGTATAGCACAATATTCACATATATATCACATCGTCAATAAAAAATCAACCCTGAAGACAACAATTCGTTATCCGCGAACAAACACGACAACACTGTGCGTATATAGCGTATATAGAATATCCACTGTGCACACAGAACTTGGACGCTGGAAATTCGTGGAAAACCAACGTAAATCCTACTCCGAACCGAGAACGGACCCTTTTTGAATGGATGCCGGAAGTTACGTACTTTTGCGCTCTTTCCGGGAACGAAGCATAGTCACTACCTCACGACTGAGAGCCCGGAACGCGACTGATTGAGGTATTCTCTGGATCCGCTCCGCTCGCTGCTGCTTTCGGATTGAATGAAGACTAGAGATGGAGTAGAGACGATTACGATCCTCGATTCAAGAGCATTTAATTCTTGATGTTTCGGTCTCTACTTGACGGAAATTCGTCGTGTCTGATTTGAATTAAAACACTTTATTACCCCTTATATTTAGTGTTCATAACAATTGTTTCGTCAATTACATATTGACTTCATAGGGTTAGTATGGTAACTAACTATTTGTACAAAATCTTTCTCCTTGAATACAAGTTTGACTAACAAAATACGTGATAAAATAGGAGCTTTTTTAGGAAATTTTCAGAAGTTATTAAAAAAGATTCACTAACGCAGATCGGTTCACATCTGTTTGGTCGTTCAGCAAAATACTCTTTTTATGGTGCCGGTTTATTTTCAGTGCTTCTAAGAGGTCCAGTCTATTGCATTTGTTCTCGATATGGAGAACATCACAATTGTTGTCAAAATCGTGTCCCGATCCTTGGAGATTCCTGGCATAAGTAGAATTTGATTTATTCTTAACCAACTTTCAGGCAAAATTATCAATAAAAAATTCATATCATCTAATAGATAAAATAAAAAATATACCGATTCCAAACAATGCTAAATTAAACTCTTTAGATGTAAAAAAACCTGTTTCCTAGCGTACCCGTTGAACAAACAATAAAATTAGTAGAAATGCTACTATTGAAAAATCACACATACCTGATAATTAAACAAGAAATAATGGATACTCTTAATGTATGCATTGAGCAGAACTATTTCTTGTTTAATGGAATATTTTAAGGGGATAACGAAATCCTTACGATGGGAAGTCCTATATTAGCTGAAATATTTATGGATTTCCTACAAAACAAAATAAAAGAACACCCTCTTTTCAAGTATTTCATTTGTTATAAAATAAAATAGAAAAAGGCTTTTTACTTGATAGAAGAAATATAACAAAATTTGAATATCGAAACAGATTTAATCTGTTAGTCTTCTACAATTTTAAATTAAAAAAAATTTTATTCAATAAACTTTTAGAATTAAATTAATGTCTACAATAAGCACCGCTCATATTTAATAGACGTATCTATTCAAAACTCAATATACAATGTCAAATGGAATAAATAAACCAACCAATATAAAAAAGGCGATTAAAATTAATAAATAAATATTTGGAGGACACACAATTTTGTTTCTGATCTTATCATAGTGAAACTAATTACTTTTCAAAAACATAAAACACAACTTAAGGATTTCTCAAAAAATATAATTTATTTGAAATATTTAATATATTTAAATATTCAAATAAGTTAATTCAAAAATATCTCAAAACATGCAATATATCTTCAAAAAACAATTAGAATACGGATAATCTCTTCATCGCCCCTAAATAACATTTAAAATATCAAAATCAACTAACCATCAGTATATCATACCTTAGAATGTAACACGGAACTTGATTGAAACAGACTAACTTGAAAAATCCAGGTAGTCAGTTCTATGGTTTTCTTCAAACCATTGACATTACATAATGAGAATTATTCAAGCCTAAATATGATTATATATTATGTATAAAATAAAATAGAAGAAGGCTTTTTACTTGATAGAAGAAATATAACAAAATTTGAATATCAAAACAGATTTAATCTCTTAGTCTTCTACAATTTTAATTTAAAAAAAATTTTTATTCAAAAAACTTTAAGAATTGAATTAATGTCTACAATAAGCACCGCTTATATTTAATAATATATTATATTATATTTTATATATATTTTATATATATATATATTTATATTATATTATATTCAAAACTCAATATACAATGTCAAATGGAATAAATAAACCAATCAATATAAAAAAGCAATTAAAATTAATAAATAAATATTTGAAGGAGACCAAATTTTGTTTCTGATCTTACCATAGTGAAACCAATTCCTTTTCAATTCTAAAAGTTTTCCATTCTAAAAGTTTTTTGAATAAAACTTTTTTTTTAAATTAAAATTGTAGAAGACTGACAGATTGAATCTGTTTTGATATTTAAATTTCATTTGTTGGTACCGTTTCGTTGACGATATTATTTGCCTATTTGTCGGTACGTCTAGACAACTTTCATGATTCTTAGAATTCATCAACGAGGTCTACCCTACGAGAAAATGTAATCACGAAAAAGAACAAAATAAAAGCATAAATTTTTTAGACTTGGAAATAACTAAAGGTAACAATAGACATAATTTTTCAATTTACCGTAAACCAACACACACAGATTGCACAATACAATCTTCTTCAAATCATCCCTTGTCCTAAAAATTAGCAGTATACAATAGTATGTTTTATAGACTAGTTAATGTACATATCTCACAGGGAAATTTTGAAATAGAATCAAATATAATAAAACAAATTACAGTAGTTTAGTATAACCCATCAATCATTGACAAACTATTGAATAAAATCAAACTGAAGTCATCTATGTCATTAGTTTACCCACAAATCAGAATAAAAAATGAAAAGTTTATTTGCTTACCGTACATAGGACAAAAATCTGAACAGATTTAGTGACTTTAACAGGTTTGAGGTATAAATGTGACTTTCTGTATATAAAATTTCAAAATTATGGTAGAAAGTATGTCCTGTTCATAACAAACGGGTCGAATATATGGAATTAGTTTTGTCATTGAGGAAACTCTTCAAATATTCAGAAATTCTTTGTCAAAATGTTCTTCCAGTCTGTCCTATATAAACTTTAGGGTAATCACCGCAGTTTAACTTATAACTTCCATATTTTAATAATCAAATAATTTAAAAGTTTTGGAGTTCTCAAATCATATTTATTTTTTGAAATATGTAGCAATTTTGTCAGAAATACCATTGATATATTTCAAGGAAATGTATCGGATGTTTCTTTAGAGTGATAGAACCAAAAAATTGTTGAATAAGTTTTATCAATATTCTTCTTTTTTCTTTGGATTCTCTGATTTCTTTTTGATGCTGTATGATGAGTGTTAATTCTATAGTCCGTCTAGAAAGTATCAGGAATTTACTATTTTTCAAAATTTTAATATACTGCTTTTTCGTAACATTCTAAGACAAAAGTAATGTATAAAGTAAGAAAAAGTAATGCAGATAGTCGGATATGACCAAAGTCGCATGACAAAAGAATTGGTAAACAGGTATACATTTTGTGAAATAATGTTTCAACTAGAAAAAAGAAAATAAGTAGAATATTTGTATAGAAAAAGTTTTCGAAACGTTAAACAATTAGTGCAATTGACTGAACTGGGAAAAAGTGCTGTATATGAGATAATAAAGAGGATAAAATGACATGGATATGAGGTATAGACCAGTTTCAGGAAGACCGCGTAAGATTGAAGGAAACAGTTTAAATGCTTTATTGGCCTTAGGACAACACAATCAGCTGGGGTTTCGGAAATTGGCTAACAGATTTGAAAATCAACGAAATACAAAAGTATGTCTAGAAACCATCTGTTGAAAAGACATGGCTTATTAGTCCCCATATGTTTTCAATGGAACTAAGATCTGTTGAAGCTGCTGGCCATGAAATGGTTGTCACTTGGTGTTGTTGCATCCAAGCTTGAGTATAAGCCGAAGTATGGCATCTTGCATTATCCTGCTAAAACGCCGCCCTTCTATATACAAAGCATGTACCGTTTCAAGGAGAAAATTGTTAAGAATGCAATAAGACCTTTCATTATTAATGGTACCATCAACTATACAGAGAGGCACTCCGCTGAGGTACTGTTCCCTAAACCATCATTTTGGTGGGAAATTTGGAAATTTGAACGGTAACACGTTTTTTGAGAGGATTTTTAAGTGATTTCCACCAAGTTGGAAACAACTTTCATCAGATATAAAGACATTATTAAAATTATAATATCTACTTGAAAACGTTGACACAATTATATCCTTCGTTCCTTTTGTAAAGGTGCCATCATAGGGATTTTGTTCGGTTTCCTTAATCTGTAGCTTTGTCTTTTCAGTGACTTAGGGACGTTTCTGGACTTTCTTTTATATTTCGTTGATTTCCAAATCTGTTAGCCAATTTGCGAAACCCCAGGTACCGATGGTGTATTCCTAAGCCAATAATATGTTTAAAGGTTTCCTTTAATCTCAGTCTTCCTGAAACTGTTCTATGTCTCATATCCATGCCAGTTTTTTATCCTCTTCATTGCCTCATATACAGCATTTTTTTCTAGTTCAGTCAATTGCACTAATTTCTTAACGTTTCGAAGACCTTTTCTATACAACTAATCCACCTGTTTCATTTTTTCTAGTTGCGACATTATTTCATAAATTGTATACCTGTTGAAAATGAACAATATTTGAAAAAAAATGTTGCCATGCAACTTTGCCCATAGCCCATTATCTGCACAACATATATTTTATAAATTACTTTTGTCGTAGAATGTTACAAAAAAGAAGAAGGTATATTAAAATTATGAGGAATAATAAATTCGGGATACTTTCTAGACGGACTATAATTTTGAAGCACAGCAATAATATGGTTTCCTATATAAAAAATGGATAAATATAGAGAGAAAAGATGTTTATTCGTTTATTGCTTTAACAAATAGTTAACGACTTGCGTCTTTCTGCCTGTATAAAATATATTCTTTATATACATAGTATTTTTCTTGAAAAAGAAGTGTACATAATTTAGAGAAAAATAAATTAGATTGTGAGTTGAATAAATATAGTTTTCTGGAAACTGAGAAATTATGAGTTGACAATTATCACTCAGCTACGAAATTCTGTAATGAGTATTAAAAAGTATGAACAATGTCTGTTTAATCAATGAAGAATTAGCGCGCCAACGTTCCTGACGTCAAATAAGTGTTTTCATCATTTTTTTTTATTTCCATTCATTATCCGAAGTTCAGCTCAATGCTGACAAGCTAAAACTATCAACGTCGGCATGTCAGACTTCGGAATTACCTTCATAAAGTAGTATTCATAATGCTGTCGAGCAGTTTCGGGAATTAAGCAGTCTGAAGAATATTCAATAAAACGGAATCCTCAATTCGTAACTGGATAACTCTTCATTTTTGGCGTTTAGATGAGCATTCGTTAAACAACAATAAGTATCCGGAATGCTTTCAGACTGTCGTAAAATATAGCTCGAGGAGGTCGGCTACGAAATTTGGTCTGTCTATTGGAGTTAAGGTCGACAGTTGGCGGATTCTTTGGAGTATTACCTGGCGTTTTCTAGGTGCATACTCTCGCTATTGTTGGCCCGTTGGTAATTTGCCAACGGGGAAATTGAGTGACTTGGATGCAGTGCAACGATGCCGTTCTTTGAAGAAAGCAGGACATTTATAGAGTTGAACAACGTTACTCTTTGTATTCACGCATCACATCAGCGCCTATCGTCGTACCAATGACTGTATTTCAAATATTACAAAGGATAAAAAATTCTGGAAAAAGTTTAATTATCCCAGTTTATGAGCACAAAAACTCCCGAAAGAAATAGCAGAGAAACTTGATATTGGTTTCCAGCTCAAAGAGAAAGATCAAATGTGCAAGCGAATGCAATATGCTGAAGAGAAATTTGTTTTCTCTAAGCCTCAAAAATTTGGAGTGAGAATTGAAAATGGTGGATATTTTTTTTTAATTTTATTACCCTGATACTCCCAGATCTTCTGTGAAGATCCCTCAGAAGCTTTTTCGGCTTGTGCGAGTTAGGAGTTCAGTTCTGTAGGCTTTTTTACTGCGATCTTGCGCCACTTTAGGTGTTAATTTTGACCCAACAGTGGAATGGTGGCAGATACCCGTCCAACTAGAAAATTTCTTTTCTACCTGAACAGGATTCGAACACGCTGAGCTATCCACACTGTATACATTCTGTCAAGAAAGTACCGGGAATTTTCAATTAAACAACATTTTTACATTTATGATAGATTGGGCCGTTGCTTGGTAGAAATCAGTTGTAATTGTCATTATAAAATAAAACACTTGTTTACATTTTCTACTTTATTTTTGGTATTGACGTACGTTTCGTCTTTGCTAGAAAGAATTCATCAGGTATTCTGATGAAGGATAAGTATTACGCTAACCATCTAAAACCGATTGATGTCTTGAAACATAAAATCTCATTTGCCATCCACGAGATTGAACTTCAAACAATCGACAATCTACTGAAATATGGATTGATCTGATGGGGTACAGTAACCAGACGTGATGGTCATTTGAATGATATTGTTCTTCATTCGCAAATGTTAATGTTCAGCCTTTATAATAGACTCATAACTTCGGAAAAAAATTTATAAGCTTTATTTTTGTAGCCGATCAAAAATGCAAATTTTGAATTGCCCACCCCTTATTGAATTTTTAACAGTTTGGATACAAGATTCATCACTTTGGAAACGAGACGACTAAGTAGATCAGGTATGATGATGATTCGACCGTTTTGAATCGTTGCTCAGGTGTATCAATTGCAGTCGTGAATTATTTTACCAATATAGGTCCAGAAATGGCCTCCAAGCCAGAAAATAACACAACACACTTTTTTTCGGACCCCACGGGGTCACTAGAGATTACAAGAATCATTGAAGGCCTGAAGAAAAAAGCTTGCCCTGGTGTTGACGGAATTGAAGTGGAGATTCTCTTGCTTTGCGTCTGGAGTTTGTCTACCCCAGTACTACCATACCTAATACAAGTCTGGTGTCAAGAACTGCATAAATAAATATAAGCCTTTATCAATCGTGAATAACATTACCAAAATTTTCGAGAAAACAATCAAAGTCAGAATGGATAGATACATTGATCACTATAAATTGATCGATCCTCAACAGTATGATTTTCAGCAGAACAAATCTACCCAGGATGCCTTAACTTTTTTAACAACTGAAATAATTAGAAATTTAGATGAGGGTAAAAACAGCTTTTATTTTCCTAGACTTAGCCAAGGCCTTTGATACCGTGTCACATGCCCAAGCACTCGGAGTACTGTAGGATCTCGGCTTCCGAGGTGTAGTTTTGAAGCTCTTTAACGGTTATTTAACTAATAGGCAATAGCATGTCATGATTGACGACTCGTTAAGCTCTGAAAAAACTATATCCCGTGCAGTTCCTCAAGGCACTGTGTTGGGTCCATTGATTTTCATCTTATACATCAATGGTGTTTTCGAATTGGATCTTGGTGGGGAGGTGATTGGGTATGCTGATGATCCTGCGATAATTTTCAGAGCGGAAAGCTGGAACGAGTTGAATCTAGTAGCGAGGGCAGGCCTACAAGTTCTCTAATTGTGGTTTGCTGCTAAGGTACTGACCATCAACTTTGACAAGACTGTCTGTTAGTCTTCTTTGTGCCGTGTAGACGTTTGTCCTTTCTTTGGACTACTGGACGTTGATGGTTCTGAGATATAATAATGTAAGTCTGCGAAGTATCTTGGATTAGTCATCGATGGGCATCTCAGATGGGATAAACATACAGTGAGAGTTTGTACAACGTTGAGGAGTCTGCTGTATAGGTTCAAATACCTGCAGGATTTTCTTGAAGTTAAACATTTGAGAATGGTCAATAATTCGTTGGTAGAGTCCAGAATTTTTTATGGAATAGCAGCATAGGGATCGGCTGTGAATATATATTCACGTTTTTAAGAATTATATTGAATAAACCAAGGCTGTATCCTTCTGATCTGCTTTTCTCGGAGTCTGGACTCCTTGACATAAGACAAATTTATTTTCCAAGTGTATGTGCTTTGAATTCAAACATAGATCCAACCTTCGAGTGAGAACAAATAATTTTAACACAAGAAGGGTGAATAATTATTTCGAAAAGCCCTATGCGTCGAAATCAATAGGACAACAGAAATATTCTTATCTAGTTCCACGTTTCTTCAACTATCGGGTGTTTTTTTAGAGTGATAGAACTTTAAATTGAAATAAAACACATTTAAATTAAGATTGAAGCCAATTTTCTTATTTGAAAGATAATCTGTAACGAGTGTTTTTAAAGAAATATGGACCGCTGATGCCTCCAGAGTGTAAAGCACACCATACAGGGTATTTTTTAGGATGCAATGGAACTTGCAGAACTTCTTGAGGATTGTTTTTACTCCATATACGGCAATTTTGCTTGTTTACATAGCCGTTCAACCAAAAATGAGCTTCATCACTAAACACAATTCTGCGATAAAAAAGTGGATCAACTTCAAGCTGTTCTAGGGCCCAATCAGCAAACAAACGACGTTTATTATGGTCAAGTGGCTTCAGTTCTTGAACCAGTTGGATCTTGTATGGGTGTAGACCAAGATCTTTATGCAAAATTTTTCATGTGGTGGATGGACAGAGTCCAACTTGTTGTGAACCTCGACGAATAGACAAATCTGGATCATCATTAACACTATGACTTACAGCAGCGATATGTTCTTCTGTACGTACAGTTCTTTGTGTTGTTGTGGTTGTATCGAGTAGAGAAATTGTTGTTCGAAATCTATCGATAGTTCAACGAATAAGCTACTCTGATGGACGATTATGTAAACCATAAATTTCACGAAGTGCTCTATAAGTTTGGCGAATAAAACACTGATTTTGAAAATAAATTTCAACAATTTGTAAACGCTGTTATAGCGTGAGCCTTTCCATGATAATTTGTCAACGCTTACTGAACAGGAATGTCAAAACAACATGGCTTCTACCTTCTGTCAAATCCCAGTTATCCCTATTGAAAGTTCTATCACTCTAAAAAAATCAGCCGATACTTGCCGAACGATATTAAACTCTCTAGTAGTTTGGGTGTATTCAGAAGAAGATTGAAGTCATTTTTGAGTGCACGGATCTCATATATGAAATCCATCGTCTGGTTGAGAGACGGTGGGATTATTTTCACGTTAAGAATTTTTGCTGACTATGTTTACTTAATTTCGTTTGTATAATGTTTAGGGGGTGATGACGAAGGCATTTTTTTTCAAGATAATTTTCAGTCTTTGGCTTTGTGATTGTTTACTTTATTTGTGGTTGGAGCCCCGCAAATTATAGTTTTCTAGTTATGTTGTTTATGAATTTATTAAGTATATTATTATATTTTCTATTTTTAGCAAATAAAGTACGTATTTTATTATTATTATTTTATTTCCTAGTTTTGTTCAAGCCTAAATCGACCCATTTCGTTAATGTCAAATATTAAGCTAACCTTCTGTCAAAACACGAATGACAGAGTGTTGCAGTGTTTCACTCGAATAACGACTACTTCAAAATGCAGCCCTAGATGAATTTGATTTTTGAATGCAGTTTATTGTTAAACTCCAATCAAAATTCACAATCGAATCACAGTATTAATTTTCTTGGCCTTAGAATAACAAGACTAGATAATTTACATAATTTTAGTATTTTTCACAAACCCACACATACAGATATTGCAATACATAAAACTTCATATCACCCCACCAACCAAAAGATGTCAGCATATAATAGTTTTATTCATAGACTCTTGAACGTCCGTTTGAATTCAGATAACTTTTTGAGAGAATTAAATATTATTGAACAGAAAGCGTCAAACAATGGTTACAACCCCTTTCTCATAGACAAAATGGTATCCAATAAACAAAAGAACATGGCATTAAATCTCGTGTACCCAGTCATAAAAGAGGACAATACGCAGAAATACTTTTCGTTATCTTATGTTAATGGATTATCTGAAAATGTTGCTGAATATTTCAAAAATAGTTTCATTCACAACGCAGCTTTTAAAACCATTAATAACGTTAGGACTTGAATAAAAAGCAATAAGAATCCAATAAATAAAGAAAATAAATCTGGAGTCTACAAGTTAACTTGCAACGATTGCCCTTTATTATATATTGAACAGAATGGTAGATCATTCAAGAAAAGAATCCAAGAACACCAAAGAAGTTACATTTCGGATTCCGTACATTCGACATATGCTGATCACCTAAAGCAATTCAGGCATAATTTCAAGAAGCCACATCGTGGTGAAACATTTGTTGTATCATAAATAATTTTGTGGCAATTAAAAGAGTGTCTCTTATATATTTTTTATCAATAAAAACAGCCTTCGGAGAGTGCCACTCTTACCTACTGATGCTACAAACCCTCATAATATAGTGTTCTGATGGCTTTCCACCAAACACACTAAGATGGGTGCAAGGACTCTTAAGCGACAGTTACTGATGCGGGTAATTAGAATTTGGGTAAAATATCTATTTTTTTATCTGATACCAGGGTACAATATATTATGTTACTTCACAATACAATGACAGAAATGTCTTAAACTGCTATGGAATAGATATCAGTTTATGTGGTATAGACGAATATTGCAACGTGGTGCATTTTCTGAAATATCCTCGGCAACCATGCACCAGACATTCTTCTCAACAGCACCTCGAAACGATTATAACGACGACATTTATTGTGCTTTATCTGTGAACTTTAACGCAAACGAACAATCGCCTCATTATGCGAAAACGGATGAATAGGTCGAGGTGCGCGTTGCATTTGAAATTGAAATTTTAGATGGTCCTAAAATGATAATCTACGACCGGGGTTTTTTCCCAGTATTCTAGCCTACTTCGGCAACGTAACAATGGACGAATCAGTGCATAATTGACTGCAGGCTTTAGTCTCTACGATATCCATCTTTCCTTTCGTATTTTCTCTATTAATCTGATGCTCTAGATTATGAGGAATACTTTGTTCATGATTGGAGGTGGAGTATCCTGATATTGCAGAGATAAGAGGCAATTAATTGTGGGTGAATATCTTAGCAAAGTGCATGATGTTATGAAGGTCAGGAAAATCTAATTGAATGCATGGCCTGAGGAGTCGCTCCTAAGCGGCCAACTGACCTTTTTTGAATTACTGACAGTTGTTACAATGGGAGTTTCATTGATAATATCTTATAGAATGGGAAAGAATTTTATATTATGATGTTATTTATCCAGGTTTTAGAAACGAACTGCTAAACTATCGGGTATTTTTTTTAGAGTAATAGAGCTTTCGATAGGGATAACTGTGATTTGACAGAAGCCAGAAGCCGTGTTGTATTTGACATTTCTGTTCAGTAAGCATTGACAAATTATCATGGAAAGACTCACGCCGCAACAACGTCTACAAATTGTTGAAATTTATTTTCAAAATCAGTGTTCTATTCGCCAAACTTATGGAGTACTTCGTGAAATTTATGGTTTACATAATCGTCCATCAGAGCAGCTTATTCGTCGAGCTATCGATAGATTGCGGACAACATTTTCTCTACTCGATGCAACAACAAAAACAAGGCAAAGAACTGTACGTACGGAAGAAAATATCGCTGCTGTAAGTCATAGTGTTAATGATGATCCAGATTTGTCTATTCGTCGACGTCTACAACAAGTGATTCTGTGCACCCACCACATGGAAAATTTTGCGTAAAGATCTTGGTCTACACCCATACAAGATCCAACTGATTCAAGAATTAAAGCCACTTGACCATAATAAGTGTCGTTTGTTTGCTGATTGAGTTTGATGATAAAGCTCATTTCTCGTTGAACGGCTATGTAAACAAGCAAAATTGCCGTATATGGAGTGAAAATAATCCTCAAGAAATTCTGCAGATTCCATTGCATCATGAAAAATGCACTGTATTGTGTGCTTCACACGCTAGAGGCATTATAGGTCCATGTTTCCTTACAAACGATGCTGGAGCTAATGTTACACTGAATGGTGCTCGTTACAGATCGATGATCAATGATTATTTGTTTCAAAATTTGAATGGTATGGACCCCGAAGTGTTTTGGTTCCAACAAGATGGTGCTACATCTCATGCTGCTACCGTAACAATTGATTTATTCAAATAAAGATATGGCGATAACATTATTTCAAGAAATGGTCCAATTAATTGGCATCCAAGATCATGCGACATAACTCCTTTGGATTATTTTATTTTGGTTATGTCAAGTCATTGGTTTATGCTGATAAAAATGGACGCTTTGGAAGCCAACATAACTCGTATTATTGATCAAATAAGGCCTGAATTACTCGAAAAGGTGGTCCAAAATTGGTCTGGTCGAATGCGGTTTCTCAGAGCTAGTTGTGGTGGTTATATGCCGAAAATTATTTTCAAAACATAAATGTCATAAAATTAACTTTCAAATAAAAAAACAATTTGGCTTCAATCTTAATGTAAATGTGTTTTATTTCAATTTAAAGTTCTATCACTCTAAAAATATGCTGGGATATATTGATATCTGGTTAGCCTAGATCAGTTCAGTGTATAGAGGAAATAAACTGCTCGTCATAAGTATTGTAAAGTCAGCTAAGACCCATCCAGGCTTGTACTCATAACGATTATGGAAACGTCTTGTGGTTCTTTATGAAGCAAGATTTTGTTAGATATTATATTCCTTGTTTGTGTGTTCTTCAGTCTGTATATTTTTCTCAATAAAATCAAACGATATTTACTTGATGGAAATTCAAATTGCACACATTCCATAAACGCCAACCATTCATAAGAATTTGAACATAATTTGAATAACGAATATGATCGAGAGTAAAGGATCTAGATTAACTTTCTTAGAAACATTTGGAATAAACCGATATTATTCCCAGAAGATTCTCCTGAATGAACAGGCAGATACCAATTGGTCACCTCTATTGAATATCTTCATGTTGTTTGATTAAACCAATGACAACCCAAACAACTTTTATTGCCATTGTCGGTTTCTCTCCACCTAATTGAAAATACCCAAATAAATGTAATCCTACTATAGTCCCATTTGCTGCAATACCTGTCAGTACATATACCGGGTGTTAAAAAACAAATTTTCAATATTTTGGCGGATTATAGATCTCAAAATAAGTGAAAAATTTCATACAAACATGAGTCCGTAAATGGGCCATCTTGGAAATATAAGCGATTTTCGGTTTTCAAATCAACTATCGTATACTAGCCCAACCAAATACGATATTCGATTTATTTTCATCTTTTAGATGTCTTGTTTAATGAACTTACAATTAAAATGTTCTTCGGTCGTTTCATTAAAAAAAATCACAGCTGGCATCATACATTTGGTTTTCATATGACATTTACAAACTTTTATTGAGTATTTTGCATCCGATTCGAGTTGTTTACTTTCTTTCACTTTGTTGTTAAAAAAAAGTATTATTCCTGAATTCAAAATGCCTTTATTCTAATATCGAAATTAGTGATATCGTTTTTAAGTATGGAAGTGGTCCTGAAGCACTTCGCTTTTATGCAGAGGCTTATCCCGATCGTCAACTTTCTTCTCATGTGATGTTCAATCAAGTTTTTAGACGATTGAGGGAAACTGATTCCTCAAAAAACAAAACGCTAATGATACTGGTCGTCTCAGGTCTGTAAGTACTCCACAAGTTGAAGAACAAATTTTAAATATTGTGACTGAAAATCCCGGTACAAGCGTAAGAAGAATTTCAGCGGAAGTAGGAATAAGTTCTGGAGAATTATGCATCAAAAAATTCTCTGTCCATTCCATATTCAACGCGTGCAAGCTCTCAATCCCCCTGATCATCAAGCCATAAGGATATTCTGTCAATGGTGTTAGGGAACGTTTAGCTCAAACATTTCCTAGAAGATGGAGGAGGTCCAGCGCCATGGCCCGCTAGATCTCCCGATTTGAATCCGTTACACTTTTGTATTGGGGGTTACTTGAAAGGTTTAGAGTATGCAACGTCAGTGAATAACATCGAAGAGTTGTAACATCGGATTGAACTATCTTGTCAAACGATTCGAACACAACAAGGTCTTTTAGAAAGAGCACGTAATTCCTTCATGCGACGATGTACTTCCTGCATTGAAATGGGCGGTGGTGATATGGAACATCTTTTGTAAAACACTAGGAGTCAAAAATAAATCGAATATCTTCTATGATTTATCGTATTTGGTTGCGCTGGTAGTTAGCATTTTAAAAACCGAAAATCGCTCATATCTCCAAAACAGCTCCTTTGCTGACCCATGTTTATATAAAACTTTCTACTCATTTTAAGGTCTAGAATTAGCTCCCAAAATATTGGAACTTTGTTTTTCAACACACGGTATGGGAACCTATGTAAGTTTTCACAAGATATCAGTTCAAATGTAGAACATGATTAAGCCACAGGGCGAAACAATTGTCGTTCAACAATGAAAAGTTTGTGGAAATTGAATTTTATTTATTACTAGTTGAAAATCAAACGGTTCAACGCAATTAAAAATAAAATTTTTATTACGCCAAGACAAGTTTCACCCGAAGACGATGCCAACAGAGCCCTTGAAATACTTCAGGCTCAGTGGTCAAACACCACTGCAAGTAATTAATTTCTTCACTGTTAGCCAAAATGTGAAAGTGTGAACACGTTTATTGGCACTGTACTTTGTCACTGGAACTGTTCGTAAAAGACCCAGAAGTGGTAGACCACGTGTTACAACGACAGTTGAAGTTCGGTTTTCAACTCTTTCCGTGAGAAAACATCAGCATGCCAGGTCAACGTTTACCTAGCACAGTCAGAAGACTTTTCCAGAAATCAGTCTACCAACGAGACGCTAGTTAAAAAGCTGCAGTCTCTTGCGTCAAAGATTAGAGTGGGCAACGGAGCAAGTACATTGGCGATAGGAACAGTGATACATACTCTTTACTGGCGAGTCCAGATATGGACGTTTAATGGATAGTCAACGAGTTCGGATGTGGACACGTCCACTCATATGAAACTCTGTTTAAGAATTCCATCCTTTTTGAGGACACACAATTATGGTTTGGGTGGAGTTTGTTTTGATGAAGTTATCAACAGCTATCGGCGAAAATTTTGTTTTTAGGTACCACTGGGTGATTACTGCTGGAGACAAATAGCATTAAGCATTTTTTCCAAGATCCCGTAACCTGAATCCAATCGATCAGACTTTGGACCAATCAGAAAGAACGCTTAATGCCCACAGACGACAGTCGTACACGCTTCAACAGATCCGAGATCTTTTACCACAATTTTGGCCACGTATTGAGCAGGATATTCTCAATACCTTGGTTAAAATCATGCAGAGAAGATATCGCACACGTGCTATTCATATTATTGAGGGTAAATACAACTATGAATTCTGGAAATTTTCAGAATTTCGGATTTTCGAAAAATGTTATAATTGTTCAAATTCATTCATTCCTTCTGTCATTCATTCATTTATTTATTTATTTATTTATTTATTTATTTATTTATTTATTTATTTATTTATTTATTTATTTATTTATTTATTTATTCATTTATTTATTCATTTATTTATTTACTTATTCATTTATTTATTTATTCATCCATTTTTTTATTAATTTATTGCTCCCAGAGATACACACAGAAGGAGAAAAACAGGCATAACTTTCTCGATTTTTCTAGAACACTTATTATAAATTGAATAACATAAATAGAGGTCAATTCTTGATAGAAGGTATATAAAATAATATAAATATTTTAAAAAATTTTTAAAAAATTTTAAAAAATTAGCCTTCTACATATTTAATTCCAAAAGATTATATTCAATGATTATAACTTCTGAAAATAAATTAAAATAATGTCGTATAAGTACCACTTATATCATGACATAAAATAAACATTCATTATAAGACATCCGAATGGTATAACAAAATCCAATAAATAAAAATTATTAACCAAAATCCTATAAATTAAACATTTTGAATAGACAAAATTTTGTTTCTGCTTATCAATCTTATGAAAACCAATATCTTTCAAGAATATCCAACATAATCTTAAGAATTTCATCACAAAACTATCTTACTTAGACTATTCAATATTATTGGATATCTAACCAAGGTACTTTATATAAAAACTCAAGATATGCAAAACATTACTGAAAAACAAGTTTTAAAATCGACTTTGCTCATCAGTATTCAAATATTCATATTCAATAAATATAACATCAATTAATAATATATATTCAACTCACCTTTCACTCTCCAGAAAAAGTTCTACTTAAATGAGACCTTTAAATAGGTATTCACTACACACAGAAATATCTCTGTGGTTTAACCTGATCTAGAAGATTGAAAGACAAATTTAACGGCCTCTGCTATAGCACAAGGACTATCTGTATAAAGAATGTTGAGGAAACCAAATAATTATATATTATGAATAAAATAACATAAATAGAGGTCAATTCTTGATAGAAGGTATATAAAATAATATAAATATTTTTATCACAGTAAATGAGATATTTTTTGCTTAAAAGAAAACATGTCCATAAATAATGATTATTTATCGATAAAATCATTAAAAAAATATGACTGATTTTGTTCACTTCAGAATCGTAATATTCATCTCTTTACCACGCCCAGAATAAAAATTTTTGGCATAGGGAACTTCTTATCTTGTAGCAAATTTAATGCCGTTTCCAGATATGCGGTCAAATTTGATGCGGCTACAAGGATAACTGAAGTATATTTGATTTCATGGAAAAACTTGAACTATTTCGTGAAATCAAGAAATTTTAAATTGAAGAATAACCATCGACATTTCGACCATGTGTGACCATTTTTTGTTGCAAATAACTTGTATGATCTCCCCTTGAATTTTGGCCCTTTTAAAAGTAGACACCCTGTAAAATTGTAATATTGTAATATTGTAAGTTTGTCAGTTGATAGAAACTACACTTTAGCACTGAAACCCTCACAATCATTTTTCTTTAAAACGATTCTTCCTACGGACTTCAGATAAACAGTATCAGTCTTTACGATAAAATTCTATTTTAAATTTGAGGAAAGTTATACACAGAATTGTCACATAATTCTTTTTCTTTATGACTTCAAATGAAAAATTAAATATTCAAAAATAATGATGGTACAACAGCATTTTGGATATAATTGACACAAAAACGTTATCTTTAAAAAACTGGTCGTTTTCTTTCACAAAATAAATTTGAGAACAGTCTTCTTATTTCCATTCTATTCACAAGTAAATTTGAATTAATAATATCGAAGCAGTAAAGCTCATATGCTGAATACCTTAGTCCTAAATGTATCGCGGAAAAGGGACCACAGATCCTACTTGTTTAACTTCTATGAATTGGGTCGTTCGTGCTAACAGGATGCAAAGTTACAGCTGTGCAATCGTCGTGACCTCTTATCTATGCCAGAGTTAGCTATGCAAACAGGCAGATTTGAACGTATTTATTCCGATCTCTTTATTTTTCGCCGAAACTTTCATGTGTGCAAATATTTGAGTGAATTCGCGAATTAGTCCTTATCTTTTTACAACATGCATAAAAGTGCAGTTCAACATCATGTAACTGTTCAGAATTTTAATGCTTCGCGGAAATACATTCTGTCAAGAAAGTACCGGGAATTATCGATTTAAATCTGGCGGGGCAATGAGGCAGGTAAAATTTTTTTTTTCTAGGTTGGTACCACTGTCCTTAATTACTATGCCAAGCTTGAGCGGGATATGTCAACTAGTGTGTTTGCAACAGCTGATTAAGTCAGTCGATGTCAGAGTGCGTGCCGATTTTTACTATGGGTGATTACGTTGAGTAAAGAATTTGTTTAAAGTTTTGTGTTGCAAATGGATTTTCGTGTGCCGATGCATTGAAAATGTTGCAAAAGGCCTTTGGTGATAATGCTCTATCGAAAACTCGTGCATATCAGTGGTACAGAGCCTTCAAGGACGGTCGTGAAGTGGTCGCCCATCGACGGCTTCGATCGAAGATAACGTCGATAAAATTAAGGAAAGGGTGCTGGAAAACCGTCGTACCAGCTTGAGAGAGATAGCACATGATCTTGAGATATCCCACGAGTCCGCACGTACGATTTTGATTGATATTTTGGGCATGAGAAAGGTGGCGGCCGCACGACTCGTACCGAAAGACCTGAATTTTCTTCAAAAACGTCATCGCGAACAGGTTGCTTCAGACATGCTGGATCGCTGTAATTCCGATTCTACATTCATGGAACGCATTATAACTGGTGATGAGACCTGGGTCTACGAGTACGATATGCAAATAAGTCAGCAATCATCGGAATGGGTGGCAAAAAATGAGCCGAAACCGAAAAAACCACGCCAAAGCCGCTCGAAAATGAAGGTGATGCTCATTGTTTTCTTCGATATCCCTGGCGTGGTGCACTACGAATTCGTTCCAGAGGGTCAGACGGTAAACAAGGAGTATTACCTAGGCGTTATGAAACGTTTGCGTGAGCGTATCCGTAAGAAGCGGCCAAATTTGTGGGCGAACAACTCATGGATTTTGCATGACGATAACGCGCCTTCTCACCGAGCTACGATTGTGACTGACTTTCTCGCCAAACACTCAACAAACGTGCTTCAGCAACCACCGTATTCGCCGGATTTGGCTCCCTGCGACTTTTTCCTCTTCCCAAAACTAAAATTGCCCCTTCGTGGCACACGTTTTGAGTCGATTGAAGCCATAAAACAAAATTCGGCGCGAGAGCTAAAGTCCATCCCGGAAAGCGCCTATAAAAAATGTTTCGATAATTGGAAGTGCCGTTGGCATAGATGTATTGGAGCAAATAGAGCCTATTTTGAAGGCGACCCAATAAATTTTGACGATTAAATGTAAAAATGTTGTTTTAATTGAAAATTCCCGGTACTTTCTTCACAGAGTAGTATGTGATGAATGATATCTAGGTAAAAATCGTTATTTCGCAATTTTAACCCAAAAAATTTAGAGGGAAATTCGATTTGAATTTTAAAACGAGTATTTGATACTTTCTGTTCGTCTTCCCTTGTAAAATCTAATAATGGATGGAGTAGCCCGTTTCTTTGTGATAGATCATTTTAATGGAATGAAATAAGAAATCACTTTGTTTTCTATCACTTTTTATTATAAATGATACACAGCGACTCGAGTTTTGTAGTGTTTACATATTCGAACTGAATGAACAAATTAGATCTCAGCTATTATATATGCTGATTGTAGGCGTCGGCAGAGCTTCGAAGAGAGGGGTTTTCCACAGTTCCGTCTGTTGATTCAGTAGTTTTTTTTATTATATATATTTATATATATATATATATATATAATACATTATTTCTATATATAAATATATATATATATATATATATATATTATATATATTTCATTATACTATATTTATATATATTTCTATTCATATTATAGTATATTTTCATTTGTTTAATTAGGAGCCGGAATAGCAACATCGCATACTGCATTTTACAGTACTCAAAATAAATCAATTTGAACTTATTAAATTTATTCTATCTTGATTTTAATAATAATATTTCTCTATTTCAAATAAGGTTTACCAAGATGACAATCTGAAATGAAATAGTGTCCTAAAATTAAACATAATCAACTAAATTTAGTGTTGAAAAAATCTACTAGTTCATACGGTTCAAGATTCATAATCCATGATTTCATTTTATTTTTAAACATTTTGGGGCTACTTATATTCTTTGAACTATAAGGTAACTGATTGAAAATTCTTGTACAGCTATTGGAAAGTTTAAAATTTGTGTTCTTGTATTATACTTATTACTAGTGTTATATCCAATGAACCTATCTTTATTCCTATGAAGAAATACAGTACATTCATAAATATATAAACCGTAAATTGTAAATATATTGTTTTATATGAATGAATTCCTACATGTCCCCCTAATCTTTTAATTATAAATTGTTCGCAGAGTTCTCGTCTGTAGCAAAACCATTGCTTTCAAATTTTGATTAGTACCTCAGAAAATTATGCCATATCGGAGTCAAGATTAATTTGACTCAGTTTTTGACTTAAGTATTCTGCATGCGTTCTGAAGAACAGAAAAGAGTCTACAAAAATCCCCAGGAATTTTGTATTATTTGTTAGAAGGATTTCTTCAGTTCCCAATATTATGCTGGTTGGTTTGCTTCTATTATTCTTGTTGGTACTAAAAATCAGAAGGTTTATCTTTTCAACATTCAGTATTAGTTCATTATTTTTTAACAATTCTTGTGTCCTATTGAAGAAGTTGGTTCTTGCTCTGACTAAGTCATTTTTTTCTTTTGGTCCAACCATTAAGTTGGTGTCATCTGCGTAGCTTATCAATGACTCTTCTCCTTCTTTCTCCACGATGTCCTCTAGCTCGTTGAGAAAAATAAGAAACAGAAGAGGCCCTTATTATATTTCAGGCTAGTAGTTCTCGATATGCTGCCGTTTCTGACATGATGTTTTGATTCAATGGCGTCAGGCTCGTCGGATTATTCTCAGATACCTTACTTTTAAGGTATCCCCATGCAAAATAGTCAAGTGGAGCTTCTGGGAGGCCAGTTGATGGTACCTCTACGCGAAATGGCCTTATTAGGAAAAAACAGCTTTCATTGCTTGATTTGATGTATGGCAAGTGGCCCCATATTGTTGAAACCACGTTCTTGAGTTGAAACCTTGAAATTCTTGTAACTCTGGACCCAAAAAGTTTCGCAGCATATCGGAATAATGGTCACTATTCACATTCAGTGCTCGGCCTCGTCGATCTTCATGAAAATAAGGACCGATTATGCCTCTGTCCCAAACAACGACTTTTGGGCTGTGCAGGAGTCGTTTCTGCTTTCGTCACGGATTTTCCTCAGCCCAGAACCGACAATTCTATTCATTGAAATGACCATTCAGAAGAAAGTTTGCTTACTCACTGAAGAGTATGTTATCAAAATTGTTGAACCGCTGTTACATTCAGTTGGTAAAATTCAATCGATTACCATAGTCTACATCCTTCAATTATTGAACCAATTGAATTTTATAGGCTTTTAAATGCAAATCTTTCTTTGAAATCGAATGCAAGGACGATTTTTTTATGTTTAATGATAGGTCTTCCTTTCGGGTGTATAAAGACGGATTTTGACAAACTAACGCCTCCACTCTCCGAATCTTTTCTTCGTCGCGGACTGAACGAATGCGGCCAGAGTGTTAAATTTTCACCGTCGCATCTGTATTCTCGAACATCCGGATCCATTTTCTAATGCTGTTGTCACTTGGTCACTATTGAATCACCGTTGCTATAATTCGCTCATACACAAAAAGCGCGATGCGATCCCGGATACTGCGGCATCGTGACTTAAATTCCACAAAATGGTGGACACCACGATTTTATTCCCACTCCCCACCATCGCTCAGTGTCGAATGCATCCCCAAAACAAATATCCGATACGCTTTTGGGCACGCTGTATATTAATTATTCAAAATATTTAATGTCTCAATTCAGATGAGTATTCAGGTAGTCATTTTATTGTTGTCTATAATTTTATTTATTTCCTCCACAATGTATAGGCTTTCTGAGTAGAATTTTTATCGTTTGATTCAAGCATACATATTTCTTGATAAAATTGTACAAAATTAAATATTCAGAACCCAAGCGTACCCCGATTGCTTCAAGTCTCTTTCTCTTTCCACCTGAAAGTTATAGTGTTTAAGGTAGAGCTCAACGCTAATCCGACGAAATGGCACTACATGCAATACAGCTGATGCTACACTCGCTATGGCGACGGAAAAGTTTGATGATAGGATCATCTTGTGATCACCTGGAAGAGAATATTGGTCAAGTTTTTGGCGAAATACAGTTAGGATTATTGCACAGATGGTCAAAACTTGGAACGATCGAGTGCATCAGTGTCAACAAAGCCTTGGTGGACATTTGAACGGTATCGAATATGACTGCATCATTCAAGCTTAATAAAGCAAAAATTAAGTTGATATATTTTTGCTTCATTTACAATGTAAATCATTCTTGATAGAAGATCTTTTATTAACTTCAAGAAATTATTCGTCCTTACTTGTAAATGATATTATTCTTCCACATATAATGTGTTTCTTTCAGAGTGATAAAATTTCAAAATGAAATAAAACACATTTAAATTAAGATTGAAGCCAATTTTTTTTTTTATTTGAAAGATAATTTTATGACATTTATGTTTTGAAAATAATTTCTGACATGTATCTACCACGACTAGCTCTGAGGAACCGCATTCGACCAGACCCATTTTGGGCCACTTTTTCGAGTAATTCAGGCCTTATTTCATCAATAACACGAGTTATGTTGGCTTCCAAAGCGTATATTGTTTCTGGTTTATCAGCATAAACCAACGACTTGACAGAACCCCAAAGAAAATAATCCATTGAAGTTAAATCGCATGATTTTGGAGGCCAATTAATAAATATAATAAAATAATGTTATCGCCAAATCTTTCTTTCAATAAATCAATTGTTACGGTAGCAGCATGAGGTGTAGTACCATCTTGTTGGAACCAAAACACTTCTGGGTCGATACCATTCAAACCTTGAAACAAATAATCATTGATTATCGATCTATAACGAGCACCATTCACTGTCACATTAGCTCCAGCATCGTTTTCAAAGAATGATGCCTCCATGCTTGTTTACATAGCCGTTCATCATTAAACACAATTTTACCGTTAAAAAAAAAGATCAACTTCAAGCTGTTCTTGGGCCGAATCAGCGAACAAACGACGCTTATTATGGTCAAGTGGCTTTAGTTCTTGAACCAGTTGGTTCTTGTATGGATGTAGACCAAGATCTTTACGCAAAATTTTCCATGTGGTGGACGCACAGAGTCCAACCTGTTGTGAACGTCGAAGAATAGACAAATCTGGATCGTCATTAACACTATGACTTACAGCAGCGATAGTTTCTTCTGTACGTACAGTTATTTGTATTGTTGTTGTTGTTGCATTGAATAGAGAAAATGTTGTCCGAAATCTATCGACAGTTCGACGAATAAGCTGCTCTGAAGGACGATTATGTAAACCATAAATTTCACGAAGTGCCCTATAAGTTTGGCGAATAGAACACTGATTTTGAAAATAAATTACAACAATTTGTGAACGTTGTTGCGGCGTGAGTCTTTACATGATAATTTGTCAATGATTACTGAACAGAAATGTCGAAACAACATGGCTCCTACCTTTTGTCAAATCACAGTTATCCTTATCGAAAGTTCTATCACTCTAAAGAAAACATCCGATATTTATTCGAATTTTTTTTTTAAAGTTTGGTCGTCTGAGGTGATATCGGCTACTTCGGTATGTATATCGGAATATCTTATATTCAAGCAAGTTTTAGTTTGTGAGTTTAAAATCAGCTTTAATTAACTTTTGTCCGATTTCCTTAAAAGTTTCCCAAAATAATGAATAAAGTCACTATTTTTGTTGTACTCTTCGCGTTTACTGAGTTTTTTACAAATTTTAAACCTGTATTTCATGTAAAATGATTTTGGATGTAAACTTCAATATATTGATATGGAAAATACAACATTTTAGCGACATACAGTTTATAACAATTTATATTCCAGATATATCAGGTATTCTTACCTTTTTCTGATGTTTTTACTCTTTTTTCTATGAAAAACTGTTATAGGATGCTGATTTAAAAGGATTATCGAATTGGATTTAATCAACACAAACAGGTTATTTATAATGGTTCCTATACTGACGTCATAAAGTAATTATCGACTCGGTTTTTTAATGCGGATGTATAAAAATTTGTATCATGGTCCGGATAAGAATGAGAAATTAGTTTTATACCGATTAAATACTACTGGATGAATTCAGCAGATGTAGGACACCACCAATTGAAAGCATTAAATCTAGTCGATATCAACGCTAGGTGTAATCATGATGGTTAACAGATAATGGTTGGCGATAATGAAATAGATTGGGAGTATTAACACTCCGTTATCGTAAGCATCACAAATTCACGATGATACATAGTGGATTTAATGACACCTTAACCGATAGAGCAGCAAAATTATGATCTAGATTCAACATGGAAGGGGGTGTTATTGAAAAATTTATGAGAACATTAATTTTTATGATTATCTTGTATTATTAATGATTGTTGTTACCTCATTTCCTATAAATAAATATGACAATCTAATTAGTCCTTTAGAATTTTAAAGAGGAATATTGCCTCACCAATTTGACCACATATCTGGAAACTATAAGCTACAAAGTTCTGTGTGCCAAAAAATTCTTTTTGCAGGCGTGGTAATGAGATGAATATCACGATTCTGAAGTGAACAAAATCAGTTATATTTCTGGTGTTATTGTTAAGATAACAACGAATAGTTGAAATATTCCAATCCTAAATATGCTCTATCTTGAAGCTCCTTATGAATGAATATCAAAGTAAACATTGAATTTAAAATCTGACAGTTTCTGTCGCTTAATTATTCTGGATATTAGTCCGTTTTCTTCAATCTAACGAATTAAATTAATTTATAATAAATATTCTAGAAAAAATCGAGTAAATTATGCCTGTTTTTTCAAATCTCGAATATCGCGATATGTTGTTCATTTATGGATTCGCAAATGGAAATGATCTTGCAGCGGTTCGAGAGAACGGTTTGCGTTTTCCCAACAGACGACAATCAAGTATAAAGACATTTGTACAAATGTTCATTGATCCAAAGCAGTTTAACAGACATATTGGATGAAATACCCCTGGCTAACAGACAAAATGTTTGTTTTCAAATGGAAGGCTGCTCAGTTCATAATGGCCGGAATGTACGGGACTTAATGAATGAATATATTGGGTTGCAATGGATTGCAGCCCAAACCATTGTACGGTCCGGTCAGATGGCCACCAAGAAGCCCGAACTTACGCTTTTGTATTTTTATGTCTGGAACACCTTGAATGGAAAAGTATATCAATTCCGCGTTTAGACTCGAGAGCTTGTGATCGAAAGAATAAATTTGTGAAAGAAATGCGTCAAAAACCATCTGAACTTCATAGTGTTGTAGATTCAGTGTGCGAAAACGATGTATAACTTACGCTTTTGTATTTTTATGTCTGGAACACCTTGAATGGAAAAGTATATCAATTCCGCGTTTAGACTCGAGAGCTTGTGATCGAAAGAATAAATTTGTGTTGTACAGAAATGCGTCAAAAACCATGTGAACTTCATAGTGTTGTAGATTCAGTGTGCGAAAACGATGTATGAAATGTATTGAACAAGGCAGTGGACATTTACAACAATTGTTATAAGTAGAAGTAGTCTGTTTTCTTTATTTATTATTTATTTTCAATTATTTTGATTCGGTAGATAAATTCATGATTTTCGTGAAAATGACTTTAATATTCAATCATGAAGAGCTTTCAGATAGAGCAAATTTAGGTTTGGAATATTTCAACTTTTCGTTGTTATCTTCTTAGCCATGATGTTATGGCAGAGGACAAGCAGCTAGCAGAAAAGTTGATATGTCATTCGAAAGCACACTAAAAGAGATATTTTTTGCTGAGAAGAAAACATGTCCATCATTAAGAATTGCTCATCGATAAAACCATTGGCGAAATATCACTGATTTTGTTTACTTCAGCATCGTGATATTCATCTGCTTACCACGCCCGCAATAAGAATGTTTTGGCAGACAGAACTTCTTATCTTGCAGAAAATTTTATGGCGATTCCAGATATGTGGTCAAATTTCATAAGGCTACAAGAATAACTGTAGTATAATTAATTTTGGGAGAAACTTTAACTATTTCGCGAAATCAAGAAACGCTAAATTGAAGAATAACCATCAACATTTCGACCATGTGTTATATGACATTTTTTGTTGCAAATAACTTGTATGATCTCTCTTTGTATTTTGACCCTTTTAAAAGTAGAAACCCTGTATAACTAAGTCGAGAGCATTATTTTCAGCCTCTGCTTATATTCTATAAATGAAAATAGAATGTGAATGACTGGTTGGTGTTGAAATCCTAAGCTGTCAATTTAAGTTCTGGTTTATCTCGAGTAAAGTTGAGGTTGCAATATACGGATATATATTTTTTACTGATTGATTGTGTTTGTTTTTAGTGAAGTCGACTGATGATTATCAGGGGGATTTTCAAACGCTGTTTTGTAGATGTACTGCACGTTTTTCGAAGAATTTTAGGAAGATAGTTTTGAGGACAGGTTCTTTCGAAAGATTTTTCATGTTTATATTGGACATTTCTAGAATAGAATTAGATTTTCATAATGTCGTTATAAAACAAATGTATCTGCAAAAGTCTGCTAGGTAATTCTGGTCATTACCTACTCTATATTTCCTTTAGATTATTTTTATTTTTTTTACTGTAGGATATTTTTTAATTCTATGTCTTATGAATAGGAAGAGTGCTTCTAAAATATTGCATTTCTGATTTCTTTAAATTAAATAAATGGGTGTTTATACATAATAGAAGGCATATGAAATTTATTAAATATTTCAAAATTAAAAGATATATACTGTTAGCCTTCTACATATTTAATTTCAAAAAATTATATTTAATATTATAACTTCAGGAATTAAATTAATGTCAGTTAAGCATCGCTTATTTCAAACGACATAAGATAAACAATCATTATAAGACTTCCAAATGAGATGACAAAATCCAATAAATATAAATTTTTAACAAAAATCCTATAAATTAAATATTTTGAGTAGACAAAATTTTGTTTCTGCTCATCCCTCTATTGAAAACAGATATCTTTCAAAAATGTTTAACATAATCATAAGAATTTCATCATAAAACTGTCTTACTTGGAATACTCAATGTTATTGGATGTCCAACCCAGATATTTTTCAGAAAATCTCAAGATATGTAAAAACATCATTTAAAAACAGGTTTTAAGTATTTTAATGAATGTTTATTTTATATATCGTTTGATATAAGCGGTGCTTATATAACATTTATTTAATTCCTGAAGTTATAATATTAAATATAATTTTATGAAATTAAATATGTAGAAGGCTAACAGAATATATCTGTTAATATTAAAATATTTAATGAATTTTATATACCTTCTATCAAGTATAAAACTCCATTTATTTTATTTTATTCATAATATATAAACGTTTTAGTTTCCTCAACATTCTTTATACAGATGTCCTTGTGCTATAACAGAGGCCGGTAAATTGCCGGTCAATCTTTAAGATCTATGGTTAACCACAGAACTATTTGTTGAATATCACATAGGACACTATTTAAATGTTCAGTATTCACTTGCCAAGACGTTTCTGATTGATAAGGTGAGTAAATATTTTTTGTTTATTGATGTTATATATTATTTTAAATATGATGACGAGCAAAGTCTCTCTTAAAACGTGTTATTTAGTAATGTTTTTACATATCTTGAGGTTTTCTAAAAAGTAACTTAGTTGGATATCCAATAACATTGAATATTACAAGTAAGATAGTTTTATGATGAAATTCTTATGATTATGTGAAACATTTTTGAGAGATATCTGTTTTCATAAGAGGAATGAGCAGAAAAAAATTTTGTCTTCTCAAAATATTTAATTTATAGGATTTTTGGTAACAATTTATATTTATTGGATTTTGTTGTCTCATTTGGATTTCTTATAATGAATGTTTATTATTTATGTCGTTTGATATAAGCGGTGCTTATATTGCATTAATTGAATTCCTGAAGTTATAATATTAAATATAATTTTTTGAAATTAAATATGTAGAAGGAACAGAATGTATCTGTTAATATTGAAATATTCAATAAATTCTTTAAATTCATTTTATTGGTCAAGTTTCTGATTTCACATTGAAATAAACTTAAATTCTATTGAACCTAACAACGTGAAAGTTTTCAACAAAATTGAATATTAAGAAAATACAGAATATTCTGGGATTTCTTAATATTCAATAAATTTTTATCCAGGGTTGCTTCACTCTTAATTGTGAATTATGGCATATCCCTATCAAAACCCAGAATGCTGGAGTATAAAAATTATCAAGGCTTTATTTTCAAACTGTTCAATAACCTGTTCAATGAGTTCATCCGAAAATAAGGATACTCGTAATAAAATACTTGAAATATAATAAATCAAAGCAATAAATTCGACCACGTCTCAAAGGGGCTCCATTCAATATGTCTACCAGCTTTAACTCTAAAACTTGTCATTAAATCTAAAGTACGTCTAGCTCCTCGTCTTCCGAATTCACATGAAATCTAATCCGGAATCGGATCCAAACACATCTTTCATCCTTTTAATCGTGACCGCGTTCGCCTGATCGGCAACGCCGTATTAAAAGCCCCAAAAAAACCGAAGCAATCTCTCAATCACAAAAACACACAAAACGGGGTCTTATCCACGGCCCGCTTGCGTCGTAAATGCGACGAGGCCTCACCAACAATAGAGATGTCATTGTGAGCTGGATGTCCTAAAGATGGCTCGTACACACTCGAACACATGTATCAATATCGGTTTCCATTCAGGGCAAGGTTTCAGCCCCGGAGTCCTAAAGACCTGAAGAAGGGGATCAGCTGCCTTGACCGAAGTGAATCTTTTACTTAATCCCCCCCGAGGCGCTTTATTAAATTTATGGTGTCGAGAAGGGTGTAGAGGGGGACGTTGCCGAATTCGCATGTACATCTGTCAGGTTTATCGAATTGTCTCGTAAAATGGGTCGCTGTCAAAAAGTTACAGATTCGCAGACAGTGCAAACGGTATGGGGCGATTTGGATACTGAAGGCTTGGCATCGAAACGATGAGTTTAATTGGAAAGGAATGATGAAAGGAAATAGCATTTTCATCATATTTTACTTTTTTACTATAGAAAAGGTAAAAATGCTGTTCAAGCCAGAAAGAAATCATCCGATGTGTATGGAGAAGATGGCCAGAGCCAGCAATACTTTGCAGAATTTAGATCCGGCAATTTTGATGTCGACGATGCACCACGTTCCGGAAGGCCTGTTGAAGCCGATAAAGACACGATAAAGGTATAAGTTTGATGAAAGTTGGCGAATAATAACACGTGAGATTGGTGAGACCTTGAATTAATCGAACTCAGCTGTTTATGACCACTCGAAGCTCGCGTTGACATCTGTGAAATGCTCCTCAAACGTCACGAAAATGGTTCATTTTTGAGGCGCATCATTACTGGGGACAAAAAAAGGGTTGTTTGTTACAATGACAAATACTCGAGATCATCGAGCAAAAAAGATGAACCGGCTCAAAGCATTTCGAAAGCCAGTATCCATCACAAACAGGTGATGCTGTCTGTTTGGTCGAATTCGAAAGGAATTTTTTTAAGCTTTTACCGGATGTCACAACAATTAATTCGAAAGTCCACCGTCATCAGCTGGACAAACTGAATGATGCACTTCAACAGAAAAGGCCAGAGTTAATGAACAGAAAAGGTGTAGTGTTCCATCAACCTCATAAAAGTTTGGTCACTCGCCAAAAGCTTTTACAGCTTGAATGGGATATACTGCCACACCCACCATATTCTCCAGATATCTGGCGCCTTTGGATTATACCTAAACCTTTACTTCAAATGAATAGGTCAAAAATCACCTGGGTCAATTTTTCGCCAGCAGAGACCAAAAATTTTATGAACGTGGAAGTATGGTACTACCAGAAAAACGGCAAAAGGTGTTGGACCAGAATGACCAATATATAATTTGATTAAATATTTATTCGTCATACGAAAATTGTCTTTCATTTTCCCAGAAAAGAAAAACGAAATTTCTTTCGGAACAACCCAATACAATGGATTAATAATAAGGACTTATTGAATTTTGGGGCTCCATCACTAATTTTCCAAGCTTGATCAATCGAATGAAAAAATAAGAATAAACAATAAACAATTGCTTTATTCTCAGAATCATTGTTTATGAGAAATTGTCAAAAAAAAACTCAGATATAAAAAACTACATTATGGGAATTCCAAGACAATGATTAAAAAATGTTAAAATAGAATATCTATAATTAAATTGGTAATTTCTTGTTTGAACTTTTTATTATTTTTAATATCTCTAATAGAATTTAAAATAGGAGAAGGCATTTTACTTGATAGAAGGGAGATAACAAAATTTTAATATCAAAACAGATTTAATCTGTCAGTCTTCTACAATTTTATTTTCAGAAAATTTTTTATTCAAAAAAACTTTAAGAATTAAATTAATGTATAATATTAAATAGACGTATAAAATCAAAACTCAATATACAATATGCAGTGGAATAAACAAACCAACAAATATAAATTGTTAATTAAAATTAATAAATAAATATTTGAAGGAGACAAAATATTGTTTCTGAACTTACCATTATGAACACGATATACTATTCAAAAATACAAATTCAATAATCTTTCAAAACATGCATTATATCTTCAAAAAACAATTAGAATTCCGATAATCTCTTCACCAGCCCTAAATCATATTTAAAAAATCAAAATCAACCAACAATAAATATTACTTACCTAAAAGTAGTCCCTAGATCATTGCTTGAACAACTAACTTTAAAATCAAGATATTCTGTGTTCGTCTTAAAAATCACAGAAAGCTGTAAGGTGTTATAAGGTTTTCTTTAAACCATTGATATTCAATAATGAGATTTTTATTCAAGCGTAAATATAATCATATATTATGAATAAGATAAAATAGGAAAAGGCTTTTTACTTGATAGAACGGATATAACAAATTTTGAATATCAGAACATATTTAATCTGTCACGTCTTCTATAATTTTAATTTCAAAAAAAAATTTATTCAGAAAAACTTTTAGGAGCACAGTTTATATTGAGTTGTTCAAGCAATGATCCAGGGACCAGTTTTAGATAAGTTATATTTATTGTTAGTTGATTTTGATTTTTTAAATATGATGAAGGCCGATAAAGAGAAGATCGGAATTCTAATCGTTTTTTGAAGATATAATGCAGGTTTCAAGAGATTTTTGGATTAAGTTATTCAAATATTCAAATCTATTGAATATTTCAAATAAATTATAATTTTTGAGAAGTCCTTAAATTATGTTCGTATTTTTGAGAAGGAATTGGTGTTCATAATGGTAAGATCAGAACCAAAATTTTGTCTCCTCCAAATATTTATTTATTAATTTCAAGTAACAATTTATATTCGTCGGTTTATTCATTCCATTTGACATTTTATATTGAGTTTTGATTTCATACGTATAATAAATATAAGCCGTGCTTATAAGACATTAATTTAATTCTAAAAAAACAAAAAAAGGTTTTTTGAAATTGAAATTGTAGAAGACTGAGAGATTAAATCTGTTTTGATATTCAAGTTTTGTTATACCCCTGATATTATGTAAAAAGTCTTTTCCTATTTTATATACATTATATATAATTATATTTAGGCTTGAATAAAAATCTCATTATGGAATATCAATGGTTTAAAAACAAAAACCTTATAATACCTTACAGCTTTCCGTATTGTTTGTGACGAACATAGAATATCTTGATTTTAAAGTTAGTTGTTCAAGCAATGATCCAGGGACCACTTCAAGGTAAGTTATATTTATTGTTGGTTCATTTTGATTTTTTAAATATTATTTAGGGCCGATGAAGAAATTATCGGAATTATAATTGTTTTTTTAAGATATAATGCATGTTTTGAGAGATTTTTGAATTGATTTATTTAAATGTATTGAATATTTCAAACGAATAATATTTTTTAAAAAGTCTCTGAATTATGTTTGTATTTTTGAAAAGGATATCGTGTTCATAATGGTAAGATCAGAAACAACATTTTGTCTCCTTCAAATATTTATTTATTAATTTTAATTAACAAATTATATATGTTGGTTTATTTATTCCATTTGATATTATATATTGAGATTTGATTTTATACGTCTATTAAATACAAGCCGTGCTCATAAGACATTCATTTAATTTCTAAGTCTTTTTTGAATAAATTTTTTTTCAATTAAAATTCTAGAAGACTGACAGATTAAATCTGTTTTGATATTCAAATTCTAATAGAATTTGATAATATATTATAAATTTTGACACACATATACTTGGTGTTATTTTCCGTCAATGTAAGACCATGTTTAGGAATATGGTAGGGAACTGTCCCCCTTGTTTTATTCATATTACGTAGATCTTCGACGTAATATGGGTTCTTCCTCAAAAATGAAACATTCTACGAGGAATAACCCAATAAATATCGGAATTTTGTCTTGTCGGAATCTTTTCCTACATGATTCTCGATAATTTAGCCCATTCATTGACCTCACAGCTGATTTCTGAAGAATGAATATTCTTTCGGCTCTAGAGGTCCCACCCCAAAGAACACCATATCTCATCAAGAAATCGAAATTTGCGAAGTGAAGTGATCTTGAGAGCTACTCGGTGTGACAATACTCTCATCATATACAGAACTCTATTTATTTATTTACTCAGCTCACATATATGTTGGTGCCAGCTTAAAAAGCAGTAAAATATATTCTCAAAAACTTGGTTGATTCTGTTATACTGACTTCTCTATTGTAGAGGTCAATGGTTGCCGGAATACTTTCCTTGGACTGAGTAGTCCTCAAAATAATGCACCAAGTTCTTTTACATTTAAAATGAGTAATTTTTGAGTCGAAGACCATCTAAGTTTGCTTCATGCCGTATTTTAAGTCTTTATTACGCACTAAAGCATTTGCGTCATCAGCAAACAAAAGCTCTCTTATCATTCTTGACATGAGAGAAAACAAAGCCTCAGGTAAGTCAATATTGACGAAAACTATTTTGTTCAGAAATCAATAAAATAGGTATGCTCTTGTCATGTGTTAAATGAAAATATTTCTATTTCTTAAAAGAATGATTTATTTATTTGCACTGACTGGTTACATTTATATCCCCTCATGGAAAATTGAAAAACGTAATCTGAGTTGAATTATATTATCATAACTAGGATTTCGCTTCGAAATGATCATTTAAACATTGTGTACACAAACCTTTTGATTTGATATTATATTATTGAATTTAAAAATATATCGATTATATAGTATGCGATTGAAATGGTAGCTGCATATTTTAATAATTAATAACTTTATCATTTCAATTGTGAGAATCGAATCCCCAATAATAATTATTTTAAAAGAAATAACTTACATGTGCTTCAAAATTAACATAAAATCATAGTTTATTCACAAAAATTGCAGTAAATTGGCAAAAAATCTGCGTTGCTGAATTTCAAATAAAATTTTTCGTAATTTTGACTTTCCAGAGAGAACGATTCATTTCGCCAAAGAATTTTTTATTTCCGGAATTACTTGATTTAGCTATTTTCACTAGTCGGCCAAATTATAGTTACTGAATGTTTGAAAGTTGTTTTGACTGAATCTGTCAAATTTGTTAGCATACGTTGGGGGTAATAATCGCCTACTAAAATCACTCTGTCTGTTTATTACTTGGTGGTCATCTTTTATTCATCGGTCGACAAAGCTTGAATTTTTTTCTCTTCTTATTTTCTTTCGTATGCCTGAATATATTTTGAAAAAATTGTATTGTATATTAAATTATATTTGGCATACGAAAAAAATGTAACGAGTGAAAGAATAATCAAACCGTTGTATATAAAATATGAAGCCTTTGTTTGCTAAAAGTACATTAGCATTATTCAATCTGGTATACCTCTATCATTTTGAAATCTATGAACAAAGTTGAAGTTAATATCTAAGTAATCTCTATAGTTATAATGATGAGAATTTAATTCTATCAATATTTAATTTCACCTTATAAGATTAATCCATTTATTCCTATTGTTTCAATATGTTGAATGTAAACAAATAACTTGCCTGGACATTTTTCAGTTTTGTCAAGGGATTATAGAAACGCATATTACTTTTACAATTTGAAATTTATATGTGAAACACAAGACAACTGAAATATTGCATAAGTTCCTTATGTTTATCAATAACAAACACAGACGTGACGTAAGGAGTAAGCAATTTGATGCAAATTGAAAATAGAATCAATTCAATATCTTTACTTTCATCAATAATTTTCAAAAGGTAATTCAAAATATTAAGGAATACTTTTTCAATAACACTCATTATGCCTATTGTCTGATCAAAGAAATCGGCGTCGAAAAGTTACAGATTGGCAGACATGGTGAGCTGTTTGGATCGATTTGGGTGCGGAGGGCTTGGCGTAGAAATGATGGGTTTATTTTGAAAGGAAGTGAGATGATGAAAGGGAATTATTTCAACAACAATGAGAGTTTCACAGAGGAGACTCTATTCAAAACTGTTATTTCTAAAAATAAGTCATCAAATATAATCGTATAGTGAAGAATATTTGAATATATCTAACATAATATATACATAATAACTCTTCCAAACATTGAGAGATTGAGACGGGGTGAACTGGTCTAAAATGATCAGAATCATGAAAACAAAACTCATGGATTTTACACAACGATAGCGCACCATCTCACAACATTGTGAACGAATTTCTGGCCAAAATCTCAGAAATCTTAGCAAAAAATCACCGTATTCACCTAATATCGCTGTAGGCGATTTTATTTCTCTTTCCAGAACTCAGATTGTCATTTTGAGTCGATTCCTCTGAAAAATGTTTTGGGGACTGTATTATTTGTTAGTGCATCATGGTACTGGCTGTCCAGAATTCAACTTGAAAATTTAACCGTACATTTTTGTCAAAAATATAACTTTCCTCTGAATATGATTTTGTGTGTAATTCATCAAATTCATCTTGTTACCTTACCAAATTATCCAATGATATTGTTATAAAGCGGAAAAATTTTTCCATTAGGTTTTAATCGAATTGAGTGCCTCTATAATTTTATTCATTGTGTTTCTCAAATAGTTCGTAACGTAATTAACTATCAGATGTTTTTTTTAGAGTGATAGAACTTTAAATTGAAATAAAACACATTTAAATTAAAATTGAAGCCAAAAAATCTTTTTTTATTTTAAAGCTAATTTTATGACATTTATGTTTTAGAAATAATTTCCGGCATATGTCCATCACGACTAGCTCTGAGGAACCACATTCGACCAGACCAATTATGAACCACTTTTTCGAGTAATTCAGGCCTTATTTCATTAATAACACGAGCAATGTTGGCTTCCAAAGCGTCTATTGTTTCTGGTTTATTAGTATAAACCAATGACTTGACATAACCCTAAAGAAACTAATCAAGTGGCGTTATGTCGCATGATCTTGGAGGCCAATTAATTGGACCATTTCTAGAAATAATGTTATCGCCAAATCTTTCTTTAAATAAATCAATTGTTACGGTGGCAGCATGAGGTGAAGCACCATATTGTTGGAACCAAAACACTTCTGGGTCGATACCATTCAAATTTTGAAACAAATAATCATTAATTATCGATCTGTAATGAGCACCATTCAATATTACATTAGCTCCAGCATCGTTTTTAAAGAAATATGGACCGATGATGCCTCCAGCGTGTAAAGCACACCATACAGTGCATTTTTCAGGATGAAATGGAACCTTCAGAACTTCTTGAGGATTTTTTTCACTCCATATACGGCAATTTTACTCGTTTTCATAGCCGTTCAACCAGAAATGACATTCATTACTGAACACAATGTTACGGTAAAAAAGTGGATCTACTTCAATCTGTTCTAGGGCCCAATCAGCCAATAAACGACGCTCATTATGGTCAAGTGGCTTTAGTTCTTGAAGCAATTGGATCTTATATGGGTGTAGACTGAGATCTTCACGAAAAATTTTCCATGTGGTGGATGCACAGAGTTCAACTTGATGTGAACGTCGACGAATAGACAAATCTGGATCATCATTTTGACTTACAGCAGTGATATTTTTTTTCTTTACGTACAGTTCTTCGTTTTGTAGCATCGAGTAGAGAAAATGTTTTCCGAAATCTATCAATAGTTCGGCGATTAAGCTGCTCTGATGGATGATTATGCAAACCATAAATTTCACGAAGTGCTCTGTAAGTTTGGTGAATAGAACACTGATTTTAAAAATAAATTTCAACAATTTGTAAACTCTGTTGCGGCGTGAGTCTTTCCATGATAATTTGTCAATGCTTACTGAACAGAAATGTCAAAAGAACATGAATTCTTCCTTCTGTCAAATCACAGTTATCCCTATCGAAAGTTCTATCACTCTAAAAGAAATACCCTTTAGTAACGGCTGAAATAATTCAGTATCAGTACGGATCCTTTAAAATAATGATTAAGGCCACTCTCAACCGTGAAGATTTCATGAAAAATGTTCCAGAACATCCTAAATTAAAATCACGCAAGTCTGTTTTGTTAGAATCCACGCACAAAAGCATGAGAATGAAACTCAGAAGCGTAAAGAAGAAAAGGGAAAATATTACAAGTTTTACTTTCTTGCAAATAAAGAGTTCATTATTCTTCTGAAAAAGTCCATCTATTCATGATAGAATTTCTGTCACGGAACCTCCTCTACGTTCAAGTGAACAATGTCCTAACCTAAACGCTATACCACAATAAATATATCTCTTCCGCATAATCACGGGTTCGCGGAAAAAGGATATTTTGTAAAATTAACCTGATAACGCTCTATATCTGAGGGCCAGCGATTCTATCGGCGGATGTGAAAAACAAACGCGACTTTCCTGACTTTCCTACCCTTGATTTATACAGTAACACGTTGGTAAACACGTCATAATCCCGTTTTTTGCGATAACGCCGATTGGGGTAGGTGCATGAGACTCAGTCACGCCATTGTTCGCAAAAAGGGCCCCTCTTTGAAATCGCCCCTCGTTCCAATTTCCGAAAACCGTAAAAACGGAGACCGTTCGTGCGCTCGCAGATCTCGCAGATTTACTGGGGCTCATGCTGCGCGAATGCAGGACCCCCTTTATCTAGTTTTTGTATCTAATTAATGAGGGAGATCGAGTGTAGCCCTTCGCGGGCTCACGCCATTCAGAGATAATTTAGCATTCATTCAGCAAGTTCGAAGTGTCTGATGATTCGGACGATTCAAGAGAGTTACGGGTCAGCATAAAACCAAAATAGAACGGGTCAAGTATTCATTACAGCAAGCTGACATTGTGTTCAAAAAAAGCTGAAAATTTGATACAATAGGTTTCCTACTACGAATGTTACGAGATTTTCTATATTTGTTTAAAGCATTTGTTGTTTCCTATCTAGGCTTTATCGCAGTGAAATATTTTTTTAATTCTTATTTGGAAGCTCCTTTTAAGAAGCATTTAATCTTGCTGGCATTCATGAACTAAACAGTTAAACACGACACGTGATTACGTTGCAATAACTAATTACATTCAGGCAACTTCCAGACCAGTAGCAAAGAAGCTCACTTACAAGATTATAGAGTTCGAAACTGTTTCAAATGATCTTGGTGTTGTGAACTGGGATCAAAATATCTACCTCGTAAATCTAGACACGTGAATTCTACCAGGTTATTATATTGGCATGTGAGCACGGGCCTTTCACCAAGTGACTACTCAGTAGTCTCCACAGTCCACCCCTAGAGGTAGAAAGTGATTACGCCATATCATCGCGCGAAGCGAGAAGCCCTTCGAAGAGATGAACCCACCAGCTTCCAGTTTGGGCCTCGGCTCCAGAGCCAAAGTCGTCTAACTGGTAGCAGCGAAGCACTATTTAACCTCTACTGGCTCTGCAGGTCAGCACCAGAGATGCCTTGTGACGCAATTCACCCGCCGGAAGGGCTTCTCATCCAAGCATCCGAACGCAGTCCCATGAACTGAGATAATCCCAAGATTGATGACATCAATTGATTCTGGTACGAGCACCGTCAACATGGCCTGTACGTCATGACTCACGAACCCATGTGAGGTCTTTTGATTGATCCTGGCGTCAAGCCCTAACGGCTAAACCATTTCGTCGAGATCCACAAACATTAAAAAGTTACGCATTAATTCGGGTTCAGGACAAGCCCGGTCGAAACGTCAAGTCCCGCCAAACCCTGAGTCATTTCATGAGAATATCCCGAACATGGGGTTCTGCAAACAGATAAATGAAATACCTCTCTAGTCTAGCATGCGGACTTTTAACCACTGCCCCCTCGAGGCCAATACCAATATGGTGACTAGGTGGTACAAGTAACACCTGAGGGCAATCCACTCTCCCGAGATAATAACGCAGTATGCTACATAACGCACTCGGTTATTGGACAGAAGAATCCGGAGATTTACTTCAATAGGGTAGAGTACGCTAGTTTTAAGGGAGAAACCCTGTGCTGCGACAGACTCCCTGTCACTGAGTAAATCAACCGGCTCAGCCCTCCATTTCACCAGAACGGCAAAACTAGGGCACCATTCGGAGATCTTCCACCACTGGCGTGAATGGCATTACGTTAGGTACCAAAACAACCTCCATTTCGCCGGGACGAAACTAGGGTCCTAGTCATGACTAGCGCCCCCATCCCGTCAAGATTTAATGTCTGGGGGCGCGTTTATCTAGACATAACATAAACCCCTTCTTCATAACAAATACACACCCTAGTGATAATGATTAAAAATAAGAAAAACCTTTTGATGCGTTTTCGCCGCAGTCATAGACCCGAAAACTTCCTAGCATACAAAGAATTTCCTAACCCGATATCTCAGTCTATTCGGCTGGCCAGACGATGATAGGAGGAGATGATTGTGGGAGAGGCAGCATCTATACAAGTATGTCAGAAGTGCTCTCAATTATAAAGTGGCTAACCCACTTTAACGTCAGCCTTGTGGTACACTCTGTAAGAACAACGATGAGGTGGATGAGCTATGGGGAGAATACTTTGGTACTAATTTCGCCAGGAATACTGACACTCTACCTTCTGTCCTGACTACACGAGTATCCAAGACATTTCCGTGCATAGATTTCGATGTGCAAAAACATCTATCAACTGCCTCAAAACCTCAACCTCACCGGGGTTAGATGGGCTTACTTGCTCATTTTTTAGTTTTGAGTAAAATAATGACTACATTCATGCAGAGGAGTATATTGCCCAAGTCTTGGTTAACAACTAACGTAACTCCAATTCATAAAAAAGTAACAAGTTAGGCCCTGCTAATTACTGTCCTATTAGGGTTATTTCCGTGGCATCGAAGCTGCTGAAGTCAATGATCTGCCATTCCATGACAGAATTCTTTCTGAAGTACAATGTGATTTCCAAGCAATAATATGGCTTCATTCCTGGTCGATCAATTATAACCAATCTCCCGCGGTGTGTGAACGATTGGATTTTTCTGTCGATGATTGCGGATGCACGGATATTGTCTACATAGATTTCTTTGTGGCCTCAAAATTATTGTGAAAAATGAGAGAATATTTCAAATGTGAATACCTCCGAAAATTTTCCCATTAACAAACATATCCGAGATAGTTAAGCCCAAAACCAACCCTGATACTTTCAAGTCTTAAGTACCTTCTGTTCGAAAGTTAGAGTGTTGACGGACGAACTGGCCGGACATAATTACTTTTGGCCTCGGATTCTACATCACTGGGTCTGACCTAGTCGTTTGAAACTATTTTCGACTCAAAATTAGGAAATAACAGTCATAGCGATAGATGGCTGTTACCTAGAACAAGCGCGCTCAAACACAGAATTCTGTGTTCTATCATCTGAGAGTCAAATGAACGTCATTTTTTGCAATTTTGAAACTATAATAAATAAAAAAAGTTGAAAGGCTTCATCCTATACTTCCCTCGATGTAAATCATTAACGAGCAGAAAGGAATATATTGAAAAAATCTTTATATAATTTACATTTTTTTTAACGAAATCAGAAAATAAAAAATTCGCCAAGAAAATCACGTCTCGGTTCGAACACTGGTTTGAAATTTCGAAGTACTGCATGTTAGACGTAACAGAGCTGCCAGAATTTGTCGGTTTTTTTATGGATGCATTTTTAGGTTTCAAACGTCAATTTTGAAAATGACGAATGATTTTGTATTATGAAAACTTCTCCTAATCTGAGTATTCAGTGAATTTGTGAAGTGAGCTCAGTGAACCTAAGTAAACAACAATGAGGAAGCTCATTCATCTACACATATATTGAAAATTACTATGAAGAAGTATTTGCATATTACAGATAATAGCTGGAATAAATTCTCCAGAACCTCTAGTGATCTCAATCTAAATAAATCTCATGAAAACATTTAGAATTAAATTTTTAATAAACATGTCCTAGATACACTGCATTTATTTATAGACATATATATTATCATTACTTGTGGTGAAAGTAAACTAATGAAGAATTAAAAGAAATATAAAATGAGGATCAAATTAATTAGGCATCACCTTATACATTTATGTTTCTATTGGATACTAAAGTATCACAAGTTCCATCACCATAAAATATTCAACGTATAATTCAAAAAGGCCCCTTTTCATTTTTTTTTTTTTTTTAAGAAGGTATACCACATTCTCCAGAGAAATAACCTGATAAATTCGGACACAAATCTCTTCAGTTAGGAGTTATTTGAATGAACGAAATAATCATTAAAAAATATATAATATGAAAGTTTTTTTTCACCAGACATTTTACATATCAAAACGTTTTAATTATATATATATATATATATATATATATAAATTAGGGTGATTCAAAAAAAAAAAAAATTTTTTTCTTGCAAACAAGCTTAAAAGTTTCAATTCAATGTAAAAAGATGCCAGTAGAAAGTTGAGCGCTTAATATTAATATTAAGGACGTCCGCATCGCACCTTTTCATTTCCTGTAAGAATAACATAGGAAAATTTCTTTTTGCACATTCTGATTTTTATTGCTAGCCCAAAGTAAGTCATGAAGAAAATTTCTGCGCATATTTTTGTAGAAAATTGAACGCTCTACAAAAAAGGTCTCCTATGATTTTTCGTCAAACCTAACCGCTTTAAAGTTATTCAAAGTTTAAGTACAATATGCTGAAAATTTGACCGTTTTTATCGCATTGCAGCGGATTAAATGGTTTTATTGGGATTCCTTATCAGAAAACTTCGTGTTTATTTTAAATAATGGCTTACAGAAAATGTTTATCGTCTATTTTCCCGGTCATTTAAAATAATGGACAAGTTTCAGAAAATTCATTAATATAAATTACCAAATGGTTTCATAAAAAATTTTTTTTTCAATTTCCTTGTCTAAAAGTTGAAAATTACCCTAGGTGAAGTATTTACAATAGTTTCTGTTTGCTTTTTTAAAGTTATCATTATTGATTTTAATTTTCAAAATTATAGCTGAGCCATCATCGCATAATTTGAGATTAATTTTAAAGTATTAGTGAAGTGAATATATTCATTTTTTAAAATCAACCAAACGTCACTTGTTTTTTTACCTCTGTCATAAGTATTTGTAATGACTGGAAAAAAATTTTTTTTCTTTTAGGTCAAAAAAAAAGAAAAAAACTATGATTTTAAACCATACTGATAAGACAAATTTTCTTAAAGAGTTTAACAGGCAGTAATATTGTGAAAAATTATTGATAAACATTTTCTGCAAGACATGATTTAAAATAAACACGATGTTTTCTGATAAGGAATCCCAATAAAACCATTTAATCCGCTGCAATGTGATAAAAACGGTCGAATTTTCAGCATATTGTACTTTAACTTTGAATAACTTTAAAGCGGTTAGGTCTGACGAAAAATCATAGGAGATCTTTTTTGTAGAGCGTTCAATTTTCTACAAAAATATGCGCAGGAATTTTCTTCATGACTTACTTTGGGCTAGCAATAAAAATCAGAATGTGCAAAAAGAAATTTTCCTATGTTATTCTTATGGGAAATGAAAAGGTGCGATGCGGACGTCCTTAATATTAATATTAAGCGCTCAACTTTTTACTGGCATCTTTTTGGATTGAATTGAAACTTTTAAGCTTGTTTGCAAGAAAAAAAAAATTTTTTTTTTAAATCACCCTAATATAAATAATATATTTTAATAATTGAGAAATTTCTTTGTATTATATCGCGGCGGTTATCTAATGCCGAGTCAAAGTCGTATCTTCTTTCATTGTTTATTTCTGTGATATGACCTAATTTTCGTATGGGCCATGCTTATCCAAAAATTGGTTAGTTGTTGCTGAAAAGTTTGTAGAAAAAAGGTATTTTTATATATTTTTTAATGATTATTTGGTTTATTCAAATAAATCCTTACTGAAGAGTTTTGGGTCCGAATTTATCAGGTTCTTTCTCTGGAGAACTATATCTTCTTTAAAAAAAGAAAATGAAAACAAGGCCCTTTTTGAATTATATGTTAAACATTTTTTGGTGATGGAACTTGTGATTCTTTAACATCCAATCGAAACATGCATGTATAAGGTGATGTCAAAATAATTTGGTCATTATTTGATAGTTCTTTTGATTTTTTATTAGTTAATTTCCACCAAATGTGATGATAATATATATGTTTATAAAGTAATACAGTGACTCTAGGACATATTCTTTTAAAATTTAATTCTAAATGTTTTCATGAGATTTATTTAGATTCAAATCTGTAGAGGTTCTGGAGCATTAATTCCAGTTCTTATCTCTCATCGATCTACCTTTCTACGAGCTATATAGTGTCTTTAGTACAATTCCACATAAAAACCCTATCGCATCAATTCTCTTTATTTTGAATAAAACAACCCAATATCTTACATATCAACATACTAGGGGCTCTTCACATAGTATATCCTATTTATACATGTGGATATACGTCGAATGAAAAATTCACTATTACTATAGCCATCTCAAATGATCATTTAAATTTCCGATGTCCTTTGCCATACTCTGCAAATGGAACTAGTGTGTATCAAGAAAATATTAATTCGACCCTTGTCCAATACGTAATAGCCCGATGTCTCTAATGATGGCGGCCATGTGTTTAGAACTGTTAATGCTAGTTTAACGCGCGAACCGGCCTCGAGCCAATCATGTAATGTATATAATATTCCATTAGGGATAATTGCTGCATCTTGAAGTCTGCTTTTAGGTGCCGTACGAACTTCATTCGATTGTGCTAATTGATCGGACTTTCTGCGTTCGATTGGTATGAGTCGGTGCAAGGGATTCTGTATTTAAGGAGTCGACGTAAGTAAATTTGCGATTAGACCTGCACCCTTGTAGAAAGATGAGTATCAGACAAAAAGCTCCGTTCACGTGACCAACCCATCACAATAACATACATAGCTTATGGTTTTTTAATTTATATATTCAGTCATGTAACGAAAATTCCTGAATTCATTTCTCACCTTGCAATAGTGGTTGTGTAATAGGAGTGAACAACTAAAAATCCTCTGCTTCTTTCAATCATCTGTCAATAGACTTCAGTCCAATTAAATGGAGCACCTCAGAATATATTATTGAAATATGTATGCAATATGAGAGAAGTTCTTCGAATCGGGACAGTGCAACTTACATCTGTGTAACAGTTCATAACTCGAATCCACTCTGGAACTGTTACACCGATATACGTTGCGCTGTCTCGACTCAAAGAATTTTCTATTACCGTAGTTCATACCGTCATTAAAAAAAAGAAAAATTTCATCAAAATAAATTATATACTCTATTGCCTGGAAATATGTCTTGAACAAAACTACTTTCAATTTAACGGAACCGTCTATATTTCTGACAATGGCTTATTAATGGGAAATCCACTCAGTTCAATTTTAGCTGAAATATTCATGGGTGATCTAAAATCAAAAATACACCTGAATCCGATAAGCAAATATTTCCTTTATTGGTGTAGATATGTAGATGACATTTTCTGTTGTTTCAAAGGCATCGACCGACAACTACATATCTTCACGAATTTCATTAATAAACTACACCCAAAAATCAAATTCACAATCGAAGATGAAAAGAATCAAAGTATTAATTTTCTTGACCTCACAATAACAAGACTAAATAATTTACATGATTTTAGTATTTTTCACAAACCAACACATACAGACATCACAATACATAAATCTTCAAACCACCCCACCAACCAAGAGATGTCAGCATATAATAATTTTATTCATAGACTATTGAAAGTCCCTTTAAATTCGAAAAACTTTTTGAAAGAATTAAATATTATTAAACAAATAGCGTCAACGGTTACAATCTCTTTCTTATAAACAAAATGATATCCAATAAACAGAAGAAGATAGCATTAAATCTCGTGTACCCAATCATAAAAGAGGACAATACACAGAAATATTTTTCGTTATCTTATGTCAATGGATTATCTGAAAATATTGCTAAATATTTCAAAAGTTGTTTAAATTATAACGCGGCTTTTAAGACAATTAATAACCTTAGTACCTACATAAAAAACAATAAAGATCGAACAAATAAAATTGACTTGCAAAGATGCCCTTTGGTATACATTGGCCAGACTAGTAGATCATTCAAGAAACGTCTCCAAGAACACCAAAGTGGTTATGTATCCAATTCTGTACATTCGACATATGCTAATCATCTTAAGGAATTCAGGCATAATTTCAACAACAATTATGAAATTATCCACGTTGAAAGAAAAAGTTCTAAATGAACACTTTTAGAATTTCTTGAAATCAACAGGTATAATATGCCCGTAAAATCTTTTCAAACGAACAAACAGATGTTGATAAGTCTCCATTACTGAATATCTTTCCTTAATGACATGTTTAGCGGCAAACTCCAATAAACACCTAGAGTTTTTATGACTTGTGCTTCAATTATTTGGTCACGTACCTAAAAATGTATTTAAACTCGGTTACACTGAATACTATCAGACAGTACAGTGTAATACCTGAAGAAGCCACGTCGTGGTGAAACAATTATTGTAGGAGTACAAACATTTTTGTGGAAATCTATTACTGTCTTGTAATTCTTCCATATTTTCTGATACCATATATAAATCGTAAACACGAATTCTGAACTTTTTGAATTCTCATCTTGGACAATGTAGTTAGGCAATCTCCATAGACCATATATCAATTAAGTTAAAAGTAGACAGTACAAGGGAATCGCATAAAAGTTTTTTTTGTTTCTCCGGCATATAATGACGATTAAGGTATAACATCCTCAGTTTAAAATATGCGCGACGTATACATTGTGAAATGTGATCATCAAATCTAAGTTTATTATCTTGGATTATTCCTAGGTTACTACTGTTCTCAATTTTTAAACTTGCATCCCCCACTCGTATGTTTACCATTTTACCGACTTGTTCCATGTAAGTTTTGGGACTAAAAAGCAATGCACTAAACTTATCTAGATTGAGATGAAGGTGATGTTTAGAAGAATATTCTACAAGTTTTCCGAGTTCTAGATTCAACACACCACAAGCCCTAGCAACCTCGTTTTTGTCGAATGTATATGCTTGAGTATCGTCAGCATAGTAATGGGCTATGCACCTACTGAAAGAGCAAACTTGTTCAGAAGTATAAGATGTACAAAGAATTGTTCCCAGAACTGATCCCTGTGCAATCCCCCCCGTCACGAGTGGCTCATCGAAAAGAATGCCATCCACTCTATGAGTCCTTCCATCATAATAACTGCCGAAGAATGTAATCGCGCTTTCATCAAGACCTATGTAATGAACAATTTAACAATAATATAGAACGATTAAGGGTGTTAAATGCTCTGATGTAGTCTGAGAGAATAAGTAGAGTGAATTATTATTATCTGTAGCACGAAGGATATCGTCCATGATATTAGTGAGTGTGGTAGAGCAATTGTGAAATTTTCGAAAACCAGATTGTGTTTCAGGGAGTATATTATTGGCTCTATGTGATCTACAAGCTCTTCGTACATAATTTTTTTAAATATTTTCGACAAGGATATAAAAACGCTTATATATAAGAAAAACAAATGTTAACTTCCGCTATTTTATTGATTTTCACAAAAATTGTTTCGTCATACCATGACTTCATCAGGTGAGTATTTAAACTGAGGTATACAATGCAAAACATGACCTTAAATACACAGCTCTGGTACAAAAAATAGAGGGGTGGAAAGAGAAGGTATACAATTAATGAAAAATATTAAGTAGGGGGGATCTATTTAAATCTATTTGATCATTCAATAAAATTTGTCTTTTATTATATCTATTGATTTCTAAAGTTTCTAACATATTTAGTTTCTGACTTTTGTTTTCAATATGTAATATTTCATAGTTCATATTAAAATTATGGCCAGTCTCTAACAAATGGTTGGCATAAGTTGAATTCGGTTTATTATTAATGTAACATTTTTCATGTTCTCGTATTCTTGTTTGGAATGAACGGCCTGTCTGTCCCACATATACACATAGGCAATCACTACATGTTAACTTGTAAACTCCTGATTTTTGGTTTTTAGGAATGACGTCTTTAATATTGAATTGTATCAGTCCTTACTTGGTGAAAATCCATATTAAATAATATTTAAATAAGGTTATTCTGATTTTCACAAATTTATTGATATGTTCACAACAATTGTTCGCTATCACAGTAGCATCATCAGGCAAGATCACATTTTGATCTTGCCTGACTTATTTAATGACGTCTTTATTATTTTTTATTGAGCTGCCTAAAAAATTAATAGTTTTAAAAGAGATGTTATATTTTTCTTTTTTCTTTAAATATCTAGCAATCTTTTCAGATTTTTGACCTATGTAAATTAATGAAATAAATTTGGTTTCATTTGGATTTTGAAATTTTGGATATACAAGTGATATTGCTTTCTTGTAATTTATTTTATCAAGTAATTTGTCTACAATTAACGGATTAAAATCATTATTGAAAGCTATTTGTTTAATCGTTTTATACTCTTTGTCAAAATTTTCTTTCGTCATGGGTATGTTAACCAATCTATAAAGCATACTATTATAAGCTGACAATTCTTGTGAAAATGGATGGTTTGAAGTATAATGAATCGTAGCATCTGTATGTGTAGCTTTTCTGTATATGGAAAAGTCATGTATATTATTAATTTTAGTGATTCTTAAATCTAAGAAATTGATGCTATTATTTACTTCATCTTCCTGTGTGAATTCAATTGTTGGATATAATTTATTGATAGATTCCAAAAATGAACTAAGTGGCCTATTTGTGCCATTAAATAAACAAATTATGTCATCTACATAGCGGTACCAATAAACGAAATCTTTATAATATGGGAGTTTTTGGATATTGGTTTCTACGTGATCCATGAATATTTCTGATAACAAGGGGCTTAATGGGTTCCCCATTGTTAGACTCTCTTCGTCTAGATAAAACGTGCCGTTGAACATAAAATAATTTTGATCTAGGCAAACGTTTAAGGCGTCTAATATTTCCGTTTTTACAACAAGATTAGTTCGTTTTTGGAGTAATAAATCATCAACTAATTTTATGGTTTCACTGACCGGTATACTAGGAAATAAGTTTTTTACATCAAAGGAAACAAATTTGGCATTGTTTGAGATATATATATGGTTAATTTTTTGTATAAGTTGATAAGAGTTTTTTATTGCAAATTTGGCTTCAAAGTTAGTTTTTGTTAGTATAATTCTGATTAATGATTTTGAAAGTTTATATGACGGGGCTGTGACAAATGAAACAACGGGTCTGATGGGATTATTCTCTTTGTGCAACTTAATTAAAGAATACAAAATGGATGTTGATGGGTTCATTAAAGTTAATTTATAATTCGGAATATTTTCAAAAAGTGCTTTTGATTGAAGGATAACTGATTTGATGTGTTTTTGATACTTTTCTGTTGGGTCTTTTTTGATAGTTTTATATTTATTTTGGTCTAAAAATGAAGTTTGTATACCATTGTATACCATCTTTTTCCACCCCTCTATTTTTTGTACCAGAGCTGTGTATTTAAGGTCATGTTTTGCATTGTATATCTCAGTTTAAATACTCACCTGATGAAGTCATGGTATGACGAAACAATTGTTGTGAAAATCAATGAAATAGCGAAAGTTAACATTTGTTTTTCTTATATTGAAGATGAATTTCCGTCAAGTATAGACCGAGACAATCAAAAACGCTTATAGATCATCTCCATAATTTTCGGCGATGATAGTCCAGGACTGTAAAATTGACTGAATTTAATCATCTTTATTTCATGACGCTGCTCGTTGAACTTCAATATCCATTAGTCCCCATATGTGACTAAGATCTGATGAAGCTGCTGGCCATAAAATGGCTGTTAATGGGTGTTCTTGCATCCAAGATTGAGTATAGGCTGAAGTATGGCATCTTGCATTATCCTGCTGAAAACGCCACCCCTCTAGATATAAAGCATGCGCCGTTTCAAGGAGAAAATCGTTTAGAATTCCACAATACTTTTCACTATCAATGGTACCATCAACTATACAGAGACAGAGATATTGCTCCCCAAACCATTATTTTGGTGGGAAATTTGGAAATTTGATAGGTTGTTTTGATAGGATTTTTGAGAGATTTCCACCAAGTTGGAAACAACCTTCATCAGATATAAAGGCTTTATTGAAATTTTCTTGAAAACGTTGACAATCTTCTTATCTTCGTTCCTTTTGTAAAGGTGTCATTCAAGGGATTTTTTTTGGTTTCCTTGATATGTAGCCTTAAAGCGTTTAAATTGTTTCCTTTAGTGTTACGGCGTCTTCCTGAAACCGGTCTATGCCTCATATCCATGCCATTTTTTATCCTCTTCATCGTCTCATATAGAGCACTTTTTCCCAGTTCAGTCAATTGCACTAATTTTTCAACGTTTCGAAAACCTTTTCTGTACAACTATTCTACCTGCTTTTTTTTCTAGTTGCAACATCATTTCATAAATTGTATACCTGTGGACAATCAACAACATTTGACAAAAAGTGTCGTCATGCAACTTTGGCTATAGCCGACCATCTGCACAACCTATTTTATACATTACTTTTGTCTTAGAAGTTACAAAAAAGAAGTATAATAAATTATGAAAAATAATAAATTCGGATACTTTTTAGACGGACTATAGATTTACTCTGTTTGATATTGAAAATATTGATAAAGCCTTTTACAAGTGAATAATCCCGCCCCCTTTTTATCAAGTAATTACTGATCAAATTATGCTAGCATATATATAATAGTTCTTCTTATGTGGAGGACATTATTTTCGTCGTTTTGTTCTTCACTGAGATCTTTCCTTCATTATTCTTAAAGAATAAGAGGAAAAAAACGAATATTTCTGAAAATCTCGTCGAACTCCTAGATCTTTCGAACTTCAAGTACCAAAAATTACAAATAATAGCTGGATTAATTTTCGGAACCTCTACAAAATTATTCTAAAAATCTCTCCTAAACACTTTTTAGAGTTAAATTGAATAAAATGCTTTCGAAACACTGTTTCACCCTATAGAAAAATATAGAATTATCAGTAAAAATTATTGAATTTAATTCTAAGAAGTTTCTGAATAACTTTTCAGATTAAAATTGTACAGTTTTCGGAGAATTTATCCACCTATTATCTGTAATATTTTGAAACAAACCCTTCGAAGTAAATTTTCAATCTGCATTTGTTCATATACCAAATAAAGTTTTTCCCTACGACCAGTCTCAACATTTGTTTGTTGATTGAGGCTAGATAACACATTTGCTCTACTCTTCTTCATTTACAATAGTAGTTAATGTCATAAAATTGTATCAAAAATATCAATGTCTTGTCCCTATCAATAAAACATTCATTAGGAAATTGACCAAAAGTAAATTTACTAACAGTGTAACAGTGGCTACTACGATAAACAGTTCAAGCACATGGCCATCATTAAGAACATAAGGCTATTAGACATTAGACGAGGGTCGAATTCATATTCTTGATTCACTCCCAATGTTGGATATCAGACACAGAAGATTTAATTAAATGGTGAATTTATGGGAATGTCCCTCCCCCTGGAACTTATGGATTCTGCATAGCAATATTTCCTGAAATTTGACATGGCAGGATTGGGGGATAAAGTGGGACTAATAGTGCGTTAAGAGTGCGTGTATGTCTGGCATTACGGACCTTCAAAAGGACTCTTGGGGTTCCTAAGTAGATTGATATCAGGATCTATTAGGTTATCTCAAGAATCTACTCAGTACATAATATAACTTCAATTGCCAATTATTTTATGAAAAAATTTAATTAAACAGCATCTTTCAGAACCATCAATAGTATAGACAAATACATCAAAAATAATAACGATAAATCAAACAAAGATAATAAACCAGGAGTTTATAAGTTGACTTGTAAGACTTGCGCAATGGTTTGTATTGGTCGGACCAGCAGATAGTTCAAGAAGAGAAATCACGAACATCAAAAGAACTACACTTCCAATTCCATATAATAGAATTCGAACCTAATTTTCAATAACGAATAAGAAATTATCCATATCGAGAGTAAAGCGTCTATATTAACATTCTTAGCATCACTTGAAATAAACCGACGTAATTCGCAGAAGGTTCTCCTGAACGAACAAGCGGATACCACTATATTTATTATCTTCATGTAGTTTGCAAAAACCAATGGCAGCCCCAATAACTTTTGTTGCCATTGTCAGTTTTCTCCCCACCTAATTAAGAATATCCAAATACCTAACTGTCATCCTACTTTTAGTCATTTGTTGTAATCTCTGTGAATACATATATAAGAACATATTTAAGTTATCACACAGTATCAGTTCCAATATAGAACACAACACAACAGTGTGGCGAAACAATTGTCGTTCAACAATAAAAACTTTGTGGAAATTGAATTTTATTTATAACTAGCTCTATATTTTTGATTGATTATGTCTATATTCAACATAGCATTCGATAAGTGCACAGTTCCACAAGTTTTATACAATATTTTGTTCCGCCTAATCAGGAGCAATTTTCATATTTGCAAAATATAAGGACCTCTTCAATACAGGATGGTCCAACGAAAATTTAACACTTCGATATTCTGACTTTGAAATAAAATGTGGAAAATCGCTCGGACCTGTCAATTTCTGATTCGAGGGGGAACAACTTTTCCGTTTTTTTCATTCCCGTAACTTCAACACCCTAACGGGGATGAGCACAACCCCTTGATTTTGAATAGGTATGAGGGATGTTGCGATAACTTATTTTGAAAATCGTATCGAGTACTATCTGACCTTAAAATTTCGCTTCAAAATATCCATCAATAATGAAATAACAGCGAAAATAGTGAACGAGGTAATGTAGAATTTATCTCGAGAATATTATTGGTGTCCGATACATTTCAAAGGTATTTAGTAGATATGTTGTTGGTTTTTTGTACAAAAAAGTTTTAATTTCTTGTCCAAAAAGACGGACCATGTTTTTGATTTACCTTAATTTATCGTGAATTTTTAAGAATGTTACAAGTCTGTCAAAGCGATTGTAAATTGGTAGTAAAATTAAAATGGCGTATTCCGTAGAAGAAATGCTGGAAATGATAAAATTATTTCTTAGACATTGACGACTCTGCTTTATTCAACGAACGACATCGTGGAAAAAATATATCTGCTGCTTAAGTTGTGCCACTGACGCTACTGGTTCAGAGGGTGCATGAAACAGACGAAGCGAGAAACGTGGCTGTCATGTAGCACTGGATCCGACCTTGAGTACTTGGAAATTGTCCGATGTATCTGGTGTTTCACGCACAACAATCATGAGAATCCTGAAATAACATAAATTCCATCCTTATAAGATACGATTGGTTCAGGAACTGAATGAGGATGATCTCGATCGCCGACTCCATTTCTGTGAAGTGGTCGGTGAAATGATTAGCGGTAATCAAAACTACATGTTCGATATCTGTTTTTCGGATGAGTGTTCATTTTACTTCAAATGATAATTTTATTATGTCGTGAGGTGCATACTCAGCGTCACCAAAAATTAAATGTTTGGGCGGGTATTTATGAAAATCACATAATCGGCCCTTTTTTATACCCGGTAATATCACTGGCCAAATTTATTTAGATCTATTGGAGAATGCAATTTATCCAGCCTTCATAAAAGTATTGGAGAATGCAGGAGACCATCAAACGATCATTTTCCAACAAGATGGCGCACCACCTCATTTCGTTCAACCGGTCAATTCTTTGAAAATTTTCCTCACGCCTGGATTGGAAGAAGGGGACATATTGAGTGGCCACCTAGATCACCTGAACTGTTTCCACTGGACTTTTTTTATGGGGTCACCTGAAATCCAAGATTTACGCTACCCAGCCTGAGTCACGTGATAATTTGCGAACTCGGATCATTAATGAATGCCGTAAAATTACACCACAAATCTTGAGTAACGTACGTGAACGTTTTCAACAGAACTAACATTATTGCATGAAAGTGAATGGTGCCCATTTCCAGCATTTAACAAACTAATAACAAAAGTACGTACTTTTTTTACCTGTCATTTCGTTATCGATGAAAATTTTGAAGCGAAATTTCGGGATCAGATAGTACTCGATAATATCTTCAAAATGAGGTATCGCAACACCTCTCATCCCTCTTCAAAATCAAGGGGTTGTACTCACCCCTGTAAGGGGGTTGCAGTTACGGGGATGCGAAGAGCGGAAAAATTGTTCCCCTCGCATCAGAAATTGACTGGTCCGAACGATTTTCCACATTTTCATTTTAAAGCCGGAAAATCGAGGTGTTGAGTTTTCGTGCGTCACTGTATATGTGGCGCACTTTCATCACAAAATTTTTCCCCCAGCCCAACACACCCCAGAAATGAAAAACTGCGGTATCGCACTCCTGCAGGCGATTATTATTAGAAATGCGGATCTACAATAGACATCTGTTTATCGAGGCGGAATCGAATAGAATATATATTTTGTATGCCCCCTGCGGGCGTCCGCGGCAGGCGGTTGCGGGGTTTCGCGATCGTGTGTTGCCCACCTAGTGCGGCTTCTTCGGTTAATGGAAACGCGAAGGTTCCTGGATATCGCTTTCGGAAATGGGCCTGATGAATTGGATAGACTGATAGATATGGGAGTGTTGAACCCTGATCTTTATTTTTGGTGTAATATAGGGTGATATTTTCATGTTCTACTGACCTGGATATATATGGTCTATTTCAGGATTCTTCTGCCGGTTTTGCTTAGTTGTTCTTGTTTATGTGGCGTCGGTGGAAATTATTAGTGCCTCCATTCACAGTCAGAAAGAAATCTACTCACCTGAGCTTAGTTCTTGGCGTTGCACGAATATTAATATTCCACTCACCTGGAAAAAATACGGATATAATTAATTGACAATACCACGCAATAACTTTAACAGAAGAGATAACAAATGAACTGAAACAAATTGCTCAAAATTCTACAGAACAGCCTATCACCTGTGCGCGATTTTATTTACAAGAGCGATGAATGCCCTACTCTGTGCTTTGCAAAGCCAAAAATTGGGATAAACTGGTCTTACTGATGAAGATTTCAAAATCAAGTTATTACCTATTGGGGAGCAACTGTATTTTCACAGTACTAACACGGGATTTAAGAGAAGAAATTCCTCCATGGCATCTCTGAATACAAAAAAGTGGCCTCCATGAATTACAGGAATATGTAAAATTGTTAACCTAAATCAAAACAAAAATAGCAGTATAAGCACGAATAAATTCAATGATAAAAAGTGTGTCAGGTTTCATTTAAAGTCTGTGAAGGCTAAAACATAGGTCATTTATTTTCTCATCGCAGGTTGCCTTAACAATTAAAATTTTTAAGTAAATATTTTCAATCTATGATTATAATTTAAGCTCATCCTTTTTCACATGAATATACGGTCCTTAGAAAACGTTGAAAGTCTTGAAAACTTTTGATGTATTAGTGCCTACCAATTAGTTATACTAACTGACAAAGAAACTGCAACACCCAGAAGGAGCTGTTTAAATTTTAAATTTTTTTGGTGAAACATAAATAGTACAGCAAGAAATGAATGATTAAAATTTGGAGAAAAAAAACGTGAAGGTCTTTTCATGTAAACATTTTTTGTTACATAAATATGTAGTCGTTTGTTGCAAATTTTTTGAATTTTACAACAAAACAGCTGTTCGAGGAGATCAAAAGTCGATGTTTAGTTGTTGTTAAAATGTTAAAATGAATTTGAGAGGTCGAATTATTGGTCTACAGGAGGCGGGGTTGTCATTTCGAAAAATCGCCAACCGTACGCGGTTTGATAATGCCCAAAATCGAAGAAGGGTAGGCACCGGACGTCGAAGGGGCACAAATGAAGTTCAGAATCGACGTCTAAGACTTATGTCTATTAGAGACCGATTTGCGACAACTTGATCTTTGGCTGATGAGTGATTAGGAGAACAAGGCCATCCTGTAACTGTCCGAACGGTTTACCGCAGCATTATCGACCCCATCTTGTGTTACCTCTGACGGTTGAGCATCGCCGTCAACGATTACAGTGGTGCAGAGAACGTCAGCATTGGAATGTGGAATGGCATCAGGTCGTCTTTTCTAATGAATCTCGATTCTCCTTGGGTGCACATAATGACCGAAGAAGGGTTAGACGACGTCGGGGAGAAAGACGTGAACCTCAGTTTGATATTGAGCGTCATGTACACCGGACAGTAGGCATTATGTATGGAGTGCTATTGCTCAAGCAGGTAGGTCACCTTTAGTTTTTATTCGAGGTAACATGACAGCGCTGCGTTACCTTCAAGAAATAGTGGAACCAGTGTTCTCCCTTACCCTAACCGGCACGAGAATCCAATATTTCAGCAAGATAATGCTCAACCTCATGTTGCCAGAGTTGGTTTAAACTTATTTGAAACGACCCATGTGAATCTTTTGCCATGGCCGCCAGATCGACCGATCTTTCGCCCATAGAGACATCATGGGTAGAAGGCTTGGAAATGTACCCCAGCCCCCACGGACTTTGGGGGCTCTGAGACATGAACTACAGGAAGCTTGAGATAGTATCCCTCAAGAAGAAATAGACCATCTTATTGCATCAATGACAAGATGTCTTGGGGAGTGTATAGATAATCGCGGTAGACAAACACATTATTAACAAATTTATTGAAAAAAATTGTAAACCCTTCTTTTTTTTCTTCAAATTTCACTCATTTACTATTTGCTATACTATCTTACTTTACCAAAAAAAATTTAAAATTTAAACAGCTCCTTCTGGGTATTGGAGTTTCTTTGTGAGTTAGTATATATTCAATGAGACAACATTGTGAATTATGATCTCTTTCATTCTATCATTATGAATCATCAGGTATTCGAAATGTTCCGTTCCGAAACTTCCCATTCTAAAGGAACTATAGCCCATAGAATCCGGTAACTTAACGTTTGCACATGCGAAAGGTCTGTGCCAAAATGGTGGTGAAAAACCTCACTATTAAGCAGAAGAACAATCGAAAAAGCAAGTATCCTGGTATTCTTGACAGAATCGTTAATGAGCAAGATCTTTTAGTCCTGTGATCATAGGTGATGAACCATGAATTTTTGAATAACTTCCCGAAACCAAGAGGCAAAGTGAGGAGTGGCACACTGCAAACTAATCTCTAAAAAGAAAGCTCGAGTGAACAAATCGGAGATCAATTCAATGCTGATTAGTTTTTTCGGCAGAAGAATCATCCACAAAGAATTTGTTCCTCCAGGAAATTTTTTTTTTTACACGGACGTCTCTGAAAGGCTGAGATCAGACATTGCAGACAAATGGATATTCCATCATGGCAACGTTTCATGTCATACTGCCCTCTCCATAACAGAATTTTCGACCTCAAAGGACATTCCTGTGGTTTTCCAGCCGCCTTATCCACCTGATTTCAGTCCTGTAAGTTTTGCATTTTCCTGAAATAAAAATTGTCCTCAAGGGACGCCATTTCGGAATTCAAAAGAGTGTAATGGTCATACCAAAGATCATACCGATTGAAAAGTTCCACCGCTGCTATCAACAGTGAGAACAACTTCTCCATTGGTGTATAGATGCTCAAGGAAACTACTTTGAAGGGTGTGACATTGATGTATGTTGAAAATTGAAACTTTGGTAAATAAAAAACCAGTCTCTTCACTTTTCTGCCTCATCTCGTATTTTGAAGCCATAAATTAATAATTGTTCAAGAAAGGTATCGAAAGATTAGAGAAGGTGTGTACAACCCTGTGATAGGATTATCAGTGTTTTCGTTCGCTATCTTTCCCATGATAATACAATAAAATCAGTGAAATCATCCACGTGTGAATCAACTCCCCAATAGTCTATGAAAAGGAAGGATCATCTAGCGTATGTATTTTGAAGTAGTAATACTCTAGCAGCACTTCTGTATTTTGTGTTTCGACAGAAAGTTAGTATAATATTTAACATTAACGGACTGGGTTGATTTACGCTGAAACAAAACTGGGAAATAACTCATTTGCAAAGTGGTGAATCTTGTATTCAAAATGTTAGAAATTCACGTGGAAAATTCAACAGAAATGAAACGGCCATTTGTGGATCAATTTGTGAGACGAATTCACGAAACTGGTTCGTTATTTGATAAAACAACCCGTTTTCGTTGCCGTCCAGTGAGCAGACCTGAAAGTATTGCCGCTGTAACCTAAAATGTTTCGGAACATCCATCAACATCAATTTTTCATCGTGCTCAAGAACTGAACATTTCTCATACTTTGCATAAAGATCTCGGCTTATAGAGTTCAACTACTACAAGAAGTGAAGTCTCGCGTTTTCACTTCGCTAAATGGGCTAATGATAGCATGACCGAAGATGAGCATTTTCCCAGAAAAATCGTTTTTAGCGATGAAACTCATTTTCACCTCGCAGGACTATTTTTGGTGGGGATCCATTAAGGATATGTGTTACGCTAACCATTCAGAAACGATTGATGCATTGAAACACGAAATCAAAGTTGTCACTCACGAACTTGAGGCCCACACAATCGAGAATGTACTGAAAAATTGGGTTGATCGGATAGGGTACTGTGAGAAGTTCATTAGTATGATATTGTTCTTCATTCTCATACGTGAATGTTCAGCATTTAAAAACTATTCCCTATTTTTTATTTATCATTATCGTAGTCCAGACGTTGTTCGACGTGTAGAGTTATCAACTACTGTTATCATTTAGCTCATCATTTAAGCTTCTAATGGTTCTTTGCTACTGTCTTCTGCCCTGCAACAGTCCATTTGCAGATTCAACACCCGTACTGAGCATCTTTGTTGAGGCCTCTGTTCAAGGTGAAGGAGATCTGCTAGGCCTGCGTTTGCCATTGGTCTTCCCTTGTACTAGAAGCCGTTAGATGTTGTCGTTCTACATTTATGTCCAAATAATTTTAGTATCCGCTTGTATAAAAGCGCCGATAGTCTCTTTGGCACACCAATTTTTGCTAGGACAGAAACATTAGCTCTTTGAGCTGTCCACGGTATTCTCAACATCCTATGCTAGCACCACATCTAAAACTCATCTATTGTGACAGTCCATCCGACTGTCGCACCATCCAAGTTTCCGAAGCATAATTAAAGACAGAAAACACCAAAGTTTGTACGAGTTTAATCTTTGTTGCCTTAGTGATATTCCTATTTTTCCATATCTTCAACAACTGCGTCATAGCCGTTCTTGCCAGTTGGATCCTCCGCCTTATTTCTGGTTCAGTTTCATCATGATCCTGAATACTTTCACCAAGATAGATTAATGATTTCATAACTTTCGCAATAGGTAACAGTATTAGGAATTTGTGTTAATTTATTACCACGGTCAATGATCACAACTTTGGATTTCTGATAGTTTATTCTGAAACCGTACTCTCTACCGACATTTGATTGACGTTTCAGTAATTCCTTCATGGCAGTGTCGTTGGCGAATCTCAAGTTGATAAATTTGGTACTACCGATCGAGAGACCTTAATTCCATATCCTCAAAATAATTAGCATTACTTACTCACTGTAGATATTATAACGCCAACCAGGCATTCGATCTTGACTGGATGGGGGCGCTTGTTTCGTCTTGGCGAAATGGAGGGCTAAGTCTGAATGCCTAACATAATGCTATTCGCGCCAGTCACTGGACCTGTGTGGTGGAAAATCTCTGAACGGAGCCCTAGTTTTGCCGTTCTGGTGGAATGGAGGGCTCAGCCGGTTGATTAACTCAGTGACAGGGAGTCTGTCGCAGCACAGGGCTTCTCCCTTAAAACTAGCGTAATCTACCCTATTGCAGTAAATCTCCGGATTTTTCTGTCCAATGGCCGAGTGCGTTATGTAGCATACTGCGTTACCTCAGGTGTTACTTGTACCACGTGGCCACCCCATTGCTGTTGGACTCGAGGGGGCAGTTGGTTGAAAGTCCGCATGGTGGACTAGGGAGGTATTTCATTTATATGTTCGCAGACTCCCATGTTCAGAATATTCTCATGAAATGACTCAGGGTTTAGCTAGACTTGACGGTTCGACCGGCCTTGTCCTGAACCCAGATCAATGCGTAACTTTTTAGGGTTTGTGGATCTCGACGAAATGGCTTAGCCGTTAGTGCTCGACGCCAGGATCAACCAAAAGACCTCACATGGGTTCGTGGGTCATGACGTTCAGGCCGTATTGACAGTGCTCGTACCAGGATCAATTGATGTCATCAATCTTAGTTCATGGGACTGCGTTCGGGTGCTTGGATAAGAAGCCCTTCCGGAGAGTGAGTTGCGTCACAAGCCAACTCGGGTTCTGATCTGCAGAGCCAGTAGAGGTTGAATAGTGCTTCTCTGCTACCAGTCAGACGGTTTTGGCTTTCGAGCCGAGGCCCAAACTGGAAGCTGGTGGGTTCACCTTTTCGGAGGGATTTTCGCTTCGCACGATTATATAGCGTAATCCTTATCACACTTTCTGCCTCAGGGGTGCATTGTGGAAACTGCTGAGTAGTCACTTGGTGAAAGAGCCATGCTGACATGCCAATATGAAAACCTGGTAGACTTCACGTGTAGATATTATAAAGCAAGGGTGACAACACACAAGCCTGTCTTAGGCCCTTATTCATTTGGAATTCTTTCAGGAATACATTGTCTGCAGGGAAAAAACTGATGTACTATTCCGGTATAGATTCATAATCAGGCTGATTAAATGAGCAGGAATTCCCATTTCTATCACAACATTCCATAATATCGGCCATCTAATGTTGTCAAACGCTTTTTCGAAATTGACGAAGCACAGAATCGATGGAATGTAGTCTTCTGTTCATTTGGATATTATATTTCGAATATTCAAGATTTGTTCTCTGCAACCTCAGCCTTTCAGAAACCCTGCTTGTTCGAGTGCTATTTCAGGAGTTATGAAATACGATAACTGTGCTTGAATAATATGGAGCATATTTTTATTTATAAGCCATCAAAAATGCAAATTCTAAATGGCCCACTCCTCACGAATACCCACCTGCTCTCAACTAATACAAAAAAACGATAGAGCAATTATAACGAAATTATTCGACCCGAAATGATATTTCCACCCCACTGGTGTCAGGACCGTACAAATACTCTTTTTTCCCTTTTATTTTTATTCGGAGCAGACAGTCGGGCATCAGGCGTCATCTGCACACTAATTAGAAACATTATGCCGCACATATCTGGGATTAATGGTTCGGTGAAATATCCTCCAGAATTCCAAAGCGTCGCCTGAAAATATTACTGCCGCGTTGATTTATGGAGGGGAGTCCCATCGATTCCGATGAAACTGTGGTGTTTTCTGTGTTTGGAAATGTGATATTGTGTGGACACCAAGAGGTGTGCCGATGGATTGGGATGAAGGGAGGATTTTCGGTCGATTGACATGTTGGAATATTAGGTAATGTGTGAAATTGGTTTGACACTCTATTTTGGGAATACTAGATTATCTTATATCATACAGACTTATTCTGCTAACCTCACAACAACTTTTAATTTTATAAAAAAATTTTCTCACAAACTTTTTGGAATTAAATAAAATAGTTTCAATTTAGTAGACAATAGAATTAACACTCATTTCACAGCACCAAAAGAAATAAAAGAATCCAAATATAATTAGAATATTAATAAGAAATATCAAATAAATACTTGAAGGATACAAAATTTGTTTCGTAACGATGTGTTATGTTACGATAATTTCGATCCTTCAAAAAAACTTAAAAAACATGCAGCACATTTTCAAAAAGACCATTTGGAATTCACACGTCGATATCTCTTCAGTCTCATTTCGTAACAAAAAATAAAAATAGTTAATAAAAATATATCTCACCCGACCACAAATTTTTCGATAAACAAACATAGAAATGTAGTGATTTTTCTAAATTTAATATTAAAAAAAATATACATATATTATATATAATTTTTTTCTTTCATTCATTTTGGTGCTTTGTAATGGGTGTTTATTCTATATGTCTACTGATTTTAAACAGTGTTTTTTGAGCCATTTATTTAATTTAATTATAAAAAGTTTTTGATGAAATTTGTTTATAAAATTAAAATTTGTACCGATGTTAACACAATAAATCTGTATAATATTTGAGATTCTGTAATAAGCCTTTTACTGTAAATACCCCCTTTTTATTATTTTATTAAATTACTTCTCCTGATTTTCTTCGATAGCTGATTCGAGGAGGAAACGCTGCAAATTTTATAACATGAGTGCAGACAGGTCAGAGGTAGACTATTGGGCTCGTCGGAAGGTCCGGGTCGAATCCTGTTCAGGTGGAAAAGAAATTTTCTAGTTTGACGAGTGTCGGCCAACATTTCACTGTTGGGTCAAAAGTTAACAGTGGTGAGACCTAAGGTGGCACAAGATTGCAATAGCAAAGCCTACCCAGAAGACAACTGGACTCCTAACTCGCACAAGCTGTAAAAGCTTCTGAGGGATCTTCACAGAAGATCTAGGAGTATCGTGATAATAAAAATTCGAAGTATTAAAGACGGTCTAAAAATTTTATAATATTAACATTGACCCTGAAATGAATTGAGTGTATCGTACCGCGGTTAGTGTAACGCCGTGTTTTTTTATTGTTTCAGTATTTTTAAAAAACAAACAAAAACGCAATGATTAATAACAATGAATTATTGAGGACTGAAACGCATCGTGACGGAAATATCGGGTGTTTTTTTAGAGTGATTGAACTTTGAATTGAAATAAAACACATTTAAATTAAGATTGAAGCAAAATATTTTTTACTGAAAGATAATTTTATGACATTTATGTTTTAAAAATAATTTCCGGCATATATCCACCACGACTAGCTCTGAGGAACCGCATTCGACCAGACCAATTTTGGACCACTTTTTAGAGTAATTCAGGCCATATTTCATCAATAACAGGAGTTATGTTGACTTCCAAAGCGTCTATTGTTTCTGGTTTATCAGCATAAACCAGTGACTTGACATAACCCCAAAGAAAATAATCCAGTGGAGTTATATTGCATGATCTTGGAGGCCAATTAATTGGACCATTTCTCGAAATAATGTTATCGCCAAATCTTTCTTTCAATAAATGAATTGTCACGGTAGCATCATGAGGTGTAGCAACATTTTGTTTGAACCAAAACACTTCTGGGTCGATACCATTCAAATTTTGAGACAAATAATCTTTGATCATCGATCTGTAACGAACACCATTCACTGTAGCATTAGCTTCAGCATCGTTTTTAAATAAATATGGACCGATGATGCCTACAGCGTGTAAAGTACACCATACAGTGCATTTTTCAGGCTGCAATGGAACCTGGAGAACTTCTTGAGGATTATTTTCACTCCATATACGGCAATTTTGCTTGTTCACATAGCCGTTCAACCAGAAATGAGCTTCATCACTAAACACAATTTTACGATAAAAAAGTTGATCAACTTTAAGCTGTTCTAGGATACAATCAGTAAACAAACGACGCTTGTTATGGTCAAGTGGCTTTAGTTCTTGAAACAGTTGGATCTTGAATGGGTGTAGACCAGGATCTTTACGCAAAATTTTCCATGTGATGGATGCACAGAGTCCAACTTGTTCTGAACGTCGACGAATAGACAAATCTGGATCATCATCAACACTATGACTTACAGCAGCGATATTTTCTTCTGTACGTATAGTTCTTTGTCTTGTTGTTGTTGTTGCATCGAGTAGAGAAAATGTTGTCCGAAATATATCGATAGTTCGACGAATAAGCTGCACGATTATGTAAACCATAAATTTCACGAAGTGCTCTATGAGTTTGGCGAATAGAACACTGATTGCGAAAATAAATTTCAACAATTTGTAAACGTTGTTGCGGCGTGAGTCTTTCCATGATAATTTGTCAAGACTTACTGAACAGAAAAACAACATGGCTCCTACCTTCTGTCAAATCACAGTTATTCCTATCGAAAGTTCTATCACTTTAAAAAAAACACCCGATACAAGAATCACCTCGTATGTAGAATTTAATTCAATCGGTCGTTTCTTACTGAAAATTCATTTTAATTGAATAAAATAATGGAGAATATTTCAACAATTTATTAATTAAGAACAATTGCTTCTTCACGTTCACATTTTTAACTAACTATAAAAATTAAACTTTACTTTTTACAAAGCTATTGGAACTTTCAAAAACGTGGAGGCTGTAGAAATAAATCATTTTCGGAAATAGAGGTAAAAAGACAAATGCAAAAAAGGGATACAAATACCATTAAATATATTGGGGCCAATTATCGGAAATACTCTAGTAGAATAACCAATCTATGGATCATCCTTTTTCTGGTTAATAGGATGGTTCGATGTGTGATGAATAGTTACATCTTTATATGTGAGCTTACGAAAATAGCAGAAATAAAAATGGTGAAAAATTTAAATAAATCTGCCTGATATAAAAAATCGAATGGAAAAAATAATATTCTGTGTTGACCATTAACTATAAAAGAGTGTTGCTACTCATCTATGCATAGCTATAAATGAATTATTTATAGGTTCTTGGGGTAAATTCCACCATATAAGTTTTTATGTAATTACTATATCATAGCAAGTTTAATTTTTGATATTCAAATGTCCCAAGGTTTGATAGTATAGGCCTGGCATTATCATCAATAAAGATTAATCTTCCTTTCAGTTTATCGGACAGGGGAATAATTATAGTATTGATGGTGTTTTAGAGATAGTATTCACCTGATATTGGTCGCAGTTTATGAACCAATTTAGTTCTTCGGGTAAGCAAGTCCAGAAGCTTTCAATAGTATTTTAAGAAATCCTGCTTCCCTGCAAACTTAAATACGATAATCATCTCTCACGAGACCAAACTGTGTCTCATCTGCAAAAGGCCAATTTATGCACTCTGCCAATAACCAGTTTAGATGCTGTGATACCCATTGCAAACGAACGGTTTGATGACCAAGAGATGCAAGAAGAACTCTGACAGGCCTTCTAGTTAACAGTCTTAGTGAAATTGTCCATCTACGTAGTGTGGTTCTCCAAATAAACCAGTTATACCTCCTTTAAAACTTAAATCTAAGAGCAGAAACAGACACAAATCGATTTTGATGGTCTGATTTAGCATATACCATCTTATTGTACCGTAATAATACAAAAACGATCACATCCAGATCTACTAGATATTCTTCTTCTTATCGTCTCAAAATCGAAACAACTATAATTCTAACAAAGTTAAGATTAATGGTTATCTGATGATGCAATAGCACTTCTTGCGACTAAGCAAGAATTCTAGCCTTTTAGAAAGCAATAAACTCATTTTTTTGCTTTTTTATAACTGCTTAGACTAATTCTCATTCAATTTCGAGTTGTAGTAGTAGTTGGTACCTAATCCCTTGTAGTAATTTCCTTCGAAAACAGAAACCTGAATCCTCTATTCCAGGTTCCTCAATTAAACTAAATATAGTTATTAGGCTCTTTACTTGTCAGTATCTAATTGGTGCAATACGCAAATACTGAGTAGACGTAATTACTTCAATCTTTATACACAACAATTTGAGTTTTTGTGAACCTAATAAAACGAAACTTAAATATAACTTACATTGTGAACACGTGGCCTTCACTCAGCCAGAGTCGAAAGACGAAAGACTGAAAACGTATGACTTGAAGACCGAGGTAGTTCTGGCCGCGCTGGCCAGGTTACATAGAAAATTTGTATAAATTCATAGTTTTCTAGAGTGCAATGGATGTTTCCGGGATGATGGCCTCAATGCAATATTCTGCAATTAAAACCCCGATTGCGTACTAACGCCCATCGGCATTAACATAAGAAGCTGGGAGTGCTCATTATTTTTTATAATGACTTATTTCCCAAAAAAGATATAAAACTTTTGTTGTCAAGTTGAACATGAATATTTTCATTTATTTCTTCCTATAATTCAACTAAGAGGGAGAAATAAACTCTTTAAAGTCAATGTGTATACAAATAACTTTTATTTCACATGAATTGTTTGGAAAATAAGCTGAAAAGCCTGATATTGATGAAAAAAATAATCGAATCTATAACAAGTTTATTCATACGTAAGGAACATTCTGTTGCAAACGCCTATCGATCATCAAATGCTGTCTGCAGACAAACGGATTTACTTTCCTTAATTCTGAATTACTGATTTAATGGCTATTTCAAGACACGGCTGATAAATATTCAAAACTTCACCTTTCAGATTTGATTATGTAGAATTTCGTAGTATGTTTGTATATCTATCTGAAAGTCACTAGTTATTGAACGTTGATTCATTCAGTAGGCAAATTCTAGGATAGGCGTACATCGGGGAAAATGAAGAGGAAAATAAAACACACCTGTATATTTGAAATATTGAACTTCCTGAAAAATTGAAAAGGAACATCTACAAATATCAAAATTATATCAGTAATAATGTTTTTCTATAAATTAATATTTGACAGTTCAAGAAAACAATTTCCTCGACGAATACCGCAAACTTAAGATGGCTATACTGAAAAAATGTTGAATTCAATATAAAACTTTTGTTCTATCAAAAAGAAACAACAGCTTCATTAATATTGATCAGGACTCGAATTTTTTTTCGAAAAAAAGCCACTACTAAAGAAACAAAATCCCCAAAGAGTTGCTACCAGAAAAAATTTCCTGGGTGTTAAAGTCCTCAGTGCCCGAAGACAAGAAACCAAATTCCTAAGCCTTCTCGAAGCATAAAAAACCCACGCAGATTATCAATTAACGACTGAACGAATTTAACGAGGTTGCCTTTCTGAGCCTTCCAAATCATTCATTTTCAGTGTTATTATCAATTAACAGCAACCCTTTTCATTAGCCGGTACATTTCAAAAAGTTTTCGTAATTTTTTCACTGACGTCTGCAGACGACCATAAATCAATTAGGACTGTCAAATATAATGAACTCTCCACCGGATGAGGCGAGAACGATATCTAGGAACCTGGAGAACTTTGCTGACGCGAGCGAGGCGCGAGCGTTCACGTCTATTCCGAATCCGGACAAGTGTCAACTGGCCCGACCCGATTTGGCTGGTTTTGCAGCAATTAGGAGTGGGCCACCTGCGTCTTGAACGACCTGCTCATGGCAAAATGTCACGTTGTTTGTGCAGGGGTTTCTTTCTGTTCTATTGTATAGAATTAGCGCGATGTCGTTCTCACCCTTAATATATCTTCACCTCACATCATTGTATGTGTACGAGTATATGATATATGAAGTTTTTAACTTCATGAGTGTGCATTTCACCAAAAATATGTATGTGAAAAGTACTAGCTAGCTCTTAGTCAAGACTCTGCATGTTATATTGGAAGAAAATGGTTGATTTTGAATATACGGGAAAAATTCACAGCTTACTATGAAATCCACAATTGATATTAAGTCTCTATACAGTTTTTGATAACTTCATTCTTTGCATGAAGCTAACATATACTCAATTTAGGTAAAAGATGTTCTTGAATGCCCTGTACAAAAAATTAAGGGTATAGAGATATTTGGGTAACTATTATACAAAAATATTTGAATATCAAAACAGATTCAATCTGTTACTCTCCTATAATTTCAATTTAAAAAAAATTTCATTCAATAATTTTTAGAATTAAATTAATGTCTTATAAGCACAGCTTATATTTAATAGACGTATAAAAACAAAACTCAATATACAATATCAAATGGAATAAATAACCCAACAAATATAAATTGTCAATCAAATTTAATGAGTAACTATTTGAAGGAGACAAAATTTTGTTCCTGATCTCACAATTATGAAAACTAATTCCTTTTCAAAAATACAAAACATAATTTAAGGACTTCTCAGAAAATATAATTCAATTGAAATATTTGATATATTTGAATAAGTTACTTCAAAAATCTCTCAGAACATGTATTATATCTTCAAAAAACAATTAAAATTCCGATAAGGTCTTCATCCGTGCTACTTCACATAAAAAATAAAATTAATCAACAACAAATATCTCACCTGACAAAACCTAGTGATATCCTTGATTTGAAAATACGTGTCAGGTGAGTTATATTTGTTATTGATTTATTTTATTTCTTAAAGGTGAAGTAGGAACGATGAAGACCTTATCGGAATTCTTATTGATTTTTTAAAATATAATACATATTTTGAGAGATTTTCCAAGATTATTTAAATATCTAAATATATAAAATATTTCAAATAAATTATATTTTCTGAGAAGTCCTTCAATTATGTTTTGTATTTTTGAAAATGAATTAATTTTCATAATTTAATTCTAAAAATTTTTGAATAAAATTTTTTTAAATTAAAAATATAGGAGACTAATAGATCAAATCTGTTTTGATATTCAAACTTTGTAGTATTCCTTCTATCAAGTGAAAAAACTCTTCTCATTATTTCACAAATATACATTCTGTCAAGAAAGTACCGGGAATTATCGTTTTAAATCTGGCGGGGCAATGAGGCAGGTAAAAAATTTTTTTCCTAGATTGGCACCACTGTCCTTAATTACTATGCCAAGCTTGAGCGGGATCTGTCAACTAGTGTGTTTGCAACAGCTGATTAAGTCAGTCGATGCCAGAGTGCGTGCCGATTTTTACTATGGGTGATTACGTTGAGCAAGGAATTTGTTTAAAGTTTTGTGTTGCAAATGAATTTTCGTGTGCCGATGCATTGAAAATGTTGCAAAAGGCCTTTGGTAATAATGCTCTATCGAAAACTCGTGCATATCAGTGGTACAGCGCCTTCAAGGACGGTCGTGAAGTGGTCGAAGACTTGCCTCGTTCCGACGGCTTCGATCGAAGATAACGTCGATAAAATTAAGGAAAGGGTGCTGGAAAACCGTCGTACCAGCTTGAGAGAGATAGCACATGATCTTAAGATATCCCACGAGTCCGCACGTACGATTTTGATTGATATTTTGGGCATGAGAAAGGTGGCCGCACGACTCGTACCGAAAGACCTGAATTTTCTTCAAAAACGTCATCGCGAACAGGTTGCTTCAGACATGCTGGATCGCTGTAATTCCGATTCTACATTCATGGAACGCATTATAACTGGTGATGAGACCTGGGTCTACGAGTACGATATGCAAACAAGCCAGCAATCATCGGAATGGGTGGAAAAAAATGAGCCGAAACCGAAAAAACCACGCCAAAGCCGCTCGAAAATGAAGGTGATGCTCATTGTTTTCTTCGATATCCGTGGCGTGGTGCACTACGAATTCGTTCCAGAGGGTCAGACGGTAAACAAGGAGTATTACCTAGGCGTTATGAAACGTTTGCGTGAGTGTATCTGTAAGAAGCGGCCAAATTTGTGGGCGAACAACTCATGGATTTTGCATGACGATAACGCGCCTTCTCACCGAGCTACGATTGTGACTGACTTTCTCGCCAAAAACTCAACAAACGTGCTTCAGCAACCACCGTATTCGCCGGATTTGGCTCCCTGCGACTTTTTCCTCTTCCCAAAACTAAAATTGCCCCTTCGTGGCACCCGTTTTGAGTCGATTGAAGCCATAAAACAAAATTCGGCGCGAGAGCTAAAGTCCATCCCGGAAAGCGCCTATAAAAAATGTTTCGATAATTGGAAGTGCCGTTGGCATAGATGTATTGGAGCAAATGGAGCCCATTTTGAAGGCGACCCCATAAATTTTGACGATTAAATGTAAAAATGTTGTTTTAATTGAAAATTCCCGGTACTTTCTTGACAGAATAGTATATTAAAAATGAGAACAGAACATTTCTTCAGGTATGCTTGATCATTCAATAAAATTTGGTTCTATAATATAAATATTTTAAAAAATTTTTAAACAATTTTAAAAAATTAGCCTTCTACATATTTAATTCCAAAAGATTATATTCAATGATTATAACTTCTGAAAATAAATTAAAATAATGTCGTATAAGTACCACTTATATCATGACATAAAATAAACATTCATTATAAGACATCCGAATGGTATAACAAAATCCAATAAATAAAAATCACTAACTAAAATCCTATAAATTAAACATTTTGAATAGACAAAATTTTGTTTCTGCTTATCAATCTTATGAAAACCAATATCTTTCAAGAATATCCAACATAATCTTAAGAATTTTATCACAAAACTATCTTACTTAGACTATTCAATATTATTGGATATCTAACCAAGGTACTTTATATAAAAACTCAAGATATGCAAAACATTACTGAAAAACAAGTTTTAAAATCGACTTTGCTCATCAGTATTCAAATATTTATATTCAATAAATATAACATCAATTAATAACATATATTCAAACTCACCTTTCACTCTCCAGAAAAAGTTCTACTTAAATGAGAACTTTAAATAGGTATTCACTACACACAGAAATATCTCTGTGGTTTAACCTGATCTAGAAGATTGAAAGACAAATTTAACGGCCTCTGCTATAGCACAAGGACTATCTGTATAAAGAATGTTTGAGGAAACCAAATTATAATGAATGTTTATTTTATGTCATGATATACGTGGTACTTATACGACATTATTTTATTTTATTTTCAGAAGTTATAATCATTGAATATAATCTTTTGGAATTAAATATGTAGAAGGCTAATTTTTTAAAATTGTTTAAAAATTTTTTAAAATATTTATATTATTTTATATACCTTCTATCAAGAATTGACCTCTATTTATGTTATTTTATTCATAATATATAATTATTTGGTTTCCTCAAACATTCTTTATACAGATAGTCCTTGTGCTATAGCAGAGGCCGTTAAATTTGTCTTTCAATCTTCTAGATCAGGTTAAACCACAGAGATATTTCTGTGTGTAGTGAATACCTATTTAAAGTTCTCATTTAAGTAGAACTTTTTCTGGAGAGTGAAAGGTGAGTTTGAATATATGTTATTAATTGATGTTATATTTATTGAATATGAATATTTGAATACTGATGAGCAAAGTCGATTTTAAAACTTGTTTTTCAGTAATGTTTTGCATATCTTGAGTTTTTATATAAAGTACCTTGGTTAGATATCCAATAATATTGAATAGTCTAAGTAAGATAGTTTTGTGATAAAATTCTTAAGATTATGTTGGATATTCTTGAAAGATATTGGTTTTCATAAGATTGATAAGCAGAAACAAAATTTTGTCTATTCAAAATGTTCAATTTGTAGGATTTTAGTTAGTGATTTTTATTTATTGGATTTTGTTATACCATTCGGATGTCTTATAATGAATGTTTATTTTATGTCATGATATAAGTGGTACTTATACGACATTATTTTAATTTATTTTCAGAAGTTATAATCATTGAATATAATCTTTTGGAATTAAATATGTAGAAGGCTAATTTTTTAAAATTGTTTAAAAATTTTTTTAAATATTTATATTATTTTATATACCTTCTATCAAGAATTGACCTCTATTTATGTTAAATTTGGTTCTTATTGTATCTGTTCATCTCTGAAGATTCTAATAGATTGAGCCTGTTGTGCTTTGTCTTTGATACGTAAAACTTAATAATTGGTATTAACATTGTTTACTTGAACTGATGAATGATTTGCGTAGGTTGAATTTTGTTTCTTATTAAAAAATTCATATCACCCACGATCCTCGCATTTTTGCATAAGCCTATTTTCATTATTTCATAACTAAATTTAAAGCTAAACTTAAACTCAATTCATAAGACTGCTCCTACCGTTCCGATAGAGCTCAACAACTTTTTTTTTAATCTTCTGATTAAACGATTCTCACAAAATATTATAAGAACATGCGTGTTGTTACTTCTTTCCTAAATACCAAATTACCTATCGGATCTTTAGACTCCAGAATATTGGTAAAATAAATAAAAACGTTGAATTTGAATAACTTCGGAAACCTTACGAAGTCTGCTTTTCAGCAATCTTTTCAGATAAAATTTAAGCCCAAAATCACCCTGAAAGTTTCTCCCATTCGAAAGTTGGAGTATTCACGGTCGAACAGAATTAGTTTTTAACTTCGGCTCAAAATTCGAAAATCATTTAGCAGTCTCTTTTGTGAAACAAGGCCCGCAAATATTAACGACGATTTCATAACTCAAATACAATGAGAACATTAAATATTTAACGAATAAGAACAAAATATACTTGCGAATTTTGATAAGATTCTCACCACTATAGGGATATTAGAATATAATGATACTGTGGTTCTCTCATTCTTTGTACGTTTTCATCAGTCAGCGGGATTGGATACATCGATAACAATGGAAATATCAATGAGTATTGTTGTGTCTGTATAATTTCACTATTTTATAAGGAGTATAAATATGTTCGTGCGGATTTTCGTCGAAAATTGAAACTTTATTGTGAAAAATTGGTTACACATTTGAAGACTATTTTCCGTCGCTAGTCAATATTTTTTCCAGCGTTCTGGCAATTCACGAATGTGAGAACTGCCATACCATGTTCATCGATCGGAAGAGATGGTAATCGGAAGGAGAAATATCTGGACTGTACGGCAGATGGAGTAGGACTTCCCATTTGAACGTTCTAACGGACGACGCAATATGTGACCGTACATTGTCATGCATTGTCAATAACTTTGGCGTGTCTGTCGGCGTATTGCGGCCGTTTTTCCCACAATGCTCGGATCAGACGCATCAATTATCGTTGGCAGACTTCCTCTGTGATCCCTGTGATCCTGATGGACTATTTGGAGATTCTTTTAATCACAAAAGCCATTGGCAAAAAGGAGAATTCAACAAATTCCCAAATACTCTTTGGGAATATCCCTATATTGAGTGCTGTTATTTCCACGCGCCATAAAAATACACAGATGTCCTAAGTTCAATAAAAGAACCTTTTTTCAATTTTATGTTCAGTTATTTTTTGTACTCCTTTGAAGATGATAGAAGATGTGGGATTTTTTCAAATACATTCCGTCAAGAAAGTACCGGGAATTATCGATTTAAATCTGGCGGGGCAATGAGGCAGATAAAATTTTTTTTTCCTAGGTTGGTACCACTGTCCTTAATTACTATGCCAAGCTTGAGCGGGATCTGTCAACTAGTGCAACAGCTGATTAAGTCAGTCGATGTCAGAGTGCATGCCGATTTTTACTATGGGTGATTACGTTGAGCAAAGAATTTGTTTGAAGTTTTGTGTTGCAAATGAATTTTCGTGTGCCGATGCATTGAAAATGTTGCAAAAGGCCTTTGGTGATAATGCTCTATCGAAAACTCGTGCATATCAGTGGTACAGAGCCTTCAAGGACGGTCGTGAAGTGGTCGCCCATCGACGGCTTCGATCGAAGATAACGTCGATAAAATTAAGGAAAGGGTGCTGGAAAACCGTCGTACCAGCTTGAGAGAGATAGCACATGATCTTAAGATATCCCACGAGTCCGCACGTACGATTTTGATTGATATTTTGGGCATGAGAAAGGTTGCCGCACGACTCGTACCGAAAGACCTGAATTTTCTTCAAAAACGTCATCGCGAACAGGTTGCTTCAGACATGCTGGATCGCTGTAATTCCGATTCTACATTCATGGAACGCATTATAACTGGTGATGAGACCTGGGTCTACGAGTACGATATGCAAACAAGCCAGCAATCATCGGAATGGGTGGCAAAAAATGAGCCGAAACCGAAAAAACCACGCCAAAGCCGCTCGAAAATGAAGGTGATGCTCATTGTTTTCTTCGATATCCGTGGCGTGGTGCACTACGAATTCGTTCCAGAGGGTCAGACGGTAAACAAGGAGTATTACATAGGCGTTATGAAACGTTTGCGTGAGCGTATCCGTAAGAAGCGGCCAAATTTGTGGGCGAACAACTCATGAATTTTGCATGACGATAACGCGCCTTCTCACCGAGCTACGATTGTGACTGACTTTCTCGCCAAAAACTCAACAAACGTGCTTCAGCAACCACCGTATTCGCCGGATTCGGCTCCCTGCGACTTTTCCTCTTCCCAAAACTAAAATTGCCCCTTCGTGGCACCCGTTTTGAGTCAATTGAAGCCATAAAACAAAATTCGGTGCGAGAGCTAAAGTCGATCCCGGAAAGCGCCTATAAAAAATGTTTCGATAATTGGAAGTGCCGTTGGCATAGATGTATTGGAGCAAATGGAGCCTATTTTGAAGGCGACCCAATAATTCCCGGTATTTTCTTGACAGAGTAGTAAAAGATGAAAAAATATGGTTAGTGCGATTTGAGAATCTAATTTCCGTCTTAAAAATAACGCATACCTTCAATACCTACTAGTTATGGCCCAATTTGATGCTATTTTTCATATTGCAATAAACATAACTGTCCAACTACACTAATGTTGATAATTATTTTGAAATTTATCTCATCTGAACTGAATCCAATAGATTTAAATTTTTGTCACCAATGGATGAGGTAAAGGTAAATTTAAAAACATGAAAACGAGCGCTGGAATGTACCATTTTGATTAACTTTCTTATGATTCAGTTCAAATAGTCCGATTTCTGAGCTGTAAATGTGTCAAATCTTCATATTAGCCTAAAAACAACTTAAATACATATTAAATATTCATTCAACTCATGGATTTGAGGTATATTACATAACGTAAACGAAATGTTAATGACATATGACAAGCCTGCTGTTGTAAATTCCATTGAAGTAAAAAATTAACATTGGCAGTTATTGTATGGACGCAAACAAAATTCACGAGTTTCTAATAGAGCGTTAGTCAAGTAATGTCCAAGTAAGGTAAATTCATTTTATGTTCATTTAATTAATAGGCAAATTGAAATTCCTTACTTGGTCTTTGTAAGGTGAATGTTAATTACCATCTGCCACAAATCAGCAAATTTAAGATGTCGCCGTTTGACTAGAAACTCATTCTCACCAGAGCCAATCCTTCAAACGAAGAGAAGAAATGCAAATCGCTACTAATAAACAAGAAGTCGTGATTTTCAGCTAATGAAGTCTGCCCATTTCCCAGCTTAATCGACCCAAAAGACAAGAAGAGACGAGGAAGACGCTCGGGACAGCATGTGGTTCAAACGGAAACAAATCGCAGTAGGCCCGGCAAACAATAGACAAATGACGTTGACAACCGAGAAACATTAATTCGACAAGGCACACTTCATTCTTGCGTGATTCTCGACGAACGCCAGCGTTGTTTCAGATAGCTGAATAATGATCCCAGTCACCGTTGGAACGAACGTCTTCCTCGTTTGTTAACTTTTTGTTTTATTCCGTTGCTGGATCGGAGGAAATCGAATAGGGAAACGGAGTCGAATATTTATGTACTTTGTTTTTGGTGACTGTTATTCTATTGTGCGGTTAAGATGATTAATCTGAGTTAGGTTGTGAAGTTGCGTCATTCGTCTCGTTTTATTATTGGAGTTTCTTGTTGTTCGTTATCACGCGGGGTAGGTGGATGAAGTTGGATTATGTTGACTCCGACAATTATTTTGCGGTTGTCTCAGGAACCAGGGAGATATTCTTCGGTTGACAATGGGGGTTTTTATAGTAGTTTACGTCTTTTTGCGCCCTTATTCTAAGGAACAACATGCTATCTATCGTTTTGTCAGCATGTCTGTTAGTTTTGGAATCTTGAGCCGAAAATGGTCTCGAACGACCACGTTAGGCTCACTGAATTCCGGACACATTTCAACTTTCTAACGGAAAGTGCTAGAGTCTTGAAAATTTCAGAGTAGGTTTGGGGTTTAATATCCCGGTAAGTTCGTTAGTGGACAAAATCAGTTTAATAGTTTCGCAGTTATTTACATTTGGAACTTTCTTTTATTTTTCCTATAATTCCTAATCCACTGATCCGATCGAAACCAAATTTAGTATTTCGGTGTATAGTTACGACAATATTCATGCTAAATTTTGTGACGATCGGCTGCTGGAGCAGACAACTGGACGCAAAATGCTTATTTCGAAACGATAAGATGGAAAGATGTGAAATTTTCAGGGTAGGTTGGGAATATACCAGTTATGTTCTCATATTTTCATGATTGGTTGCATAGTTCTCATTTGAAATTTTATTTTTCAAATATTTAGGAAAAAATCCAATAGAATTTCTTGACTTCGCTTAAATATATGAAAATTATTTTCCGTTTTGTTCAATATATTCTTTTTCACTCTTTCTTGCCAATATGTAGTAATGCAGATCAAAGAAAGGAAGATGATATGTTTTAACTATATATTTCTGTTTCTCACAGGATTTTCCTGTTTTTTCAGCAGAATAATTCAGAAAATGCAAAAAATGACAATCATTTGACTTTTGAAGGGCTAAACACAGACCTCTGTATTCATACTAATGATATGTAGGTTCTTCAAGAATTTTTTCACATATTTACAATTTCAAATTTATGATAGATTGGGCCGTTGCTTGGTAGAAATCAGTTGTAATTGTCATTATAAAATAAAACACTTGTTTACATTTTCTACTTTATTTTTGGTATTGACGTACGTTTCGTCTTTGCTTGAAAGACTTCATCAGAATACGAAGTAACAGTTGTTGTACAATGAATTTATAAGATTTTTTACAGAAGGTGTACATGTGTTTTTAATTGTTCGTCGGGTTGGTTTTCTCAAAGAATATTCCCTTCAGAATCGTGTTCACTCGATCCCTTGTGAATATTGAATAGAGGGGTGTAATAAAAATCTATTTGTTCATTTACTAGGTTATTGCTGTTTCTATGTTTATTTATTTCGTAAATTTCTCATAAGTTCAATTTTAGACCTCTATTTTCAACATGTAGAATTTCTATTTGTTTTGTGAAAGAATGGTTATTTTCAAGAAGGTGTTTAGCATAATGTGAATCTTTTTTATTTTTATCGAAACTTCTTTTATGTTCTGTTAGGCGTGTACCGAAATTTCTACCTGTTCTACCAATATAAATCTTTGGGCAATCTGGGCGAGTGAGTTTGTATACACCTGATAATTGAAGTTTATCCATACTGTTTTCATTGTTTTTGATGTATTTGCTAATAGGATTGTTTATCTTGAAAGAGACTTTAATATTTTCTTTTTTGAGTAGGTTTTTTAGTTGAATACTAATGCTTCCGAGATATGTGAGGCTAACGTATTTGTGTTCAGATAGATCAGATGTTACTGGATAAATTTCTTTTATTGTGTTTTTGTGTATACGTTGGTTAATTAAATTATCTATTAGAGATGTATTATATCCATTGTTGTAAGCTATTTGTTTAATTATACATTTTTCTTTTTGGAAATTGACTTGGTTTAGTGGAATGTCCAATAAACGGTGAATCATACTATGGAGAGCTGCTAGTTTGTGTTGGAATGGATGAAAAGAATTACGGTGTATAATGGTATCTGTTTGTGATGGTTTATGATAAATTGCGAAGTTATGTTTATTGTTTTCTCTAGTTATCGTGAGGTCAAGAAAGTTGGTGGATTCATTATGTTCTATTTCTGAGGTGAAAACTATTTTTGAGAATTTTATAAATAACCTCCACCCAAAAATAGTTTTCACCTCAGAAATAGAACATAATGAATCCATCAACTTTCTTGACCTCACGATAACTAGAGAAAACAATAAACATAACTTCGCAATATATCATAAACCATCACAAACAGATACCATTATACACCGTAATTCTTTTCATCCATTCCAACACAAACTAGCAGCTCTCCATAGTATGATATACCGTTTATTGAACATTCCACTAAACCAAGTCAATTTCCAAAAAGAAAAATGTATAATTAAACAAATAGCTTACAACAATGGATATAATACATCTCTAATAGATAATTTAATTAACCAACGTATACACAAAAACACAATAAAAGAAATTTATCCAGTAACATCTGATCTATCTGAACACAAACACGTTAGCCTCACATATCTCGGAAACATTAGTATTCAACTAAAAAACCTTCTCAAAAAAGAAAATATTAAAGTCTCTTTCAATACAAACAATCCTATTAGCAAATACATCAAAAACAATAAAAACAGTATGGATAAACTTCAATTATCAGGTGTATACAAACTCACTTGCCCAGATTGCCCAAAGATTTATATTGGTAGAACAGGTAGAAATTTCGGTACACGCCTAACAGAACATAAAAGAAGAGTCGATAAAAATAAAAAAGATTCACATTATGCTAAACACCTTCTTGAAAATAACCATTCTTTCACAAAACAAATAGAAATTCTACATGTTGAAAATAGAGGTCTAAAATTGAACTTATGGGAAATTTACGAAATAAATAAACATAAAAACAGCAATAACCTAGTAAATGAACAAATAGATTTTTATTACACCCCTCTATTCAATATTTACAAGGGATCGAGTGAACACGATTCTGAAGGGAATATTCTTTGAGAAAACCAACCCGACGAACAATTAAAAACACATGTACACCTTCTGTAAAAAATCTTATAAATTCATTGTACAACAACTGTTACTTCGTATTCTGATGAAGTCTTTCAAGCAAAGACGAAACGTACGTCAATACCAAAAATAAAGTAGAAAATGTAAACAAGTGTTTTATTTTATAATGACATTTACAATTTCAGGGAATATGGTGGGTTGAACAAGCTCGCCAAAGCTTTGACTTTCAACATTTTAATTTTTTTATTCCACTGGGTTTCTCAATGAAGATGTTAAGTCACGCTCCGTCATATAAACTAGGGAAAGAACTGATCAAAATTATTCATAAAATAATCAATTTTCAAGCAAAATTTGCAATAAAAAAGTCAGTGTCATAATAAGAAATAAACAAATACCAACTAATACCATTCTCTCTCGACGTGAAGAATCTGTTACGAAGCGTATGTGATTAGCAAACATTAAAACAAGTTGATTGAAACATTGATTTCGATATTGCATGTGAAATGAAGGAAAAATCATGAGATTAACCAGTGGTTCATTTTGATTTGAATACGTTGAAACAGGCAGAGTTTAAGAAAATAGGTAAAAAGATTAACAGAATTCCTGTTCTCATATCAAACAAATTTTGACATTATTTTGGCCATCAAAGATAGATCCAAATCATTCGTAAGCTACAATAGAAGTAAATAACTACAAGAAATTAAACATTCTACTTAATGAGCAAACAAACATGAAGAGATAACCTTCATTGAACCTGTTCTATTTCTTCGAAATCGAAGGTTTTTCTCGATCTTCACTAAGCAGGTCCATTACAATGACCAGTGTCCAGCTATCTAATCTAAGCCCATCAAAAATCTCCCATTTTTTCGGAGAAATCTAAAAGGGACGGAAGAAACGAATATAGCAAAATGTCATTTCGAAATTTGGGGCAGAATTTTACCTGACTACGAGTTCAGCCTCTTCTTGGCATCCGCGCTAATCACATCTAAACAGTATCTTTTTGGCATCCGGCTAACTCACTTCCACGCTCTCTCTTTGTCCTTCGACCAAACGGTCACGCAACATTCTGTACTCCCGGAACAATTAAGTTCCATTGAAGTCTCTCGTTACTCATTCAATACAATTACAATCACTCTCTACTCTTCGAACTGGTAAGTTCTATTCGCACTACTTCCCCTTTGAACAAGTATGTTCTATTCATACTCTCTCTGTCTCTGCTCTCGAACAAGTAAGTTCTGTTGACTTTCTCTCTCTATAAGTTTACATTCACATTTACTCAACACAGTCTGGTTTTACCATCCAACCACAACACAAAATAAATAAACGGTCTTCAGTTAACTTTCAGTCAAGATACAATCACTTCTATCTCAACAATTTAGACATTCAATGAAATAACTCTCAATTCGCATTCACTTTCGACTTCTCAAGGAACACCCTCTCATGAAAACACAATAACGCGTTGAAACGCTTAAAAGTGAATGAATTATCTACATTATTTACTGGTAATTGTATAGTACATGAGTAAAGTGAACCAAGTGAAAGTGAGCAATGCTCAAAAAGTCCATCGATCTACTTCTCAAGATAGTGTTTTCACTGCAATTTTGGTTCAAAACTACACCGCAACAATTTCCTTATACTTAGGTGAAAAAATTTAAACTTGTTCCCTTGTAAGGGCTGTATATAAACGAAATAAAATCTAATATATCTCTACTGTCCCCATGAAGTACGCTTATCCCAGAATTTGCATTTTGCAATTGGTTGACGTTTCATCAACTACGAAAAGGAATTCAAAAAGGTATCTCTACATGCCACTCAATTCTTTCAGAACCTTTTCTGAATAAACGGCTGGAATTTCCAAAAAATTGTACAAATCACACTACATTTTTGTACCCTCCTATTTCGAAAGACCGTTGTGAAATAATTAGTTGGTTACCATACTTGCCTAGGAAGTGACTGACGAAAACATTATTGTATAATAATTCAATGAATATAAGAAGAAATCAAGTATTTTATTGGAAGCAACATTACTATGACTTTCCGCCAAGTAAAGACCGAAGCAATCTAACAGTGAAATTTATTCTTTAGATGAAAAAAACAACTAGAGTTATAGCTCTATCTGAGACTTTATTTGGAGGAATAATAACTATTTTTTAGTTTCTTCAATTTCATGAATTTGATTATATAATAGTGAATATTCGTCTACTTCATCCTATTGAATGTTTCCTCCTTGATATACGTAATTATTAAAAAATTAATCACTTGGCCCAAGTTTTCAGAAAAGAATTTTTTCTGAAATAAAAGAAACCTTGATAGCACGAAAATCCTCCACAAGAAGTATAGCGATTGATCTCAAACTTGAAAAGCGGATTTTCCACGGCTTAAAGTCCGCGAACCATACATCCTGCACTCCCTATCAGATCAAAACGCTTCCTGATATCTTAGTCTCCCTTTCCGATAGATCAGAAGTATAGGGTAGCTGTCTTCGATGCATATAATTTTATTATACCAGAAAGTCTTGGCACCCTCGCGATAAATCCAAGCCTGTATCAATTTCGCATCGAAATCAAGCCTTCCATGATTCAGAGCAGGGGATGCATAACGATGTGTTTCCTTTTAGAGAATAATATGGAAGATAATGCCGCAATCAATTCGATATCTCCCTTTTTACGAGATGGGGAAAAAAGGGAGCGCCCTTTTGACGAATGTGTTCAGTCGCCATCTTGTATGTGGTAAGCTAGAAGAAATATCGAGTCTATTATCTTCACCCGCCAGTGTTTATTCTAATGAATTACGTTTGAATCATATTAGAAAGTCTCTCAATTGAATTTGTGATTCTCATATGAGTTTTGGAAATATCTTTGTCACGGGCTTAGTGATATATTTATAATTTAGTCTTGAGCACCGAACTGTGAATATGAAATATGCACCCTCAGTGTCGTGTTAAAGAGCAGGTTGATAACGCCTTCTGTGATAAGACGAATAAAGCCACAACTAAGATCTGATAACAAACATAAAAACCAGGGAATATGTCAGGATCTATCGACCGAAGGCTCGAGTCTTACAAAATGATTACTTTTCAAGTTTTCATCCAGATATCATAGGAAATTGTAATAATAAGATTAATGATGGTACGAATAAATAAATAAATCAATGAATGAATGAATGAGTGAATGAATGAATAAATAAATGAATGAATAAATGAATTAATCAATAAATAAATGAATAAATAAAAAATTAATAAATAAATAAGTAGCTAATCAAATAAATAAAGAAATTACATTTTACTAGAAATTCATTATGATCGAGTACCTACACATTTACATAGTTTTTAGAAATTCAAAAGGATTATTTACGAGAGGTGAGTTTTAGATAAGCAGGGAATAAGATATTGTTTCATTACTTTCATCGTTTTCATGAAAACTTTTCATTCTTTCTGAATTAATATTGAAATAAATATGGAACTGAAATCTACAATTCAAAACCTGAAAAGTATCATTAATATCAGGCAAAAAATGCAAATTTAAATGGATATATCGAAATCAGAGTTTTTGCCATGAAAAAATTCAAATATTAGACTGATAGAATTTCAAATTGAAATAAAGCACATTTAAATTAAGATTGAAGCCATTTTTTTTTTATTTGAATGATAATTTTATGACATATATGTTTTGAAAATAATTTGGGGCATATGTCCACCACGACTAGCTCAGAGGAACCGCATTCATCCAGACCAATTTTGGACCAATTTTAATTCATGCCTTATTTCATCAATAACACAAGTTATGTTGGCTTCCAAAGCGTCTATTGTTTCTGGTTTATCAGCATAAACCAATGACCGGATATAACCCCAAAGAAAATAATCCAGTGGAACTGTGTCGCATGATCTTGAAGGCCAATTAATTGGACCATTTCTAGAAATAATGTTATCGCCAAATTTTTCTTTCAATAAATCAATTGTTACGGTAGCACCATGAGTTGTAGCACCATCTTGTTGGAACCAAAACACTTCTGGGTCGATATCATTCAAATTTTGAAACAAATAATCATTGATCATCGATCTGTAATGAGCAGCATTTACTGTAACATTATCTCCAGCATCGTTTTTAAAGGAATATGGACCGATGATGCCTTCAGCGTGTAAAGTATACCATACAGTGCATTTTTCATGATGCAATGGAACCTGCAGAACTTCTTGAGAATTAATTTCACAGCATATACGTCAATTTTGCTTGTTTACATAGCCATTCAACCAGAAATGAGCTTCATCACTAAACACGATCGATAGTTCGACAAATAAGCTGCTCTGATGGACGATTATGCAAACCATAAATTTCACGAAGTGCTCTATATAATTTCAGCGAATAGAACACTGATTTTGAAAATAAATTTCAACAATTTGTAAACGTTGTTGCGGCGTGAGTCTTTCCATGATAATTTGTCACTGCTTACTGAACAGAAATGTCAAAAAAACATGGCTTCTACCTTCTGTCAAATCACAGTTATCCCTATCGAAAGTTGGTTACGCCTTCTGAGACGAATAAAGACACAACTAATATCTGAGTACAAAATTAGAATCTAGAGAATATGTGGCAAATTGACGTTAGACCACAATTTATGTCACGGAAACCGTGAGCAGACGTACTGATATGAAAACAGCGACTACATCGACATCCTCATGAAATGCAGCTCAGTTTAAATCAGGATCTATCGACCGAAGGTTTGAGTCCTACAAAAAGATGACTTTTCAAGTTTTCATCAAGTTATCACACGAAATTGAAATAATAAGATAAATGAATGTAAGAATAAATAAATAAATAGATGAATGAATGAATGAATTAATGAAAGAATGAATAAATAAATGTATGAATGAATATATAAATAAATGAATCAATAAATAAATAAATAACTGAATTAATAAAAAATTAATGAATAAATAAGCAGCTAATTAAATAAACGATGAAATTACATTTTCCTATAAATTCATTATGATCCAGTACCTACACAATTACACATTTTGTAGAAGTTAAAAAGGATTATTTTCGAGAGGTGACCTTCAGATAAGCAAAGAAAAATATATTGTTTCGTTACTTTTACAGTTTTTATGAAATATTTTCATTCTTGATGAATTAATATTGATATAAATATGGAACTAAAATCCACAATTCATAACCTGAAAAGTATCATTAATATCAGGCAAAAAATCAATTTTTAATGGATATATCAAAATCAGAGTTTTCGCCATAAAAAAATTCATATAAATATATGAATATCCTAACAATTTTCGCCCAAATTTGAGTGGTTCATTGAATCAAATGGAATATATCATGCCAGTTCTTACACAATGGTTGATCGGGCTTGATACTCACCCCTATATACTTATCTCAAATGATCTTCTGTCTGATTGCTCTAAACGAATCAGTTCAGAAACCGGCAAAACAATCCGACTTCATTACAGAGCATACAATGCACAAAAATTACTTTCAACAAATGCAATTTCTCTTTGTGGATCGAATGCCAGTTCGGACGCAGCTCTATCATCCGATAACGAGGCAGGAAGAGCTGCAGGAAGGGATTTCACACAAGAACGGTCAAAGGACGTGGTAGCCAAAATAATTTTCCCGTTAAATTAGGGGCCGACAACGTTCTGCGGACTTTGAATTTCGGAAAAACGCGATTATTTTACCCACCAGACGGATCCTTTGGCGTTTGGCGCGATTATAATCAATTCCTATTTTAGTTTGCAAATACAAAAATTATTAAATTTGGGGAGTACCCTACAGAAAACCACCTACTTCATCTAGTTCAGTATTTTCAAATAATGGGAATTTGGAAAATAATACAAAATATTTCGTCCCTCTAACTTTTCCATTTCAACTTGGCCAGATTTACATTTTTTGAAATATTATAAAATCCACATATAATAAAATCTCAGTTCAGGTTTTGCCCAAAGAAAAATTGGGGCTCTTTCAGCTCAAAATCCATTATGAATATTCATAATATTTAAGCTGTCCTTTTCCGAAAATATTTATCTTAACTGAATGTTGAGCTCGTAATTTGCATTTTTCCATCTATTGTTCAGAAACCTCAACAAAAAGTTCATCAATAATAAATCATATACATACATAAAAATAGCTGAAACAGTCGTATCAACAGAAAAATCAGACCTAATGTCATGAAAATCCTTTATGTATGATATGCTCCATAGTTTTCTACATAATAAAAAGAAAGGAATTTTCACGACATCGAATATAATTCTTAACTAGAATAGTGTATAATTCTCATCAGCTCTGCAGTTGATATTATCAGATCATTTCCAAGTCCAAAGTCAGATTTTGCACATTCGCTCTGAATAATTTCGACTTCAAACCCATCTTGTGTATTTCAAAACTTGGAGTTTTTTCCTTCCAAAGTAATTTTGCTTTGTTTTCATATATCTTCCATCTTCATTTCAAATGTAGTTTTAGTTCAAAATTTGCAATATTCCATATATTTAACTATTGTTCAACCTCAGCAGAAAATTTCGTTATACAAATACAAGCACAAATAAATGTATTTCGAATAATTTGACAACACGCATGTACGCCATTATGAAATGAAAAAACGTCAAGGACATTTACAAACTTTTTGTAGTAATGTTACAATACTCGTCCAGAGTATATGGCTCTAGATCAATCAACGTTCTTTTCACCTCACTTTTATAAAGTACCACGGTAATAAGTAATTTTATTCTCTTTGGTAATTCATTGTACACACATATATGATGCGCTTTTTTCTGTGAGTGTTAATATATGCCTTAGATAGTTTATATCTAATGTCCTTGAATTGTAAGTTACATTTACATTTTCATTGATGAAGGATAGTCTATTTTTATGTAAGTAAATTAGGCATTCATACAAATACAAAGCACAAACTGAAAATATACAATTTTAATTGAATACACCCCTACAAGATTACATTTCAAACATTGTTCGAAGCACCCTCTGCTGTGTACTAACACTCTCTCTAAGTTTCGATGTGTCCGCCAAGACATAATTCCATAGAATAAAATAGAAAAAGGCCTCCTACTTGATAGAAGGGATATAACAAAATTTGAATATCAAAACAGATTTAATCAGTCAGTCTTCTGAAATTTTAATTTTAAAAAGAAAAATTTATTCAAAAAAACTTTTAGAATTAAATCAATGTCTCATAAGCACCGCTTATATTCAATAGACGTATACAATCAAAACTCAATATACAATATCAAAGGGAATAAATAAACCAACAAATATAAATTGTCATTTAAAATAAATAAATAAATATTTGAAGGAGACAAAATTTTGTTTCTGATCTTACCATTATGAACACCAATTCCTTTTCAAAAAAATAAAACACAATTTAAGGACTTCTCAAAAAATATAATTTATTTGAAATATTCAATATATTTATATATTCAAATAAGTTAATTCAAAAATCTCTCAAAACATGCACTATATCTTCAAAAAACAATTAGACTTCCGATAATCTCTTCATCGGCCCTAAATCATATTTAAAAAATCAAAATCAACTAACAATCAGTATATCTTACCTCAGAGTGGTAACCGGATCATTGCTTAAACAGACTAACTTTAAAAATCTAGATATTCTATGTTCGTTACAAAAACGATATTGTATATTGAGTTTTGATTGTATACGTCTATTAAATATAAGCGGTGCTTATGAGACATTAATTTAATTCTAAAAGTTTTTTCGAATTAAATTTTTTTTTTAAATTAAAATTGTAGAAGACTGGCAGATTAAATCTGTTTTGATATTCAAATAATTCTATAGCTCATAATATAATAGATTTATAATTTTCAATGTATAAATAAAATCCGCACTGCTTTAACACTGCCTTGACATTCACATATCGAGCATTAATTCTAATAGAAAAACACATCTTATTCAATATTTTCAACGAATATATAAAGTTAGAAACTTTGCATACGCAGGGACCTCAAAATCATTTTCATCAAAAATGATCTGATTAAATTCTATTTTTTCAGATAGCTTCGTATCAAAAATTACCAGTTTTGTTTTCTCTTCCTTTAATATGAGTTAATTTTCATCCAACCACCGTTTCTCTCTCAAAAATGTGTTGAATCATTAAGATTAATCAGAAATGTCCCGGGCCTACTATTCTAACTTAATCAACCTCTAGACAGTTCTCAATTATCATATCTCAATTATATATGTATATATATATATATATATATATATATATATATATATATATATATATAAATATATTGGGTTGTTTGGAAAGTATTTTTTCTTGAAAAGAAAGACAATTTTTTTTTAATGAATAAATATTTTTTTAAATTATATATTGACCATTCTGGTCCAACACATTGTGCCATCATTCTGGTAGTAGCTTGATTCCTCATGCTCTACGCTCATAAAATTTTTGGTCGTTGCTGGCAAAAAATTGATCCAGAATGAAACTTCTTTTCAGTTATTAGTGGACAAATTCATACTGTTTTTGCTGTACAGTCTTCTGTGAATAATTTGGATTTCCTAATTTTTTTTTTCCGCAAATTTTCAATACGAGTGTATTAAAAAGTTGATCTTTGTTGATAAAACTTATCTGAATAAAATAGTTCAGAAAAATATACCTGATAAGAAATTACAAAATGAGGAATATATGGGATATTCAAATTGCTAATGATTTTAATATTCTAAATGGGAAACCATATGATGAATTCATTTATCGCGAGATGAAATAAGATCTGCAAATAGAGGGGTAGAAAGAGAGGTATAAAATTAATGAAAAATCTTAAGTAAGGGGGATCTATTTAAATCTATTTGATCATTCAATAAAATTTGTCTTTTATTATATCTATTGATTTCTAAAGTTTCTAACAGATTTAGTTTCTGACTTTTGTTTTCAATATGTAATATTTCATAGTTCATATTAAAATTATGGCCAGTCTCTAACAAATGGTTGGCATAAGTTAAATTCGGTTTATTGTTAATGTAACATTTTTCATGTTCTCGTATCCTTGTCTGGAACTAAATCTGTTAGAAACTTTAGGAATCAATAGATATAATAAAAGACAAATTTTATTGAATGATCAAATAGATTTAAATAGATCCCCCTTACTTAATATTTTTCATTAATTGTATACCTCTCTTTCCACCCCTCTAGTTTTTGTACCAGAGCTGTGCATTTAAGGTCATGATTTGCATTGTATACCTCAGTTTAAATACTCACCTGATGAAGTCATGGTATGACGAAACAATTGTTGTGAAAATCAATAAAATAGCGGAAGTTAACATTTGTTTTTCTCATATTGCTATTCCTGATTTTATGTAGACACATTTGTAAGGTTGTATTAGGATCTATTCCATAAATGATTGTTTCAACTCGCCATTTTTAAAGATTCATATGGATAGTTTTCGGTGAATGTTCAATTCTGAGAGTTCAACTACGTCTTGAAAATAAGATATATCTTTAAAAACTCCTAAAATCTAAAAATGATCTCAACTCTACTACAACAAAATCGTTTTATTCAAAGGCAGAAATTGTATCTCATAAACAAATAAATGTGAAGATGTGGTGATGGACAAAATGAACAAACAGTAAACAAAATATAAATCTCATATGAAAAACAAATTATGAAAATGTTCGAATTCAAAAGGTCATCAAGATATTACCATTATGTTAAATTCATAAATCAATCTGCATTTCAATAAGATTATATTGGACAATTATGGGATGAACTTTGGAGGGACTGATTATTGTACCATTTACCAGATGAACCGTACGCCCAATAATTCGTCCAATGTTGGCCATTACAACGAAGACTGCCAAAGACGAATCTTCGTCCAATCCATTTTCTCGCTCGCTCAATTGTTTCGTCCCTTGATAAAAAACCTTTACCCAGATTCTTACATTTGGATCTATTTATGCCGCATATAAAATCTTCATGGTGCAAATCCTCAATAATTCCATCCCCTTAAAAGAGAAAAATTTCTAATTATTTATTAATTATTATTCTTATTAATCCCATATTTGTAATACTTTTAGGAAAAGATATAAGTTCGTTTTGTTTTGATAACAGATTTATTTACTAGTTTATCATTCCATTGTTTTATCTAGTGCCAACTTTATTTTGAAGTGTCATATTTAGGCTTTCGCTTCAGTATCTTCATTTTGCCGAAGTGTAAAACACATAGTTTCTATGTGCTCTGAAAATATCCACATCTTAACAGAACAATGTGTTTTTGTGGTGAATTTTACTTCATTACTTAGATATGAAAAAAAGGCCGCCGAAAGTAAACGCATTTTAGTAGATATTTATGGTGACCGTGCTCTAACTGAACTAAAAAAATTGAAGACTTTTGAGAAAGAAAAATATCAATTCATCTGACATACCCAATCCATCCAATAAAAAACAGAGTAATCAGGAAAGAGTGAGTTAAAGAAACACAATATCTCAAAAAATCATTGCAAGGTAGGAAAATTTAAAGGGAGTAATTTGAAATTGAAATTCCATTTTCGTTAACGTAGATATTTGTATCTCAATTTCGGTTAACCATAGAGAAGTAGAAATAGGTTAGTTTGTACTTTATTTAATTTCGGTTAGTTATTCTTCGATAGAATTTTGTTAAAAATTATATTCAAAATTAGTTTTCATAAAATAAAACCAAATTTTTCAGACTAATCAATGAAAGTAAGAAAATTCAAGCTATTCAGCAATTAAGAATCCAAAATAAAATAGAAAGGCCTTTTACTTGATAGAAGAAATATAACAAAATTTGAATATTAAAACAGATTAATATATGTTTATCTTCTACAATTTTAATTTAAAAAATTTTATTCAAAAAACTTTTAGAATTAAATTAATGTCTAAAACAAGCACCGCTTATATTTAATAGACGTATATAATCTAAACTCAATATACAATGTCAAATGGAATAAATAAACCAAAAGATACACGAAAGTCCCTAAAATTAATAAATAAATATTTAAAGGAAACAAAATTTGTTTCTGCTCTTGCCCTCAAAACGCCATTTGTATCTTAAAAACATGAACACACTTAAAGGACCTCTCAAAGAATATAATTTATTTTAAATATTTAATATATTTAAATATTCGAATAAGTAAATTCAGAAATCTCTCAAAGCATGCACTATATCTTCAAAAAACAAATATAGTTCAAAGCAATTCCGTCTTCAGTCCTGAAATGTATTCAAAATATTAAAATCAAAAAACTAACCTGTACCAAAGCACTCACCACGTGTAAATGAATAATGTTTCGAGACATAGATCATCTTTATAATTCAAGATTTATCTATGCTCTAACAGAATCAAAGAACAGTGTGAGCTATTTTTAAGGTTTACCTAAATTCATTGACACTGCATAATGAGATTTATTGAAGCCAAGATATAATTATATATTATATATAAAATAAAATAGAAAGGCCTTTTACTTGATAGAAGAAATATAACAAAATTTGAATATTAAAACAAATTAATATATGTTTATCTTCTACAATTTTAATTTAAAAAATTTTATTCAAAAAACTTTTAGAATTAAATTAATGTCTAAAACAAGCACCGCTTATATTTAATAGACGTTTATAATCTAAACTCAATATACAATGTCAAATGGAATAAATAAACCAAAAGATACACGAAAGTCCCTAAAATTAATAAATAAATATTTAAAGGAGACAAAATTTGTTTCTTGGTCTTGCTATCATATTAAAAAAAAAAAATTTAATTAAGAATCCTCCCTAATCCCAAAAAATCTCAGCAGTAAAAAATTAAACCGGGCATTTCAAATCAAAATTTACTTCAGATTCAACTTGATATGGTGAAACAATTGCTATCACTCGATAAAAATTTGTGGAAATTGAATTTCATTTACGATTTGCTTCGCATTTAACGTATTTGTTTATATTTATAGTATCCTAGTTATAAATATTTCCGAAATAGTATTCACCTACTTCCATTATTGAGCACAGTTATCAAATGTTTAGGCCTATCCCCTCCTATCATGAAATGAAACAATCCGAACAGTCCAGGAATTCCAGTTCGTTTGCATTTAATAATATCACCAGGTTTCCATTCCATATCATCTAGATGGTCCCCATTTGTTAAACAAATAACGTTGATGAGAACTAATACTATGGAAAATTTCATCGAAAACATACTTGAGCATTAACTAACCTAAGAAGTGTATTACTCTTTATGGAATTTCGATAATGCGCCGTGAAGAAATGCCTTGATAAGAAATTAAAAATTTTAAAGAATAAATGATATTCCTGCAATTATTTGCTTTGATTGGAATATAAGAATGGTGACTTCACAGTGGCATATCATAAATTTCTGCCGCTCACGGAAAAAGTACTGAAGATAGAATCCGCATTTGTTCCACTAATATCGGGTGTTTCTTAAGAGCCATGATCTATTTGCCTATTGTGGCAACTTCGGTACCCAGTGAGAGGTTATTCTCAGAAGCTGGAGCTACAATCACACAGGAGAGAAACCGCTTACTGGGCACCAGGTTGTCAAAATTGTTATTTTTAAATTCTGTTTTGGAGAAATAAACATACAATATGTTGATATAATACTTTTGTTTTTTTTTCTGTTAAAACTGTAAGTGTAAAAACAAAAACTTTCTAAAATAATATAAATATGTTCGATTATTGTACTTGCTTGTTTTATTTCTATTAAAAAATAATATTTATTCGATATATATATATATATATATATATATACATATATATATATATATATATATATATATATATATATATATATATATAAATGGTGATAAAAACATCGAAAAAAAAATCGATATATCGTTCATAAACATCGATGTTTTCGACATCGATGTTTCACTTTTGAAAATATCGATGTTCTGATATCGATGTTTTTTAAGAGCGATGTTGCATCCCTATGTACTATTATGTGATCCCCCGGTTACCTATTTCTTCGTTTTTTTTTATTGTAAAGTTCACTTACACGTCCAGGCAATTAATCTATTCTATAATGTCCTAGTCAGTTGGTGTAATAGGTTTGAAATATGCATGCGCCCGCTTACTTTGCGAAATTGTATTCTTCGTCAACCCGAGGTGTTATCTAGGGTTGATCATTGAGTAGTCCCGGTAGAGGACATCATATTGTATAGAGACAGTAAATAACTCCGGATATCCAACGCTGCTTTGAGAATGTGTGAGTGACTGATGGATCATTGCCCTTGAGGCATTGTGGTAGCCCCAGGATTGTTTCGCAGGACCCTTCAGGTAGTGTGTGGTTCATTTTATATTGATATCTAAGCCTTCCAAGGCACTGGCCACCCCGAGGAGGCAAGATACAATCCTGTTGATCGTCAGGTTTCCGATTGACTCGACTTATGTTACGTCCGCTCTTCAAGGTGATTTCCTGGGAATACTACATTATCCATTTTTTTTTAATCCATCGGGATCCTATCTTGCTCGGCCCTGCTGGCTGAAGGTCCTACACTCCCTGCAGGAGTTACAAATGAAGATCCATGCTAGCTGTAAGAACCTTCCGCTGTATAAGAATGCGGTCCTATGAGATACCATTACCGATCTAACGATATATAGAAATAAGATAGTCACTTAAACCCGGGGCGCTATTAAGTTCACTCTGTTTCTTCACGAACTACTGAATAGAGTAAATGTACCAGCAGACTGACGAATATTTATTTCCGTTCATTGCGGGCTGTTTCCTTTGAATATTACCATTTTAAATATATCATTCCACTCCACTGTATTCTGAATATTGTTGTAATTTGGATGGTCTACGTAACATTCCCCCTCATTAGACGATCACGATAGAAGGGTAAGAGTTCTATGAGACTTCGTAAAGTACGAAATAGAACAATTACGAACTGAAAAATATATATTGAATTGAAATAAAAATCATTATTACAAATAAAGGTTAAAGATAATCACAGTATTCTATATTCTAATTGTATGATTTTAATAATCAAATATACTAGGTATGATAGAAATCCATATTCACGCCAAAGACGAATATTCTACATATGAGTGCCGATAGCTCAGTGGTTGGAGCATTGGACTGGGTACCGAAAGGTGGCCTGTCCAAATCTCATTTAGACAGAGAGGAAATTTTCTAGTTAGGCGGGCATCGGAAATTATCAATGCTATGACCTAAAATTGGGGTAAGGACGATGCAACAAAGCCTTACCAGAACACAACTAAACTCCTATCTCGCAAAACGCTTCTGAGGTATCTTCACAAAAGATTTAAGAGCACCAGGATAAAATACTATATACTAATAATAATTGGATGATAAAACACACAATTTTTAATCCACAGGTTATTTACTATTATGATACACGACGCGTTCCGATCATAAAATCATTGACCAGTGTTTTTCTTAGTGAATAAATTGTGAAAATTCCATAAAATATAGTGTCTTATTTTCAAATATATAATGGATTTCAATAACATAAATGAGTCATCAATATTATATACAAGTACTATAAATTATCATAATTGTGAGGTGTATTTACTTTAACCATCACAGAGTGATTCTAACTCAAATCAATCATATCCCCTCTTTTTTTTTTGATTGTCTCGGTTTTTGCTTGACGGAAATTCATCTTCAATATAAGAAGAACAAATGATAACTTCCGCTATTTTATTGATTTACACGACAATTGTAAATACTCACCTGATGAAGTCATGGTATGACGAAACAATTGTGGTGTAAATCAATAAACTAGCGGAAAGTAACATTTGTTTTTCTTATATATCCCCTCATGCGACGCCACAGTTTATTCCAAAATTAATTTGTAATAATTATACTGTCCGTTCGAAGGATTAAAGTTTATCACATAATTTCTTTAATGACCTTTCTCTAATATAAGGACTATGCAATAAACTGAACTGAATCGTCAATAATATTATTACAATATAACTTTGAGATGATTTCACTCGAAAAACACTCTGTGGTATGTATATTATATATTTCCCAATCCTCTGAGAAACACATGAAGTACTTCAGAGGACGAACGAAACATGTGTCAGGTTTCTGAAAAAAATGTGAAATATATACACCAAAGCGTAGTTTATTAACTAGGAAATATTATTTAGTGGATTGAAGTAACCTTCACTTGAAAAAAAAAAAATTATTTTGGACATGTTCATTCATTCAAATAGGAATTCTATTCGGGATCTAGATTTTTCATATTGTTAAATCTCATAAGACATGTCTTTGTTCACGATATAAAATAATATTTTTGTCCTGTGCGTGTGGGTCTAGTAGCCACTCAAATTTTTTTGTTTAATTGAATCATAATATTTTCACCTTGTTTCCGTCGAATCTCTTCGAATAATAAAAACTTATTGGTTTTGGAATACTGAGCGTCATTGAATGCAGACCCTTTAGAAAACATGGAAACAAACTGAAGGATGGAGATCTTGATAGATGTAGTGTGAGAGCGCAAAGCTTGAAAAAGTACAAATAAAACCGATTGAAATTTTGTCGATAGTAACTTGCACAAAATCATAGATTTAGTTCGCTTGTTATATGATTTGACAAATTTTATTATACCAGGGACGGTATAAACAACAAACATAACGAACATGTGTGGGCATTGCGAAATCCACATGCTATTAGACCAAGAAGATTTCAGCAACGTTTTAGTGTTCTTTTTGGGTTATGGGAACTGGATACTTTCCTTTTTAAACAGAACGACGTGGTCTGACTCTGGAGAATGACGGTTTCTCTGCCACTTCCTTCTATAGATTTTAGAAAAATTGAATTTTCCACAGCTTACTAGCATTCCTCAAAATTCTTGAAAAATTACGCTTTCACTGATTACACAAAATCACTGATTACACACATTGCTGATCTGAAACTATTCTAAAAAATAAGTCTGAATTTGTATCTAACCTTTCAAAGTGTCAAAAGTTTACAAAGTTGTTAACTTATAATGTTTCTAACTTATTAATCACTTCCAGTTACTTACGATATTGATTACATTTTTTACAGCTTATATGTTATTACAACTTTATCTATAGTTAAAGCATCTTAGATCATAACCTAGTACACAGATTTCAAACATGTCTGACGTAGACTGTTTCCTCAAATTAATTTGTTGGTTAATTTTGCCTAGTATACATTACTTTGGTGAATTAGATGTGATTTAGCTTGCTTATTCTCAATAATTTCGATAAGACTAACAATTTTCTGTCCCGTTTCCTTCAATTATTTTAAAATAGATGTACAGATTCAAATAACTTCAATTTCTAACAGCTTTGGCTGTATTAGCACAATTCAATAATTGTGAATTGAATACTTCCTGTGAGTTCTTTCAAAAATTTCCAAAAGAATTTCTGATTTCTGACTAGTTGTTGTGTACTCTGAATATGCTCTTCCTTAAAAATTTTGGCTCGTAAGTGTTTTAATGATTTGAATTAATAATAGTTAAATCTTATTCAAATGTTTTGATCTAATCACTCACTAACTCTAAGTTACATACATCGATTAGTCACTGACTTGGCATTACTGTATAATTGTTGATTCAACAGGTGAATTCCTTAAAAATTTATAGAAATATATATATATATATATATATATATATATATCTATATAAATTATACAGAAATATATATATAAATACGGGTATATAAAGAAAAAAATAAATTTTGCTTATATAGGAAATTATTTATTGAATTATAATTATATATATATATGCTGCCATGAAAATTACTTTACTTTTTTGAAGACATGAACACATTGAAGGGAACTATATAATTGAAATAACAATAATAGGAGAAAATCTTCATGAAGTTGATTTTGATATTATCCTAAGACATCAAGATTCCTCAGAAGCTATTGAGCTTATGCGAGTTAGGAGTTCAATTGTGTTCTATTTAAGCTTTATTACGGCGTCCCTACATCACCTTGGGCACACCACTGTTAATTTTCGATCCAACAGTTTAATTCAAGAATTAAATTAAATTAATGTCATATAAGTACCGCTTATATCAAACGACATATAAAATATACATTCATTATAAGACATCCTTTTGATATGAAAAAATCCAATAAACAAAAATTGTTAACCAGAAGTCTATAAATTAAATATTTTGAGTAGATAACATTTTGTTTCTGCTAATCAATCTAATGGAAAAATATCTTTTAAAAATGTTTATGTTTTACATAATCTTAAGAATTTCATCATAAAACTATATTATTTAAAATATTCAATATTATTGGATATCTAAATTACTTTTGCAAAATCTCAAGATATGTGAAAACATATTTTCAAGAGAGACTTTGCTTCGTCAATACGTAATTATATTCATATTCAATAAAATATAACATCAATCAACAAAAATATTTTCTCACCTTTTAACTATTCAGAAAGCTTCTGGTAAATGAATCCTGAAAATTTAAATGGAGTGTAATGTTAACTCAAATAAATAATTCTGTGGTTTACCATTGATCTAAAAGATTGAAAGGCAATTTGTCGGCCTCTGTTAAAATAAAATAAAATAAATAGAGGTTTATACTTGACAGGAGGTATATAAAATTATTTAAATATTTTATTATTAGCCTTTTACATATTTAATTTCAAAAAATTATATTTAATAATTATAACTTCAGGAATTAAATTAAATTGAAATCTACTCAAAATATTTAATTTTTAGGCTTTTGGTTAACAATTTTTATTTATTGGATTTTGTTATATCATTTGGATACCTTATAATGAATGTTTATTTTATATGTCGTTTGATATAAGTGGTACTTATATGTCATTAATTTAATTTCATTCCTAAAGTTATAATTATTAAATATAATTTTTTGAAATTAAATATGTAGAAGGCTAGTATTGAAATATTTAAATAAAAGATCTAATTTAGACTTCACCTCTATACAGGAAAGACAATAAAAGAATCAAACAGTGCTGAATCTCCGAGACTTACGCGAAAACACACGCGTTGGAAAATATAAATGGGGAACAACAGGATTCCAGAGGGAATCCAGGGATTTTAAATTTTGACAGTAAATTCTCCCAAGTCGCTAGCGTAATTTTAAACCGAACGACTAAAAATCGAAACTGTAATATCCCATAGTTTTAATTCTCTCATAAAGTGTCGAATGGAAAGTAAAAATAAACTCATCACATTAATTCATTCAATAGCATACAAAATATTTTTATATTTCCAATTATTTTCTGAAGATCGTTATCTAAAACGTGAAATTTGATTTGAATAATTTTTTCATTAACCTTCGTCCACTTGAAAAGATTATCATGAAAGAATACATGCTCATTTTTTCATTGATTAATTTGCTGGTTAATAAACTAGCCTACTCAAGCAGTAAATCCCCAGCTTGAAAATGAAGAAATTCAATAGCGCTGGACTTCGTTTCCTTGTTAGTTTGAACGTCATTATCGTTTTCTGTACCTAATTTACTAAAACTGCAATTATTGCACCCATGTTACAGCCCCTTTGAAGTTTGGCGCGATTAGAATCAATTTCCGAAGCAAGATTAGGATGGAATATATTCGCTGTTGAGTGATATCGTGAACAAATTCAATTTATCTATGACTGAAGGGACACTAGCAGGGGATGGGTAGATTTCAACTAGTCACCCTATGATCTGTTCCTATCTTGGGATGCAGGGTTGGGGATTTGCGAGATAACTGAATTTGATGATGTATATTATGTTATCGCACTCTGTCGATGGAGATTGATGAAGTTTCAGCATTTGATTATTTCTCATGGAAAGATCGTTTTGAGTTGTTATTTTAACAGAGTTTTCATCGGAGGATAGGGTCTAAGAATTATGGTCGACTATGTATAATGTTTCATGCTAAAAAGAAAATATACGATAAAAGAATCTAAGAAGAATTTATGCAATAAGAGATTTCAGACTGAATATTCCTCCAATTTTGAATTTTCCACATAAAATTCAGGTGACAATTTTGCCCCGAAATGGATTCCATGGATTTCGATGAGGCTTATTTTCAGCAGGAGTCCAAAATGCTGCTTTGTTCGTGAAACAGTGACACTCTTGCGTGAAAAATTTCCTGGACGCTTAGTTTCTCGAAACGAAGACATCAATTGTCTATCGAGAACATGAGTTTTAACAACATTGGATTTTTCTGTTTCGTACACTGTCAAAGATAAGTGCTGATATTCGGGAACTTAATCCACAATTGTGTAAAAACGTGATGAAAAATTTCATCGAAGGAATAACCGTGAAAACCGCCCAAGCAGACATTTGGTGAATATTGTGTTCCATTGTTAAATCCAGATTCTGTTCTTCGTACTGAAAATGTTTCTGTTCTTCAGAAAATCATTTCTCTCCTAATTCAAAATGACACCCGTCATTGGTGGGCTTTGTAGAAACGTCATTCAGAGATTCAATCGAAATAATTCTAATATTGCGGTATTTATTCTTAATTGTATGAAATCTAAACTATAGTCTGTCTTGAAATTATCGGGAAAAGCAAAGCTCAATTGTAATTATTTAGTATATATTTTTAATTCTTGAATTAGAAAATCATAACGAAATATTTATCTTATTTGCTTATAGAACCTCCATTTAACTGTAAACACATGACTCAACATGGAGGTGCACCCGTAAATAGATCACCTCCATAATTTTCGGTGATGGTAGTCCAGGACTGTAAAACAGAAAGAGTTAAATAATCTTTATTTCGTGGCGCTGCTCGTTCAACTTCAATCTTCATTAGCCCCCGAATGTTTTCAATGTTACTAAGATCTGGTGATGCTGCTGGCCATGAAATGGTTGTCACTTGGTGTTCTTGCATCCAAACTTGAGCATAGGCCGAAGTATAGCATCTTGCATCATCCTGCACCTACTCCACCCTTCTGAATGTAAAAACGCCACCCCCCTGGATATGAAGCATGCGCCGTTTCAGGGAGAAAATTGTTTAGAATGCCACAATACCTTTCACAATTAATGGTGCCATCAACTGTACAGAAAGGCGTAGCACCATGGTGAGATATTTTTATTATTTTGGTGTGAAATTTGGAAATTTGAACGGTAACAGGTTGCTTTCTTTTTTCTAGTTGCGAAATTTTTTCATGAATTGTATACCTGCTAACAATCAACAATATTTGACAAAAAGTGTTGCTATGCAACTTTGGCCATAGCCGACTGTCTGCACAAACTATTTTATACAATACTTTTGTCTTAGAATGTTACAAAAAAGAAGTATATTAAAATTATGAAAAATAAAAAATTGTGGATACTTTCTAGACGGACTATATATACTTCAACAAAAAGTGCAAGAAAATACTGTGGACTTTTTAGATGAATTTTTCATCGCTCCCATGGACAATCAAAATCAAGCGATTAAACTATCTCCAGGAATTATAAAAAGCTAAAAACTTTGGGTGTAGATCTCCTTTATATTGTTGTGCATTTAAAGTAATTTCACCTTGTAAGTAGACCCAAAATTCTTATTTTGAGGATTAGTCAGTTTAAAAGAACAATTCTATACTCAAACAAACTCGACAAGGTTTTGTTGTTCATAGAGACTTCTTCGACCTCTTCTGATAATCAACCCAAACCAGAATATCTGAGAACGCTCAACGGGAATAAGCCAAAGAAAATTTTACAAACAGGGTGCAGTTGATAGCGAGAATAATGAAACATAGTAAATTGCGTTAAGATGCACGAATAGTATGCGCAGAAGAGTAAATGAACTATTGAAAGCAAGGGACTAAATATTAATAATTTGGTAAAACTTATATATATATATATATATATATATATATATATATATACACACATATATATATATATATATATATATATATATATATATATATATATATATATATATATATCAATATATATTTGTAAATATATATGATTGATATATATATTGCTCAAAAGGTTATTGACCGCAATTAACTCTACAAAAAAAGATTTTAGGATATTCGGTCTAAAAGGATTAGTGAAACACTTTTATATCATCCAAGCTTTGGGTAAACTTTATTACCTTCCTCAAGGAGCTGTAATTTAAACAAAATTACCATCCATAGAACAAAGGGCTACAGCAACAAGACTGTATGTATGTTAGTCTTCGGTATAAAAGAATCGCTCTTGTTTGGATACCGAGCTACTCAAACCATTTGGGTACCGAAGAGGCAGATCGGCTGGCGTTTGCTGGAACTGCGCTGCCTCTGGTAGGCCCGGAATCATTCCTGGGAATACCACATGACGTGTAATACCTTCGAACAAAAAGATGACGTGCCTAGCGCTAGGTCTGGATTGGGCCAAACTAAGAACACTTGTCGAAATTATGACAGGTCACTGCAAACTGAGAGCGCATTTGCACAAAATCGGTCTGGCTGAAGACGATCAATGCAGGCTGTGTCTTGAGGAGACTGAAACAGCCATGCACAACATCTTAGAGTGCCCAGCGGTGAGTCACATCAGATTCGAGGTCTTTGGTCAGGCTTTTATAGCCCACTGCGAACTGAAAAATGAGCCCCGAACAAGATTATCGGTTTCATCCAAAAACTGGATCTCATCGGGTAAATATAAATCAGGGGTGAACTACAATAGTCCGTGCAGACGCAGTGGTAGGGTCGAAAGACTACCGCTCACCATAAAATAATAATAATAACACGCTAATCGTAGCTTTGTATTCGAAGAAACTAATATTTTTCAAGTGAATCTTATAATGTGGGTATATGTTCTATTTCACCCTTCCACAAGCTCTGTTCACACTACCGGTTGAATGTGCAACAGCACACGAGCACTTACTACATTTTAATTGCCTCCCCTAGTTGAAACAAAGGAACGAAACCCCGAATACTCTGGAGCACAAAGAACACCACCCCATCATCAGCGACTTTCATCAAAATCGTCGTAGCTGTCCAGGCTGCATGAATCGAAATAATAGACTTCGATTCAGGTGCATCCGCCGCGCAAAATGCACGTTTTGTCGAGTTCATTTGCCTAATGAAGAAAACGTGCGCGTAATTTGTCGGATAAGTCGTCAGGTCGCGCTGACTGCGAGAGGTTTTTATCAAAACGCCGTCCCAGACAATGGGCCCTGGGTGGTGTCCCGGGCTGAGCGAACAAAGGCTCGGAGTTTCACGGCCGACTGAGTGTCCCATTGTGTCGGAATCATAAATGAAAATCTCCAACAAATGAGTGTTGATCGACGCCTAACGTCGTCCCGGATGACGTCAGGGACGCCGGCTAATAAGAGATAGTGGTAAGATTGAGGGTGACTATGGCATAGGCAGGGGTTGAACTGGGAGATTTAAGGGGTGGGGTGGTGATGACAGATGATGGATGAATGGACCGGCCATATGGATAGGTGTTGACTGGGTCGGGTATCAACAACGGTATATTTTATGGTGCGAATACACCCATGGACTACCAGCAGTCCATTAGCTCATTATATGAGCTAATACTTGGAAATGAAATAGGAAATGTCCTACTGAAAACACCATCTAAATAATTTATTAGGAGTAAAAATAATTTCGTGCAGTTTTGATAACATATGTTTATTATTCCATTATTACATCTGGTAACACCTTCATTTTAAAGTATCATCATTAGACTTTTTTCAGTATCTGTCATTTCACGGTTAGTGTAAACAACATAGTTTCTATATCCTCTGAAAAACTCATCATTTGTACCAAATAATGTGTATTTGTGATGGTGAATTTTACTTCATTACTTCAATATGATGGAAAGGGCTGTCAAAAGTCATCGTATTTTAGTTAGTATTTATGGTGAGCATGCTGAATACACGTGCCAAAAGTGGTTTGCATGATTTATAACTGGAAATTTTGATTTGGAAGATGAAGAACGACCCGGAGCGCCACCAAAGATTAAGGAAGAAGAACTAGAGGCAAGGCTTGATGAAGATCCATTACAAACGTAAGGAGAACTCGCAAAAACACTTGTAGTCATTCAAACGGCCATTTGCCATCGTTTAAAAGCAATGGGAATAATCCGAAAAAGAGGAAATTGGGTACCGTATGAACTGAAGCTAAGAAAAACAGTTTTTAATTTTATTAAAAACCATGAAACTGACAAGAACAAAATTAAGCAGTCATTTTTTATGGGCGAAAAGACACTCAAAACATTTTTTGGTAGTATTCCTCTATGATTGCAAGGGGTAGAAAAAGCCACCTCTAAACCTTCTTTTGCAAGAAACTTTTTTTCATATTCCCATTTTACAATAAAAAAATCAATTTCAGATAGTTTGATCCATTGTTAACAAAGAAGGTAATTTCTTGCTGAATTTCGAGGTTTTTGAGAAAAAAAAATTATTAACCTGGTAGCATGAGTCCTAAAGGCTGGCATTATTTCCGAACAAGAATTTCTCTAGTTAGGGGATCTCATTTTGTTATAACAACTGACTAGTTTTGATTAACTTCGTTTAAGGCGCAATTACTATCAGTTTTTTAGTTTTTAAGAAAAAAATTAAAAACTGCCTTTCGGCAGCTATCTTTAGGGGGCTGTAACGAAGCATGGGGGGTTTAAAAAAATTAAATTTATATGAAAGACCCGCCCTATTTTTTGACAAGAAATCACCCCCTAAATTTTTTCGCAACTATTCATATACACCCTGTATATAGGATGCAGAAGTCTATCGTTACCTTTCTTTCAACTATTCACAACCTAAAAACGCCGTTGAATATCTTTAAGTTTCTACTTGACATTAATTTCTGGTAGTACTGAATCATATTCTTGTCTTTGTTGTATTTTGAAGTTGTTCGTAGATTCACTTATGACAGCCACGACAATTCTTTTTGACTTTGTCATTAGTTTTGATCAAGTAGTAATGTATCTTTGAAAACCTTCTTTCTTTCTGAAACAGAAAGAACCACCCACAACACGTTTTATAATTAATAGAGGCTTCACCATAGGTACTTGGGGAAAATTATAACACTCAGTAAATTACCATAAAGAGTAACTTTACTCAATTGTAGAAAGAAATCGATTAATATTTCTAGTTGTACTTGAATAATGACGTTTATTGCATAATATGTATAATCTTTTTGTTTCAATTACTTCTTACTTCCATAGCCATCCAAAGGAAAACAATGGAAATAAGTCTGTACCCCTAATATATTTCGGAAGACTTTATCAAGCCTGGTCCCATAAAACTCGTAAAATACATCTGCAACCCAGAGAAGTCATTTATCTGAAAACATGTCCGTTATAGAATTTCTCCATTTCCCTTCCTTTCGAATATGAATCGTTGAACCCAAATGTCCTTGAAAGGTAAAGGATTTGTGTTAACGAATCCAATTTTCCTCCATCGTTACTCTAGAAGTTCGCTGTCACTCATAGAATGTTAAACTTTGTTGATATTCGTGAAATTATACTTGGACATAATGAAATTAGAAACTGTCAAGAGGGTCTTCAATTCTTTTTTATTTTATTTCAAGGAAAATCCATCTGTTCGATTACACTGGATTTGGAGTATATTTATTGCTTCAACATTCGAAAAGCATCATTAACATAATGATGTAAGTCCCTTCAATTTCAAACTTTATAGAATGGCTACAATACTTGCTAGTGATTTTCGTGATGACAGTAATCAAACTTTACCCACGGATCGTACAACAATCCTAAGAAACCTTAAAGTTTAGAAGTTACATAGCAATGAGTTCTACTGAATTCAGAGGAATTTGTGTTATATTTGATCTTATTGTACGGATCTAATCCTAGGCGTCCTGTGCAAACCCATGTAATCTTCAGTATAGCTTGTGCCGGTTAAGAGATCGGTTATGTTCTGATTAAGCTTTGAAAATGTCTCAATTTCTTCATATGATTGAGTTTTTTTTAAAGATAGGATACTGCATACTTAGATTAACATAAACTTGGGCTACATTGGTACTAGAGTTCTTATTTAGCTCAAAGTAAAAACGAACATATCCGCACTTATGGTTTGTTTTTGTTTGTTTAAACAGTTGATTTTTTAATCTCGAAAATTTTAACCTGTCAGAGCTTTTCTCCATCTGTTACATGTTTGGTAAGTACTTCTTGACAACCAAGTATTATAATTGTATCTATCCCTACTGTTGAGTTTTTTTTATTTTATTATTATTATTATTATCCTGATACTCCTAGATCTTCTGTGAAGATTCCTCAGAAGCTTTTTCAGCTTATGCGAATTAGGAGTTCAGTTGTGTTCTCGGTAAGCTTTATTACTGCGATCTTGCGCCAATTTAGGTCACAGCTCTGATTTTTGACCCAACAGTGAAACTAGAAAATTTCTTTTCCATCCGAACAGGTTTCGAACCTTCCAGTCACGAGCCCAATGATCTTCCACTGAGCTGTCCGCACTAATAATTATTATTAATTAATTATTACAATATATAATAGCAATAACAGCTCTGGTTACCGCTAAAGTATGAGATTTAATTTGGTCCTCTAAATGGATGGTCCAAAGTAGGTCTCACTTTATGTGAACTAGGTTTTTTTAATTTAAATATTCCCAAAGAAATACATGAGTCTTTTTCTATAAAATGCATTCGTTCGCAGATTGTGGAAGATGCCGTATAATTAAAAACGCCAGCCAAGAAGCCGAAATTGTGCTAACTACAATAATGATCATCTTCAGAATTGTTTGGACATTAAATCTGGCAATATTACCCCAAGGCAAAAAGCAGAGCATTTCAAAATACTGCGAATTTTTAATGAATATTCGAAATATACTATTTATTCGATAGTCATAATTTTCATTAAAACACAACTGAACTCCAACTCGCACAAGCTGAAAAAGCTTCTGAGGGATCTTCACAGAAGATCTAGGAGTATCAGGATAATAATAATAACAATAATATTAACATCTTATTTAATTTATATCAAATTTCCTTGTTTTTTATAGATTTCTTCATATTTCGGAAAGTTGTAGGATATTTTAGAATTCTAAATGTCTACTTGAACAGAAACATAATTTTTTTAGAGTTTTTGACCTAATTAAAAACAATTGAATTATTTAGAGGTTTTACATAATTATTTGATTATTTTACAAATTTTTTTTTATTAAAAATTTGGAATATTTCTTTCAAATTTCAGTAGTGAAATAGAAACAAATATGTCTAAAGAAAAAGGCATTCTCACGCGAAAATGTTAATTTGACGTATTCAAATTTTCACTTTTTGAACTTTAAAGACAAATTGAGAAAACTTGTGAAGTCATTCTATAGTGCGAAGTTCAGAAAAATTTGTTAATATGAAACAAATAGGAATGAAATATATTGTTGAAAAAATAATGAACTTTGGTCGATAATTTATAATATGGCAGATATGAAAGAAAAACTGAATTGAACAAAAAACATTATTGATACTTTTAAGAAAATAATGAACTCTCACGTGAAATTTACTGAGTTTCGAATATTGCACACCCCTGTCTGAGCATAAATTGAATTTCAAAAACAGAATTAGGGGTTTTGAGTAATATATTTATTTATATTCTCATTGAAAGACGCTTTATATACAGGTATGGAAAAGATAGTCGGAAAAATAGGAAATTCAGCATTAATCAAGAATACAGTGGAGCAGTAGAACAATCCAAATCTCAGCGCGATGCGATGACGAATAAATGATTGTTCTCCCTCAATGGCAGTGAGCAGTGTTTTTAATTCATCCACTGTTCCACTGCATTCTTGATTAACACTGAATTTCCTATCTTTTCGACTGTCTTTCAATTACCTGTATATGAGAGAATATATATTGGATTAATATAAATCTAAGAATTGGTCTAGAAAAATAATTTATTTTCATGTTATGACATTGTATACATACAAGCCTACGAAAATTTATCCATTGGTGTGAAAAAACGATAAAGACTACACAAATGAAAAAATACCTATTTCGAAATATGTAATACGTCTTTCTGTTTATTGACAATATTCAGATCGTCCTAATATCCAAAATTAAACATATAATTGAGGTTAAAAAATCGCTATTCGAGAATGTTCCAAACAAATATCCAAATACAATATCTGTTAGGAAGTGTTACATCTTGGCATCAACTCCAAATTTTATTTTCAAGATTACCAACAAAGGCACCAGTCACAGAAGCATTTGAATTCTTCTCCTAAATAATCTCGAAAATTTTAAATATTTGTTCATAATCTTAGAAAGGTCTTAATAATTACAAACCAAAGAATAAATAAATAAGTAATGATATAAATTATAAGTTTTGAGTCTACTTGGTGATTGATTGATTGGATTTTTTTACACCAATGAGAAAGTTTTGTATACCTATACGTATACAGTGTCACAAAATGAAAAAAAAAATTTCTATACAAATATTAATTCTAAAGTACTCTGATAATATGTATTTATATATAAGTGGAAGAGTTTTCAAAAATCTGATTTTCTATTTTTAATTTTTAACTTTTTTCATTATACTTCATTTATATTTCCAAAAACGTTTCAAACTGTTTTTTCGATGTACTGGTCCATAAACTGCACCATTATTCCAAATGGCTAAGAGAGTCAATTAGCAGATTTGCATTTCGGTTGAACTATAAAGAGACATGCTGCATAAAACTCGCTTGGCCGATAGAGTTGTAATCGTTAACTTTGGACGGTTACCACTTCAAACGAACCACTTTACAATTTGAAGACTCAGGGTATGTTATCGTAATTGCTTGCCTTCGGCTCTATTGATTTATTTGGTGATGAGCAGAAGTTATTTATGCTTGTGTAACTCAAGGATATATGTTCTGGGTGGTTCTAATATTTGATCACAGAAGAGTTGATCTATAAAAGGTACTGGATAGCATAGACTCTTTATTTCAATATATGGCTGAATTTAAATACAGTACAATCGCGTTTATATGAACCCGCGATAGTATTGGGTGTTTTTCTTGGAGTGATAGACCTTTAAATTAAAATAAAACACATTTGAATTCACGTTGAAGCCAAATTTTTTGTTATTTGAAAGATAATATTATAAAATTTATGTTTTAAAAATAATTTTCGGCATATGTAAACCACGACTAGCTCTGAGGAACCGCATTCGATCAGACCACTTTTGGAACACTTTTTCGAGTAATTCATGCATTATTTCATGAATAACACGAGTTATGTTGGCTTTCAAAGCGTCTATTGTTTCTAGTTTATCAGTGTAAACCAATGACTTGACATAACCCCAAAGAAAATAATCCAGTGGAGTTATGTCGCATGATCTTTGAGGCCAATTAATTGGACCATTTCGCGAAATAGTGTTATCGCCAAATCTTTCTTTACATAAATCAATTGTTATGGTAGCAGCATGAGGTGTAGCACCATCTTGTTAGAATCAAAACACTTCTGGGTCGATTCCATTCAAATTTTGAAACAAATAATCATTTATCGTCGATCTGTAACGAGCACCATTCACTGTAACATTAGCTCAAGCATCGTTTTTAAAGAAATATGGACCGATGATGCCTCCAGCGTGTAAAGCACACCATACAGTGCATTTTCAGAATGCAATGGAACCTGCAGAACTTCTTGAGAATTGTTTTCACTCCATATACGGCAATTTGATTGTTTACATAGCTGATCAACCAGAAATGAGCTTCATCACTAAACACAATTTTACGATAAATAAGTGGATCAACTTCAAGCTTTTCCAGAACCCAATCAGCAATCATGATCATCATTAACACTATGACTTACAGCAGCGATACTTTCTTCTGTACGTACAGTTCTTTGTCTTGTTGTTGTTATTGCATCGAGTAGAGAAAATGTTGTCCGAAATTTATCGATAGTTCGACGAATAAGCTGCGCTGATGGACGATTATTTAAACCATAAATTTCACGAAGTGCTCAATAAGTTTGGCGAATAAAACACTGATTTTGAAAATAAATTTTAACAATTTTTCCATGATAATTTGTCAATGCTTACTGAACAGAAATGTCAAAACAACATGGCTTCTACCTTCTGTCAAATCACAGTTATCCCTGTCGAAAGTTCTGTCACTCTTAAAAAAACACCCGATATGTACTTACATAGGCCTGCTTTACTAAAGGCATCATAAATTTAATTGAGAGGAACAAGTATTGTATTTATGAAAGGTAAGAAAATTTTCATTTCAATTCAAAGTGCAAACTCTAAAATTAATAATGGAATATAATATCTGTCAAATGTCTGACTAGGTTGTTGTTACAGACAGTTTTCATATAATTATGGCTCTAGGTTGACGCCATGGATGTGGACAATGTTTATTTTTAGCAAGATGGCGCCACATAGCACAATGAGGATGAAATATTGCCTGGGCGCGTTATTTCTTGTAATAGAGGCATAAATTGACCACCGAGATTGTGCGATTTAATAGGTAGCATTAGATTTTTTGTTGAAGCTATGAGTATGCCAAAGATGAGGTCTACGATAATGCCGTGATGGAGATTCAAGCGCTGAAAGATGACCTAAAAGCTGTTATTCCCGAAATGGAGCCACAAATATCTGAAAATGTGATGGAATATTCAACATATTCAATAATGCCCGTTTGTAGAAATAGCCGTGACAGAAATTTGGCGGATGCTGAGTTATATGATTAAACCCAGAGTTTGTGCTTAATAGTAATAATATTTAGTGATTCCACTGCAGGGTGTCCCAACGAAAATTCGAAAGGTGATGTTGAACAGACAGTTGAACCGCTCTAACTCAAGAACCGTAGAGTTTTGAAGAATCCAAAAATAATTTTCAGGTTCTGTATTAAGGAGAAAGAATTTCTATTACGGCATTGTTCCGAAAAAAACACCTGAGGCTGGCAACAACCCTCTTTTTTCTAATAGGAAAGAGATAATGGATGTGTTTTATTTAAAAAGTTTATTTTGTTCTCTGAACATCCTAGTTGAAATTTTCAAATTCGGTGATTGTTTTTATGCAATTTGATATTGAAAATTATTAGAAGAGTAACTCAAACAGAAACCCAATACATTCAAATACACCAGATCTGTAAGTAATGATAGGAAACACCCAGAAAAAAATGTAGACTATTTAAAGAACTTACGTATGTCTTGTTCAAAATTACCACCATCAACCTCCATACAATGATATAGTCTATTTTCAATCCTTCTTTAACATTTTGAAAATGTCTGGTGTAAGTAATTGGCATTCCGTGATGTTTCTTTGTCACAGTTCTGCAGGATTTTCAGGTGGAGTTGTATTATAGACTTTTGACTTCACATGTTCCCACAAAAAAAATGTTGCCATCCTCAGGTGGTTTTTTCGGAACAATGTCATCATAGAAATTCTTTCTCCCTAATACAGAACTTGAAAATTATTTTTGGATATTTCACTACTTTGAGGTTCTTGAGTTTAGGCGGTTCAACTGTCTGTTCAATATCTCCTTTTGACGGAGAGTTCAATATTACATTATTTCGTGAATAATAAAGCGATTTTCAAAATTTCAAATGGGTTGTGTACAGAACATAAATAAATTTCAAACTAACTAACATTCGACATCTCCTTCCTATTCAAAAAATGGTGGGGGTTGGTGCCACCTTCATAAGGGAAATCATGATGGAAATTCGTCCCCCTCAAAACAGAAGTTGACCTGTTTTTTAAATCTTGGAAAATTCTCCGTTTCTGAGTTCTGGAGGAGTCACATTTTCGTTGGGACACCCTGTATTATACGATTTATCAACCGAAGTCATGAAACGAATTTCGAAAATAAAGATATATACAATTATCTTCGGAATGTGTTCAACCCGTTAGATTCAAAAATTTAAAATGATTGTAAAAACTTCATTAGTAGAATATTGCTCGACTCTCCTCATTAATTGATATTCTTGGTGATCAACATCCACTCGTAATTAACACATCGTAACTGGCATAAGAGATCCCTGATTGACTTCAAGGATGCCGCGAATTCATTCACGGGAGATGTCATAACGTATGAAGACATTTCGGAATTTGCCATTCCTTCTCGCTGTATCAATCACTCTGAAAGCGTAGCGTCCTGAATAATATATGGGCACAGGAATGATGCATCATATGTATCTATTTCTTTGATATTTTGCCGCTTCTTCCGATATTAATGATAGTCGCATGTGCAATACTGAAAATCGCTGAAGGTGATAGTTACAAATAACTGCTCTTTTTCAAACTCGAAATGTGAGCTGAGCACGCTTATGTTGAGCGATGCCGTTCACCATCAAAAAATTTCGCTGCACAGGTTGATGTACTCTCGTCAGGTTACAAGTATCGGGTGTTTTTTTTAGAGTGATAGAATTTTCGATAGGGATAACTGTGATTTGACAGAAGGTAGGAGCCATGTTGTTTTGACATTTCTGTTCAGTAAGCATTGACAAATTATCATGGAAAAACTCACGCCGCAACAACGTTCACAAAATCCTGGAAATTTATTTTCAAAATTAGTGTTCTATTCGCCAAACTTATAGACCCCTTCGTGAAATTTATGGTTTACATAATCGTCCATCAGAACAGCTTATTCGTCGAACTATCGATAGATATCGGACAACATTTTCTCTACTGGATGCAACAACAGCAACAAGAACTGTACGTACAGAAGAAAATATCGCTGCTGTAAGTCATAGTGTTAATGATGATCCAGATTTGTCTATTCGTGGACGTTCACAATATGTTGGACACTGTGCATCCACCACATGAAAAATCTTGCGTAAAGATCTTGGTCTACACCCATACAAGTTCTAACTGGTTCAAGATTCAAAGCCACTTGACCAAAACAAGTGTCGTTTTTTTGCTGACTAGGGCTCTAGAACAGCTTGAAGTTAATCCACTTTTTTATCGTTAAATTGTGTTTAGAGATGAGGCTCATTTCTGGTTGAACGGCTATATACACAAGCAAAATTGCCGTATATGGAGTGAAAACAATCCTCTAGAAATCCTGCAGGTTCCATTGCATCCTGAAAAATGCACTGTATGGTGTACTTTACACGCTGAAGGTATCTTCGGTCCATATTGGAACTAATAACTATACTGGAACTAATTTTACAGTGAATGGTGCTCGTTATAGATCGATGATCAATGATTATTTGTTTCAAAATATGAATGGCATCGACCCAAAAGTGTTTTGGTTCCAACAAGATGGTTCTGCACCTTATGCTGCTACCGTAACAATTGGTTATTGAAGAACAGATTTGGGGATAACATTATTTCGACAAATTGTCCAATTAATTGGCCTCCAAGATCCTGCGACATAACTCCACTGGATTATTTTCTTTGGGGTTATGTCTTTCATTAAGAGCGCCCCATTTTGTTTTGTACATAAAACACATTATTTATTTGAAAGTTGTTGAAATTTTTATTTCGTTGTAAAGGAAAATGGACACCACTAGGTATGAAACAAAACGTCATTTAAATGTCCACCACGGAAATGGAGTCGTTGATCCCAATTTTTCATGACTCTCTCACACAAATCATGTCGTATAATAGCAATTACTCGATCTGCAAATCGTCCAGATTTGCTGGATGATTGCTGTAAATCAATGACGAACGAAGTCCAATGGAGTTAAAGCGCAGGGGCGGATAATTTATCAGTCCATTTCTTGAAATAATCGAATAACCGAATTTTGTTTTCAATAAAGTCATTGTGTCATTGTGACAAGTGGCACCATCCTGTTGAAATCATATGTTCAAGACGAACCAATTGAGGCCATAAAAAAGCAGTCAACATTGAAGGATAACGATTTCCATTGACAGCTACCGCCTCATTAGCTTCGTTGAAAAAAAATAAGGTCCAATGACTCTTCCAGCATAAAATCCGTAACATCATGAATTGTAAAATTGTTTCAAAATTCTTCATTAAAAGTTCAAATGTTCTTTTATCCGGACCATTGTAACTACCAAAAATTGGAGTTGAAGCACGTAAAGTTGAAGAAACAGATCGCGATTTTTCATAATAAATTTGGATTATTTGTAAATGTTGTGGGAGAGTGTACTTTTTCATGATTAAATGTTAGACATTGACAAATACAACTGTCAATGTCACAAATAAACAATGGCTGGCATGCGTGAGTAATGTCAATTTAAAAATGGGGCGTTTCCATTGAAAGACCCTTTACATTTTGTTATTCAACAGTATCAAGAACGGTCAAATCTATTAACGGATTTGTGAATTAGAGAAAAAAAGTGTTATGGTTGTAAGAGTTATTCAATCCACCCAAAAATGATTTTATTGTATAATAAAAATGTGCAATGTTATTTGCGAGACAATAATGAATTCTGTATCGAAATTTAGTATATTGGCAAACTATTCGGGCTTTCAATGCGTTCAGGTGAAGTTGTGTCTTGGTACAAACCTAAACTTATAAGTCTTAAGAAGTGAGCTCTGGAGATTCACTTGTTCCATTTCAACGCAATTTCTAATCCAATTGCCAGAGAGCAGTTTCTCAAGCCACTTTGGAGCAGCTTATGCATAGTGAGAGAGAGTTACAACTTAAAGTAATGAATATTGTTTTCCTTGTACCGGGTGTTCCACTATAAATTGACCTCCCTTTAACTTTGTTACTAGTGGAGATACAAAAAAAGTTACTCACAAAAGTTGTACGAAATCAAGTGAATTTTTTCAAAATGATTCCACAAAATGGAATATATACAGGGTGGACAAGATATTGAGTGCATCTTTTTGAAGAGTGTTACGTACCACGGTTAGTTTACCTCAGTAATTTGCCTATTAATTTCAGTATTTTGAAATAACAGGCAAATGCAAATTAATTAATCTAGATGGGTTTACGTAAACTGTATTTTTGGCGTAGATTAGCGGATAGTTCTACTTCAAGAGCACTTGTAAGTAGGTATCTCGATGATGAACTAGCTTTATTTATCCAATAAGGTAAACCAACGAAACTGATAAGGCATTAAAATAAAACACTCTTAAAACACTATGATAACATCGAATTATAATTCTTGGTTTACTGTCTATTAACCAAGTCAAAAGATATGATTATTACACTAAAAACAAATGTAATGAATTTGCCAATAGTTTGGCAGTCGACTGGATTACTATATTAATAATAATAACCGCGATAGCTTGGATCAAAATGTCACAAGCTACGTACGACAAATTTGACTATTCGAATGATAGTGCATAATGTAGCAAAGGCTACATGCGACAAGTTTGACTTTTACTAGAATAATGATTTTACAGTATTTTTAAAGACTGAACGTAAAAGGTACTCAATTCATTCCTTCTAACAAAGAGAGGAAAATTAACATAATTCATTGGAAGGTCCATTTGGAAGTGGACTGAATGAACGAAATAAACCTTCTTATTGGTTACAGAAAAATTATGATATTAATGCAAGTAAAGAAAGAGGATATAATCAGTTTATAATTCCGAATGCTGTGTCATGTGAAATTAACAGACATAAATATATCAAAATCTCTAAATGACTTTCTAAGGCAATATATAATCATTAGAAAACAAATAATTTGAAGTGTAAACAGTTCGAATGACAATTCTCAAAACTGCTAGATCTAAATATCAACGTGAAAGAACTAAGTATCGATGACAAAATAATTTCGAACGACAGGGCTTCCTCTTATGCGACGGAACAAAGAGAGTTAGTTTCGAAGAAATTCTTGAGATTATGTTGTGCATTTTTAGTGAGGAATTTGGTTTTCATAATACAACGATACAAAACAAACGTTTGTTTCCTTCAAGTATTCATTTATTATTTCTAATTAATACCCTGTTTTCTTTGGATTCTGATATTCATTTTGGTGCTTTGTATTGAGTGTTAATTCTATATATCTACTAAATTGAAACTGTGAAAATTTGTAGTGAGGTTAGCAGAATTAATCTGTAGGATATTTAAGATACGTGTGAATAGTTTTTATTACCAGAGTGTTAAATTAAGTCTCACCTTATCTATTCACTGATCCCAAAGTTTTTTCTGTAACCATCAATTTGGTTATTGTTTCCGCTTTTTCTAAGAAGGGATGCATTCAGACACACCTATTCTTTAATGTTTAAATACTCTGAAACAGATGTGAAATCATTATTATTCCGATAGTTATCACTCCAAATTATCACATTCATTATTATTCTTGTAATAGCCAACTTTGACGCTTATGGCTTCAGCTCAAATTGTCGCCTTCATTCTTATTTCTTCTTATAGTAATTAACATTGTTGTTTATGACCCCGGACCAGGATTGTCGTGATTATTATTAACATATTATAGTAATGCAAATGTTGTTGATTGCCAAAGTGCTGTTAAATTCATTACATCTATTCTTAGATTAATTATCATCATTTTCAGCTTGTTATCCTATACAATGATACCAATAATATATTTGTTATCGTTAAAGTGTTCGAGTTTTCTTAATTTCCAATATTCGTTTTTTTTATTTTATTGGATAAATCATCGAAATAACTATTAGGAGTACAAATAAGTTTCCGCCGTTTTATTGTAGATGGCGCGGCGCGAAGTTTTGGTTAGCTTTCGCAGATGATAACCGGCTTAAAAAATAGTTTGGACATTCAATAACAACATAACCTATTAATATCATTGATTTTATATTGGTAAAATATAATTTTTATTAGTTGAAAATGTCAAAATTTGAGCCAAGTAAGCGTCATTTGCGGGAAATATTAGTTTACTTCTTTAATTTAAAGAAATCTGCTGCTGATGCGCATCAATTGCTCGTAGAAGCATATGGTGAGGGTGCTTTGAGTGAGAGAACGTGTCGAGAGTGGTTTCAAAAGTTTAAAAACGGTGATTTCGACGTAGAAGACAAAGGTCGCAGTGGAAGGCCAACAATTTACGAGGATGCAGAATTGGAGGAATTATTGGAGGAAGATTCATCTCAAACACAAAAAGAACTTGCTCTAACCTTAGAAGTCACTCAGCAAGCAGTCTCACATCGTTTAAAATCATTAGGAATGATTCATAAACAAGGAAATTGGGTTACGTACGGCGGAAACTTATTTGTACTCCTAATATAATACATAAAAAATGCTTCTTAAACTTAAACACAATCAAAGTATTTCGACGCAGCCCAGTAAAATCCATTGAAATTAATCATTGCTAACAATCAATTTGGTATGGCTTGTTATTTTAAATACTACAACGATAAACAAAATACAGCGCTTAACTAACCGCAGTACGATACAAGTAGTGATGAATAAATGAGCATCACACCCTACAATTATCCCTAGCACATCAGCTCTTCCTAGTCTGAAAGGGCCTTAATGTCGATACCTGTCTCCCTTTCGGCTAAAAAAATAGGTCAATTCCAGAGACGAACAGTTCGGTAACTCAACCAAAACGGCTGCTAGAATCTGAAGCTGAACCGTAGAACCGTGTCCGACCTCCCAGATGATAATTAATGGAACACAATTAACCCAAGATTCGGTGAAAGCGTTGAAACAAAGTTGATTGGTTAAATTTCCAGATGGTCTGTATTTGCGTTTTCCTATCAATTAATAGTTTCGCAGTAATGAGCCGCTGGCGGCAGACGGAAAATCGACGATTTGTTTATTTTCCGCTCGATTACAACCGGAAAATCGAAAATGAGCCTTGCCTGGTAGAGAGAGATTGAGCGGAAAATTTTCATCGACGAGGTGCATCGCTTAATCATTCAGGTAGGTCGGGAATTGTAATGGACCGATTTATTGTCCTTTATAGGTGCTTGTTAGTTACAATGAAAAATTTGAATTTTTAGGAAAACGAAAGAGGGCGTTCATCACGTCCTCAAAGGCATTTCAATAGATTGTAAGTTGCACTTTGCGAGATTATGAGAAACTGGTGTGAAATATTTATGCTATTTCTTCAGTTGGAATGTGTAAGATACCAATAATGGCAAAACCTATGCTGGAATTTCCTGAAAAAACTTTTAAATTCCGGTTTCATGCGCGGAAGATAAGATTCTTCATTTTACAGCAGGAACTTTGCTGGGAAAATTTTCATAATAGAAGATGAAGCGTCGAAATTTGATATAAAAGGGTTAAATGCACTGACGTCAAGTCAGGAGTTTATGCCAGCTATTTCATATCACACACGATCGTCACAAATTATAAATTTTTTGGTCTTCTAATTACACAATATTCACAAAATTTCGTATTTGCATTCTTGTAGTTATTTTACATCTAAATGTCCCATTAAAAATTGCTTTGGTTTCTTTAGCGCTCAACGCTGCCCCGCTTACCAAATTTTTCTCTTTGTTCTGAATCTTCTAATCTTAAAACCCCCATGAAATCCTTCAAAAATTGTCCTAAATCTCAAATTTTAGATCAGTCAGATTTGCAGTTCGGAAAATATTAGTGTAAATGAGAAAAAAATTCAAAAATGAATAACAGCGGAACCATTGGACTGATTATGACCAGTAAGAAACTCAACGATATATTCAGGTTTCAAATCTACGTCGAAAGTTTCAATATTTTATGAGGTAGTGCTCAACGCTGATTAGCTCACAAAATATTGTTTTTGAACTTTCAATTCTACGATCCTCACAAACTTTCGCACGAACATTAGTCTAGTCAACAAGTGCCTTTTGGGTCAACTATTAATTTTCAGCAGTCTCCGAAAATTATTATCAAGGTGTCATTCGATTCGGAATGGCATCTAGATGATTTTTGAAAAAAATTAAGTTCCGCTTGCAAAAATTGCAAAAGTTATTGACAATTAACTAAAAAAAAGAGGGTTTAGTTTTTTGTAAATATCTGAAAAACTAATGAAGATTTTGAAATAAAAAAAAAGATTCAAAAAGAGGAGGAAATTTCCTAAAAAAAAGTGTTAACTCACGGAATTGTAGTCCCAATATTAATAATATTCCCAGAGGGATGAAAATACGGCCGAAAACGGGTACTCTGGCTTACGTAAGCCACGCTTACTTTGGACACTTTATTAATTAAAATTATTTTAACAGATTAAATATGGAATTTAATAAATGAAAAAATTCAGGGGCATACTGGATAGATGAGTGAACAATAATCCGCCAAAAAAAAAATTTATCTCAATTTTTCAATTAGTTATGCAATAGTTAATTAATAATTTTTTTCTGCTTGGACATGAATATTGCAAGTGTGATAATTGTTAAACTATTAACTTGAGATTTTTTTCCTCTCTTGGAGCAATTTTTGGAAGAATTCAGAATAGATCTCCGTTGGAAAAATTTGAAAATGTTTATTTTTTAGTTTTTCGGAACAATTTTCGTTGTTGCAAAATTGAAAACTTAGATTAATTATCGAAAAAAATTTTTTTTTCGAAATATTATTAATGGTCCGTTTTTATATTGTAGGAGGCTACATAGAAATATTTTTTTTTATTTTTTTCTCTTATTGTTTAAAGAATTGTAATAAACAAATGCATTGTTTATAAAATATAATAATTAAAAAATTTTTTCAAGGAATATCAATCTTTGATGCAAATAATGATTTAAAAAAAATTTTTTCCTTAAAAAAATTTTTTATTGCATAAAAATGCATTTGTTAATTAACAATCGTTTTCTCCCTAATATTCTACCTAATATTAACGAACCGTTTTTTCTTTAAAAATCATAATATACTTCTCTTTTCCATATATAAAAAAAATTTCGTTTTGTTTAATTTTTCATTGTTTATATAATAAACAATTGGTTATAAACAAAAAAATTTTTACTCTATATTTTTTCCCTGTTCTTCTTACTACCACAATATTTTTAATATTAGTTAGAAGTGGGAGAAAACGATTGTTAATTAACAAATTCGTTCTTAAGCGATAAAAAAAAAATTTTTTAAGGAAAAAGTTTTTTTTAAATCATTATTTGCATCAAGGATTGATATTCCTTAAAAAAATTCTTAATTATTTTATAAACAACGCATTCATTTATAACAATTTTTTAAAAAATAAGAGATAAAAATTAAAAAAAAAACTTTTTTTTAAGAAATTTCCTCCTCTATTTGAATCTTTTTTTTTATTTCAAAAATCTTTATTAGTTTTTGAGGTATTTACAAAAAACCAAACCCTCTTTTTTTTAGTTAATTGTCAATAACTTTTGCAATTTTTGCAAGCGGAACTTAATTTTTTTCAAAAATCATTCAGATGCCATTCCGAATCGAATGACACTTTGATCATAATTTTCGGAGACTGCTGAAAAAAGTTGACGCAAAAGGCACTTGTTGACTAGGCTACATACTCATTATTATCCTGTATCTAAGTGCTCAATGTCAGATCTATAAAATCTGTAGGGAGAATCTATTGGGAAAACATGAAAAATTTTCAAACGAGAATTACTGCGAAAGTATTGAGTCAACTTTGCCCATTAATTAACTAACCGAGATAATTATATCGAAAATCTCCCCATTAAGTTTCACGGCTATAGCTCTTTCCGTTCGAAAATTTGCGTGTTTACAGACGATCGGTCAGATCAGCTGGACAGAATTATTTTTTATCTCGGAATCATCATAAGTGAGTCCAACCATGTTCAGGACCATTTATGACTCAGAATTCGAAAATTACAGACAATTGGACTAAACGATAATACGCTGTACCCAGGAACAACAGCGCAAAAAAGATTTTCTTCAAAAAAGTGTGAAAGCTTTTCTGTCTCTTCTGATCTAGGATTTCACCTTGTAATTCTTAAAATCCGAGAATGAGACAATGGAATTAATAACGTCAGAAATAGAGTCATTCTATATGTTCGCTAAAAATACTCCACATACTTGCAGTGAACGATCTTGTTCGACCTCGAACTTGACCATGATTTAATTTCATTGTTGATTCTATGAAGTTGGCCCGGACTCAATAACCTGGTCACCATAAGTGCACTTATAAGTGCCAATTATTAGGCAATTGCCCCGATCATATGGCTCTCAAACAAATGTGATTTTAATCTGAAATTAGAATGAAAGTTTCCATTTCTATTCGATATTTATGTTTGGAAAATAACAGTAAGGGTTATTCTTAAAGTTTCAAAATGAAAGCTGGATAATAATAGCATATTGCACAACAACTATGAAAAACTTGATGTGTTTTAAGAACACTGAAACTAAGTTATGTTTTTACTGATTCCATATTGTTAACAACTTTTGTTCAGTCTTCAATAGACGTTATTTTCCTTTCTCTGGATGCTGCTTGATATTGAAAAATGACAGCAGAAATATGTTTCAAGTATAGGTGTTAAAAACTTTGTTATTTATTATATCCCTTATTGGTTTGTGACAATGTTTGCATAATTTTTCACTAATATTCCTTCAATTTGCCAGTGTTACATAAAATACAGGGTGACACGAAAAACATCGGACAAACTTTTTTTCATTTAACTTCATGAAACAAAAGAAATTAAACAATACAACAACGAATAATGATAACATAAGCATTTGGTAATAATATAGTCAAGCGGTTCAGACGAGGCTTCCTTTGGTGGCGATACATAGCTTCTCGAAATTTCGGAAATGGGCCTCAGCTCTTCGGGCGTTAATCGGTCCCATTCCTGGCGCAAGAATTGCTTCAGCGACTCCAAACTTTTGTGGTGTTTAGCACACGCCTTGAGCTCCAAAACAGACCATGCGCTGTAGTCCATTGGGTTGAGATCCGGCGAGTATGGCGGCCATTCTTGCGTCATTTTCGCTTTATAAGCCGGAGCAGAGTCCTGTTGAAAGGATGTATATGAACCTATTAAAGCTTAATATATCTCTAGTGTCCCCATGAAGTATTTATATCCCAGAATTTGCAAACTGATTGATTAACGTTTAATCAATTACAAAGAATAATTCCAATAAGTATCTCTACATACCACGCAATTCTTTCAGAAATATCACATAGGTACTCGTTAAAACGAAAGATTCACTTTTGATTGTGTGGTATTATATAAATATATAACACTCCTATATTTCAATTATTTGAATATCGGGTGTTTTTAGAGTGATAGAACTTTAAATTGAAATAAAACACATTTAAATTAAGATTGGAGCCAAATTTTTTTTTCAAAGATAATTTTATGACATTTCTGTTTTAAAAATAATTTCCGATATATGTCCACCACGACTAGCTCTGAGGAACCGCATTCAACCAGACCAATTTTCGATCACTTTTTCGAGTAATTTAGGCCTTATTTCATCAATAAAACGAGTTATGTTGGCTTACAAAGCGTCTATTGTTTCTGGTTTATCAGCATAAACCAATGACTTGACATAACCCCAAAGAATCCAGTCCAGATCCAGTGGAGTTATGTCGTATGATCTTGGAGGCCAATTAATTTCTCGAAATAATGATATCGCCAAATCTTTCTTTCAATAAATCAATTGTTACGGTAGCAGCATGAGGTGTAACACCATCTTATTGAAACCAAAACACTTTTGGGTCAATACCATTCAAATTTTGAAACAAATAATCATTGATCATCGATCTGTAACGAGCGCCATTCACTGTAACATAAGCTCCAGCATCTCTTTTATAGAAATATGGACCGATGATGCCTCCAGCGTGTAAAGCACACCATACAATGAATGCATTTGTTAGTTTGCAATGGAACCTGCAGAACTTCTTTAGGATTGTTTTCACTCCATATACGGCAATTTTGTTTGTTTACATAGCCGTTCAACCAGAAATGAGCTTCATCACAATTTTACGATAAAAGAGTGGATCAATTTCAAGCTGTTCTAGGGCCCAATCAGCAAACAAACGACGCTCATTATGGTCAAGTGGCTTTAGTTCTTGAACCAGTTGGATCTTGTATGGGGGTAGACCAAGATTTTTACACAAAACTTTCCATGCACAGAGTCCAACTTATTGTGAACGTCGACGAATAGACAAATCTGGATCATTATTAACAGTATGACTTACAGCAGCGATATTTTCTTCTGTACGTACAGTTCTTTGTCTTGTTGCTGGTGCATCGAGTAGAGAAAATATTGACCGAAATCTATCGATAGTTCGACGAATAAGCTGCTCTGATGGACGATTATGTAAACCATAAATTTCACGAAGTGCTGTATAACACTGACTTCGAAAATGAATTTCAACAATTTGTAAACGTTGTTGCGATGTGAGTCTTTCCATGATAATTTGTCAATGCTTACTGAACAGAAATGTCAAAACAATCGGTTGATAATCAACACATTCTGAATTGTATACTGTGTCCTGGATTCAAATCCGTTATATCATACGCAGGACCAATTTGAGCGATCGTGTTCTGCTGAATTTTTCTGCAAAGTATTATACTTATAATTTATTGAAATATCTTCATTATGTAAATTTTCTAACTGGAAAAGTGTTAGGCATATTGATGAAGGAATTCAAAAGCTTCCGATCAACCGGCATGAAATTATTTCAAAATTTCGTAAATTTCTGAAAATCTTACTTAAGACAGATAAGGGAAAGATGCGCTTCGAAGAAGAATACATCAAGATTAAGCACTCCAAAACTGCAGTCAATTTTTAGGATCCCTCAAAATAACTGGCAGGCGTGTCATGCTGTTTCCACCTTGAACTAGACCATAATTAAATCTCATTGCAAGTTATCCAAACTTGGCACGAATTCAACAATCTGAGCATTTCATGTAGTGAATAAAAACTGATATCTTTTTCAGTAACTAAACTGAATCTTCATATCTTCAGTGACCTGTTCAAATCAATATTTGAAGCAAACAATTTTCACATCTAGTATGAAGTATCTGTTCAATTTATAATGAGTTAACATATCCTACGAATTCGCATGTTAATTATCAAATTAGTTTCAAATTTCATTATTGACATCGCATATTTCGTATATTATGTATTAGAGTTTAATGACATAACAACTAATATCGAGCGAGTTCAAGTATCAATAATTAATTGAAATTCAAAATATATCCATGAATGAAGTCAACATATTGGTTTAATTTCCATATTATGATTGAACATATTAGCTGAAAACAAATTTTTCATCATGTAATTATGAAACGAATTCCTGCCGAAACATGATAGTGGAGAAATTTGAAACTTAATTGATAATATATGGTTGGACTGTAATTGTACTTTGAAAAACCCTTTTTCAATTTGTCAAACATAAATTATTCCGATTGAACTAAACTTACTCAATGTTATGTGGTGAAAAATATATTTTTGTATATTTTTTTCAGGTCAATATGAAATAATTTAAAAAACTGAACACAAATTATATGAAACTAGCATTTTAATAGGTTTATTCGAAAAAACACAAAAACCACAGTGTTGAATTTTCTAAATCCATCAATAACGTGACCAAACAACAGACCAATTCTGAAGATAATAAGAATAATACCTTTTCCGATGCTAATAATTCTGTGTTTTTCACTAGGTCGTAATAATTACAAACTTGCTACTCTTATTCATATAAATCATACGTCCCCAGCAATTTTTATTTCATCAATACTGCTCCTACTAAATCATTGGAAATCTCAAAATTATTCCTTGAAAAAAAATTATTTCCATAAAATATTAGGCAGAGGTTGATCTTTTAAAATCACTCATAATCAAATATTTCTATAAAATAATAAGGAACGGTTTTTTACTTGATAGGAGGATTATTACAAAATTTGAATATCAAAACAGATTTAATCTGTTAATCTTCTACAATTTTATACGTCTATTAAATATGAGCAATGCTTATTAAGACATTAATTTAATTCTTAAAGTTTCTTAAGTAAATTTTTTGAAATTAAAATTGTAGAAGATTAACAGATTAAATCTGTTTTGATATTCAAATTTTGTAATAATCCTTCTATCAAGTAAAAAACCGTTCCTTATTATTTTATTCTATATATAATATATAATTATATCAGGTTTCTAAATAAAGAAATTCATTATACAGTGTTGAATGTTTTTAACTAAGACCATTAAAGTGCCTTATAAGCTTTGTGTGATTTTTTGTGAGCATAGAACATAGAGTACCTTGGATATTAGATGTACCTATGTGCATGTTTCTGAAGATCACATATTTCTTAAGATTGCATTCGGTAAGTCTATTTATTGTTAATTGATTTTATTATTTTTTATATGTAAAGTTGAACTGATCTTATCGTAATTTTAATTATTTTTTGAGGATGTGCTACATGTTTTGAGATTTTTTGAAGTAATTTATTTAAATATATTGAATATTTCAACTGAATTAATTTTCTAGAAGTTCTTAAAATTATGTTTTATATTTTTGAGAAATAGTTATTTTTCATAAATATAGGACCAGAAAACAATACATTTTGTTACAAACAGGTCTTCGTACGTTTGTCTGAAGAGTTCAGTACGCATGCCTGGAACGAAACAAAAAATATTTGTTTATTTATTTTTTAATTTCAATTGACAATTCATATTCGTTAGTTTTTCTTAATTCCATTTGATATTGTATGATGAATTTCGATTTAATACGTCTATTAAATATGAGCAGTGCTTATTAAGACATTAATTTAATTTTTAAAGTTTCTTGAGTAAATTTTTTGAAATTAAAATTGTAGAAGATTAACAGATTAAATCTGTTTTGATATTCAAATTTTGAAATATTTCTATATTTATATCACTTTAGGTTATTTCGGGAAACTAACACCTAGAATATCATTGAGGAGTGTGAGCTATGGTAATAAAAAGTTCTACAAATCGAGACAGTGTAACATATATCTGTATAACAATTCTAAACTGAAACAATCCCGGTGAGGTTTTGTTGATCACTGGAGCATAAGTGCGGACATGCGCACGTTTTGAACTTGATGGTTTTCTTCAGTGCACTGCAATGCCAATGACTACAAATCTTTCAAGTATCTATTCGCTATGCTTTTCATCGGTAAAGTGTATGCCAATTACTACAAATCTGTCAAGCATCTATATTCGTTTTACACAGAGACATTAATTAATCATACCCTAGCGCGTCCAGAGTTAGCAAACATACAGGTGATCAACATAAACTTATTGAGTTTGTTTGAGTATGAAATTGTTATACAGATGTATCGGGTGTTTTTTTTAGAGCGATAAAACTTTGAATTGAAATAAAACACATTTAAATTAAGACTGAAGGCAAATTTCTTTTATTTGAAAGATAGTTTTATGACATTTTTTAAAAATAATTTCCGGCATATGTCCACCACGACTAGATCAATTTCAGACCACTTTTTTGAGTAATTCAGGCCTTATTTCATCAATAATGTTGGCTTCCAAAACGTCTATTGTTACTGGTTTATCAGCATAAACCAATGACTTGACATATCGCATGATCTTGAAGGCCAATTAATTGGACCATTTCCAAAATAATGTTATCGGCAAATCTTTCTTTCAATAAATCAATTGTTACGGTAGCAGCTGAGGTATTGCACCATCTTGTTGGAACCAAAACACTTCTGGGTCGATACCATTCAAATTTTGAAACAAATAATCATTGATCATCGATCTGTAACAAGTATCATTCACCGTAACATTAGCTCTAGCATCGTTTTTAAAGAAATATGGACCGATGATACCTCTAGCGTGTAAAGCACACCATACAGTGCATTTTTCAGGATGCAAGGAACCTGCAGAACTTCCTGAGGATTGTTTTCACTCCATATACGGCAATTTTGTTTGTTTACATAGCCGTTCAACCAGAAATGATCTTCATCACTAAACATAATTTTACGATAAAAAAGTGGAGCAATTTCAATCTGTTCTAGGGCCCAATAAGCAAACAAACGACGCTGATTATGGTCAAGTGGCTTTAGTTCTTGAACCCGTTGTATCTTGTATGAGTGTAGACCAAGATCTTTACACAAAATTTTCCATGTGGTGAACGCACAGAGTCCAACTTGTTGTGAACGTCGACGAACAGACAAATCTGGATCATCATTAACACTATGATACAGTTTTTTGTCTTGTTGTTGTTGCATCGAGTAGAAAAAATGTTGTCCGAAATCTATCGATAGTTCGACGAATAAGCTGTTCTGATGGACGATTATATAAACCACAAATTTCACGAAGTGTTCTATATGTTTGGCCAATAGAACACTGATTCTGAAAATAAATGTCAACAATTTGTGAACGTTGTTGCGACGTGAGTCTTTCCATGAATTTGGCAATGCTTACTGAACAGAAATGTCAAAACAACATGGGTTCTACCTTCTGTCAAATCACAGTTATCCTTATCGAAATTTCTATCACTCTAAAAAACCACCCGATATATTATACTGTCTCGATTTGTACAACTTTCTATTACCATAGCTCACACTCCTTATTAAGATTTTTGAATTGAATTTGTGAGGGTTTTGGAGAACTTATCCAGCTATTACCTGTAATATTTTAAAGACAAACCCTCCGAAGTAGATTTTCAATCTTTATTTGTTTGTTAATTAGTATTTTCACACCTGCGCGTGGTAGTTTTGAAATATTGAGTCTACGATCGTATTTTATTTTCGACATTTTTCTGGAATAGCTAGTTTATTAAATGGCACTCAACTAGTTGACCATGTTTATTGAAGTTCGCTTTCGGACAGCATATTTGGTGAATGAAGGTATGTAGCATTATTGATTGTATTTATTTAGCATCCAAATAAATTATGAGGGGAATTTCAGATTCGTTTTCTGTAGAATGTGCTATACATTCTTAAAGAGTCCAATGAAAAATTCTTTTTGGATTTTATGAAGAGCATTTTTTGGTGATGTAATTTGTTATTTCTGAAACAAGATTGTCCTGAATGATTGCAGTCAGTATTTTATGTTTTCTTTCACCTTTTATTGGTTGACTGCGGCTCATATGTGTTGATAATTCTATATAATGATACAGGGTTTCTAAGTCATTTTATTAAATTTAATTCTAAAAGAATTTAAGGGATTTTTTAGATTAAATTTGTAGTAGGGATTTTGTAGAATGAATCCAGCTATTATCTGAATTATTTCGGGGTTTTGTTCCTCTTATGTATAAGTGAAATCTGTGATTCTCTTCATTTGATGAAAATGAAGTAGAATCAGTTTCACCTCTCATTAAAATTTTCCAGAAGTTCATTCCCTTTTCTCACAGAAAAACCTACGCCCATCCCAAACTCCGACTCTAATTAAATTCCTGCTTTCGTCTAATTGAAATCGAAATGAAATTACATTAATATACCATTCAATTCAAAAATATTAATTATTTCTCCCTTCCTCCCGTTACTGTAATTTCCCAAGATGTCGACATAATCAGGAACTGCGTGCAAAACCGGCAAACTTTTTCGCTGGCCGCTTAATTAAAAGTTTCCAGTTTCGAAAATTAGTAACAACACTCTTCAATTAAATACTCCCCTCCATTCATCGCCCATGGATATGTTAGCGGAAAAGTGAAAACTAGAATTCGTTGCGAAGTTCGACCTGCCTGGAAATGAAAAAGGATATCTTGCCGTAAAATGCGGTATCGGCCAAATTGAATTTCCGTAGTGTACTTTTAACCGACGAGCCAAGCGTATTGTCCAAAGAGAATTTTATAAATTACCTGATGTTTCAGTTTATACCTACGAAATGGTTGTATAAAATTATTGACGTATGTGGCAGTGGCGACTTATGAGTTCTGAAGAAGGGTAGAAATAAAAAGGGTGTTTTACTTGATAAAAGACTTTTAAAATATCTTAAATATCACACAGATAAATTCTGCTAACCTCACTTCACGAATTTTGTGTGATTTTTATGGATGAATATGGAATGCGCTCAGTTTGCCATTTAAACAATCAAATTAAATAATAAAGAGCTTTTTTCTTGATAGAAGAACAAAACAAAATTTAAAATATCATACAGATTTCTTCTGTAAACTTTCTAAAAATTTTAATTGAAAAAAAAATATTTATTCAAAATTTTCAGAATTAAATTGAATAAACGTCTTCAGAACACATCGTGTCAATTTAGTGAACATATGGAAATAATACTTTTTACAAAGTACCAAAGGGAATGAAAGAAATTCAAAGAAATATAAATTGTCAACTAAAAGTTATTAAATAAATATTGAAGAGTACAAAATCTTGTTTCATTCCTTGCTTTATGAAAACTAAATTTCCTTTCAAAAATGCAAAACATAACCTCAAGAACTTATTCAAAAATAACTTGCTCAAAATAAGTCCCTTCAAAAAAATTCCTAAAACATGTAGAACATACCTAAAAAAAATTAGAGTTATTATATAATAACGGAAATCATTAGCTCGACTTCATATTGAAAAAATTAAAATAATTGACAAAGATATTACCGAACTGTATGCTGTTTACTGCACAAACATTAGAATAGAGTGAACTTATAAACATCCTAAATATTCAATATTCGTCACAGAAATAACATGAAGTTTACAAGGTATTTTATGGACTCCTTTAAAACCAAATGATAATATGTAATAAACGCAAACCAAAATATATAATTATTATATATACAATAAATTAAATAAAAAAGAGGTTTTTTCTTGATAGAAGGATATTACAAAATTCAAAATATCATACAGATTTCTTCTATAAACCTTCTACAAATTTTTCATTTCAAAAAATTTTTCTGTTTAGAAATTTATAGAATCAAATAAAAAAAATGTCTTTTGAACACACCGTGTCAATTAAGAGGACATACGGAATTAATACTTATTACACAATACCAAAGGGAATGAAAGAAATATAAATTTTCAACTAAAAATTATTAAATAAATACTTGAAGAGTACAAAATTTTGTTTCATTCCTTGCTTTATGAAAACTAAATTCCCTTTCAAAATTGCACAACATAACCTCAAAAACTTCTTCAAAAATAACTCAAGTTATTTTTAACTTGACAATTTATATTGCTTTGAATTTCTTTCATTCCCTTTGGTACTCTGTATTAACCATTAATTCTCTATGTCTACTAAATTAACACGGTGTGTTATAAAGACATTTATTTAATTTAGTCTGCAGAGTTTTTCTGAAGGGACTTTTTAATGAGAGTTATTTTCGAAAAAACTCTTGAGGTTATGTTGTGCACTTGTAAAGAGGAATTTGGTTTTCATAATATCGATATAAAACGTACGTCTGTATTCTTCAAGTATTTAGTTAATATAATGTTGTTCGGAAAGTAATTTCGTTTTTCGTATCCGACAGAGGATAATTATATTTTTTCGAACCCAACTTCACACTTAAGCCGCATAATGATTATATGTTTTTAGAGCTGATATAGCAAGACTTGTTTATGAATAAGTTCAATTATTTCTGCGGAGTAGTTTTCTGTTGCTGCCCTTTTAAATATAGAGAGCAATAAGCAGTATTTTTCTCATATTTTACTTTTTTACTGCAGAAAAAGTAAAAATGCTGTTCAAGCCAGAAGGAAATTAACTGATGTGTATGGAAAAGATGTGTTGACAGTACGCTAGTACCAGAACTAGTTTGAAAAATTTCGTTCCGGAAATTTTGATGTCATTCCGAAAGGCCAAGATGTAGCTGATAAATGAATAATAAAGGCACTACTTCATGCAAATCGGCGAATAACAACACATAAGGACGGTGAAAGGTTCAATTTATCGAATTCAACTGTTTATTACTACTTGGATGACCTAGGTTTAACCTTGAAGCTCGATATATGGGTTTTCAATGTGATCATGGCGAGAAATTTGTGTTGCCGCTTCTCAAACGACACGAAAATTATCCATTCTTGAAGCGCATCATTACTGGGAACAAAAAATGGGTTGTTTATAACAATATCAAACTCAAGAGATCATAGAGCAAAAAAGATGAAGGTGATGCTGTTTGTTTGGTTTGATTTTAAAGAAATCGTTTTTTTTTAACTTCTATCGTATAACACAACAATTAATTCGGAAGTCTAGTGTCATCAGATGGACAAACTGGTTTAGTGTTCCACCAAGATAATGCGAGATATACATTGCCACACCCACCATATTCTCCAGATCTGGCGTCTCCGGATTATTATTTGTAGCGGTCAGTGCAAAAATTTTTGGACAGTAAATCTTTTACTTCAAATAAAGAGGTCAAAAATCACCTGGATCAGTTCTCGCCAGCAAAGTCCAAAAATTTCATGAGCGTGGAATATTAACTTTGTTGCAGCAAGTGTAAGGGAAAATCCCAATTCATCGGTTTCGCGTCATTCTCAACAATAAAATCTTTCTCAGACAACAATTTGAAGAATTTTGAGACAATAAAAAGCACTCATACCTATTTATTACAATCGTATTTTGTCGAAGTTGAATTTAATTTTAGGTATGTTGCATCATTTTGCTTTTCTAAAGTATTAGTGAATTGAAATAATTGCCATAGTATTCCATGCAAAACTTGAGAGACGAAAACAATAAACTATTTCAATCTCCAATTATCAGTTCTTTATTTCCTGCTACAATTTTCGCTTCTAAATTGTACGTCGCTGAATCTTAATTATTCAATTCAAAGACGTCATCTACGTAATCAATTGAAATGTCAACATATCCATCTTCTTCTGATCTGTTCACATTTTGATTAGCTTCATTATATAAAATGTTCAATGTATCGTATCAAAAAAAAAACTTACTGTTCAAAGTGTAACTACTGTTAGAATAATAGAAAGATGTATTTTCCTTGATGGAAGGATTATTCAAAAAAATTTTAAATATCATACATGTTCGGATTTTACACCGAACAAGGAATTTGATTTGCTACGCAGGTGGATATAACGATTACTTCCCCAGAGTTCAACAATTTTAGCCTTTCAAATATGTCTCATTAAATTCCTAAACCTAAACGGGACTAAGATTTTTCGTATAAACCCATCAGTACCGTTTTAGCCGTTTCAAGACGGCAACAGTGGAATGTCGTCTCGGAATTTACCTAACAAACAATTCTCTCTAACTACAGTTAGCCGAAAGGTACAGTTGAAGACATTCCCTTGATCAGACGGTCACGCGATACTCACCCTGTATAAAACAGTTAGAAAAGAGGCATAGTTAAAAATATTCCCTCGACCAAACGGTCGCGCAATATTCTATCTTCGAATATTAAGTTCTGATCCCACGCACATTTTCTAGAAGTAAATTCTAATCACATTTCTCTTTGTCCCTCAAGTTACAAACAAACAGTCCTCTCATCTACGTTAGCCACAAAGCACACTTGAAGAAACATCTCCAGAATAGTCGCATTTTGTCGCTTGTCTAAAAAGGACAAAATAAAACACTAGCGAGTTTTAAGTTCTCTTAACTTAGGAAGCACATTTATCTTTAGTCTTGAATTATTCTATATTCCTATTTCACTTTAACCTTCTAAGGAACTCCCTCTCTTAGTTAGCCATAACGCAGTAAAGGTCTGGAAGTGAATGTATTATCTACATTATTTATTTGTAATTATATATCAATTTGTGAAAAGGAAACCCAAAAGTGAAACCAATAAAAGTGAATTCGGTAAAGTGAACAACTGTGAAAAAGCTCAAAGAAGAACTATTCTACGAAGAAATGAGTGTTTTTACCTCAATAAGAGTTCGATACTACACGAAAACAACTGCCTCAGTTTGGGTAAACAATTCAAACCTGTAATATATGTTTTTAGGCTATTAACCAACCATTAAAGTCTAATATACATTCCTCTATTTTAACCCCATTTCAAGTATGCTTAACCAAGAGTTTGCATACTAATTGATTAACACGTTTAATCAATCACAAGGAAGAATTCAAAAAAGTATCTATACATACCATGCAATTCTTTACAATTCAGATTTATTCTGTTAACCTCCTACGAATTTTAATTCCAAAAATATTTTTATTCAAAAACTTTTAGAATTAAATTAAATAAATGTCTTAGAACACACCGTGTAAATTTAGTAGACTTATAGTATTAAACACTTAGTATACAGTACCAAAGGGAAAAAAAGAATTCAAAGAAATATAAATTATCAATTGAATCTACTAAATAAATACTTGAAGGGTACAAAATTTTATTTCGTACCTTGTTTCATTAAAACCAAATTCCTTTCCAAAAATGCAAAACATAACCTCATAAGTTGTTTTTGAAGAAAGTTTTGAAGTTATGTTTCATCTTTGGAAAGGAATTTGGTTTTAATAAAACAAGGTACGAAACAAAATTTTGTACCCTTCAAGTATTTATGTGGTAGATTTAATTGATAATTTATATTTCCTTGAATTCTCTTATTCCCTTTGGTACTGTATTATAAGTGTTTAATTCTATTTGTCTACTAAATTGACTCGGTGTGTTCTTTATTATTATTATTATTATCATCCTGATACTCCTAGATCTTCTGTGAAGATCTCTCAGAAGCTTTTTCAGCTTGTGCGAGTTAGGAGTTCCGTTGTGTTCTGACTAGGCTTTGTTACTGTGATCTTGTGCCACTTTAGGTCCCAGCACTGTTAATTTTTGACCCAACAGTGAAATGAAGGCCGAAACCCGTCCAACTAGAAAATTTCTTTTCCACCTGATCAGGATTCGAACCCGGATCTTCCGGTCACGAGACCAATGCTCTACCACTGAACTGTCTACAGTAATCAAGATATTTATTTTATTTAATTCTAAAAGTTTTCGACTGAAAATTTTTTGAAATTAAAATTTGTAGGAGGTTGATAGAATCTGTATGATGTTTAAAAAAATTTATTCTACAGTTGTTTATACTTTACACTATTATATTTTTAAAATAATATTTAATCCCCCGATTGTGATCAATGAATTTGAAACTTCATACTATCTTGAAAACCGTTTCATTAGTATCAATTTAGAGATAAAATGACGAATTCTATTTTCAATTCAAATTTTAATCATTCTGATAACAATCTCACAAATGATTGCTTCGCAAGCTAATCCGGTTCTGGAAGAGAGCAGCTCCCTAATTACTTTAAAACCCTTCCTCCTCTAGTACGAATACATATTTTCTATTTTAGTGTCAGTTAATTTGCTTTGTTCGCGTAATGGAGATTTAGGGATAAATATATTATAACTACTCATTACTACCCCAGGAGAGTTATTAATGTGTACTTTTCCGGCGTCTTTGAAGTTCCCAATGGGTCGGCAAAAATGTTCATAGTTACTAATTTTCATTTTAATGAAGTTATAAACGATCACAAAAAATAATAAGGAATATTTTCATAATTTATTATTTCATAACAGTTTTTCAACCAACACTTCAGCTGAATAGATACTTACATTTTAGTTTACTTGGGAATTTATATCGATAAGTTTTTAAAAATTTTACACCTTAGTATAAACTGATTTGACGGAAGTGCTCGAAGAACTGATATTAATTTCTTCCCCAGTTATACAAATTTTTGTCAAACTGTTTGGGAGTGAAGCTTTGAACGACATGTGGTTTTTCATTCGATATTTGAAATTCATACACTTTAAGTCATAAATTATGGAAAGTTCGAGGAAAGGTCAAAACTTCTTTTTTTTTGTGATCAATAACAAAGGTTGGTTAAGAAAATAATAAGTCAATTCAGAGTAGGCATTGCAAAATAAATACAGGTATTTTTTCTACGATATAGGTTTCATTATAATTCTGGAGAATTTTAGAAAGCAAAAAAGGAGATTAGATTTGCTCAAAATGTCAATTCTCTTTCACTATAACTTGTCTCAGTTTTCAACGACTTTGTTCGTGGAAAACATTTTGATTGGATTAAGATGTCAAATAATCTCGTGTTTGTGGATGCATCCAAGAAAGAACTGTAAAAATAACTGTTCATCTGCCGATATCCAAAATGAAAAACTATTTTCAGCAAGCTGAATTCTCAACATTCTAACCTCAGCTTTAACTACACACCCCCCTCAGTTTTACGTCTTACCCTATTGTAAAACGTACCCCTCTGGAATAGGAAATATGCGTCATATAATGTGTGTGGGTTGGAATCGCCCCCGTTTTAAGAATGTTCGCCTAATGGCTACATACATCATTTTCAACCATTACCGTCTCCGTTTTAAAAATGTTGCTTTTTTGATTTGCAAAATTGGCTCTAGTGGGGCGCCAAACTTGAGACATTAGGTTAACGAGCAGCAGTGATTCCCCAAATTAAATTGTTATAACCATTTATCTGATACTCGAACCCTTGACAGTCGGAAAATATAGTTCTCTACGCTGAAGAAGGTAATCGTCCCTTGTTTAACAAGAGGGTAGAAGATAAAATTGACGGAATTATAAATCGAATTTTGGTCTCATTGAATATTTTTAGTTCAAATTAATACGCGTTTTAATGAAATTTTTTTTTGGAATTTTAACAATTAGTTTAGAACAAAATTATGTTGAATTCAATAATAAAATTTTTAAACAGTCAGTGAGTCATCAATGGTAAGTCCCATAAGTCCATTCTAATCCAGTTATGTCCGGTGTAGAAAACTCACTGTTCATGAATAAAATTCGCATATCAAAACAGATTTTATCTGTTGGTCTTCTACAATTTTAATTAAAAAAATTCATTCAAGAAACTTTAAGAATTAAATTAATGTCTTATAAGCACTGCTTTTATTTAATGGACGTTTAAAATCGATACTCATTATACAATATCAAATAAAATCGAGAAAAAACCCAACGAATATAAATTGTCAATGAAAATAAATAAATAAATGTTATCATATAACCGAAACTCCGTGCCGCGCCATCTACAATAAAACGGCGGAAACTTATTTGTACTCCTAATATAATAACAAAAACTTATCATAAAGAGTTAGCCGGAAACATGAACAATCCACTATATATACAGGGATGATCTAAAAAGTATTCATACTCAAACTAAATAAAAAGTAAATTCCATAATAGATTGGCTCCCCTAATTAATTTTTATAAGTAATAGTTAATGATATCAAAAATTACATTCAATAAATTCAGAACAGTAAATATCATTTATTCGTTGTTTTTATGTAGCATCCAAATAACTTGTAACTGAATGAAATATAGCTATGCTTTTTTTTCAAAAATTGAAATTAAAAAAAACATTTTCAAATTTTATGTAAAGAATTTTTTGGTGATGTAATTTGTTATATTTAGATAAATATCTGAATATCCAATCGAAACAAGCTTGTCTTGGATGATGGTTCCTGGATGTTCATGGTCAGTACATGTTTCTTATTATTCTGCCACTCATATGTATCGATAATTATTTGTATCTACAAAATGATAGTGTTTCTAGGACACTTTGTTTAATCTAATTTCAAAAAGTTTATAAGATGTTTTTTAGATTAAATTTATAGAGATTTCGAAGAATTTATTCGTCTATTATCTCTAATATTTCCAAAATCCAATTGTCGTCGGTGCTCAAATCTGATCGTTTTCTTCACAGATCATAGCTTAAACGATTCATAAAATCTAAATAATATTTCCTTTTCTTACAAATCCGATCACGTATTAAGATGTGAAGTAACGCCATGACAGTTTAAGGATAATTCGCTGAAAATGACATACGAGAATTTTTAAACTTTCAAGTTTTTTAATACCTTACAGTTTTCTGTGATTTTGTGACGAACATAGACTAACTAGATTTTTAAAGTTGGTCTGTTTAAACAAGTTACGGTTACATTTTAAGGTAAGATATACTGATTGTTAGTTGATTTTGATATTTTAAATATTATCTAGGGCTGACGAAGAGATTATCGGAATTCTAATTGTTTTTTGAAGACATAGTGTATGTTTTGAGAGATTTTTGAATTAACTTATTCAAATATTTAAATATATTAAATATTTCAAATAAATTATATTTTTTGAGAAGTCCTTAAGTTTTGTTTTATGTTTTTGAAAAAGAATTAGTTGTTCATGATAAGATCAGAAACAAAATTTTACCTCCTTCAAATATCTATTCATTAATTTAAAATGACCTTTTTTATATTCGTTGGTTCACTTATTCCATTTGACATTGTGTATTGAGTTTTGATTATATACATGAGTATAGAATATGTTACACAGATGTACATTCTGTCAAGAAAGTACCGGGAATTATCGATTTAAATTTGGCGGGGCAATGAGGCAGGTAAAAAATTTTTTTCCTAGGTTGGTACCACTGTCCTTAATTACTATGCCAAGCTTGAGCGGTATCTGTCAACTAGTGTGTTTGCAACAGCTGATTAAGTCAGTCGATGTCAGAGTGCGTGCCGATTTTTACTATGGGTGATTACGTTGAGCAAAGAATTTGTTTAAAAATTTGTGTTGCAAATGAATTTTCGTGTGCCGATGCATTGAAAATGTTGCAAAAGGCCTTTGGTGATAATGCTCTATCGAAAACTCGTGCATATCAGTGGTACAGAGCCTTCAAGGACGGTCGTGAAGTGGTCGCCCATCGACGGCTTCGATCGAAGATAACGTCGATAAAATTAAGGAAAGGGTGCTGGAAAACCGTCGTACCAGCTTGAGAGAGATAGCACATGATCTTAAGATATCCCACGAGTCCGCACGTACGATTTTGATTGATATTTTGGGCATGAGAAAGGTGGCCGCACGACTCGTACCGAAAGACATGAATTTTCTTCAAAAACGTCATCGCGAACAGGTTGCTTCAGACATGCTGGATCGCTGTAATTCCGATTCTACATTCATGAAACGCATTATAACTGGTGATGAGACCTGGGTCTACGAGTACGATATGCAAACAAGCCAGCAATCATCGGAATGGGTGGCAAAAAATGAGCCGAAACCGAAAAAACCACGCCAAAGCCGCTCGAAAATGAAGGTGATGCTCATTGTTTTCTTCGATATCCGTGGCGTGATGCACTAAATTCGTTCCAGAGGGTCAGACGGTAAACAAGGAGTATTACCTAGGCGTTAAGAAACGTTTGCGTGAGCGTATCCGTAAGAAGCGGCCAAATTTGTGCGCGAACAACTCATGGATTTTGCAAAACGATAACGCGCCTTCTCACCGAGCTACGATTGTGACTGACTTTCTCGCCAAAAACTCAACAAACGTGCTTCAGCAACCACCGTATTCGCCGGATTTGGCTACCTGCGACTTTTTCCTCTTCCCAAAACTAAAATTGCCCCTTCGTGGCACACGTTTTGAGTCGATTGAAGCCATAAAACAAAATTCGGCGCGAGAGCTAAAGTCCATCCCGGAAAGCGCCTATAAAAAATGTTTCGATAATTGGAAGTGCCGTTGGCATAGATGTATTGGAGCAAATGGAGCCTATTTTGAAGGCGACCCAATAAATTTTGACGATTAAATGTAAAAATGTTGTTTTAATTGAAAATTCTCGGGACTTTCTTGTCAGAGTAGTATGTCTATATAACTATGCAATGTTCGAAGGGAGAATAATGGAGTCTTTTAACCATGTATTCTTAATATACATGTGATTTTGAGAATTTCTAAATTGCAAAGCTTATTTAACATTTTTTATAACAGAATATATAATTCTGTGATTTATGCATAATAAGCCTTAGAGTTTGAGCACGTGTGTATATCATTCGGAATAAAAAGGCATAAGAACAATTGTAGCATACAACTAGTACGCGAAAGATACATAAATATTTGTTGTCGGTCTTCAATTGCCCTGAAACTGCGAACAGCGAAAATGAGCCGACATAAATTCAATCTCCCCGACTTTTTAAAGCCTTCACTGTATCCCTGTAAAGTGGAAACTCTCGTCGCAAACGATTTATCCAAGCTGCCGTTTTATTATTTCAGACGTACATAGATAAACGGAAAAGTAAAATGTAGGCAAAATGTATCTATCATGCAGCAGAGCGAATAACAACAGGATATATAAATTAAAATGTGTGTCTCCAGATTCCTAGTCGACGCCATATTTTATTCCTGTTTTGCCTCGGCAAATTCGCCCGTTGTTAGGATGGCTATTTCTTCTTTATTAGCCGTTTTATTTGTGGGGTCATAATAAATTTACAGTAGCTGGGTGTTGATGGAATCGGCTGGCGAATTCAAGATTTCATGGGCTGGATTCATTCCAAGAGACGTGAAAGCAATACTCTGTTACAATTTCTAAGTTCCGAATGTTGACCAATTGAAAATTGCGTCTGTGGGATTGCAGAAATTGTCTTTGTCCCTAAGTTGTTACAATTCTTCTCTATACTGAGTTTGAGCCCATTTATCATAAAGTTTTTCTCACATCTTCTCAGTTCATCTGAAGTATATTATGTGTTTTTCACAATGGACGAAAATTTACAACGAGGAATCTATTTTAAATTTTACATTGCAAGTGGAATTTCGAAACTGAAGCAGCTGAAAATATTACATGAGGCTTATGATAAATCGAATTTATTAGAAACACGTACTTCTAATCGGTACAATGCATTCAAAGGCAGCTGAGATATGATGGAAGGTTACACTCAATTGAACTTAACACGCATAAAATAAGAAAATTGGTGATTGAAAATCTGAAATTTCTAGTACCACGTTAAGTTTATCGTAGTAAATTCGTTTGGTTACGATAATTTGAAATAAATAAATATAAAGTTAAGGTAAGGAGTAAATAATTCAGGTTTGTCGTAACAACAGATGCCGGATCTGCAATTTGAGTAATAACCGAGCATGAATGGATTGTGCATGTAGTATTTAGAATTGTTATTCATAACATCTATCGGTGAACATACTTCCATTTATGATTAAATTCTTGATTGTTTCGGTCCCTACTTGACGGAAAGTCATCGTATTTGATTTGAAGTAAAACACTTTATTTCCGCTTATATTTATTGTTCACAATAATTGTTTCGTCAATTATATATTGACTTCTTCGGGTGAGTATGGTAACTGTTACCATACTCACCCGATGAAGTCGGAGAATTTTCAAAGATTTTGAAAAACAGTTCAACTTTTGTTTTGAGGGGGACAAATTTTCATCATGAGTTTGTTCCCAAAAAACCACCCCATGAAGATGGCATCAACCCCCAACATTTTTAGAAATTTTCAAATTCATTAATTTTTTTTAAGCAACTTGATATTGAACATTATCAGAAGGGTAACTCAAACAGAAACCCAAAACATTCAAATACACCAGATCTGTAAGTAATGATAGGAAATATCCAGAAAAAAATGTAAACTTTTGAAAGAACTAACGTATGTATTATTCAAAATGACCACCACCAACCTCCATACAATGATATAGTCTACTTTCAACACACATATTCCCATAATGAACGATAATAAAATCGAATGTTCTTAAAGTAAAAACACTCAAAAACTCAAAATGTTCTGCTATTAAATAGATAAATTTGAAAATTTCAACTGCTGATATTTAGAGAACAGAAAATGCTTCTCAACAAAACCACATCCAAAATCTCCTCCCTATTCAAAAAATGTTGGGGGTTGTTGCCACCCTCAGGTGTTTTATTCGGAACAATGTCATCATAGGAATTCTTTCTCCCTAATAGAGAACTTGAAAATTATTTTTGTATTCTTCACAACACTTAGGTTCTTGAGTTTGGGCGGTTCAAGAGTCTGTTCAACATCACCCTTTGATGGTTAGTTCAATATTACATTATTTCGTGAATAATGAACCGAATTCGAAAAAACATAAATAACTTCCAAACTAAGATCCGACATCTCCCTATTAAAAAAATGTTGGGGGTTGATGCCACCTTCATGGGGGTATTTTTTTCGGAACAAACTCATGACGAAAATTCGTCTCCCTCAAAACAGAACTTGACCAGTTTTTTTAAACTTTCAAAAATTCTTCATTTCTGAGTTCTGGGGGGTCACCCTGTATGTTTATAAAGTGAAATAGCGTTTCTGAGGCCACTTATCTCTCCAGTGTAACCTTTGCATTCCCCACTCTAATCTTTGACGCTTCTGTTTCCGAGTAAGTGAAATATTTTTGATAAGCGTCTATATATTAGATTGACTTCATGGAGACGTCTTCTGACCGTGCTTGGCGAAACTGAAGTACCTATGACATCTCGAAGACGTTGACTTGTCATTCTGCAAATGCTGAGATGTAGTCTTCTCACCAAAAATTTAAAAATCGACATTCTGCAGAATCTGTAGCAAGTGATCTACAACTTCTGGGTCTTTGACGGACAGTTCAAGTGGCAAAGTGAAAACGTGATATCACACTTCGGGAAACATTGGAGAAATTGGCCACTTGCACTTGTGTTCGACCAGCCATTCCAAGTGCTCTATTGGTATCGTCCTCGAATAAAATTTGTCTTGGTGTAACGAAAATTCGATTTTAATTAGGTAGAGCCGTTTAATCTTATTGAAAACGAAATAGACTGATGAGAAGATCATTAAAATATACATTTGTGAACAACTGGACAAAAAGTGAGTAAAATTCATTAAAACTTTTCATGGGATGAACCAGAAGACGGATCTATAATCGTAAAAAGTTAGTGTATTTTAAACACAAAATTATTAAACGGAAAATATGAATCTTGGAAATTTATCAATATCCTTAACTTTTGACGAGCAGTTTACTTTGAATGTAACTAAGTAAATTTCTTTCAGAAGGAAGGTGGAAAATTAACATAATTCCATGTATCTGGTGTTCTTTTTTAGAGTGATAGAACTTTAAATTGAAATAAAACACATTTAAATTAAGATTGAAGCCAAACTTTTTTTTATTTGAAAGATAATTTTATGAAATTTATGTTTTAAAAATAATTTCCGGCATATGTCCACCACGACTAGCTCTGAGGAACCGCATTCGACCAGACCAGTTTTGGACCAGTTTTTCGAGTAATTCAGGCCTTATTTCATCCAAAACACGAGTTTTGTTGGCTTCCAAAGCGTCTATTGTTTCTGGTTTATCAGCATAAACAAATGACTTGACATAACCCCATGAGCAACATGAGGTGTAGCACCATCTTGTTGGAACCAAAACACTTCTGGTTCGATATCATTCAAATTTTGAAACAAATAATCATTGATCATCGATCTGTACCACGCACCATTCACTGTAACATTATTATTATTAGCTCCAGCATCGTTTTTAAAGAAATAAGGACCGATGATGCCTCTAGCCTGTAAAGCACACCATACAGTGAATTTTTCAGGATGTAATGGAACTTGCAGAACTTCTTAAGGATTGTTTTCACTCCATATACGGCGATTTTGCTTGGTTATGTAGCCGTTCAACCAGAAATGAGCTTCATCACTATACACAATTTTACGATAAAAAGTGGATCAACTTCCAGCTGTTCTAGGTCCCAATCAGCAAACAAACGACGCTTATTATGGTCAAGTGGCTTTAGTTCTTGAACCAGTGGGATCTTGTATGGGTGTAGACCAAGATCTTTATGGAAAATTTTCCATGTGGTGGATGCACAGAGTCCAACTTGTTGTGAAGGTCGAAGAATAGACAAATCTGGATCATCATTGACACTATGACTTACAGCAGCGATATTTTCTTCTGTACGTACAGTTCTTTGTCTGGTTGTTGTTGTTGCATCGAGTAGAGAAAATGTTGTCCGAAATCTATCGTTAGTTCGACGAATGAGCTGCTCTGCTGGACGATTATGAGCACGAAGTGCTCTATAAATTTGGCGAATAGAACACTGATTTTGAAAATTAAATTCAACAATTTGTAAACGTTGTTGCGGCGTGAGTCTTTCCATGATAATTTGTCAATGCTTACTGAATAGAAATATCAAAACAACATGGCTTCTACCTTCTGTCAAATCACATTTAACCGTATCGAAAGTTCTATCACTCTAAAAAAACACCCGATAATAAGTACTAAGCGAAAGACATTATATCTCTTGAAAGATAAAAGATCCCTAACAGAGGTAAAACAGGATTAAAATTCCAACAGACGACAATTTCAACACTTTCACAAAAGAAGTAAAAACCCGCCAAATGTGGAATTTTCCATACTCCGCAAATTCCATGCATAGGATCACGCAAAAAAAATCAATTCCATCTCCACCGATGATCCTCGATACGTATTGAAATATTCCGCAGTAATGGCATTCTGAAAATCAAATAAAATCGGTCCGCATAACTCCGCAAACTTTTATTATTTTCGGAGTGGAGAGCCGCTTATCCCAGAAATGTAATATCAAAAAATGCACTCCTGTATTGCTGTTGGGAAAATGGAATTGGTGGCAGTTTATTCTGAGTGGAAACTTGTTTAAGAACTTTCGTATCGACTGTAGTCAGTGGAATTCTCCGGAATTTTCGCGCAGTGAGAAGACGGCTTCTGTATCCGAGGAGGAAAATGGTCAGTAACAATGCGGAGGAAACGTTTGTTTCGATACGAACGGCGGGAGATTTTCCCCGAGGAAATTCGCGCTGTCAATTTGTAAATAACGGGGGTTGTGGATGTTTTTGATGTTGTTTCAATCTGACAAAGTGGTGTTCAGGTGTGCGACAAATACTCCGTAGGATACGGAAAGTATTTATATATAGTTTCATTTGTTTTCCTTGAAATGATAGGAAGCGAATGGATAACATCTTTGAGTAATTAAAGAACTGTTGCATCGGTTCATTATTCTTATTATTATTAGTTCTTGTTCGTGAAGGAAAAAAAAATTTGATTTTTTATTTATACGTAATTCGAACTTTCTTTTAATACAGGGTGCTTTTATTTAACGTGAATATATTACTAGGCATGCTCTTAGCAGTCAAAATATGGAATACACTTCAATCAACCTATGCTCAAAAATGCTCACATGAGGCTTAGATCTTCTCTATAATGACACCCAAAAACTTGTATTTCTGCGATAACTTTGTCAAAATTTGGCAGATGTAAATTAAATTCAGCATATGAGGGGGCTAAATTGTTTGGTGATAACGAAATACAAATTTTATAAGTGGTGAAGATAAAGTCCATCTAGAAAGTATCCAGAATTTATTATTTTTCATAATTTCAATATACTTCTTTTTTGTAATATTCTAAGACCAAAGCAATGTATAAAATAGGTTGTGCAGATAGTCGGCTATGGCCCAAATTGCATGGCAAAACTATTTGTTGTTGATTGTCACAGGTATACAATTTATAAAATCGTCGCAACTAGAAAAAGGAAAACATGCAAAATATTTGTATTGGAAAGGTTTTTGAAAGGTTGAAGAATTAGTGCAATTGACTGAACTGGGAAAAAGTGCTGTATATGAGACAACAAAGAGGGTAAAAATTGGCATGGATATGAGGCATAGACCAGTTTCAGGAAGACCGCGTAAGATTAAAGAAAACAATTTAAACGCTATATTGGTCTCAGGACCACACAATCCGCGCCTGGAGTTTCGCAAATTGACTAACAGATTTGGAAATTAACGAAATAGAAAAGTAGGTCCAGAAACCGTCCATATGTCGAAAGACAAGGCTACATATCAAGGGAACCATAAAAAATCCCTATAATGACACCTTCACTAAAGGAACGAAGGATGGAATTTTATTAACGTTTTCAAAAAGATAATTTTAATAATGTCTTTAAATTTGATGCAAGTTGTTTCTAACTTGGTGGAAATCACTTGAAAATCCGATCAAAACAACCTGTAACCGTTCAAATTTCCAAATTTCTCACCACAATAATATTTTGGGGAGCAATATCTCATTGTGGTGCAACGCCCCTGTGTTGATTGATGGTATCATTAATAGTCAAAAGTATTGTGGTATTCTAAACGATTTTCTCCTTGAAACGGCGCATGCTTTATATCCAGCAGAATATAATGGCGTTTTCAGCAGGACAATACAAGATGCCATACTTCGGCCTATACCCAAGCTTGGATTCAAGAATACTAATTCACAACTATTTCATGGCCAACAGCTTCATCAGATCTTAGTCCCAAAATTTACTAATCTAATAAGCTGATGGTCTAGTTAAAAACGATGTGTTCGAATCCGTCCATTTCACTGATGGCTCAAAAGCTGTATCTTGAAATTCTAAACCTCCTTTCGTCGTCAAATGTGTACCAGTTTTTAATTTCTGATTTAAGTAAATTTCATCAGATAACTGTTAAAAATATGTACTGGTTTAAAATCAAAAATATAATGTTAAAAAGTGAAAGAAGGTAGTCTCCTCGTTAATTCAAAAAATATACGAACCTTATTGACTCAATATAACTCCAAAAATCGAAATCTAAGGCAACAATAATTTCTTCAGGTATAAACATCATCGGAGTAATCCAATATTAACTGAAACTATTTTTTTGGAAAGAAAATTTTACAATCAAACTTTCAAATCGTTCAATTCCATAATATTATCAATCAGTCAGATTCAATTGAGATGTTCAAAATGGACGTCGATATCATCGGTAAGAAAAACATAGTTATTCAATAACTCCTCGAGCGTTCCTGACGTTGAAGTACGGAACTATTTCGACTAGGGTACTTATCATTGATATTTGACAAACGGTAACGATGATTCTGTACGTCAATATTTCAAAATATCCGGATTTCAATGGCGAAATTACGTAATTACGGCATCTTCAAATGCTTTGCCTGCTATGTATGGGCGCTAGAAAATCGAGGTAGCAAAGTACCTACTAGTTTTTTCTATATTAATTCCTCGTTACTTTTATTTGATAGATTAAAGATGATCAACAAACTTTTATAATATCTGCCAATGCTAGGTTATTGAAATTATATTGTTGTTGTTGTTTCAATAATATCCAATAAGCCAATTAGCCATTCTGTATTTGCCGATTTAATTCCTTATTTATACCAGCAGTTAATTCCTTATTTATACTAGCAGCAGTTTCCATTTCTGTTCCAACCATTTTCTGTGTAAGAGGAATTATTCTTTTTAGTAAGATTTGTATATAAATGACGTGAGCAAAGTGGTCAAAATTCAGGTGAAGGAATTTATCACCTCTTGTGTGAATCCAGATATAGTGAATTTTTTAACTGATTCGGTGAAAAATTTATCGAATGAGTATTGAATGTTTTGACACAATAGGTTTTCCGAAAGCAATATAACAATGACAATAAATTTTTAAAATGTTGTTGATTAACCGGTAGTATTTATAAGCACATTGGTTTATAGTTATGAGTTCTACTTTTTGAAAGAAGTATATATGGGGCCTGAAGTCTTTGAAATAATTAATATATGTCTCATTTTTAAAATAAAATAATAAGATGTGGTTTTTCACCTGATAGAAGAATAATTACAAACTCTTAATATGAAAACAGATTCAATCTGTTCGTCTTCTACAATTTTAATTTCAAAAATTTTCTAAAAAAACTTTTAGAATTAAATTAATGTCTTAAATAAGCACTGCTTATATTTAATAGACGTATAAAAATCAAAATTCACTATACAATATCAAATGGAATAAAAAAACCCAAAAAATAAATTATCAATTAAAATTAAAAATAAGTAATATCGAATGTTTCGTTCCAAACATATGCTCCTGAACTCGTCAGAAAGGCACGTGGTACGTATGTTTTGCCCTTGACAAACATTTGAAAACATGCTCATTTTCTGGTCTTATATTTATGAAAACTAAATCTTTTTCAAGAATACAAAACATAATTTTAAGAACTTCTCCAAAACTAATTCATTTGAAATATTTAATATGTTTAAATATTTGAATGAATTACTTCAAAAACTCAAAATCATGTAGCACATCCTCAAAAACAATTAAAATTTAGATAAGGTCAGTTCAACTTTACATTTATAATATTAATTCAATTAAAAATAAATAAACTTGTAATCTTATCAAACAATTTCTGCAAAATCTGTGAACGCAAATAAACTAGGTAGGTACATTCAATATCCAAGGCACCTTGGATATTAGATGTTAGTTTTGGAGAAGTTCTTTAAATTATGTTGTGTATTTTTGAAAAATATTTAGTCTTCATAAATATAAGACCAGAAACTGAACATGTTCTCAAATGCTTGGCAAGGGCAAAACATACGTACCACGTGCCTTTCTGAAGAGTTCAAGTGCGTATGTTTGGAACGAAACATTCGATATTACTTATTTTTAATTTTAAATAATAATTTATTTTTTGGGTTTTTTTATTCCATTTGATATTGTATACTGAATTTTGATTTTTGTACGTCTATTAAATATAAGCAGTGCTTATTTATGACATTAATTTAATTCTGAAAGTTTTTTAAAAAATTTTTTGAAATTAAGATTGTAGAAGACTAACAGATTAAATCTCAGTTTGATAAAACATCTTAATGACATCCTATAGCTGTCGACATCAAGTCACAAGTAATTAACTTTTTTCTCTCTTATTCTATAAAACGGCTTGCCACCGTCTTTCCTAAATGCCTTAAATTTTGGAATTTTGGGTGAAAATAGTCTCAAACAACCAGGTTGCTGAAGAATCCAATGTAAAAAGTAATTCTGTTCGGCCCAAGAATACGTGAAAACTTTCGAACGAAAAAAACTAGAGACTTGAAACTTTCAGGGTAAGTTAGAGGCCTTAATATCTCATCAATGGGCGAAATCGGTTCAATGATTCCGTAGCTGAGCCTTTCCCTTATTTTCCGAATAGTTTCGAAACTACCGATCCGTTCAAAATGAATACTCTTCTGCAACTACTCACCCTCACCATTAGCATTTGTTGTAGCAATTGAATTGTTTACCTGAAACAAAAATATATAATGAAATATCTCATCGCACAACTTTGCAAATTTTTTTGCCAACTTATTAGTTTACTTATAGTTTAATGAAATGAGATAGAACTGTACTATAAAGTGAATAAATATCTTGATTGTTCGTATGTATTATAGCTAAATGAATTTAGTTTGTTCATATATGTCATATCGGATTGTTACAATGTAAAATATAGATTATTTACTGCAATATCTAATTGGTTCCGAGAATCGATTACCAAACCCAGAGTGTGTATTATTCATCCAAATTGATTGTATCACCTTCAAAGTTGACTCCTTCCGAAAAAATACTATTACGCCAATCAAATCATCAAAACATTTTCAAACTCATTTCCGGGAATCGACTTCAGTATTGGCCGCGAAGAATCTTTTATGCCTTCTATCAAGCGAATAAAGATGCCTCAATGTGGTCATTTAAACAGTAAGGTAAGATTTCTTGAGTTTTTGGCCTGAAATTCACAATAATAGTCTTGTTACACATTTCTCGATGAGTAACCAATCTAGCGGAAACGCGTTTCGTACTCAAACAATCGTTCAAAGTGGTACAAATTGATTAATGAGACAGCAAAAAATCAGTAGCCTCAAATGACGTTTCCAATAAATATTTTATACACATTAGCGGCGCTAGGTTCAGTTGAATACGTTGATATGCAGCTAGAATATGCGAAGTTTTCCACCCCTTTTAAATGTACACGCCTGCGTTTTTGATAAATTCAATTCAACGTAAGCCTTCATTGATATAACCTAGTTTTCGTATAGGCCATGATTATCCAAAAATTGGTTAGTTGTTTCAGAAATGTCTGATGAAAAAAAAGTTATTTTTATATGTTTTGTATTGATTATTTTGTCTATTCAAATAACTCCTTACTGAAGAGATTTTGAGTTTTCTACTGGATTTTACTCTTCGAAATTAAGTCCGATCATTTCATTTTTAGAAGAGATTTCTTCGATATGCTACAGCATTAAGAACTCATATTGAACCTTCTTATATTCTATTATATAAAAAAATAATGAAATTGCTGCATTAAAACCAATTGTTCATAGGAACGTGACGTTATGTTTTTAAAATAAAATAAATGGAGGTTCATACTTGATAGAAGGTATATAAAATTATTTAAATATTTTAATATTTACAGATATATTTTGTTAGCTTTCTACATAATTGATTTCAAAAAATTATATTTAATATTATAACTTCAGGAATTAATGTCATATAAGTACTACTTATATCAAACGACATAAAATAAGCATTTTTATAAGACATCCAAATGATATAACAAAATCCAATAAATATAAATTGTTAACAAAAATCCTATAAATTAAATATTTTGAGTAGACAAAATTTTGTTTCTGCTTATCCCTCTTATGAAAATATATATCTTTCAAAAATGTTCAACATAATCTTAAGATAAAGTTATCTTACTTAGAATATTCAATATTATTGGATATCTAACTAAGTTACTTTTCAGAAAATTTCAAGATATGTAAAAACATTACTAAAAAACAAGTTTTAAGGAGACTTTGCTTCGTCAGTACTCAATTTTATTCATATTCAATAAAATATAACATCAATAAACAAAAAATATTTTCTCACATTTTAACAATTCAGAAAGCTTCTGGTTAATGAATACTGAAAATTTAAATGGAGTGAAATGTTAACTCAAATAAATAATTCTGTGGTTTACCATTGATCTAAAAGATTGAATGGCAATTTAACGGCCTCTGTTATAGAACAAGAACTATCTGTATAAAGAATGTTAAGGAAACAAAATAATTATATTTTATGAATAAAATATAATAATTGGAGGTTCATACTTGATAGAAGGTATATGAAATTATTTAAATATTTTAATATATACAGATATATTCTGTTAGCCTTGTACATATTCAATTTCAAAAAATTATATTTAACATTATAACTTCAGGAATTAAATTAATGTCATATAAGTACTACTTATATCAAACGACATATCAAATAAACATTCATTATAAGACATCCAAATGATATAACAAAATCTAATAAATAGAAATTATTAACAAAAATTCTATAAATTAAATATTTTGAATAGACAAAATTTTTGTTTCTGCTTATCCCTCCTATGAAAACAGATATCTTTCAAGAATGTTTATCATAATCTTAAGAATTTCATTATAAAGTTATCTTACTTAGAATATTCAATATTATCCAAATTAGTCATCACGCCTGTTGATTACCTCAGGAAAAAATTTCGGATAATGTTTAGAGTCTTGGTTATCATAATTATAATCATAATTCGCGGATTCAGCTACAGTAAGTAGATTTCATCGAACAATAAATTTTTTCTTAGGATGATTAATCAAACTGGATTCCCGAAAGTAGGCAATACACATCATGAAAAATATCCATTAGGATCAGACAACTTCCTTCGCGGAAATAACGAATAGGCCTGGCGAAGGCACACGCAAATCTACCATTATATAACAATTAAAGGGGAACAAAATTCGTCGTGATCCGGCATAAGATAGATTAGATTTGAAAAAAGGATTCTCTCCGCAAAAACCCGCGGTAGCTCGGAAAAAAGTTTCCTCTTTATCGTCTTGTCGCGTTCACCACTTAGGGATAACTTTTGGAAGAGGAGAACACGAGTGAGAATGTTGTCAGAGGTGGATCGGCTAGATTGAAAGGGTTTTAGACATTTCGTATAGTAAAGAATTACTTCATACTTAGTGACTTCATCATTTTCGGCATACTATTTATATGATAAGGTAATGGTTAGTTTCTGTGTCATACCTGTTTGTTAGTTTCTTTATTATACTATTAGGAGTACAAATAAGTTTCCGCCGTTTTATTGTAGATGGCGCGGCACGGAGTTTCGGTTAGCTTTCGCAGATGATAACCGGCTTAAAAAATAGTTTGGACATTCAAGAACAACATAACCTATTAATATCATTGATTTTATATCGGTGAAATATAATTTTTATAAGTTGAGAATATCAAAATTTGAGCCAAGTAAGCGTCATTTGCGGGAAATATTAGTTTACTTCTTTAATTTAAAGAAATCTGCTGATGAAGTGCATCAATTGCTCGTAGAAGCATATGGTGAGGGTGCTTTGAGTGGGAGAACGTGTCGAGAGTGGTTTCAAAAGTTTAAAAACGGTGATTTCGACGTAGAAGACAAAGATCGCAGTGGAAGGCCAAAAATTTACGAGGATGCAGAATTGGAGGAATTATTGAAGGAACATTCATCTCAAACACAAAAAGAACTTGCTCTAACATTAGAAGTCACTCAGCAAGCAGTCTCACATCGTTTGAAATTATTAGGAATGATTCATAAACAATTTGTGTTAAAAAACAGCGGAAACTTATTTGTACTCCTAATACTTGTGAAATAACTATGAAAGATAACTCTATCGCGTTGTCTTCAAAATTATTGTATTTGTCATAGAGTTGCTTATTAGGAAACCTCATTATGCCTAGAGAGAGTTCGTCAACTTGAATTTCATAGAGATAGAATAGTGGCCATGAAGGGAGACGAATTGCCCTTCAAAGAAATTGCCACTACGACAGAGTACGTACCACTCTTGTAATTACTTGTGTTTAAGCAACCCGCCTCTCGTCTTTAGCTTTTGTTATGCTGTAACTAATTGTCTTAATCCTAGTTTTTCTCCCAATTTTCTTTTCTTCTTCTTCACTTCATCTTTCTTTTTGTGTTTTTTTCAGTTTCTTTTTCCTCACTTTTCCATTTTGTGTCTCCTTTTTTAATTACCCTTTTTATCGGCCTTCTCCTTCTTAATTTTTCTCTTTGTTCATTTTCCCTTCTCTCATTCCTCTTCCCTTTTCTTTCCTTCAGTCTTTCTCCTCTTCTTCTTTTCCTCCTTCTCTCTTTCTTTTCTATCCCTCTCCGTCTTTCTCCCTCTTCTCCCCTTTTTTCTTTTCTTCCCCTCTTCTTCGTCCTCTTTCTTTCCTCTATTTTCTTCTTTTCTTCTCCTCTTCTTCCCCTTTTTCATTCATTTTATCCCCTCCTCTTCTCCTCTTCATCATATCTTTCATGTCCTTCTTTCGTCCTTCCTTCCTTTCCCTTTTGTTCCTTCTGTATTTTCTTCTTCCCCTCTGTCTTTACTTTTTTCCCCCTTGTTTCTTTTCTTCCTTTCCTTTCATTTTTCTTCCTTCTCTTCTTCCTCCCCCTTCTTCTCCATTTGTTCCTCTCTTCCTTTCTTCCTTCTTTATAAGCTCTTTCTTCCTCTTCTGTCTTCCTTCTGTTCTCTTTCTTTCTTCTTTTCTCTTCTCTCTCTCTATTCTCTTCTTTCTTTTCTCCCCCTCTCCACTCTTGTGGTTACTGGAATATGAGCATTGCTCTTCGCCAGATAACCAAGTAAGTAGTCTATACAATTCCTGGAATAGGGCGTGTGATAGGGTTTACGTTTATCATCGCGCAAAAGTGGTAGCATGCCTCCATGCTTCCAGTAGCCTTCAGTTCTAGGAAATTGGTCCATGACTGGTAGCAGCGAAGCACTGCTCAACCTCTTCTGGTTATGCAGGCCAATGCCTAAGTTGAGTGGAACGCAACATATGCCCAATAGGTCAGTTTTCAACACCCAAATTCAAATTAAAGACCCTTGAACAGCTAGACTTATCATGAAGTCTCACAAACTACTGAGAAGTCTGCCAATAAATGCTGGTTGCACCAACCATATCGTCAAGACCCACAAATCTCTGAGAATCTCTCAATTGATCCAGTTTCGAGCTTCTTCAGCAAGACTTATCAACAAGACCCAGTAAACCGATCAAACCTGGCTGAAGGATTACGCGCGGCCATATTTAACATATTCAGTCCATGAAAATATATTTATATTCATTCCATTTATCTGGATTCATAAGTGGTTGGCATTGGAATTTTATTTGAGGCTTATGAGTATTTTGAGTAAATGAAATCTGGATCCATTATTAAATAATTGAGTCAAAAATATTGTGTTGTATCGCAAAAAGACAATCCTGCATATAATTATTATTAGGTGTACATATTATATCTAATAAGCAGTTATATAGATACTACAACCAAGTGTCTCGGAATATGTTTCAACAAGACACTCTTGACCAACGATAATAGGTGCCAAGATGATCTCATTACAGGTTAGGTGTATGATTGGAGGATTAACACGAACTGGTAATTAGATAGTAAGCGTAAGTGGAATTCCCGAAAAAGAAGTTCTTTAATCACCTTGAAGATCTTTGCTGCATATTTCTATTACTAAGTTATCTGTTTATTCACTTAATTGACTGCTGTATTTTCATTTGCATTTGTACGCAAACTAACTATGTTTTAGGATATTATAATATTGTCGATCTCTGTTATCTTAATTTTATCCTTAAATGAAACTAGAGAGTAAAGCGATGTGTTGAGAGTTCAGCGGTTGAGGTTTTATTCTTGACTCTTTCTTCAAGCACCACTCACCCACACAGAGAACCCGTTGCGTGACCCTATCTGTCAGAACCAAATATTGTTCTTTAACTTAATTTTGCATGCTGAACTTCCCGCCGCTATTTCCTTGTGTTCGTTTATGTGTAACTTGTATTGTCTACACTCTATGGAGTCCCATTCTCTTCAATTAAATGAGCACAATGAAGAAAGGAGTTTTCAGAAACTCTCTAAAGTACAGAACTATCTTAAATAAAACTGAATTGTCATATTTCAGTGTGTGACGAAACCTATCTCTGTATCCTCACCAATCGAGCATGTCTGGGACATTATGAGTAGGTTGAAACTAAATTACGATGAGTGTTCAATGTATTCTCGGTATAGGCGTGAGAAAACTCAGAAAATTTGGAAAAAATTTTTTCTTCAATGTAGTCTCCTAGAACTTCAATATATTTGTTAGATCGAGAAATAAGCTTCTCTAAACCTTGTGAAATATATTCTTCAGGCTTCTCCTCAAAAGAGGTATTAATTGCTTTCCTCTTCGTCGACAAATCACCTTCCGTGAAGAAGAGAAACTATAAAAACTGTTTCAAAATGTACTTTTCTGATTTCAACGACTAAAAGTGGAGATATTTAAATAAATTATCATCAATTATTTTATATCTGTATATAATAAATCCGTGAGTTGAGATGTTTATGTTTGTCTAAATTTTGAACAATCTTTGTTAAGATGTAACAAGATAATTATTTGTATAAATTCTCCAAATCCTTTCTAAAAAGCTGTCTAAACTCAGTTTCGTCCAGTTCCACCCTCACGATTTTCTCGGGTGCCACCCTGTTTTTCGAGCATCAAGGCAAGATCCTGAGCAAAGCGTATTTATCTCCATTTTTTTGGTGCCGGATGATTTATTTCGACTCAACCATTAGTGGATTTCCAGAAGTTGGCCCGTTAAATGTTTCTGCCTTGCTTGCCTTGAATCCTGGGCTTCCCTGAATTGTCGTTGCCATCTTCTAGCTAAGGATAATCGATTGCAAACATCAGCAATGTCCTTGAGTCTCCAAAATACCAGAAGATGAATTCTCCTGTTTGTTTGTTTGTTTTTATATACACGCTTAATATCGGCTGAACTAAAGGATGGGTAGGGTAGATCATAACTAATTTCTGAGTCTAGTATTTTTCTGAGATATGGGGAATGTAGCGAAGTGAGGCGAAAATAGGGTAAATAATGGAAATTGTATATTATGTCGTTGAGGATATTTCCGCATTTCACATTTTCAATTCATGTCGCTTTTTCCTACGAACTAATATGATTAGGTGGCCCAGTGGTTGAGGCGATAGACGAATAATCCAGTGGGCTCTGCTCGCGTAGGTTTGAATCCCATCCTCATCGCATTGCATTTTATGTAATAGAAAAATATGCAACATGGGGCAATTTAAGTAGATGTCAGCATTAATTCGATTTCATTAGTTCTATTATGTAGCATTGATAACCTGAAAATGAATAACAGAAACGAACTAACATGACGAGGTGGTTAAGGCGTTGGACTGCTCTTCCAATGGGCTCTATCAGCGTGGGTTTGAATTCCAAGGTGGTCGCTTTGCATTTTGTGTTATAGACTTATTAGAAAATATCTATATATCTCTATATCAAAATATTCAAAATGGCGGAATATATGTAGATATCAGCATTAATTCGAATTTTACAGTTCTATTTTTCAGCATCGATAACCTCAAAATTGAAATCAGGAGAGAAGTAACATGACGAGGTGGCCGAGTGGTTAAGGCGTTGGACTGCTAATCCAATGGGCTCTGCCCGCGTGGGTTCGAATCCCATCCTCGTCGCATAATATTTTATGTTAAAGACATGTTAGGATATTGTAATACACCAATTGATCTGATACACACTCACGGTCATTTCCCTTGATATATAGGGAGTTTATCTCATTACAAAAAAGGGTAATATGTGTGAAACTTCTTTTATTTCCTACTTTTAAAACAAAATAAGGTTGGTGCTCGTCGCACGAAGGACAAGTCTCTTGTTTCAAAGTATTTTCTGAGGAGATGGATAGAGCAAAAATAATACATTTAAATGAGATATCACATATAATTAACTAATATGGTGTCAGTCGATATAAATTTCGATATTCTCAGTTTTGCACAATCTTTTGACAAGCAATTAATGTAAAACGGTATTCTAAAATCAAATCATAGTTATTATTTAAATCAATGTTTGGAAGACTTCAGGAGCATGGACTGTCAATTTTAATAAGTCATACTTTCGATCTCGCTTACAACCAATTTATACTCAAAACTAATAAAGAGATTTCAGTGAAGTTACAAAAAAAGTCCTACCTTTTTCGGGACACCGCTCCACAAAACCCGATACCATGTTCAATAGCTGAACCCTCTACACGGGGGTGTTGGCCTCAGCCCGAAGGCACAACACCCCTTCAAGAACAAACACTATAATTAAGCCCTTTATTTTTCAACCTGAATGAAACTAAACTATCCCGATTAGTGACTGTCTTTCACCAATGCATAACTCCTACTCAAATTTCTCTGCCCGCGTGGGTTCGAATCCCATCCTCGTCCCATTTTATGTTATAGACATGTTAGGATATATCTATCTAAAATATTCAAAATGCTGGACTATATGTAGATATCAGCATTAATTCGAATTTAACAGTTCTATTTTCCAGCATTGATAACCTCAAAATTTAAATCAGGTACGAACTAACATGACGAGGTGGCCGAGTGGTTAAGGCGTTGGACTGCTAATCCAATGGGCTCTGCCCGCGTGGGTTCGAATCCCATCCTCGTCGCATTGCATTTTATGTTATAGACATGTAATGATATATCTATCTAAAATATTCCAAATGGCGGAATATATGTAGATATCAGCATTAATTTGAATTTTACAGTTCTATTTTCCAGCATTCATAACCTCAAAATTGAAATCAGGGACGAACTAACATGACGAGGTGGCCGAGTGGTTAAGGCGTTGGACTGCTAATCCAATGGGCTCTGCCCGCGTGGGTTCGAATCCCATCCTCGTCGCATTGCATTTTATGTTATAGACATGTTAGGATATATCTATCTAAAATATTCAAAATGCTGGAATATATGTAGATATCAGTATTAATTCGAATTTTACAGTTCTATTTTTCAGCATCGATAACCTCAAAATTGAAATCAGGAGCGAACTAACATGACGAGGTGGCCGAGTGGTTAAGGCGTTGGACTGCTAATCCAATGGGCTCTGCCCGCGTGGGTTCGAATCCCATCCTCGTCGCATTGCATTTTATGTTATAGACATGTAATGATATATCTATCTAAAATATTCCAAATGGCGGAATATATGTAGATATCAGCATTCATTTGAATTTTACAGTTCTATTTTCCAGCATTCATAACCTCAAAATTGAAATCAGGGACGAACTAACATGACGAGGTGGCCGAGTGGTTAAGGCGTTGGACTGCTAATCCAATGGGCTCTGCCCGCGTGGGTTCGAATCCCATCCTCGTCGCATTGCATTTCATATTATATACATGTTAGGATATATCTATCTAAAATATTCAAAATACTGGAATATATGTAGATATCAGTATTAATTCGAATTTTACAGTTCTATTTTTCAGCATCGATAACCTCAAAATTGAAATCAGGAGCGAACTAACATGACGAGGTGGCCGAGTGGTTAAGGCGTTGGACTGCTAATCCAATGGGCTCTGCCCGCGTGGGTTCGAATCCCATCCTCGTCGCGTTACATTTTATGCTATAGACATGTTAAGATATATCTATCTAAAATATTCGAAATGCGGTATATATGTGGAAATCAGCATTAATTCGAATTTTACAGTTCTATTTTTCAGCATTAATAACCGTAAAATTGAAATCAGGTACGACATAACATGACGAGGTGTACGAGAGATTAAGGCGTTGGACTGCTAATCCAAAGGGCTCTGCCCGCGTGTGTTCGAATCCCATCCTCGTCGCATTGTCTTTTATGTTATAGACACAAAGTTTCAGAAAAGGTTAAGTAAGGATTTATTGAGGTCCCTCTGGTCGTTTAGGAGAATCTGTTTTTTTATTGTGTCTGTTAATTTCGAGGGCTTCTGGGTAGTTCAACCTGAGATTCTTGTTTTCTAGGTGTAAGATTTTGTAGTTAAAAAACCTAGAAAACAAGAACATCAGGTTGAACTACCTAGAACTCTCGAAATTAATAGACACAATAAAAAACAGATTCTCCTAGACGACCAGACGGACCTCAATAAATCCCCCTTACTTAACCTTTTCTAAAACATTCGTAATAATAAGACAGCAAATTACTGTAAATTCCGACTACCTTCTTTTCTGTACATTTTCAATATTTAAAGAACTCAACCTCAAATATGTAGTTACTTCCATACTCACCTAACGAAGTCATGTTGTCATGACGAAACAATTTTTGTGCAATTAAATTAATTAGCGGAAATTAAGTTGTTTTACTTTAATCATTGAAATTCTTTATGTTTCTGATGGCTTCTCGTTGCTTCTGCCTAAGATATATTTGGTGTTCTGGTTCTATTTTGGTGTTTATCAATACCGAAAGTAGCTCCGGGAATATTTTGCTGTTTATCATTCTTTTGAACATTTTGATTCTTCTTTCGTATAAGGTGTTTGTAGGCTTGATTACATTTTTAGTTTGCTGGATGTCTACCTTAACATAAGGCGCCTGTCGCTGGAGTTGTTTTTGGTTTGGTGCAAGTCAAATCATGTTGTCTGTCGCATTTAATGTAGAATGGACTATTGCAGTAGATTTTTGAGTGGCCGTTTTCTTGACATCTAGTGCATTGTATATTTTCTCGTTTTCTTCTCGGTAGCTCTATAGTGATTTTCTTATTTGAAAATTTATTCCTTCTTATAAATATATTTGTTGGCCTCTTTCTGTTCCAAGTCTTCAGAGATGTGGCAGAAAAGTAATGAGACTAGCAACACTGTAAGCGCTATGGTAATGCTGCGTTGTTGTTCTTAATAAAGTACATGAATCATTACCTTCCTATTGCTCAGTGCGAGTTTCAACTCCTTCCGTTAACTACGTGCTATTAGTGGAGTTGTGTTTTAGTTGTGCATCACGCAAATTGAAACAGCAGAATTTTTGAGCAAAGTTTTGCCATTAAATTTTTTGTTAAGCTTGGAAAAACGACAAATTTAACGTTTGAAAAGGCCTAGGGGAACATTTATTGTGCTGAGCTTAAGGTTTTCGCTGGCACAAATCGCCAGCGTTAGTGCAAATACTGAATTGAAGATGTTTGATGACCACTCCATAAGTATTGTCCTATTTTATTTGGTAGGTGTTGAATATTACATTTTCTTCTCGTAGGAATCTTGCAAGGCCTCTGTATGTATAGAGAGTTATACATACTCCGGAGAAACCCAAACCATCAGACATATCATATAGTCCAAGATCCCAGAGCGATAAGACACAACTTATTTTCACATAAATGAAACCTCATGTTCTCAGTAGTGTCTTATGTGCTCAGAATACCTGCGCGCTTGTGGAGCTTGCCGAGTGACACCTGGGCAGGTACCAGGTGTGAAAGGTAACTAAAATTAATAGTTACCTAACTTAAATTTTCATAGCTGATTTTTAAATATATTTTGTAGAGTGTTATTATAAAGTTATACCATAAGCGTCAGACACTTTTCATGGGCCAGAACTTTTGTCAGACGCTTTAAAGCTCTACAAAAAATAAATTAACTTAACTTATTTTTACATGTCTGACATTTAAATATGTTGTTCAGACAATTGTTACGAAGTTATATTTAATTAGTCAGACAAAATTGATTGACCAAACACCCCCTAAACAGCAAAATTATTCTGCCGTGAGTATGAGCGCGAAAGCATTATGCGCATGCGTCATATATATATATATATATATATATATATATATATATATATATATATAATAGTAGAATATACCATACGATCATATAATGGTAGACCCGAAGACTTCCTGATAGCGACCCTGGAGTCGATAGATTACATAAATAGATAAGATGTTCGTTCGTATCCTTTTAAATTATGTTTCGTTCTTGGTATATGTATAGTATTGTATATTCTACTGATGTTAAACTCTGAAATTCTCTTTTAATATGTCTAAAAAGCCGTAGAATACATAAGTAAATAAATATAAGTTTATTTTGACGTTTTTATTCAATAGTATCTTTGTTCAAAACTGTACATCGGCTATTGGTGTTGTTAATTTTCTGCTCATTTGTAGGAAGTTTGTATAAAGATAGGTGATGTTCTTTAAATTTCCTGTAATTATTATTCTGATCTGATATGAAAATGTGGTATGAGTATTTATTAGGGAATATTCGATGATATCAAGGAAAAGAGGTGCAAATTTTCTGTATTTAACTGTTTGCTATGATGGAATCGCTGATGGCGGATTCACGAGTTTTGATAATGGTCTCAAGGACAACTTATATTTATTTTTGTCGAATTCAATATATTATATGAGCCTGTAGAACGACCAAACCTAATTTAATCTCAAATCTTTCACAAGAAATGGGTCAGAACGGACTTCCAGTAGTTGTTGTTTGTACCCGATTTAATCGATTTCAATTCCTAACGAATAAATCAACGTCCCCACTACAACACATCACTTAACCCCGCGGAACGTACAAAAGCATCGAGATCCCATATATTATGATCCGGTAAACAATCTAGCGGCACCATTGACGTCGATTAAGCAAGTTCTGCCGATGGTGTTAGCTCTGAAGGTGGCGACATCAGAACCAGAGACGATAAATCCAATTAAAGGCGTCCCATGATCTCCCGCTTTCAGGTATTTGTTGACTTTGGTATTCTCGGTATAAACAGTCCATTCATAGAAGTTAGCACAATTGGCCCCAAGTTAGGCACTCGGTTCTTGTGGTAATACAATCGAATTGTTCTTAAGTTTCAGGTGATTTTAAGTTCGGTTATTTATTGCGAAACGCACTCATTAAATTGCGAATTGGTTTTACCATTTCTTGATTATTAATTTCAGGTATCAATCCTAATGTAGCGAAAAAAGTACTGAACCATAGAGATGAGGAAACAAAATATCTCTGTTAAAATCTCATTTGTTGTTTGGATGAATATAGCAGAACTAAGGAGTGCGACAAGAATGAACAAATCTGATAGTACGTCGCTGGCAACGTTGTAAGGAATTCAACATTCATCAAATTCATAACACCATGGGCGAATGAGTGTTTCTTACGTATAATCAGGATGGGAATTCTGATTTTTTTTACATATTTTACTTTCACGAACAATGTTGTCTGAAAATTGCAACAAAATTCACCCTAAATAGCTCTAAACTCCAAATAAATATTTGAACTCGGGAATGTATGTACTGATATTCGAAGAAGAAAAGGTGACCCGTCCTTGACAACGTGGTCTATAAGAGGGATACCAACTCATGTGATTAGGTCGCTTAGTTCGCAGGGTTGCCACAAAATACAAGAAATTTCTTTTGCACGGTATTATAAAAGAACAAAAATGTTCATTATTTATATTAGTTAATGAATAACTGACATTATTTGATAAACTATTAATATGGAGCTATAACTGTAAGAAACTTATGAATGAAGCAAAGGTTTATAGGATTAATAATATTGCGAGACTTGAATGCTAACGACGGTTTTGAAAGGAAACATATTTTCAAATGAGTAGTTTGGCAACACAGGACATCCTATTATTTGCATTCGACTAGTTGAAGAATGAGCAATATAATGATAGCCTCAGTAAAAAACCTGAATTTTTTTATTTTTATTATATTTCTGCAATTTCAACAGTAAAATATTCATTTGAAATAATAAACTACATCTAACTCAAATTGAGAATCCTCGGACACATAGTATAAAATTCCGCACACAATCGACTCATCTGACACGGGACATGCTGAGCAACACCTAAGCATATTACAGCTTGTATTGTGGTACTCACGCCCATCACGTATGGCTTAATGATGAAAGATATACAAAAATGCGTGCATGGAAAACATAAGACCTAACTTAAAATTGGGGAAAAAAATGACTGGGTTTCTGTTAATACGTCCATGGATTTAACCCTTAAGCGACGACGTGGATTTATAACGACACTACAGGAGACATGTAGTCATTTCAACTGCAGCGATTTTTTCAGATATGGAAAAGACAGTTGGAAACATAGAAAATTCAGTGTTAATCTAGCGGATCACGAATGTCCAGTGGAGCAGTGGAAGAATCAAAACCTCAGCAAGGTGAGAATAAACGACTGTTCTCTCCCTTAATGAACGTGGAGCGATGCACTGCTTTCAGTTCAGCAATCAGAATCATATGCACTTCAAACGTGGGATTCGTTAGACTATATCGATTGAAAATAAATACGACAATCTTATTCCATTGTATGCGAGGAATTTATTTGCCACGATTAATGACACAAATAATTTCCCCCATGTAAATGAGTACTCAGGTTTTTCATCGCTATAACTGGCTTGAAAATAAAACAAACTCTACTAAATTAAGAAATTCGGAGACAAATTCTAATAAACGTGAAATCGAAGGTCGGCAAATTCAAATTAAATGTTCAAATAATCCACCTTGTTGAGCCAAACAGTAGTCAAATCTATTATAAAGAGTTAATCTCAGATCTGTGAGCAGACTCGACTTTGGCACAAAGTTGGATTATTTTGAACCTTAGTTCATTCGTCGCTTTATCAATTTCATGGCCATTAATCAAATTATTCTGATATCCCCAAAGAGAAAAATTCATTGGGAGATAAATCTGGTGATCTGGGGGGCCAATGGTTTGTGGAGCAATATCTCAGCGTGGTGCTACGCCTCTCAGTATAGTTGATAGTACCATTAATAATGAAAAGTATTGTGGCACTCTAAACGATTTTCTCCTTGAAACTGTGCATGCTTTATTTCCAGAGGGGTGGCGTTTTCAGCAGTATAATGCAAAATGCCATACTTCGGCCTATACTCAAGCTTGGATGCAAGAACACCTAGTGACAGCCATTTCTTGGCCAGCAGCTTCACCAGATCCACTCCCATTGAAAACATATGGGGACTAATGAAGATTAAAGTTGAACGAGCTGCACCACGAAATGAAGATGCTTTAATTCAGTTAATTTTACAGTCCCGGACTACCATCACCGAAAATTATGGAGGTGATCTAGTTTCGGGTGTACCTTGACGTTTAGTTAAGTTAAGTTAAATGGCCAGTTAAATGGCGGTTTTATAAGTTAGTAAGATAAATATTTTGTTATAATTTAATAATTCAAGAATTAAAAATATTTACTAAATAATTACAATTGAGCTTTGTTTTTTCCGGATACTTTCTAGACGGACTATACATTATTATCACAAGTGAATCCTCGCTAGTGTTTATTTCAACTCCCACCCATATTTTTTTCAGAGTTACTGCCTTAATTCAGGCGAAATAAAGATGGATTATGCAAACTGAAACAAGCTTCATCTCTCTAGCATTAGGATATTTTCACAGAAGAGGAATTTACCGTGCTGCCGGAGCAATTACCGAACTTCGTTAATCTTTCAGAGCATCAACTTCATGAACTTCTAGTTCCATCGCAGGTAGCGGATAAGTAGTTTTTCAATTAGGAACATACTTAGTCTCATTATTATATCAATTACTCGCGAACAAAGATTGGATTTCCACTTCGGCCATTTGCAGTTAGGCGTTTGAACGTAATTGCTTCAGTCGTCAGTAATAATGATGATGGGTATCAGAAAATGACTCGTTGAAATTTCATATGGTTAATTTTGCTTCGGATTCATTGAAATGGATTCGTTTTCTATTGGTTTCCATTGAACGAAAGCAAAATTGAATACGCAAATGGAAGGTCGATAAAAAACGTTGAAAATTGACAATATACTTCCATTCCACTATCCACTTAACGTGGTAATTTTTGATGTTGCGGTATTTTGGAAAATACGAGAAGCGTTAAATATATTCACGGTATAAGCATGAAAGAAAACTCAGAAAATTCTATATTTCAATGTAGTCTCCTAGAATTTCAATACATTTGAAATAAGCTTTCCTAAACCTTGTAAAAAATATTATTCCGGCTTTTCCTCGAAATAGGTATTGATTGCTATCTACACTTCTTCATCGTCGGAAAATAGCTTTCCACGAAGATATTTTTTGACATTTGGAAATAAGTATCAGGTACTGGGGGGCCTACTGGACTGTACGGAGGATGGGTAATTTCTTCGTAGCCACACTCCCGCACAGCAGCCTTCGCTACGCGGGCATTGTGAATCGGCGCGTTGTCGAGGAGCAGCAACACCTCAACTGTGAGTTTTGCTCGCCTTTTGCCTTTAATTGCTTCTTTTAAATTACGCAGAGTGGCATTTTTAGTGTATACTTTCAATAAAATACCTTTAGAATCCCAAAGGAACTATTTTTCCAGTGGATGGGGTGACTCTAAAGTTTTTTGGGGGTTGCGCACCCTTTTCAATTCAATGTACGCTCTCTTGTTTACTCTCAAGGTCATAGTGATGAACCCACATCTCATCCCCAGTAAGCCGTTCGAAAATAGTCGATTTGTCTTCTCCACAGAGCTTTAAAAACTCTTTACAACACTTGACTCGCAATTGTTTCTGAGATGCGGGGAGTATTCTCGGTACCCATCTTGCACTGACTTTTGAGAGGTTTAATAATGTTAAATGTTTAAACAAGCTCTAATACAAGCAAGCATAACAATGCACCATTAATAATTACATGGTAAGTCATAATAAGCAAATAGTTACAAATAGGTATCGGGTGTTTTTTTAAGAGTGAAAGAACTTTCGATAACTGTGATTTGACAGAAGATATAATAGAAGCCATGTTGTTTTGACATTCTTGTTCAGTAAGCATTGACAAACTATCATGGAAAGACTCACGCCGCAACAACGTTTACAAATTGTCGAAATTTATTTTCAAAATCAGTGTACTATTCGCCAAACTTATAGAGCACTTCATAAAATTTATGGTTTACATAATCGTCCATCAGAGCAGCTTATACTTCGAACTATCGATAGATTTCGGACAACATTTTCTCTATTCGATGCAACAACAACAACAAGACAAAGAAAACTTTACGTACAGAAGAAAATATCGCTGTAAGTGAAAGTGTTAAGTAAGTCGCCGACGTTCACAACAAGTTGGACACTGTGCATCCACCACATGTAAAATTTTACGTAAAGATCTTGGTCTACATCCAACTGGTTCAAGAACAAAAGCCACTTGACCATAATAAGCGTCGTTTGTTTGCTAATTGGGCTCTAGAACAGCTTGAAGTATTCACTTTTTTATCGTAAAATTGTGTTTAGTGATGAAGCTCATTTCTGGTTGAATCACTATGTAAACAAGCAAAATTGCCGTATATGGAGTGAAAACAATCCTCAAGAATTTCTGTAAGTTCCATTGCATCCTGAAAAATGTACTGTATGGTATGCTTTACACGCTGGAGGCATAATCGGTCCATATTTCTTCAAAAACGATACTAGAGCTAAGAGCTAATGTTACAGTGAATCACTGAAAATGATTTTTCGATGAAAATCCGCATCATTCTGATTCATTTCAATGAGAGAATCACCGTAGATACGAGGTTGCTGGTGATCTACCGGCTTCAGTTTTTGTGTTTACTAAACTTTAAAAGCCGTAAGACTTAAGTCTTTATACCAAATACGGTGTAATGTCGTTTGTGGAACGCCTTATTCCAAAGATCGACAAAGAATCGACAAACCTGGGTTTTCGTCTACACTACGGGCTACAGCAGCAATATTCTCCGTTGTTCTTGAGCGATGCACACGGTTTGGATTCTTCACATCACTAATCTGTTTCAACAGCTCAAATTATTCCACCACTATAACCGGCGAAGGTGCGTCACGACGACTCAAAAGTACTTTAGCTTTGCGAAGTGGACTAAAAATTTTCACCCTTTTTGTAGTGAATTTTAACAATCTCAACGCATTGTTGAATTCTCAAAATATGATATCTTCAAAAGTGACAGCTGCTCAGATAGCGGGCTATTCAAAATGAAACCTCTCATTGAAAAACCCTTTATTTCGTATCGTTCTGAAAGTTCATACTTATGAGCAAACGAAGAAAAATGGATCTTTGTGAACAAATAAGTTAAAATAATTTTAAGACACTAACTTTTGTGATAAGCGTGGAAATTCTTTCGAAATTCCAACTGCCATATTTACCAGAAATTTGTTTCAAATGTTTCAACTATTCAACTGACTCCAAAGTATAAAAAAAGAAAATATTTTTTCATACAGACAAACGACGCGTAACAACATATCTAGCTTTGGGAAATCATGAATAAATTTTACTATAAATAAATTATGTTTTGAAATTATATGTAAAATTTATTGACAAGTCATGCAAATATATCACGAGATTGAGTTCTAAAAGTAAAAGTCTGGAAATTTGGTTCTGTTTTGAAACATTCATGAACAAATGAATGATAGATACTTGATGGATTAGGTCTTTACTTGATGTGAATTCATTTTCAAAAAATAGAAAATCAAATTCAATTTCCACAAACTTTTTATGATGAACAACAATTGTTTAACCATACTGTAGCGTCATCAAGTTCTACATCTGAACTGTTAAGGTGTGAGAAATTACAGAGCATATTTTATATGAATAGGTGTATAGTAGGAAAAGAGGGATTGGAGATTTTCTCTGGTACTCTTAACGACGTGAAGATAAAAAGAAGTGGATGTGGTAATTAAAGTTATTGGAGTTTGCCGCTGATATTCCTGAACTACAGGAATGTATATAATAAGGATGTTTTACTGATACGTGTTTTCAAATAGTTTGATTTTCGGTACAGATCAGCCGAATTAATTTATTCTAATATAAACCCATTTCATCATTTGAAAATAATGATCTGAGCCGGCGCATTCGCCAATTTGTAAAATCGCCTGTAAATGTATCTATTGATAGAATTCTGGACCTGCACAGGACACTGAAACAGCCATGCACATCGTTTCAGAGTGCCCAGCGGTGAGTCACATCCTCTTCAAGGTCTTTGGTCAGGCTTTCATAGCCAACTGCGGACTGAAAAATTTATCCCCGAACAAGATTATCAGTTTTAGCCAAAAACTGGATCTCGTCGGGGAAATATAAATTAGGGAGGGATTAACTATAATATTCCGTGCGGACCCAGGTTGTAAGGTGGACAGTTGCCTGCTCACTATAAATAATAATAATAATAATGACTAATGATGATTGCTCATATTTCATTCGTCATATTCATTTCGACTGTTTGTCGCCTAGAATAATTCTGAATATAAATTATGTGTTATTGTTGCCACTTCATCAAATTGGCCTCCGAAACACGAATAATCGCAAGAACCAAGTTTAGGTGTAGACATCAATTCGTGTGTCATATAGACATCAAGTGGTTCAGAAATGTTTGGTATGAAACCAATGTTCTCGATGAGTACAATATGAGCAGTATGGTACAAAAATTATCGGTAAATTCTCCATCATTCTTAATAAAACCATAGATTCCACCAGACCTTAAATATCGGTTTGAACCTTTATGCAAAATTTTATGAGAATTAGAACAGAAGCATACGAAAACTGATCTCAATAACAATTCTCTCAATTTTCTAGAAAGTGATATACAAACTGTTCTAGTTAACCATGTAACTAGTTACATGATAGATTTTCATGAAACTCTACTTCAGACCAGCTAAATTTGCTTGAAGATAGACGTGTTTGGATGATGATTTCACATCCTCAAACTTGTACTTTTCATTTTTGAACTGTACATTCCATGTTGTCTGAAGTAACACATTGAAGGGATGTGTATTTTATTGAGAAATTCCACAGGTCCGTTTGATTATTTATCTATGATTAAAATGTACAAATATACTGAAAAGTCAAGGAAAAGTTTCACCGTTGTTTATAAGTTGGTTCGTTAGAAAGAAATAAATCATTGGAAATGATATTAATTCTGACAAAACTATTTATAATTGAACTTAAGAGAATATCTACAAGCCAAAATTTTGACGAAATAGCCTATATAAAGTAAATATCAACTATTCGATAAAATATTCTCAAAATTTAGACAAAATCAAAAAATTTCCTGACAAATTTATCTTGAATTAGAAAAGAGAATTCAGTTTAACATAATTCAATATTCAAAAATACCAAACATTCCAGAAAGGGAAAGAAATGATTTTACTAAGCTATGGTCAAGCTACTGATGACAATGACTAAAAGCTTTGTAATTATCATGAAACGTATGTTAGTTCCAGTGAAAATATTGATTATATATAAGGTTAATTACATATGTATTATAAAAGCGATGTAATTTCGTCAAAAATAACAAAATTTAAATGAATTTATGGAAACGATGTGACTATTATCAATAACGTTGAAAATTGCATATAGTTCAATGATATAAGATGCTGTTGGCATGAATAAATTTGTAATGAGATCAAAACTGAAAACTAAATCATTTTCATGGGTAAAAGTTAGAAATTATTAAGTTAAATGTTAGAAAATTTTGAAACATCTGGATGGATTTCTATATTGTTACCAAAACTGAATCAATTTTAATAAAGCTGGTACCAAAATGTTGATTTAAATTCAGGATACTTCTCTAAAGTAGTTCATGAAAAACCGGAATTTTCATATAAATAACATATGCATCATTTGGGAGAATTCTGACAATTTCAAGAGTGCTTTGGAATCATCGATTTTTCCAAAGCTAAAAATAAAGGAGGCTCAACCAACACCATTCATTTTCAAAATCATCAGAGTCCATACCACATCATTCCTTAAAATTTTCCTCCAAAGTAATTACTGAAGTGAAATAAAGAAAATACGTAACCCCGAACATACGAGTATGATGTAAAAATTTAACATTTGAAACAAGTATCAACCAAGAAAATCAACGAAGTAAATTGACATAGTTGTCTCAATAGAATCCACAACGTTCTAGGAAAAAACAATTGGAGTGTTACCGAGTTTCAAAATATAATAAACGGAACAAAAGAATTAAAAAGGAACATTTAAAGTGACAGTTGATACTCACCAAAGGTAGAGAATATTTATTTTGTGTAATTTTCTTCAATACGATTCATTCAATGTCTTTATTAAAATTTAAGGTTAGTTTAAGAACACAGAAGTTAATCGAAATAAATGAATTCGGCTGATCTGTACCAAACATTATTGAAATATTATCATAGCTCATTCTTCTTATTGATAATAAGTCAATTAAGTTCATGGTCTTCATATCACAAATAACATTCATTTCAATGTTGGTTTCAGGAAGTAAATTAGGGAATTCAAATCCGAACTCTCCCTATTCGGAATCTATTATTTTTCATAATTTCTTTTTGTACCATTCTAAGTCGAAAGTAATGTATAAAATAGGTTGTGCCGATAGTCGGCTATGGCCAAAGTTGCATGGTAACACTATTTGTCAAATATTGTTGATTGCCAATAGGTATACAATTTATGAAATGATGTCGCAATTATAAAAAAGAAAATATTTCAAATTCAAATTTGAAATATACTTAAAATCAGCCGACAGCTGGATACAACCTATATATGCAAGTTAGCGAACAATATTCCAAACCAAATTTTTAACCAAAACCAAAAAATATAATCATGGAAAAATAAAGATTTCCATAAACATCAATAACCAGCCAAAATTTTTTTTTAATAAGAAATGGTCATGTGGAATTCTTTAGCTCTATGAATTCTCAAGACAATAAACATCCGTCAAATATAATTCAAAAACCTTAAAACCTTTAATTCAAAGTGTGAAAACATTATAACACTTCAATACTGTATACTGCATTTAATGAAAACTCCATAATAAAACAAGGTTTTCTTTCCATTCTCACCTTACTTATAATTCAAATATGAATGTAAATGTAAGAGGTCATTTCAGTGCTTTTAGAGTTTATACGTCTTAGTCAACCCTTTTGGAATCGGTCCATTTTTTGAATCTACAATTTAAAATGTGAATTGTTCATCATATGAATGCCCTAAATTATTATTAAGCTGAATCCCGCATTCGTTCGTTATTTAATGAAGGCTCGAATTTAGGAGGATGCACTCGACCTTTCGAAAATGAGGACTGAATGCAGCGTCATTCCTCCCATTTTCCCCGGTATTATCTCCATGATGAACGCTTCGAATACGCGAAACTTTTCAAACGACACACTCGACTCGAAATTACGAACGATTATGTGACGCCTGAGTGACTCTACTAACAACCAGTTTTTTCTTGCCATTAAATTTCCAATAATGTGTTAGCGGTGGGAAAATTTGAACGCTCGGAATTATTGGTGGATAGCGATATCATATGGTTATATTGAATTTTACTTCAAATGTCAACTTGAAGTTCGCCTTATTCTTTTCTAGATTATTAAATTACACTTTTCACAATACGTAATGTAATTCATTAATATTATTAGTTTTTAATAAAGTAAATGAAAACAAATTGGCTTAAGTTTCACTATTTATTTGATTTCTGTTGACATACATGTTTCGGCTTTTTAGCCCATTTTCAAAACTGAGAGAACAAAACTTAAAATCCTATTTATAATGGTAGGATAAAAAATAAGAAAGGGTTTTTTACTTGATAGAAGGATTATTACAAAATTTGAATATCAAAACAGATTTAATCTGTTAGTCTTCTACAATTTTAATTTCAAAAAATTTTTATTCGAGAAACTTTAAGAATTAAATTAATGTCTTTATAAGCTCTGCTCATATTTAATAGACGTATAAAATCAAAACTCATTATACAATATCAAATGGGATTAAGAAAACCCAACGAATATAAATTGTCAATTAAAATAAATAAATAAATAAATATTTTTTGTTTCGTTCCAGGCATGCGTACTGAACGCTTCAGGCAAACGTACGAAGCCCTGTTTGTTACAAAATGTATTGTTTTCTGATCTTATATTTATGAAGACTAAATCGGTCTCAAAAATATACAAAATAATTTTATATATTTTTTTTATATTCAAATAAATTGCTTGAAAAACTCTCAAAACATGTAGCACATCCTCAAAAATAATTAGAATTCAGATAAGACCAGTTCAACTTGTTATTGTTAATTGATTTTATTATTATTTTTTATATGTAAAGTTGAACTGGTCTAATCTGAATTCTAATTATTTTTGAGGATGTGCTACATGTTTTGAGAGTTTTTGAAGCAATTTATTTCAATATATTAAATAATTCAAATAAATTGGTTCTTGAGAAGTTCTTGAAATTATTTTGTATATTTTTGACATAGATTTAGTCTTCATAAATATAAGATCAGAAAACAATACATTTTGAAAACAAACAGGGCTTCGTACGTTTGTCTGAAGAGTTCAGTACGCATGCCTAGAACGAAACAAAAAATATTTATTTATTAATTTCAATTGACAATTTATATTCGTCGGGTTTTCTTAATTCCATTTGATATTGTATAATGAGTTTTGATTTTATACGTCTATTAAATATGAGCAGTGCTTTTAAAGACATTCATTAAATTCTTAAAGTTTCTCGAATAAAAATTTTTTGAAATTAAAATTGAAGAAGACTAACAATTTTGAACAGTGTAAAAATATTGTGTTAGTTGGGTCCTTATCTTTTACATATAATGGTGATAAATTCATTTGTAATTGGTAGCTTCTTACCATATGCTAAACAAATTTCCAAATTTCTGAAGGTTTCATTCTTCTGCTTCTTTTACCTATGTGTAAAATCTCAGTTCTATTGAAATATATGAAATGGTTGTTATTTATACAATGTTCCGAAAAACCAGATGTTATTTTATTATGTAATATACTTTTTTAAGTTCTTCTACCCTTATGTTTATAGATCATCCTGTCTGACCTATGTAAAATATTCATTATAATATAATATAATTTGTATATATCGCTTTTTTCACACGTTTCACGACAGTCTTTGCTATTGACTAAGAGTGAACCTAAGTTTTTCTTATTTGTACAAATAATATTAATATTATTCTGTTTTAGTCTATTGCAAATTTTATAGCTTATTTGTAGTATTAAATGTATCATGTAGAATTTTTCTTTTTCATTGTCCTGAAGAATAGGGTAAAGAGAAGCTAGAGCTTTTTTAAGCTGTGTTTTAAAAATTAATTTATCGATTACGCTCGTATTGTAACCATTGTTCGACGCTAATGACTTCAAAACTTTAATTTCTTCGTTAAAGTTTTCTATTGAGAGAGGGGTTGATAGTAGTCTAAGTACAAAGGCGTGAAAAGGAGACATTTTTATCTTATGAGGGTGGGAACTGTTATTGTGTATTAATGAACCTGTGTACGTGTATTTTCTAAATATGTTGAATTCAAGGGAATTAACATTTCTTGTGATCTGAATATCTGAAAAATTATTGATTTTTGGGAATTTTCGATTTCAATGTTGAATTTGATAGAATTGAGAAATGAATTTAGCAAATTCAGAAATATTTCTAATTTCCTAATAGAACCTAACCTATTGAAAATAATTTCCGGCATATGTCCACCACGATTAGCTCTCAGGAACCGCATTCGACCAGACCATTTTTGGACCACTTTTTCGAGTAATTTAGGCCTTCTTTCATCAATAACACGAGTTATGCTGGCTTCCAAAGCGTCTATTGTTTCTGGTTTATAGGCATAAACCAATGACTCATATAACCCCAAAGAAAATAATCCAGTGGAGTTATGTCGCATGATCTTGGAGGCCAAATAATTGGACCATTTCTCGGAATAATGTTATCGCCAAATATTTCTTTCAATAAATCAATATTCACGGTAGCAGCATAAGGTGTAGTATCATCTTGTTGGAACCAAAACACTTCTGGGTCGATAACATTCAAATTTTGAAACAAATTATCAATGATCATCGATCTGTAATGAGCACCATTCACCGTAACATTAGCTCCATCATAGTTTTTAAAGAAATATGGACCGATGATGCCTCCAGCGTGTAAAGCACACCATGAAATGCATTTTAGGATGCAATGGAATCTGCAGAACTTCTAAAGGATTGTTTTCAATAACCATACCATATACGGCAACTTTGCTTGTTTATATAGCCGTTCAACCATAAATGCGCTCTATCACTAAACACAATTTTGCGATAAAAAGTTGATCAACTTCAAGCTATTCTAGGGCCTAATCAGCAAACAAACGACGCTTATTATGGTCAATTGGCTTTAGTTCTTGAACCAGTTGGATATTGTATGGGTATAAACCAAGATCTTTACGCCAAATGTTCCATGTGGTGGATGCACAGAGTCCAACTTGTTGTGAACGTCGACGAATAGAATGGATAACCATTAACACTATGACACAGCAGCGATATTTTTTTCTGTACGTACAGTTCTTTGTCTTGTTGTTGTTATTGTTGCATCGAGTAGAGAAAATCTATCAATAATTCGACGAATAAGCTGATCTGATGGACGATTATGTAAACCATAAATTTTTTAATTGTTGCTTAAGTTTTCTACCTTCTGTCAAATCACAGTTATCCCTATCGAAGTTTCTGTCACTCTAAAAAAACACCCGATATGTCAACTGACATCAAATAAACAGTGAAACTTAAGCCACGTTGTTTTTATTTACTTTATTAATTTAAAAATGTTTCACCAAGTGATATGCGAGAAAACAATATAATTTATTAAATAACATAAATAGAGGTTAATTCTTGATAGAAGGTATATAAAATTATTTAAATATTTTAAAAATTTAAAAAAAATTTTAAAATTAGCCTTCTACATATTTAATTCCAAAAGATTATATTTAATGATTATAACTTCTGAAAATAAATTAAAATAATGTCGTATAAGTACCACATATATCATGACATAAAATAAACATTCATTAAAAGATATCCGAATGGTATAACATTTATTAATATCTTGAAAATATAAATTTATCATTTAAATTTCAATTAGAAATGTTATATTCTGTACTATTTAGATTCGTTTTGATTCTTAATTTCTCAATTGCTGAAACTTAATTCTGATTGACTGTGCACTAGAATTTGATTCTGTAATATGAAAACTAATTTTGAATATACATTTATTGAAAAATAATCAACAGAAATTATGAACTATAAATTAACCCATTCCTACTTCTCTATGGTTGAGCTAAATTGAGTTATAAGTAGTGATGTTTACAAAAATTGGAAACTCATCTTTAAATTTTTACCAATGTTTAAAAAATTTTTGAGTGTATATGGCAGACAGATCGCATTTTTACAAGAATTAACGAAAGAACACAGGATCTATTATTTGCTTTTAAATGTTCCGTTAGAATTTCACATTTATTTGCTGCCGTGAATAAACCCTGTATATCATTTCTTCGGTTCTTTTCTTCAGAATACTTGGCTTTCGCCATATACCCGGGGTCTCAAAGAAATCACTAATTAAATTTTGGAGAAGGCAAACTTCATCACCGTCATTATGCTGATCGTCTTCCTTGAGGCGTAAATATCCAAGATAAGCAACGTAATGAAATTACTTTAATGAGTTGTCATAAACGTTACCAAAATTGTAGGGGTAGTTTAAATTTTAGGGAGAACGGAATGCTCAATTTTTTATGAGAGACTTTGAAGGAAAGTCCTATTAATCTCAAACCTCTGCATAAAAAGTTCAGAACTTCGGCTAGCCGGATATTAATTCATGAGGGTTAACAAACTTCCGCATTCTTTCTTCAAGAATACTTAAGAACAAGAAATTGGATTTATTCAACTAATCTTCTAGTTTGAATCTGAGACTTCTTGTTGATACTTTAGTCCGATTGAGACAATTTCAATTCAAGTTCGAACTAAATAAGAAAACCTACACACTGAAAATATATAATTTCAAGAACAAATTTTAATTCAAGGAAAATCATGAGAAATTTTGGAGTGTTTATTGATGAAAATTAAATAAACAAAATGATTATAAGAGAATTTAATGATTTTTAATTTGTTGAGCTCTTATGAAGAAGGACTTAAAAATTTCTTAAATTTTATAGAATGTGGAACAAAAAATTTAACCTTATATACGTGAGAATATTTTTGAGTTTACAGTCATAATGTGTAGCTTCATATTAATTAAAGGTTTGAAATTTCTTTATCGTTCAAAAATATCACATTATATTTTTTCTGTGAAATGTGGGGGTACAAGATTTCAGATTTTTTATATCTTATTGCTTACCTAAACTATGTGGTCCTACTTAATTATTATTTGATTAATCTTCAATTTTGAATTTTGTTGATTCTCATTTGGAGGCATAATTAGTTAATACCAACATTTTTTGTGACAGTATTAATATTAGACATATATTCATTCATATTCATATGATTATATAAATATAATAACTGGGTAATATAATGTACTTTTTCAAATAATATATTCTCAGTTCAGCGTTTGGAGTTATTTAGCAATGGAAAAAGTAAATGATTCTTAAGTAATTATGTTGTCGTGCGATTACCAACTCATTATAGATAGCTACATGGATATGAAAATGCCTAATATTGATGCAGTCATTCGTTATAATAAAAACATTTTGTGAAAACTAATGCGAAAATAATTTTTAAGATTATATAGAAATTAATTCTAAGGACTCAAAAAATTACTATAAACTTAAATAGTTATAAAATAATGTCTAACAAACTCGTCATAAAGTATCATTTTGAATTAATTTGTATGAAATTTTAAAAATGATTCTGAAACTATTTCTTTTTTAATTATGAAAAACATTGTGAAAATTTCAATTTATATCATTTATCGATTAAATATTCAATGAAATCATTTTACTGTTTTATTCAGTGAAATAATTTCCAAGTTTTCTTCAATTTATAGCATTTAGCAATTAAATATTCAATAAAATCATTTTATTGGTTTATTCAGTGAAATAATTTCAGTTTTGAATTGAATTCAACTATTTAATAATTTCTCGAATTTATATAGATTCTGAACGTAGCCTTGCTTCATTATGTGTCAGAAATTTTTCTGTGTTGACCCCAGGTATTGGTGCGCATTCGGTGTATTCAGTTAACTTTCTGAAATGTTCGTCAAGTCTTTTTGAAATTTATATAGATCTTTCTGAGTGGTACGAAGAATGAATTATCCGTACAACGTACATCATATATTCGATTTATATTTTTGTCAATTTATTTTAGAGTTCGGAACCTTGTATATTAGCTGAAATACTCATTTTGTCTTTAATAAGGAACAGTGTTCCTTAGATATTATTTTATTGTTATTTAACTTTTTTATAAATTTTGTCAGGGTTTCACAATTAATTCATATAAAATTTTAAAAATGTTTACAGAATGATTTTTTCACAATTTCTCTAAAATATTAAAAGTGGATTTAAATTAATTCTCATAAAATTTTTACAATTTTTCTAATTATATCACATTATGACAGAGATGTCTAATTTATTCTTCCATATTAATACAATTTTATTCTTTATATTTGTATATTAATTATGGGCAAATAAACTATTATTATTATTATATTAATATTAATACAAACTAAATTAACTGACTCAATTTTGCATGAAATCTCACAAAAGCATTAGGAAACTTTGGATTTTATCACATTTTATGTTTTTGATTGAATTGAGTGAAATAATAGATGCATCCTTAATCTAAATGAATCAGAAATATTTTCCTAGACATATTATATAAATAATTTGGTAAAATTTAAATATAAAACAGATTGAATCTGTTAGTCTTCTACAATTTTTATTTCAAGAAAATTTTTATTCAAAAAACCTTTAGAATTAAATTAATGTCTACAATAAGCACCGCTTATATTTAATAGACCTATATAATCAAAATTCAATATACAGTGTCAAATGGAATGAATAAACCAACAAATATAAAAAAAGTCATTTAAAATTAATAAATAAATATTTGAAGGAGACAAAATTTTGTTTCTGATCTTACCATAATGAAACCAATTTCTTTTCAAAAACATATAACACAACTTGAGGATTTCTCAACAAATATAATTAATTTGAAATATTTAATATATTTAAATATTCAAATAAGTCAATTCAAAAATCTCTCAAAACATGCACTATATCTTCAAAAACAATTAGAATTCGGATAATTTCTTCATCGGCCCTAGATAATATTTAAAATATCAAAATCAACTTACAATCAGTACATCTTACCTTAGAGTGTAACCGGAACTTGTCTAAACGGACTAACTTTCACAAATAGATTATATTTGTTGAGAAAAGTTGTGTTTTGTTTTTGAAAAGGAACTGGTTTCATTATTGTAAGATCAGAAAGAAAATTTTGTCTGTGTCAAATATTTATTTATTAATTTTAAATGACTTTTTTTATATTTGTTGGTTTATTTATTCCATTTGACATTGTATATTGAGTTTTGATTATATACGTCTATTAAATATAAGCGGTGCTTATTGTAGACATTAATTTAATTCTAAAAGTTTTTTGAATAAAAATTTTTTTGAAATTAAAATTGTAGAAGACTAACAGATTGAATTTGTTTTGATATTCAAATTTTGTTATATTTCTTCTATCAAGTAAAAACCTTTTTTCTATTTTAATTTGGTAAAGTTCGTTCTAGATTTTCAATTTGCTAAGTTGACTTCTGTCAAGCTATACTCCAAAGGTTTATGAATTTTAAAAAAGTTACGAAAACATTTTTAATTATATATTTACAAACTTTTGTGAAGAATGTGCAGTCCTTTTTGAGACTTCACGAAATCCTTCATTGAATTCCAAGAATGATTAATGTCAGGTTTTGTTGGAATTTAAAACATCCCGTTTTTTAACCAAAAACAGGGGCAGACACCCTCCCTCGGTAATAAAACGGATAATTTGGAAGATGCGTTTGTCGAAACACGAAACTCGAAGAAATTCAATCGGCAGTATCCATTTCCGCATATCGTCCAACCATAAAACAACATTTTTGGCGGTTCCAAATATAAACCCGACATTTCGTGCGTCATTAACAAAACGGAAGAAAAATACCCGACTAGCATTTTGACGGTTCGAAATGAGTGAAATCATTAAAGGAACGCGCAGAGAGCAAATTAATCGACACCGTCCTTCTCGACCTCAACGTGTGCGAAACATGTGCGGGACCGAAATGGATGTAATTGGACCATGAAGGTGTGGAAGAGAAGGCTCGTGTCCCCCGGGACTTCATTTCCGGTGGAAGGAAAGTTGTTAGGATGTCTCCGAAGACTTTGACGGGACGGCAGTCGAGGGCATAGCGGATTCGGGGACCTGGAAATGTCGAGTAGGATGGATTGTAATAGGACGATTGTTGGAGCTGAAGGATCGTAAGGGTTCAGGGTAAATAGGATGGATGCTGGACAATTTGGGGACCTGGTACGGTTTGTTTCCACTCAGGTCTTGTACTGATTTCAGTGCTTCAACTTTATGTGCTGACAGGCTCAAGGTCTATTGAAAGAAACAAGAGCAAGTATTATACTCACTGACAAAGAAACTGCAACAGCCAAAAGGAGCTGTTTAAATTTTAAATTTTTTTTGGTAAAACATAGATAGTATAGCAAGGAGTAAATGATTGAAATTTGAAGAAAAAAACGAAGGGTTAACAATTTTTTTTAAAATTTGTTAATAATGTGTTTGTTTACCGCGATTATCTATACACTCCCCAACACGTCTTGGCATTGATGCAATAAGATGGTCTATTTCTTCTTGGGGGGTACTATCCCAAGCTACCTGTAGTTCATATCTCAGAGCCTCCAAAGTTCTTAGGGGCTGGGGTAAATTTCCAAGCCTTCTACCCATGATGTCTCAAACATACTCTATGGGCGAAAGATCGGGGGACTGGGCGGCCATGGCAGAAAATTCACATGGGTCGCTTCAAGAAAGTTTAAACTAACTCTGGCAACATGAAGTCGAGCATTATCTCGCTGAAATATTAAATTCTCAAGCCGGTTAAGGTAAGGGAGAACTCCACTATTTCTTGAAGATAACGCAGCGCTGTCATGTTACCTCAAATAAAGACTAAGGGTGACCTACTTGCATGTGCAATAGCACCTTATACCATGACGTCTACTGTCTGGTGTACATGACGCTCCATATTAAACTGAGGTTAACGTCTTTCTCCCCGACGTCGCCTAACCCTTCTTCGGCCATCATTTGCACCCAAGGAGAATCGTGATTCATGAGAAAAGATGACCTGATGCCATTCCACATTCCAATGTTGACGTTCTCTGCACCACCGTAATCGTTGCCGGCGATGATCAACCGTCAGAGGTAACACAAGATGGGGTCGATAATGCTGCAGTTCAAAAGACCTTATCCAGCGGTAAACTGTTCGGACAGTTACAGGATGGCCTTGTTGTCCTAACCACTCAACAGCCAAAGATTGAGTTGTCGCAAATGGGTCTCTAATAGCCATAAGTCGTAGATTGATCTTGAACTTCATTTGTGCCCCTTCGACGTCCGGTGTCCACTCTTCTTCGATTTTGGACATTTTCAAACCACGATTGAGAAATCTCATAACTGTAGTAGGATTTCTGTTCGTACGGTTAGCGATGTCTCGAAATGACAACCCCGCCTCCCGTAGACCAATAATTCGACCTCTTTCAAATTCACTTAGCTGGCGATAAATTTTGCCTACTCTTGGCATTTTAATAACCTACTAAACATCGACTTCAGATCTCCTCGAACAGCTGGTTTGTTGAAAAATTCAAAAAATTTGCAAAAAACGACTACATATTTAAGTAACAAAAAATGTTTACATGAGAAGACGTTCACGATTTTTTTCTCCGAATTTTATTCATTTACTTCTTGCTATACTATCTGTTTTACCAAAAAAAAATTAAAATTTAAACAGCTCCTTCTAGGTGTTGCAGTTACTTTGTCAGTTAGTATATTTTAGACTGACTGAAAAAATATGCTGTGACGCTGTCCTTTAGCGCGATATTTGGTTTCTTATATTAAATTTTTGATTTTGAGCTGATTTTGAATAATCAATTTGTACTTCAATTATAAACATGTTTTGTTGAAATTCATTATTTTTGCGTGAACCTCAAGACTTTATTTAACATGATTCAGATTATCTGATTTGGGTTAAATATGCACTGTTTTGTTCTGAAATTTGCTGCCATTTTGAAGCTCCATCATGCTTCTCTTATAGAAGTCTTGGTCCTTATTGGCGGAAAACTTTAGTAATCGAATTTCACAATCTTTTCTTGATGCCAAATATTTAACACTCAGGAAGTTGTGCAATGCGAGGAAAAGATGGTAATCTCCAGGAGTTTCTAGCAAGTTACCACAGACGTGCGTGGTCTGGCGTTCTTCTGATGGAGCACAACACCTCTTCTGTTAGTCAATTCTGGGCGTTTCTGGTCAATCGCTAGCTCCAAACGGTCCAGTTCTTGACAGTAGAGAAATGAAATTAATGTTTGACCATATCGAAGCAACTCATAATGAATGTTTCCTTTCCAGTCGCACCTTCCTGGCCGGTAGTCCTGGTCTGGTCACTGTTTGAGCTGCTTCACCGCTCTTTGACCACGGTTGTTTTCGCACAATATGGTACTATTAAAATGAATTAATCCGGCTGATCTGTACCAAAAATCATTAGTAAGGAGTATGAGCTATGGTAATAGACAGAAGATACTGGACAGATTTGGAGTCACTAGCCCACATTGCCTGACGAAAAACAATCAGTCTGAAACGTGCGCATGTCTGTAATTTGCCTCTGTGATCTACAAAACCTTATCGAGTTTGTTCGAATATAAAATTGTTATACAGATGTATAATAAACAATAAACAATAACTTATGTGTATGTTACTTTCTATTACCATAGCTCATACTCCTTATTAATGATCAGCCGGATTAATTTATTTTAATATGAATATGCTAATTTTTGAGCATTACGGCAATTTATGGTCTGATTTGAGCATGAGGAAAGTTTACTCTATGTTCATAACGTGAAAATGTCGAGAATACATTTCTTTACTTGAATTAACACGCAAAGGTATGTATGTATTTTGCATACTCTAGATGGCGTTAGTATATTATTAATATCTTAGAGTCTCTGTGTATGTATTTTGCTTACTCTAGATGGCGCTAGTGTATTAGTATTAGGAGTACAAATAAGTTTCCGCCGTTTTATTGTAGATGACGCGGCACGGAGTTTCGGTTAGCTTTCGCAGATGATAACCGGCTTAAAAAATAGTTTGGACATTCAAGAACAACATAACCTATTAATATCATTGATTTTATATTGGTAAAATATAATTTTTATAAGTTGAAAATGTCAAAATTTGAGCCAAGTAAGCGTCATTTGCGGGAAATATTAGTTTACTTCTTTAATTTGAAGAAATCTGCTGCTGAGGCGCATCAATTGCTCGTAGAAGCATATGGTGAGGGTGTTTTGAGTGAGAGAACGTGTCGAGAGTGGTTTCAAAAGTTTAAAAACAGTGATTTCGACGTAGAAGACAAAGATCGCAGTGGAAGGCCAAAAATTTACGAGGATACAGAATTGGAGGAATTATTGGAGGAAGATTCATCTCAAACACAAAAAAAAACTTGCTATATCATTAGAAGTTACTCAGCAAGCTTTCTTCTATAATAAATATTTAATTTATGTTAAAAAACGGCGAAAATTTATTTGTACTCCTAATAATATCTTTGGAGTCTCCGTGTATAGCGAATATAGATACTGGACAGATTTGGAGTCACTAGCATACATAGCATACATTGCACTGACGAAAAGCAATGAGTTTGAAACGTGCGTATATCTGCAATTTGCCTCTTGTTGAGTTTGTTCGAGTATAGAATTGTTATGCAGATGTATGTTACACTATCTCGATTTCTAGAACTTGCTATTACCATAGTTCATACTCCTTATTAATAATATGATCCTATATAACATTTCTCAACCCCATTCACCATATTGTTCACGAAATGAATTTCTTTCTTTGCAAGTCTTCGCAGATGGAAATTCGATCCATCATGTGGTGTTAATTGGTGTGACACTCAAACATTCATTTATTCATTCATTCATTCATTCATTTATCCACTGATTTATTAATTTTTTCATTTACTTATACAAACGGACTTACCATTTTACAAGCAAAACAAATTACACATTGATCTGAAGTGAACACAAACTTAAGAAATATAATTAACAAATCATCGACAAAAAAGTCACATGAATTTGCCAAAAACTATATTAATTCATACATTAAATCAAACTTGATTCCTTTTCAACTATTTTTTGATTGAAAAGATAGATGACAAAAACGAATCAACATTCCTTGAATTGGCTTCCCTTAATGCCTTGTCTATAGGATTATTGAAACTATAATTAATTGGACAAAATCTGACTGTAAACAATTCTCGGTTTCTTAGATTTACAGTGCTACAATTAAATTTAGCATTTTCTAAAAGATATTTACAATCTGAAAAATTATTTAAGACTTCATGTATGAACATAAGGTCGAAATATTTTATTCGGCTCTCTACTGAAATCAATCCTAGATCGCTGCAAAATTGTGAAATTTATATCGAAAATCGGAATATCACTCTTAAAAGCTACCCAACGTGGAACTTTTTCTGTACACGTTTGATGTTGTTGATATGTATTTCATAAGAGGGTCACCATACTACTGTTGAATATTCCAAAATGCTTCTAACATTAGCTATATACAGGGTGTCCCAACGAAAATTCCACCACCCCAGAACTCAGAAACGAAGAATTTTCGAAGATTTAAAAAAAACAGGTCAACTTCTGTTCTGAGGGGGACAAATTTCCATCATGAGTTTGGTCCGAAAAAACCACCCTCATGAAGTTGGATCAACCCCCAAAAATTTTTGAGTAGGAAAGAGATATCAAGTATTCGTTAGTTTGAAAGTTATTTATGTTCTGCACACAACACAGTTAAAATTTTCAAAAATCGTTTCACTATTCACGAAATAATGTAATATTGAACTTACCTTCAAAAGGTGTTGTTCAACAGAAAGTTGAACCGCCCAAACTCAAGAACCTAAGAGTTTTAAAGAATCCAAAAATTATTATTTTTGGATTCACCTTTTGAAGGTAAATTCAATAATACATTATTTCGTCAATAGTGAAACGATTTTAAAAATGTTAACTGTGTTGTGTGCAGAACATAAATAACTTTCAAACTAACCAACACTAGGCATCTCTTACCTATTAAAAAACTGTTGAGGGTTGATGCCACCTTCATGGAGGTTTTTTTTCGGAACAAACTCATGATGGAAGTTCGTCCCTTCAAAACAAAATGTAAAAAATTTCTTGGTATGTAGAGATACCTTTTTTAATTCTTCGGAAGTAATTGATTTAACGTTAACCAATTAGTATGTAAATTCTTGATTGAGCATACTGTGAAAGAGGGATGTATATTGGAATTTTATGATTTATTTACAACCTAAATATATATATTACAAGTTTACAGATTTGAATGTGAAGAATTGTCAGCATATAGTACAAATTTACAAGTTTGAAGATTTGAATTATTCACCCAAATTGAGGGAGTTATTTCGATGTGGTTTCAACCCTAAATACGGTGAAAACACTATCTTGATCGTGGAATAGTTCTTCTTTGAGCTTTTTCGATTGTTGTTCACTTCACAGACTTTAATTTCATTGGTTTCACTTTTGGGTTCACTTTTCACAAATTAATATCTAATTACAAGTAAATAATGTAGATATTACATTCACTTCCAGGCCTTTACTGCCTTATGGGTTACTAGGAGAGAGAGTTCCTCGGAAGGTTAAAATGAAATGCGAGTATGAAATAATTCAATATATATATATATATATATATATATATATATATATATCCGGGTTTATAGCGTCCTACGCCTTCCGGTTCCTAATCTCCAAGCCCCTATCTTGCCAGTCCCCTGGATGTAGATTTCGTTCGGACATAGCTTTTTCTATTCCCTCAAACCATGTTTTTTTGGGCCTTCCTCTCTTTCTTCTTTCTGGTGGTGTCCATTTCAGAATAATCTTTGGTAGACGCTCGTCGCACATGCTTTCTACATGCCCGTACCAAATCAGTTGTCTTCTCTGGATTTCATCTATGATTGTTCTTTCGACTTGCATGATATCTCTGATCCTATCATTCCTTACTTTGTCCATTCTGGATTTTCCTGCAGATCGTCGCCAGAAATCCATCTCAAGGGCCAAAAGTCGACGTTCCACACCCTTAGTCAATTGCCACGTCTCACATCCGTATAGCACTATACCCTCAAAGATGGAATTACATATCTGATGTTTTTTCTCCCGCGATATGTTTTTGGCCCACAATATTGAGTTCAAACATCCAATGACCCTTCTACCTTTCAATATTCTCTGCTCAATCTCAGTTTCTGTTCGGCCGGTGTGATCAATTTGAGCACCCAGGTAAGTATATTTACTACATGTTCTTATTTCTACGTTGTCTTCTAAGTGTAGATTATCTGCTTCCTGTCCAATGCATAAATATTTGGTTTTCGTTTTATTCACAGACAGTCCCCACTTTTCGTATTCGACGAAGAGCCTTGTCGTCATAAACTCTAAATCTTCCTTGTCTTGGGCCACTACCACCTGATCGTTTACAATAATTCAATAGTAGAGAGTGTTTCATAAGTTAAGGAAACTAACTTCTAGAGAATAAGCGCGGGATCAGAACTTAATGTTCGTAGAGAGAATATTGCGTGACCGTTTGGTAGAGGGCATGTCTTCAACTGAACTTTCTTGACATACTGCTTTAATATAAGGTGAGTATCCCGTGACCGTCTGATCGAGGGAATGTCTTCAACTGTGCCTTTCGGTAACTGTAGTACAGGGTGAGTAATGTGTAACCATATGGTCGAGGAAATGTCTTCAACTATACTTTATTGACTGACTGGTTATTATAGGATGAGTATCGCGTGACCGTCTGGTCGAGGGAATGTCTGCAACACAAGCCCAATGCTATACCACTGAGCTGCCCGCACTCATTGCCATCCTGCTTAGGAGAATGATCATACATCCACGAATTTGCAAACAAAAGATGTTCCCTAAGAAATGGAATTGACTTGTCTCGACGTTTTGTGAAAAACTCATGGAAACATAAGGATGGACTGTTTTATAGGTCTACCCGGTATTATAGTCATGCTCAACATTCGTTTAATAAAGAGCAACACTCAGTTCACTTTGGAACAATCAAGTGTGCCTTTTGAGCTCCCTTTTATTCTAGCGAACGAAGTATCGGAACTATTTTTTTCAATCAAAATATACACGAGACTCATCATCCCATCTCCTCCATTATCTCAATCATTCACATTCCCCAACTGTTCGCCTGAATATAAAGTGTACATCGAAGGCCCTTCTGAAAGGAACACAATCATTTTCGTTCCACGGCCTTAGCCGGATATCTCCAAATTGAAAATTCCCGACAACAGAAACCGAACGTTTCTCATCATTAGGCGAATCAGGCGAGAATAAGTCATCTTTTCACGTCGCCTGCAGAAGCAGAATTCTGGCACGATTGATTGTTATCTACGCTTTGTTCGCCCTTTTTTGCATATCCCGAACGATTCAGTTATCCGCGCCGAAAATATCAGAAATGGGAATGTTTTTTTGATGACCCGTATCGCGTTCGGTGAAACGAACGGGTGGCTTGGATTTTATTGCTGTTCGATTTGGTCCGGGTGGTATTGCCGAAAGAAATATGTTTGCATTGGTGAAATGTGTGCGAATACAAATAGAGGGCGATAAAAGTCGGTCAAGTGCACTGGGTTTTACGGGCTGGGAGAATAAGTTTTTCGTTTATATATGTAAGGAATACATACGGAATGTCTTAGCTGCAACTTTGTTTACCATCTGTACTATTCCGTGCTTCAGGGAGTTTCTGAAAATCCTTACCATTTCGTCATGATCGTCTTGTTAAGGAAGGAGAGGGCTCTTTATTGTATAGATAACCTGAGTTACACTTAAACAAGGATATTGTTCTGTCCCTGTCGTTCAACATTATTTTGTCGTCGATACTTAGTTCTTTCCATGTTTACAATTTCCACCTAACAGTTTTGAGATGAGATTTATGAGATTAGAACCGTTTTAGCCGTTTCAAGACGACGACAGTCGAATGTCGTATCGGAATCTACCTGGGCTACCCGTTCGAGAAATGGTCCAATTAACTGGCCTCAGAGATCATACGACATAACTCCACTGGATTATTTTCTTTGAGGTTCTGTTAAGTCATTGGTTCATGATGATAAACAAAAAACAATAGACGCTTCGAAAGCCAACATAAGTCGTGTTATTGATTAAATAAGGACTGAATTACACGAAAAAGTAGTCCAAAATTGGTCTGGTCGAATGTGGTTCCTCAGGGCTAGTCGTGGTGCACATGTGCCGGAAATTATTTTCAAAACATAAATGACATAAAATTGTCTTTCAAATAAAAAAAAATTTGGCTTCAATCTTAATTTAAGTGTGTTTTATTTCTATTTAAACTTCTATCACTCTAAGAGAAACACCCGATAGGACCGATAAAGCCCTTACCTGAATTCTAATTGTTTTTTGAGGATGTAAGATATATGTTGAGAGATTTTTGAAGTAACCTAGTTAAATATCTGATTATATTAAATATTTCAAATAAATTATTTTTTGAGAAGTTCTTAAAATTATGTATATTTGTTGGCTTATTTATTCCATTTGATATTATATATTGAGTTTTTATTTTATATGTATCTTAAATATAAGGTGTGCTTATAAGACATTGATTTAATTCTAAAAGCTTTCGAATAACAAATTTCTTGAAATTAAAACTACAGGAGACTAACAGATTAAATCTGTTTTGATATTCAAATTTTGTAATATTCCTTCTATCGAGTAAAAACCTCTTCTTATTATATTATTCAATCCACCTTATTGTTCGTAGTGTAATTGTCATTAGTTTAGCTTGGTATCATATACAGTCATACAAAAATATAATCGTTTTTTGTTATGAGTGTTTTAGTTGAAATCCTTTTTCGTCCTGGTTTATCATTGTTAGAAAAAGGAAATCTGAAACCACTGCACACAGTATTCTTTGAAGTTAAAATCACCCCTGCTCTACTAAGATACAGCCCACAAACTTATCGTAATTAATCAATGTGATTTATTAATTTGCAATTATCTGCTGTTTCAAAATACTGAAATAATAGGCAAAATACTGTGCTAAACTAACCGTCGTACGAAACAGATATAGAGCGGAAAGTTCAGAATGCAAGGTTAAATAAAAATACTGATTTTTTTCTGGCAGATAGGGTCACGCAACTGACTTGTCATTCTTAATTCTTTGACTTGGACGAGGAAAGGAAACCTATATATCTAGTTGTTTCCTGTTTACTCTCGTCTTAAACTGTTCAAGATTATATTGGGTTGTTCGGAAATTAATTTTTTTTTTTTCGGGGGAAAATGAAAGACAATTTTTGTATAAGGAATGAATATTTTATTAAATTATGTATTGGCCATTCTGGTCCAACACCTTTTGCCATCTTTCTGGTAGTAGCATGATTCCAGGCTCATAAAATATTTGGTCTTTGCTGGTAAAAAACTCATCCAGGAGATTTTTGACCTCGTCATTTGAAGTCTAAGTGTTACCGTCCAAAAAATTTTCAATAACTGAAACAAATAATAATTCGAAGGCGCCAGATCTGGAGAATATATGGTGGGTGTGGCAATGTATCCCATTCAAGCTGTAAAGCTTTTGGCGTGTATGAGGAATCTTGGTGGAACACTTCCTTTTTTTTATTAATACTGGCCTTTTCTGTTGAAGTGCATCATTCAGTTTGTTCAGCTGATGACAGTAATTTAGTAGTGTTATTCGGTAGAAGCTCAGAAAAAAAGAACAATTCCTTTGAAATCCCACCAAACAGATAGCATCACCTTTTTTTATGGATATTGGCTTTCGAAATGCTTTGAGTCGGTTCATCTTTTTTGCTCCATGATCTCTTTCGTTTGACATTATTCAATACAATCCATTTTTCGTCCCCAGTAATGATGAGCTTCAAAATTGGATTTTCGTGACGTTTGAGAAGCGAGTGACAGACGTCAACGCGACAAATTTCCCTCCGTGAGAACATGAAGAACCCATATATCGAACTTCGAGGTTGAACCCAGGCCTTTCAGGTAGTCATAAACGGTTGAATTTTATAAATTTAATCTTTCACCGATCTCACGTGTTGTTATTCGCCGATTTGCGTCAACTGATACCTTTATCAGCTTCAACCGGCCTTCCGGAACATAGAGCATCTTTGACATCAAAACTGCCGGTTCGAAATTTTGCAAACCAGTTCTGGCATTGGCGTACTCTCAGCAGGTCTTCTCTATACACATTGGTTAATTTCTTTCTGGCTGACAAAATTTTGTCTTCTTCAAATATTTTTTATTAATTTTAAATGACTATTTATATTTGTTGGTTTATTTATTCCATTTGACATTGTATATTGAGTTTTGATCATATACGTCTATTAAATATGAGCGGTGCTTATTTAGACATTAATTAAAATTTAAAATTTAAAAAATTAGCCTGAATTCTTATGAACATTTTGATATTAGTTTCATGTTGAACAGAATAGTGCAAGTCTTGCTTTTCATCCGTGAAGTATTTCAAGTGTCAAAATTTTACATAATTTAACTTCTAATGCTTCTAACTTAAAAATAACTTAAAATTGCCTTTGAATTTGATTACATTACTTTAACTCATATACACATTTTTCTCAAATTTGATTTTTGATTTTTGACTATCGTTTAAAGAATTTTCACTAGACTAGTGGTTATGTGTTCTAAATATGCTTTATCTTCAAATTTTCGGCTTGTGAGTATAATTATGATTTGAATTATCAATATTTCTGTCCGTATTGATCTCAATTAATTTTGATTCGATTACACTCTAACGAGTCAACATATATACTCGGGTGAATCTTTTCCTCGAATTTTATTGATTTTCATTATCTCAGTTTTTTAATAATGATTATTTATTATTTAAGTTCTAATCCTAATCCACTTATATTTCGTTTTATCTCGAACGGGGATTTTCATCGGGCGAAATTGTTGCAGATCGTAACTCGATTTGTTTTTGCTCTCCGAACAAACTGGCATCCGTAAGCCCACGTAAACCCATTAATAATCTCGTCTCATATGGGGAGACGAGATTAGTATAGGTTGACAAGATTGTGTTATCGTTACATGTAGACGTTACGCTGCAACGAGGGAAAAGTCAGGTCCGGAATATGAAATGAGGAGATAAATAATTAATCAAATATCAAATTAACTTCGGTACAAAAGGCTGATTCGTCGTATGTGAGCGTTACGTCTGTAAAAGGCGTAACGTTTTAGAGTAAATTGGGAAACTGGAGTCGGAAATTACGTGTGACGTAATCTGGAAGTGTTTCAGCAGCAGATTGACAATATAGAGTGGGTAGGTGGCAGGTGGTGCAACAAAATTTGTTCTATACTTTCTTTTGTTCGTCTGACTAGGAGACACCTTTAATCCTAAGGAGCCTCGCAGCAGGCCAATGAAATGTAATTGAAGAAAGCACATTCCTTCGGTTTCTGCATGGATCTAAAATCATCTATCGGGTTGTGAAAATACTGATTTTTTGTCCCTATCTATATAAATTAGCGTTATAGATAAAAGCTGGATTAATTCCGCGAATCCTTTACAAACTTTCTGTGAATAATCTCTTAAAAACTTTTTGAAATTAAATTGAATAAACTGTCTTAGAAACACTGTTTCATTTTCCAATAAGAGGTTTCATTTTGATATTAAAAAACGAGTATATTTTGAGAGAAATCAATGAATATTTATTTCATTGTAAGGAGGAAGGTATGCCGTTAATGATGGAAAACGATATCAGCCAAATGGCTGCCACGGCTGCACTATATACTTTTCATGAAATTTGTCATGACCAATTCGCACATTTGGGGCTGTATGTACTCGATAACTTCACGAATTTCATCAAAGAAAAAAGTCTAAATGTGTTGAAACCAAAATCGGTAACCCACCACAGCAAAGGCTATGATAAAAATATAAAGGGAAATTAAACTAAAATGCTCTAGCTTGCGCTAGCAATTTTGTCCGTCCGCACATGAAACATCCTACCTTCTAAAATGCCTCATAGTGCGCCGATGAAGAGATGAATAAAACTTGTCTTTCCTGAATGAATTCCAAATTATCAACCTGATAGTGAAAATGCAAACTCTTACTCCCTGTCTATTTATTTCAACTTTACAATTAAATTAGTGACTCTTTTTTACATACAATATAATACAGTTTTACAGTTAGCTTGAGATCCGAGATTTACATAAGAAATTATCTTTGAGGATCTCCTGGAATATTGTTTTCAAAGGTGTCGGAGTGATAGTGCTTTCTACAACGATAGTTCCTATTCTGCATACAATCAGCAGGTCTTCAGTTTCAAATTGTTCCGAATGACCAATAGAACGTCCGGAACTAAGATCGTTCGGTAGTAAGATACTCTAAATCCGACACAAGGAAGAGTGTCTGATTTTAAGATAATCCAAGCAAAAAGGCACTCCGGCAAGATTGTTCAGTTCTAAGATCATCCGGTACTAAGATCTCCGGTATTAAGACCTCCGGTACTAGGACCATCTGGTACTGAGATCTCCGGGACTAAGACGCATTCTGATTAGACGTCTTATAAGAAACAATAAAAATTCAATATTCTACGACTTTCATGGATTAGGTAAGTTCATGCTATGAAAATACCACAATGTGTGTCTTCGTGCAACCTCACAGTACTAAGGAAAAAAACCTGGAAAATTCTACGCTTCTTGTAAACAATGCCACTCTACAGCGATAACAGCGTCGTCATTCATAACGGAAACTCCAAACTTCTTAATGGTCTTAGTTTAATCACATTATTGAAGCATTTTTTAGCGATTGAAATTCAAATCAACAAATCTTAACGTTAAAGTGTTAAATCACAAGAACTCTGTGGTCAATTGTTTTCACCCTTTCGAAAAATAACCCGGCCTGAAAATTTTTCTTGAAAAATTTGTTGAAAATAAACGTCGTCCACATCAATATCTTCCAATATCGACCATAAAAAATTATTAATCATAGCTCGGTAGCGTTATCCATTCACCGTAACAGTTGTACCAGCCTCATTTTCGAATAAGTAAGGTCCAATCACAACGTCAGTACAAAAACCGCACTAACCAGGGACATGTTGAGGATGAAGAGGATTTTCAACAATCATTCTTAGATTATCGGAGCCCCAAATTAACGTAGCCTTCGAGGTGAAAATGGGACTCATCACTGAATATGTTTTCTCGATGAAAATCCGGATCATTTTTATTCATCTCAAGGACCAAATTAGCGAAGATACGACGTTGCTGGTGATCGACCGGCTTCAGTTCTAGTGTTAAGCCTTCAGATCTACGAATAAGTTTTTATGCAAAATACGGATTATATCGTTTGTGGAATGATTACTCGTAATTCCAAAGATCGACGAGGAATCGAAAAATCTGGATTTTCTGCAACATTAAGGGCTACATCAGTTGTTCTTGAGCAACGCACACGATTCTTCACATCACTAACTTGTCCCAACAGCTCAAATTTTTCCACCAGTTTCACTATTACAGGCCAAAAAGGTTTATCACGACGACCGAAAAATGCTTTAGGTTTGCGAACTGTGACTACAAAAATTTTCACCATATTTGTAGAGAATTTTAATGATTTCGTTGCATTGCTGAAGCGTGTGCCAAATGTCAAAAGATGACAGCTGCCCAGATAACGGTCTATTCAAAATAAAACCTCTCATTGGAAAACCCTTCAGAATTATTAACACATATGAGCAGCAGTTAACTAATTAAGACAAAAGAAACCATAAGGTACTGACCCTGATAATCCAAAAACCATCATCTAAGACAAGCCTGTTGCGATTGGATATTCAGGAATAACAAATTCCATCATCAGAAATTGCTGCACGTAGAATTCAAAGAGGTCTTTTAATTTTCCTTCTGACAAATTAAGTAGCTTCTTCTCCAGAAAATTAATCTGATATTCTTACTCATATATATGAAGATTATACTTAATTCTATTAGTTAAATGAATGGAGTATACGGTTGGCTCTAGGTGAGACATAACAATTTTATTTAAAATAATTCAAACAGTTTTCATGTTTCACAATTTATTCAGAATCCTGATACGTGTTTCGTTCTTTCGACCATCTTCAAACGAATACAAAAAGGAACTAAACTTAAAATTGAAGAAGTTTCTTTTATTACACTTAGGACATCTGTGCATTTTTATGGCGCATGGAAATAGCAGCAAACAGTTGTGAGGCCGAACAGTATTTGGAATTTGTGGAATTCTCCTTTTTTCCATGGCTTTTTTGATTGAAAGAATCTCTTAATAGACCATCAATTTACCCTTATTAACATAATAGAGTAAAGTGACATCTTTCTCATTAAAAAAATGCTTATTTTCTATACAATGTTCTGCAAAACCAATTGATTTCTGGTTTTTCAAAATAGACTTCCTATGTTCTTTGATTCTATGTTGTAAATATCGGCCTGTCTGTCCTACATACGTAGCATTACAATCATCACAATAAATTTGATAAATCCCTGATTCGGAAAAGTTGAAGTTCCTTTCTTTATTATTCACTAAACGCTCAGCTAAATTATTTCTATTTATTGCTAAAAAATTAATTCCCATTTTATGAAAACCATTGGAGATCCTACTGCTGAAACCTTTTATAGAAGCCATTGAATAAAGACCATATTTTCTTTTCTTCATAAGGATCATTTACATTGATATAAATTTTTTTTTGAATATTGTAGTAAGTTTTTTTATTAATCATTTTGTCAATGATTTAAGTTCAATAGCCTATATTCACCGCTTCAGTTTTAATTAAAACAATGCCTATACAACTCAAATCATTGACAAAAGAAAACTTACCACAATATTTAAAAAAATATTATATTAATATAAACGATCCTTATAAAGAAAAGAAAATATGGTTTTCAATGGCTTATATAAAATGTTTCAGCAGTAGGATCTCCAATGGTCTTCATAAAATGGGAATTAATTCTTTAGCAGTAAATAGAAATAATTTAGCTAAGATTTTGGTGAATAATCATGTGATGATTGTAATGCTACATATATAGGACAGATAAGCCGAAGTTTACAACATATAATCAAAGAACATAGGATCTCTATTTTGAAAAACTAGAAATCAACCGGTTTTGCAGAACATTGTACAAAAAATAATCATTTTTTCAATGAGAAAGATGTCACTTTACTATATAATGTTAATAAGGGTAAATTGATGGACTATTTAGAGATTTTGGTTTATTTATTCCATTTGACATTGTATATTGAGTTTAGATTATATACGTCTATTAAATGTAAGCGGTGCTTGTTTTAGACATTAATTTAATTCTAAAAGTTTTTTGAATAAAAATTTTTTTAAATTAAAATTGTAGAAGATAAACATATATCAATTTGTTTTAATATTCAAATTTTGTTATATTTCTTCTATCAAGTAAAAGGCCTTTCTATTTTATTTTATATATAATATATAATTATATTTTGGCTTCAATAAATCTCATTATGGAATGTCAATGAATTTAAGTAAGCCTTAAAAATAACTCACACTGTTCTTTGATTCTGTTAGAGCATAGATCAATCTTGAATTATAAAGATGATCTATGTCTCGAAACATTATTCATTTACACGTGGTGAGTTGTTTGATGTAGGTTAGTTTTTTGATTTTGATATTTTGAATATATTTCAGGACTGAAGACGGAATTGCTTAGAACTATATTTGTTTTTTGAAGATATAGTGCATGCTTTGAGAGATTTCTGAATTTACTTATTCGAATATTTAAATATATTAAATATTTCAAATAAATTATATTCTTTGGGAGGTCCTTTAAGTGTGTTCATGTTTTTAACATGCAAATGGCGTTCTGAAGGCAAGACCAGAAACAAATTTTGTCTCCTTTAAATACTTATTTATTAATTTTAATGACTTTCGTATATCTTTTGGTTTATTTATTCCATTTGACATTGTATATTGAGTTTAGATTATATACGTCTATTAAATGTAAGCGGTGCTTGTTTTAGACATTAATTTAATTCTAAAAGTTTTTGACGTGACAACGTCTTATAAATTGGTTTGCCGGGTGACACTTCAAGAAACTGCGTTACGCTCCGCTCACGTTATGCGCTCACAATGAGAGCGAGTGAGAGGCACGCGTCCCTTCCACTCGGGCATGGTTAGCCCGCCTAAGAGCGAGAGAGACAGACATAAAAAGTGAAAGGCACGCGTCCCTTCCACTCGAGCACAGTTAGCCCGCCTAAGAGCAAGAGAGACAGAGCGAGAGAGAGAGAGAGTGAGAGAGATAGGCATACACACCGGTTCATGTCTTGCGCTTCTATTTCGCTTAGGCGCCTGCATACAAGTTTACACGTTGCCAGTTAATTGTAAAACGATTGTGTAGTGATAATGTGAAGGTAGTTTCGTCCATCGCAACAATTCAAACAGCAAAGGTAAATAATTTCAGACTGATAATATAACATGATGAAATAAATGACTAAGACATAAGTGAATAGGTTATGTTGTAGTAATCACAATGTTGTGGTAGTTTTCAATCAAAAAAGTAGTAGAAATCGTTTCTCAACCAATAATAATTTGTTTAACTTGAAAAAATGAGCGCGACTTGCTATGTAAAAAATTGAAATAACAATGTTTAACCTCCAACCTGTCAAATCGAAACTTTCAAACATTCAAACCGAGACGACTAATCACTGCGCAAGGTCGTAAGCGCGCGATTTACAAATTCAAAGATCAAATGTGAATTAGTTTTCTCCTTTTAGAAAATACACTTTGAATTAAAATCGATTAATATTAACAATTAATGTGATTTAAATAAATGTTCTAATTTTTAAATTTAGTTTTTATATTTATAACAATGTAAAACAAGTTAAATTTATTAATAACTTATAACAACTGATTGATAAATAAAATTTTGTTAATATGAAATTCAGTGCGAGATTCTTTGTATAAATTAATGTTTTAAATATAATTCTTTGTATAAATAAATGTTTTAAATTGTTACTATTATTTCATCCTTCTTCCTACTATACGAATGAATATTCACATTAAAATTATTTTACCACTCAAAGTCGTTGTCACGTAAAACTTTCGCCCGTATACCGACTTTACAGGCAACAAATTTTTTTGAATAAACATTTTTTCAAATTAAAATTGTAGAAGATAAACATATATCAATTTGTTTTAATATTCAAATTTTGTTATATTTCTTCTATCAAGTAAAAGGCCTTTCTATTTTATTTTATTTAGAGATTCTTTCAATCAAAAAAGGTATTGAGAAAAAAGAAAATTTAACAAATTCCCAGATATACTATTCGGCACACTCCTATATTGGATGCTGTTATTTCCATGCGCCATGAAAATACACAGATGTCCTAAGTGTAATGAAAAAACCTTTTTTCAATTTTAAGTATAGTTCCTTTTTGAACTCCTTTGAAGATGGTCGAAAGACCGAAACCCGTGTCAGGATTCTGAATAAATTGTGAACATAAAATCTGTGAGAATTATTTTAAATAAAATAATTATATTAGTGCAACTGTGCAAGTTACTCTTCGAATCCTGACGAATTCGTAATAAATCTCACTAATTACGATGCAAAAACCAAGAAAAGAATCGTAAGCAATTAGGAATATAACCTGAGTCTTTCTGCAGCCAGTTAATACCTCCTTTCATCTTTAGTAATTCAACAGAAAAGCAATAACTTACTCTCGCATGTCTCAGTAATATGAAAATCGAAAAAATTATTCACCTATTACTCGACCCAAAGTTACTAAATACTTGCATGTATCGAAATCAACGTCTGGATATGCCATGATTAAGGTATAAATCTAGCTCAGATGTGAAAGGATTGCGGTGTAGATCAATCAACCGTGAAATATGATCACTCATCCATGTACAATTTTTTGGTGAGTGTGTTGTTATTTACTGGTACGTATGCCGATATAGTTAATATCAGATGTATAAAAGTTTTTGCAAATTTAAGATTAATCTTCCGGTTTCAGATCATGTTTGGAAGCTGCTACTACCGTTATGTATGTATTATTAGTATATTATCGTGTCTATCCAAGCATAGATTGTTTGTTTACTTTTTCAGAAGGGGCCATTCCTTATTCTTTCTTGAGTGAGCTATTTTTTTTATGTTTTTATGTATATACACATTTCGAATTTGTTTGGAGCTATTGATTATTGTACTTTCATTTGATAACAAATATCTTGTTCATCCTTTAGCGAGTAGCTATATAGAAAGTTAACAGCTTAAAGTCTCAGCATATCATTAAAAATATATGAATTAGAAAATATTGGTTGGATTTGGATTTTACTTGTTGGAGACTCATTTTCAATAATTAGTAAATACAATTCAATTTCCGCAAACTTTTCACTATTGAACAAAAATTGTTTCAACATATTGTGGCATTTCACTCCTCTGGATTGGTCAAAAGTAATAAAAATATATTACAGAAGTGGTAGCTCAGGTCTAGGTACTCAACGTTTATTCACTCGGGAATTGGATCGTCACCGTCGGTATTCTGGACAGGTTATACGCTGCACTGTGGAAAATTTTTACTTTACAAGACAATAAGCCACCAAAAAGACGACGAAATAGGCAAAATGAGGAGAACATTGCAGCTGCCGCGCGAATGTTGCCGATGAGCTGAATTAGTCGATTTCACGATGATCACAACAACTAGGTCTTTCTCAGATGCCAACTTGGATAATATTGCATAAGTATTTGGAATTGCATCCTTATTAAAAAATATCTGACTCAAGAACCAAAGCTGAATAATCACAGAATGCATTGAGGATTTGCTGACTGGGCCTTTGGGCATTTGAAACACGATTCTGATTTTGGTCAAAAAAACATATTCTTAGACGATGCACATTTTTGGTTGAAAGGCTTTATGAATAAACGTCATTGTCATTATTCGTGAGTGTGTATCTAATTGTGGCAAAACGCAAATATTGAATAGACAAAATTACTTCAACTTTCAGTCACAAAAAATAGAAGTTTAAGTGAGCGTAAGATAAAAACAGAACTTATATTTAGTAAAGTCAGTGGCTACTATGATAGCCGATACTTGAGACGATAGACGCTGATATACTAGGTTGACTAGCCAGGCTATCTGGTCTCAGTACGTAGAAAATTCAAATAAATTCACAGTATTCTAGAGAGAAATGGACCATTCATCAAGACTTAAGAAGCTCATTTTTTTCGAGGAGGCACAATTATGGTGTGGCCAGAGTTTGATTCGATGGTAGAACTTACTTATTAGTATTTCCAAGATGCATGAGTTCTCAAAAATACGTTGATGAGTTTATCAAGGGATTAGTCCTACAATGTCATGCAGCTATTGGCGAAAATTTAGTTTTTCTAGATGACTATGCACAGACCATCCCACCAAGTGATTAGTGCCAGAAAAAACAGAGTATTCGATATCTAGAATTACCTCTAATATCTCTTGACCTAAATCTAACCGAACTTGTTTAGGACTAATTTAAAAGAACCTCGATTTCCACAGACCAACAGCTCCGAAACATTTTTCCACAACTTTGGCCACAAATTGGGCAGGATATTCTCAGTAATACAACTTCTCAGCAGAGAAGTTGCCAAGCAGTTACTGATGCACGTGTTGCTCATACTTTGTATTGAGAATTAATACAAGTATGAATTTTTTAAATCTTGAGAATTTCGATTTTCCTAAAATTTTATACTTTTTCATATATTGTGAGCTTGGTTATTGTAAACACATAATTTTCTTATTCTTATTATTCTAATCTAAAACACTCTACATATACATATTTCGAGAGCAAATACGTTTTTCTTTAGAAAAAATAATAATAATTAAATCTCCTCAACTTTTGACCAGAACTTCATTCACTTGTAAAGGGTGATTCATTTAGAGGTACTTTTTGTGGTGGGGATTTAATTGCAGATTGCGCATGCCTCGTGTTAACTGAAGTGCCACTTCTGTTCAGTAGTGTTTGACAATTGATAATGGAAAGACTTAGCCCGACACAGCGTCCACAAATTTCATTACGAAAATGGGCGTTCTATGATGAATGTGTATCGGATGTAAAGAGCAACTTATGGTCCACATAATCGGTCTACCGAACGCACAATTAGCTCTACCATCCGTAAGTTTGAGATTTTCGTTATTGGATAATATCGGGTGTTTTCTTAGAGTGATAGAACTTTCCCTAGGAATAACTGTGATTTGACAGAAGATAGAAGCCATGTTGTTGTGACATTTCTGTTCAGTAAGCATTGACAAATTATCATCGAAAGACTCACGCCGCAGCAACGTTTACAAATAGTTGAAATTCATTTTCAAAATCAGTGTTCTATTCGCCAAACTTATAGAGCACATCGTGAAATTTATGGTTTGCATAATCGTCCATCAGAGCAGCTTATTTGTCGAACTATCGATAGATTTTGGACAACATTTTCTCTACTCGATGCAACAACAACAACAAGACAAAGAACTGTACGTACAGAAGAAAATATCGCTGCTGTAAGTCATAGTGTTAATGATGATCCAGATTTGTCTATTCGTCAACGTTCACAACAAGTTGGACTTTGTGCATCCACAACATGGAAAATTTTGCGTAAAGATCTTGGTCTACACACATACAAGATCCACCTGGTTCAAAAACTAAAGCCATTTGACCATAATAAGCGTCGTTTGTTTGCTGATTGGACCCTAAAACAGCTTGAACTTGGTCCACTTTTTTATCGTAAAATTGTGGTTAGTGATGAAGCTTATTTCTGGTTGAACGGCTATGTAAACAAGCAAAATTGCCATATATGGAGTAAAAACAATCCTCAAGAAGTTCTGCAGGTTCCATTGCACCCTGAAAAATGCACTGTATGGTGTGCTTTATACGTTGGAGGCGATGATGCCTCCAGCGTATAAAGCATACTACTTTAAAAACGATGCTGGAGCTAATGTAACAGTGAATGGTGCTCGTTACAGTTCGATGATCAATGATCATTTATTTCAAAATTTGAATTGTATCGACCCAGAAGTGTTTTGGTTCCAACAAGATGGAGCTACACTTCATGCTGCTATCGTAAGAATTGATTTATTGAAAGAAAGATTAGGCGATAATATTATTTCGAGAAATGGTCCAATCAATTGGCCTCCAAGATCATGCGACATGACTCCACTGGATTATTTTCTTTGAGGTTATGTCAAGTCATTGGTTTATGCTGATAAACCAGAAACAATAGACGTTGTGGTAGCCAAGATAACTCGTGTTATTGATGAAATAAGGCCTCAATTACTCGAAAAAGTAGTCCAAAATTGGTCTGGTCGGAAGCGGTTCCGCAGAGCTAGTCGTGGTGGACATATGCCGGAAATTATTTCTTAAACATAAATGTCATGTTTCAAATAAAAAAAAATGGCTTCAATCTTAATTTAAATGTGTTTTATTTCAATTTAAAGTTCCATCACTCTAAAAAAAGCCACCCGATACTTGACCAAATGCATCACACCCAGCACGTAGTGAAAAAAGTATAGGGGCGGTATCGGAGATTGTACGCGAAAACTGTAACGTGTCGATTTGTCGCCGTTTTCAACAGCTTGGCCTTTCATATTGTTACCTTCAGAATTGTTGTGAGAATAAGTTCGTTATTTTGTGATCAACCCTCGTACGTGAATTGCTTGTGTTATGCGATTATGAAGAATGAAAATATAATAAACACAGTGTTTTTCGAGATGGAAAAAAAAACATCGACACATTTTGATGTCGCGTATAGCGCAGCGTAAGACGTGGAAAACCAGTTATGTTTTGAAGTTGTGAAATTTGATTGGAAATTTTATATCTCTATGATAAAATCGCCGAATAGAAGTTACTATTGGAATATTTTGTTTGGATTTAGGTAACCCTTTTTATAAGGATTTAAGGCGTTTTATCTTCGTGTCTCAAAAATTGAAACTTCTTTATTGGATTTTTTGGAGCAAGATTCTAGAGGTTGTTTCGACACGATTTTTACTGGTGACTCCCCGGAACAAGCCCCCGGGAATATTAAATAGCCACTACCACTAGGGACCTGAAATTGATGGAATTGGTGAAAGTGAACCACAGGAATATTCGAGGGCCGTTTTGAGGAGCTGTCGTCGATGAAATTTCTTTATGCTACCGGACCCGAAGAATTCACACAAAGTTTGGACTCTTAAGGCCGTACAGGTTTACTTTATTGATTATTGCACTCTATTTATGTGAAATACCTGACTATGTCTACCAACAAATTCGGTTGTGTTCCGGATTGTACCTACCGCTACATCAATTCAGTTTTTTAATAACCTGAGTTCAGCTCAAATTGCTGAAAAAGGTGCTAACAGTTGGAATTGGATTTTTTTATGCATTTATTGAGTTCCTGTATGTTTTCCTTTCTTTTATTGTACGCTTATTTTGATGATTGCGAATACTGTGCTGAATTCTATTCAATAAATATATGTACGAGGGTCAGCAAATTTGTTATTCACCTCCACAGCCACTCGGCTTTGATTTTCGTGATTTGGTCTCAGCTGAGAAAATTGAATTGTTCTTATTTTATTCAAAATTTAACCCTTTAACATTAATGATTGAGTAATTCATTTTTTTTTTGTGAACTATCCCACGCCGCTGAGCTGTCGGCACATTTTCATTCACTCTGTTTAGGTGCAAAATTGCACGTAACAGTATTCAACAACTTGGCGTATTTTAAGTAAGGATCTTTCTTTAGAAGCTAACAAAATTCAATTAGTGCAAGAACTGAAGCCGACTGATCTTTCGAATAGCTTCCGTTGTAGTCGTTGGGCTTTCGACAAGCTTGCCCGATGAACATTTCTCGTTGAACGCCCATTTTCGTAATAGAGTTGAACAATTTGTAGACGCTGTGCCGGGCTAAGTTTTTCCATTATGAATTGTCAAACAGTACTGAACAGAAATAGCACTTCAGTTAACACGAGGCATGCGCAATCTGCAATTAAATTTCCCCCACAAAAAGTACGTCTAAATGAATCACCTTTTACATCCCCTGGTTGATCTTTAGGCGTTAGATTTTTAGATCTTATACTATTGATTTTATAACAGAATAGCAAAGAAGTGATCACAGTCAAGAAAATGCAACTCTTCCATGCTAATCACCTTAATTGATGAATTAGTCCTATTTCACCCAGTCAAAAATCACCCTCATCATCGACATGCGTCATGTATGCAAATCGGCCCAATAACATTATTGCGAATGCAAATTGAGCCAAACATTTCGTGGTGGCGGAAAATCGGGGTGGCTGTGAGTCTTCTACCGACGGCACAGACGTCCAAATTGCCGTACGAAATATAACTGATCCTGGGTCGTCGGCGTGCGATAAACTGGGACATTGCGACCGCACATCTGTCGCCGTGGCTAATACCCTTGCGTCCACTGGCTTTCTGATTGAATTATGGGGTCCGAGACAGGGATGTACCGTATGAGTTTGAGGCGAACCAAGTCTGTGTTCTGTAATGACATAACCTACATTCCCGTAGAAACGACTGAATTTTGACAGTTCACGGAGGCCATGTTCGTTTTGCGATATTCAAAATCATTTGTATCTGGTGTTTTTTTTTAAGTGATAGAACTCTAAATTGAAAAAGAACACAGTTAAATTAAGAGTGAAGCCAATTTTTTTATGACATTTATGTCTTGAAAATAATTTCTGGCATATGTACACAACGACTAACGCTGAGGAGCCGCATTCGACCAGACCAATTTCAGACCTCTTTTTCGAGTAATTCAGGTCTTATTTCATCAATAATACAAGTTATGTTGGCCTCCAAAGCTTCTATTGTTTCTGGTTTATCAGGATAAACAAATGACTTGTTGGAATCAAAACACTTCTGGGTCAATACCATTCAAATTTTGAAACAAATAATCATCGATCATCGATCTGTAACGAGCATCATTCACTGTTAAATTAGCTCCGGCATTGTTTTTAAAGAAATATGGACCGATGGTGCCTCCAACGTGTGAAGCACACCATAGAGTGTATTTTTCAGGATGCAATGGAACCTGCAGAACTTCTTGAGGATTGTTTTCACTCCGTATACGGCCATTTTGCTTTTTTATATAGCCGTTCAATCAGAAATGAGCTTCATCACTAAACACAATTTTGCGATAAAAAAGTGGGTCAACTTCAAGCTGTTCTAGAGCACACTCAGCAAACAAACGACGCTTATTATGGTCAAGTGGCTTCAGTTCTTAAATCAGTTGGATCTTGTATGGGTGTAGACCAAGATCTTTATGCAAAATTTTCCATGTGGTGGATGCACAGGGTCCAACTTTTTGTGATCGTTGACGAATAGACAAATCTGGATCATCATTAATACTTCGACTTACAGCAGCGATATTTTCTTCTGTACGTACAGTTCTTTATCTTGTTGTTGTTGTTGCATCGAGTAGAGAAAATGTTATCCGAAATCTATCGATAGTTCGACAAATAAGCTGCTCTGATGGACGTTTATGTGAACCATAAATTTCACGAAGTGCTCTATAAGTTTGGTGAATAGAACACTGATTTTGAAAATAAATTTCAACAATATGTTGATGTTTTTGCGGCCTGAGTCTTACCACGATAATTTGTCAATGCTTACTGAACAGAAATGTCAGTTATCCCTATCGAAAGTTCTATCACTCTAAAACTAAAAAAAAAACACCCGATAGTTCATAAAATTCAGAAGTGATGATTTTTACGTGAGAAGCGAAAAGAGTGCGTGAAAATCCACTGATAAAGTTCAAAGACAACAAGTTAAAAAGATACTTAAACTCAAGAATAACATTCATCTCTTCATTTTTAAGCTATAGGAGAGATTCATAAAGTGACAACTGGCCTCTGTAATGACTGAATGAAAAGCAGCAAAGATATCAAAAAACCACTTGTGGAATGCTGCTCTACATATGCGAAATAAAATGAATTCTCCATCGAATTATAATAGCTGATGAAGACGGATATATTGTGAGAACACTAAGTATCGTAAATCGTGGGTGATTTCTGGAGAACTATAGAGATTCACTGTTAGACAAAATCTCATTGGAAAGAAGATAATGCTTTATATTTTGTGGTATCAAGAATATATAATCTATTATGAGCTGCTATAAGCTGGTAAAATCATTAACACTGATAGTTACCAACTGCGAATGATCTATTTAAATGGAGCATTACGTGAAGAATGACTGAGATATAGAAAAAGGTAATACAAAAATCATTTTGCTCCAAAATAATGATAATAATACACAGCCAAACGGGTAAAATAAATGATATTCAGTTGGGGAATACTAGCACCTGCTGCTTTTTCTTCTTACTTGGCTCCGTTTGATTGTATTCTGTTTGGACCATTCATTGAAAAAACTTTAATTAATTTTAAAATGTACTGAAAAGGCTCGATAACTACTTTACTTCAAGCGAACAACTGGCGAAGATGTGGAAAGATTATTTTAAATAAAATATCATTTTCAAACAAATGACAAATGCTTACCACACAAGTTTTTCCGATTTCATTTTTCTATACCTCATAGACTGACTGGCCTCTCTCAATCTTCTGTAGATAGTATGCTTCCAAACACGCATAATATGAACCCTTAGAAAGAAACTATCGGGTGTTCTTTTAAGGGATAGAACTTTAAATTGAAATAAAACACATTTAAATTAAGATTGAAGCCTTTTTTTATTTCAAATATAATTTTACGACATTTATGTTTTAAAAATAATATCTGGCAGTTATCCACCACGACTAGTTCTGAGGAACCGCATTCGTCCAGACCAATTTTGCCCACTTTTTCGAGTAATTCAGGTCTTATTCCATCAATAACAAAAGTTATGTTAGCTTCCAAAGCTTCTATTGTTTCTGGTTTATCAGCATAAACCAATGACTTGACATAACCCCAAAGAAAATAATTGAGTGGAGTTATGACGCATGATCTTGGAGGCCAATTATTTGGACCATTTCTCGAAATAATATTATCGCCAAATCTTTCTTTCAATAAATCAATTGTTACGGTAGCAGCATCAGGTGTAGCACCATCTTGTTGGAACCAAAACACTTCTGGGTCGACACCATTCAAATTTTAAAACAAATAATTATTGATCATCGATCTGTAACGAGCACCTTTCACTGTAACATTAGCTCCAGCATCATTTTTAAATAAATATGGACCGATGTTGCGACCAGCGTGTAAATTACACCATACAGAGTGCATTTTTCAGGATGCAATGGAACCTGCAGAACTTCTTGAGGATTGTTTTCACTCCATATACGGCAATTTAGCTTGTTTACACAGCCTTTCAACCAGAAATGAGCTTCATCATTAAACACAATTTTGCAATAAAAAAATGGATCAACTTCAAGCAGTTCTAGAGCCCAATCAGCAAACAAACGACACTTATTATGGTCAAGTGGCTTTAGTTCTTGAACCAGTTGGATCTTGTATGGGTGTAGACCAAGATCTTTACGCAAAATTTTCCATGTGGTGGATGCACAGAGTCCAACTTGTTGTGAACGTCGTCGAATAAACAAATCTGGATCATCATTAACACTATGACTCACAGCAGCGATATTTTTTTTGTACGTACAGTTATTTGTCTTGTTATTGTATCGAGTAGAGAAAACGTTGTCCAAAATATATCGATAGTTCGACGAATAAGCTGCTCTGATGGATGATTATGTAAACCATAAATTTCACGAAGTGCTCTATAAGTTTGGCGAATAGAACACTGATTTTGAAAATAAATTCCATCAATTCGTAAACGTTGTTGCGGTATGAGTCTTTCCATGATAATTTGTCAATGCTTACTGAACACAAATGTCAAAACAACATGGCTTCTTCCTTCTTTCAAATCACAGTTATCCCTATCGAAAGTTCTATCACTCTAAAAAAAACACCCGATATTTCAATAAAAAAAAATTTACACAGTTTTTATGTTATGACTGATTGGATTTTAAATGGATTATGGTATCAGTAGTTGATTAAAGAATTTGTTTCTATCTTTATTGTGAAAATATGGTTTTCAATGGGTTATATAAAAGGTTTCAACAGAAGGATCTCCAATGATCTTCATAAAATGATAATTAATTCTTTAGCAGTAAATATAAATAATTTATCTAAGATGTTGGTGAACAATAAAGCAAGGAACCCTAACTTTGCGAATTCGGAAATTTCTCAAATTTCTCAAAAATTTGATGACTACAACTACAAGGATATATATGGGACAGACAGGCCGATATTTACAACATAGAATCAAAGAACATGGGATGTCTATTTTGAAAGCCAGAAATCAACCGGTATTGCAGAACATTGTATAGAAAATGATCATTTCTTAACGAGAAAGATGTCACTTTACCATGTAATGTTACAAAGGGTAAATTGATAGACTATTTGGAGATTCTTTCAATCAAAAAAGTCATTGAAAAAAAAAATTTGACAAATCCCCAAATATTCTTTGGGAATACCGCTATATTTGATGGTGTTATTTCCATGCGCCATAAAAATACACAGATGTCCGAAGTGTAATAAAACTTTTTTCAATTTTGTCATCGGTCGGAAGTTATCTGGATGTTAAATAAAAACAATCAATATAAAATATATATACCTATCTTCTTTCCAAAAGATTCAGCTTGAAGCAGACTAAAACAAACGTATGCAGCGAACCAGTTAGTGTTCATTAAACTAAGCCTTCACAAAAAGATCTTCAATAGAAGACATGATCACTGATTCAATATCTGAAAACTGCCACGCACTTGCGTGAAAAATCGGGTGTTTTTTTTAGAGTGATAGCACTTTCGATAGAGATAATTGTGATTTGACAGAAGGTAGAAGACATGTTTTTTTGACATTTCTGTTCAGTAAGCATTGACAAATTATTATCAGGGAAAGACTCACGCCGCAACAAAGTTTACAAATTGTTGAAATTTATTTTCAGAATCAGTGTTCTATTCCCCAAACTTATAGAGCACTTCGTGAAATTTATGGTTTTTATAATCGTCCATTAGAGCAGCTTATTCATTGAACTATCGATAGATTCGAACAACATTTTCTCTACTCGATGCAACAATAACAACAAGACAAAGAACTGTACGTACAGAAGAAAATATCGCTGCTGTAAGTCATAGTGTTAATGATGATCCAGATTTGTCTATTCGTCGAAGTTCACAACAAGTTGGTCTTTGTGCATCCACCACATGGAAAATTTTGCGTAAAGATCTTGGTCTACACCCAAACAAGATCCAGCTGGTTCAAGAACTAAAGCCACTTGACCATAATAAGCGTCGTTTGTTTGCTGATTGGGCCCTTGAACAGCTTGAAGTTGATCCACTTTTTTATCGTAAAATTGTGTTAAGTATTGAAAATCATTTCTATGTAAACAAGCAAAATTGCCGTATATGGAGTGAAAACATCCTCAAGAAGTTCTGCAGGTTCCATTGCATCCTGAAAATGAAATTTATGGTGTGCTTTATACGCTGGAGGCATCATCGGTCCATATTTCTTAAAAAACGATGCTGGAGCTAATGTTACAGTGAATAGTGCTCGTTACAGATCGATGATCAATGATTATTTGTTTCAAAATTTGAACGGTATCGACCCAGAAATGTTTTGGTTCCAACAAGATAGTGCTACATCTCATGCTGCTACCGTAAAAATTTATTTATTGAAAGAAAAATTTGGCGATTAGATTATTTCGAGAAATGTTCCAACATAACTCGTGTGATTGGTGAAATAAGGCTTGAATTACTCGAAAAAGTGATCCAAAATTGATATGGTCGAATGCGGTTCCTCAGAGCTAGTCGTGGTGGACATATGCCGGAAATTATTTTCAAAACATAAATCTCATAAAATTATCATTCAAATAGAAAGGCTTCAATCTTAATTTAAATGTGTTTTATTTCTATTTAAAGTTTCATCACTCTAATAAAAACACCCGATACCTAAAACTTGGGCCAAGTGTTTGCCTGTTGTCACGAAACTCTATGTACTATTTTTCTTGTATCATAATTAAAACCATTCAACCACGATTTTTTTGCCTCCTATCACCTTTGCCTTTTCGCCCATAATTCCAAATAATGACGGCCCTTCAGAAAAATACCCATTACGCAATCCACCTTTTATTACCCCACCCAATTTACTCACAGTCCATAAAAAGTCAACGGCTGACAACGTCACAATACCTCTCCTGTTAGGGCGGGCACCACTTCCTGCTCATACCCCGAAAATCATCGCGCCCAAATATTCAAATTTCCTCTTTACCCCATCTGCGTTATGACAAGGGGTTGATGACACCCATACTCCACTTACCCTAACGGGTGCCCGCCATAAAACGCGTAAAAATAGTTTCAAAAACGCCACTTCCGCCGCTTCGCGCCGTCTGATTCACGTTGGCGGCCGGAACAAAAGCAAAAACGGCGTCGTGTGAAGTGTAGGTGCAATGTTGCGTGGCCGAAATTTCGCCCGCCACATAACCTGAGTTGGGGGAGTACTTTAACGTTTTCGGATGGAGTGGTATACGGCGCGTGGTCAATTTGCCGACAGCTGTACGATGAGGTACAGCACGTTTTTAATCAACTGTATGTACGCGAGTAATTTTGGACCGGATGTGCATACTTTTATTTTTATAGCCATTTTTCGGTCTCCTGCTTATTTAGAATCCTGAAACGGTTTCTTATCAAAGGAACTCCAGACAAAAATTCTCTACGTTCGTTTAAAGAAGGTTTTCTGACAACGCATGGACTATTGTGTTCGAACATTTTAGTTGAAACGTCCTGATGTTTACTCTCGAAATTCTCAGAAAAAATTTTGTTTGTAATCCGATTCAATTTCAACGCTGAACTTTATGTTTAGATTGAAAATTTACTTCGAAGAAGTTTTTTGAATAATATATTGCAGATAATGACTAGATCAATTTCCCGAAATCTCAACAAATTTAATCTAAAAGTTCTTCTACCATCTATCGGGTATTTTTTAGAGTGATAGAACTTTAAATTGAAATAAAACACATTTAAATTAAGATTGAAGGCATTTTTTTATTTGAAATATAATTTTATGACATTTATGTATTAAAAATAATTTCAATTTTAAGTTGAAAAGACTGTAAACAGTTATCTTTTTATAACTCACAGTCTTCTATCCAGACTTTATTTGTAGTTTTCGAACCAATAAAGCTCTATTATTATTATTATTAAGCATATGTCCACTACCACTAGCTCTAAGAAACCGCATTCGACCAGACCAATTTTGGACCACTTTTTCGAGTAATTCAAGCCTTATTTCATCAATAACACGAGTTATGTTGGCTTCCAGAGCATCTATTGTTTCTGGTTTATCGGCATAAACCAATGACTTGACAGAACCCCAAAGAAAATAATCCAGTTGAGTTATGTTGCATGATCTTGGAGGCCAATTAATTGGACCATTTCTCGAAATAATGTTATCGCCAAATCTTTCTTTCAATAAATCAATTGTTACGGTAGCAGCATGAGGTGAAGCACTATCTTGTTGGAACTAAAACACTTCTGGTTCGATACCATTCAAATTTTAAAACAAATAATCATTAATCAACGATCTGTAACGAGCACTATTAACTGTAACATTAGCTCCAGCATCGTTTTCAAAGAAATATGGACCGATGATGCTTCCAGCGTGTAAAGCATACAGTGCATTTTTCAGGATGCAATGGAACCTGTAGAACTTCTTGAGGATTTTTTTCACTCCTTATACGGCAATTTTGCTTGTTTATATAGCCGTTTAACCAGAATTGAGCTTGATCACTAAACACAATTTTACGATAAAAAAGTGGATCAACTTAAAGCAGCTCTAGAGCCCAATCAGCAAACAAACGACGCTTACTAAGGTCAAGTGGCTTTAGTTATTGAACCAGTTGGATCTTGTACGGGTGTAGACCAAGATCTTCACGCGAAATTTTCCATGCGGTGAATACACAGAGTCCAACTTGTTATGAGTGTCGACGAATAGACAAATCTGGATCATTATTAACACTATGACTTACAGCAGCGATATTTTCTTCTTTACGTACAGTTCTTTGTCTTGTTATTTTTGCATCGAGTAGAGAAAATGGTGTTCGAAATCAATCGATATTTCGACGAATAAGCTGCTCTGATGGACGATTATGTAAACCATAAATTTCACGAAGTGCTCTATAAGTTTGGCGAATAGAACACTGATTTTGAAAAGAAATTTCAACAATTTGTGAACGTTGTTGCGACCTGAGTCTTTCCATGATAATTTTTCAATGCTTATTGAACAGAAATGTCAAAACAACATGGCTTCTACCTTCTGTCAAATCACAGTTATCCCTATCAAAAGTTCTATCACTCTAGAAAAAACACACGATAGTCTTATGTTTCCAAAGTCCTGATATATGACATATTTAGTCACTGTGTCAAACAGATTAACCTCTGTTAATCATTTATTAAGTAAAAAGTGTGCCCCAAAAAATATTTTGTGCTGTGATCTAAATCAAAATCGCTGCTAAATCACAGATCAAGTTGTTTTGTCGTTTTGGATGAATCAAGATCTTCTTATTCTTCGTTAAATAGTTGAATTGAAGTGTATTGTTTACGTTTTTCTAGTGTAATAGTGGAATGCTTTTGGAAATCAGCTTGTCGTTATCAGAGGAAGATTCAAGTGAAATTCGAAGACCTTGGATTATTAGAGACAGGAGTGATCCTTCTGCAAAATATCATGATCTTGATTTCAAAATATGTTTTCTTCCAAAATAAAATGTCGTGAGGGAGTGATTACAAAAATTGAACAACACAATGAAAGGAATAAATCGATCGATGCGAGATTACGAATATTAGTTTGCCTACTATTTTATGAAACTGGTGGTTTCCAAATGACGAAAGGAGATTGTATCAACATTGCAAATTCATCGGCAATTGGTTAAAAAGTTGTCAGTTGAAATAGCCCATTTGAAACCGCTTTCCATTTTGCACACACACAAGAATTACTTATAACGTAATTCGTTGTAGTATAGTATGACAAGCATATAAACAAAAACCCCCCGTTTCTAATTTCTAACCCAAAAATTTTACTTTAAACAATTCACACAGTTTTTATGTTTCACAATTTATTCAGAACCCTGACACGTGTTTCGGTCTTTTTACCATCTTCAAGAGAGTACAAAAAGGAATTAAACTTAAAATTTTTAAGGTTCTTTCAATATACTTAGGACATCTGTATATTTTTATGGTTCATGGAAATAACAGCATCCAATATAGAGGTGTTGCTAAATAGTATTTGGGAATTTTTTAAATTATCCTTCTTCTCGATGGCTTTTTTGATTGAAAGAATCTCTAAATAGTCCATCAATATACCCTTTTTTACATTATATAGTAGTGACATCTTTTTCATAAAGTCCGTGGGATACATTTTAGGACCTAAGTTGATATGAAGTTTTCTCAATATTTTGACCTCTGAATCACCCCCTGAGATATATGAACGTTAAATCCGGACACCCTGTGTAGGTGCATCTCTCGGCATCTATACCAAGTTTTCATATTGATCTGCTGTTCACGCTCATAGTGAGAAATCCTGAATAAAAAGAAAAAACGATGTGATAAATTCATCATTCACTCTCGTTTCTATAGTCACTGAAAGGGGGATTTTTTCCAACCTTCTATACCAATCACTTCGAAGAACAAAGTGTGGATATAAAGCGAAATATATCCAAAACAATCAGGAGGCGAATGTGAAACCTGATAGGTCATGAAAATTAAGGATATATCCGCTCCGGTTTATTTAGATATGAAGAATATATCGAATTTCAAAGGGAATGTGGTAAAAAGTGCTTTATGAATACCTCTTTAAAACGCAAGGAGGGTTCTTTCACGTGAACGCAGGCAGACAGGCGGTCTTTTCTAGCTTCAGTCAGGTCGCAGCAGTTGTCTGAATTCATTTATTTGGATAAGAACTTTTTATAGAAAACAGCAGACACTAGTTTTATCCTCTAGTTCCGTAGATAATTAAGAGAAAACTTTCCAATTGCCCTTCTATTCGTGCATGATATTGATCCCGCGAATATATTTTCCCATATATGAAGGGTGATTCAATCAAAGGTACTTTTTGTGGTAGGGATTTATTTGAAGATTGTGCATGCCTCGTGTTAACTGAAGTGCCATTTCTGTTCAGTAGTGCGTTGATAAAAGAATATATAGATTGGACACTTGCCTACTAGGTTTTTAGTTGATGCACCAGTCAATAGTTAGCGCTAACCATCAACTTATACTTTTTGCTTTCGTCACTAGGTACCGCTATCATCAGCCATTAACTATAGTTGTAGTAATAATGGTCATATATTTCGAACAGTGGTGGTTTTGTTTACGTTTTGTTATGGCCCAACCTCGGGTACATCTCATATTTCTTTTTGATTAAATTTCCTGAGAGTTAAGTTCAAAAATGTTTAGTGCATCTAAGCTAGTGTATTTTCAATTATTGAGTTCAATGCAGTACTTGAAAATGGGATATACTAAGAAATGTTGTGTACATGGGTGTCAAGATCTAACCAGCCCTAGACATCGTTTTCCCAAGAAAGATCCCAAGTTATTTAAGAGGTGGATTGAAATTATACAGCCAATGATTGGCACAAATTATCAGATGATCAAATATTGAGAGGAATATAATTTCTTCAGGTTGGTTAATTTTAATTTACTATTTAGTCTAGACTATTTTTATGTTTAGTTGGTTAGTTTAGAATATAAATCAATGCTATGTAACACACCAACAAAATGCTCTGGATGATCTAATAATATTATTTTTTCTCTAGGTGATTTTCCTGAGGTAACAGATATTGAAATGGTATGGGCCAGTTTCTGGATCAGTGCCAAATGTTGATAGGAAAAGAACTTCTTCAGATTGAGTGGTGCAATTTGTAAAATTATATCAAATGATTTATCTATTAGAAATTGTGCAATCTGTAGGATTGATTTACTTGGTCATAGTGAGTTGTTAAAAGATCTAGATTTTATTGAGTGTAGGAAATATCAATTTGGTAATTTGATGAAACCGGGACACTATACTCACTTTTTATTCAATCAGTGTTTTAATTATCTCTTTCATTTCATTCCAAGATTTTGTGAGAGAAGAAAAATCTCAAAATGTCTTGAAAATATCATATTGAAAAATTTTAATTTTCAAATTATGAAGTGTGCATCACATAATCAAATATTGTGCTTGAGTAATCAGGTGTTCTTTATTCTGATGCTGTAAGCAAGTGAATAAAATAGCAGCCAGAACTGATTCAAAATTTTTATTCAGTAATCCAAAGAAGGAATTTATTGACCCGATTAAGGTCCAAGTTGAAAGACATTTTGAATCTTGAAGATCTCATAAATTAATGTTCTCAAGGTTCAATTTTTGTCTTAACACTTAGAAATACTGTAAATATGTTAATTTTATCTCTTTTTTTATTTAATAGTTTTTATTTTTTTATAACCAATAAATAATTATTGTTCAAACATATTTCTGTTATTCAAATAGTGAGTTTGAACATCGAAACAAGTTTTTGGAAAATACTTTGTTGTGCTACAAAAAAATTAAATGTAAATATTGTAAATACATATGTTAATTTCATCTCTTCTTTTATTTAATCGTTTCTATTTTTTATAATGAATAAATAATTATAGTTCAAACATGTATCTGTTATTCAAATAGTGAGTTTAAAGATTGAAACAAATATTTGAATCTTCTTTCAGTTTTTCCTAGGGCTAAAATTAAAACAAGTGTTCAGAAATATTACTGTGTTGTACTACCAAAAAAATTAAAATGTATTTGTTGTAAAGTTGGGTGAATGTAAGCCTTTCAATGTTTTGGTAGTAAAACATAGTAATTTCTGAACACTTGTTCAATTTCATCCCTAGGAAAAACTGATCGCGCCAAGCGTCGATAATGCAGTAATTAAAACAAATTGTAGAAATTACTGCGTTTTACTACCAATAAAAATATATATTACACATTTTCTTGTGACTCGAGTTTCGGGAAATGAACTATCCCATCATCAGACAACTGTCTGATGTCTGATGATGGGATAGTTCATTTTCCGAAACTCGAGTCACAAGAAAATGTGTAATATATATTTCTATCGGTAGTAAAACATAGTCATTTCTACAATTTGTTTTAATTATGATCAACTACCAAATAGTAACGGCTGAAACAATTCAGTATCTGATAATGCAGTATTCTAAAAGCAGTGGTTCTCTTGAGAGTTGATAATACAGTTTTCTCTAGTTGAATTTGTTTCATGCACCAGTCGCTACAAAAAAAGCGACAAACTTGATTCAGACTTTTTCCAGTGAGTGTCCCATCTATATAGTCTTGTTAATCTATGCAGAAGTGTTTGACAATTCATAATGGAAAGACTTAGCCCGGCTACTTTATCACGAAAATGATCGTTCTACGAGGAATGTGTATCGGGGAAGCTTCTCAAGAGCCCAACCACTAAAACGGAAACGATTCAGAAGATCAGTCGGCTTCAGTTCTTGCACTAATTGAATTTTGTAAGCTTTTAAATAAAGATCCTTACGTAAAATACGCCAAGTTGTTGAATATGACAGGCCAAGCTGTTAATAACGGCGACAAATCGACACTTCACGGTTTTCGCGTACACTTTCCGCTACCACCCCTATATTTTCTTCACTACATACTGGGTGTGGTCTATTTGGTCGAGTATTATCCAATAATGAAAATTAGGTCTCAAACTTACGGATGGTAAAGCTAATTGTGCGTTCGGTAGGCCGATTATGTTGACGATAAGTTGCTCTAAGCGCCCGATACACATTCCTCATAGAACGCCCATTTTCGTAATAAAGTTGAACAATTTGTAGACGTTGTATCGGGCTTTGATTTTCCTGATTTGGTCTCAGCTGAGAAAAGTGAATTGTTCTTATTTTATTCAAAATTTAACCCTTTAACATTAATGATTGAGTAATTCTCTTATTGTTTTTTTGTGAACCGCCCCACGCCGCTGAGCTGTCGGCACATTTTCATTCACTCTGTTCACATATGAAACAACTTGGCGTATTTTAAGTAAGGATCTTTCTTTAAAAGCTTACAAAATTCAACTAGTGCAAGAACTGAAGCCGACATATCTTTCGAATAGTTTCCGTTGTAGTCGTTGGGCTTTCGACAAGCTTGCCCGATGCACATTCCTCGTTGAACGCCCATTTTCGTAATAGAGTTGAACAATTTGTAGACGCTGTGCCGAGCTAAGTCTTTCCATTATGAATTGTTAAACACTACTGAACAGAAATGGCACTTCAGTTAACATGAAGCATGCGCAATCTGCAATTAAATCTCCACCACAAAAAGTACCTCTAAATAAATCACCCTATACATATAGCTGGTACTTTGCAGACAAATTGAGAATTCTTTAAATAGTAACTGAAATAATCAAAACAGACGGTATAAACATGTTAATCATTACATCTGAAAAATAATTCGATGTAAGGAACAGCATTATATAAAATTTAAAAATCTGCGAAGAAAAACTGACGAAAGGTTTGTTGCATCAATATTTAAAAAAAAAATTGTTTAGTAGAAAGGTCATAAAAGTTGCTTTTTGAAATTTTTTCAGATAAATATTGGTGCTCCAGAAAAATCTATTTCTTAACAATACATGGTCCTCAAGATTTTGCTCTCTTGCACCAGCGAAATTTTTACTAAATGTTTTCAAATTTTGAACCAAAAATGGTCTCAAACGACTTCATTAATGGAGAATCCTTGGTTGAAATTAACTCTGCCTGGCCGGCTCGCCCGGCCGCCCGTAAACTCTTAATTTTTACGGAAAGAGCTAGAGACCTGAGAATTCCAGAGTTGGTTTGAAGCATGAATATCCCGGTAAAGTGCGTTAATGGGCAATATCGGTCTAATGGTTCCGCAGTTATTAAAAGGATAATCGTCAAGTAATTTAGTTTTTTGCGACAGAGGATTTAATTGTATTTTTTCGAACCAAACTTCACACTTAAGCCGCATAATCATTATATGTTTTGAGAGCTGATATGGCAAGGCTTGCGTGTGAAAACATTCAATTAATTCTAGGCAGTAGTTGGAAAGCAATGAGCGGCATTTCACTTTTTCACTATAGAAAAGGTAAAAATGCTGTTCAAGCCAGAAAGAAATTAACCAAAGTGTATGTAGAAGATGTGTTGACAGTACGCCAGTGCCAGAACTGATTTGCAAAATTTTGATCTGGTAATTTTGTTGTCGAAAATGCACCACGTTCCGGAAGGCCGGTTGAAGCTAATAAAGACATGATGAAGGTATTTGTTGATGTAAATCGGCGAATAACGACACGTGAGATCGATGAGAGCTTAATTTAATCGAATTAAGACTTGTACGAAATTTTGGAAAGATTGACCGTGTATGTGGGAAACTCAAGGTAAAAGACTTGCAAATTTCAGGTTAAGTTCGGAGTCTGAATATATCAGTTTAGTTCAGAGATAGCTCAATTAAACTTAAGTTAAGAGCGACTTAACAGCGAAATCGATCCTCGGTTATATGTTGGTTTTCAGTTTTATCTGTGCATATTCTTTGGATTTGCGTAGGATTATGTTGATTAATTATCAGAGAATGATAATCTTTAGTTGTATTAGGAGTATTATTTTTAAAACATGAATGTCATAAAATTATCTTTCAAATAAAAAAAAATTTTGCTTCAATCTTATTTTAAATGTGTTTTATTTCAATTTAAAGTTCAATCACTCTAAAAAAACACCCCTTAGAATGAAACCGACAAAACTTCCAATTGCCTCAGTTGCTGTGCAAGAAAAGGCATTGGACTGACTGTGTTGTTTGTCGATGCGATGCATCTTTGTGCTATGGGTTTGAAACCAAAAGCTAAGTAATGATAGTATTTTTGAATTTTTTTGTGAAATAATTGGTCTGATATCAGGTTGTAATAAATAATACAGAATGATTTCACTGGTTCCATATTTATACAAGTTTGAAATTTTTTAACAATTTCATCAATTATTTCAGAGACTACAAATCCATTCAATGACATTTGGTGTTTAAAAAAAGACTGATAACGCGCATGTCCTTGCTATATTTCTTGAGAATAATATACTCAGAAGATCTGAAAAAAACTGTTGGCAGAGTAGCGTTGAGCACATAGGTATAAAATAAAGACAAGAAGGCTGATGCAAAACTTCGTGAGGATCGTAAGTCATTCGAACAAGGGCGCAAACGTGATTTTCTAGAATTTCTTCATATTAAAATTTCGAAAAATTTGAGAAATGCCAGTGGAACACCAATGATTTGATAACTATAAATAAATATTCATATATGAATGCGCTTAAGCTTCTAACGTCAAGTTAATGCTCTATAAAGTTTTAAGGAATTACATTCATCCACTTGATGTCCACGAAGGCGATTAAATCATCCAACAGCCCCGCAATAATAAATTTAATTCTTTATCCTCCACGCCAATTCTTCCATAACATTATGACACACTTCGTCCGCATATGACAAACTCTAATTCCTCCTAATCTACTCAAAACCCACTAATAATTCAACCCTTTTCAGGAACAAGCGGGAGAAACCTACTGCATTATGCATATGACTCAGCCACTTGATGAACCCGTCCCTTTATACATTATCGGAACGTAGATTGCTTTTGACACACGACCTGTCACAGAGAAACGTAACGAGTGTAGTCGTGCCACGGGACTCCGAACACAGAACTCGCTTACACGGGAGCAGCGGCGCAGTTTCAATAATCGTCCCGCATAATCGGCTGCATTAACTACACTCCTGATTACCATAATCCCCGCTATTAATTACCGTGGCTCTGCTATCGCAGTCGTTATCTGTGCGCCCTTCACGGCCTACCCCGATGGGTGAAGGCACGCTGGACTAGAGGACGGTTTTCTTCGACGTCTATCTGTTATCAATGTCGTTATCTGGGTGGGTGTGATTGTTTGTTGTGGGACATGTTTTCCCCAGGCTCTCTTTTCAATTTGTCGCGGTGGGTAAGATAAGAATGATGTCAGAAGAGGGCTATGATAAAGGTATCGGAAAATAACATCATCAACACAAATATGAAGAAGAGGACGTTCCTGCACTTAGTTATCAAGGACATAGGAAATTTAAGCAAATATGAAATAAAACGTTGTCTAGATGTTCCACAAAACTCACCTTTTTAGACATTACAAAATAAATAGCACGACTTGTAAGGATCTGAAATCATACTGTCTATAAAAAAGTTTTTGGAAACTACTTTTATTTCAAAAAAGCAATTTTCCTGCCTTCATTCTCAGACCATCTTCAGGAATTGATTAGAATCAAGTTCAAGTAAAACAGAAATATATTTTACAAATATTAAAAATAATGTGGATCCGTCCCCTGTTCCTTGAAAATAAAGAATTCTTTTCTTTCTAAAGAGAGAATTTAATGTTTGAATGAATTTTATGAATGAAATCATCAATATTGCAGATCTGTCTACTTGTTCCATTAAAACAACAATCTACATAAATAAAGAATGATCAATATTAAGATTTTACCGACTACCATCCAACCAACAATCTCTTACTGAATTCAATTTACTTGAGTCTTGTTGCCAACATTCGATACCATAAGAGCATTAAAAAGTAAATCGTCCAGTGCAGCTAATGGGATAAGCACAAAAACAATAAAAGCAATACCTAATATAGACACAATACTGGCTCATTTGAAAAATCTATCCTTTATAACTGGTCGCTTCCCAGATGCCCTGAAGCAATCTATTATCACCCCGATCCACTAAGAACTAGAGACCAATATGCGTAACTTCAGTCATAGCTAAGATCTTTGAAATATGTATGTCTAATAGATTGAGTAAATGCCTTTTAAAGTTTTTTCGGATAGACAATTCGGATTTATAGAAAAACTTTCCACAAAAGATGGTATATTTCATTTCACATACAGAATACTTAAACACGTGAACAACAAAAAAGTAATTTCGACAGTATCAAGCATGAATTACTCCTAAAAAAACTGGAGTACTGTAGTATACGTGGTGTAACATACGAACTATTCAAGGATTACTTGATCAATCGCATATCATTTGTGAAAATTAATGACAACCACAACGAGCCACAAATATTAAAAGATGGTATTCCACAAGGTACTATACTAGGCCGACTACTGTTTCTATTATATATGTTGAAAGTCAATATAAAAGGAGATATCATCTCATATGCCGATGACACGGTTTTACTCTTTGCCGAAGACACCTGGAAAAAACGAAGACCGACTCAGAAATGTAGAAGGGAATGCTGGATGGATATGAATTTATTAAGCTTCAAAATCAATTTGAATGTGAGTCAATACTTGATAGAATATATATTGAAACTACATACAAGAACGATAGAAATTATATCCTTATATATATATATATTTAATATAAAATATTTTCCAATGTCGTGAGAAAAACTTTTTTACATCTCGACATGAAACGTATTGATACAAATATATTAACAAAAACTGCAGAAGTACGTATACTAACATACAGATACAGGAAAATCTAATATTCCAAAATTATTTGAAATTCTCAAAATGAAGGATCAAATAAAAATAATTGAATGAGAATACCAACATTTGATAGCTATTTCGGTCTCTAGACCTCTTCAGAAATGTATTGAAATCAGATTCAAATATCGGGTGTTTTTTTAGAGTGAACTTTAAATCGAAATGAAACACATTTAAATTAAGATTCAAGCCAAATTTTTTTTATTTGAAAGATAATTTTATGACATTTACGTTTTGAAAATAATTTCTGGCATATATCCACCACGACTAGCTCTGAGGTACCGCATTAGACCTGACCAATTTTGGACCACTTTTTCGAGTAATTCAGGCGTTATTTCATTAATAACACGAGTTATGTTGGCTTCCAAAGCGTCTATTGTTTCTGCTTTATCAGCATAAACCAATGAGTTGACATAACCCCAAAGAGAATAATCGAGTGGAGTCATGTCGCATGATCTTGTAGGCCAATTAATTGGACCATTTCTCGAAATCATGTTATCGCCAAATCTTTCTTTCAATAAATCAATTGTTACGGAAGCAGCCTGGGGTGTAGCACCATCTAGTTCGAACCAAAACACTTCTGGGTCGATACCATTCAAATTTTGAAACCAATAATCATTGATCATCGATCTGTTACGAGCAGCATGCACTTAACATTAGCTCCAGCATCGTTTTCAAAGAAATATGGACAGATGATGCCTACAGCGTATAAACCACACTATACAGTGCATTTTTCAGGATGCAATGGAACCAAAATTTCTTGAGGATGGTTTTTACTCCATATACGGCAATTTTGCTTGTTTACATAGCCGTTCAACTAGAAATGAAATTCATCACTAAACACAATTTTACGATAAAAAAGTGGATCAACAAACGACGCTTATTATGGTCAAGTGGTTATAGTTCTTGAACCAGTTGAATCTTGTATGGGTGTAGACCAAGATCTTTACGCAAAATTTTCCATGTGGTCGATGCACAGAGTCCAACTTGTTGTGAACGTCGACGAATAGACAAATCTGGATCATCATTTACACTATGACTTACTGCAGTGATATTTTCTTCTGTACGTACAGTTCTTGGTCTTATTGTAGTTGTTGCATCGAGTAGAGAAAATGTTATCCGAAATATATCGATAGTTCGTCGAATAAGCTGCTCTGATGGACGATTATGTAAACGATGTGCTCCATAGGTTTGGCGAATAAACACTGATTTTGAAAATATATTTCAACAATTTGTAAACGTTGTTGCGGCGTGCGTCTTTCCATGATAATTTGTCAATGCTTATTGAACAGAAATATCAAAACAGCATGGCTTCTGCCTTCTGTCAAGTCACAGTTAACTCTATAGAAAGTTCTATCACTCTAAAAAAAAAAACACCCGATATAACAAGATCAAAATTTAACTCACCAAATAGGATGAAACCTGGAACGAATAAACTCAAAGTAAGCTTTAAAGTATCCAAAGTAAAACAGAAATGATCAACGTGTTGTTACACAGAAAAACATAACAACACAGAAAAACATAACAAGTCGTTGATCATTTCTGTTTTATTTTGAATACTTCAAAGCTTACTTCAAGTTTGTTCGTTCCAGGTTTCTTCTTATTTAGCGAGTTAAATTTTGATCTTGTGATATATTTTAATCTGAATTCAATACATTTCTGAAGAGGTCTAAAGACTGAAATAGCTATCAAATGTTAGAATTCTCCTTCCATTATTTTCATTTGATCCTATATTTTGAGAATTTTAGATAATTTTGGAATAGTGAATATTCTTGGATTCTTATGTTTATATACATACTCATATAGTTTTTGCTAATACATTTGTATTTATACATTTCATGTCGGGAGGTTAAAAAAATTTTCTGAGACATTGAATTATTTATAAGGATATCATTTTGATAGTTTTTGTATATAGTTTCAATATATATTGTAGAAGTTATTATTTATAATTCTGAATTTAAAGTCAGTCATTAAGTTTAAACTTAAAAAAATTTTTTTTTTGACTTTTTCAAATTCCGTCATAACCCAACCAGCTTTTACCGCCATTAAATATTACTTAAAATGCACCATGAATAAGTGTCATTGAGGGAGAGAGATAAACAGGGTTGATAATATAAAAAATCTGGGTATTATTATAAACAATCTTTTCACCAGTAATAAATGTGAATTTTCATAAATGATCATCCAATTAAAACATAAGAATTGCAAAATAACGTTTTCATATGAAAAAATAGAAACGGCTACAAATAGAAACGGCTAAAACAGTCCAGTATTTAGAAATCATTAGATAGACTGAACCTTGACATTTAGGAATGAAAATCAATATCATTCAAATGACCACCCCGATTGGCTACAGTAGACCATCAGATCAATCCAATTTTTCAGTACATTGTCAATTGTTTGGAGCTCAATATCATGAATGGCAACTTACATTTAGTGTTTCAGGGTATCGATAGTTTCTGGATCGTTATCGTGATACTTATCCTTAAAGGATCCCCACAAAAAATAGTACTTCGAGGTGAAAATGAGCTAAAGATGATTTTTTCATCTTCGGCCATTAGCGAAGTGTACAGAGGTATTTGAGCACGATGATGAGTGGATGTAGATGGAGTGCTAACTGGACGAGAACGTGAAGGAGTTGTTACATCAAATAACGATCCAGTTTTCACGATCAAATTGATCCGCAATTTGCCGTGAGGGCTTTTCATTTTTATTGAAATTTTCACCTTAATTTCCTAGTTTGGATGGGAGATTCACCACTTGGGAAATGAGTTTTCAATAAAGGGTGTATCAATAAGAGCGCAAGATTTCAGTGTTTAATAAAACATGGTTTTCTGTAGAAAAGTATTGAAATATTTATTGATTTAGAAAATATACATTTGGGAATTATGTATGAAACAAAATATATTTTAAATGGCCGCGACGACTTTGCTGGCATATGCGTATCTTTAAGACGAAATTTTCAATAACGTTATTGAATACATGCGGTGGCATTTCATTGAAACAGCGCCTAATTTCAGCTTTCAATGCTTCGATGGTTGCAGGCTTATTGGCATAAACCTGTGACTTCAGAAAACCTCAAAGCTAGAAGTCTGAAGGCGTTAAATCGCAAGAGCGTGGAGGCCAATTCTGGTCACCAAATCGGGAAATGACACGACCAGGAGCTTTGCAAGATCGTCAATATTGGATTTTGTAGGCATGTAGCTGTAAATTTTTAGTGAGAATTCGCTAAAGAGTGAAATGTCTAATTCTTGTGCCCGATAGCGAATTAAGGTCTCTGGTCTTTCTGTCACACTCTCACGAACTGCCGTGATGTTTTCTTCTGAACGACCTCTATGAGCTCGTATCGTATGTTTAACATCACTAACAGAACCAATACTTTCGAATTTTCGGATTATTCTTTTCACAGTAGATAAATTAGGCACATTATTTCGACCGAACTTGGACGCACTTTACTTATAGTGGCAATTAAACTTTCACCATTTTGATAATAATTTTTGACAATCAGGACGCGTTGTTCTACCGTGTAATGCTTCATGTTTACTAACTCCCATCTGTTAACTTTCGATCTGTCACGTCATAACTATGTGACATGATGACTGTCAAACATGAGGTGCAATTCAAATCTTGCGCTCTTATTGAAACACCCTTCATTTTGCAGTTCTCTTCAAACGTAAATCCACCCATTTCGGTAATGTTGAATATTAAACTGACTTTCTATTAAAATATGAATAACAGAAGTGATGTCAGACTCTAAATAACCTCAACTCCAAAATGCAAACTCTATATGGCCCATAACATAAATAGAGGTTAATACTTGATAGAAGGTATAGAAAATTATTTCAATATTTTAATATTTGTCTTCTACATATTTAATTCCATAAAATTATATTTAATAATTATAACTTCAGGAATTAAATTAAGATAATGTCATAGAAGTACCACTTATATCAAACGACATATAAAATAAACATTCATTATAAGACATCCAAATGATATAACAAAATCCAATAAATAAAAATTGTTAACCAAAATCCTATAAATTAAATATTTTGAGTAGATAAAATTTTGTTCCTGCTGATAAATCTTATGAAAACAAATATCTTTCAAAAATGTTTAACATAATCTTAAGAATTTCATCATAAAACTATCTTACTTAGAACATTCAATATTATTGGATATCTACCTAAGTTACTTTCTATAAGATCTCAAGATATGTAAAAACATTACCGAAAAACAAGTTTTAAGAGAGACTTTGCTTCATCAGTACTCAAACAATTCATATTTAATAAAATATAACATCAATCAAAAACAAATATTTACTCACCCTTCAACAATTTAGAAAACTTCGGGTAAATGAATATTGAAAAATTTAAATGGAGTGTAAAGTTAACTACAAATAAATAATTCTGTGGTTTACCCTTGATCTAAAAGATTGAAAGACAATTTAACGGCGTCTGTTATAGCGCAATGACTATCTGTATAATGAATGTTAAGGAAACCAAATAATTATATATTATGAATAAAATAACATAAATGGAGGTTAATACTTGATAGAAGGTATATAAAATTATTTAAATATTTTAATATCAGCCTTCTACAGATTTAATTCAAAAAAATTATATTTAATAATTATAACTTCAGGTATTAAATTAACCTCTATTTATGTTATTAACCTCTATTTATGTTATTTTATTTATAATATATAATTATTTGGTTTCTTTAACATTCTTTATACAGATAGTCCTTGTGCTATAACAGATGCCGTTTGATTGTCTTTCAATCTTTTAGATCAAGGGTAAACCACAGAATTATTAATTTGTAACTAACCTTACACTCCATTTAAATTTTTCAGTATTCTTTTACCAGAATTTTTCAAAATTGTTGAAGGGTGAATAAATATTTGTTGTTGATTGATGCTATATTTTATTGAATATGCATTATTTGAGTACTGACGAAGCAAAGTCTCTCTTAAAACTTTTTTTTCAGTAATGTTTTTACATATCTTGAGATTTTATAGAAAGTGCTTTAGTTAGATATCCAATAATATTGAATATTCTAAGTAAGATAGTTTTATGATAAAATTCTCAAGATTATGTTAAACATTTTTGAAATATATTTGTTTTCATAAGATTGATCAGCAGAAAGAAAGTTTTGTCTACTCAAAATATTTAATTTATAGAATTTTGGTCAACAATTTATTTTTTTGTTATATCATTTGGATGTCTTATAATGAATGTTTATTTTATATGTGGTTTGATATAAGTGGTACTTATATGACATTATTTTAATTTAATTTCTAAAGTTATAATTAGTAAATATAATTTTTTGAAATTAAATATGAAGAAGGCTAATATTAAAGTATTTAAATAATTCTATTTGGCCCATTCTTCAAAATATGTACTTGAGATTATTTGAAGAATGCCAACTGCAGATTTCTTTGAAATGAAGCAGAAATTTAGAACCTTCGGCAAATAACGAAGAATAAGTATAGGGTTTTGAACAGAGATTGTTAAACTAGAATAACTTTTGTGCCGCAAAAGCCAATAGATTAATTTTTTTTATCGGTTGATGCTGACAGAAGTCCAAGTTGATTGTACGATGTTTATGATCTTTTATTTGGACCATTCCATCTTAACAAAGCCATCTACTGGAGAAAATCGGTAGCAAAGTTGTACATTTTTTATGTTTACAGAAAACCCTTGCAACAACAATCGAATATATCGCTATTAAACTTTGCCAAGAAAGACATGAACTAAACCTACAAAATAAATGAGCTTGGAGTTTCGTAGTACCCGCGTGTTTTAAATGTAAAATCCGTTATTTTTTCATCTTGAAATTATTTTAACATTCGGGAAATTCCCCTCCAACGAAAGGGGAATGCATAATTGCATTATGTTGAAAGTATACGTTTCTCTTGATTGAGTCATAATATTTTCCCACATGCTACCCGCACAAGTACGTGCAGACAGACGTTCGCAACATAGAACACGGTAACCCTTGGGGCATTGTGTATGTTGATTCAATTATATTTGTGGTTATATCGAATCCATTGTCAGTCAATTTGTATCAATCAACCTGGTCGTAATGGAAATGCAGTCTGCGAAGAAAACACATGTAGGGCACTTAATTGAATTTAGCCTGTTTTTTTATGAGGGTATCTGTCGGAAACCATTTTTGACAGGATGTGCACCGTCAATTGATTGATTAGAATTGGTTCTGTCTATTACTTCATTATTTCCGATTGATGAACTTTTGTTATGGCATAGAGAGAAAATACTTAACCTGAACTGAAATTTTCAGCTTTGAAATTGTAACAAATACACATTCAGGATATCATGATAGATTTTGCAATGCTTGTATACAGAAAAACTAGGTTTTTCCCTGCCAATTTATCCTAAAAGTATAGAATTTGTATAACAGAACTCTCACTTTTTTTGATACATGGTTTATGTGATATTTTAAACGTAGATTTTCACCTATTACGACTTCCAAATATATGTTTGATTGTATTGGTCTCTACTTGTCGGAAATACATCTCGATGATTCCGCTAATGTAATTAGCGGAAATTAAGTTGTTTTACTTTAATCATCTTCCAAATATATCTAAATGAAACAGTTCTATCCAACCCAGGTTAGCTATATTCATCATTACCACATTCCGCTGAATGGATCCTCAAAGATAGTAAGGGCCGTTGATCAACTACTACAGGAGAAAGGGTCATATATTTTCTCTGATTTAATTGAGGGTCACCATATTGTGGCGAAACCACAATTGAAGCATTTACATACCGAATTCAGCCCCAAGCCGAACATCCTCCGCCTTGAAGACCAAGGCAATATCATCTGCATAACAAACAAGATGTCATTCGAGATTTGTTATTCTGGCCATATCGTTGAAAAACGTTCGGAACAGAATAGGACCAAATACAGATCCCCGTGGAATACCAATTCTCACAGTCAAGTCAGAACTACTTTCCTTCCCAATCATTACAGTTGTGCTCTATCGTGAAGATAATTATTTATAGACCTTAAAGCCTCTGTCTATATTTTGACGTTTTTGGATAGAAAATTATCTTAGATTGTTGTGTTAGGTTAAGAGATGAGCAATTCATTTTATTTGAAACAATTACTAGATTCGGCTGGAAAAGTATATGAAGTACCGAAAAAAATAAGTCATTTACAGATGGTCTACGCAGCTGATTCGAAGAGGAGAATACAGGTATGGAAAAGACAGTCGGAAACATAGGAAATTCAATGTTAATCTATAAGCAACGTCGGTTCAAGTGGAGCAGTGGAAGAATCAAAACCTCAGCGCGATGTGATGAAGAATAAACGAGTGTTCTCTCTCAATGCTTGTGGCTGGTGAGGGGAAACTTCGATCGAAACGAGGCTCCGCACTGCTTTCAGTTCAGTTAACAGAATCATTCGCACTTCAGACATCGAAACCGTGGACATCGGTTGAAGATAACGACAATCTTATTCCATTGTAGAGGAATTTATTTGCCACGATTAATGATACAAATAATTTCCTCTGTGACAATAAGTACTCAGGTTCTTTTTCGCCATAACTGACTTGAAAATAAAATGAATTCTACGAAAATCAGAAAGACAACCAATTCTAAAAAATTCGAAATCGAAGGTCGCCAATTTAAATTATATGTTGAAATAGTCCACCTTGAGCCAAACAGTAACCAAATCTATTATACAGAGATAATCTCATATTTCTGAGCACATTCGGCTTAGTTGCTATTTTAGCACAAAGTTGGATTAATTCAGTAATATTCGTCGCTCCAATTTCAGATCATTTTTACATATCCCCAAGGAAAAAATCATTGGAAGATAAAACTGGTGATCTGCGGGTGGGTTATCGTACCAATTGTAGAAATGACATGGTCCGAAGAAGTCGTCCTTAGATATTAGGTGATTACTCTTGCATTGTGACTTGGACAGCCATCCTGTTGAAACCAGACATCATCAAAATCAATTGGTAGCTGTCGAACCGTCGGAATCATTTGATTCTCTTAAAGCTCGAGATATTTCGCAGCGTTTAGGTTACCATCGATAAAAAGTGGCCCTATGATATAATTCCCCAGTATTTCTGTACAAACATTAAATTTTTGTGGATATTCATTAGTGAATAAGATATCGTTAAGGAATGAACTATTTTCATTTACTTTTTCCATCATAGTTTCACAGAAATCCATTCGTTTGATATGGCCTTCCCGAAACATTTTTTGGTTTGTTTGAACCTTATAACATCGGTAATCGTTCCTTTTAAAAATATTCCGAACACTTCTATCGCTCAGATCGACTTGTTAAGCAATTTGTTCACTCAAACAAGGTGCACTGGTTTCAACAGCAGCACACACATCTTCTTCTTTTTTCAGACGATTTTGACTAATGTTTTTTGGTGGTTTATCAATACTGCAATGCCTGCATGTTCGTAAACACCCACATTTCTCGAATTTTTAAATTATTTCAGGAACAGCCGAACTTGAAGGAATCTGCCTATCTTCAAAGGCAGCAATAAATGAATTTATTGTCTCTTGAATTGATTGACCACCAAGGTGCCATTTTATAATCTGAATTTTTTCTTCTGCACTGATCATTTGGATTAACTTTATTTTCAACCGATATGGACAAACGAATCTCACGTTTGAGGTGCAAATGATCCGCAGACTGCGGATCCTTTCGATCGAAGCATGCCCCAGCAGCCACTAATATTACTAATAATATTTATTTACTCAAAAAATCCACAAGTACAAATATATTTCACAATTTAATAGTTAATGACAAACAACTATATAGCTCCCACAGAAGAATGGAACCTGTGCGTGGGACACAATATTTACATATGCAATCATTCACAAACCAAATAGTAACATAATGAGCATCAATATGAACAATAGAAACATCTGTATGACAGATAAAATTATGCACAATGAGGAACAAAAAAAGCATTCCGAAATGGTAAATGAACGAAAAGGAGACATTCTCAGAATCGACAACTCCGCAAATCGTAGTGCGAAAAAACGAAAACAAATCTCTCAGAAATAATACATATTCTTCTTATCAACGTACTGATGTATCTGTAGTCTCGGTAAGCCGGTATCCACTCCTTAAGTTTTCTCCTGAATACACAAATACTACTAAAATAAAATAGAAAGGCCTTTTACTTTTACTTGATAGAAGAAATATAACAAAATTTGAATATTAAAACAAATTGAAATGTGTTTATCTTCTACAATTTTAATTTCAAAAAATTTTTTATTCAAAAAACTTTTAGAATTAAATTTATGTCGTAAACAAGCACCGCTTATATTTAATAGACGTATATAATCAAAACTCAATATATAATGTCAAATGGAATAAATAACCCAACAGATATACGAAAGTAATTAAAATTAATAAATAAATATTTAAAGGAGACAAAATTTTGTTTCTGGTCTTACCTTTAAGAACACCAATTGCCTTTTAAAAAACATGAACACACTTAAAGGACTTCTCAAAGAATATAATTTATTTGAAATATTTAATATATTTAAATATTCGAATAAGTTAATTCAAAAATCTCTAAAAAAATGTGTACTATATCTTCAAAAAACAAATATAATTCTAAGCAATCCCGTCTTCAGCCCTCATTCAATATTCCAAATATCAAAATCAAAAAACTAACCTATATCTCTCCACGTGTTAAAAGACTAAAGCTTCGAAACACAGATCAACTATATAATTCAAGATTGATCTATGTTCTAACAAAATCAAAGATCAGTGTGAGTTATTTTAAGGTTTATTTAAATTCATTGACATTCCATAATGAGATTTATTGAAGCCAAAATATAATTATATATTATATATAAAATAAAATAGAAAGGCCCTTTACTTGATAGAAGAAATATAACAAATATATGTAATTCAAAAAACAATATAATTCAAATTTTGTTATATTTCTTCTATCTAGTAAATGGCCTTTCTATTTTATTTTATATATAATATATAATTATATTTTGGCTTCAATAAATCTCATTATGGAATGTCAATGAATTTAAATAAACCTTAAAATAACTCACACTGTTCTTTGATTTTGTTAAAACATAGATCAATCTTGAATTATATAGTTGATCTTTGTTTCGAAGCTTTAGTCTTTTAACACAAGCAGAGATATAGGTTAGTTTTTTGATTTTGATATTTGGAATATTAAATGAGGGCTGAAGACGGAATTGCTTAGAATTATATTTGTTTTTTGAAGATATAGTGCACATTTTTTAGAGATTTTTGAATTAACTTATTCGAATATTTAAATATATTAAATATTTCAAATAAATTATATTCTTTGAGAAGTCCTTTAAGTGTGTTCATGTTTTTTAAAAGGCAATTGGTGTTCTTAAAGGTAAGACCAGAAACAAAATTTTGTCTCCTTTAAATATTTATTTATTAATTTTAATTACTTTCGTATATCTGTTGGGTTATTTATTCCATTTGACATTATATATTGAGTTTTGATTATATACGTCTATTAAATATAAGCGGTGCTTGTTTACGACATAAATTTAATTCTAAAAGTTTTTTGAATAAAAAATTTTTTGAAATTAAAATTGTAGAAGATAAACATACTCAATTTGTTTTAATAGTCAAATTTTACAAATACTACTAGTATTTCTGATCTCTACCGGTATCAAGCTATAAAACCTAGGAGCCAAGTAAGAACTGGACCTCTGCAGGATATTTTTATGTGACTTTAGAAGGTAAGAATTTATTCTGTGGCGAGTTCCATAAGGGTGATCTATTATTTCGAGTTTGTGCTTATTCATATGTTGTCTGATTACGGTTTTAAGAAAGTAAAGCTGTCTGACGTCCAAGATCAATGTTTCTCCAAATGAAGCTTCAGTAGGGTAAGTTCTCCTCTTCTTGAAAATCATCTTCAACACTGATTTCTGTATTTGTGTTAGCCTCCTCGAATAACAGATGTTCGCTGCTCCCCAAGCAAATATACCGTAAGTGAGATGGGGCTCAAACAATGTGTGGTATAGCATGCGCATCTGTATCTCACGTAAGTATGATCTTTTATATTTTAACCTATATATTACATTACGAAGCTTCTTTACCAAGAAGTCGACATGTACATCCCATCTTAGATGTGAATCCATATATACACCAAGATTTTTCACCCTATTCCTTCGCGAAATGGATAAGCTGACGTCCTCATCATCTATCGTGAGTGAACCGAACCCAGGCAAATTACTTGAATATCAAGTGAAAGCGACATAGCTAGTTTTTTCCTCGTTAATCCTCCTACTCTCGAACCATTTAGTAACAGCTTTGAAGTTTTGTTCAACTTTTTCTTTTAGAGACCCATGATTTCGCCTTATACACCACCACCGTATCGTCCGCAAATCCAAGTATTTCCCCACCGACATCTAACGAAAACAGATCATTCAAATATATGTTGAAGAGGATTGGAACCAAGACGGTTCCCTGAGGCACTCCATACTGAACTGTTCGATAATCACTCAGCCGATGCAACACACCCCTGACGCCAATACCCTCGAGCACCTCCAGTAGTTGTTCGTGACTCACAGTATCAAAAGCTTTCCTCAAGTCAACAAATATACAGGGAGTTGGTAATTTTTCATCGATATATTCACTTATTCGATTTGCCAGCATTGTGACCGCATCTACAGTTGACTTTCCCTGTCTAAATCTGATCTGATTGCTGGATGAGATGTTATATTTATGCAAATATTTATCAAAACGTGTTGTCAAGATGGTCTCAAAGATCTTAGCGAAGTTCGTAATGACGAAAATTGGACGATAATTTTCCACTATAAGTTTATTTACCAGATTTGAATAAAGGTGAAATGATTGCAGTCTTGAATATAGCTAGACATATTCCAATTCTGAAGGACCAACTGATCAGGTACGTCATGCCAATTCATTCGCCACCAGCTTGATGTTTTCTGCTCGAAGTGTGTAAACCCCCGGGGATTTTTTATTTTTTCTTGATCGTATATAGAACCTCGTGTTCATCAGTTTCTTCCTGGACCAGAAGGAGTTGATCAGACCGACTCTGCTTTTCTGTTTTTATAACCCATTGAGGGAGAACACTCGTTTATTCGTCATCGCTTCGCGCTGGGGTTTTGATTCTTCCACTGCTCCACTGGAACCAACGTGCTTATAGATTTACATCGAATTTCCTATATTTCCGACTGTCTTTTCTATACCTGTATAAAGTTTTTCAGATGAATCATGACTTATGTACAACAAATTCTCAAGAAACAGTAGTATAATTTTTATGGATGTTAAAAACAATTATAGAATTCCAACTATTATCAGTTCTTTGGCAAAATATATAATATATTCGATGATATTCGAAATGTTTGATCCAGAAGGAACAATTTATTAATTTTTGGCAACAAAATTCATTCATAAATATTTTTGAAACATACTAGGGAAACAATGAGAATGTTTCATAATAATTTGAAATAAGGTTATTCTGATTTTCACAAATTTTTATTGTTAAACTCACAACAATTGTTTCGCTATCACAGTAGCATCATCAGGCAAGATCACATTTTGAATAACTAAGCTTGTTTCCGAAATCCGTGGCTATTTATATTACAGTAACTACAATAAATTTTTATTGAGCACTAAAACACAAAAAAGGGTCCCTGCAAATTCCAGCTTATCTGAATATATTTAACAGAGGTGAGCTATTTAAATCTATTTGTTCGTTAAGTAATATTCCAATTTGATTATGTTTATTTATCTCTAGGGATTCTAACGGATTTAAGGCATAACTTTTGCTTTATATATGTAGAATTTCAAAGTTGTGGTTGAAAGTATGTCCTGTTTCTAACAAATGATTGGAATATGTAGAATTGCTTTTATTATTGATTATTATTGATTATTAATGTTTCACCTTTGATAATTTTTTGCGTAAAAAATTTCGTCATTGTTTTTAATGAATGAACCTGTTCACGATAGCTGACTACTATAGATATCGTTGGTTATTGCGTCTCCGCCTACTATTTTTAAGCGTAACAAAATGCATCGACTTCGAAGACGTTAAAATTGTCAGCATCTCGGAGACTTTGACAATGATGATAAAATTTGACTAAACATAATCTTGTGCAACGAATAATTAGAATTCATTTAAATCCTAATTTACCATCTCCTGATGTGAAGTTTCAATACAATTTCGAATAATTTCTGGCTGTCAGCCGTGAAAATCAATGCCAGTAAAAACTATTCCTGCTTCTTTCCATTTCTCTACCTTGTGCTTTGGAAAAATAAATTATCCCCAGTTAAAGAAACCACACATTTTGAAGTTATATTCATTTCTTGACATCCTTTTATTAATGCAAATAGATGATGTGCTAGAGTTAAACTAAACTATAATCAGAAGAAGCTATATCTGGTGAATAACTACCTATTCAATCATACCCATGTTTTCACCAATGGTTCAACAGCCAATTACAGTAAACTGCTAGAGAATAATGTGAGATGGCAACCGACATTAATGACTAGCTCATCTCAAAAGTTAATAAAAAATGAAACAATCTCTATAAAATATAATTTTTCTCTATTTGATGTAAAAATAGTTGGCTTAAATGCCATTGTGTTTGACGAAGGGTATTTTGAATCGATTGAAGAGATACAATTTTTATTTTATGAATAACTCAGCCTATTTTCTGATCAGAGTAACACTGTGGAAAAAGATAATTTTTTTCAAGTACGTTCCTGATATTTGTGAGTTGGGATGGAAAGTCTCGGATTGTTATGGAAGAAGGAGAGAATGGCATGTTCCTATGATGGATGAGTACGATTTGTCATCGGACAAAACTTGGAAACATGATAAAAATAGGACCACATCTCTTGAAGAAGGCGACAGAAAAAAATACGAATGATCCAGATATGCACTCAGAAGGAAGATATTGATTTGTCCTCTTAGCATGAATCTGAATGAAGGACTTCGTTTTGACAGTAGCATAAGTCAGTATTTGTTCAGAACAGCGTGCTTTCGTTTACGTAAATGTCCATGAGAGGCGTTTAAAGAAGGCCAATATATCTTTAAAGAACACGACAAATTCAATTTAGTAATGTAGCCAAATGGCTTATGGATCGTACTCCAAAATTTTCTGGCTACGTTGGAAATAGGCACAACATATTAAAAAAAAATATTCTGATTACGGCAAAAGATAGGAAATCTTATGAATTTTTTTTCGAAATATTCTTATTTACTCCCTGTCGATATGTTATGTTAGAGATCGAAGGGAAACTGATAGTGCCATTCAATTATGTATCATTCATTTTCATTAGATTTTTTGTTTCTTCAAGAGAAGAGTTCTAAAATTTCAAAAAATGACTTTCCTTTGACTTTCGGCTAACAGAACACAAAATTCTATGCTTCCATTCACCGCATGTAGACATTTTAAGAGGTTATTCAGAGATTGTAAGTTTTCAAGAGTGATTTTTACACTTTTTAACTGGAGTTAACAATAATTAAATGAAGAATACATAAAAAAAATTTTGAGAGATAGTTTATTTCGATATCTGATCTTTATACTTCTGTCGATTATTATTCGAAAGTCCAAGGAAAAACCTTAAGAAAGGACTTGAAAAAATACTTGAATGTTACTAATTTCCTGAAGGAACATTTCGCTGAATAGAAGCTCTGTGGTGCCATCTCGTGAGATGGGAGCGTATGCACTATTCCAAGAATATCAGCGCACAAACAAAATAACAGAGAACGATGTTCTAACCGGAGGGCGCTATCGATTTCCGCTCTGCCGTTCTTCCTCACTGAAGGGGAAGCTGCAATCTGCTCATAGATGGTGCCACCGTCTCATTAGACATGAGTATATAATTAATGAATATGGTAGAAATAATATTAAAATCTAAAAATTCTAATGAGAAAACCTACACTAAACTCAGAATGTAAGAAAATTTAATAGTTTTGTACAGTTTTCTTTACTCACGAGAAGAATCCTTTATATTGTTGACGCCACTTTACCAATTCATCCAATAGATGTCACCTCGTCATTTATCTGAGATTGCTTGATTCCTTAAGTCTTTTCTGAACTAATAAACTGAAATGACGAATAGTTCTTGAGAGCAAATTGACACAGAAAACACATAATTTTACACTTTTGCCAAGGAAACGCTAAAACTAGTTTGATATTATACTAATAAAACTTGGGAATTTAGGAAACTGATTGATTATAGTAATATAGCAATAAATTCATTTCTCGAAATTGTCAGCTATATCGTTTCCGTTCGAGAGTTATAGTGTTTATGATATCCAAACGCTGATCCACTCAACATTTTTTTAAAACTTCTAATCATAAGATCCTCACGAAATTTCGCACGAACATGCGCGTTATTTTTCTTCGTGCTGAATTTCAGATCGATTGAATCTCTAGTTTCAAGAATGTCAAGGAAAGTATGAAAAACTTTTAAACGAATAACTGAGACAATTCTTCCCGTTACGTACCTCAGCTGCGGCATTTAGACCTCAAATCTTCCTTGAAAGTTTCAGGGCTCTAGCTCTTTCAGTTCGATTGTGACCTACCGGAAAGAATGACTTTCGACCTCAGATTCTTCAACGCTGATCAAACCTAGTCGTTTGAGACTATTTTTGGTTCAAAATTCTGAAATAACAAACATTTGTGCGAAACGGTAGCACGGAGTTCTCTAGAACAAGCCCGCAAAAATCGATAGGGTTCTGTACTGTCGTGTTCATAGACATATTAAATTAAGATTATACGTCCACGTTATAGATAGATAGATTCTCCAGGAATTCAGATAATTAATTGATCATATAAGGATAAACGGGTTCTTTCTGACATTGTTTACATTGAAAGGTTTCGCAGTTAATGGAGAAGATTCTCGTTATTGTAATGAAGGACGATGGTATAAATTCCCTCTGCCTGATAAATAAGTTTAATCATTTGAAATTAGCAGAAGGATAGCAAAATAGTCTACGCGGGATATCAATATTATTTAGCAAAATAGTCAATGATAATTAAAATTTGAATATTAAAACAAATTGAAATATGTTTATCTTCTACAATTTTAATTTCAAAAAAATTTTTTATTCAAAAACTTTTAGAATTAAATTTATGTCTAAAAACAAGCACTGCTTACATTTAATAGACGTATATAATCAAAACTCAATATATAATGTCAAATGGAATAAATGAACCAACAGATATACGAAAGTAATTGAAATTAATAAATAAATATTTAAAGGAGACCAAATTTTGTTGCTGGTCTTACCTTTAAGAACACCAATTGCCTTTTAAAAAACATGAACACACTTAAAGGACTTCTCAAAGAATATGAAATATTTAATATATTTAAATATTCGAATAAGTTAATTCAAAAATCCTTAAAAAAAGTGCACTATATCTTCAAAAAACAAATATAATTCTAAGCAATCCCGTCTTCATCCCTCATTTAATATTCCAAATATCAAAATCAAAAAACTAACCTATATCTCTCCACGTGTTAAAAGACTAAAGCTTCGAAACACAGATCAACTATATAATTCAAGATTGATCTATGTTCTAACAAAATCAAAGAACAGTGTGAGTTATTTTAAGGTTTATTTAAATTCATTGACATTCCATAATGAGATTTATTGAAGCCAAAATATAATTATACATTATATATAAAATAAAATAGAAAGGCCTTTTACTTGATAGAAGAAATATAACAAAATTTGAATATTAAAACAAATTGAAATATGTTTATCTTCTACTATTTTAAATTCAAAAAAATTTTTTTCATTCGATCAGACCAACTTTCGACCACTTTTTCGAGTAATTCGGACCTTATTTCATCCATAACACGAATTATGTTGGCTTCTAAAGCGTCTATTGTTTCTGGTTTATCAGCATAAACCAGTGACTTGACATAACCCCAAAGAAAATAATCTAGTGGAGTTATGCCGCATGATCTTGGAGACCAATTAATTGGAACATTTCTCGAAATAATGTTAACACCAAATCTTTCTTTCAATAAATTAATTATTACGGTAGCATCATGAGGTGTAGCACCATCTTGTTGCAACCAAAACACTTCTGGGTCGATACCATTCAAATTTTGAAACAAATAATCATTGATCATCGATCTGTAACGAGCACCATTCACTGTAACATGAGCTCCAGCATCGCTTTTAAGGAAATATGGACCGATGATGCCTCCAGCGTTTAAGCAAACCATAAAGTGCATTTCAAGCTGTTCTAGGGCCCAATCAGCAAACAAACCACGCTTATTATGGTCAAGTGGCTTCAGTTCTTGAACCAGTTGGATCTTGTATGAGTGTAGACCAAGATCTTCACGCAAAATTTTCCATATAGTGGATGCACAGAGTCCAACTTGTTGTGAACGTCGGCGAATAGACAAATCTGGATCATCATTAACATTATGACTACAGCAGCGATATTTTCTTCTATACGTACAAATTTTTGTCTTGTTGTTGTTGCAACGAGTAGTTAATGTTGTCCGAAATCAATCGATAGTTCGACGAATAAGCTGCTCTGATAGACGATTATGTAGACCATAAATTTCACGAAGTGAAATTCTATAAGTTTGGCGAATAGAACACTGATTTCGAAAGTGAATTTCAACAATTTGTAAACGTTGTTGCGGCGTGAGTCTTCCCATGATAATTTGTCAATGCTTACTGAACAGAAATGTCAAAATAAGATGGCTTTTACCTTCTGTCAAATCACAGTTAACCTTATCAAAAGTTTTATCACTCTAAAAGAACACCCACATGCCTGTTCTGAATTCAAATTGATTTCGTCATATTATTTTATCTTTGTCTAAATAATTCACAATACAGACCTCGATTAATTTTTCTATAATTTTAGCTACGTTAGACATCAAACATATTGATCTATAATTAGCCATGTCAGTTCAATCTCCTGACTTTAATATGGGTATGATAAGTTTGTTCAGAAATTCGCCAACCTCGAAACATAGATTGACCAAAAATGTAATTGGTTCTGCTATTTCTTCATTAATATTTTTTACAACTGCGGAGTTTTTTTCTTCATCTCAAAATACTTTGAATCAAGAATTGAATTAAACAAATAGCAACTAATGACGTTTATTCGTCATGAATAATAAATAGTATGACAGCTAAAAATGAGTATGAGAATTCAATAGAATTCAAAAGAAATCCTATGCTGAAAACCTGGGAAAAAACATACCATTTCCTCACTTACTATGGAAAACTACTATCGGAAATAAGAAAATTCCTCAATAATATAGATATAAATATATATTATAGAACCAACAATTCATTAGAAATTCTTTTATGGAACGCAAGACAAAATTTATATTGGAAAAGCCGGAAGATGTTTCTAAACAGGAATGAAGAAACATAGACGTTCCTTCATCAATAATGAATTGGATTCTATTTATGTGGAACATATAATAAAAGAAAAACATAATTTTGACGAACGTTTTAGGATTTTACATAAGGAAAATAAGGGTCTAAGACTGAACCTGTTGGAAAGTATGGAAATAAACCTATTTAAAAATTCGGGGAATTTATTGACTAAACAAACTTAAGTTCCAATATATCATTATGGATTCTGAAAATAATCTCATTCAAACTCCTGAGTCGTTTCGTACAGATAACAAAGTGAAGCACTGTCAAAATTGAAATTAATGATTGAAAACTTTCATCCCCAGTGAATTCGCAGCGTGTTCTAATCGAAGGAAAAGATATTATCAGTCGAAACGACATGCGACTTAAACATCTCTCGTTAAAAGTTAATATTGTGTGTACCCTAGACGAATTTGCATTCGTAACATTGCTGTCAGTCACGGATGTAACAAATGCATCACATAGACAGACGCAATTGCATTTCAGATGTCACTTTCCCCGAGGAGATCTATCCCCCCCCCTCTCGTGACAGCTATGTCGGATTATAGACCTATGTTCACATGACGGTGGTTATGAACAGCCCTTGGCTTCTGGCGACAGGGTGGGATAAAAATAACACAACAGGACACCTGATGCAATAGAGATATTTCATTTCTATACTTGGGAGTATGTGGGGAAATTTGGGAGGTTTTAAATTGGAAAATGCATTGTTATATGTATTTCAAGGAAGACGATATGGATGGAATTATCCGTAACTTCGTGCTAGATCAGCTCGAATGGTATGATACTAATAATATTAAATGAAAATAATAATTAAAATTTGTAGGAGATACAGAATAAATCTGTATGATATTTGAAACTTGGTAATGATCCTTCTATCAAGAAAAAACCTCTTTTTATCATTTTATTGTATATATTATAATTAAAATTTGAATATTAAAACAAATTGAAATATGTTTATCTTCTACAATTTTAATTTCAAAAAAATTTTTATTCAAAAAACTTTTAGGAATAAATTTATGTCTACCAAGCACCGCTTACATTTAATAGACGTATATAATCAAAACTCAATATATAATGTCAAATGGAATAAATAACCCAACAGATATACGAAAGTAATTAAAATTAATAAATAAATATTTAAAGGAGACAAAATTTTGTTTCTGGTCTTACCGTTAAGAACACCAATTGCCTTTTGAAAACATGAACACACTTAAAGGACTTCTCAAAGAATATAATTTATTTGAAATATTTAACATATTTAAATATTCGAATAAATTATTTCAAAAATCTCTAAAAAAATGTGCACTATATCTTCAAAAAACAAATATAATTCTAGACAATCCCGTCTTCAGTCCTCTTTTAACATTCCAAATATCAAAATCAAAAACATAACCTATATCACTCACGTGTTAAAAGACTTAAGCTCCCAAATACAGATCAACTATATAATTCAAGATTGATCTATGTTCTAACAAAATCAAAGAACAGTGTGAGTTATTTTAAGGTTTATTTAAATTCATTGACATTCTATAATGAGATTTATTGAAGCCAAAATATAATTATATATTATATATAAAATAAAATAGAAAGGCCTTTTACTTGATAGAAGAAATATAACAAAATTTGAATATTAAAACAAATTGAAATATGTTTATCTTCTACAATTTTAATTTCAGAAAAATTTTTATTCAAAAAACTTTTAGAAATAAATTTATGTCTAACAAGCACCGCTTACATTTGATATTTGGAATGTTAAAAGAGGACTGAAGACGGGATTGTCTAGAATTATATTTGTTTTTTGAAGATAAAGTGCACATTTTTTTTAGAGATTTTTGAAATAATTTATTCGAATATTTAAATATATTAAATATTTCAAATAAATTATATTCTTTGAGAAGTCCTTTAAGTGTGTTCATGTTTTTAAAAGGCAATTGGTGTTCTTAACGGTAAGACCAGAAACAAAATTTTGTCTCCTTTAAATATTTATTTATTAATTTTAATTACTTTCGTATATCTGTTGGGTTATTTATTCCATTTGACATTATATATTGAGTTTTGATTATATACGTCTATTAAATGTGAGCGGTGCTTGTTAGACATAAATTTATTTCTAAAAGTTTTTTGAATAAAAATTTTTTTGAAATTAAAATTGTAGAAGATAAACATATTTCAATTTGTTTTAATATTCAAATTTTGTTATATTTCCTCTATCAAGTAAAAGGCCTTTCTATTTTATATTATAATTATATATTATGGTTCATACTTATTGCAAATTATCATTCGGTTTTGAAGGAGTCCATAAAATACTTTGCACACTTTATGAACTTTTTGTGACGAACATAGATTACTATTCTATGTTTATAATAATAATTGCGATAATCCTGGACGGAGGCTACAAGCGACAAGGATGATTACTACAAGAATAATAATGATTTGACATGTATTATAGAGTATTCAAAAATTTAGGACTAGTTGTGTCCGAATGCATCCATTCAAACAAAAAGAAGGAAAATAATGAAATCGATTAAAAATAACATTAGTGGTTTAACGAAGTAAGTAAAATGAAGCTTCGCATTCGTTATATGAAGAATGCTTTTAGATATGGAGAGAACGAACGTTCTTACATTTAAATAATGAGAAGAGGTTTTCAACTGATAGAAGGATTATTCAAAAATTTGAATATCAAAACAGATTTAATCAGTTAGACTCCTATAATTTTAATTTCAAAAAATTTTATTCAAAACTTTTTAGAATTAAATTAATGTCTTGTAAGCACAGCTTATATTTAATAGAAAATATAAAATCAGAACTCATTATATAATATCAAATGGAATAAATAACCCAACAAATGTCAATTAAAATTAATAAATAAATATTTGAAGGAGACACAATTTTGTTTCTGATCTTACAATTATGAAAGCAAAATCCATTTCAAAAATACGAATCATAATCTTAAGAACTTCTCAAAAAATTATTCATTTGAAATATTCAATATATTGAAAATTTTAAATAAGTTAGTTCAAAAATCTCTCAAAAACATATTCCTTTTCAAAAATACAAAACATAATTTTAAGAATTTCTCAAAAATAATTTATTTGAGACATTCAATATATTTAAATAAGTTACTTCAAAAATATCTCAAAAACATATATCACATCCTCAAAAAACAATTAGAATTCAGATAAGGTCATTATAGGTCCTACTTCACATTTGAAAATAAAATCAATTAACAATAAATAACTCACTTCTAAGACCTCGTGGTATCCTCGTTTGAACACACTAACTTTAAAATCCAAGATGTTCTATGTTCGTAATAAAAATCACACAAAGCATGTAAGGTCTTCAGTTAAACCACATGATATTTATGAAACGAGATTTTTCAAACCTCATATAATTTTATATTATATATAAAATTAAATAATAAGAAGAGGTTTTTTACTTGAGAAGGATTATTACAAAATTTGAATATCAAAACAGATCTAGTCTGTTACTCTCGTCTATTTTTAATCTGAAAAAATTTTATTCAAAAACTTTCAGAATTAAATGAATGTCTTATATTTAATAGAAATTATACTAAATCTGTTTTGATAATCAAATTTTGTAATAATCCTTTTATCAAGTGAAAAGCCTCTTCTTATTATTTAATTTTACATATAATATATAATTATATGAGGTTTAAAAGTTTTTATTACATAAACATCATGTGGTTTAACTAAAGACCATAATAAACCTGACAAGCTTTGTGTGATTTTCGTGACGAACATATCGGGTGTTTTTATTAGAGTGATAGAACTTTGAATTGAAATAAAACACATTTAAATTAAGATTGAAGCCAATTTTTTTTATTTGAAGGATAATTTTATGACATTTATGTTTTAAAAATAATTTTCGGCATATGACCACCACGACTAGCAATGAGGAACTGCATTCGACCAGACCAATTCTGGGCCACTTTTTCGAGTAATTTAGGCCTAATTTCATCGATAAGACGAGTAATGTTGTCTATTGTTTCTGGTTTATCAACATTAACCAATGACTTGACATAATCCCAAAGAAAATAATCCAGTGGAGTTATGTCGCATGATCTTGGAGGCCAATTAATTGGACTATTTCGCGAAATAATGTTATCGCTAAATTTTTCTTTCAATAAATCAATTGTTACGGTGGCAGCATGAGATGTAGCACCATCTTGTTGGAACCAAAACACTTCTGGGTCGATACACTCAAATTTTGAAACAAATAATCATTGATCATCGATGTGTAACGAGCACCATTCACTGTAACATTAGCTTCAGCATCGTTTTTAAAGAAATATGGACAGATGATGGCTCGAGCGTGTAAAGCACACCATACAGTGAATTTTTCAGGATGCAATGGAACCTGCAGAACTTCTTGAGGATTGTTTGCACTCCATACACGGCCATTTCTTTTGTTAACATAGCCGTTCAACCAGAAATGAGCTTCATCACTAAACACAATTTTACGATAAATCAACTTCAAGCTGTTCAAGGGCCCAATCAGCAAACAAACCACGCTTATTATGGTCAAGTGGCTTCAGTTCTTGAACCAGTTGGATCTTGTATGGGTGTAGAGCAAGATATTTACGCAAAATTTTCCATGTGTTGAATGCAGACAGTCCAACTTTTTGCGAACGTCGACAAAGACAAACCTGGATCATCATTAACACTATGACTTACAGAAGCGATATTTTCCTCTGTACGTACAGTTCTTTGTGTTGTTGTTGTTACTGCATGGAGTAGAGAAAATGTTGTCTGAAATCTATCGATAGTTCGACGAATAAGCTGCTCTGATGGACGATTATGTAAACCATAAATTTCACGAAGTGCTCTATAAGTTTGGCGAATAGAACACCGATTTTGAAAATAAATGTCAACAATTTGTAAACATTAATGCGGCGTGAGTCTTTCCATGATAATTTGTCAATGCTTACTGAATAGAAATGTCCAAACAACATGGCTTCTTCCTTCTGTCAAATCACAGTTATCCCTATCGAAAGTTCTATCACTCTAAAAAAACACCCGATAGAACAACTTGGATTTGAAAGTTAGTGTGTTCAAACGAGGATGCCACGAGGTCTTAGAAGTGAGATATTTATTGTCAATTAATTTTATTTTTAAATGTGAAGTAGGACCGATTAAAACCTTTTCCGAATTCCTATATGTTTTTGAGAGATTTTGGAAGTAACTTATTTAAATATATTGAATATTTCAAATAAATGATTTTTCGAGAAGTTCTTAAAATTATGTTTTGTATTTTTGAAAGGGAATTAGTTTTCATAACTGTAAGATCAGGAACAAAATTTTGTCGTCTTCAAATATTTATTTCTTAATTTTAATTGAGAATTCAAATTTGTTGTGTTATTTATCCCATTTGATATTATATAATGAGTTTTGGTTTTATATGTCTATTAAATATAAGCTGTGGTTAAAAAACATTAATTTAATTCTAAAAGTTTTTGAATACAATTTTTTTAAATCAAAATAATAGGAGACTAACAGATTAAGTATGTTTTGATATTCAAATTTAGTTATTACATTTGTCTCCTCTTGGGCTTAACGCTTCAGCAATAAAAGTGGTCCATAATCTTCCTATGCACATATGATATAAGATAAGCTGAGTATTCAAAGCATTTAATTCATGAGTTCGAACAAAAGGGCGACCGAAATAAATTGGAAAATGTCATGAATCTTATAAGCAGGAAAAAATACTTGTCTGGTATCTCCAGAGGTATATTCTAATGCAATTGTTGTATAATGCAAGCAAAAACTTCTATCATGAAACGCAATGCAAAAAAAACAAACATATCAAATTAGGATAAAGTGAAAATATATAATATATATATTGAACAATACTGGTTCCAGGATAGAACCCTGAAGGACGTCACAGTGAATCAACTTCTCAATACTGAGCGTTGACATCTACTCGTTTTCTTTCTTTGAACAGGTTCTGAAACATCATTCCACACACCTACCTTTCCCAAGGATTGCAGACGATGATCGACCGTATCAAATGCTTCGATGTTGCATAGTCGTTTACTACAAGAATGGTATGGACCTATTGCTATACTTCAAATTGTACAACTTCGTAAAATTTCATTTTCAAACGATTTTCGTGCAAACTAATTCGTTTAAAGATTGAAAACTTGCGAAGCAGTTCGGTACAATAAGTTCTCTTTAATTTCAAAAACCTTGAATATCGAAATAGCTTCAAAAGCAAAGTTGTACGACTATACACTTGTACATCAAACAAAAACTCCAGATTCGAACGACAGTTCCCTTTCTGTTTCGAGAAGACTTTTAAATGGCCATTTTCCAAATTACTTTCGTCATCAAGGATCGGCGAAATATGCTGATTCCTGAACTTTAATTTTCGATATCTGGGCACGGTTCATTTGCAAATGAGTCCCGGATTCTCGAGCCGAGATAGATGAGGACGAATCCAGCGGAATCGCGCGGTTTTGTCTGAATTCGCCGTAATATAGAAAATGTTGATTAAAATTGGTTTCCTGACGTGGAATGTACAATAGAACGGCCCCAATGAAACTTGTCTGACGGCGGAAATGAATATCAATACGAAAATACGCGCTTTTAGTTGAGAAAAGTTCCTGAAAGGAGAAATGATGGACGCGAATAATTATTACTAGAGGGCTGTGGCGTGGAGGAAGCGCTCCGCATGGAATAAATAGGGAACAACCGGCCGCCTGCGTTCGCGAATTTATTTGAGTGGATTAAATCGTGATATATAAGTATCGGATTTCCTTACAAGAAATACATCTTAATGAAATTTTATGAGTACTTATTAATTGTGTAAGGCATTCATTACTATAACTTAAAAAATTTCAAATAAAGGATATTTTCAACCTATAAGTTGGAAAACTCATAATTTGCACTAAGGAAACTTATTTTCAATTGTGCAGTTAAATATGAGATTCTGACGAAAATAGGTCTGAATATGGAAACTTTCATCCTTTCCTCATTATATTAAATTTATATGGACTATCTTGGATTTAATATCCACCAACACCCTCAGATGAAATTATTTAAATATTTTAATATTAGTCTTCTACATATTTAATTTCAGAGAATTATATTTAATAATTATAACTTCAGGAATTAAATTAAAATAATGTCATATAAGTACCACTTATATCAAACGACATATAAAATAAACATTCATTATAAGACAACCAAATGATACAACAAAATCCATAAATAAAAATTGTTAACCAAAATCCTATAAATTAAATATTTTGAGTAGACAGAATTTTGTTTCTGCTGATCAATCTTATGAAAATAAATATCTTTCAAAAAATGTTTAACATAATCTTAAGAATTTCATCATAAAACTATCTTACTTTGGATATTCAATATTATTGGATATCTAACTAAGTTACTTTCTATAAAATCTCAAGATATGTAAAAACATTACTGAAAAACAAGTTTCAACAAAGACTTTGCTTCGTCAGTACTCAAATAATTCATATTCAATAAAATATAACATCAATCAACAACAAATATTTACTCACCCTTCAACAATTTAGAAAACTTCTGGTAAATGAATACTGACAAATTTAAATGGAGTGTGAGGTTAACTACAAATCAAAAATTCTAATTATATGTCGTTTGATATAAGCGGTACTTATATGACATTATTTTAATTTAATTCCTGAAGTTATAATATAATTATTAAATATGATTTTTTGAAATTAAATATCTAGAAGGCTAATATTAAAATATTTAAATCATTTTATACTACTCTGTCAAGAAAGTACCGGGAATTTTCAATTAAAACAACATTTTTACATTTAATCGTCAAAATTTATTGGGTCGCCTTCAAAATAGGCTCCATTTGCTCCAATACATCTATGCCAACGACACTTCCAATTATCGAAACATTTTTTATAGGCGCTTTCCGGGATGGACTTTAGCTCTCGCGCCGAATTTTGTTTTATGGCTTCAATCGACTCAAAACGGGTGCCACGAAGGGGCAATTTTAGTTTTGGGAAGAGGAAAAGGTCGCAGGGAGCCAAATCCGGCGAATACGGTGGTTGCTGAAGCACTTTTGTTGAGTTTTTGGCGAAAAAGTCAGTCACAATCGTAGCTCGGTGAGAAGGCGCCAACTATATGAAATATATTTTCAGGAATTATTCTGAAATTATTTTCAAAAAAGAACAGAAAATAATTCAAGGATTTGAAATATTGAGAATAATTCTGTTGTATCTCTACAAAATTTAAACAAAATGTCTTAGAAACACTGTTTTTATTCGAGGAAACAGAATTCTCAAATATCGTACCATGTACAAAAATAAAAAGGAATCTATACAAAATATAGAAAATTAATGAAATTACCCATCATACTGGGCATACAGTTCTTTCATAAGAACCTTAAATAAAAAATTCCATTCCGAAAAAAATTCTTAATGAAAATTGGAAAATATAGCACACCCTTTTAAATAGCGAAAGTTGCAGGAAAGAGAATTAATTTGAATATTTGTTCTGAAATAAGCAAAGGAAATGATGAAAAAATTTGTTATTAGCATTAAACCTTGTTAAGTTTAGTGAAATTATTGACAATAAGCGAGCTAAATCATATCCAACTTATCAAAGCTATGTAAATTTTCCAACAAACTACAAAATTCAATGAATTAAATAAACAAAGTACCTATGTCAGAAATGCTTAAAATTTGTATATGACTTGATATGTTTTAAGCATGGATAAAGTTTTAACAGCATATAATTTGAAGAAAAATGTCATCAGTTTCATAGGTAATTGGAAGTAATTATTAAGCTAGAAGCATTAGAGGTTTGTAAAATTTGGACACTCGGAATAAAAAAAAAGTATAATTTAACGATTGAGATGAAACTGGTAGCAAAAGTTAGATAAAAATTAAGAGTAATTATCTAGACTAGTTTCGGGTAAGGAAATTATGTCATTTTTGTATAATTATTGAAAGCATAATTTTTCAAGAATTTTGACAAATGCTAGCAAGCTGTGAAAAAGTCAATTTTTCTGGAAGCTATAAAAGGAAGTGGCAGGATGAGTTATTCAGTATGAAATTCTCTAGTCGAGACCACGTCGTTTTGTTAAAAAAATTAATGTTTTAAAGTATACTGTTCCCATCACATAAAAAGGGGATAACATTATATATGTGAATTGAAATCAAGAAATACATTACTTGAATATTTAAACTCAACAAATAAATCAAGTATGAACCAAGATATTCAGTGAAGAGAATTAAAATAAGAAGAATATTGAAATACCAAAATTTGAATAATCCAAAACAATTCTTGAAACAGAACAAGGAATCTAGTAAAAATAACATCAATTAAATGTAAAAAAAGACTTACTGAATGTACAAAACCGTTTTTATTCTGTGAAATTTCGATTTCAAAAATTTATTTCACGTATACAAGAATTTCAGGTAGATTCAAGGTTAGATCATAGACCTTAAGAATATTATAGTTTAGTTAGAATTTATATTTCGAATTATTTTATTTGAATAAATGTTTTAAAAATTGAATTTGAACTTCCCTATAAATCAGCAAATCAAAATTATCAAAATCATTAATTAAATTTAAATTTTCCAACTTTCAATTACAAAATTTCAAATACACTTGGAGTTTGCCGGCAACTAAAAATTTATTAATAGAATTCATATCAATTGCTTTACAGAGAGTGGCTCACAAAAGAGTAAGTAAATGATAAAAATGAAAATATATCATTAGAAGAACCCATACCTTCTGTTATCACCGAGTTTGCATTAGACACACGATCACTTTGTCAAACGAAAAACGAGAGTTTGAGTCTGTAGTACCATGTAATCATTCAACAACAATTTTTGGTAGTAAGTACATAGGATTTCCCACGAAACTTGTGTTCCAATTTATAACCTCAAAATTTATACACAGCCTTTTCTATCTTAATCGAAATTGAAACCTCTAGCTGAAACAGCCGTCTGTGCCATTATGTTTCCGAACTGCAATTTAAAAGTTCCATGCATTTCGTATCGGATTAGACTATAATTCCGTTGCAGCTCAGCATGCAAATCTCCAAAACTTCGTCTTATTCAGACCGAATCTCAGTAATCATAACCCCTTTTTTCATCCGTATTCCAAGTAGAGCCCCAAAAGAAAACTCATAAAGAGGCCGAATTTTTCAATTTCGCAACTGCAAACGAAATCGGCAGACCACGACCACTCAAGTAAATGAATATTAACTCGAATCCATCAAATTAATACGGAACTTTTACGTTTCCCCAAAGATTCATAGAAGAGGACCTGGATAAACCCTCGGCTCCTTCCCTTTCACGGAAAATTCTTCGCTGCTTCGTCTGGAAAATTCGATGTTTGTCTCTATATTCTCTAACAAACTGCGAAATGAGATTTCGCAAATGAAGCAGATCCCTGCTTTACCGACCGACAGTGAATCCCCTTCATTTTGATACTGCCGACTAAGCAATAAATGAGGAGTTTCGGATGCTTCATAATAAGTTTCCAAGTTCTTGAGGTATCTGAAGATATTTACTGTGATTCGTAAATTACTCGTAATCCAGAATGCTTCCTTAGGAGTCTCATGTTTATGTCTTTTTGTAATGAGAGCGCTCAATTGAGACTTGCTGTATAGACCGATTTGTTCAATTCTCCATTTAATTGCTCTTTACTTTTGTAGAAAAAATAATAATGCAGTTGATATTGGAGGTGATTTGCATTACATAATTTCAATTTGTGTTCTTATGATTTCTTAGATATGAATAAAGTGTGATCAAATTGAAGCTGTTCCTTATTGTAAAGTGACGCTAAACAAAAAAGTTGCGGTGCAGCCAAAATATTTCCACTTTATTTGAAAGATTTCCATGTGCCTTACTACTTTATTGGTACATACTACTCTGTCAAGAAAGTACCGGGAAGTTTCAATTAAAACAACATTTTTACATTTAATCGTCAAAATTTATTGGGTCGCCTTCAAAATAGGCTCCATTTGCTCCGATACATGCCAACTATGCCAACGGCACTTCCAATTATCGAAACATTTTTTATAGGCGCTTTCCGGGATGGACTTTAGCTCTCGCGCCGAATTTTGTTTTATGGCTTCAATCGACTCAAAACGGGTGCCACGAAGGGGCAATTTTAGTTTTGGGAAGAGGAAAAAGTCGCAGGGAGCCAAATCCGGCGAATACGGTGGTTGCTGAAGCACGTTTGTTGAGTTTTTGGCGAGAAAGTCAGTCACAATCGTAGCTCGGTGAGAAGGCGCGTTATCGTCATGCAAAATCCGTGAGTTGTTCGCCCACAAATTTGGCCGCTTCTTACGGATACGCTCACGCAAACGTTTCATAACGCCTAGGTAATACTCCTTGTTTACCGTCTGACCCTCTGGAATGAAATCGTAGTGCACCACGCCACGGATATCGAAGAAAACAATGAGCATCACCTTGATTTTCGAGCGGCTTTGGCGTGGTTTTTTCGGTTTCGGCTCATTTTTTGCCACCCATTCCGATGATTGCTGGCTTGTTTGCATATCGTACTCGTAGACCCAGGTCTCATCACCAGTTATAATGCGTTCCATGAATGTATAATCGGAATTACAGCGATCCAGCATGTCTGAAGCAACCTGTTCGCGATGACGTTTTTGAAGAAAATTCAGGTCTTTCGGTACGAGTCGTGCGGCCACCTTTCTCATGCCCAAAATATCAATCAAAATCGTACGTGCGGACTCGTGCGATATCTTAAGATCATGTGCTATCTCTGCCAAGCTGGTACGACGGTTTTCCAGCACCCTTTCCTTAATTTTATCGACGTTATCTTCGATCGAAGCCGTCGATGGGCGTCCACTTCACGACCGTCCTTGAAGGCTCTGTACCACTGATATGCACGAGTTTTCGATAGTGCATTATCACCAAAGGCCTTTTGCAACATTTTCAATGCATCGGCACACGAAAATTCATTTGCAACACAAAACTTTAAACAAATTCTTTGCTCAACGTAATCACCCATAGTAAAAATCGGCACGCACTCTGACATCGACTGACTTAATCAGCTGTTGCAAACACACTAGTTGACAGATCCCGCTCAAGCTGAGCATAGTAATTAAGGACAGTGGTACCAACCTAGGAAAAAAAAATTTTACCTGCCTCATTGCCCCGCCAGATTTAAATCGATAATTCCCGGTACGTTCTTGACAGAATGTATGAACAAAAAAAAGGTGAAAAGCACTGACGTGAAGTTGGAAGCCTTTGGACGTTTGATCAACAGTCCTGTTCGACTTTTCCGAAAGCTAATTTCGCCTAGAAGGTAAAAAATTCCATGGAGCCGCTACCAAACTCTGCAAAATTTCGTATGCACATTGCGGTAATTGCGCTTTTTCAAAAAGTTGAAAACATTATACGATAGAGTCACCCCCTCGACTTTTGTAAAAAGTATCTTATCAATAAAGATATCCCTGGCCTTCCCACTCACAAAAAACGTTTAAATCACGCTCATCCAAACTAAAGCAGTTGCAAAACTCATCCCCTTCATTCAACATTCACACTATCGTGATAGTGATAGTGATAGTATAATTATCGTAATAAATTAAAATTTGAAGAATAATAATTTTGAAACTTCTAGATCTAGGACGAGTAACTCTGGAGTTTTTCTTAGGTAATAACCCCCCAATCACCTCATCCGGTTAATTCCCTATTCATGGGATATCGTGTATTTTGAAGAATTGTTACAAGTTCTATCTTCTGACAAAAATCTGCAAAATCCGCTAGAATTATTCACACTTTGAAATCATTAAAGAGCTGGATTAAACCGTTTCGGATCGTCTCGCAAAATTCCATCAATACCACTCAATCCGTCATTAGAATCAGTTCACAAAGAATCGCGGTAAAAGTGCAACGCCATTCTCATATCTCGTTCTACGCAAACGGGGCTTGATCCCCTATACGAACGTAGAAAATCAAGAACCCCGCCACACAGAGACTTTCCATATCCGATTTGGTCCGCACTCGAACTCTGAATAATCTATTCAGCGGTTTACGCACTCTGCATAAATATAAACGGGGTCTTTCGTTAGAACCTTGATTTATGTTGGCAGGCCTTTGGTCACGTCAATTCGAACGAGGCCCGGCGGTTTTGTTTTTTGTTTTCAAAAGGGCGGGTAGGAATGGTCAACGCAAAATCTGTATTTCACTTCCAGTCGGGACAGTTTTCACCCTTTTCCGGTATTGTTAGCGCAGAATAATGGGCGTTATGAACTGTCGGTAATGTACAGTTGTTGAATTTGGAAATGGCGATAGAATTGATATGCGTAATTTGTAACTCAATACAATTCGGTGGATGATGAATCCTTCGCTTAGAGCAAGTAGGTGCTTTAATTTGTTTTTATTCGACTATTTATTAATGAAGCATTGTGGCTATCCTGCGAAACTCCCAGTTTGTTTCGGGGCATAATTTATTAGTTACATAAAAAGCTGGAAATCATTTACTCAACTTCACCAATCACTGTATGAAAATTTCTCGACTGAAAATTTATATATGCATTTTTTTGATTTCGCACAACGTATAAAGATCAGATACCCTACTGATTGATTCGGTTCGGATCGAAATAAGTATTGATTTATTTATAGAAACTACTTAATTTCAATTTAAAATCAGTTAACTTCCGCCATATCTTCAACAGTTCTATAATTTGAAGCTCATAGAATTTCTGATCTTTACCAGCAAAAAAACTGATCACACCTTTATCATTATTGAAAGTTTTACAATTTGAGGAACTCTGTAAGGTTTTAAATACATGGTAATACGTTGGAGCTAAATCAGGACTATATGATGAATGCAACGTCAATTTATTTTGCTTCCCATTTTATGATGATAAAATCTCACAATAAAATATCAATGAAGTTGCCCAATTCGGTTTTCAAGAAAGCTATTGGCAAAAATTCTTCGGTTTGTGAATTGTAAAGTTACTAATTCCCACAGTTTTCGCTCCGTTATTTAAGAAGTACTCTAAGAGATCCTATTTCTGTGAGATTTCAATGAATAAACAATGAAATTCAGGCGGTTTAGCGTTTTCATGCATTTAGAGAAACTTGTTCCGTCTCATAAATCTGTGAATCTTTTCAAATAAACATGGTTACAGAATATAAAGAATACTATAATAGTTAGGCCTTTTCATTTTACCACAATACTTTAATAGCCAGGAGAGCTAAAAGATAAAATGTTTTTATATTGCTATATATTATTTTTATATATGATCATATCTGAAATTTCAAGTCCAAAAACCGATCTGATGAATGTTTGACTATTATTTTTTGAGTGAAATTATGATTACCTAGGACGAATTTGATTCAAGATATTCCTCATTTTTCTTTTATGCCACGTATAAGAAACTTAACGAATTTGTTTCATTTTCTCATGGCAATAAGGCATTTTGAAATGCTTTTATTCTCATATTTATTAAGGAAATAGCATGAAACAATTTGTTTCGGAACATAATTTATTATTTAGATTTTTGGTTCGCCTTAATTCATATTGATGTCATAAAGTGAAAATATGATAAAATGTCTGAATTTTCGCTTCATGTTCATGGAAATTTGCCCACAGTCTCCAGAAATATAGTAATTATTATTTGATTTTTCTAACAATCTCAAGAAAATTAAACCAATTAAAAATAATCCAAAAAGATAGATTGAAGATTTATCTTCGTAGTTCTGCAGATTATGCTTTCCTTTGCTCGAACTTTCCTGACCAACAAATGATTTTTTGATAAGAGAATGACAAGGCTATTAGAATTGAACGACTTAAAATTCTGGCTAATATTAATAGTATATTTGGCCTATAAGTTACTCGATAACCCTGTCTCTAATGGATGCAAGCACTACATTTCCTTACTTCACCTAGGTGGTTTTATGTCTTTTCATTCCTACCTCTATTATGTCAGCTAGAATGACCGGCGCATTCGCCAATTTGTTTGAGAGGAATAGTATTCTAACGGGTGTTTTTTTAGAGTGATAGAACTTTAAATTGAAATAAAACACATTTAAATTAAGATTCAAGCCAACTTTTTCTTTATTTGAAAGATAATTTTATGACATTTATGTTTTTTAAAATAATTTCCGGCATATGTCTACCACGACCATCTCTGAGGAACCGCATTCGACCAGACCAATTTTGGACCAGTTTTTCGAGTAATGCAGGCTTCATTTCATCAATAACACTAGTTATGTTGGCTTCCAAAGCGTCTATTGTTTCTGGTTTATAAGCATACACTAATGACTTTTCATAACCCCAAAGAAAATAATCCAGTGGAGTTATGTCGCATGATCTTGGATACCAATTAATTGGACCATTTCTGGAAATAATATTATCGCTAAATCTTTATTTGAATAAATCAATTGTTACGGTAGCAGCATGAGGTGTAGCACCGTCTATAAGTGGAACCAAAACACTTCTGGGTCGATACAATTCAAATTTTGAAACAAATAATCATTCATTATCGATCTGTAACAGGCACCATTCACTGTAACATTAGCTCCAGCATCGTTTTTAAATAATATGGACTGATGATGCCTCCAGCGTTTGAAGCACACCATACAGTGCATTTTTCAGGATGCAATGGAACCTGCAAAACTTCTTGAGGATTGTTTTCACTCCAAGCAATTTTGCTTGTTTACATAGCCGTTCAACCAAAAATGAGCTTCATCACTTAACACAATTTTACAATGAAAAAGTGGATCAACTTCAAGCTGTTCTAGGGCCCAATCAGCAACCAAACGACACTTATTATGGTCAAGTGGCTTTAGTTCTTGAACCAGTTGGATCTTGTACGGGTTTTTCCTGTGGTGGATGAACAGAGTCCGACTTGTTGTGAACATAAACGAATCGGCAAATCTGGATCATCATTAACACTATGACTTACAGCAGCGATATTTTCTTCTGTACGTACAGTTCTTTGTCTTGTTGTTGCTGTTGCATCGAGTAGAGAAAAGTCTTTCTATGATACATTGAATTTTTGTTTCACCTTTATTAGGATGAAGTAAAACACCAATGTTATATAATGTAAAACTATGATAATATAAGTGAATTCATGCTCAATGTACAGGAGAATTTTCCTACACACTACGGAAATATGACCATTTTATATTTTCCTAATTCACAATCTCATGAAAACGAATCTAATTATTGTTAATTAAGTTTTTCTAGTGACTATGATTTTATATGCTAGAATTCCTGTGCGAAATAAATCCGATGATGAGATTGACAAGATTACCAAAAGTAAAAGTTTAAATTCTTGGTTGGTTTCAATAGTACATTCAGTCTACAGAATGATGGAATGATTTGTTAACTAACCAACGATATAGTTATATGAATGAGTGCGCCAAATATTCTTATATCAAAGGTGCTTTTATGAATAGAAGGTGCTTTCATGAATTTTATTCGAACCGTTTCTATAAGTTAGTGGAATTTTCCAGTGAATTAACCAATAAGTTCCTGCTGTAAACTCAACTCAGAAGCAGGTGATATGCTATTGTCATAATACTCTGAAATATAAAATCAAGATCCTTCTTTTAGATCTGGAATAAAAGAGAAGGGTAGATTGAGTTCGCTCTTCTGCAGATTATTTTATGTTTTTAATGAAGGAAGATGTTGAATCTTTTTATATCAAGTAGGTGCTTTAATGTGTTTTTATTCGAACCTTTATCACAAGCCCGGTAAGTCGCCCAGCCCATTCGCCAATTTGTTTCTCAAACAATACATTTGTGTTTCACCCTAATTCAGTGCCTAGAAGAAGTATATTGTCATAATGTAAGAGTATGATATTTCACATGAATTTCAGGTTTTCGAGTTCATGAAGACTGAATAATTGCGCCGTTGAGTCAAGGCAAAATCATAAACTTCCCTAAACTTTAAATTTTCCACATTATATCGAAATCAATTATTCACAACACCCACCCTGCTCCCCGATATCGATCACGAAATACTGGCGAAGCTGACAGCAACCCAAAAATGACCCCTTTCAGGGGTCTCGGCCACAACAACGTTATAGCTTGTTATTTACATCGCTCAATGGGCCCGATCGGCGAGCGATATTACCATAGTGATTTATGCGGCCTATTAATTACGCGATTAGGGGATGCGAGGGTGCAACGGTCAGAGGTCACATTTACTGGCCGAGATGTCAGCGGAAGGACCTGGACGATCCATCTCGCCGTGCGGCCACGCAGACAGGGCAACACGCGTCTTCTGCCGGTTGTCGGGACCGCCTAGACGTCCCAGGTCCGATATTGGGATATGTCCTTTGATTTATAGCGTTGTACGTCTTTCGGAATGAGAATTCAACATAATCTTCATACAAATGTCGTTATGTATCTGTTGTTATGGGTTATCTATGCTTCATTAATTAATATCCATCCTATTTTGAACTAGATGAAAGTGTATATATTAATATTATCTGCAGCTTGATTGAAAATTCTAAGGCAATCCTTATTATCTAAGATCGACGTGAGTTGAATCATATCAAGAGACACATCCATCCTGTTTACAATGCAAAAAATCCGCGCACTCTAAGTCTTCGTCTCAAGTAACAAGAAATCCAAATTCCTTCTATCGGGTGTTTTTTAGAGTGATAGAACTCTCGATAGGGATAACTGTGATTTGAAAGAAAGTAGAAGCCATGTTGTTTTGACATTTCTGTTCAGTAAGCATTGACAAATTATCATGGAAAGACTCACGCTGCAATAATGTTTACAAATTGTTGAAATTATTTTCAAAATCAGTGTTCTATTCGCCTAACTTGTAGAGCACTTCATGAAAATTATGGATTACATAATCGTCCATCAGAGTAGTTTATTCGTCGAACTATCGATAGATTTCAGACAACATTTTCTCTACTCAATGCAACAATGACAACAAGACAAAGAACTGTACGTACTGAAGAAAATATCGCTGCTGTAAGTCATAATGTCGATGATGATCAAGATTTGTCTATTCCTAGACATTCACAACCAGTTGGAGTCTGTGCATCCACTACATGGAGAATTTTGTGTGAAGATCTTGGTCTACACCCAAGATCCAACTGTTTCAAGAACAAAAGGCACTTAACCATAATAAGCGTCGTTTGTTTGCTGATTGGGACCAAGAATAGCTTGAAGTTGATTCACTTTTTTATTGTAAAATTGTGTTTAGTGATGAAGCTCATTTCTGGTTGAATGGCTGTATAAACCAGTAAAATTGCCATATATGAAGTGAAAACAATCCTCAAGAAGTTCTGCAGGTTCCATTGCATAATGAAAATTGCACTGTATGGTGTGCTTTACACGCTGGAGGCATCATCGGTCGATATTTCTTTGAAAACGATACTGAAGCTAATTGTACAGTGAATGGTGCTCGTTACAGATCGATGATCAATGGTTATTTGTTTCAGAATTTCAATGGTATCGACCCAGAAGTGTATTGGTTCCCACAAGATGGTGTTACACCTCATGGTGCTACCGTAACAATTGATTTATTGAAAGAAAGATTTGGCGATAGCATTTTTTCGAGAAATGGTTCAATTAATTGGCCTCCAAAATATGCCACATAGCTCCACTGGATTATTGTCTTTGGGGTTATGTCAAGTCATTGGTTTATGCTGATAAACCAGAAACAATAGACGCTTTGGAAGCCAACATAACTCGTGTTATGCCTTACTCGAAAAAGTGGTCAAACATTGGTCTGGTAAATGTAAATTCAAAGTTTTATCACTCTAAAAAAAACACTCCATAGTTTCTTTCTAAGAGTTCATATTATCCGTGTTTGGAGGCATACTATCTACAGAAGATTGAGAGAGGCCAGTCAGTCTATCAGGTATAAAATATGGAAGCGGAAAAACTTTTGTGAAAAGCAGTTGTGATTTGTTTGAAAATGACAAAAAATATTTTATTTAAAATAATCTTCCCACATCTTCGCTAGTTGTTCCCTTGAAGCAAAGTAGTTATCGAACCTTTTTAGTAAATTTTCAAATTAATTAAAGTGTTTTTCAGTGAGTGACCCAAACAGAATACAATCAAACGGAGCCAAGTAAGAAGAAAATGCAGCAGGTGCTAGTATTCCCCAACTGAATACCATTTATTTTACCCGTTTGGCTGTGTGTAATGGATTTTTATCATTATTTTGGAGTAAAATGACTTTGTATTACGTTTTTCTATATTTCTTTAAATAGATCATTTGCCGTTGGTTACTATCATTGTTAATGATTTTACCCGCTTTTGCAGCTCATAGTAGATTATACCTTCCTGATACCACAAAATATAGAGTGTTTTCTTCTTTCCAATGCGATTTTGTCTTACAGTGAATGTCTATAGTTCTCCAGGAATCACCCACGACTTACGATACTTAGTGTTCTCTCAATATATCCGTCTCCATCACCTATCATAATTCGATGGAGAATTGATTTTATTTCGTATATGTAGAGCAGCGTTTCGCAAGTGGTTTTTGATAATTTTGCTGCTTTTCATTCAGTCATTACAGAGGTCAGTTTTCACATTATGAATCTTTCCTATAGTTTAAAAATGAAAAGATGGATGTTATTCTTAAGTTTGAGTATCTTTTTTATTTAATTCGTTGTCTTTGAACTTTTTCAGTGGTTTTCCAAGTACTCTTTTTGTTTCTCACGTCAAAATCACCACTTTTGAATGTTATCAACTATCGGGTGTTTTTTTTAGAGTGAAAGAACTGTCGATAGGGATAATTGTGATTTGACAGAAGGTAGAAGCCATGTTGTTTTGACATTTCTGTTCAGAAAGCATTGACAAATTATCATGGAAAGACTCACGCCGCAATAATGTTTACAAATTGTTGAAATTTTTTTTCAAAATCAGTGTTCTGTTCACCAAACTTATAGAACACTTCGTGAAATTTATGGTTTACATGGTCCATCAGAGCAGCTTAGTCGTCGAACTATCGATAGATTTCGGACAACATTTTCTCTACTCGATGCAACAACAAGAAAAGAACTATACGTACAGAAGAAAATATCGCTGCTGTAAGTCATAGTATTAATGATGCTCACGATTTGTCTATTCTTCGACGTTCACAACAAGTTGGACCCTGTGCATCCACCACATGAAAAATTTTGCGTAAAGATCTTGGTCTACAGCTTGAAGTTGACCCACTTTTTTATCGTAAAATTGTGTTTAGTGATGAAGCTCATTTCAGATTGAACGGCTATGTAAACAAGCAAAATTGAGTGAAAACAATCGTCAAGAAGTTCTGCAGGTTCCATTGCATCCCGAAAAATGTATGGTGTACTTTACACGCTGGAGGCATTATCAGTCCCTATTTCTTTAAAAACGATGCTGGAGCTAATTTCACAGTGAATGTTGCTCGTTACAGATCGATGATTATCTGTTTCAAAATTTGAATGGTATTGAGCCAGAAGTGTTTTGGTTCCAAAAAGATGGTGCAACACTTCATGCTGCTACCGTAACAATTGATTTATTGAAAGAAAAATTTGGCGATAACATTTTTTCGAGAAATGGTCCAGTTAATTGGCCTCCAAGATCATGGGACATAAAATCACCGGATTATTTTCTTTGTGGTATGTCAAGTCATTAGTTTATGCTGATAAATCAGAAACAACAGACGCTTTGGAAGCCAACATAACTCGTGTTATTGATGAAATATGGCCTGAATTACTCGAAAAAGTGGTCCAAAATTGGTCTGGTCGAATGCGGTTGATCAGAGCTAGTCGTGGTGGACATATGTCGGAAATTATTTTTAAAACATAAAATTGTCTTTCATATAAAAAAAAATTTGGCTTCAATCTTAATTCAAATGTGTTTTATTTCAATTTAAAGTTCTATCACTCTAAAAAAAACACCCGATAGATATACGTATACAGTGCGGAAGAATGAAAAATAAATATTTTTTCAGACGAATAGTAATTTTATATTTTCTTGTATATAGTTTCTAATAGACATAGTGAATGTGTTTTCAGACTTCCTATTTTCGATTAATTGATTAGAATTGTTCCCAAGTTGATTTAAATCTCATAATTTGAAAGATCATATTATAAAATTCTCTATTTTTCAATTGTTTCAAAATAACTAGGCTATTTTGGATATTCTTAGATTACGTACACATATTTATATTTCAAGAATCAAATTGCCCATTCGCTTCGTTAAAAAAGTCGAAAAAACTCATCGCCCCTGATTCGAAACGATGATTTCTATTTTCCAGCTGCGACACCGTTGAAATCGCCACCATTTCCCAGAGTTCGCATCGATTCTGAACTCCGGAAGCAGTTTTTTCAGGCGCCATATCCGTTTAGCGCATTTCGATCTGTTAATCCGCGACACCAGTGAATGTTATGATTATCGAAATCGTAAATTCGTCGCTGTTCTGGTCCGGTAACAGAAATTCGCAATTAGGTCTGAATAAAGAACCCCCAATCGGAATCTCCCATTGCTTGGGGGTAAAAACATGTTCGGTCACTTACCAGATTCGAAGTTAGAGGCTAGATCAGTAGCGGGTCGTGGATAAAAAGTGGATGTTCTAAATCCAAATTAGAAGATACCGACTCGCTATAATAGGAGGAGTATACAGATTAAGCAGATATTTAGCGGCATAGGACCTTTTCAAACCATTTAAAATAATGAAAAACAGTTTTTCTGTTTTTGTCATAGTGTTCATGATTGAGAGAGTGACTTCGGAAGATTTGTTGTTCATAAAGATTTAATAGCATTGAATTGGCTCGTTAGGTTATGTATTGTATGTGTTAGATGGCACTGGTGTATGATTAATACCTTAGTATTTCTGTGAATGGCAAATGTGGGTATTTGACAGGTTTGTAATCATTGGCATTGCAGTCCATCGAAGAGTACCAACAAGTTTGAACCGTGTGCATATATGTACTTATGTCCCAGTGATCAGCAAAACTTTCTAGAGTTTGTTACGTTACACTGTTTCGATTTGTAAAACTAATTATTACCATATCTCACATTCCTTACTAATGATTTTTAGTACAGATCGGTCGAATTAATTTATTTGAAGATAACTGATGGTTCAGTACGTAAACGTTCTTTTTTAAAATTAATTAATGAATAATAATTTTGATGATTCTGATAATTGGAAAAATTCTCGAAATGAAATAAAGAACTAGTTTCAAAATGACTCGGAGAACTCAGCCGATCAGGGGCAGTATTGAAAATTTTTTACACACTTTAATTGCACTAATATGATATACCACTTTTCATTAATCTAAACGTCTTTTTGGTATTGAAGGTTTTTGATAAATCAATTTACCTCGTTAAGTGGGACCATTTTTTCTCTGTTGAAGTTGGTTGAATAAAATTTGTGAATGAGGCGTAACACGATGACAAAGAATCAACCAAAAACAAAAATTAGATCCTGCAGAATTTTTCTGATTCCCGATGAACTGACAAGAAACTGGCAATGTTTATATTGTCAACAGTTAATTAAATTTCTTCCATGCATTCTACTAAATAATTTCTGGGTTCAAAAATCGCATCTATATCATTTTCCTGGCTTTTAACTATAACTAACGAATACTACCAATTGAGATCTATCTGATATGACTGTTTTTGCTACAGCTCTAGTTGATGAAAACGGAGTTTTTAGATTGAGAATGAGAATACTGAAGTGCTTTGTTTTCTCTGTTCGCATGTATGGGGTGCATGAATAAGCTGGAGGTATTTGAGATGTGGGCGTATCGACGCCCACATGGAGAAAATTTGTAGAAGTTTCGAGCAATTGATCCTATTATTATTGTATGAAATATTTGAAAAATCCTCCAAAATAATTTTTTATTTATATTCATTCATAATAATTATAATTTTTATTTCCAAACATGCGCGTGACAGTTTTCAGATATTGAGTCTATGATTCTTCTCTACATTTTTCGGTGAAAAAGTCTAATATTATAAATTGTGCTCAGTAAGCTGAACACGTTCATTCCAGTTCGCCTCAAAATAGAATATTTAGTCGATACAGGTATGTAGAACGATTTTCCATTGACTGTTTTTATTCATCATCCAAATAACTTATAATTTTAAATGCTTTTTCTGAGGAATTTGTTCTATATTTAAAAAAAAAATTAAAAGAAGTAGATATTTTTAATTTCTATGTGAAGCATTTTCTGGTGATGGAATTTGTTGTTTCTGAATATCCAAACGGAACAGGTTGTCTTGGGTGAATTTTGCTGAATGATCACGATCAATATTTTATATTTTATTTTCATTATTTAGTAATTAACTGCTGCACAAATGTGTTCTGAAACATTTACTTCAATTCAATTCAAAGAAAAATAAGAGATTTTTCAAAATTTAAATATAAGAACAGATTTAATCTGTTAGCCCCCTATAATTTTAATTTAAAAAAATTTTATTCAAAAAATTTTAGAATTGAATTAACGTCTTATAAGCACTGCTTAAATTTAATAGAGATATAAAATCAAAACTCATTACAAAATTTGAATATAAAAACAGATTTAATCTGTTAGTCTTGTACAATTTCAATTTAAAAAAATGTATTCAAGAAACTTTTAGAATTAAATTAATGTCTTATAAGCACTGCTTACATTTAAAAGACGTATAAAATGGAAACTCATTATACCATATCAAATGGAAATGAAAAAACCAACAAATATACATTGTCAATTAAAATTAATAAATAAATTGTTTGTTTCGTTCCAAGCATGCGTGCTGAACTCATCAGACAAGCGTACACAGCTTTGCTTGTGACAAAATCTTTTGTTTTCTGATCTTTCATTCATGAAAACTAAATCTTCCTCAAAAATATACAACATAATTTTAGGAACTTCTCAAAAAGTAATTTATTTGAAATATTCAATAAATTTAAATAAGTTACTTCAAAAACTCTCAAAAAATGTAGCACATCCTCAAAAAATGATTAAAATTCAGATAAGACCAGTTCAATTTCAAATTTAAGAGATAAAATCAATTAACAATAAATAAACTGACTTAATACGACCTCTAGGAATATCTGTTTGTTGAACATTCAAACTAGATACATCTAAGATCCAAGGTACTCAATGTTCTATGCTCACAACAAAATCACACAAAGTTTATAAGGCACTTTAATGGTCTTGGTTAAAGCATTCGACACTGCATAATGAATTTCTTTATATAAAAACCTTATATAATTATATATTATATATAAAATAAAATGATAAGAAGCGGTTTTTTACTGGATAGATGGATTATTACGAAATTTGAATATCAAAACAGATTTAATGTGTTGGTCTTCTACAATTTTAATTTAAAAAAGTTTATTCAAGAAACTTTTAGAATTAAATTAATGTCTTATAAGCACTGGTTATATTGATTAGATGTATAAAATCGAAACTCATTATACAATATCAAATGGAAATAAAAAAAAACAACAATTATAAATTATAAATAAATAAATGTTTGTTTCGTTCCAAGCATGCGTGCTGAACTCATCAGACAAGCGTACACAGCTTTGCTTGTGACAAAATGTTTTGTTTTCTGATCTTATATTTATGAAATTCAAATATTTCTCAAAAATATACAACATAATTCTCTAGGAATATCTGTTGAACATTCAAACTAGACACATCTAATATTATTGATTTTAATTGACAATTTATATTTGTTGGGTTTTTTTAATTCCATTTGATATTGTATAATGAGTTTCGATTTTATACGTCTATTGAATATAAGCAGCACTTATAGAATATTAATTCAATCCTAAAAGTTTCTTGAATTAATTTTTTGAAATTCAAATTGTAGAAGACTAACAGACTAAATCTGTTTTGATATTCAAATTTTGTGATAATCCTTCTATCAAGTAAAAAACCACTTCTTATTATTTTATCAAAACTCATTATATAATATCAAATGGAATGGAAAAACCCAACAAAAATAAATTGTCAATTAAGCTTAATGAATAAATATTTGAAGGAAACAAAATTTTGTTTTTGATCTTATATTTATGAAAACTTGATCTTTCTGAAATATACAAAACATAATTTTCATTAATCGAATTTATTTTTTGAATGTAAATTAGGACTGACGACAATCTTATTTAATTGGAAATTGTTCTTTGAGGATGTACTACATGTTTTGAGAGATTTTTTGAAGTAACGTATTTAAATATATTGAATATTTAAAGGGAACAATTTTATTTCTGATCTTATATTTATGGAAACTAAATCTTTTCGAAAAATACAAAACATAATTTCAAGAACTTCTGCAAAAATAATTTATTTAAATTATTTTAAATTTTTTAAATAGTTTCACGAGAGTAAGTCAAGTATGCGTTTCTGCATGAACTGAATGAAACCATTTTCAAATGAGTAACTAGTAATGAATAAAATTCAATTTCCACAATGTTTTCATTATTGAATGACAATTGTTTCGCCACACTGTGGTTTAATAATATTCTACATTCGAACTGCTGTGAAGACCGAATCCATCTAATATTTAAATAAGTTATTTAAAAAATCCCTCAACACATGTAGTACATCTTCAAAAAACAATAATGATTCAAATAAGGTCTGTTTCAGTCCAAACTTCACATTTGAAAAATAAAATGAATTAACAATTACTAACTTACCACTAAGAGCTCGTGGTATCCTTGTTTGAACAAACACTAAAATTAGAGACCTTTAAAATCCAAGGTATTCTATATTCTATGCTCATCACAAAAATCACACAGAAATATTTTTGAAATTAAAATTATTGGAGGCTTACAGATTAATTGATATTCAAATTTTGTGATAATTTTTCTATCATCTTCTTATTATTTTAGGGTTTTTTCAGATTGAATTTGTATAGATTTCGGAGAATTGAACATGGTTATTGTCTGAAAACCCTTCAAAGTATATTTGTCCATCATAATATGGGTAGTATAAATATTAATTTTTCACACGAATTTTCTGTAAGAAATGAGAAGATTATTTTTGAATGAATTAATCAATGCGGTTGACATTTATTTCGATTGAAATAAGTAGTATGGGATATGGTAAACAAAAAGTTCACCGAATTGAGGCAGTTCAACTTGCATCTGTGTAACAGTTCAAAACTCAAATACAGCTCAGCATTCAATAATAATGGAAAACATGCCAATAAAACCATGGAGGTTCCATAAATATGTCCTTGATCTATTTGATTATTATAATTAAGCAGGCCGAAATAATCAATCTAACATTTTCAAGATATATTTTTATTGAACAATCCCGCACTGCGAGAGCACTATCCCGGTTACACACACCCCTCTTCCTGCAATATCCTGTGCCCTCAATCCAATATCGGTGATCATATTAATTGTAAGAAACCGTAACACGAAGGGATGTCCTCCCTCCCTTCTGGAACCCCACATTTCCCTATTACGAGCCGTTGATGGAACGTTCAGGAAATTAAAGTCGGCTCGGCCAGAAGAAACAGTCATTTATTTCCATTGCAATTGGGATTTATTTTAAAGTAGGCCATGTCTGATACCATCGTCTCCGAGGGGCCATAATCTGAATCCAATGGATCGACAGCGGGAACCGGGCTTTAGCCGTCATGAGAAAGCGACATGTGGCGGGATAAGTGAAATCGGCTCACGGGAGTTTTTTGTCCGAAAAAGAAGTTGCATGGAAGATTCTCTCGCGTGTTTGGACGGAGAAGGTGACCCAACTGAAAAAACAATCTGCGATACGCGGAAGAATTTTCGCCATTTGTCTAGCTGCCGGAGTACATATTTATAAGACTCGCGTTGCTTGCTACACCTCAAAATAAGTGAGAATTATGGCCGAAAAAAGTTAGAATTTTGAGTATTCACTATCAATACTCTATAAAAATCGATGGAAATTTACTTCGAAAGTTTTTTTTCTTTAATATATTACATATAATAGCTGGATTAATTTTTCGAAACCTCAACAGATTCAATGTTCTTCTTCTTATTTACGTGCCATCTCTGCGACGAAGGTTGGCAATCATCATTGCAATACTGATCTTCGATACAACATTCCGGAATAACTGATTAAAGTTACAGCCAAATAACTCTCCGAGGTTTCTCAGCCTCCTATTAATTATACGTTTACCTTGGGTCTTCCCCTGCATGATCAAGTGTAGAAGTTGGTATTTATCTCCACAAATGACATAACCTAGATACTGGAACTTCCTCGTCTTCACAGTCACAATGATCTTTTTATCTTTGGCCATTCTTCCAAGCACTTGGTTGTTGGTAATTTTATCGATCCATGAGACCAGACAGACCTCATGGTATCCTTGTTGAATAAATACCGAATTTAGAGAACTTCAAAAATCCTATGTATTCTATGTTCGTCACAAAAATTACACAAAACTTGTAAGGTATTTCAAGGCCCATAGTCACAAACAAATGACATTAATATGAGTGAGGAAAACCAAAATATAATTATATATTATATACAGTATAGTCCAACGAAAACTTAACACCTCTTTTCCGTTCTTCACATCCCCGTAACGGCAACCTCCTAAAGGGGGCGATTAGAACCCCTAGATTTTGAATATAGATGAGCGTTGCGGCAACTCATTTCGAAGATCATATCGAGTACTGAAATTTCTTATGTAATTTCAAATTGTTTTTTGAGGATGTACCACATGTTTTGAGGGATTTCTTGAAGTAACTCATTTAAATATAATAAATATTTGAAATACGTTAGTTTTGGAAGAGCTCTTAAGATCATGGTTTGCATTTTTGAACAAGAATTTGGTTTTCATAAATATAAGATTAGAAACAAAATTTTGTCTCTTTCAAGTACTTATTCAGTAGATTCAGTCGATAATTTATATTTTTTTGGTTTTTTCCATTTGATATTATATAATGATTATTGATTTTATATGTTCACTAAATTGAAGCAGTGCTTGTAAGACATTAATTTAATTCTAAAAGCTTTTGAATACAATTTTTTGAAATTAAAATTTGTTGGAGGCTAACAGAATAAATATATTTTGATATTTAAATTTTATTAAACACATCTATACTCTTTCTGTGAATTGTAAGGTCCAGCTTTCGTAGTGTTTTTCTTGAAATTCTGTCCTGGAGCAGTGCCTTTACCACCATATAAAACTTGAAAGCATTCCTCTTCATCTTTTAAATCCATGTTGTTATCATTCTGTAGGTGAAGACATTCTCGTACGAAGAGTCTACCGTTTTCCTATGTTCTTTATCAAACTGTCATTGTCAAATATGTATACATTTTCAAAATGTGAGGTGGATGCGTTAGCAATTTCTTGATCTGTTGTTGATCCGTTTCCATTTACAGTAAGGTTTTTTCATTTTTTTTATGTTTTTTGTATTTTGATAATTATTTGATGTTATTCTAGTAGTTACGTCCTTGCAGATTCTCCATTGTTTTGAAATATTGACTCTGATCATTAAGTATTCATCGTTCAAGACAGCTTGTTTCGATTGCATATTCAGAAATAACAAATTCCATCTCTAAAAAATTTTCCACATAGAATCTAAAAAGGTCTTTTCAGTTCCTTGTTCCAGAAATACATAGCATTATTCTCCAGAAAAGCATTTGAAATTCTTATCCATATTCTGATCAGGTGAATTCTACCAGAATAGTTATTGGCTATTTGAGGCATGGCCTCTTTTCCAAGTGACTACCAAGCAGTCTCCACAGTCCACCCAGAGGTAGAAAGTGTGATAAGGATTACGCCATATCATCGCGCGTGGCGAGAACCCCTCCGAAGAGATGAACCCACCAGCTTCCAGTTTGGGCCCCGACTCGAAAGCCAGAACCGTCTGACTGGTAGCAGCGAAAGCACTATCCAACCTCTACTGGCTCTGCAGGTCAGTACCCGAGTTGTTTGAGACGCAACTCACCCGCCGGAGGGAATTCTTATCCATCCACCCGAACGCAGTCCCAAGAACTAAGATAAACTCAAGATTGACGACTACAATTGATCCTGGTACGAGCACCGTCTAGCGGACTATACGTCCTGACCCACCGAACCCATGTGAAGTCATTTGATTGATCCTGGCGTCAAGCACTAATGGCGGAGCCATTTCGTCGAGATCCACAAACCCTAAATAGTTACGCACAGATCCAGGGGCCAGGACAGGCCGGTCGAACCGTCAAGTCCCGTTAAACCCCGAGTCGTTTCATGAGAATATCCCGAAAATGGGGGTCTGCGAACAGATAAATGAAATACCCCCCTAGTCCAGCATGCGGACTTTCAACCACTGCCCCCTCGAGTCCAACACCAAGTGGGGTGGCCAGGTGGTACAAGTAACACCTGAGGGCAAGTCCACCCCCCCGAGGTAACGCAGTATGCTACATAACGCACTCGGCCATTACACAGAATCCGGAGATTTATACTGCGATAGGGTAGAGTACGCCAGTTTTAAGGGAGAAGCCCTGTGCTGCGACAGACTCCCTTGTCACTGAGTTAATCAACCGGCTCAGCCCTCCATTTCACCTGAGTAAAACTAGGGCCCCATTCGGAGATCTTCCACCATACAGGTCCAGTGACTGGCGCGAAGTGGCATTACGTAAGACACCAAGACTTAACCCTCCAATTCGCCGGAACGAATTTAGGGTCCTAGTCAGGAGAGCGCCCCCATCACGTCAAGATCTAATGCCTGGGGGGCGCCATATTCTGATCAGTCAGAAGTTATTTGAATGCTTAACAAAAACACTCAATAAAAATATATTTACATACCTTTATTCACCAAATATCCTGTTTTGAGGCGAACTTAAAAAAACGTTCTTGATTGTTTCGGTCTCTACTTGACGGAAATTCATCGTATATGTTTGAAGTAAAACACTTTATTCCGCTTATATTTATTGTTCAAAACAATTGTTTCGCCATTTACATATTGACTTCATCGGGTGAGTATGGTAACTGCCATACTCACCCGATTGACGAAACAATTGTGGTGAACAATGAGTATAAGCGGATATAGAGTGTTTTACTTCAAATCACATATTAAAAAGACGTGTTCAGCTAACTGAGCACCAAACAACAGGTTGCAAAGTAGTTGAATGGATGTGCAGTGATTCACAGTCATCTATCGGTATACCAAAAAAGTCTTGAATGCTCATGTTGAATGGAAAACGAATAAATGAAAAATGACAGATATCAAATTAATATTTGTCCCAATTTTCCATGAACATGCTACCTAATACCGATGCCTTTTTTGACCCCGTATCCCAAGAACTATTTCCGTTAGTTTCCATCACAAAAGCAATAAAAATAAAACCTAATCATAACACCTTCATTCACGTTCACTCGCGTGACCGAAATTAATGGGCCTACTTTTCGAATTTTCCGACTACATTAATGTGATGAATTCATTATTTTTGATTGGAAAGATCGAATCTCCAAACGCACCCAACTGAAAGTCATGTTCAATTCATATGCGTTTATCCACATTTTGATTTATCCGAGAATTATGCCAATGTCTATATTGATTTTGATTCTCATTATTACTTTTACGATGAACAATTGATTGCTGGTTGAATACTACTCTGTCAAGAAAGTACCGGGAATTTTCAACTAAAACAACATTTTCACATTTAATCGTCAAAATTTATTGGGTCGCCTTCAAAATAGGCTCCATTTGCTCCAATACATCTATGCCAACGGCACTTCCAATTATCGAAACATTTTTTATAGGCGCTTTCCGGGATGGACTTTAGCTCTCGCGCCGAATTTTGTTTTATGGCTTCAATCGACTCAAAACGGGTGCCACGAAGGGGCAATTTTAGTTTTGGGAAGAGGAAAAAGTCGCAGGGAGGCAAATCCGGCGAATACGGTGGTTGCTGAAGCACGTTTGTTGAGTTTTTGGCGAGAAAGTCAGTCACAATCGTAGCTCGGTGAGAAGTCGCGTTATCGTCATGCAAAAACCATGAGTTGTTCGCCCACAAATTTGGCCGCTTCTTACGGATACGCTCACGCAAACGTTTCATAACGCCTAGATAATACTCCTTGTTTACCGTCTGACCCTCTGGAACAAATTCGTAGTGCACCACGCCACGGATATCGAAGAAAACAATGAGCATCACCTTCATTTTCGAGCGGCTTTGGCGTGGTTTTTTCGGTTTCGGCTCATTTTTTGCCACCCATTCCGATGATTGCTGGCTTGTTTGCATATCGTACTCGTAGACCCAGGTCTCATCACCAGTTATAATGCGTTCCATGAATGTAGAATCGGAATTACAGCGATCCAGCATGTCTGAAGCAACCTGTTCGCGATGACGTTTTTGAAGAAAATTCAGGTCTTTCGGTACGAGTCGTGCCCAAAATATCAATCAAAATCGTACGTGCGGACTCGTGGGATATCTTAAGATCATGTGCTATCTCTCTCAAGCTGGTACGACGATTTTCCAGCACCCTTTCCTTAATTTTATCGACGTTATCTTCGATCGAAGCCGTCGATGGGCGATCACTTCACGACCGTCCTTGAGGGCTCTGTACCACTGATATGCACGAGTTTTCGATAGAGCATTATCACCAAAGGCCTTTTGCAACATTTTCAGTGCATCGGCACACGAAAATTCATTTGCAACACAAAACTTTAAACAAATTCTTTGCTCAACGTAATCACTCATAGTAAAAATCGGCACGCACTCTGACATCGACTGACTTAATCAGCTGTTGCAAACACACTAGTTGACAGATCCCGCTCAAGCTTGGCATAGTAATTAAGGACAGTGATACCAACCTAGGAAAAAAAATTTTTACCTGCCTCATTGCCCCGCCAGATTTAAATCGATAATTCCTGGTACTTTCTTGACAGAATGTATTACAAATTTTATTAGACAGAGCTCATGATATATGTTAGAAGTGTGAATATAATTGAATAAAATTCAATTTTAACAATACTTAATAACTAGCAATAAACTAAATTCAATTTCCACAAACTTTTTCTTGTTGAATGACAATTGTTTCGGCACACTGTGGTTCAAACATATACTACATTTGAACTTATACTGTGTGAAAACTTACATATGTTCTTATATATAATTTATATAATTTGAATTAAAAGTGCTGATAACAAATTGGACATTCGCTTGCCTGTTTTGAAGATTTAGCACCGAAACCCGCTGTGGATGGATCTGACCGCTTGGATGTTTCTCTCTTTGTTGATTGTTTCTCTCATAGGGGATTTTTAGAATTATTATTAATTTAATATTGCGTACAGGTTATAATTTCATTATATACCTCAGCGATGTATTCAGTTTATTTAGCCAAATAAACTTTATTATATTATTATTATATGTATTGACAGGTATTACAGAAAGTGTTACTAAAAGCTCTTTTGATATTCGTGCATTCTTTTCTTGAACGATCTAACGGTCTGACCAATATAAAGTATTAAGCAATCCTTACAAGTCAACTTATGGACTCCTGAATTATTATATTTGTTCGATTTATCTTTGTTATTTTTAATATATTTATCAATGTTATTAACGGCTCTGAAAGCTTCTACGTAATTAAAATTTTTCTCGAAATAAATGGCTATGTCTTCGGATATTCAATTTATATATGAAATTTGTATGAGGTTTTTTTCGAAATGGGGTCTTTTGTGGAAGGATAAACATAAGTTAATACTATCTTTTTCTGTTTATTGTTTATCATTTTATCCATGAGAGTTGGGTTGAGACCATTGTTAAATGCCATTTGTTTTATTGTATTAAGTTCTTTAGACAAATTCTGAAGGTTCATCGATTCTTTCAATAATCTATGGATGCAGCTACTATAGTTCGACATTTTTTGATTTAATGAAGATTAAAAGTTTTATGTATTGTGATATCTGTGTGTGTAGGTTCATGAAATATAATAAATTCATATAAGTTATTCATTTTCGTGATATTCAAGTCTAGTAAATTGATACTTTGGTTCCTCTCTTCTTCATAGGTGAATTTGATAAATAGTTGTCTATTTGTTCCTCTGAAGCGCCATAGAATGTCATCTACAAATCTGCACCAATAAAGGAAATATTTATTCATGAAAAAATTCAATCATCCATGATAATTTCGGCTAAACTAAAGCTTCAGAATGAAAAATTCATTCAAACCCAATGAATGAATATTTTCTTTATTGGTTCAGATTTGTAGATAACATTCTATGTTGTTTCAAAGGAACAAATAGACAACTAGACTCCTCTTCCAATTTCACCTACAATCTTCTATCAAATTCACCTATGAAGAAGGGAAGAACCAAAATATCAATTTTCTAGACTTAAATATCACAAAATCAAATGACTTACATGAATTAAGTATATTTGATGAACCTACACGCAGAAATCATAATAGATAAAATTTCTAATCATCCCTTCGATCAAAATATGTCAGCCTATAATGGCTTTATCCATAGACTATTCAAAGTATCGATGAAACTTTAAAATTAAAGCATTTAACAAAATTTGAATATCAAAACAGATTCACTAAATTAACTTATTTCAATATTTAAATATATCAAATATTTCAAATAAATTATCTGAGAAGTCCTTTAATTATGTTTTGTATTTTAGGAAAGGAATTAATTTTCATAATGGTAAGATCAGAAACAAAATTTAATTAGATATTGTATATTGCGTTTTGTTTTTATACGTCTTTTGAATATAAGCCGTGCTTATAAGACATTATTTTAATTCTAAAATTTTTTTTAATAAAAATTTTTTGTGAAATTAAAAAAAAACAACTTTCGAAATACTACTCTGTCAAGAAAGTACCGGGAATTTTCAATTAAAACAACATTTTTACATTTAATCGTCAAAATTTATTGGGTCGCCTTCAAAATAGGCTCAATTTGCTCCAATACATCTATGCCAACGGCACTTCCAATTATCGAAACATTTTTTATAGGCGCTTTCCGGGATGGACTTTAGCTCTCGCGCCGAATTTTGTTTTATGGCTTCAATCGACTCAAAACGGGTGCCACGAAGGGACAATTTTAGTTTTGGGAAGAGGAAAAAATCGCAGGGAGCCAAATACGGCGAATACGGTGGTTACTGAAGCACGTTTGTTGAGTTTTTGGCGAGAAAGTCAGTCACAATCGTAGCTCGGTGAGAAGGCGCGTTATCGTCATGCAAAATCCATGAGTTGTTCGCCCACAAATTTGGCCGCTTCTTACGGATACGCTCACGCAAACGTTTCATAACGCCTAGATAATACTCCTTGTTTACCGTCTGACCCTCTGGAACAAATTCGTAGTGCACCACGCCACGGATATCGAAGAAAACAATGAGCATCACCTTCATTTTCGAGCGGCTTTGGCGTGGTTTTTTCGGTTTCGGCTCATTTTTTGCCACCCATTCCGATGATTGCTGGCTTGTTTGCATATCGTACTCGTAGACCCAGGTGTCATCACCAGTTATAATGCGTTCCATGAATGTAGAATCGGAATTACAGCGATCCAGCATGTCTGAAGCAACCTGTTCGCGATGACGTTTTTGAAGAAAATTCAGGTCTTTCGGTACGAGTCGTGCCCAAAATATCAATCAAAATCGTACGTACGGACTCGTGGGATATCTTAGGATCATGTGCTATCTCTCTCAAGCTGGTACGACGATTTTCCAGCACCCTTTCCTTAATTTTATCGACGTTATCTTCGATCGAAGCCGTCGATGGGCGATCACTTCACGACCGTCCTTGAGGGCTCTGTACCACTGATATGCACGAGTTTTCGATAGAGCATTATCACCAAAGGCCTTTTGCAACATTTTCAGTGCATCGGCACACGAAAATTCATTTGCAACACAAAACTTTAAACAAATTCTTTGCTCAACGTAATCACTCATAGTAAAAATCGGCACGCACTCTGACATCGACTGACTTAATCAGCTGTTGCAAACACACTAGTTGACAGATCCCGCTCAAGCTTGGCATAGTAATTAAGGACAGTGATACCAACCTAGGAAAAAAAATTTTTACCTGCCTCATTGCCCCGCCAGATTTAAATCGATAATTCCTGGTACTTTCTTGACAGAATGTATTACAAATTTTATTAGACAGAGCTCATGATATATGTTAGAAGTGTGAATATAATTGAATAAAATTCAATTTTAACAATACTTAATAACTAGCAATAAACTAAATTCAATTTCCACAAACTTTTTCTTGTTGAATGACAATTGTTTCGGCACACTGTGGTTTAAACATATACTACATTTGAACTTATACTGTGTGAAAACTTACATATGTTCTTATATATGTATTGACAGGTATTACAGAAAGTGTTACTAAAAGCTCTTTTGATATTCGTGCATTCTTTTCTTGAACGATCTAACGGTCTGACCAATATAAAGTATTAAGCAATCCTTACAAGTCAACTTATGGACTCCTGAATTATTATATTTGTTCGATTTATCTTTGTTATTTTTAATATATTTATCAATGTTATTAACGGCTCTGAAAGCTGCTATGTAATTAAAATTTTTCTCGAAATGAATGGCTATGTCTTCGGATATTCAATTTATATATAATTACATAATCTCAACCCTTACTAATTAAATGTATCTTTTCCTATACGCCGTAAGACCTGTATATTGCAATGTATTATTTTGCCAATTCTGCATTTTTCTATTGCATCATATTTGTTATTCCCATTCTTGAATTATATTACTGTCAGCATTTATTCCGATAAGGAAACCCATAAAGGGAATTGGATCTGTTTGTTTCAACAGCGATAGACTAGAATTAGACTTGTTCAGACGTACCATTGTATTCTTGTTTTTCGAAAATAAATAGTTTTTTTTTAAAAACTTGGTTTTCTACCCTAAAAACTTAACTGGCGACGAGGATGGGATTGTGCCGGTCTTATTGAGAAGAATTAGTGCAACCTCGACAGCAGAAAAATCTTCCCAGACCTTCAGTTTCAACTGTTCAGCACAACCGAAACTTCAGAAAACCAGAAGCCTGATCACCCGAGTAGCGCCCTGTGACGACTTCACATCGAAAACATACAACATTTGGTGAGCATTTCTACTCTTTCTATCCTCCCAGTTTCCCTAATCTGGCCCAAAATTAGTCAACCTTTTTCCCAAGTTTTGTGCGTAAAACTTGTATCATAGTTTTTCCTAGGTTTCTATCAAAAAACCGACATTACAGTTTTTCCTAGGTTTCTATCAAAAAACCGACATTAGAGTTTTTTCTAGGTTTCTTATTATAAAAAACCGATTTAATTTTATAATATCGTAGTAGTAAATAATTATTCAATATTACTTCAGTAAAGCATTTTTCTGGTCGCAGAAATAAAAATAAAAATAATAAAATGGCATTAGAAAGAATAGATTTGACATTACCCGAAAAATTCGGTTCACTTTTACCTACATTTTCAGGAATTGAAAATGAAATGCATTCGTTCATACGTAGTGCGGAACAATTTTTATTTATGTTTAATAATGAACCACAGCTTGTTAAGGATTATTGTTTTGCGGTAGTTAAATCAAAACTTACCGACAGAGCTCTAGCAGAAGTATCTACTTCTGATATTCCGAACAATTGGGATGTTCTTAAGCGTTTCTTATACACTAAATTTGGCGATCAAATCAATTTAGATGTTTTGATACATCAATTACAATTTTTAGCTAAAAAACCAAATGAAGACATGTTATTTTTTATTGATAAAATTATTGCTTTGAAAATTAGAATTAATTATAGGATAGATGCAGATCCTATGCCTGATCCCGAAAAACTTATTTATAAATCTAATATTTTAAAAATTTGTAAAACTGTGTTAATTTCAAATTCACCAATTGAACTTAGAACGTATTTAATCACAAATAACGCTTTCAACTTTGATCATACTGTAAATGCTGTTAAAGATTATATTATGAATTTAGCACAATATGAAATGTTAGACAAAAGTCGTAAAAACGCATCATTTAAAAATAATCCTAGAAATAACTATCCCGATTATTATAATCAAAATAATTATCGAAATAATTTTAATAATTTTTCAAATCGTGAAACTCCACGAAATAATCATTTTAATAATTTTTCAAATCGTGAAACTCCACGAAATAATCATTTTAATAATTTTTCAAATCGTGAAACTCCACGAAATAATCATTTTAATAATTTTTCAAATCGTGAAACTCCACGAAATAATCATTTTAATAATTTTTCAAATCGTGAAACTCAACAGAGATTTCCATCACAATCAATTCAATTTAATCAACGTCCCGTGAATACTTATTATCCCACACATCGTGAAGTGTTTGGAGAACCGAGTACATCCAGAAATACAAATGTATTCAAACCGAATCCTAATCAAAGATAAACACCCCTTAAATAAAAATCCTACTTATATCAAAAAACCTATCACGCGTAAATTAGATCCAGTGTACAAACAAATAGATGCTCGTGAAATTGGTTCACATCGCATTCGCGATAATAAAAATAAACATATCTATCATAAAAAAATATTAAAGCAACGTAAACACTAATTTAAAATTTTGTTTTATATTTTAAAAATGAAGCCCTGCGTTATTTTCCTAGCATTATTGAAGCTAGTTATAATCACAATTTCGCTGGAAGTTATTCCATTAGAAAATAATGTATTACCTGTCCTATTAGGAAAAGCCTATATAACCAATAGAAATTATTTTAATAGTATTGAGAAAAATGAGAATACGCTCATGAGAAATCAGAAACAGATAGCAACTGTTGTAAATGATCTTAAAAACAAGTATATTACTAAATTTCAGAAAATGAATGAAAACTTGAAATTACTACAAATTGTTCCAGAATTACGAGATGTCCAACAGATGCATCTCATGCTATTTGAAATTAAAGATATTAAGAATATAATTGACGAAATTCAAACAGCAATAAGTTTTGCTAGATTACATCTTTTACATGAATCTATTCTGCCCTATATTAAATTTGCTGAATTGATCAGAAATGTCAGTATAATACCCGTTCATCATATTAAAGATTATTATCAATTATGTCATACAAAGATTATTTTTCGAAATAAGATATTATTATTTTTGATATCAATTCCTACTATTTATCAAAAAGGCTTTGACCTATACAAGTTTTACTTCCTAAATCAAAATAATGTAACCCTTTCCTATACCGATCCCTATATGCTATATGAAATACTGCAGTGGTCAACGAATCAATGCCATCCTATTGAAGATGACTTTTTATGCGATCAAAAATCGTTAAATAAACCACCATCAATGAAGAAAAATGTATCATTTTACCCAAGGAAACCCATTTATTCAAGAATGAATCAACTGAAGAAACCAAGAAAGAAGATGTTCCAGATATTGTGTTAGAAGACTTAGACCAATGGAATACTCAACCCTTAGAAATTACCTTCTTATTCATTTTAATATTACTTATTTTATTGATAATTATTCTTTTTGCTTATAGACATTTCAAGAAAAATGTATTTAATAAAGCTACACCTTCAGGTGATACCTTTCTCCAAGGAGGGGAGGAATTACATAATCTCAACCCTTACTAATTAAATGTATCTTTTCCTATACGCCGTAAGACCTGTATATTGCAATGTATTATTTTGCCAATTCTGCATTTTTCTATTGCATCATATTTGTTATTCCCATTCTTGAATTATATTACTGTCAGCATTTATTCCGATAAGGAAACCCATAAAGGGAATTGGATCTGTTTGTTTCAACAGCGATAGACTAGAATTAGACTTGTTCAGACGTACCATTGTATTCTTGTTTTTCGAAAATAAATAGTTTTTTTTTAAAAACTTGGTTTTCTACCCTAAAAACTTAACTATATGAAATTTGTATGAGGTTTTTTTCGAAATGGGGTCTTTTGTGGAAGGATAAACATAAGTTAATACTATCTTTTTCTGTTTATTGTTTATCATTTTATCCATGAGAGTTGGGTTGAGACCATTGTTAAATGCCATTTGTTTTATTGTATTAAGTTCTTTAGACAAATTCTGAAGGTTCATCGATTCTTTCAATAATCTATGGATGCAGCTACTATAGTTCGACATTTTTTGATTTAATGAAGATTAGAAGTTTTATGTATTGTGATATCTATGTGTGTAGGTTCATGAAATATAATAAATTCATATAAGTTATTCATTTTCGTGATATTCAAGTCTAGTAAATTGATACTTTGGTTCCTCTCTTCTTCATAGGTGAATTTGATAAATAGTTGTCTATTTGTTTCTCTGAAGCGCCATAGAATGTCATCTACAAATCTGCACCAATAAAGGAAATATTTATTCATGAAAAAATCCAATGGGGTTTGAATGAATTTCTGATTCTAAATCATCCATGATAATTTCGGCTAAACTAAAGCTTTAGAATGAAAAATTCATTCAAACCCAATGAATGAATATTTCCTTTATTGGTTCAGATTTGTAGATAACATTCTATGTTGCTTCAAAGGAACAAATAGACAACTAGACTCCTCTTACAATTTCACCTACAATCTTCTATCAAATTCACCTATGAAGAAGGGAAGAACCAAAATATAAATTTTCTAGACTTAAATATCACAAAATCAAATGACTTACATGAATTAAGTATATTTGATGAACCTACACGCAGAAATCATAATAGATAAAATTTCTAATCATCCCTTCGATCAAAATATGTCAGCCTATAATGGCTTTATCCATAGACTATTCAAAGTATCGATGAACCTTTAAAATTAAAGCATTTAACAAAATTTGAATATCAAAACAGATTCACTAAATTAACTTATTTCAATATTTAAATATATCAAATATTTCAAATAAATTATCTGAGAAGTCCTTTAATTATGTTTTGTATTTTAGGAAAGGAATTAATTTTCATAATGGTAAGATCAGAAACAAAATTTAATTAGATATTGTATATTGCGTTTTGTTTTTATACGTCTTTTGAATATAAGCCGTGCTTATAAGACATTATTTTAATTCTAAAAGTTTTTTTAATAAAAATTTTTTGTGAAATTGAAAAAAAACAACTTTCGAAATACTACTCTGTCAAGAAAGTACAGGGAATTTTCAATTAAAACAACATTTTTACATTTAATCGTCAAAATTTATTGGGTCGCCTTCAAAATAGGCTCCATTTGCTCCAATACATCTATGCCAACGGCACTCCAATTATCGAAACATTTTTTATAGGCGCTTTCCGGGATGGACTTTAGCTCTCGCGCCGAATTTTGTTTTATGGCTTCAATCGACTCGAAACGGGTGCCACGAAGGGGCAATTTTAGTTTTGGGAAGAGGAAAAAAGTCGCAGGGAGCCAAATCCGGCGAATACGGTGGTTACTGAAGCACGTTTGTTGAGTTTTTGGCGAGAAAGTCAGTCACAATCGTAGCTCGGTGAGAAGGCGCGTTATCGTCATGCAAAATCCATGAGTTGTTCGCCCACAAATTTGGCCGCTTCTTACGGATACGCTCACGCAAACTTTTTATAACGCCTAGGTAATACTCCTTGTTTACCGTCTGACCCTCTGGAACGAATTCGTAGTGCACCACGCCACGGATATCGAAGAAAACAATGAGCATCACCTTCATTTTCGAGCGACTTTGGCGTGGTTTTTTCGGTTTCGGCTCATTTTTTGCCACCCATTCCGATGATTGCTGGCTTGTTTGCATATCGTACTTGTAGACCCAGGTCTCATCACCAGTTATAATGCGTTCCATGAATGTAGAATCGGAATTACAGCGATCCAGCATGTCTGAAGCAACCTGTTCGCGATGACGTTTTTGAAGAAAATTCAGGTCTTTCGGTACGAGTCGTGCGGCCACCTTTCTCATGCCCAAAATATCAATCAAAATCGTACGTGCGGACTCGTGGGATATCTTAAGATCATGTGCTATCTCTCTCAAGCTGGTACGATGGTTTTCCAGCACCCTTTCCTTAATTTTATCGACGTTATCTTCGATCGAAGCCGTCGATAGGCGACCACTTCACGACCGTCCTTGAAGGCTCTGTACCACTGATATGCACGAGTTTTCGATAGAACATTATCACCAAAGGCCTTTTGGAACATTTTCAATGCATCGGCACACGAAAATTCATTTGCAACACAAAACTTTAAACGAATTCTTTGCTCAACGTAATCACCCATAGTAAAAATCGGCACGCACTCTGACATCGACTGACTTAATCAGCTGTTGCAAACACACTAGTTGACAGATCCCGCTCAAGCTTGGCATAGTAATTAAGGACAGTGGTACCAATCTAGGAAAAAAAAAATTTACCTGCCTCATTGCCCCGCCAGATTTAAATCGATAATTCCCGGTACTTTCTTGACAGAATGTATGCGTTATTGATCATTCAAATATTGATGGGTTATGTTTTTGGAAGAATAAAGTAAAATTTATATATATTCTATTCTTATTTCATTCGAATATTTGAAATACACCTCCATAAAACAAACGAGATATCAAAGACCAATTTACATAAGAGTACAATATGAATAATGAAATAGTTGTTATGTTTCGAAAGTAATGCACAAGACTGTTTGGCAATTTGAAAACGTTGGAGGAGTTTTTGAAGAAAATCCGGGAAAAGATAGACCATTAGAAGAATCGTCCAATAGTAGGAAATGACAAGATCAAGTATCAACCCTTACCAGAGGAACCAAGTGAGCAAAAATCATCACAAATAATAGAAGCGATATTGACAACTTATATACACATTATTAAATATCATAATCAGTTCCTCAAGTATCGAATATGATATCAAATTGTAAAGACACTAGAGTATGGGTATGAGTGATGTGAATTTACAATAATTAGTTTCATCGTTTACTTTCAACAACTCATAATAAACTCAAAGAAGACTTCCTCTCATAATTAACAGTAAAAAAACAGAGTAACAGTGGGGTGCCAATGAATAAATAAATACTGTATGTTTTGTGAAATCGATAGTACCACAAATTTCCAATCCACTTTTGTTTCTTGTCTAATAATAAATTCGATCATACTCACTAGATATCCCGACCCAAAACAATCATTTCCAATTCGTACACTATTCCCTACCCCCTCATATAGTGCAAATTGTAATAATGGGACAAAGCAAAACCAGGAAAACCTAACAATGCATATTAACCGAAAACGAATATAACCAAAATGCAACTAGATGAAACTTTTATTATTATATTACACACGAACATATTGTTTTATGAACTCAGGGACGGAACTGTTCAATTTTCATATCAAGAAGCATATTATTTCCCACCATATATATTCTAAGAATTTATAGTGAAAAATAAAGAGAGAAAAGCTTGTACTAAAATTCGAATGTGTCCATTTCGAAAGAACAATCAGAAAAGTCCTGAATCCATGGACCGGTACGGAAATGTACCACTTGAAATTATTTCATTTTCTTTCGAATTTGAATTTCTGTGACACGATAAAAATTTATTATTTTTAAATATTTTAATATTAACAGATATATTCTGTTAGCCCTCTACATATTTCATTTAAAAAAATTATATTTAATATTATAACTTCAGGAATAACTGTCATATAAGCACCGCTTATATCAAACAACATATAGAATAAACTTCATTATAAGACATCCAAATATGATAACAAAATCCAATAAATATAAATTGTTAACAAAAATCCTATGAATTAAATATTTTGAGTAGACAAAATTTTGTTTCTGCTCATCCCTCTTATGAAAACAGTTATCTTTCAAAAATATTTAACATAATCCTAAGAATTTCATCATAAAACTATCTTACTTGGAATATTCAATATTATTGAATATCTAACTGAGTTACTTTTTAGAAAATCTCAAGATATGTAAAAACATTACTAAAAAATACGTTTTAAGAGAGACTTTGCTCGTCAGTACCCAATCACATTTAAAAAATATAACATCAATCAACAAAAAATATTTACTCACCTTAACAATCTAGAAACATCTTGGCAAATGAATACTGAACATTTAAATGGTGTCCCATGTGACCTCCAACAAATAGTTCTGTGGTTTACCATAGATTTTAAAGATTGACCGGCAATTTAACGGCCTCTGTTATACAGCAGCAGGACATCAGTATAAAGAATGTTAAGGAAACCAAATAATTATATATTAGGAATAAAATGAAATAAATGGAGGTTTATACTTGATAGAAGATATATAAAATTCTGAAATATTTTAATATTAACAGATATACATATTCTGTTAGCCTTCTACATAATTAATTTAAAGAAATTATATTTATTATAATATTATAACTTCAGGAATTGAATTAATGTCATATAAGCACCGCTTATATCAAACAACATATAGAATCAACATTCATTATAAGACATCTAAATGAAATAACAAAATCCAATAAATATAAATTGTTAACAAAAATCATATAAATTACATATTTTGAGTAGACTAAATTTTATATACCTTCTATCAAATTTAATGTATGCAAATTGAGTTATTCGATTTACTCTAGCCAGGTTCAACAAAATTTGGCACCAAAAGTTTAAGGGATATAAAGTTATTTGATTTTTCCTGAATCTAATGAGCAACGAAAATATTTTTGGACGTAACAGTGTTTTAACATGTTACTCATATCAGAATGGGAAAAATGTTCTAATATCAACATGAGCTGATTGAAAAAATGGAAAGCTTTATGGAATTATCAATAATTTAGTCGTTACGAAATCATGTCTGGTGAAATGTTTACACAAATGCTCAACTACAACTATCAAAAGGATTTTCAATTAAATCGGCTCCTCATGAATAATATCAAAAAATAAAAAACTGAACGGATAGCTCGCAGCTACGAATTAAAACCCGGCTAAAAGCGGTCATACCTCACGAATTTTTTTCCTAGGGCGACCGACTTGTTTGCAAAACATAAAAAGGCGGTAGTGAGGGCATGTACGGCATCAATAATGCAAAAAGCGACGCACTCTGTTCGAATCGAGACAAGATCGAACCCCGACGCAAATATTGGCCCAGCTGATTGGGCTTGATTCATAGCCGACTGCAAATAATCGTGCATTATTTAGGGAATTACGGACAAGTGGAGAAAGACTCGAACGTAACGTCAGAATGATGCTTAAGGGCGTAGGAAATAGTTGGGGCAAAATTCACAGATTTTTTTTATTCGTTCTTTTGCTTTTCAGTAGACGAAGACGACTAGTAGCACAATGAGATTAAGTCATAAAATGTAAGTAAACCTTAAAAAGAACTCACACTGTTCTTTGATTCTGTTAGAACATAGATCAATCTTGAATTATAAAAATGATCTATGTCGCGAAACATTATTCATTTACACGTGGTGAGTTGTTTGATGTAGGTTAGTTTTTTGATTTTGATATTTTGAATATATTTCAGGACTGAAGACGAAATTGCTTAGAACTATATTTGTTTTTTGACGATATAGTGCATGCTTTGAGAGATTTCTGAATTTACTTATTCGAATATTTAAATATATTAAATATTTCAAATAAATTATATTCTTTGAGAAGTCCTTTAAGTGTGTTCATGTTTTTAAGATGCAAATGGCGTTCTGAAGGCAAGACCAGAAACAAATTTTGTCTCCTTTAAATATTTATTTATTAATTTCAATGACTTTCTTATATCTTTTGGTTTATTTATTCCATTTGACATTGTATATTGAGTTTAGATTATATACGTCTATTAAATGTAAGCGGTGCTTGTTTTAGACATTAATTTAATTCTAAAAGTTTTTTGCATAAAAATTTTTTTAAATTAAAATTGTAGAAGATAAACATATATCAATTTGTTTTAATATTCAAATTTTGTTATATTTCTTCTATCAAGTAAAAGGCCTTTCTATTTTATTTTATATATAATATATAATTATATTTTGGCTTCAATAAATCTCATTATGGAATGTCAATGAATTTAAGTAAACCTTAAAAATAACTCACACTGTTCTTTGATTCTGTTAGAACATAGATCAATCTCGAATTATAAAGATGATCTATGTCGCAAAACATTATTCATTTACACGTGGTGAGTTGTTTGATGTAGGTTAGTTTTTTGATTTTGATATTTTGAATATATTTCAGGACTGAAGACGGAATTGCTTAGAACTATATTTGTTTTTTGAAGATATAGTGCATGCTTTGAGAGATTTCTGAATTCACTTATTCGAATATTTAAATATATTAAATATTTCAAATAAATTATATTCTTTGAGAAGTCCTTTAAGTGTGTTCATGTTTTTAAGATGCAAATGGCGTTCTGAAGGCAAGACCAGAAACAAATTTTGTCTCCTTTAAATATTTATTTATTAATTTTAATGACTTTCGTATATCTTTTGGTTTATTTATTCCATTTGACATTGTATATTGAGTTTAGATTATATACGTCTATTAAATGTAAGCGGTGCTTGTTTTAGACATTAATTTAATTCTGAAAGTTTTATGAATAAAAATTTTTTTAAATTAAAATTGTAGAAGATAAACATATATCAATTTGTTTTAATATTCAAATTTTGTCATAAAATGTATATCACCTGATGGTTTGCAATTTGCATATTCATGAGAGCATGTCTTACAAAATTAGTATTATTAATTGAACATTGAAATATCTAATTGGGCTCTGTTTGCAGGAGGTGTAATTCCATTAATTTAGTGTTTCAGATTTAATTACAAAGTACAGTGACTTTGGATATTATAAAAAAATAAACCCAGAGGTCGTAGAACGTTATTCCTTGAAGGCCAATAGAGAGCTTTTAGGAGATCAAAAAGTTGTTCCCCAATCACGTCACTCCAGTATTGACAAAATGTAATGTTGAATAATTTAGTTGGAAAAGATGCTTTATATATTGACTTTATCTAATATAGACCTCAAAAATCTATTAGAATTATTATTCATGAGGAAATAAAAAATAATATTGATCCATAATTTTAAAAAATTCATAGGTATTTGCACTCTAAGTTGACTTTCAACGAATTATGATTACTTTGCATCGCATCATTTTGGCTTTTATTTTATAAAAATCTATTGTACACTTTAGCTAAGCGAAACGCATTTATATGTTGATTTCTATTCATTATCTTGAGCTGCTCACTTGATGCGTTTCCTTAACTAAGTTAACTTTTTCAAATGCTTACAAACAACTAGCCTGAAATTTGGTGACAGAAAACAGAAAAATTCACAAAATTCTCGAAATTTAACTTCACGTGAGCCTTTGTGTCGTTATTTCGCCCAATTCAATTATTCAAAATGAACTCGATAGTATTTGTACCTTCGAAAATATCTGAAAGATATAATTTCTCTATCGATAGCTGATAGATGAAGTTGTAAAATCAGTTTCTTCGGTGAAATTTATTTCAAATTTCATCATATTCTGCAATGAAACTAAGATGACTTTTTATAGTTTTTAACATTTTTTTTAGGCCAATTATATTCGATTTTAATTTATTGAGAAATTAAAATTTATTGAGCCTAAGGCAGTAAAGTAAGATCTATTTTCAGCGCAAAATTCTTGAATAGAGACATTTGGATAAAATATAAGGTTGTTCGGAAAGTAATTTCGTTTTTTCCCGACAGAGGATTTCATTGTATTTTTTCGAATCGAACTTCACCCTTAAGCCGCATAATCATTATATGTTTCGAAAGCTGATACAGCAAGGCTTGTGTGTGAAAAAGTTCAATTAATTCTACGCAGTAGTTTTTGGTTGGTACCCTTTCAAATATGGAGAGAAATAAGCAGAATTTTCGTCATATTTTACTTTTTTGCTATAGAAAAGATAAAAATTCTGTTCAAGCCAGAAATGAATTAACCGATGTGTATGGAGAAGATGTGTTGACGATCCGGCAGTTTTGATGTAGAAGATGGACCACATCCGGAAGGCCGGTTGAAGCTGATAAAGTCACGATAAAGGTAATAGTTGATGCAAATCGGCGAATAACAACACGCAAGATCGGCGAGAGGTTAAATTTATCGAATTAAACTATTTATGACCACTTGAAAGGCCTGGGTTTAACCTCGAAGCTCAATATATGGGTTCCTCATATTCTCACGGAGAGGAATTCTTGTCATCGCATTGACGTCTGTGATTTGCACCTCAAACGTCACAAAAATAATCAATTTTTGAAGAGCATCATTACTGGGGACGAAAAATGGGTTGTATATAACAATGTGAACACAAGAGATCATGGAGCAAAAAAGATGACCGGCTCAAAGCATTTAGAAATCCAAAATCCATAAAAAAAATAGGTGATGCTGTCTGTTATGGAAACATTTTTTTTCAGCTTTCACCGGATAACACAAGAATTAATTCGGAAGTCTACTGTCATCAGCTGAGCAAACTGAATGATGCACTTCAACAGAAAAGGCCAGAATTGATCAACAGAAAGGCTGTAAAGTTCCACTAATATATTATATCTCATATAAGTTTAGCCACTCGTCAAAAGCTTTTATAGCTTGAATGGGATACACTGCCACACCCTCCATATTTTCCAGATCTGGCGCCTTCGGATTGTTTTTTGTTCCGGTCATTGCAAAATATTTTGGACGGTAAAACCTTTACTTCAAATGAAGAGGTCAAAAATCACCTGGATCAGATTTTTGTCTGCAAAGACCAAAAATTTCATGAACCTGGAATCATGCTTCTGCCAAAAAGAAGGCAAAAGGTGCTGGACCAGAATGACCAATATATAATTAATGAAATATTCATTCATTATATAAAAATTATCTTCTATTTTCCAAAAAAAAACACGAAATTACTTTCCGAACAACCCAATAATAGGAGTTATGTTAAAAGCGCGTAGAAACTAAAGAGTGTAATTGCATTAGAGGCTTCAGGCTTATTGCAATTTTTCGCTTACTACGCCACTGAATGGAGGAATTTACTGATAGGGTCGAGGGGATTATCCAATATTATTTGACTTTCATTGAATTACCATATTTATCTTGCTGCAACTGAATGAAAAGGGATTTATATCTGCAATTTCCGTCCCCAACAAACATACTACCGTTTTCGACTTTTGTGTTGGCAGTGTTTTCATTGGTGTATTTTATTGTTGTTCGTTCGAATTTTTGATGAGAAGGACGTGATCAGCAATTTAAAAATTGGGGTGTCGAATAATGGTATGAATGGAAGGGCGAGTGGATTTCTGAATGGTTAAATGGTGCTTGTATTTCGGAATAAAATTTAAAGATTTGTGCAAGAGATCTTACGATAACCAATCAATCTTCTATTTACGCATGGAAATTTTTTATCACTTGTCCTGTGATGTTAAAAAAGGCTCCACTATTGATTTGAATTTGAATAGTTTAAAACTTCTGCAATAATGTGATTAAACTAAGACCATTAAGAAGTTTGGAGTTGCGCTGTAGAGTTGCATTGTTTTCAAGAAGCGTAGAATTTCTCACATTTCTTTCTTTCGTATTGTGAGATTGCACGAAGACACACATAGTGATATTTTCATCGAATTAACGTACCTAAACCATGAAAATCTTGGACTATTGAATTTTTATTGTTTTTTATAAGACATCTAATCAGAAGTCGTCTTAGCACCGAAGTTCTTAGTAACGGAGGTCTTAGTACTGGAGATCTTAGTACCGAAGATCTTAGTAACGGAGATCTTTGTACCGTAGATCTTAATATCGGAGATCTTAGTACCGGGTGATCTTAGAGTTGAACAATCTTGTAGGAGTGCCTTTATGCTTGGATTATCTCAATACCAGACAATCTTCCTTGTGCCGATTGATTTAGAGTATATTATTACCGAACCATCTTAGTTCCGGATGCTCTACTGGTCATTTGAAACAAACTGAAACGGAACACCTGCTGATTATATGCAGAACAGGTACTCTTGGAGAAAGTATTATCATTCCGACACCTTGGAGAACAATATTCCAGGAGAACCACAAAGTTAAGAGTTTGCATTTTCACTATCAGGTTGACAATTTGAGATTCATTCAGGAAAGACAAGTTTTATTTATCTTTTCATTGGCGTTTTACGAATCCGGATGTTTCATGTGTGGACGGACAGAATCGATAGCGCAAATTAGGATGTTTTAGTTTAATTGACTTTCATCTTTTATCATAGACTTCGCTGTGGTAGGTAAGCGAATTTGGTTTCAATATTAGTGTGTATTTTTAGATTAATCCTCAAAGAAAAAATAGATTCAAATGGTATGAAGCAATAGGATAGAGGAATTAGCAGGTCTTTCAGTAAAAAATTCCATGTTGAATGAAAGGAAAATTCTGGAATTTTGTGAGAAGCAAATACATTCTGTGTGATTTTAATCTCGAACTTCCATTGCCTGATTTCTTTTCTACACAATATTCCTCAATGTCGACAAATCTTAAAACAAAAACTTCAAAGAAAAAAGGATTAGAATAAGAAAATTATGAAATGAAATACAAAAATTGTTCTAAAGGAAGTAGAAAATGTTGAAATATATCCTGAGCTCGACACAATTATTATCCATTCTATCTGATCACAGGATATCAGTTCAATTGGAAAATTTCAACAAATAAAATAATATGTAAAAATGTTGGAATATGTTTTAGAACAGATAAAATTATTACTATGGAATGTTTCTAAAGCCACAAATTTAATTTAAAATAATTAAGTTATTACTCAATGTTAGTTCGTAATTATAATTATCAAAAAGAGATTGTATTGTGTGTTCCACGACGTATCGGTTAGTGACTGTTTTCGAGTTGATACTGACCTTACTGACTGAAACGTCGTTACAATCTTCTTTGGTAATTTCTATCGAGAACTCACATGAATAATGCCTCAATTATTTTTGATAAATTTTCTTTCTTCAGTTGTAATCCATAGTAATTATTGTATTTATTCAATTTAAAAATATTCTTGTATAAATTCAATATAGAGCCTCAAAGGTTGGTACTCAAAATATTCATAACCCGAAAATTTACATAAGAGTTTCTTACATATATTATAATCATTTTCTGGTGGAATTTTCCATGGCGTTTTCATTCTTTTCGAAAATGATGTCTTTGACATTGCTCCAGTCGATTATTAATCATTGACATAAAATTAAGCTTTACCACAGCTCCAAAATTGAAGTGTAAAGATTTTGAAAATATTTGATTGAATCAGTCTTTGCTTGATGAAAATCCATATTGAATAACATTAGATAAGTTTATTCTGATCTTGAAAATTACATTTTCAAGCAGAATAGCAAATATTTCAATTAAGTATTGATTTATTCTGCCGAAAACGATCTGAACAATTAATTTTACCTCTTTCTTTTGAAAGTCAAAAGAAGCTTTGTGATGCCAAAGCGTTTACAAAGATATATTGATGGATAATTTAATTTTTCACAGACGAAACTTGGTATTTGTTCAGGACTTAACTCAATGAGAATCTCATTTCTTTAATTATTTTGAACAGAATTATGGTAATTCGTCAATATTTCACGTACGTTTACTGATTCAGATGTAAAAACCCTATAGTTATGACTTGTCACTATGAGATTTATATTGTTGGTTAATAATGGCGCTCTCATAAATGGTGACCATTGAAGATGGAGATTTTTGAAACGGCTAATACTTCATTCATCCAGAAGGTTTGGTTGCGGTTAGGCTGATACAGTTGGATTAGTAGGGTCTTAGCATTAGTTTATCAAAGTCAAGGAGCTGTGGTTATCGAATACATGGTAATTTGCGTACGAAAGTTTTATAACAAAACGAGTCTGTCACATTCACTGGAATCGAAGTATTTCCTCACGAAACTCCACTTTTCATTTGGTTCAAATACACGAGGTGTTTTGAAGAACAAAGGGCACATAAGGGCTCCAGGAATGGCTTTAACCCTAGAAAATGTTGAACAAGTTCGACAAATTCTTCTACGCAGTCCAGGTCGTTCGCTCGAAACCATTCCGCTGAACTTCGTTTGGGTATTCAGACGGTAAGGCTTATTTTACACTTTGACCTGCATTTTCACTTTTACAAATTGGCAGTTCTTCAACTGTTACAGCCAGGATATTACGAACAACAGCTTACCTTTGCGCGTAAGATGGAAATACTCTTTCATTAAAGAGAAAATCCAAGATAGTTAAATGAAAGAACACTGCATAGCCTGAAAGTTATAGTTTGGTGATCAGTGTCTAAAACTTGCGTTACTTACTTTGGCAGAGCGGTAATTTTTAACTTGGCGCGCTATGTGTCTTCTTCTTACTTAAGTTATGACGAAGAAATGACCAACGTGTCTAGTTCCAGCAATCTGGGGCAACGAGCCACACTGCAAACCTATCAATGTTCGTTATTCGCCATCATTTCAAAGGTCATGTGATTTCTTGGTTTGGGGACATTCGTTGTATACTTCGATCCCCCGACGAAATGTGATTATTTCCTCTAAGGAATTCTGAAGGCGCGTGTATATGGCCATAAGCCTAGAGCACTGCAAGATTTGAAGGAAGCAATTTGCATGAAAACTATTGTAATCGAACAGACCAATGCTGGAGAGAGTGGCGGCCAACTTCCAAGAACGGCTTCAACGGTGCATTGCTGATGATGATGGCCAGCATATGTTAGATGTTATTTTTCACCACTGAGTATCGTGAATACTATGAACTGATGTAACAGAAAATATAAATAAAAATATTTTAACATGAAAATTAACAATTCTATGAATTTCGTATTTACTGCCTCATTCTGCATATTATCACGTAAGATTAGTGTTACAATGAAGTTAACCAGTTAATGATACATCTTTTACTTTGAAAAGCTGGAGCACAAAATAAATCTTTCATTTTCTTGAAATACTACTACGATTTTAATATCACTTTGTAAAAACTCACCGAATCCAGTTATGATCGCTGGAACTGCTTTTAATGAAACTGCGTTGGTAGATAATGTAGGAAGGCTTACCTAAAAAAAACATTGTTCAGTTGTTATAGGATATTATAACATAAGTGGTATGGCAATAATGGTATTAAACCACTATTGACATAACACATATTCTTCTATCTAAGGATATTGTCAGAAAAAGTAAACAGGTATGTTGGAAAAAACACTGTATTTTATGAAATATATAAAAAAATCAAATTCGGGACAGTCAGTCGGAAATAGAGGAAATTCAGTGCTAATCTAGAGAAGCAGTAATGTCTAGTGGAGCAGTAGAACAATCAAAACCTCAGTGCGATGCAATGACGACCAACAAAGAGAGAGAGAGAGAGATAGTGTGTATTGGTGCTTTTTACAATTACAAGAATTGCTTTCACAGGTATGAGCAAACATATATAAGTACTACTAAAATACAAATATAGATAGCTAAGTAGTTTTCCAGAACTTCGTGAAAATACTAAAATTGAAATTGCAAAGATAAAGTCATATTCATAAATTTAAAAAAACAAACACTTACATAGTGAGTAAAGACAAAATAATATTTACACCTCAAAATTAAAAGTTATACACATAATCATATCAAATTGAAGGGACAGACATTATTCATCAGTATTTCCTTTATTTGTTTATTGAACTTTGCGGCTGGTAGGCTTTTAAGTTCAACAGGCGGTCTTTTATACGTCGCATAATATTCCGGACCGTTCTGAGATTTTTTCAATCTTGAAAAGTTTTTCCTAATAAGTGATTTATTCCTGGTATTATGCTCGTGTATGTCAGATTGCAAACGATAAATTTTACTATAATATCATTATGTATATATACTAAGTTTTCAAGTTGAAAGATTGATGGACAGGCAAGTAAACCAAGCCTCCTGAAAACATGCTTGCAACATTCCCTATATCCAAGCCCTGCCAAAATTCTTATTGCACGTCTCTGAAATCTTAAAACTGATTCCCTTCGGGCAGAGTTACCCACAATATGACACCATACTTCAGTTTAGACTCTACCAGAGCAGAATAATTCTAGTGTTTTCGTGTATAGTGAGTGTGGGAGAACCCTCAAAGCAAATATATTTTTGCTGAGTTCTGTTATTAGTTCATCCACATGCGCACCCCAGTTAAGTGAAGCGTCTAGATTCACTCCCAGAAATCTAACTGAGGCGTCTGTACCACACTCCAATCTTAGACTCAAAGTTAACGGCCGTGTCTTAATTTCATTCATGCTAAGACCGTTAGCTGTAAACTACTCATGAGCCCCCATTAAAGCCAGCCTTGCCACCTCGCCCAAACCCTTCAGGTCACCTGACCCAACCTCATGCGTTGTGTCATCCACGAATTGAATAGTCTCCACTTCGGGAACATAATCATGCATATCGTTAATGAAAACTAAAAACAGCACTGGTCCTAGATTAGAGCCCTGTGGAATTCCGATGTTAAAATGTCTCATACCCGAATATATACCATCAGCAAAATCACCCGTTTCCTATCACTTAAAAATGCCCATGAAGCTGTATCGAAACCGTACTTTTTGAGCTTATAGAGTAGCCTGTCGTGAGCAACGCAATCGAATGCCTTCGATAGGTCAATGAACGCGGCCATGCAATGTTTTCCCTGTTCAAAACAATCGATTGTAAAATCAATAAAATTGATAATGGCTTCTACAGTGTTTCCACCTTTCCTGTATCCATATTGACTAGTCAAAATAAAGTCATTTTCCTCTAAGTAATATACTACTTGTTATTTTTTCAATAATCTTAGAAAATATTGGAACCAGTGAAAGAGTTTTTGATTATTTTTATCTTAATGATCCACTCTTTCATGAATTGGAATTACTTTCAAGCAATTTGGAAAACTTCGTGTTATCAAACATCTGTTAATTGATTCAGTAAGAGGTAGAAGGATAGTGTTTATATTCAATTTAATTATTTGCACTGAAAGATCATAGTAGTCAGTACACTTGCTATTCCTAAGTTTTTATTGTTTCTTGTACCTCAATAAATCCTACCTCACGCAATTTGAACTGTAGACTGAGTGGAATCTGTTTTTTGAATGATAAATTGAAAGGTACATTCGATATGGGCAGCTCTGTTGGGATTTTCTCCGATATAGTGGAGAAATGTTCATTCAATTCATCAGGAGAAATTTCTTAAGGAAGTGAAACTTTGTTTATCTGCAAATACTCATTTACTAACCGACTGTTCTCTCTCAATGAAGTATTAGGGATGCTTCGAGCAGTGTGGAGCCTCGAGGCTCGGCATTTCGATTGAAGCATCCCCACCACTTAAATTGAGACAGAACAGGTTTTGATTCTTCCATTGTACATTCCTGCTTCTCTAGACTAAGATTGAATTTCCTATGTTTCCGACTGTATTTTCCATAACTGTATATGCCAAGGTATTTAATGTGGCCTTCTTCACTTTCATTGATACACACTCGTTCATCGACTCTCAGGGGTCCCAAATTTGGAAGACTGGATTCATAAGATGTGAAAGATAGATGGGAAGTTTTCAGTGTCAGGCCATTTTGATCGAACTAATTTGAAACAGCACGAAGATCAGTTTTTTCTCTTACTTTGTTGTTTCTTTGGAGTTTACAGCCATACCATCAGCGAAAACTGAGATTCTTCCATAGATGTTGCTACTCAATGAATGATTCACGTAGATAAAGAATATGATTTGATCCATTGGACCATTCTCTACAGAAACTTTTGTGTCGAAAATTGCCTGTAGAATCACCTTGTGAAATTTGGCGAGAAATAAAAATGAATTTTGTTCTACCTCTTGTTAGAAAAAGTCTCAACATTGAAATTAACCTGTATATCATATACCCTGTGTATCGTACGCACAATAGCGAAATAGAATTGTGTGAGATACACAACTTCATTCAAGGTGATTTCCTCTCTCTGAAGTATTATTTACCTCGAAAATCTCCCGACAGACATCTCAACCACAACAAAATCATCTAGCTGACGTACACCGCAACCCAATTTATTATCTCATCCTCGGACAATCAAGCATCACGCCACCCAACAAGGTATCAACGGTGATAAGTGCCATAACACCATCCGCAGTCACCCCAGAGCAGTGAATAGGATCCAATCTTATCGCTCTCCCGTTACACCTACGTAGTCGGACGCTTATCAAAGGGGACTGTCAGCCGACAAGCTAATATCCAGGATGAACGGCTGAAGAACCCCGAAGGCGCGAGCTCCCCAGACATGTCACACGTGCGGAAAAATATGGCGGTGCGCGTATCTTCAGACTTTTCCGGCAATAATGCCGATTGTTTCGGGGGCAATAGGGAAAATTCGACGTCGAAATTCAACCGTTACAAATTCGGACCCGTATATGGGGGCATCTGCGAATGGGGCATCAGTTGGCGCGCCAGGAATGCGGCTGAAGGGGTGGAGCAGTTGAATTTTATACGGATTCAGGGGCGAGTATTGAATACAAGTTGCTTCATATTATTTGGCATTGGGGCATTCATTATTCTATGCGATCTGACGTGTCTTCATTTCATAATCAATAGTTAACATCGAAGTAAAATATTCAAGATTATTTATCCTTATAAATTCTAGCATATACGAGGGGTGTTCAATGTATTCTCGGTATAGGTATGAAAGAAAACTATTGGACAGATTCTGCCAACTGCCAATAAACTTAATCGGGATATTTATGTTCCAAACTTATCTTAGAACATTACAAGCAAATCACCCCGATACCGAGAATACATTGAACACCCCTCTTATTATGGGGCCTTTATGGAGTTAAGTGAAGTAATCCGTGAGTAAACTTCGTTTCAGTTTGGTTCCTAGCAACTGTAGAATGTGATTTTTTCATTTTCAGTAACGGCCATTATTATTATTATTATAAATGATAATGAGAAATTTTACACGTCCTAAGGCTAGTACCCCAAGAGAAATAATTTCTTCAATTCGTGTTTGCGCGCCAGTTCCAGAGAAGAGCATGCTAGTTAGGCCCAAATGTCTGTATTTTTCAAATTCTGAGTCAAAAATGGTTTCAAACTCGCTGATGAAGAATTTGAGCTCAATTGTAGTTCTATCCGTAAACACACTATTTTTCGAAAAGAAGGTGCAAGAGCCTTGAATTTTTCAGCGTCTAAACAGCACGCAGTTCGTTAATGGGCAAAACCGGTTCGATAGTTTTGCCGTTATTCACGTTTGAAAATATTTGATTTTTTTCCCACTATTTTTGAAACTTCAGATCAATAAATCTGAAATTCAGAATTTAGAAGTACCATAATAACGTGCAAGGATCATATAGTAAGAAAAAGAATTAGAAAATTTACCTTTGACCTTTGAAATAATAAAAATATTTTATTGAACCCCTATCATAACAGAAAATATTCATATACTGTTTGCTAACAAATTTCAGACTAACTGTTTTATAAGGCATCTGAAAGTTGGCCATGTTTACAAAATGCTTCATGTGAACAACTCAAGATAATAAGTAGAAATCAACATATCGGCCGTTTTTTTAGAGTGATAGAACTTTAAATTGAAATAAAACACATTTAAATTAAGATTGAAACCAATTTTTTTTTATTTGAAAGATAATTTTATGACATTTATGTTTTAAAAATAATTTCCGGAATATGTCCACCTCGACTAGCTCTGAGGAATCGCATTCGGCCAGATCAATTTTGGACCACTTTTTCGAGTAATTCAGGCCTTATTTAATCAATAATACGAGTAATGTTGGCTTCCAAAGTGTTTATTGCTTCTGGTTTATCAGCATAAACCAATGACTTGACATAACCCCAAAGAAAATAATCCAGTGGGGTTATGTCGCATGATATTGGAGGCCAATTAATTGGACCATTTCTGGAAATAATGTTTTCGCCAAATCTTTCTTTCAATAAATCAATTGTTACGGTAGCAGCATGAGGTGTAGCACCATCTTGTTGAAACCAAAACACTCCTGGGTCGATACCATTCAAATTTTGAAACAACTAATCATTGATCATATCGATCTGTAACGAGCGCCATTCACTGTAACATTACCTCCAGCATCGTTTTCAAAGAAATATGGACCGATGATGCCTTCAACGTGTGAAGCACATCATACAGTGCATTTTTCAGGGTGCAATGGAACCTGCAGGACTTCTTGAGTATTGTTTTCACTCCATATACGGCAATTTTGCTTGTTTATATAGCCGTTCAACCAGAAATGAGCTTCATTACACACACACAACACAATTTTACGATTAAAAATTGGATCAACTTCAAGGTGTTCTAGGCCCAATCAAAAAACTAACGACGCTTATTATGGTCAAGTAGTTTTAGTTCATGAACCAGTTGGATCTTGTATGGGTGTAGACCAAGATCTTTATGCAAAATTTTCCATATGGTGTATGCACAGAGTCCAACTTGTCGAACGACGAACGTCGACGAATAGACAAATCTGGATCATCATAAATACTATCACTTACAGCAGCGATATTTTCTTCTATACGTACAGTTCTTTGTCTTGTTGTTGTTGCATCGAGTAGAGAAAATGTTGTCAGAAATCTATCGATAGTTCGACGAATAAGCTGCTCTGTTGGACGATTATGTAAACCATAAATTTCACGAAGTGCTCTATGAGTTTGGCGAATAGAACACTCATCTTGAAAATAAATTTCAACAATTTGTAAATGTTGTTCCGTCGTGAGTCTTTTTATGATAATTTGTCAATGCTTACTAAAGAGGAATATCAAAACAGCATGGCTTCTACCTTCTGTCAAATCACAGTTATCCCTATCGAAAGTTCTATTACTCTAAAAAAAACACCCGATATGTGTTTCATTTAACTGAAGTGTCTAAAAGATTTTTATAAATTAACAGCCAACATGATACGAAGTAGTTTAAAAAATATCTATAATATTCTAGTGGACATATTTTTGGGTCCCATTTCAGCATAGTTATTTCCAACAAACTATTTTGATAAGTATTGAATTGTATCAGTCCTTACTTGGTGAAAATCCATATTAAATAATTTTAAATAAAATAATAAAAAAAAAAAAAAAAAAAAAAAAAAAAAAAAAAAAAAAAAAAAAAATTTTGATAAGTATTATAAACAGTCGGACGTTTGTTAATCCCAAGTTAAATATAGATCTAATTGTTCAGAGACTTAACCCAGCTTAAGGGTAACAAGTTTCTACCCTTATATTTGTTACAGAAGTGTAGATTCCATTTAAGGTTCGGTCATTCTATTGACCTTAGGTATCTTAATGTCAATACATTGAAAGATTATAATTATTTGCTGATAAATATTTTTGATGCTCAAATTACACAGTAGATTATAATTTAGATTTTATTTCCAACTTAAGGAAAGAACCGAACCGCATTCCAAGAATAATTTTTCGAAGATGAATTTTGATAAGTAATTTCAAGAAAACACTATATACGTTGGCATGTATACATTTACTTTCAGTGAAGTTTTACAGATATGGAAAAGGAAGTCAGAAAGATACGAAATTAAGTGTTAAACAGTGGAAGAATTAAAACCTCAGCGCGATGCGATGATGAATAAACGACTGTTCTCTCTCAATGACAGTGGCGACTGGGTATCGAAAGGCTCTGCAGTCTGCTTTTATTCGCACACGTGAGATGCGTTAAACCATATCGGTTGAAAATAAAGTAAATCAAAACGTTCAGTGTAGAAGAAAGAATCAGATCGTAAAATGGTACCTTGATGGTCAATCAATTCGAGAGACAATAAACTCATTCATTGTAGCCTTTTATGATAGGCCGATTCTATATCATGTTCGGCAATTCCTAGAATAATTAAAAAATTCCAGAAATGTGGGTACTTACGAACATGCAGTCATTACAAAATTGATAAACCACCAAAAATCATTCGTGAAAATCGTCTGACGAAAGAAGTAGATGTGTGCAGTGCTATTGAAACCAGTGAACCTTGTTTTAGTAAACAAATTGGTGAACAAGTCGATATGAGTGATAGAAGTGGTCAGAAAATTTTGAAAATTAATGGTTACCGATGTTATAAGGTTCAAACAAACTAAGCAATTTTTCCAGAAGACCATATCATATGAATGGAATTTTGTAAAACTATAATGGAAAAAAGAAATGAAAATAGTTCATTCCTTAGCAATATCTTAGTCACTAATGAGTCATCGCTTTCCTTGAATAGAAAACACAACCAATCAGTAGTAAGATATTGGTCTAGGAAGAATAAGCATCTGAGTATTTCTTTGCGTACCCTGTATATCCAAAAACTTAATGTTTCGACAGGGATACTGGGCAATTACATCATAGGGACATGTTTTATCAATGGTAACCTATAAGCTGCCAAATATCTGGAGCTTTTAGAGAATCAAATTATTACGACAGTTCGACAGCTACCAATTAATTTCGATAATGGTTCCAACAGAATGGGCGTCCAAGTCACAGCGCAAAAGTAGTCATACAATATCTCAGGACGACTTTTTCGGACCGTGTCATTTCTACAAATGACATTATTAAATGGCCCCCCAGATCACCAGACTTATCTTCCAATGATTTTTTTTCTTTGGGGATATTTGAAAAATTTAGTTAATGGGCATGAAATTGATGGAGCGATAAATATTAATGAATGAAGCTTCAAAATAATCTAACTTCGTGCCAAGATAGCAACTATGCCGAATCTGCTCAGAGATATGAGATTATGCCTTTATAAGTTTTTAGAATTTAGGACATTAACGTCTGCCACATCACTGCGGAACGCCTAAAGAAAGTGCTGACATTGAATTTTTACTTGAAAATTAAGAGTTGGTTTCTGGATAAATTTGTCTGTTTTTATATTTTTTTTCTTAGTCCTCAAGTTGTTTTTAAATGGCTAAACAAGTACCTAGCATATTTACACAGCATATGTTGTAATTATATGATCACCCTTGAAGACACCTCTACAAAATTGCTGGTAATTAAGGTTGAAAATTGATCGTAGACTTCATACTGAATGTGGAAAATGTCCTCAATTCACGAGTAAGACCCACTGAAGACGAGTTCGATTTTCATTGAACTCTCGAAGTTAGTGTATTATGAAATTTTCAGGAACTTCTTATTGTTATATTTGCTTAGGACATCTGTATAAAGAATGTTAAGGAAACCAAATAATTATATACTATGTATTATGAATAAAATAAAATAAATGGAGGTATATACTTGATAGGAGTTATGTAACATTTTTTTAATATTTTAATATTTACAAATATAATCTATCAGCATTCTACATATTTAATTTCAAAAAACTATATTTAATATTATAACTTCAGAAATGAATATAATGTCAAATAAGCACCGTTTATATCAAACGATACCTATATAAAATGAACATTAATTATGAGACATCCAAATAAACAAAATCCAACAAATATAAATTGTTAACAAAAATCGAATAAATTAAATATTTTGAGTAGACAAAATTTTGTTTCTGCTCATCCATCTTATAAAAACAGATATCTTTCAAAAATGGTTAACATAATCTTAAGAATTTCATCATAAAACTATCTTACTTAGAATATTCAATATTATTGAATATCTAACTAAGTTACTTTTTAGAAAATCTCAAGATATGTAAAAATATCACTAAAAAACACGTTTTAAGAGAGACTTTGCTCGTCAGGACCCAATCACATTTGAAAAAGTATAACATCGATCAACAAAAAATATTTACTCACTTTAACAATCCAGAAAGCATAGGACACAATTTAAATTTTCAGTATTCATTTGCCAAGATGTTTTCTGGATTGTTAAGGTGAGTAAATATTTTTTGTTGACTGATGTTAAATTTTTTTAAATGCGATTGGGTGCTGACGAGCAAAGTCTCTCTTAAAACGTGTTTTTTAGGAATGTTTTTACATATCTTTAGACTTTCTAAAAAGTTACTTAGTTAGATATTCAATAATATTGAATATTCTAAGTAAGATAGTTTTATGATGAAATTCTTAGGATTATGTTAAAGATTTTTGAAAGATATCTGTTTTCATAAGAGGGACGAGCAGAAACAAAATTCTGTCTACTCAAAATATTTAATTTATAGGATTTTTGTCAGCAGTTCAAATTTTATTGGATTTTGTTATCTTATTTGGATGTCTCATAATGAATATTTATTTCATGTTTTTTTATATAAGCGGAGTTTATATGCAATTAATTTAATTCATGAAGTTGTATTGAATATAATTTTTCGAAATTAAATATGTAGAAGGCTAAAAGAAAATATCTGTAAATATTGAAATATTTAAAAAATTTTATACACCTTTTATCAAGTATAAACCTATTTATTTTATATTGCCCAAAAACATGATACACTGAAACTGTTTCAAGACATTATGTAGGATTAAATTTATTTTGGCCTTTTAATTCGTTGTTGTGGTGGTCGGAAATAGCTTCATCTTCAGGATTCAGGATCAGGCCGTTTTAGTTTTAAACCACTTCTGAATTCGATCAAGTACATCTGACTTTTTTTCCAAAAAGTTGGGTTAGCCTGAGTCAGACACGAGTAGATCCGTATCATCTGCAAAGTTTGTCATTTACCACGAGCATGTCTCTCTCTATCGAGAATGTTTTATTTATCATGAATGAATATAATAGACAATATTGGGCTTAAAATAGTACCCTCCGCCCTTTCTTATGAACTCACAATTTTGAAGAAATATTATTATATTAAAATATTTCAACATTTACAGATATATTCTGTTAGCCTTCTACATATTAAATTTCAAAAAATCATATTTAATATTGTGACTTCAGGAATTAAATTAAGTTTGATATAAGTACTACTTATATCAAATGACATATAAAATAAGCATTCATTATAAGACAAATGATATAAAAAATTCCAATAAATATAAATTGTTAACAAAAACCTCATAAATTAAATATTTTGAGTAGACAAAATTTTGTTTCTGCTCATCCCTCTTATAAAAACAGATATCTTCCAAAAATATTTAACATAATATTAAGAATTTCATCATAAAACTATCTTACTTGGAATATTCAATATTATTGGATACCTAACTAAGTTACTTTTTAGAAAATCTTACGATATGTAAAAACATTACTAAAAAAACAAGTTTTAAGAGAGACTTTCCATCATCAGTACTCAATCATATTCATATTCAAAAAAATATAACATCAATCAACAAAAAATATTTCCACACCTTTTAAAAATTCAGAAAGCTTCTAGTAAATGAACACTGAAAATTTAAATGGAGTGTAATGTTAACTCAAATAAATAATTCTGTGGTTTACGATTGATCTAAAAGATTGAAAGGCAATTTGACAGTCTCTGTTATAGCACAAGAACCATCTGTATAAAGAATGTTAAGGAAACCAAATAATTATATACTTTGAATAAAATAAAATAAATGGAGGTTCATACTTGATAGAAGATATATAAAATTATTCAAATATTTTAAAATTTACAGATATCTTCTGTTAGCCTTCTACATATTTAATTTCGAAAAATTTATATAATATTTCATATTATAACTTCAGGAATTAAATTAACGTCATATAAGTACTACTTATATCAAACGACATATAAAATAAACATTCATTATAACAAATCCAAATGATATAACAAAATCCAATGAATAAAAATTTTCAACAAAAATCCTATAGATTAAATATTTTGAGTAAACAAAATTTTGTTTCTGCTTATCTTTCTTATGAAAACGGATATCTTTCAAAAATGTTTAATATCATAAAACTATCTTACATAGAATATTCAATATTATTGGATATCTAAGTTACTCTTTAGAAAATCTTAGGATATGTAAAAACATTCCTAAAAAAACAAGTTTTAAGAGAGACTTTGCTTCGTCAGTACTCAATCATATTTCTATTCAATAAAATATAACATCAATCAACAAAAAATATTTTCTCACTTTTTAAAAATTCAAAAAGCTTCTGGTAAATGAATACTGAAAATTAAAATAGAGTGTAATGTTTTCTCAAATAAATAATTCTGTGGTTTACCATTGATCTAAAAGATTGAAAGGCAATTTGACAGTCTCTGTTATAGCAGAGAACCATCTGTATAAAGAATGTTAAGGAAACCAAATAATTATATATTTTGAATAAAATAAAATAAATGGAGGTTTATACTTGATAGAAGGTATATAAAATTATTTAAAGAACGACATATAAAAAAAATTCAGTATAAGACATCCAAATGAAGATGAAAAAATGAAGGTGAGAAAATATTTTTTATTGATTGATATTAAATTTTATTGAATATGAATATGATTGAGTACTGACGAAGCAAAGTCTCTCTTAAAACCTGTTTTTTAGTGATGTTCTTACATATCCTAAGATTTTCTTAAAAGTAACTTAGTAAGATATCCAATAATATTGGATAAGTAAGATAGTATTATGATGAAATTCTTAAGATTATGTCAAACATTTTTGAAAGACATCTGTTTTCATAAGATGGATAAGCAGAAACAAAATTGTCTACTCAAAGTATTTGATTTATAGGATTTTTGTTAACAATTTATATTTATTGGATTTTGTTGTATCATTTGGATGTCTTATAATGAATGTTTATTTTATTTGTCGTTCGATATGAGTAGTACTTATATGACATTAATTTAATTCCTGAAGTTATAATATTAAATATCAATTTCTGAAATTAAATATGTAGAAGGCTAACAGAATGTATCTGTAAATATTAAAATATTTAAATGATTTTATAAACCTTCTATCAGGTATAAAGCTCCATTTATTTAATGAAAAAATATTCATTAGTTTTCTATTTATAGCCGATCGAAAATGCAAATTTTTAATGATCCACCTGAATGACGAAAACGTGAATCATACCCAAAATATAAAATTGCCGTGAAAGTGTGATGAAATCTCCATCATTTCGCAGAATATCATGTAAAACAGTTCGTACGACCAGAAAGGCAAAAAAGAACCTTCAATTACGCCATCAGTTGAGTTCTCCGCAACCCATTAGCTCGTACGCAACTCGTACGATTAGCATGCCTCAAACGTCCCAACATTCACACGTTTGACCACACGGAGAACGACGACCCATCCAACCCGACACATAGGGATCTATTTGATCGAATTAACAATCGCGTTCACGTGCCGCAATTTCGAACTTTTCCAATGTCTAATTAAAAAAGGGGCAGCAGAGCCGTCTGGGGAGCCAGACGGATTTGCATGGGGTGCGAAGGGGGTAGAGGGTAGCGGGATAAAATATGGCGGTGTCTTATTTCACAGGGGTGAACATAAAGATTTTATTAAGCAATTCGGTTGTGGGGATTTGAGTAGACTGAAACACTCTGAAAATTATGAGAGAATAAAACGACGTTTGAGAGACTGAATAGTGTGGGGAATTATTGGGCGAGACTAAGACTTGAAAGAGGGGGTGGTTAGTCGAAACATTTGAGGACACTGGATTTCTCTATCTTTAATTCCAAGAATATTTGAACATATTGGCTTTAAATTATTCTGTAGTGTGGATAGAATGTCAGGTAGTCCAGAATTAATGTATTAATTCAAACAACTTCTAAAACATATTTTCACTTTCTTCTATCGACTCCTACTGTAAAAATTATAAAAAATAACGAAACGGACCAAACAGAGAATTTTTCCGTAGCGAAAGGGTGAGTCTTTAATTTGTATCGGCCGTTTTTTCTAGGGTGATATAACTTTAAATTGAAATAAAACACATTTGAATTAAGATTGAAGCCAAATTTGTTTTTCATTTGAAATATAATTTCATGAAATTTATGTTTTAAAACTAATTTTCGAAATATGTCCACCTCGACTAGCTCTGGAGAACCGCATTGGACCAGACCAATTTTGGACCATTTTTTCAAGTAATTCAGGCCTTATTTCATCAATAACACAAGTTATGCTGGCTTTTAAAGCGTCAATTGTTTCTGGTTCATCAGCATAAACAAATGACTTGACATTACCCCAAAGAAAATAATACAGTTGAGTTATGTCGCATGATCTTGGAGGCCAATTAATTGGACCATTTCTCGAAATAATGTAATCGCCAAATCTTTCTTTCAATGAATCAATTAATACGGTAGCAGCATGAGGTGTAGCACCATCTTGTTGGAACCAAAACACTTCTGGGTCGATGCCATTCAAATTTTGAAACAAATAATCATTGATCATCGATCTCTAACGAGTACCATTCACTGCAACATTAGCTCCAGCATCGTTTTCAAGGAAATACGGACCGATGCTGCCTGCAGCTTGTAAAACACACCATACAGTGCATTTTTCAGAATGCAATGGAATCTGCAGAACGTCTTGAGGATTGTTTTCACTCCATATACGGCAATTTTGCTTGTTCACATAGCGGTTCAACCAGAAATGAGCTTCATCACTAAACACAATTTTACGATAAAAAAGTGGATCAACTTCAAGCTGTTCTAGGGTCCAATCAGCATGGAAACGACGCTTATTATGGTCAAGTGGCTTTAGTTCTTGAACCAGTTGGATCTTGTATGGGTGAAGACCAAGATCTTTACGCACAATTTTCCATGTGGTGGATGCACAGGGTCCAACTTGTTGTGAACGTCGACGAATAGACAAATCTGTATCATCATTAACACTATGGCTTATAGCGGCGTTATTTTCTTCTGTTCGTACAGTTCTTTGCCTTGTTGTTTTTGTTGCATCCATTAGATAAAATGTAGTCCGAAATCTATCGATAGTTCTACGAATAAGCTGCTATGAGGGACGATTATGTAAACCATAAATTTCACGAAGTGCTCTATAAGTTTGGCGAATAGAAAACTGATTTTCAAAATAAATTTCAACAATTGGTAAACGTTGTTTCGGCGTGAGACTTTCCATGATAATTTGTCAATGCTTAGTGAACAGAAATGTCAAAACAACATGGCTTCTACCATCTCCCAAAGTTATCTCTATCGAAAGTTGTATCACTCTGAAGAAACACCTGATACATTGATTTCAACCAATATTTCTCTCAGCAAATGTGTATAATTTACATTTATTCAGATTCGGCTCAGGTGAAAAGTAATAAGATAATCTTCTTCTTCTCCATGTGTCTTGTCAATTTGATCCAACGTTAGCGATCATCATCGAGAAAGCATCTGAATCGTCTGCTGTATGCAAAAGTGGGCCTGCATTTCGTATTCCATTTTTAAATATTTTTAAGCCAATAAACTTGTCTTCCTGCACCCCTCCGGCCATCTATTTTCCACTGATAACACTGGTCGACAAGATTTTTGTAACTCAAAGCAAATCTTTTTTTATAGAAATATCCTTTTTATAATAGGAAAAATATTCCAAAAGACCTAACACGTACCACTTTTCAATAGCTCAATAAGACCATATTACATCAGCAAGTAGTCAATTTCATAAGGGGACGGTTAAAATAGATGCATTTCAGAACAGGAAAAGTACCTCAACTGTGTTATTTGCAATATAAGACATAAAATTGAGACTAAAAATCAGTTTTCTGTTGAGTTTCGAAGTGAGTGGTTACCTGTGTGTAGATAAGAAAGTGTTTTAAGGACGAAAATGTCGAGACAGATGCTCTTCAGTTGCAAAATCTCTCCTGACTGATTTTGTTATAGTTGTGGTGAATTCATGAAATCAGAAGCCAAGCCATTTTCTGAAAATGTTGAAAAAGCCTACTCGCAATATTTTGGTTTTAAACTTTTAAACATTCCACTAATCATTTAGACGATTACTATTTCTGCCTGTCAAAGACTGAAGGTTATTCCAAAGATGGAAAGCACAAGTCTATCCAATTTTGCAGTCTGCAAAACCTTTTCCTCATAACGCAGATTTACCAGTGCGGATCGCACCTTTAGATCCGCAAAATGTTGTTTTTAAAGATACTGGAGACAACGCATCATCAGGCAGCTCCAAAGAACAGGGCACAGATCTTACTGTTACTCTTTTTAAATTAAAGGAATTTTAGTTGGCCTTCAGAGAGTATTTACAAAATATTGCTGTTTTCCTCATATATGGGGTAGTCGTGCAGTAAATCATCATTGTATAACAAAAATTTGGCCATAAAGAAGTGTATTTCAACCGGGATCCCGAAATGTTAAGTTTAGACCTCTTGTAGACCCCAAAAATGTCCTTCTGCCTCCTCTTCACATTAAACTGGGCCGATGAAAAACTTTGTGAAGGCTAGAATAAAGGTGGTGATGAATACAAATATTTAAAACAAGTCTTTCCCAAGTTAAGTGATTCAAAATTAATGGAAGGCATTTTTAATAGATCAGAAATCAGAATATTGCTGGATGACGTTAATTTTACAGAGAAGCTTACCAGGCAGGAACTCAGAGCATGAAACTCATCTGTAGGTGTAGTAAGAGGATTTTTGGGCAACAATATGGATGCAAACTACCAACAGTTAGTTAATGAACTACTAGATGCTTATAAATTGCTTGGTGTCCGAATGTCATTAAAAATTCATTTCCACCATTCACATCTGTCATTTTTCATGAAAATTTGGAAGCTGTCAGTGAAGAGCAGGGTGAGAGATTCCACCAAGATGTTAGGACAATGGAAATTCGCTATCAAAAACGATGTGTTCCAGCCATGGTGGGTGAATATTGCTGGTTTTTGAAGAGAGACCCTCATAAAAGGACAAACATAGAATGTATTTAGTATTTTAAGTCGATATTTTTAATCTTTGTATTTTTTTCAAATATAAGGTATATGGTATAAGGTTTAGTAGATGTTAAACCTAATAAAGTCTACATGTATGGTTAAGAAATTCTGAAATAATTTTTTTCAATACACATCAGATATTCTAACATTGAATGTGGTTCTATAAATGCAACAAGAAAACCTTATGTGTCACAACTTTTTTTCCTCATTTTCTTATTTGGATACGTCCCTTTTACCATAATATGATATTCAGCTTCATGTTACAACCGAAAAAGTTTTTTTGTCGGCTAGCGTGACTAGCTGTGAGAATTGATAACGACTTCCCCGCAGAACATGGTCCAATTAACACATATTTCTATCAATGACAACCTTAAGTAATTCCCTATATTTATTGAATGTTCTTAGCACTTCTCCCAAGGAATTTAAGGCATTCGTCTATATATCCACATTTCTAATGCTTCAAAGCGTCTCATTTGTCGATAACTTCAATGTCTATGCTTTCAGTCCATACAAAAATACCGTCCAAATATAGCACTTTACCATCCTTTGTCTTAATTCTAAGCTGAGTTGGATATTAAAAAGAAATGTGTTCATTTTCATATCGGGTGTTTTTTTTAGAGTGATAGTACTTTCGATTGGAATAACTGTGATTTGACAGAAGGTTGTTTTGACATTTCTATTCAGTAAGCATTGACAAATTATCATAGAAAGTCTCACGCCGAAACAACGTTCACATATTGTTGAAATTTATTTTCGAAATCAGTGTTCTATTCGCCAAACTTATAGAGCACTTCGTGAAATTCATGGTTTACATAATCGTCCACCAGAGCAGCTTATTCGTCGACCTATCGATAGATTTCGGACAACATTTTCCCTACTCGATGGAACAACAACAACAAGATAAAGAACTGTATGTACAGAAGAAAATATAGCTGCTGTAAGTCATAGTGTTAATGATGATCCAGATTTGTCTATTCGTCGACGTTCACAACAAGTTGGACTCTGTGCATCCACTACATGGAGAATTTTACGTAAAGATCTTGGTCTTCATCCATACAAGATCCAACTGGTTCAAGAACTAAAGCCACCTGACCATAATAAGCGTCGTTTGTTTGCTGATTGGGCCCTAGAATAGCTTGAAGTTGATCCACTTTTTAGCGTAAAACTGTGTTTAGTGATGAAGCCCATTTTTGGTTGAACGGCTATGTAAACAAACAAAATTGCCGTATATGGAGTGAAAACAATCCTTAAGAAGTTCTGCAGGTTCCATTGCATCCTAAAAAATGCACTGTATGGTGTGCTTTACAGCCAGGAGGCATCATCGGTCCATATTTCTTTAAAAACGATGCTGGAGCTAACGTAACAGCGAATGGTGCTCGTTACAAATCGATGATCAATGATTATTTGTTTCAAAATTTGAATGCTATCGACCCAGAAGTGTTTTGGTTCCAACAAGATGATGCTCCACCTTCTGATGCTACCGTAACAATTGATTTATTGAAATAAAGCATTTTTCAACGTTATTTCGAGAAATGGTGCTATTAACTGGCCTCCAAGATCATGCGATATAAATCCCTTTGATTATTTTCTTTGGGGTTATGTCAAGTCATTGATTTATGCTGATGAACCAGAAATAATAGATGTTTTGGAAGCCAACATAACTCGTGTTATTGATGAAATAAGGTCTGAATTACTCAAAAAATTTGTCCAAAATTGGTCTGGTCGAATACAGTTCCTCGGAGATACTCGTGGTGGACATATGCCGGAAGTTATTTTTAAAACATAAATGTAATAAAATTATCTTCCGAATAAAAAAAAAATTGGCTTCAATATTAATTTAAATGTGTTGTACTTCAAATTAACATTCTATCACTCTAAAAAAACACCTGATAGAAGTGGTTTTTAGCCGTTCTATCCTGCATTTGATCTTAATATCAGGATCCAGTTGGTCAGTTATTATAGAACACAGATATAAGAATTTGGCAACAATTTCAATTGGCATCCAATTCAATCGAAGTGTAGCATCGATGTGGGTTACGGCTACAGGAAGAATTTAGTTTTATTTAAGTTTATCTTGATGCTCATTTTTCTCCTACTTCTGGAATACGATCTGGCGGTCATAAAGGCTGTCTGATAGAATCATCCGCATATCTCAGAATATTTAATACATTTATTTCATTCCATATGGTTGGCCTTGCAATGCTTTTTAGAATATTTGATCCGGATATATATCGAATAAAATAGGAGACCAAATACAATCTTGTCTTACTCTTCATGGCATAGAAATTTATCTGGCAAAATTATTTCCATTTCTACTTTTGCGGTTTCATTCGAATACAAATTGTCAATTACACGTATATATTTACCATTGATGACTTTGTTTTTTAGTATTTTCTACCATTTTATATGTTGCACTCTATCAAATGTCTTCTCAAAATCCACGAAGCACATGAGAACGTCTTTTCGCTGATCACGGCACTTCCGGGACATGACATTTAGCGTAAAAAGCTCCTCTATGGTATCAAGGTATTTCTAAAACCAAACTGTGTCCCTTCAAGATCTTCTTGAATTATTTCATGAGAGAAATCTATCTTTAAAATTTATGTACAATCTGAAGACTTCTCTGTGCAGTGTATTCTTTTAGAGGAAACACATTTCGAATGGAAAAAAAATACATAAAAATTAATTTTAGTGACAGTCAATATCAAGCTTCAATGTCCGAATATAATTTCGGGAATGTGGCTGCCGCGTCAATTACTTACATGGCATAATGTGGCCACGTAAATTCCAGATGGTGCACTAAATCTGGTTGAATTTCGGCAATAATGCGTTGAATGTTGGCTTGAATGTGATTGTTTATCGCTTGACTGTAACGTTCAATTTATCATCCTTATTGAAGACTCTAAAATATACCTAACGGTGAACCCCCCTAGATGTAATGTTATTTTGCCAAATACTTATAATTAATTAAGTAATATTAAATGAGCTTATTGTGATTTTCACAAATTTTATTGTTATTATAATACAACAGTTGTTTCGCTATCACATTAGTATTTTCAGGTAGGTGGTATCTTACATTTTTGAATAACTTGAAGATTGATTCAATTTAAAATTAAATACTTGTGTATTATTATCAACACAACTACAGCTATTCGGTCAACCAATTATCCAAAAGTGTGCTTCACCAATAACAAAATTTTTAAGTGGAATTTTCAGTCAATTGCAATATTTCTTTCTCCCCATACTCTATTTTTTATCGGATAACACTGTAATTTCACGAACCGGCTTCAAGAATTGCTGTGACGGCATTTCATTTCTATTGAAGTTTTCACCTAAATTTCTAACAGTTTGGAGATACCGGATTTGGAAATAAATTTTTAATATTTGCGAGCTTTTTTCAAGCTCGAATTGACCCATTCCGTTAATGCCAAATATTAAACCAACTTCCTTTGAGAACACCAATGGCAGAAGTGTTTTCAGAGTACTTCAAAATGCAAACGCTAGATGGCTCAACCTTCACACGTGTATTATTTAATAAAGTGAGAAAGTAAATTTTTATATCGATACATTCCGCTCAGTTTAAGAAAAATCAAAATATATTTCAAATTCAGTTATAATAATGTCCTTCTGTAGAATTTATACATTTCATATTATATAATATCATATCTTATCATATCATATCATATCATATCATGTCATATCATATCATATCATATCATATCATATCATATCATATCATATATCATATATATATCATATATAAAATATCGTATATCGTATATCATATCTTATCATATCATATCATATATCAAATCGTATCATGTTATATTATATTATACATTCTGTCAAGAAAGTACCGGGAATTATCGATTTAAATCTGGCGGGGCAATGAGGCAGGTAAAAATTTTTTTTCCTAGGTTGGTACCACTGTCCTTAATTACTATGCCAAGCTTGAGCGGGATCTGTCAACTAGTGTGTTTGCAACAGCTGATTAAGTCAGTCGATGTCAGAGTGCGTGCCGGTTTTTACTATGGGTTATTACGTTGAGCAAAGAATTTGTTTAAAGTTTTGTGTTGCAAATGAATTTTCGTGTGCCGATGCATTGAAAATGTTGCAAAAGGCCTTTGGTGATAATGCTCTTTCGAAAACTCGTGCATATCAGTGGTACAGAGCCTTCAAGGACGGTCGTGAAGTGGTCGCCCATCGACGGCTTCGATCGAAGATAACGTCGATAAAATTAAGGAAAGGGTGCTGGAAAACCGTCGTACCAGCTTGAGAGAGATAGCACATGATCTTAAGATATCCCACGAGTCCGCACGTACGATTTTGATTGATATTTTGGGCATGAGAAAGGTGGCCGCACGACTCGTACCGAAAGACCTGAATTTTCTTCAAAAACGTCATCGCGAACAGGTTGCTTCAGACATGCTGGATCGCTGTAATTCCGATTCTACATTCATGGAACGCATTAAAACTGGTGATGAGACCTGGGTCTACGAGTACGATATGCAAACAAGCCAGCAATCATCGGAATGGGTGGCAAAAAATGAGCCGAAACCGAAAAAACCACGCCAAAGGCGCTCGAAAATGAGGGTCAGACGGTAAACAAGGAGTATTACCTAGGCGTTATGAAACGTTTGCGTGAGCGTATCCGTAAGAAGCGGCCAAATTTGTGAGCGAACAACTCATGGATTTTGCATGACGATAACGCGCCTTCTCACCGAGCTACGATTGTGACTGACTTTCTCGCCAAAAACTCAACAAACGTGCTTCAGTAACCACCGTATTCGCCGGATTTGGCTCCCTGCGACTTTTTCCTCTTCCCAAAACTAAAATTGCCCCTTCGTGGCACCCGTTTTGAGTCGATTGAAGCCATAAAACAAAATTCGGCGCGAGAGCTAAAGTCCATCCCGGAAAGCGCCTATAAAAAATGTTTCGATAATTGGAAGTGCCGTTGGCATAGATGTATTGGAGCAAATGGAGTCTATTTTGAAGGCGACTCAATAAATTTTGACGATTAAATGTAAAAATGTTTTTTTAATTGAAAATTCCCTGTACTTTCTTGACAGAGTAGTACATATAACTCTGAATTATTGGTCATGATTCTCAGGTCAGTTTCCATATGGAAAAGCAAACGTTAGCTTGAGATAATGAAACCCAGAATTTTCACGGAATTTTTCGCGCTTCGAAATCGTTTGCCTAGGGTTCAATTATTCTTTCTGAATTATTCGAGTGCCATCGTCAAAGGAACTAATTATGACTACACAATGAAAGTTTGCATTTCTTCTCAGGGTTAAATCCGTAGAGTATCAGGTGCAATCTAAGGCGCTGAATAAATCACGATTACTACAAAGTGTAAAACTTGCCGCTGGATGAGATGAATTAACTCTTTGTAAGTATTCGCTTCCGAAATAAAGATATGAAATGAAGTTCATCAACTACAAGAAACTGTTAGTTATTCTTAGCTATTCCTTGTGGAACGAAATTATTTCATAAATAATGATATTTCAATGAAAACACAGGCACAATTCCGAAATAATGAGCAAAACTTTTAGTCTTTCAAATTGAAGGGAAGCACGAAGTCCCATAAAATATTAAATGAACTTCATTCATATCGAGTATAATATATTCATTTCAATTTCATCATCATTTTCTCAATCATTTGACTACGAATGTATAATTCTCATTATTTGAATATTGATATTGCAAATTTCATATCATAATATTTGTTGACATATCGGGTGTTTTTTTGAACTTTAAATTGAAATAGAATACATTTAAATTAAGATTGAAGCCAATTTTTTTTATTTGAAAGATAAAGCAAAGCTTGTGTGCGAAAAAGTTCAATTAATTCTACACACTAGTTTTTGGTAGGTGCTCTTTTGAATATGGAGAGCAATAAGCAGTATTCTCCTCATATTCTACTTTTTTACCATAAAAAAGGTAAAACTTCTGTTTAAGCCAGAAATAAATTAACCGATGTGCATGTAGAAGATGTGTTGACAGTACGCCAATCCCAGGACTGTTCTGAAAAATTTCGATCCGGCAACTTTGATGTCGAAGGTGCATCACGTTCCGGAAGGCCATTTGAAGTTGATAAAGACACGATAAAGGCATTAGTTGATCAAATCGCCGAACAAAAACCGGTGAGATGTTAAATTTATCGAACTCAACTGTTTTTGACCACTTAAAAGGCCGGGTTTTAACCTCGAAGCTCGACATATGGGTTCAACTTGTTCTCACGGAGAGAATATTATGTCGTCGCGTTGACGTCTGTGATTCGCCGAAAAATTGGTTGTATATAAGAATGTCAAACGAAAAAGGTCATGAAGCAAAAAACATGAACCGGCTCAAAGTATTTCGAAAGCTTATATCAATCAAAAAAAGGTGATGCTGTCAATTTGGTGGGATTTTAAAGAAATAGTTTTTTGTTTTGAGCTTTTATCGTATAACACAACAATTAATTCGGAAGTCTACTGTCATCAGCTGAACAAGCTGAATGATTCAAGAGAAAAGGCCAGAATTAATTAACAGAAAAGGCCAGAATTAATAAACAGAAAAGGTGTAGTGTTCCACAAAGTTAATGCGAGATTTCATACCACAAGTTTGGTCACTCGCCAAAAGCTTTCACATCTTGAATGGGATACACTGCCACAACCACCATATTCTTCAGATCTGGCACCTTCGAATTATTATTTGTTGCGGTCATTGCAAAATTTTTTGGACGGTAAAACCCTTATTTCAAAAATCACCTGGATCAGTATTTTTGCCAGCAAAAAACATATTATATAATAAAATTCATTATACGAATATAGTCGAAAAAATACTAAATTACATTCCGAAAAACCCAACAAAATAAATGCAGCGTTTGATCTTTAATTCCAAAGTGATTTTGTAACGAGGTTCAGATATGATCACACAAATATTCACAATTTCCTTGTAGCAGGTCAGCATTTTCTGTTTCGGAGATTACACTCCCATTCAACTTTCATTTCAATTTCTCGAATATCGTATTGGAAGAATATGAGATTGGAGGTCTTTTGAAGTGAATATAAAAAGAAATGAGAGCGGACATTTGAAGTATTGATTCCAAAATACCCGAAGACATTATAAGTGATTTGCCGAATGTTAGAAAAAACTGGTGTTCAATTCATCATTACCGAATAAAATAAATGAAAATCGTGAAAAACTTGGTGGACATTCAATAATGCTGGTGCATGTAATAATTAATGATGTTTCTACTGAATTATTTTCAGCATAGATGCCACGATTTAAAACAATATCGTCCATACTGTGAAACTCAGTTGGTTCGATAAATATATATAAGAACATGTAATGTTTAAGAATTTTCTTTATATTTGCTTGGGACTGATTCATTTTGGATTAACATCAATTATAGATACGCAATATGCGTAAGAAATTGTTGGATGTCTTGATACAATGAATACAGAAGAAAGAACTTAACCTCAAATAACATTTTTTAGTCCTTCAGACACACATTAGAAAGAGAGATCTAAGTCTTACACCCCTTGTGGTCTTCCTCTTTTATTTAGCTCCAGATTAGGAAAAGGATAATTCCGCCACAAAACAGGAAAAAGTAGTGACTTCTCAATGTAAGAGCGCTGGAAATAACGTCTCTTAAATTTCAGCATCAGAGGTACCGAAATTAACTTCTGGCAAGTTCGCGAAGGAATAGGGAAGAAGAGGGCTAATGAAGGAGAACCAGAGTTTTCTTGTTCTTTACATGAAATTTTATTGAAGATATTATTAATTCACTATTCAGAATGGTTTTGACTACCATTTTTATGCCTCAACTGTAACTGGCTAAATGCATATATGATGAAATTTATTATTTATGATCAACGAAGGTTGAAAATATACTTCGAATTAAATTGTTCCGGATTGCAGTATGTATTCCGTATTTCTTTGAATTATTCCTTAGAGGAACTACATATGATGACTATAAACACAGAATTCTGTATTGATATTTATTCAGAATTCTGTGTTATTATCTGACAGCAAAATAAACGTTGTTTTTTGCAATTCAAGAATTGGTTTACTGAAGAAACGAAAAATCTAACGACAATGAAAAATACGTGGTTAAAAGGCTCCATCTTCTCCATTATCGATCTGCATCGTTACATGGCCAGTATTGGAGGGAAAATATTTCAATTTTCATACTTTTTTCTGAAATTATAAAAAAAAATTCGAATTTATATTAGATGGTGAGATATTGAACAAACTACATTCTGCAAAAACATATTTCTACGGCACTTTCTAATAAGAAATTTCGTCTTCGTATTTGGTCTCATTATCTAAACCAGTCTTTTAAATTTTAAGTCTCACGTAATTTTTTCCGTTATTATGAACGAAATGAATATAAGTAGATTATATCTTAATCAATTACTCCAATGTTATAACAAAATTCGCAGAATAAAATATTTCGAATTGTTCGCTTAAAGAGGCTGCTTAAAACGATTGTAGGATTTATGTTGATAAGTTGCCATACTGTCCTGTATACTCGGATGGACATCATCTGTCATTTAGTTTGTTAACAATGCTTCATTTTGTTACTTCCCCATTGTGTTTTGTAATTTATAAATTGGATAAAAATATCGAACAAACAATATGTTCCTAATATTGTATTGCATTTGAAATGTGGGCGTAAAAGCGCTAACTTTTGGTGATTCGACTTGTGTATGAGTTGAACAATACGTTCAAAAGCGATCAAGAAGTGGTAGAAGGTTTTCCCCGTTCTGATTGGCCATTAACGTCTTCAACTGAACTTGACATCGCTAAAGTAAAGGAAATGGACCGGAAATCGTTGTTCACGTCTGTAGAACATATTGTATGAAATCTCTGTGGCTCACGAATCAATCTGTAACATTTCAAACGTCTGTTTGGACATCAAACGAGTTGATGCTCAGCTAGTGCTTGAAAAGTTATCACCATATGGCTTCGGTAGATTTTCTTTCGTTTCGAAACTCAAATTGCTACTTCCAAGGTACCAGTCTTCAGTTTATAGAAGTAATAAAATAGAATTCGAGGCAAGTATTGAAGATTTTTCCTAAAAATGCGTTAAAAAATGTTTTTATGAGTAGATTATTCGTTGTCGTGAGGGATATAAAAATTTGGATGCATAATAAACAGTTTATTTCAGGTTCCTTCGAGACATAAAATTAATCCTAACATAGTCTTGAATAGTTTGTCAATTCTTCTCCTTGCAACTACACTGCTCAAAAATTGAGGTGGTTAATTTGTGTATATAATATATAAAAGGAAATAAAGAAGCGATTATGTATATGCACTGATGTATTTAGTTAGGTGTCTATATACGGTTAACCTGATTGAAATAGCAACAATGAGCAAGACTGCGTTAGAGCGACAACATAATGGAGAACTAAACAGAATGAAAATTCTGTCTTTGTGGAATCTGCAGACTCAAAAAAGGTCCGTGTTTCAGAAATACCTTGAAATCACGAGTTTTTATTATTGGGACCTCCTCTAGCTTTTCGTAGTGCTTTTACCCTATTCGTCATTGTGCCAAATGTTCTTCAAAGCACTGGCGAGCTGTTTTAATGCCTATGATGAGTCAGATAAGCGGTTTAATTGCTGTGACATTGAATATCAGACATTTTCAATACAATTTTGGTCTGGAAAGACAGCATCCCAACCCATTAGGTTAATGCCATGCATTTCTATGCAGTCGTTGATAATTCTTGCTCAATGTAGACGAGCATTATCGTCGATTAATATGAAATTTTCGCTAATGGCTGTCGCAAAGGGAGCAATAATTCGTTTTACAATAAAATTACGATATCTTACCAATGTCATTGTTGCGTTAATGAGGATAATGACATCTCTGCGCCCATTAAAACAAATGCCTTCCCAAACGCACACTGAGCCGCTACCGAAAAGAGTCAACGAAATATTCATTATACCGTTAACCCCGTTCTCGCCACACCAGCATTCGACCATCAGACTGATACCGACAAAATCTGAACTTATCCGTGAACAAGCAGGATCTCCATCCGTGCGAGTTCCAGTTTTCATATTCAAGAACCCAACGATATCTTACAGCCTGGTGCTTCCTACTCAATTGCAGCTGCCTGACGGATCTTCTCGCCCTCAAATTGAAACTGTGCAACCTATTGCGGATTTTCTGATTATAAACTATCCTACCGGTAGCCGGTATGAGCTGGTTATGCTGTGAAGAAAGGATTTCTTCGTGCGGTTAACCGTATTTGCCGATCTTCTGCAACGGTTATATTATAGCTCTTATTCTTCCACCCCTATGAGATTATGCAGCACTTTCATAAGAACGAAAGCGATTCCACGCTACTTATCACTTGGAATTGGATTACTTAGATGTAATACCATATAATCTCCCCTTGCAGATTTCTTGCTGTTATTGTTCTTCAAATAAGGTGCAACCATTTCGAAATTTTCCGTTTTTGTGTAATGCATGTTTAAGAAATAATTTTATTGAATATTAGCGTGTGTCAGATTGTTAGCAATGTCGTTTGTTGATTTGTCACAGCCTGCCACTTGACAACCGATTAATGAGCCTGCCAGATTGTTCTTCGAGTTTGAGACTCTGTAGTTATCAAAATAAGAGAGATAGATCAATATATATTCGTAATTAGGAGAGAAATAGCTAGCCAATAGTGAGAAAATATATAGGGTGATCCATTTGAAAAACTGATGTTGCACTCAATATCCTGTCCACCTGTATATAATCTATTTTGTGGAATAATTTTGAAGAAGTTCAGTTGATTTCGTACAACTTTCGTAAATAACTTTTTTTGTATCTCCATTTGCAACAAAACTAAAGGTTGGGTTAAAATATACTGAAATACCCGGTACAGTAATTCTGAAAATTTGATGACGATAGCTCAGAGGTGATAGCTTTGGGCTCGTAACCAAAAGGTTACGGGTTCAAATCCTGTTCAGGAGAGAAAGAAATTTTTTAGGACAGGTTTCGGTTACCATTTCACTGTTGGGTCGAAAACTAACAGTGCTGAGACCTAAAGTGGCGTAAGATTGCAGTAACAAAGCCTACCTAGAACACAAATTAAATCCTAACTCGCACAAGCTGAAAAAGCTTCTAAGAGATCTTCACAGGAGGTCTACGAGTATCAGGATGATATAAATTAATATAATATAAAATTAATAAGTGCAAAAAGTCAGTTTTCTCTCGAATATCCACTTCAATATTTGAGCAGTGTATTTCAACCGTAATGTTGCAACAAATTACTCTCATGCTTGAAACAATAGAAACGAAAATCGCTAAACACCCCCAAATTGCAGTATATACAATTGACACACCCTAGTCTCTTGACATCCACCGTGTAAAAACTACGTTTGCATGTCAAATATCGCTAAAACTTGGGCTAATGTTTATTCGAAGCCAACAGCAGCTAGTAGTGTTTAGTGATTAGTACATGGGATTATGGTCGACTTACAGTTTCCGTTGACGGTTCCGGATCTGAAATAGAATCTAAGCACGCGATGCATATCGCCAGTGAATTTAAATCGTCATGAAAGTGCTCATTGAAACGAAAGTGACTGTGATATTATAGAAATATTGAAAATTGATGTTTAGTCAGGACTGTTGGAAGAAATCCAATTTCCAGGTATCTAAATGAAGTAGGTAAATAAGAAATAATTTTTGTTTGTATCACGATTTATTGTTGAGGATAGAGTTCGAGCGGTTTTGATAACAGATGCCGCTAGTAGTTTTTATTACATTCTTTCATCTGACAACATCTTCATTTCGAAGTGTCATCGTTAGGCTTTCTTTTCAGTATCTGTCATTTCCCTGAAGTATAAACAAAAACGTTTCTGTGTGCTCTGAATATGTCAACTTTAGTATCAAAAACTGTTTTTGCGAGGAGTCTTATTTCATTACTTCAATTTGAAGAAAAAGGCTGCCGAGTGTCATCGTATTTAAGTGGATGTTTATGGTGACCTTGGTTCAACTAAACGAACGTGTCAGAAGTAGTTTGCCCGATTTAAATGTGGCAATTTTAATAAGGAAGACGAAGAAAGATACGGAGCTCCAACAAAGTTTAAAGATGATGAATTAGAGCAAAGGCTTGATAAGATCCGTCACAAACGTAAAAACAGTTGGAATCACTTAAACAGCCATTTTTCATCGTTTAAAAGTAAAGAGAATGATCAGAATGGTGGGAACTTCGGACAATTTATGAATGAGAAGATTATGCTGCATACTTGGTGGAACTAGGTGGCTGTGGTGTATTATGAGCAGCTACAATCGAACGAAAGAATCACAGGGAAGGTCTACCGATGACAATTGATACGATTGAGCAGACCATTGCGAGAAAAACGGCCGTAATACGCCTACAGACCCGACTAAATTATTTTGCACCATGACACATGTTGCGTCGACCGTTAAAACGTACTGTCATGGATTTTGTGAATTATATCTTGTAAACGAGTTATAAATAATCATTATTAAAAAACTCAGAAGATGAAAATCAATGAAATTGAAGGAAAAGATTCACCCTTGTATATATGTTGGCTCCTTAGAGTGTAATCAAATCAAAATTAATTAAATTAGATCAATTTAGAGAGAAATATTGATAATTCAACGCATGAACACACTCACAAGACAAAATTATGAAGAAAAAACATATTTGGAATGCGTAACCACTAGTAGAGTGAAAATTCTTTAAACGATAGTCAAAAAGTGGGGGAGATGCTTCGATCGAAACGAGGCTCTGCACTGCTCGCTTCGTAGCACTGAGAAAGAACAGTCATCTACTCGTCATTGCATTGCGTTGAGGTTTTGATTATTCCACTGCTCCACTGGACGTCTTGATTAGCATTGAATTTCTTATATTTCTGACTGTCTTTCCCATATCTGTATATGCAACTGCGCTGAATTATACTATCTAAGTTATTTTCAATGCAATAGAAAAAATATTCGGTTTAATAATTCAGGAGTCTATAAATTCAGTTGTCATTAATACGTTTGCGTATGTATATGTGGGCAAATTGGAAGAACTTCCTTTTGTGAAACATATTTTTGAAACAAGTCATGTTTTTCCAGAATTAGTTAATCTTGAAATACTATACCTGGAACTGATAGGCAAGAAACTAGACATTAGAGCTCTATAAAAATTCTTAAAACCCAGCAGTTAAACCATTAAACAAGATACAACCGACAGGTAACGTTCCCTACAACATCAAGTTCTACACAAACTGAAGCCTTCCTTAAGTATATAAAAACCTTTCAAAGAGATTTTTTACACAAAATATATAATTATATTTTGGCTTCAATAAATCTCATTATGGAATGTCAATGAATTTAAATAAACCTTAAAATAACTCACACTGTTCTTTGATTTTGTTAGAACATAGATCAATCTTGAATTATATAGTTGATCTGTATTTCGAAGCTTTAGTCTTTTAACACGTGAGAGATATAGGTCAGTTTTTTAATTTTGATATTTGGAATATTAAATGAGGACTGAAGACGGGATTGTCTAGAATTATATTTGTTTTTTGAAGATATACTGCACATTTTTTAGAGATTTTTGAAATAATTTATTCGAATATTTAAATATATTAAATATTTCAAATAAATTATATTCTTTGAGAAGTCCGTTAAGTGTGTTCATGTTTTTTAAAAGGCAATTGGTGTTCTTAAAGGTAAGACCAGAAACAAAATTTTGTCTCCTTTAAATATTTATTTATTAATTTTAATGACCTTCGTATATCTGTTGGGTTATTTATTCCATTTGCCATTATATATTGAGTATTGATTATATACGTCTATTAAATGTAAGCGGTGCTTGTGTAGACATAAATTTAATTCTAAAAGTTTTTTGAATAAAAATTTTTTTGAAATTAAAATTGTAGAAGATAAACATATTTCAATTTGTTTTAATATTCAAATTGTGTGTGTAATAATTTCAGTTGTATTTCGCCAATAAGATGTCGAATGTTCTCTTACAAGTGATTCAAAGTCTGGGATTAGTCATTAGACTTGTGCTTCCACACAGATTATTTAGAGATGTCAAATCACATGATCTTTGCAACCAATTCACAAATCCTGGTCGTACGATGATCCTATCGTCAAACCTCCTCCTCAGCAAAGCGAACGTATTTTCAGACTTAATACAAGCATTCCAAGAGCAAATGGATAAAATCACAGAAGCCTTGACATGAACAGTAGTAAAATCAAACTGATAATGATCAACAAAAGCAACAATGTGACAATTTGGAATGAAGCCCAAATGAGGAGAAGAAATAGCTGGATTTAATTCTCCAGCCCCTCTACAGATTTTCATTTCAAAAAATCTCATGAAAACATCACGAATTAAATTTTAAAAACATATCCTACATACACTCTATCACTTTATATATATATATATATATATATATATATATCCATAACACGTGGTGGAAATTAACTTATAAAGAATCAAAAGAAATATAAAATAATAACTAAATTATTTAGCCATAACCTTAAACATATATGTTTCGATTGGATGTGAAGAACCACAAAGACTTCTTCATAGTAATTTTCAATTTATATATACAAATGAGAATGGCCAGGAATGGCCTGCATCCGGTTCTTCTGTATAAAGTGCAGACTTAGACTCTGACCTAGAAAACAACAGAGTCACTCTCAGCATTGAACTTTGGAAGGACATAAAACAGTAGTTGAGGTATGATCGCGTGTATCCATTGCCCATTTTATTACAGGTGAAAATCTATGGAAAGCCACCTTCTGGTAGAAGAAGAATGTCCTGCCTGAAAAACTATAGAACCTGCTTGGGCAAGAACTGTGTATAATTGTTTCGAATAGCAACCAAGAGAATTAATATAAATTTGACGATTGCTCGTACCCGGAACAGATAGACATTCAAAGAAAAAGTACCAGTTTTACCCAAATATCTTCAGTAAAACATAATGAACAATGATAATGAATCGAATTTTATATCTAGTGTTTTTTTTTAAGTGATAGAACTTCAAATTGAAAAAAAAGGCATTTAAATTAAGATTGAAGCCAATTTTTTTTATGTGAAAGATAATTTTATGACATTTATGTTTTAAAAATAATTTCCGGCATATGTCCACCACGACTAGCTCTGAGGAACCGCGTTCGACCAGACCAATTTTGGACCACTTTTTCGTGTAATTCAGGCCTTATTTAATCAATAACACGAGTTATGTTGGCTTCCAAAGCGTCTATTGTTTCTGGTTTATCAGCATAAACTAATGACTTGACATTACCCTAGAGAAAATAATCCAGTGGAGTTATGTCGCATGGTCTTGGAGGTCAATTAATTGGAACATTTCTCGAAATCATGTTATCGACAAATCTTTCATTCAATAAATCAATTGTTGCGGTAGCAAATAATCATTGATCCTCGATCTGTAACGATCACCATTCACTGTAACATTAGCTCTAGCATCGTTTTCAAAGAAATATGGACCGATGATGCCTCCAGCGAGTAAAGCACTCCATACAGTGCATTTTTCAGGATGCAATGGAACCTGCAGAACTTCTCGAGGATTTTTTCCACTCCATTTACAGCAATTTTGCTTGTTTACATAGCCACTCAACCAGAAATGAACTTCATCACTAAACACAATTTTGCGATAAAAAAGTGGATCCAACTTTAAGCTGTTCTAGGGCCCAATCAGCAAACAAACGACGCTTATTATGGTCAAGTGGCTTCAGTTCTTGAACCAGTTGGATCTTGTATGGGTGCAGACCAAGATCTTTACGCAAAATTTTTCATGTGGTGGATCCACAGAGTCAACTTGTTGTAAATGTCGACGAGTAGACAAATCTGGATCATCGTGAACACTATGACACTGATTTTGAAAATAAATTTCAACAATTTGTATACATTGTTGCGGCGTGAGTCTTTGCATGATAATTTGTCAATGCTTACTGAACATAAATGTCAAAAAAACATGGCTTATACCTTCTGTCAAATCACAGTTATCCCTATCGAATGTTATATCGCTCTATCATTAACAACTGATATATGCCGCTCATATCGCCATCAATAAAGAATACAGTCGATTGGATAGTTAACACTGGCAACACAAGAATCAAACTTCTGTGAAATTCAGATGCTAAAATGTTTTCATACAACATTTTACATTAAGATAGATAAAAACACTAGGCTTGAGTTTCGCAAAAATTTGATTTATTTTGTTGATTTATATGTTTTGGGATTCAAAACATTTTCAGAACTAAGAAGAATTTACATAATATTACAATTTATATATTTCGAACAAAAGATGGGACGGGGTGTTTTATTTGAGGTTGTTAACAGTAAATTATACATGTTGACGATATTTGCTTATTTTTCAAAAGAATTAGTTATTAACAGGTATCAGTAATGGGGATAGATGAAATTCCAAGTGATGACTTGTTATTGGTAAATGCTTTTTAGGAGCCGAAGAGAACTCCAGAGATGCGAATAGGTCCAACTTTTTGCTTTTGTTACCTGAATGTAGAACTTTGGTTTTACAGAAGTCTATGAAGTGGTTTTCTTCTACGCAATGGGCAAAAAAACGAGTTGTTGTTTTATTTGGGAGTATAGATATTTATGTTCGGCTACTCTTATGTTGATTGAACGACCAGTTTGACCTATGTCAAAGTCAGGACATTCACTACAATGTAATTTGTATGTGGTGCTTTTTTCTCCAACTTTCAGACAATCTTTGTTTTTAACCAAAATTGACCGTAGATTTTTCTTATTTGTAAACTTAAGCCAAGTGTATTTGTCTACCTTATTAATATCCAAAATGTTTCATCAAGTGATTTGCGAGAAATGAATATATTTAATCAAAATCTATTATATATGAAGAAACTACTCTTCGGTGAAACAATTCGATGAAAGATAGTTCAAAAAGCATCAATAACCAGGACCTCGTGAAATTCAATCGATCAACTATCCTTGTACATTGACCTTCGGAAACGTCAACGAGGAAATAGGAGAGATCCGCGTGGGAATCGGACTGACAGAAAACCGAATGGTGTGTTGTATAAATCGTATTATCCGTGCAGAACTAGCGGAGATGCTCCTATGGGATTGCGATAAGCTGGTTTTTAATTGGACTTCCCGCATTGCGCTGGATTCCGGAGCTCCTGATTGTAGCAATTTTTTTCGTGCAGTTAGCGGGAATAGGATAACAGGGTACATATAGAACGTCGGGAATACTAAGGTCGCATAGAATGTCTGCATAACATATATGCCGGGTTTCAATATTTTGGGAGCTAATTCTAGACCTCAAAATAGGTAAAAAGTTTCATGAAAACATTGGTCCGCAAATGAGCTGTTTTGGAGATATGAGCGATTTTCAGTTTCCAAAATATTTACTATCGGTTTTTTGTTGAAGTGATATTTTTTTTTATTTGAAAGATAATTTTATGAAATTTATGTTTTAAAAATAATTTCCGGCATATGTCCACCACGACTAGCTCTGAGGAACCGTATTCGATCAGATATTACAACCTTTGTATAGCATACCGACTCATTTTAATATTTAAAGCTTCTTTTTTACTTGAAAAGAAAACGCCTTGTTTATGTATCCATTCAAAAACCTTACGCGTATTTGGATCTTACGACTTTCTTCAGCAGGATACAAATAGTACTGAAACAGATGTCAGCTTTCTTTAAAAATTGTAAAACAAACAAACCTTCAAAAAGTAAGAATTTATATGATTGTTTCGGTCTTTACTTGACGGAAATTCATTTTGAAATAATGAATAAAAGTAGTACTCACCTGTTGGAATCGTAGTATGACGAAACAATTGTTGTGAAATAAAATATAAGCGGAAATAGAATATTATTTTTCATTCATAATTCTTCGACGGAAAGATATACCGTGGTTAATCCCTACTATAATATAATATAATATATAATTATATAATATAATCCCTACTAATATTATAAATGCGAATGTAAGTTTGTTTGTTACGCTTTCACGCAAAAACTACTGAACCAATCATCATGAAACTTTGTACATATACTCTTGAAGGTATTAGAAGTAACATAGGGTACTTTATATTTAAAAAAAAAAAATTTTTTTACGAAAGATAAAACAATTGTTTGTCAAAAAATCGTCAAATTTAGCTACTTCAGTAATGAAGTTTTACTATTATTATACCCTTACCCTTTATCTTTCATACTTATTTAATGACTCCACTGCGGGCGAAGCCGCGGGTAAAAAGCTAGTCCCTACTAATATTATAAATGCGAATGTAAGTTTGTTTGTTACGCTTTCACGCAAAAACTACTGAACCGATCATCATGAAACTTTGTACATATACTCTTGAAGGTATTAGAAGTAACATAGGGTACTTTATATTTAAAAAAAAAATTTTTTTACGAAAGATAAAACAATTGTTTGTCAAAAAATCGTCAAATTTAGCTACTTCAGTAATGAAGTTTTACTATTATTATACCCTTACCCTTTATCTTTCATACTTATTTAATGACTCCACTGCGGGCGAAGCCGCGGGTAAAAAGCTAGTATGTTTATACAAACGGATCAAAGCGTTAGAAGATTGCATTTTATGTGAAGTTTTTTAACCTCTTGGCGATCCTTTTCTTTCAAGTTTATCTCCTAAATTGAACATTTACATTATGATTCACACCGAAATCAACAATCAACGGAATGCCATGATTGTCCCCCTCACAAATTAAGGAAGATCCAAAAAATACGTCAGATCCAAAGCAATATGTCATATGCGTTGCAGGATATTGCAGCTTCACTAACCATATGCATTCGTTTCAAGTAGATATCGGGAGGTTTTTTTAGAGTGATAGTACTTTAAATTGAAATAAAACGCATTTAAATTAAGATCGAAGCCAATTTTTTTTTATTTGAAGGATAATTTTATGACATTTATGTTTTAAAAATAATTTCCGGCATAAGTCCACCACGACTAGCTCTGAGGAACCGCATTCGATTAGACCAATTTTGGACCATTTTTTGAGTAATTCAGGCCTTATTTTATCCATAACGTCCATTGTTTCAAGTTTATCAGCATAAACCAATGACTTGACATAATTCCAAAGAAAATAATCCAGTGGAGTTATGTCGCATAATCTTGGAGGCCAATTAATTGAACCATTTCTCGAAATAATGTTATCGCCAAATCTTTCTTTCAATAAATCTTTTTGTTACGGTAGCAGCATGAGGTGTAGCATCATCTTGTTGGAACCAAAACTCTTAAGGGTCGATATCATTCAAATTTTGAAACAAATAATCATTGATCATCGATCTGTAACGTTCATCATTCACTGTAACATTAGCATCAGTATCGTCTTTAAAGAAATATGGACCGATGATACCTCCAGCGTGTAAAGCACACCATGCAGTGCATTTTTCAGGATGCAATGGAACCTGCAGAACTTCTTGAGGATTGTTTTCACTCCATATATGGCAATTTTGGTTGTTTACATAGCCGTTCAACCAGAAATGAGCTTTGTCATTAAACACAATTTTACGATAAAAAAGTGGATCAACTTCAAGCTGTTCTACGGCCCAATCAGCAAATAGACGACGCTTATTATGGTCAAGTGGCTTTAGTTCTTGAACCAGTTGGATGTTGAATGTGTGTAGATCAAGATCTTTACGCAAAATTCTACATTCCCATGGATGCACAGAGTCCAACTTGTTGTGAATATCGACGAATAGAAAAACCTGGATCATCGTTAACACTATGACTTACAGCAGCGATATGTTCTTCTGTACGTACAGTTCTTTGTCTTGTTGTTGTTGTTGCATCGAGTAGAGAAAATGCTGTCCGAAATCTATCGATAGTTCGGCGAATAAGCTGCTCTGATGGATGATTATGTAAACCATAAATTTCACGAAGTGCTCTATGAGTTTGGCGGATAGAACACTGATTTTGAAAATAAATTTGTAAACGTTTTCGCGGCGTGAGTCCTTCCATGATGATTTGTCAATGCTTACTGAACAGAAATGTCGAAACAACCTGGCTTCTACCCTCTGTCAAATCACAGTTGTCCCTTTAAAAAGTTCTATCACTCTAAAATAACATCCGATACATATATAGAACAGACAGGCCGATGTTTACAACATAGAATCAAAGAACACAGGGTGTCTATTTTGAAAAACTATAAATCAACCGGTTTCGCAGAACATTGCATAGAAAATAATCATTTTTTTAATGAGAAAGATGTCACTTGAGTTTAGGTACTTTTTGTACTTCTTTGAAGATGGCCGAAAGTCCGAAAGACGTGTCAGAATTCTGAATGAACTATGAAACATGAAAACTGTGTGAATTTCTCAAATAAATTAATTGTATGAATATATGGACTCCGTAGTTAACTCTAATGACAGATAAAGAATCAATACATTCTGCTATAATATGAAATTAAAAAATTCCTTTATATATTTGTTACTTGTACAAGTAAAATGAACCTTGACAGGCGCACGTCTACAAGCACAGAAACTAAAAGAGCTATTACAGAATATGTTGTGATAGTCAAGGTTACTATCGACACAATGCTGATAACCGAAAACCTCCAAATATCCCCATTCATTTGTAAATCAAAAAGTTAGGTATTATCCTGAACAGGCCTGTTATTATCATTCTTTCAATCACAAAAACGAATAAATTTATGAACAAATTCGATATTGCGTCGGAAGAACCAGAACACCGAAACAAATGATCCATAAATAAGGTCAGAGCCCCCATAAACCTTTGTTTCACCTTTCTAAGCGCCACAAAGATGCTGCCCCATTCAGGAACACCTGTTCATTCTCACGAACTCCAAAATAAATAACCCATCCTAACCTCCTCATCAATAATCGATGAATTATTTCCCGGGACGAAAACTCATTATATTCCTTCCTTTTATTACAGCATTCTCCACGTTTATGTTCCAATAACGAAAAATTAAAATGGTACGACCTCCGTGGCTTCAGCCAGCGAAAGGATTTTATTGCCTTTCGCGGCAGTAATTTTTCGACGTTTTCATTTCGACTTTTACTACCCTGTGACGCGAAACAATCATACGTTCGCGGTGCTTTGGAGGCGTTGAAGGGTGACATTGTAGCGGATAGTGATCACATGACGTTTACGGTGAGATGAAAATGTGGTTCCGTAGTAAATGAAACTGTCGACTCTGGATTGCGCAGAGATTTTATTAGTGGTGGGCACTAGTTTAGTTTAAGAGACTACAATGTATTATTTTGGATTATTATTTTCTGGAATGTTAAAACTTTGTGGACATTGGATTGATCTGTCCGATGCTTGGCAGAAATTGAATAATTTTGATATTCTTAATGAAACACAGGTGTATTTCCCCCGTCTTAGTGCTGGTGAATGTTTTTCTCATATTAATTAGGGTTCATCCAATCACTAGATGTACAGTTTAGATAATCACATTAATAATTTAAAAGAAATACAGATGTTCCTCTAATAGTTATAAAAATTATTTCCGCCTACGATTAATCTTGGTTTTTGTAACCAGTTATACTAACTGACAATGTTACTGCAACACCCAGAAGGAGCTGTCTAAATTTTAATTTATGTAAAACATAGATAGTATAGCAAGGAGAAAAATTTGGAGAAAAAAATCGTGAAGGTCTTTCCATGTAAAAATTTTTTGTTACTTAACTATGTAGTCGTTATTTGTAAATTTTTTTAATTTTACAACAAACCTGCTGCTCGAGGAGATCTAAAGTCGATGTTTAGTTGTTGTTAAAATGCCTAGAGCACGTGTAGGCGGAATTTATCGCCAGCTAAGTGAATTTGAAAGAGGTCGAATTATTGGTCTACGGGAGGCGGGGTTGTCATTTCGAGAAATCGCTAACCGTACGAACAGAAATCCAACTACTGTTATGAGATGTTGTCAAGCGTGGTTTGATAATGCCCAAAATCTAAGAAGAGTTGGCACCGGACGTCGAAGGGCACAAATGAAGTTCAAGATCGACGACTTATGGCTATTAGAGACCGATTTGCGACAACTCGATCTTTGGCTGATGGGTGGTTAGGAGAACAAGGCCATCATGTAACTGTCCGAATGGTTTACCGCCGGATAAGGTCTTTTGGACTACAGCATTATCGACACCATCTTGTGCTACCCCTGACGGTTGGTCATCGCTGGCAACGATTACAGTGGTACAGTGAACGTCAACATTGGAATGTGGAATGGCATCAGGTCGCCTTTTCTGATGAATCTCGATTCTCCTTGGGTGCGCATGATGACCAAAGAAGGATTAGACGACGTTGGGGAGAAATACGTTAATCTCAGTTTAATATTGAACGTCATGTACACCGGACAGTAGGTGTTATGGTCTGGGGTGCTGTTACAAATAAAAATAGGTCCCCTTTAGTCATTATTCGAGGTAACATGACAGCATGGAGCCATATGTTCTCTCTTATCTTAACCGGCTCGAGAATCCAATATTGCAGCAAGATAATGCTCGACTTCATATTGCCAGAGTTAGTTTCAACTTTTTTGAAGCGACCCATGTGAATCTTTTGCCATGACCGCCCAGATCCCCCGATCTTTCGCCCATAGAGCATGTTTGGAACATCATGGGTAGAAGGCTTGGAAATTTACCCCAGCCCCCACGCACTTTAGCGGCTCTCAGACATGAACTCAGGTAGCTTGGGATAGTATCCCTCAAAAAGAAATAGACCATCTTATTGCATCAATGCCAAGACGTGTTGGGGAGTGTATAGATAATCGCGGTGGACAAACACATTATTAAAAAAAATTGTAAACCCTTCGTTTCTTTTCTTCAAATTTCAATCATTTACTCCTTGCTATATTATCTATGTTTTACCAAAAAAAAGTTAAAATTTAAACAGCTCCTTCTGGGTTCTGCAGTTTCTTTGTCAGTTAGTATATATTGATAACAAACTTCAATATAATAATAAAAAGGCGTTCTTACTTGATGGAAGAATTATTACAATATTTTAAATATCATATAGTTTCATTCTGTCAACCTCCTACAGATTTTAATTTCAATAATATTTTATTCATCAACTTTTTAGAATTCAATCAAATAAATGTCTTGGAAAAAAACAGTTTCAATTCAGTAGTATAGAATTAACACTCATTACACAGTTTCAGAAAGAACAAAGAATTCCGGGAAGCATAAATTATTAATTAAAAATAATAAATAATCACTTGAAGGGTACAAAATGTTGTTTCGTACTTGCATTATAAAAACAAACGATAACTCTTCAGCCCCACTAATAACCAAGAAGAATATCTTACCATACTAACCTCGTGTGTTCCTTTGAACAAACACTAGAATTCTATATGTCTACTAAATTGAAACTATGTTTTCTACGACATTTACTTGATTTAATTCTAAAAAATTTCTGAATAAAATTTTTTTGAAATTAAAACTGTGGGAGGTTAACAGAATAAATCTGTATGATATTAAAAATATTGTAATAATCCTTCCAACAAGTAACACACTTTTTATTATTTTATTGTATATATAATAATTATAATTTGGTTTATCACTCATACATATTATCATTTGGATTTAAAAGAGTCCTTAAAATACCTTGCAAGTTTATGTCATTTCTGTGAAGAACACAGAAGACGTAGGATTTTTAAAAGTTGACTATATTCTGGTGTTTGTTTAAAGGAGGACACGAGGCTGGTGTGGTAAGATATTATTTGTTAAATATTTTTATTTTTTAAATGTGAAGTGAGACTGAAGAGTTATCGTTTGTTGTAATTATGAATTGCTTTTTGTGCTGCACTTTTAAGGATATTTTTGGAAGGAACTTATTTAAAATAAATCATTTTTAAAGAAGTTCTTGAGGTTATGTTTTGCATTGTTTGAAAGGGATAATATAAAATACGAAATAAAATTTTGTATACTTCAAGTATTTATTCAGTATTTTTAATTGATAATTCATCATTCCCTAAATCCTTTTATTCCTGTTAGTATTGTGTAATGAGAGTTAACTCTATATGTATTCTAAACTGAAACTGTGTTTCCTAAGACATTTATTCAATTTAATTCTTAAGTTTTTGAATAACATTTTCTGAAATTGAAATTTGTAGGAGTTTTACAGAATAAATCTGCACGATATTCGAAATATTGCAAACTGTAATGTTTGGCGTTGTACATAAACACCGATTTTCGTGGACTGTACAGTTGTTGACTAGTTGTGTTGTTTATCTACTCAGATTACTACTTTTAAAGATAAAAAATGTATTTTTTCTTGTTTCCCATTCTATAAAATTAATTGTATTCAAAGTCAGTGGTATAATTCGACACAAATGACGTTTAATACAATGAAAGGGACTACAGATTCTATAACTATTCAGGGTTTTCATACAAACAAATATAAAATAATTATTATAACAAGCGAACAAGTACTGGAAACGTATGCATGTGGGTAGTGAAGATATCGGGTGTTTTTTTAGAGTGATAGAACATTAAATTGAAATAAAACACATTTAAATTAAGACTGAAGCCAAACTTATATGGTCTGAAATAACTAGGCTGGACTCACCGATGAAGAGTTCGAAGTAGAAATTTTTAGTTATTCTGTTCGGTCGTCAGTAAACACGCTAACTTTCTAACGGAATTAGCAAGAGCATTGAAACTTTCAGGGATGGTTTTCGATATAAATCGGTTTGATGGTTCCAGAGTTAATCAGACGCAGTATATGGATTTATATTATTATTATCCAAGTGAATATTCTTTAAAATGTTTTCATAATAATATCGTCATTCTATTAGATGGCTGGCTGGAAATTTGTTTATTGTTAATATGGAATTTCCAGTTTCTTCTATAGTAGTTTCGAACTCACTTTCTGTTTGACGACTGCACAGGTTGTTCCCTAATTATAAGTACAAATAAAAACGGGTAATACTTGGATGAGATCAAGAATAAAAGTTCGCAAACGCTCAGTTTTCGAGATACGGGGCGTTAAATTTTGATTTTTGTCGAAGTGGTTTCCCCTTAGATTCGCTATCAGACACAACAACGGAACTGATAAGTTGCAATATTCTGCTACTTCAGCTTTGGTATCAATAAAGTTTACACATTATTATTACATTTTTATTAGAGACCATGTCAATTCTTTAAATAGGAGTTCGAATAATTTGCGGTGAGTGTATCCATATCCGAGAAAAGAAGAATTCATTTCGTTGCTTGACACGAGCGTACTAAAGCTTCTGACGAAGATTCGGTTCCTTTAATGATTCATTCAGAAGAAAATTGGTTCATTTCCTCCTTTCTGAGCTACGATAACAGATAAACTAAAATTGCCTAAACCATTTTTTAGTCTACCTTTGATTGATGCCTCAAGTATCATGCAGGAGGGCTACGTTTATCTCCTCCATTCAACCAAGGACCTCCCTCAAAATGCCTTGAGGTAGAACGTTTCGGTCGTAACGGGCGCTGCGAGAAGATTTATCGAATGCGCTGAAAGGCGCCGAAATTGACTAGACGGCTGTTCAGAAACCACAAAGAAAGCAGTAAAAATCTGTTTTCCTTCAGTTCCGGTCGAGAATGGGGCCCTTATAATGAGCTTATTGAAAAATTTCTGCCGCAGATCAGTCAAGGCTGAAGTGATCGACGTAAACCTGCGACGCGGAATTTTCTCCAAACATCGTTCACTTATCGCTGTTTTCTGAAGGCTTGGAGGGTTTTTACTTCGTTAGAATGACTTAGCTGTTAGATCCACTTACTCGACACAGCTAGGGACGTATTAAATACTCGAGATTGTAGTAAAATATTTGAATGATTAGATTTAAGCGTTAATATGAACCTTCATCAAGCATAAGCTCAATAAATTAATTTTTTATTTATTTGTATAGTGGAAGTTATTTTATTTCTGAGGTTTGTATTTTGAACTGTTATGAAATTTTTGAAATATTCAAGATTTACGGAAGAAAACTTCTATTAACACAGAGTTTCTACTTTATGCAATAAAAATTGACTACGTTATCGTTAACCTCATTGTTGAGTCACTTATTTCTAGTTACAAATGTTGTTAATCTTAAAGTAAAACAGTTTTCTGTTTATTTTATATTTAATTATTTGAGGTTAACTAATGAATGGTGCATTTTAAGGTCAAAATTTGTCAAGCAAAATTTTTCCAATAAAACAACGTTTTCCGAAACAGAAAATTCAGTTATATTTTCTATCATATTGTTAATTCCATAAAGTCACTCGTGTTTCAAACTACTGAATTCCATTTGAAATTCCATTGTTTATTTATATATAAATTCTGCTTTTGAAACTTTTTGAATTTAAATTTTTTTCAAACGTAAATGTTTGAAAAAAATTGGAATTTGTTTGGCAAAAAATTCATAATTCTTTCGGTAGACTGTTGTATTGATCGATATCTCGCAAAGTATCGTTCAAACAATTTCAGATTTGAACTCGTTATCAAGGTGATATTCTACACTGAAAACATTTTTTTGCTGATTTTTGCGACTGAATTTGTCAGCTCAAATTTTTCCACCATTTTCACTATTGCTTCACGACGACCCAAAAGTGCTTTAGTTTTGCGAACTATGACAAAATTGTCAGCATTTTTGTAGCGAATCTTGAAACCAAAATCGCTAACCCACCACAGCGAAGGTTATGGTAAAAAGATATAATAATAATAATTATTTTATTCATCCATTAAGACAAAGTATATTTGTATAGGATACGTTATAAAAAAATCCGAATAGAAAAAGAAATAATGATGCTAGAAAATTCAAAAAATCACACAAATAAATTCACCAAATAAAATGAAATACAGGAAAGTTACAAGAGCAGAAACATCTGCACGCTAACTCGCTACCCAACTGAAGTATTCCTCCGTGCTATAAAAGCACTTCTTGAGCAGCAAGGCTTAACCTCCCTCTTGAATCTTCTGTACTCTAAAACCTTCAATTTATCTGGAAGATGGTTGAATAATTTTATGCCACTAAACAAAGGTTACTGCTGGAATTTAGAAGTTCGGTGTTTTGGAATACAGGGAGTTTCTTTGTGCCTAATGTTATACTCATGAAACTCCGAACACTTACGCAGTGACAAAATATTTCTACGAATGTACAAAAGGCAGCTTAAAATATAAATACTAGGAAAACTCATTACTTTGTACCTGACAAATAAGAGCCTACAGGACTCTCCAGGTTTCAAATTAAACATTAGACGGATTATCTTTTTTTGGGCAATAAACACCGCTCCACTGAATGAGGAATCTCCCCAAAGAACAACGTCATAGTTAAGGTGAGTGTACACTAGTGAATAATAGGAATCTATCAGAGATTCACGAGGCAACACAAGCTTTATGCGCCTCAATGCGAAAAACGCACTACTTAACCTCTTACAAACAGAGTCAGCGTGTTCCCTCCAACTCAGATTTTTTGCACTCGTAAGCCCAGAAACCTTACACAATCTGAAGATTTCAAATCACAGGATTGTAGATTCAGAGTCAGTCGTTGGTCAGAGTCGCGCAATTGAAAGTAGATTAGGTCAGTCTTATTCACATTTAGTATCAGGGAATCTCTGAAGCACCATTCAGAGAAACACCGAACTAATAGTTCACAACTTGCTTTAAGTTCACTAAAAGTGTGCGCAGAGATGATAAATGATGTATCATCGACAAACATCAAAATCTTTATATTCAACACATAAAGGAAATGAACAAGCATATAGTCTTGTAGATCATTAATAAATATAATAAATAAAAGGGGTCCAAGTACCGAGCCTTGAGGAACACCCATCTCAACAGGATACTTGGCCGAGCTGTGCTGACCGACTCGCACTATTAATGAACGATTTGCTATAAGACTCTTCATTCATTCCGGAAGAAAGTGAAACTGAAACGCTCTAGCTTGCGTTATCGATTTTGTCCGTCTGCACATGAAACATCCTACTTCGTAAAATGTCTCATAGTGTGCTAATGAAAAGATAAATAAATCTTGTCTTTCCTGAATGAACCTCAAATTGTCAACCTGATAGGGACTCACTATCTATTTATTTCAACTTTATGATTAAAATAGTTACCCTTATTCACAATATAATACAGATTTACAGTTAGCTTGAGGTCCGAGATTTACATAAATTCTTTATCCTGGAATATTGTTTTCCAAGGTGTCGGAATGATAATTCTCCTAGGATAGTTACTATTCTTCATATAATCAGTAGGTCTTCAGCTCCAATTTGTTTCAAATGACCAGTAGAGCATCCAGAACAAGGATGATTCGATAATTATCTACTCCAAATCCGGCACAAGGAAGATTGTCTGGTATTGATATAATCCAAGCAAAAAGGTACTTCAGTAAGATTGTTCAGTTGAAAGATCATCCGGTACTAAAATCTACGATACTAAGATCTCCAGTACTAAGATTGCCAGTACTAAGATCTTCGTCACTAAGATCTCCGCTACTAAGATCTCCGGTACTAAGATCTCCGGTACTAAGATCTCCCGGTACTGCGACTATAAATTTCAAATCTATAAGATGCAACACGTGATCTTATTACCAGTGACTCTAGATATCATTAAATTAATTAACAAGTGAATAAACATGAGATGAAATATCATCTCATTTTGAAGCGTGTATCGTTTCATTTTTAGTAATGGCGCAGTTTTTACTTGTCAAATGTCAATAAATGACATGTTCAAGCTCGATGAAATTTCTGACGTCAAGTCTGCGCTTTGAAAATTTTATTATAACGTTATTATTTTATTATATCTTCTGAATTCTCATGTATGAACGTAAATGGTCGAGTAATGAAACAGAAGCGCTTATTCAGGTTGTTTCGTTCCAAATTCGAAATGAATTACCATCAAGTGAAGACCGAGATAACCAGATATCTCATTCATTTTAGCAAGTAACCTATTTCCACATATGAGGTAAAACTTAATTACTTCATTTATAATTCGCCCCCGAGTTATCGTCATACATCAGTATTTTCGAGGTGTCAACCCACCATGAAACATAACGTATAACCCTTCATTTTTATACCGCACAGAATCCAGTCTTTTATACTCAACATCCGCCGACCCATATGAGAGCTAAGCTCGCTCGAGAACAATGAGGAGAGCTGCTAAAATGACCATAGCTCCAAATTAATGGAAAGAATGAAATTACGACTCTGGTCCAGAAGTTACTGTATTCTCCCGTAGAACCAGATAAAACTGATTTATCGTCGAATAACTCGCATAACGGCCAAGTTCGCCTTTCAAGTGGTCATCGAGTTAATGCATCCGAAGACTTTAACGGTGCGCACCCGTAACTCGAAAATATCGATATATCTGCTTTTATTTCGCCTGATACCACTCTGGAAGATTATTTGATGTGTTTTAGTGCTAACGCAGTGGAATGCTCCCTAATCTGGACGGTAAATTTACAGGGGGATAAGTGTATTTCCTCGCTAAATAAAGGTGGGATCAAAGGCTATACGATCGGCTTAAATAAGTTTATTGTCACTTAGATGGCGGTGCCGTAACTCAATTTTTTTCCAAATTCGTATTTTTAAGTTCTCTGCACGTAACATCTTGAATGTAATGTTTTATGGAGTTGGGAATACTTAGCAATAACGCAAAATGATTCTACATTGTGAAAATAGTACAATGATGTAAAAAATTATAAAGGCTCATATCGGGTGTTTTTTTTTAGAGTGATAGAAATTTAAATTGAAATAAAACACATTAAAATTGATATTGAGGTCAAATTTTTATATTTGAAAGATAATTTTATGGTATTTATGTTTTGAAAAAATAATAATTTCCGGCGTATGTCCACCACGACTAGCTATGAGGAATTACTTCAGTAATTCAGGCCTTATTTCATCAATAACACGAATTATGTAGGCTTCCAAAGCGTCTAATTTATCAGCATAAACCAATGACTTGACATAACCCCAAAGACAATAATCCATTGGAGTTATGTCGCATGATCTTGGAGGCCAATTAATTAAACCATTTCTCGAAATAATGTTATCGCCAAATCTTTCTTTATATATATATTTCCGGGTTCATAGCGTTAACCGCCTTCCGGTTCCTAGTTTCCATCAGCCTCTGTCCAACCAGTCTCCTGGTACCAAATTTCTTTCTGACATGGCCTTTTGTATTCCCTGTATCCAAGTTGTTTTTGGTCTGCCTCTTTTTAGTCGTTCAGGGGGTATCCAGTTCAACATTTGTTTGGGAATACGTTCGTCTTGCATCCTCTGTACATGTCCATACCAGGTAAGTTGTGCCTTTTTGATGTCATCTATTATTGTTGTTTCGGCACCCATAATCTCTCTTATACGTTCATTGCGTATTCTCTGTATTCTAGAGATTCCAGCTGACCTTCTCCAGAAATCCATCTCTAAGGCCAGGAGACGATTCTGTTGTAACACACTCAACTGCCGACTGATGACGAGTGAAAAATGGCGGACGAAGAAGATGTGTTGTCGGATGTCTCCGATAAAAATGATAAGGATTCACAATATTTCAAATGTTGTGCTACCAAAAATTGCAAGATTAAAGTGTGCATACAGTGCTTCGCGATATTACATCAAACCTGTGCGAAAAAGAACCCAAATTTGAAATTTCTAACGGGAAATAAAGTGATTTGTTGCTACGGATCAAGTGGAAGTAAAGAAAAACAAACTGAGGAGATGAAGCTAGATAACAACGCAATGGAGATAATATATTTTAAGGAATTGCTGAAAGAATCAAGGGATAAAAATGAAATATTAAAGTTCAACAATTCTTTACTTATCGATGAAATTAAAACGCTTGAAAACAGAGAATCCATAAAAACAAAGGTAAACATCAATGAAAAAATCCCACTAATAAGGGTACCAGAGGACGATTCAAAAACGCACACACCAAACACAGGGACAACAGAAACCTATTCATATGCCAGAGCGACTAGATCAGCTACTGGACAACAGAGGGCTCCACAAGAAAATATGCAAGCAAGAAATGTTTTGAATCGTAGATTTTTGAACACGGAAACATCAATTACAAATGACAATGACAATTTAACCTCCAATCTAAATAAACAAAACACAACAAACCTAATAAATAGAACAGGGCAAAATACAACTGACAATGACAATTCAACCTCCAATGTAAATAAACAAAACACAACAAACATAATGAATAAAACATGGCAAAACAATCAGAACGAAAGAGAAGAATTCAGGGAAGTCAGTCGTCGGAGAAATACTCGAATTAAATACCAAAGAAAAAACATAGGAACAGGACAATCATCGAAAGAATTCTCGGGAGAAGAGAAAAAGCTATGGCTTTATATATACAGAGTCAAGAGAGAAACAACAAATGAAATGATAAAACAATACCTAGCCAAAAAAGAAGGATTTGAACAAGCGGAAATAATGGTCAGGGAAATACCTTCACTAGAAGAAAGGTCGAAAAGGTTTTTAATTACTGCCCCATTTGAAAAGAAGGATGAGATGTATAAACCAGAATTCTGGCCGACAGGAGTAGGCATTAGAAGATTTGATTTCTTGAAACATAAAGATTTCATGCAAACAGAAGGGTTTCGGAAATAAACTAAATACGCATAAACAGCCATATTCAATCAGCATAGTCCATCAAAACACTCAGTCAATACGAAACGTAATAGACAGAATTGAACAAGGTATGAAACAAACACCAAACTGTAAAATAATTTGTGTTACAGAACACTGGCAAACTGAGGAACAATTAAAGATTTTAGCAATAAATAATTTCAAACTGTCATCAAAATTCTGTAAGAGAAATGGATACGGAGGAGCAGCAATATATGTTGATCAATCCTGGAAAACTTTCGAAATAACGAATATGAAGAAGCTCGGAATAGAAGAAAACTTTGAATGCGCAGTAGTAGATTGTCGAATGGGTTCAAGAAAAATTCTAGTCAGTTCTATATACAGACCACCATAGGGCAACCTAGAAGTTTTCTTTGGAAAAATGGAGGAGCTATTGACTATTGTCAGCGAAGAATTTGAGGAAATCATCATAGCAGGTGATTTTAATGTGGAAATGATTAATGAAAATATATTGAAAACCCGATTAATAAACCTTATGAATTCTTTCAATCTAACTCAGACCATAAATGAACATATAAGAATCACAGATAAATCCAAATCATGCATCGACAACATATTTACTAACAACGAAAACTGGCAATCAAGAACATTGGGCTTACATATATCGGATCACAGAGCACAGGAATTGATTATTACTAATACATGCCACACAATACCCAAGGTGAAATACTGTAGATCCTTCAACAACGAAGCGAAAAGTGAATTCATAACAAAATTGAGAAAGCAGAACTGGTCATTTATATTCAAGGAGGAGGTAGATAGCAACATTGATTCAAAGTGGCAGGCTTTTCTGAGAATCTTTCAATCTATACTAAATAAATGTTTCCCACTGAAGAAGTTTAAACCAAAAAGAAATAGGCAAATACCATCAAACACAGAAATAAATAAATGCAAAAGTCAGCTAGATATTTTACTATTGATTTATCTTTATTATGTTCAATGTATTTATGAATGTTTTTGATTGTTCTGAAAGCAGTTATGTAACTAAAATTTTTCTTAAAATAATTGACGTGTCTTCGGATGTTCTATTTATATATAAAATTTGTATGAATTTTTTCGGAATGGGGTCTTTTGTGGAAGGATAAACATAAGTTTATTGTATATTTTTCTGTTTATTGTTTATCATTTTATCGATAAGAGTTGGGTTGAAACCATTGTTGAATACCATTTTTGTCATTATTTTAAGTTCTTTACAAAAATTTTGAAGGTTCATCGGTATTTTTAATAATCTGTGTATTGTGATATTTGTGTGTAGGCTTATGAAATATGCTTAATTCATGTAAGCTATTTGATTTTGTGATATTCAACTCTAGGAAATTGATATTTTGGTTCTTCTCTTCTTCATAGGCGAATTTGATAGACGGGTGTAGGTTATTAATGAAATTTGAAAAGGACTTTAGTTGTCTATCTGTTCTTTTGAGGCAACATAGAATGTCATCTACAAATCTGAACCAATAAAGGAAATATTCATTAATTGGGTTTGAATGAATTTTTGATTCTGAATCATCTAAGAACATTTCTGCTAAAATAGAGCTAAATGGATTTCCCATGATATGTCCTTCATTGGAAATATAAGTGATACCATCAAATTGAAAGATTCCGAAAAAATTCATATAAATTTTATATATAAATAGAATATCCGAAGACATTGCCATTTATTTCAAGAAAATTCTAATTACATTTTAATTACAAGCTTTTAGAACCATTAATAACATTGATAAATATATTAAAAATAATAAAGATAAATCAAACAAAGATAACACTTCAGAAGTCTATAAGTTGACTTGTAAGAATTGTCTAATGGTTTTTATTAGTCAGACCGGTAGATCGTTTAAGAAAAGAATCCACGAACATCAAAAGTGCTTTAGTTCAAATTAAACAGATTCCGCATATGCCAACTATCGTATAGTATTTGAACATAATTTCAATAACGAATATGAAATTATGCACATCGAGAGTAAGTATTTTAGATTAATATTCTTAGAATCACTCGAAATAAACCGATACAATTCTCAGAAAATTCCCCTAAACGAACAAACGGACACGAATAAGTCACCTTTATTGAATATCTTCATGTAATTTGGAATCAGTTCAAATATAGAATATAATTAAACCACAGTGTGACGGAACAATGGTCATACAACATCGCCTCATTCCATCATTCATTCATTCATTTATTTATTCAAAAATAGGGATACAAACGGAAAACTCCAATCAAAGATCCACTTATACATTCACATTACTTAAAATAAAGAATATATGTGGCATTGAAATACTACAGAAATGCTATTCATGATGATTTAACAGTGGAATATGCCCCTTTTGTCTCACCAGACATATCAGAGAGCCTTTTCGCAGTGAACGTATTTCGGTATTCTTTTCAATGTTTTTCGTGCCCCGCAAAACTTTTTTTTCTTACGTTTTTAAAGATCAATCATGATTCATGGGAAGAGTTCTCCAGGAGAGATATTTCCTCGTTTCTTTACAGTATTCGACAAAACTTGTGAAACGTTCGACTCTGTTGTTGTCAAAGAGTTCATGAGAGATCCATCCAATTAATTTTTATACCTTTTCAAGTTGTTCGTTGAGTAAATAACATTGAACATTTTATCCTTTCAGGTTTTCGACCTCTTCCACGGCTACAAAAGGAGTCTGCTTCTCTTAATGCGGTCACTTCCTTGATTGTCTTCTTAACTGAGATTAGCTGATCCGAAACATAAAAACCGATATTGTCTTCTGTTAAGTTTTCCTTAGACAAAAATTCTGATGAGATCGCGAAATGACTGCTGCCTTTGATTGTTTCTCTTAGTAAAACAGCATAATAAAATGAATATTAATATGATTTTGATAAGCATTTCTTGAAAGAAAGGAAGACAATTTTTCTATGGGAAAACAAAAGAACCTCCGATTATCACGAAAACCCTGCCAATATAAACAGTGGAAGTTATTTCTTGTAGCTTCTTTGATAATTTAGGGTTTATGTTGTCAAATCGGTAGTTCTTCTTCACTGCTTGTTAGAAGGAAAGCATAAGTGAGTAATTTATTTATCGACGCCTAAATTACTTGCTGATGTTTTCTTAATACCTCATGAATTTATTTAAATCGAGGGAAAATGCTAGGATCGTGCATAAAATGCTATAAGCATCAAGAACCTTTAGCACTCCTGATTACAGACAAAAATTAACAATTGTTCCCGGTGAGTGAAATATGCTCATCACTTTTGATGCTCTATATACTAAGTTGAGAAAAAAATCCATCATTTCTGCTTGAATTTTAAGACTTTATTTAATATGTTTCGGATTTGGGTCAAATATGCTCCGTTTTATTCTATAATTTGCTGGCATTTTAAAGGTAACTTCATAATGCCTTCCTCATAGGAAGTCTTGGTCCTTATTGGCGAAAAACTCTATTAATCGATTTTCACAATGTTCTTATCACTAAGGAAGTTTTGAAATCTGAGAAAAAGATAATAATCACTTGGTTCCAGGTCCGGACTCTATGGTGGATGCATTAAAACTTCCCAACCCAGCTTCCGGAGTTTCTGGAGAGTCAGTACAGATGTGTGTGGCCTGACGTTATCTGCTGGTCAATTGTGACTGTTTCTGGTCAATCACAAGCTTTAGACGGTCCAGTTGTTGACAGTAAAGATACGAATTTGATGTTTGGCCATATGGAAGCAACTCATAATAAATTATTTCTTTCCAGTCCCACCAAATGCACAGTAGAACGAACCTTCCTGGCCCTTGGTCCTGGTTTGGCCACCATTTGAGCTGCTTCACAGTGCTTTGACTAAGACTGTTTTCGTACAATTGTGTCGTATGTGATCCATTTCTCACCCCCAGTAACCATCTGTCTAACAAATGGTTCCATTTGAATCCGTTTGGCCTTTGGCCAAGGCTTCGTAGATGGAAATTCGATCCATCATGTTTTTTGGTTTTAATTGGTGTAGCATCCAAATATCGAGAAACCTTTTGAATACAGCTTTGCGCAAATGGTTTAAAACTGTTTTATGGTTGATCTTTAGCTCCTAGGCGATGCTACGAATACTGTGTTTTTGTGGTTTTATCTACATTATCGACGACGGTCCTGCTTATGCGTGCGTCTTCAACATCAAACATATCTGAACAGAATCTACGAAACCAAAATTGCACGTAATTAACTGCTATAGTATCGGGACTCAAAAAACCATTCCCAATTTCAGCCGCATGGCTACATTTAAGCCTTTAAAGAAATAAAAATATGAAATGTACCGAATTTTCTCTTTGCTGACTTCCAACTGAATGGACCAAACAAGAAACAGCAAATCAATTTTTTAGTGTGAAATGTCACCTTGACAACGAGCATGTGACGAATTGCTTGATATATAGAGATGCCTTTTTGAATGCTTCAGAAGTAATTAATTAAACTCAAACATACTTCAAATGGGGGTGAAAGAGGAAAGCATATTAGACTTTAATGCTTTATTTACAGCCTAAATACATATATTACAAGTTTACAGATTTGAATTATTTACCCAAATTGAGGGAGTTGTTTCGTGTGTAGTTTCAACTCTGAATTTGGTGAAAATACTATCTTGATCTTGGAATAGTTCTTCTTTGAGCTTTTTCACCGTTGATCACTTCACCAAATTCACTTCTATTGGTTTCACTTTTCGGTTCACCTTTCACAAATTAATATCTAATTTCAAATAAATAATGTAGATAATAAATTCACTTCCAGGCCTTTACTGCGTTATGAGTTACTAAGAGAGAGTTCCTGGGAAAGTTAAAGTGAAATGCGAATATGAAGTAATTCAAGAGTGGAGATAAATGTGTTTCGTAAGTTAAGAGAACTTAAAATTCGATAGTGGTATATTTTGTGCTTTTTGGGAAAGTCATAAAATGCGATTATTTTGGGGACGTTTCTTCAAGGGTGCTTTATGACTAACTTAGATGAGAGGACTGTCTGATTATAACTTGAGAGACAAAGAGAAATATAATTAGAATTTACTTCTAGGAAATGTGCGTGGGATCAGAACTTAATGTTCGAAGAGAGAATATTACGTGACGTTTTGGTCGAGGGAATGTCTTCCAATGTTTGTACAGGGTCGGTATTGCATATCGAGAAAATGTCTTCAACTGTGAACCTTTTGGCTAACTTGCCGAATGTAAGAGAGGGTTGGGGCTCGAAAACGTGGCCCAGTTAGATTCCGATAAGACATTCGACTGTTGTCGTCTTTAAACGGCTTCGGCTCTAGGAAAAATGTGACGGACAAATATTTCCTTTTCTTAACTGGTGTCTGGGCCCAAATAAATGAGACATATTTGAAAGGCCTAAATTGTTTGGGGACGAAATTGTTATATCTACCTGCATAGTAAATCAAATTCTTTGTTCGGCGTTAAGTCCGAACAGAGCATAAATCTGAAATTGTTTGATCAATCCTTCAAGGGGTATCGATCACTACAGCCATCTAACGCAAAAATAATGGAAAACTTTTTCCCCATACCTATACTATAATAATCACCAATAAGACACTTTCATCTCTCCTTATAATGCTGTTTGATTCCATAAGAGTTATGTGTATGGATTCAGTGGTAGCAATCGTATGATCTCTCTATATATTTGATGTATACGTACATTCCCCTTCAGTCACTGGTGCCCATCCTCCAGGACGAAGGTCTCTTCGTTCAGACAGATGCGGGCGCTATGAAATTTCCGAATAACCATTACAGAAATGAAAACATGAATATTATGGCTGAGTGGATTCAATACGGACGTAGATATGAGATGGAATACCGAATTTGATGTTTCAGCAATAGCAGGCTATTACGGTGCATGCCATCATATCGAGACAATCAGAACGCTATCCGCATTGTTTTGGATAAATGGGGCTCCATACGCCGGCATTCAGTAATCTATTACCTCGTCACGAATGAAATAATGAAATGTTCCAAGAATTCATTATACCATTTCGTTATTATTTGCTCCTAAATTCTACATTGAAACGGATTCAACGAGGTGTTGTTCTGGACGTCTAGTCCAGAAACTATGCTTCGGATATTCTACTCCTTCTCGGTTTCCATTTTCCACCTTCCTAAATCATATTCTTAACTTTTTCTCTTCTTTCGCTCACTTTAATGTCCTACGGCAATCTACGGTTTTTCATTCTCTTAGCATGTCCAAACAAGTTAAATTGCCTTCTTTGAGTTTCTGATCGATTCACATCCATTTCCTTTCAAACAGTTCAACTCTCCAGTTTTCATTGTCTGCATTTTCTTCTTAAAAAGTCCGTTAATATGTTTTGTTAGGTAAGGTGTCAGTTGACTTCTTTCATTTTCTTCTATTATTGATCAATTCATATCAATTTCTTCTCGGATAGTCTGAATCCTTACTTTATCTATAGGGTTGTTCGGAAAGTAATTTCTTTTTGCTTTAAATGAAACACAATTCTCGTATAATGAATAAATATTTTATTATAATAAATTATATATTGGCCATCCTGGTCCAACATCTTTTGCCATCTTTCTGGATGTAGCATGATTGTACGCTCATAAGATTTTTAGTCTTTGCTGGCAAAAAACTGATATAGGTGATTTTTGACCTCTTTATTTGAAGTAAAGGTTTTACCGTCCAAAAAATTTTTCAATGATCGGAACAAACAATAACCCGACGGCTCCAGATCTGAAGAATATGGTGGGTGTGGCAGTGTATCCTATTCAAGCTGTAAAAGCTTTTGGCGAGTGACCAAACTTATATAAGGTCTCGCATCATCTTGGTGGGACACTACACCTTTTCTGTTGATTAATTCTGGCCTTTTCTGTTGAAGTGCATCATTCAGTTTATCCAGCTGATTGCAGTAGACTTCCGAATTAATTTTTGTGTTATCCGGTAAAAGCTGAAAAAAAACGATTCCTTTAAAATACCACCACACAGATGACATCACTTGTTTTGATGGATATTGGCTTTCGAAATGCTTTGAGCCGATTCATCTTTTTACTCTTGATCTCTTGCATTTGACATTGTTATATGCAACCCATTTTTCGTACCCAGTAATAATGCAGTTTGAGATGCGAATCACAGACGTCAATTCGATGCCACAAATGTCTCTGAGTGAGAACATGTGGAACCCATACATCGAGCTTCGTGGTTAAACCCAGGCCTTTCCGGTGATCATAAACAGTTGAATTCGATAAATCAAATCTCTCATCGATATCACGTATTGTAATTCGCCGATTTCCATCAACTACTTCCTTTGTTGTGTCTTTTTCAGCTTCAACCGGCCTTCCGGAACGTGGTGCGTCCTCGATATCTAAATTCTGAAAACTAGTTCTGGCACTAGCGAACTGTTAACACGTCTTCTCCATACACATCGGTTAATTTCTTTCTGGCTTGAGCAGCATTTTTACCTCTTCAATAGTAAATAAGTAAAATATGACGAAAATGCTGCTTATTGCTCTCCATATTCAAAAGTGCACCAACTAAAAACTACTGCGTAGTATTAATTGAACTTTTTCGCACACAAGCCTTGCTACATCAGCTCTCAATATATATAAGAATTATGCGGCTTAGGTGTGAAGTTGAGTTCGAAAAAATACAACTGAATCCTCTGTCGGGGAAAATCGAAATAACTTTCCGAACAACACCTTATAGCATTGATTGTAGCAGCTTCTTCCGGAAGATTCCATTTAGGTTTCCATTATTTTTTTCCATTTTTCTTCGATACATCTCTAACGTTCACCCCATAGAGTTCAACACTATGTAAAATATACTCTCAGTATTGATATGAAATAATATGCCTTCAAAACTTTTCAAGAATTTTTCACTCGTTCCTTCAGGTAGTTTTCAGTTTTTCTGTTCCATAGAAACTGAACAGTCCAAAAAAAATGTGAAACAGTAACCTCTCTTATTTTTATTTGTCGACTGAATTTGTAAATTTATTAATAATAATATTAATAATACTTCGTTGTGAGAACATAGGGCAATCAACATTAGATACCAAAATCTCAAATAATCATGCGCTGCCCTTTAGGTGTAGGTATGGCACTCGTTAGAGGAAGTACAGTTGAAGATAAATACTGATTTCAGTATACCAGTCACTATAAACTAATGATATTTACGGTGATGATTGGCTGCCATATGAACTGAAGCCAAGAGACACTGAATGCCGTTTTTTCACGTGTGAACAACTGCTCTACCGGCAAAAATGAAAGAAGTTTTTGCATCGAATTGTGACTGGTGATGAAAAGTGGGTCCATTACGATAATTCAAACGGCGGGCCTCGTCATGAACTGTCCAGCCGAATATTCATGGTGATAAGATCATGTTTTGTATGTGATCGGTCCAGCTGGGTGTGATGTATTATAATCTACCATAATCGAACGAAAATATTTCAAGGGACGTCTATTGAAAACAATAGATGCACTTGTGTTGCGTCTCCCGTTAAAATCTACTTAGAAATGCTCAAATGGGAAGTCCTATCCTACCTGCCGTACAGCCCAGACATTGCTCCTTTCGATTACCATCTCCTCCGATGAATGCGATATGGCCCGGCTGACCAGCACTTCTCCAATTATGATGAATTCAATAAATAGATCGATGCATGGATAGCGGCCAAAGATCCGGTCAGAAAGATGAAGGAAAGGAGTGGCTAGCGACGGACAATACTTTGAACTTTGAATATATAACAAATTTTCCACAATAAAGCTTCAATTTTCGACGAAAAACCGTACGAACTTATTTATAATCCTAATATGAAGAGAGAAAGCAGAATCACCATTTTAAATTTCTGGAATATTCGACATCCACATGGACGAACAAATTTTCTCAGAAATCATGGAAAAATTTTATCAGTTATGTGCAAAATCTATGCCGAAGTTAGATGAGTTTTCAGATAATCGGATTTTATAAAAGTATAACAGAAGGAACTCGAGCCAAATGACCAGCACAAGATACATGCAATAGACAACTAAGTTATACTATAGGATAATCATAGTAACCATAATTCAAGCAAATTAATTCTATTATCATTTTGAATACACTTTTCCTGATGAAAATAGGATGGTAGATAAATAGTTTATTAACCGTTTATAATCTTTTATATTTTATGCTTGTCCTGATAATTATCATATTTTAAACCTTTAAAGTTATGGATTTACTTTTCTAATCTGTATTTTTTGAAGAAGCCCATGACATAAACTAACAAGTAATGGAACTGAAAAGTATTATTCAAATCATATTGACCTTAAAAACATGTCAAAACTCCGAATGGTATTCAACGAATTGATGAAGAATGTGAAACAATGGATTCATTCAAATGATTCTAATGATACCATGATTGAAATAAAATCGCCTGAATTATTCAGTGAAATGTACAGTGTTAAAAATTCAAAACGTATTTGAAGTCAATATTTCAACTGAATAATGGTCTAAATTAATTCCATTGTTGAATGATGTAGATATATGAACCATTTTCAGAACATTTACATCCGAAATCATTATATTTCATAGATGATTATTCATAAAAGAATGGCATTGTAGATTAACTTGATCGTTACAAGGTGATTTCAGGTTAAGTTCTTCTCAAAGAGAAACTAGACAATGAATGCTTTTTGAGAGTAGCAAAATAAGACTGATCCGCCCAGTCCAGGTAGCTAACAATTTTAGTTCTGGCTCCGGAATTATACATTTCATTCATAAGATTATTTAGAAAAGTCGAATCTGTATTGAATGTATACGAATGAATTATCGCGATATAAATATCGGGTGTCCGAATAAGGATATAGAGCTTCTGTATCTCGGCAATGGTGAGGCCTAGAGGCTGTGGAACAAAATTCTTATCACTTAAGTGGACATGAGAAAAGTCTGCAAATTATATTGAGATACGTAACACGATTGCTATGGAATGCTGTGAAAAAGGAAGTAGGTCGATGAGCCTCAACTTCGAATGTAACATTTAACAACTTAAGTAATATCGTATCATTTTGCCTTGCGTTTTTTTCGTATCTGATTTTTATTAATCTTTTTGGAGCCATGCACCTGATTCGAAGATTTTGAATATAATGATTTTTGAAGATGTATTTACTGTTGAATCTTTCATTCGAAAACAAATTGTTCGGAGGGCATTATCATTGATACTTTTTTTTTAAGAAAAAGTCGAATGAATGATCTAATAAGAAACTTCAAAAATACTACAAATATGATAAAATGCATAATTCGAAATGAAGTCTATTGTATATATTTCATGTTTCAGAATAATAGCTGGAATTAATTCACCAGAACCTCTACAGATTTTAATCTAAATAAATCTCATGAAAACATTTAGAATTAAATTTTGAAACATGTCCTAAATACACTGTATTGCTTTATAGACATATATATCATCACTTGTGGTGGAAATTAACTAATAAAAAATCAAAATAAATATAAAATAATGATGAAATTATTTAGACATCACCTTATACATATATATGATTCGACTGGATATTAAAGAATCACAAGTTCCTTCACCAAAAAAGGCATTTTTCATTTTCTTTTTTTAAAGAAAATATAGCACATTCTCCAGAGAACGAACCTTATGCATTCGGGCCCAAAATCTCATCGGTAAGGAGTTATTTGAATAATTTCATGTTTATTGACAATCTTCATAAAGCCCTAATATTTAAAATTAAACATGATAACAAAATTAAAAAACTCACAATTCGAGAATGTTTCAAACTAAAACCAAACACAGTTTATCTGTAAGCACGTGTAATATCTGACAGCGACTCCGGAATGAAATCATCGAACTTTATTTCAAGCCTACCAACAGATGCGTCACAATTCGAAAAAGCAGCCCTAAAATGACCAAAGCGACATAGCGTTTAAATGTGAAATAATGGCACAAAAGCTTATGAAAAATTAAGTGAGGATCGAATAATTAGAAGATAAACAGAAAAATATTTTGCGAGCGAAGCAGCATTAACCGCTACCAAAATGAGAACAAAAGTGTAATTTTTAATTCAGATTTCGCATTTAGAAGTAAAATGACGTCATGTATTCTATTGGAAAATTACTTGCTCGATCTGAATGTATCTCTTTGTGACGAAATCCACCCTATTCTGAGAAAATGAACCTCATTTTAATGCGAAACCTGCCCCATGAATGTAGGAAGGAAGTACAAACTGCATAACACATTCGGAAGTTAAAATACGTGCAGCATGACGCAGTCTTAATTGTCGATTCACATGCAACTCTGGCATGTTGGCAAAAACAATTTCAGCATTGAATATTTTGATTGGTATGTTAAAATAAAATAACCGCGGCATAACTGACCCAGTTAAGGGAATTTTGATTTGCAATATTGGTATCATTTGCATGACCACTTTGTGTACTGTAATCTGCTTGGACTCCATGTAATTTCGTTAGTATGTCATTTTTTTTTAGTAGTGATAAAAAGTAATTTTTGTAGCAGTTGTAGCTGCAATATTGTATGTTTGGTAGTTATGCAGAAATGTTTCTAATTTGCAGGTGATTGTTTCTAATTTGCAAGTGAAGGATATTTTAAATTATAAGGGTTCTCCAACGCAACGTGGATGGCGCTAGTGTATGATTAATACCTTAGTGTTTCTGTGTATAGCGAATATAGGTACTTGACAGATTTGCAGTCGCAGGCTTAGAATGCACTAACGAGAACCAACAAGCTTGTAACGTGCATGTCTGCAATTATTCAGATTCAGTTATATCCAATATTCATATACAGGTGTCCTAAAAATTAACATCAAGCCGAAACTGCGTGGCGAGGCAAGTCGCACTGTTTATCAGAAAAACAAAAAAAAATCTATGTGGCACGCTTTCAAAATTTATAGGCCTTTAAAAATATTCTAATAACTCTACACTCCATGACGTTATTTTTACTTTTGTTGCCACAAATTTTCACTCTTCTGAATATTTTTGTGTTATGTAACCCTGAATAATGCTTTTCTAAACTGTTATCAAAATTTCAAAACCAGCTGCTCCAGCTTGGTTGAAAAAGAAACATTTTTCTCAAGAAAATTTTCAAAATAAAAATTTTGCCCAGTTTGAACTGAAAAATAATTGCCAAGTGACGTAAAAAATTTGGCGCATTTATTAGGGATTCCAAAATGGTATAATACGTAGTAAATTCTTGCTGAAATTATAGATAATTTTTTCTTTTGAAATAATCCGATTTTTATCAAATTTATCTATCTACCTTAATTGATGGATTCGCTTTTTACTTGATGGAAACTCATTTTCAACTAGTATTAAATAAAATTAAAATTCAATTTCCACAAACTTTCGTGGAAATTGAATTTTTTTTATTACTAATTACCTCAATTAGGAATTATTCTAATGCGTCATTTTAAGGTGCGTTTGAAATAAAAGTCAGTGGATTCCTTAAGTTTTTAATAAAATTAAGATTTACAAGGAAGTTCCACTGATCGTTTACGGCAGCATTTCGTACCAACAAGATGGCTGCCCAGCGAAATATCCTGACACAGTAAGATAATTCTCACAGCAAATGTTCAAAATATTTACCATCAGCTACAATGCAAGCTCTACATCTCCCTAAAAATGATCTCATAATTTGATGAGCGTATCTTCTTGATACGATGTCCTTGGCGGCTTCTGTAAGTCGCAGCCCGTCCAAATGTTGTACCGGATCGAAAAACACTTTTTTCTTTATCGTACCCCATTAAAAGAAGTCTATTTGGTTTAAATCGGGTGAACGTACAGGCCACGAAATCGTACCACCCCGTCCAATCTACCTATCGGAGTATTCTTGATTGAGGAATTGTCTAACTGTGGCAGCATAATATGATGGGCAGCCATCTTGTTGCTACCACATTCTGCCCTAAATGTTCAGTGGAACTTTCTTGTTAAGTCTTGAATGTTGGGTTGTCTAAATTCGCTGAGCGTTTCTTCTTCCGATAGCCAGTGGCGCCCTGCGGCAGAAAAGTACACCAACTATTTCCAACTGTCATTCTCTCAAAAAGTTTTTATACAGTGACACGTTTTGAGAGTTTTTGAATCCGAAAATCAATTTTTCTGATGAATCATCGCGATTATCGCATCAGTTTGCGTCTATTTGGAGTGACTAAGACTAAAGTGAAATTGAACAACTTTGAGTGAAGTGCCTTGAGTACATTTCCTCAGCCAGGTGATACAACAACAATAAGTGTACAGAAGGAAGGAAATTCCTTGTTTCCCCCTTCCCTTAACCTCTTTCTGTTAACAGCCCGTGGTGATTCTCCTAGGTGTCTTCTTCAACCTAGTGGGTTAAGTAATTGCATTTTACCGTTCAGTTGTTCAATATTCACAATTATAATCATCTGAAATTGATTCGCAAACAGCTGCGAACCAATTATTCCCTGTAAATCTCAATTTAATTAAAAACTTAAGAAATCCACTGACATTCATTGAAGCGCACCTTAAAATGGCATAATCAAGGTAGATTATATTGGTTCAAAACGGGATTATTTCCAAAAAAAATTGTACACAATTTCATCAAGTGTTATACCATTTTGGAATTCCTACTAAATGCGCAAACTTTTGACGCCACTTGCTAAATTCGCGTAGTACGTTTTTTTATCGGTACAGTCAGTTTTAATTGGACAAAATTTTTGTTTTGAGAATATTTCTGGGAAAATTGTCTCTTTTTCAACCAAGCTGGAGCAGCTGGTTTTGAAGTTTTGAAAACATTTTAGAGAAGCGTTATTCAGGGTTACATACCAGAAAAAATAATCGCAAAAAGTGAAGATTTGTGGCAACAAGATTAAAAAGACCTCACAGGGTGTAAAATTTGTAACAAATTTTTAATGCCAATCATTTTGAAAGCATGCCACACAGATTTTTTCAATATTTTTTGGATAACCAGTACGACTTGTCCCCTCATCCAGTTCCGGCTTGACGTTGATTTCTGGAACAACCTGTATAAAAAGTGAAAATGTAATTTTATAATTAGTCCAAAATGTAATGCTAAAGAAGTCACAATGTAGGCGAAACACTTGTTGTTGTGAATTAATTAATTGTAGAAATATTCTTTTTAATTTTATTCAACTTTGGATTATATTCAAACTCCAAGCTGCGACCTGGTTTTGTTTACCTATTGTTGATGATTTCTAATTTTTTTATTGTTTTATCGTATTTTTTTAGAGTGATAGGACATTCGATAGAGATAACTGTGATTTGACAGAAGGTAGAGACCATGTTCTTTTGACATTTCTGTTCAGTAAGCATTGACAAATTATCACGCCGCAACAACGTTAACACATTGTTGAAATTTAGTTTCAAAATCAGTATTTTATTCACCAAACTTAAAGAGCACTTCGTGAAAATTATGGTTTACATAATCGTCCATCAGAGCAGCTTATTAGTCGAACTATCGATAGATTTCGGACAACATTTTCTCTACTCGATGCAACAACAATAAGACAAAGAACTGTACGTACAGAAGAAAATATCGCTGCTGTACGTCATAGTGTTAATGATGAGCCGGATTTGTCTATTCGTCGACGTTCACAACAATTATCAAAACATCTAATTATCGTCAAAGTTGAAAATATTACCATTCAAATTAAGCGCGCATTTCTTCCTACTATCCAACTTTAATTATAAAAGCTGAAATCGTTGCCCGACCGCATAATAACAATATAGTAACCCCAAAAATTTGAGCTCCATATACGTCACAAATCGCTAGTCGAACGCCTTGGTAGCTGCCACGCACCCCCACCGCTTTAGTACTACTTGGCGGGCATGTTACGGGAATTTTCGAACGGATTGAGGCCCATGAAATTGGGCTTACTGCGCGCACATCGCCGAGATTGCACCACTGTTTGACACGATTTATATTTTCTTTCGTTAGTAGATTCTTTCAAATTTACTGAATATACAACGAGTTTTTCCGATAAATCATTCAAATATTTGTTAAAAGTGTATCCTAATGTCTTCGAAATAGATCGGCTGAAAAACGAACTAAGTGTTTTAAACAGGGACGAACAGTTTTATAATCTAGACGTTCAGCAAGTATCAGAGATTATATACAAGGAATTTGAAATTAAACATACGAGCTGTTTTGCCTAGTGTTAACTATTCCCGCAACAAGTGTTTCGGTCGAAAGAAATTTTTCATGTCTTAAGAGCATAAAAACGTATTTAAGAAATACGACGACACAAGAGCGCCTAACAGGTTTGTCAATCTTGGCTATATAAAAAGGAATAGTACAAAGTTTTAGTGAGGATCCCCAATTTCATGAAGATATTATTCATAAATTTGCAATTTCAAAAAACCATCGAATAGACTTGATGTACAAAGAGTAAAAAATTATGAAACATGTTTTTGTATCGTTTTGTATTTTATTCAAGTGAATAACAAATAAGCAGCAATGTGTTTATCATTTTGGCCTCCTTTTTTGTGAATTATTATTTTTTGTATATATGTTCATAATATGTATTTATAATAAGCAAATTATTTTGTTTTTTTTCAACTTTTCATTCTACTCCAAAGAAGCAGCAAACGTTATATTTGTTAATTTTATATATATACACAATGTTATGTTTTTAAATTATTAGTTCTTGTTAATGAATTATAGAGTTTAAAAGATTTTTTCATGATTGGCTATTGGCGATGACCGCCATATAAAAAGGCAACGCGTGAAGAAATAATACAGTTGTCTAAGCACCAAGGTTGCGTAGAAATATCTTCCTTCTTCGGGCCTCACCTGTTTTAAGTATCACAAGCCGCCACTGCTCTGTGCATCCACCACATGGAAAATTTCACGTAAAGATCTTGGTCTACACCCATGAAAGATCCAACTGGATCAAGAACTAAAGCCACTTGATCATAATGAGCGTCGTTTGTTTGCTGATTGGGCCCTAGAACAGCTTGAAATGTATCCACTTTTTTATCGTAAAATTGTGTTTGGTAATGAAGCTCATTTCTGGTTGAACGGCTAAGTAAACAAGCAAAATTGCCATATATGGAGTGGAAACAATCCTCAAGAAGTTCTGCAGGTTACATTACATCCTGAAAAATGAACTGTATGGTGTGCTTTACACGTTGGAGGCATCATCGGTCCATATATTTTTTTTTAAATGATGCTGGTGCTGATGTTACAGTGAATGGTGCTCGTTACAGATCGATGATCAATGATTATTTGTTTCAAAATTTGAATGGTATCGACCCAGAAGTGTTTTGGTTTCAACAATACGGTGCTACACTTCATGCTACTACCGCAACAATTGATTTATTGAACGAAAGATTTTGTGATAAAATTATTTCGAGAAATGGTCCAATTAATTGGCCTCCAAGATCATGCGAAATAACTCCACTGGATTATTTTCTTCGGGGATATGTCAAGTCATTGGTTTTGGAAGCCGACATAACTCGTGTTATTGATGAAATAAGGCCTGAATTACTCGAAAAAGTGGTCCAAAATTGGTCTGATCGAATGCGGTTCCTCAGAGCTAGTCGTGGTGGACATATGCCGGAAATTATTTTTAAAACATAAATGTCATAAAATTATCTTTCAAATAAAAAAATTACTTCAATCTTAATTTAAATGTGTTTTATTACAATTTAAAGTTCTATCACTCTAAAAAAAAACCGGATTCATTCAAAAAATAGAATAAATAATAACCGTCCAACTGTCATAGTCACTTTGACCTCTTGAGCATTTTTCCTAATCTATTCGACACAATTTTAAAAAACTTTATTAGAAAATCTTACACTGTTCGAAAATAATCTTTTGAGAAAGTAAGAATTCCCCTAAAGCGGTGAAATTAAACAAAAAAAATTTCATTGGTTTTTTTCACTGCAAAATAAAATCCTCTCAGGAAATGTGCAGCAGTTTTGAATGAATACATTTTACTCCGTTTTTCAACAGAAATATTTTACGACCAAATCTAAGAATATAAAATTCAGCGTAAACTCGAACTGCCAATCTGAAGATCCCCACCCCATCTTCATCGGATAATAAATTTTTACATTTCTCGTAACTTTAATCTGGTACTGCCGTCTACAGCGAGAAACTATAAATTGGACTAATATCCGAAATTTACGACATGATATAAAACACATATAAAAATGAACACCAGCCGGCTCTTCGAAAAATTATTTAACGCATTCTTGTTTTATTTTCCGGACGCTACGTTATGGTGGATACTCCGGAAAGAATGACCCTTGCAGGAATAAATGGTCAGACGTCAGAATTAATTCTGTTTGTGGTATCATATTTTCCGATAGAGGAAGTTTTTAAGAGCATAGTTTCTCATATCCTGAACTAGAAACTCCAGACTCGGATACACGTTCCACTTTTATAGGTTCATAATATTTACTCACTTTGGTCGCCTTTTCTGATCAAATCGTGAGTTATAATACTTTATTATTCAAATAAATATGTAGTATAGTTTACTAACGCAAATGTCAATATACCCGTATTCTTGCAAGCTAAATATGGAATGCCACAGTTTCATAAATGTGTCTCTATTAATCAGTGGGAGATATTTTATTGTCATAAAAAGTTGTATCATACAAAATTATGTTTATTATAAGTGAATTTCATCATAAATTGATGTTAACTGACGAAAACAATTATTTTAGCAACACATTTGTTTTTAATTATTAACATAGTGTCGGTGGATGTAGTAGCTCAAACGTTTGACGTGTAAAGGATATTCCTGTGCGATGCAAGTTCACATCTTGGCAAGGATAGGAAGTTTTTCTGCTATGGTGGCCGGCTACCATTTTTTTGATGGGTCGCAAATTAACAGAATATCTAGAAGTATCAGGATAAATTATATCAGCTGGTTTTTTTTGGAGTGATAGATCTTTCCATAGGTATAACTGTGATTTGACAGAAGGTAAAAGCCATGTTGTTTTGACATTTATGTTCAGTAAATGTTGAAAAATCATCATGAAAAGACTTACGCCGCAACAACGTTTACAAATTGTTGAAATTTATTTTCAAAATCAGAGTTCTATTCGCCAAACTTATAGAGCACATCCTGAAATTTATGGTTTACATAATCGTCCATCAGATTAGATTATTCGTCGAACTATCGATAGAGTTCGAACAGCATTTTCTCTACTCGGTGCAACAATAACAACAAGACAAAGAACTGTACATACAGAAGAAAATATCGCTGCTGTAAGTCATAGTGTTAATGATGTAGATTTCTATTTGTCGACGTTCATCACATGGAAAATTTTGCGTAAAGATCTTGGTCTACACCCATACAAGATCCAACTGGTTCAAGAACTAAAGCCACTTGACCATAATAAGCGTCGTTTGTTTGCTGATTGGGCCCTAGAACATCTTGAAGTTTATCCAATTTTTTATCGTAAAATTGTGTTTAGTGATGAAGCTCATTCCTGGTTGAACGGCTATGTAAACAAGCAAAATTGCCATATATAGAATGAAAACAATCCTCAAGAAGTTCTGCAGATTCCATTGCATTCTCAAAAATGCACTGTATGGTGTGCTTTACACGGTGAAGGCATCATCGGTCCATATTTTTTTAAAAACGATGCTGGAGCTAATGTTTCAGTGAATGGCGCTCGTTACAGATCGATGATCAATGATTATTTGTTTCGAAATTTGAATGGTATTGGCCCAGAAGTGATTTGGTTCCAACAAGTTGGTGCTACACCTCATGCTGCTATCGTAACAATTGATTTATTGAAAGAAAGATTTGGCCATAACATTTAAGATCATGCGACCTAACTCCACTGGATTATTTTCTTTGGGGTTATGTCAAATCATTGGTTTATGCTGATTAACCAGAAAAAATAGACACTTTGGAAGCCAACATAACTCGTATCATTGATGAAATAAGGCCTGAATTATTCGAAAAAGTGGTCCAAAATTGATGAGGTCGATTGTGGTCCCTCAGAGTTATTCGTGGTGGACATTTGCTGGAAATTATTTTTAAAACAAAAATGCTATAAATCTTTATTTAAATGTGTTTTATTTCGATTCAAAGTTCTATCGCTGGGCTACATTAATCGACATTAACATGAATTTCCAGCAAGCAAAAACCTCAGCAAGCAGAAACCGCAGCAATCAAACATCATAAAAATATGTTTCGATCTGCTTTCTGTAGACGTTCAGTTTAGGGAAGGATTCATAATAGCTTCCAATCATTTAATGACTAGAGATTCCATAAGAGCTCTAAAATGATATGAACTTGAAACTGAATCTAAGCCTATACGGTTTGTTACTTTTCCCATCGCAGTGTGCAGATGTACTATTCTCCACGTTGTAGGTTATTGGCTCGAACAGCCGTCTATCCAGGAGTCCTCTTACGAACTTTTAATGGACTTTTTCCAACAAGATAAGCCGAAACAGAAGAACTATTAGTTCTGCAGGTTGATCCGCAATAGCTGTGCCATTAATAAAGAGCTCTACAATTCCAACAGTCTGAAACAAAAATACTGGTGTGTAAAACATTTTTCGGTGTGGAGTTAAAAGTTCAGCAGCAGTAGTATAATCTCTTTCATCTCCCATAAGCTGATAACCTGATGCGGGCGCTCGACCCTTTTTTTCGAAGTAAAATTTCCTGCGTCGCTATTTTTGAGGAACTTTTTAATTACCACCATACCCTTTTTCATTCATACTTAATTCGAAGTTTCTCGAGTTTTGTTACGTTTTGCGGACTGGAGATTCACATTCGTTCTTTCTACTTAGAAATTGAAATTTTGTTGCAGATAATAAAGATAATGGAAGTATTACAAGTGATTATGTCTTCATGCATTGTTAGTAAATCTGCTATATCAGAGGATGAAGAGGATATCATTCTACACTTTATATTTTATGATTTTACGTGTAGTGACAGGAGAGAAAAAATAATCTTTGTTGTTCATATCATAAATGATAAGGTTAATTTCGTACGTCACAACTAGGGGGAAGAGAAATCCGCAAGAGCTTTCATTTGATAGGAACTGGCTAATATACGTGGAAAGAGATAATACTAATGTGGTCCCTTGAACCTGAATCGCTATCATGAATCGTATTCACTTTAGGCTAAAATAGCAAATTGAATTCATAAAGGATCTTCAGTAAAGCGCTTCTTATCTTTATCTTTCAATAAAACAATATGTGTGCGAGGTTTCCTCAAGATTTTGTATCGTTTGAAAGGCCTACCGATGCTTTTAAATATGTAAGACATATACAGGGTGTCACAACGAAAATTTGACCCTCACCGAACTCAGAAAGGGAGAATTTTCGAAGAATTCAAGAAACAAGTCAACTTCTGTTTTGAGGGGAACGAATATCCAACCTGAGTTTGTTCCGGCAAATCCACTTCCATGAAGGTGGCATCAACCCCCACCATTTTTTGGATAGGGAAGAGATATTGAAAGTTGGTTATGTTTTCTGCACAACCCAGATAAAATTTTCAAAATCGGTTCACTATTCACGAAATAATGTAATATTGAACTTATCGTCAAAAGGTCAAAAGGAGCTGTATTAGGGTGAAAGAATTCCTATGATGACATTGTGCCGAAAAAAACATCCGAGGGTGGCAACAATCCCCAATTTTTTTTTTGAATAGTAAAAAGATGGCGGATGTGTTATAGTTAAAATGCTATTTCTGTTCTCTAAACATCCTGATTGAAATTTTCAAATTCGATGATATTTTTAAGCAATTTGATATAGAGCATTATCAGAAGGGAAATTCAAACAGAAACCCAATACGTTCAAATACACCAGATCTGTAAATAAGGATAGGAACATCCAGAAGAAAATGGAAACTGTTTAAAGAACTGACCTATGTATTGTTCAAAATTACCGCCACCCACCTCCATACAATGATGTAGTCTACTTTCAAATCCTTCTCTAGCATTCTCTAAAATGTCTGGTGTCAGTAATTGGCATTACGTGATGATTCTTTGTCGCAGTTCTGCAAGATTTTCAGGTGGAGTTGCATAGACGTTGGACGTCAAATATCCCCACAAAAAAATCTAATGAAGATAGATCGGGTGATTTTGCTGGCCACTCTATAGGATCCCTTCTGCCAATCCAACGTTCTGGACTACGTTCGTTCAAAAATTGTCGAAATATCGAAATTTGGCGGTGCACCATCCTGCTGAAATGTGAGTTCATTTTCTAATAGGTATTTGGCGTCTTCCAGAATGTCAGTAATCATTGGATCAATAATGTCGTCTAATAAATTCAAATAAGTTGTTCCGTCAAGATTCCCATCGATGAAAATTGGTCGAACATAATGGTTTCCTAATATTCCTACCCAAACATTTGATTTTTGGGAAATTTGTGCATGTGTCTCCATAAATAAATGAGGATTACTATCACTCCAGTACCGACAATTATATCTATTTACTTCCCCATACAACATAAAGGTACCCTCGTCAGAAAATATTGTATTGTAGAGTTGGCGTGGGATATTATTCAGTAACTGAGTCTGACGATCAGGATCATCTTCATTCAACTGTTGTATCAGCCTGATCTTGTAAGGGTGAAATTTATGAGCTTTCACAATTCGATGAACGCAAGATTTCGGAAGATTAAATGCTCGTACTAAAGATCTTATAGATTACCGATTATTCATATGTTCCAATACTGCTATTTCAATAGCTTCATATCATACTGGACGCTCAACTTCGTCTTTATTATTCTGAATGAAACCAGTAGTTTCCAATTTATTCATCAAATACTTTACATATTGGTAACTTAAATTTCTTTCTGGATAACTGATATTAAAATACCTTACAGTAAATCTAGAATTTTCGTCATTCCGATAGTATAATTCGAGAATTTCAATTCTGTCTTCCATGGAATACACCATTTTCGCCCACGTAAGTCTCAAATCCAATTATGATGCAGAACGAAAGACTGAAACACATTTGAAAAAGAATAATAAAAACGATAATAAAATCGAATGTTTTCAAAGTAAGAACATTCAAAAATTAACATTGTTCTGCCATTAAATAAACAAATTTGAAAATTTCAACTGCGATGTTTAAAGAACAGCAAGAACTTCTCAACTAATCCACATCCAACATCTCATCCCTACTCAAAAAATGTTGGGGATTCTTGCCATCCTCAGGTGATTTTTTCGGAACAATGGAAATTCTTAGCCCTAATGTAGAATTTAAAAATTAATTTTAGATTCATCAAAACTCTTAGGTTCTTGAGTTTGGGCAGTTCAACATCATTTTTTGACGGTAAGTCCAATATTACACTATTTATTGAATAATGAACCGATTTTGAAAATTTTAACTGGTTTGTGTATATAACATGAATGAGTTCCAAACTAACCAACACTCGACATCTCTTTCCTATACAATTAATGTTGGGGGTTGATGCCACCTTCATAGGGGAGTTTTTTTCGGAACAAACTCATGATGGAAATTCGTCCCCCTGGAAACATAAGTTGACCTATTTTTTCTTATCTTCTAAAATTCTTCGTTTTTGAGTTCCGGATAGGGACGACTTTTCGTTGGGGCAACCTGTATTTTCCGGTTGGACCAACTCTTTGGGCTAACAGAGCGTAGTACGATTACTTGTAAATTCAGTAATCCAGTCAATATACATATATTATGGAGTCCCACAGGGGACGGTGCTCGGACCGCTTTTATTCACAATTTATGTAAACAGTCTAATGACATCTAGATCTGAAGGTAAACTCATCAGCTTTGCAGATGATATGGCCCTTTTGTATGAAGCGGAAACCTGGGCAGTTTTGAAGGCAATAGCAGCACAAAACTTGAAACGAATATGTGACTGGTTCAAATTCAACAAGCTTGCAATGAACGAGCAAAAAACGTATTATCTTCCTTTTACCTCTTATTCCAATCGCTTGCCAAATCTAGTAGACAACAACACGAGCATACAAGGAAAAGATCGATCCAAGTATCTGGGCATAATAATAGACAGACATTTGAGATGGGACTATCACATCGAGAATGTAAAGAATAAATTGAGGGGTTTACTGAGTAAGTTCAGATACCTTGCTGTATTTCTGAATACGAAAAATCTGAAAACATTATATTTTGCTCTCGTATAATCACAACCGAGTCATGGAATCTTGGGTTGGGAGGGTGTGGCAGGAAGTAATCTGTATAACTTGAATATTGTACAGAAATGGATTCTGCGAATAATTTTTAAAAGAAACATAAGATATTTCAGTGACTTGCTATACTCAGAGAACTCTATTTCTGATATAAGGCAATTGTTCTGTCACCGAATATTGAGAAATATCCATAAAATAAAATAAAATTACAACCGATTGTACATCAATACGAAACCCGAAAAAAAGAGCATTCCACGGTTGTGCCGAACCGAGGAAAAACTATCGGTCAACGATCCATTGAATTTCTGGCACCTAAGGTATACATTTTGCTACCGGAAATTATCAAGACTATGAAAAATTATAAGATTTTCAATTATCATGTTAAAGTGTGGATAACAACCACCGAGAGAAATTATTTTAATGATCTCATCGACTTGAAGTTTTTGTAAAGAACCATATTACCCAAATGTTATTGTCCAAATAAAAGATTATACATTTCTCCTTTCCCGAATTACGACAAAACCCTAAAATGAACTAATATGAACTACTCGAATAAGTCTAACTAAACCGGACAAGACCAATATAACAAAAAGGATCTCCCCTAGGCGCATTCACATAAGTAAATTATTATGTTTGCACATGAGTCTATTCATGACAATTATTGTATAGGTATTAGTTTAATATTATTTAAGTATTATCACACACAAGCTCAAAGCTTCAGTGATTTATTATGTTTATTTTACTATTCTAATTCTATCTATTGTTCTATTACATTCTGTAAATTGTTGGAAAATAAACATTATTATTATTATTTTATTATTATTATAATGGTCGATTTTTTTGGTGCAGAGTTCGAATAACCCTAATCGTTCTTAGCTTTCGTTTTAACGATGTTTATTCTCATCAAAAAGCAGTATTTCGTCAACCCACGAAATTTATTATTCATTATTACGAAAATCACTTAAACCACTGTTATGAAATAAACATCAAATCGTCAGGAAACTCTTACAGCAATCTTTTGAAGGTTGTTATTTTCCAACAGAAATAATATTTTATCTTTGCGCGTCAACTATTTGACAGACCGGGAACTCATCAGATCGATTCTGATGACACTGCAGTAAACTAAGTGATGTAAAAATGAGTAAATTGAAATTTTAAAACATTCTTTCGTTGGAAAATTTCTGAAGAGCTTTAACCGATGATCTGAAATTCAAACTCGTGATTCTTCATATTTCAATTCAGCTAACAGGAAAAAGAATAGCCGTTCGCATGCCCTCGGATATCCTGCCATATATTTCTTCTCTATTCTCGCGACGTAAAGGTCTGTTCCCGAAATATGATATACTGAGGTCGTAAACCGGCCTTCGCCATTGAAAAATGCACCCGCTTTTTACCCGCGAACAAATGCCTCGAACACGGGCGATTCGATAATTTGAATTATTCATCCGGGCCGAACGTTGCGATAAATCCGGACTTGGGGTCACAGAGTCCGGGTGAAGAATAAATCTAACGCGCCCGCTCCGTGATTCCGAGAAATATCGCGCCTAACGGCAGCTTTCTATTAGAGATAATTTCCGTATCGGTTCACCGGTTGACAACGTCGGTATGCATGGGGAAATGGAGGCGCAAGTTTTTTTTGCTAAGTCAATCTGCAACTTTAGCACATCTATAACATTTTTCTGTGTTCGAAGGATCCAACCATGAATATTGACAGCCGTGTTTCCTTGTTTTTGTGAAACAGAAATTGAAGGAACATCCACCCAAAATAAACTGCTCGTCAAAAATGAAGAATTTGATGTTTTCCGAAGATGCTTATTTTCTGCATCCTGATATTTTTTTGAACACTTAATCTTACAACGATTATAGAAGTTTTTATCAAATTAAATCATATTTTGTCCATGTATTTCAGAAATGGACATTTTAATGATTGTCTCTCTAGTCTGTATTTCGTTTTCAATAAGATGCTAACATCAGTGCAAATGACCAATTTTTACAATGTCAGTCAGAGTGTGATATAACGTTTACTAGCACAGTACTTTTTCACTGGAAAGGTGACCTTGAAGTGGTAGACCACTTGATGAAATGTCTGCAGAAAACCGTTTTTAATTCTTTCAGTGAGAAGACTATCACTCAGCACTTCAGAATGGCATCTGTTAACTGTAGATGCTGAGACGATACTAACATTTTGTAGGTGGTACCTCAATAAGGAGAGTGGGAGGGCGATAGGATATTATGGACTGATGAGGCAACTTTCACGAAATGAGGTATAATAAATTTGCGAAATAGCCATGTATGAAAAAAAGAAAACTCGCATGCGACTATTGTTTCTCGTTTTCAACCTGAGCTAAAGGGAGTCATGAGACTTGAACTTTTCGGACCATTAATACTTCCCGATCGCCTCAACACTGAAGAATTCATTACATTAATCCAAAGCAGCTTAACAGATATACTGGATGAATTACCCCTGGCTAACAGACAAAATGTCGGGTTTCAAATGGATGGCTGTCCATCTCATAATATCCGGAATGCACGGGACTTAATGAATGAATATTTTGGGGTGCAATGGATTGAAAGGAACTAACTGTCTGGTAAGATGGCCACCAAGGAGCTCCGACCTCACGCCTTTGGATTTTTATACCTGACTAACTTTGAAAGGGAAAGTATATTAAATTTGCCTTCAGGCTCGATAGGTTGTGATCGAAAAAGTAAAATTGTGTTGTGCAGAAATAAATCATAAACGTTGTTAACTTCGCAGTGTTGTAGATTCAGTGCGAAAACGATGTGTGAAATATACTGAACAAAGCAGTGGACATTTCGAACAATTGCTATAAGCAGTACTCCGTTTTCCTTACATTTCTTCATAAAATTCGTATTATTAAAATTTAGTTTATTCGTTCGAATTATTTTTATTCCACAGATGAATTCACGTTTTCCATGAGAATTACTTTAATATTCAATCATAAAACGCTTCAAGATAGAGCAAACTTAGGTTTGGAATATTTCAACTTTTCGTT